>CANTUS010000004.1:6250000-7500000 GCA_947683365.1 Euphorbia pulcherrima
ACATCATACGAACTCAGAATCTCTACTTAAGGTATGGTCTACCACCCGGTCGGAAAATCTTACCAAAATTTTCCGATTGAGCTGAACTAGGTGGCGACTCTATTTTGAGTACCAGATTTTGATCTCGTATCTTTTAGACATTAAAGCATGATAAATCATCTTCACCATCACACCCTATCATTTTTCGGGAGACTGGTCCTCCAGCCCAGCCTCGCGGCCCATCTGAAATATCGGCCACTCACAGTGGCCACTCTACTGGGAACTATATCTCTTTAAACATGAAACTTAAATTTTTTTAATAACTTTAAAGGATTTTGATAATGTATTGAAATCATTGGCCAAATTAAAACTTCATTCTTTTTTATGACGTTTTATCCTTATGGGTGTAGATAGTTTGGTAATATTAGGTGCCCTATTTCACCCGAGAAGCTCGCAACAGTATCACTCATGCCCTATTTGGAATTAAGGATGCCTAGTGGGTGGATCACTCATTTTAACTAACAAGTAAACTCCTGTGATCTCACCTATTTTGGGTGGTTGAGTAACGTGGAACCAAGGTAAATGAGAACCTTCTACATCAACAACTCTATACCAAAGCCGCGCTAGAAAAGCCTTAGCACTTCATTCCTTTAGGACTACCAAAATAAAGAAAATAATTGGGATGCACTTCTTTTGCCATTACCGGTGAAGAATCTAAACCTCCATCCTTTCCAAAGAGGCGCTACGCGGGGAGTCATAAGGTCTGAAGAGGGATGCTTTGTGTGCTATGTGCTACATGCATCACCCATGCATCAGCTTTAAGATGCAAAAATCAATCAACTTACCCTTACCAATCTCCATTCGTGGAAGAGATTAAGCAACATCCATAGGACCTCTTTTGTACTCCTATTGAGTCACAACATATCACTATGCTTGGCGAGAGGTACGAATGTCCCACATATGTTAGAGGGATAAGCCGCCACATCATCACTACCCACATCTTCGTGTAGCCATATGAATAAGTATGTCACACATCAATTATCAAACAAAAAGCATGCATACCATCCATAGCATTTACAACCCACTCATGGTCTAACCATCAATTCATGATCCAAACAGTCTTTCTTCCACTCGAAACCTTCACAACCAGTCATGTCCTTTCCTCACAAAGATGACGACACTGTCCTGCCCAAATAAAAGATCGGTCCTACCCCTACTTCGAGAGTAGCTCCTCTACCATCTTTTGGCACTGAAACCACCGCCGCCATCATCCAGTTTTTGAGATCAAATCTATGCCACAACCTTATTCAGGAACTGATTCAGAAAGCTATTCAAACATCCGTAAAGCAAGCGCTAGAAAACCAAAACTCTGACTAGCTCACACAATCTCCGAGTGTGACACCCACAACTATGACTACCCTACAACAGTCATCAGTCCTACAAACTAGCAACCAGGTCATGCAATCTCCACCCGATAGTGAAACACTCTTGCAATCACCACCATCCGCTTACCACGGGCAAAGGGAAAGAGCCTAGAGTCTAGTTCCTCCATCATTCTCCGGTGTCTTGCCTCCGACGTTTATCACCCCATCTTAATTTATGTTATCTATAACCCCAACACCTCCTCAGTATAACCAGGTCACGCAACCTCTGGGCATGACACCTGAAGTGGAAACCTTCTTGCGTCAATTAGTGGAACCTAGTTATAATTAGAGAGAGGAGGAAGCCCACAGAAATGAAGATTGCGTTTTTTAGAGCCCCAGCACACATCCATCAAACGCGTCGCCACCTCAAGCCAAAACGGACTAAAAGGGCTCTCAAAAATTGGCATCAATAGCCATCATCAAACTAGGTCTTATTCTCATACGAGGCACAAACCCAGGACTTGTTTGGTAAAGGAAGGAAAGATAATTGAGCTAGATCGGGCACCTAGCAATGTGAATTCCCCCTGCCAAAGTTTAATAACCAGACGAGAGTGACTAATCCTAGGAATGGGCCATAGGAACTCATCAAGGCCATCTGTTCCAAAGGCAAGGGAAAATCGTGCTCTACAATAGGGACTAAGAGTTAATTGATGAAGAGGCCAAGGAGGTTATAGCCACCATGATCAAACTATGAGAGTTTTACCAAAGAAGTAGGGTCAAAGTGAAGCAAAGAACCCGATGGTCAAGGCCATGAGGCAGTTCACCGAGGTCCTCACCGGGGAGTCGAGTCAAGTGAGGGACGTCTTGCCAGGTACCAAGCAGAATGAGACTCAGCTCGCTGTCGGTATCAACAATGAAGACCCCCTGCCTGTGGAGGATGAAAAGCCTTGATTTGTAATCTTTATATTTCTTTATGCTTTTAGTTTAAACAATTTCATGTTTGTAGCTCTCAGCTATGCGAGCAACTTTCTATTCTGTTACTTATTTCATGTTTTCCCAATTGACCCACGCATTTATATGAACGAATGTATGATACTTTCGGTATTCAAAATATTTTACTACATCAAATTAATTTGAGTACAAATGGAATCTCTTGAGTGGTAACCATTTTCAATAATTTAAATCCTGCCAAAACGCATGTGACATAATAAAGTGCTTAAATATTGTGATAACACTTTTGCATAGTTATGCTTACAAGATATGCCTAAGATCGATAGTCAGATTGCCAAACATCTCGGAAAGAGGAGATGAGTCTCTCATGGAGTTAACTCAACAACCTTAAAACTAATGAAGAAGTATTAAAGCATCGATCGGTAAACTCTAACCTTCATAAACATCATAGCTCTAAAAGAAACCAAACCTTACACCAACGTTACCACTAAGAAATGACCAAACTCGCAGAGAAACACACCTTCACCTTGCATGACTAAAAGGGGGGCAACCACCACCAGGAACATAAAGTATGGGAGCATCACAGATCTTCTTAGTACAGACCATAAGCCAATGGTGATGTCAAAATAGCCAATAAACTGGTAATAAAAATGATAGCCAGTTATAGATATTGGAATGACAAACTACCTATTGCCATTTGGGGATAGCACATGAGTGTTGATACCCCTACCGATCAAGCACCGTTCTCCCTAGTTTATGGAATGAAAGCAATTTTTCCAATCAAAACTCGAGCATGCTCTCTAAGGCTTGCATTTGAACCTGAATGGAAGGAGTCTGAATAGACTCAGGTGGAATTTTAAGCAATCCAATATGATGAATGGGGACTAAGGGCTTTAGAAAATCTCTCGATGAACCGGTAGTGCGTAGCTCGAACTCACAATAGCTAGGTAAGACACCAGAAGTTTCCACTAAAAGCCAAAGATCTAGTCCTAAACAGTTAAAACCCTCTACCACCGTTGTAAGGGGCAAATTCAGGCCTAAATAAGAAAGGCCATACATACCCAAGACTAAAAGAGAAATCAAAGTAGTAAGCAAACCAATCGAGGTGTTTCTCAAGCACTAAAACTCCCACAAACCAAACTCCTTGTAATGTGTCCAACCGAAATTGAAGTAGGGTGAAGGCCAGAATGAATTGAGTGATCTAGTGTAATAGTCAAACAAACACTAAGAGCCTTGGCAATCTGCACAGGCGAGGCCGAGTGCACAACTATAAGTCAGATACCTAATACCCTAGCCAAAAGTCATAGACCCAGCATTGAGTCATCTGGAACATTCTAACACCGATGTCAAGGAGAAGTTCAGATCAAATTAGAAAAGTCATCATGTGGTCAAAGGTGGTACCGAATGAATGAGGCAATCAAGATCACGAACATGGGCGAGAGCGAGTTCATCAACCTGATCGGCCGAGATGGGCTTAAGCATTATCATATCCAAACAAAAGAAATAAATTAGAAAAATAGAACAACACTAAAAATAAATATGACAATTACTCACCTATCGGTCTTCCACTAATCAAGCAAAATTAGGGTGCCACCCGAAGGTTGGTATTCTGCAAACTGGCCGTACAAAAATCAGGGTATCTCTTTACAAAATTGCCTGCTAAACTGAAAACCTGAAAAGGGCAGTTCAGGAAAAAATTAGGGCATGAGAGAAAAATAGTAAGATGTTAACTTGAAAATCTATAAGGAGTGGTTAACACCAGGATTTTGATTCATGGAAATGAAGGCCGACATCTTGTACTCCAATTAAATTCATTTGGTGAAGGTGTCTTTCGTACTGAAATCTTTATGCTTGTGATTGTATAAATGCCTGGCGGCCAAATGGTGAAAAACCTTGCAAGCTAACTTAATAGAGGTACCTAGAGCTCATCAACAATTTAGTTCAAAAAAGATAACAAATTCGGATATACTGAAAACATCCTGGTCGATGCAAAAGTCAGAATAAGTCTACTGGATTGAAAACCCAAAAAGGGCAGTCGAGGCAAAAATTAAGACAAGGCTCGATATATTGAAAATCCCTAGGGGTAGTCTATGCAAAAGTTAGAGTCAAAAGAGAATAATAAAAATTAAAATGAAAAGAAACAAAAAGAAATTTAGATTCTGGAAGTCGTCGGTGATTTGGATCATACCGCGAGTGGTATGGGTACAATTATGGGCGACATCAAGGAGGCCGCCAGCGGTATGACTACTTTTCCAGCAAGTTTCAGGCCTGCTTTAGCCGATCCAAACATGTGTATAGCCTATAGAACACCTGTATGCTGCTCCCAGATAAATTTCAAGCCACACATCCATTTTATTCAAACCCAAAAGCTTAAATGCAGAAAAATTCCAAGCATCAAGCCTAAACATGTCAAATCCAAATCACCCAAAATCGAACCACAAATTTAAAATAATCAAAACACAAACCCCAATGTAGCTGAGGTAACAAATCAAGCAAGAAAGGATAAAATCTAAGACTGCCCGCCTCCATCAGTCGGACAAGATGAAAATTCAATACCTTCGATAAGATAACGTTTGACCGCATCTACATCCTCCTTTTCCGTCCTCCCCTCAGTTAACGAAAGACTCCATGAACCCGTAGTCTCGGTGGTGAGGCATTGACCTGCTGCCTTCTTCTTCCCTTTACGGCTAGCCTTAGGTTGAGGGATGCAGTCTAGGTTCAGCTTGCTCCCCTTCTCATGAACGATGGCATCCAATTGTTGTTCTAACTCTATAAACTGACGCTTGAGTTCCTGATTTATGGCCACCTCTTCTCGATACATTGCTTGAGCCTGGTTGGCATTTGAAAGTGACATGGCCATAAATTCCTGTAACTAGCAATGATAACCGCATCATTCATAACATTTATACATGCACTTTTTACTCTTAAAGCATCATTTGAACATGTAGGTACCTTAGCGAACAGAGTCTGATAAACCAGGGTATCTCTAGGGGCGAAGGCATTCCCCACTATCCGCTCTGCTTCCTCGCGTGTAACCTATAAGATCTAAAAAGGAGCAATCAAGTGAATCATCTTGAAAAGAAGGATCACATGGGTGTTCTTATAAAGCGTACATATGTGGTTCCCGGAGGCGCAAAGTCTAGTGAGTGGGTGCTCGGAGAAATCTCCCTAATCCAAAAGTCACCACTATGGCCTAAAAGCATGAAAGACTTCTCCAAGGCTATCGAGAGGCCCCCTGGCACTATATCTATGCCACTATATCCACCCTGGTCTCATACTCTGCTCAACTCAGGCCGGCTTCTCTTCTTAGAAGGTGCCTGAAAACATAATGAAAGCAAAAGCTGGTATAAGCGTCAATGCTGGACCCAAAAGAAATTTGTGGAAAGATTGCAGCATTTACCTCAAAGGAATAATATCCCTCATGGACTGGTATCTCCTCGGCACCACCACCACCATTGTCATCATCCTCGTCGTCATTGTCATCATCCTCTTTAACCCCCTCATTACTCTTGCCCCCACTAACCACC
The DNA here is from genome assembly GCA_947683365.1 of Euphorbia pulcherrima. Classification (NCBI taxonomy): domain Eukaryota; kingdom Viridiplantae; phylum Streptophyta; class Magnoliopsida; order Malpighiales; family Euphorbiaceae; genus Euphorbia; species Euphorbia pulcherrima. Next base: position 6,255,822 of record CANTUS010000004.1, read on the forward strand.
TCACTAGGGGCTCTCGGTTCCCTTTTCTAGTTATGGAATGCGATTGTGTCATCTGAGTTAATGCTGGGACAAAGAGGAAGTAGCTGTGATGTAAACTCTCTATAAATATCGGGGACACTCTCGACTACCCTACCATTTCCATCAATAAAGTCAGCCTTATCAGCCCCATCAGTTATGGTCAAATATGGCCAGTATGAGCCTATCGGGGGAGCCGTAGGCACCGGACTAACACGGGGTAAAACATCCCTCTACCTGCGCACTCTCTCACGCAATTACCACTTTAGAAATAAAGGTCACTTGATCACAAATTGCATATCATCCACATCCTTCCTCACTTTTTAAACAGCCACCAAGTTGGACACTTCCTCGAAAGGGTCCCTTTTAACTTACACAAACCAACCAAGGCAACCAATGTGAGTACAGTCAATGATATACATTTACACTAATAGTTTGTTCAAATTTTAGACAGGATCAAAAGACCGCTTACTACGCCTATTTTCAAACATTGTAACACTTCCCTACAGAAGCCCCCGATGCTTCCACACCAGCGAGCAAGAAAGTGAGCATCAACTAGTGCCTCTATCTAGAAGGCCACTACATGAAGGATCTCATGCTAAATAGTCCATTCCTGATAACCAAAAGTCTGTTAGTTCAAGTTGGCAAAGAAGGCAATCAAAGGGTTAAAAATCCTAAGAATGCTAAAAACAAGTGAAAACAACGAGATAGTTCTATACCTGAACGAGCAGATGGCCCAATCGAAGGACCTTATCCTTCTTCCTAGCTCCAATGTCCAATCCATGGTTTATCTGGGTGAGAATGGCCCCCGGCCAATTTTTCTCTTGGATCGTTACCACATCCCCGATCGCCAAGATCAGTCCATGATTTACCTTATTGCTAGAGACCGGGAAGAAAAACACAGTTAGGAATGAAATTATGAAGGAATGGATGCAGGCCTCCCTCTGTAACTCGGGGACCATCTTCTTCTTCTTCCAAAACTTTCTCAGCTCCCTATATGATAAACGCTCAGACTAGGGCTTCACCCCAAATAGCTCAGTCACCTGCTTCACCACGGGACCCCGAACATGGTGCTTCACCATGTAGACATCAAAATGAATGACCTCAGAAGTCCAAGGAAGCTCGGTCATCGCCATAATATCTAACGAGGTAATCGTAACTTCGCCAATTAGAAGATGGAACGTGTGGGTTATTTCCAACCACCTCTTAGTCAATGCCATGAGAGCCGAGTGTGATAGTTTGGGCATTATGGTTGCCAAAATTCGAGCTATAACCCCAAAACCCTTCGCATCGATGGAGGCCCGAAGCGCGGGATCATGCCTATTTATCACCTTCCACCACTTACCAATGGTTCTTATCCCCCCCCCGATACACGTGATAGAATGGAGCTGCAAAAAGACAAAGAAATCAGAAAATCAATTCAGATAAACAATTGCATTGCATTTTTAGCACTACCCGAGCCCTACTGTGACCTGTCGATATGACTACCAAAGTAGTGATATCGCAAGTAGCCTTAACCACACCACTAGCAGTATGGTTGAAGACGCTGGCGATATCGCTGACATCACCAGCGGTTTGGTAAGGTTCTCAGGGCTTCTCATAAGCCTGAAGCTGCTGGCGATATGAACCATACCGTCGGCGGCATCAACTTCCCATTCAGAACCAGAGAGACTCGAAAAATCAAAGCAAAATCATCGGAAAAATGCAATTTACTAAAGTCGGGGCATAAAATTGGATAAAACCAACCCTATGACATGCATTCTAAAGTATATATACTCTTATTTTCATTTCTTAAGCACTATTATAGTAGAATTTTGAGTTTAATAACCAAAATCACAAAAAATCAAAACAAAATAATTTAGTTTTTGCAGGATTTCTTGGGTGTGGGAGAGATGATCTTCTTTTTGGGGACGAGATTGGTGATGCGCGTGGTAATTTTATAGCCATACATGTTCTTGGATTCCTTTAGGCCATAGCCGATAGGAACTGGGAAAATTTTCAACCCCGAGGTAGAAGAATCGGGCAAATCATCCTTAGCCTTGGCAGTTGATTTACCTTTTAGAGCCTTAGAAATCGTTTTCATATTGAGAGTAATAAGAGATGAGAAAAGATTGAGTTTAGAAAATATGAGGAGACTTGTCTTTTTGGGAGAAGGGAAGAGTCTCGGTTTTAATCTGAAACTACCAAATTCATGCCGCCGACGACATCATTTCACACCGCTGGCGATATCACCCATGCCGCTGATGACATCAACTTATCCAATTCAAATCCCTTTGACTAGTAAAAAATGCCACATGGCACCTCAAACTGCTAGCAACATCACTCTATACCGCTAGTGATATCAACTTCCCAGGGGCATTGTAGTTGCCTTTACAACAGTACTACAGGATCTCAGCTAAAAACCTCAACATTCTAGGACTTTTGAAACCCTTGCATTTTAATTATTATGTTTTTACTATTAATCAAAGGGGCAAAAATATTTTTGTTTCATAAAATTGATCAAGCAGTAAAAACATCGTTTTAAAATCTATCTAATCTTGCTTCACTTATTATTCGTTGCAGGTACTACCATAAGGGGCAAGCTAAATATCCTCATTTAGGCAACCACCTGCACCAAATGCTAACAAAAGATCCCAGTATAGTCTCTATACATGCCACCTTCGGGTTCTCCCTTGGAACGTTAACTGAAGATCCTGATATAGTCTTTGTACATGCCACCTTCGGGTTCTCCCCTAAAATGTCAACTGAAGATCCCAGTATAGTCTTTGTACATGCCGCCTTCGGATTCTCCCCTAGAATATCAACTGAAGATCTCGGTATAGTCTCTATACATGCCACATTTGGGTTCTCCCCTAGAACATCAACTGAAGATCCCAGTATAGTCTCTGTATATACCACCTTCAGGTTCTCCCCTGAAACGCCAACTAAAGATCACGGTGTGACCTTATACATGCCACCTTTGGGTTCTACCCTTGGAATGCCAACTGAAGGTCATCGAAGGACCCTATACATTCCACCTTTGGGTTCAACCACCATCCTATCATCCCGCAGACCCAGTACGCCAGCTATCAGGTATAATTTCTAAGCCCTTGATCCTTTCATGTGATGATACTAACATGTGGCAGTAGTGATCCCCCGAGGGGCAGCTTATGAGCATGTGATAAAAAATTCTCTACGAATTTTATTTTTGTAAAAATTCAGTTTGTCGTGTCCGATAATGCGTCCAATGGTAGCTCAGACCGATGATTTACACCTAAAAAATAATTTAGTCCAAAATACCCATTTAAAGTAAAAAAATAAATCCCAATATTTCAGTTTTTCAGTCAAAATAACCTTTTGCTGGATTTCCTCTCCCTTTCCCCGATTTTAGGCATGAATCGCGCTTGCTTTTCAGACCAATCAAGAAGGTGAGGCCGCCAGTAGCCTTATCAATACAATCGACAGTATCATCCATACCGCCGGCGAGATCATTTCCTCTGCAAAACATTTGACAGCCTTTTTTTGCTCAATACCCGACGGATAATTGATCAAAGGCAATTTCAAATGGATTTTAGCCTATATAAGCAGCATTTCTCAACTAAAATTAGGGGTTGGCAATTACACACTTGAATTTTAGGGAGATTTTAGCTAGTTTTAGTGGGATAAAGTTTAGAAAAGGTAAGAAAAGAGGATTCAATTCATCTTTTCTTGGTTTTTCTCTACTTAACTCTCTAATATCTAGGTGTATTTTAAGTTTAGAAATCACTAAAATTAAGATTTAGAGACTAAATCACCCCTTACTTCCCAAAATCATCATTTGATATCCCCGGAGGTGTCATACGGATCTCGAAGAGGGGGATTCATGGCCCGAGGTAGAAATTCTAAGTCTCATAGCTCTCTAGCTTCCGTTTTGCTTATTTATTGTGTTTTAGATACTGTTTGTGCTTAGTTCTGGGCTTTTAGTCGCCTTCCGGCCAAAAATAGCTGTTGCAAGAAACTGAATCCGCCGGCAGTATCAACCATGCCGCCAGCGGCAACGCTAATACCGCTAGTGGCCTCAAATGCCCCTGGTGGCCCCATTTTCTTGGAGGACCCTTTCTTTATGGTATCCAGAAAGCCATGTAGTCTGGCTATGTAACTAAGATCGCCAGCGGCATCATCCATGTTGCTGGCGGCATGACCTTATGGGCAACATTTTTATTTTCATTTTTTTATTCCTGACCTAGTTTGAATTCTGAAGCTAGGATGTACAGTGCAACGACGAAGGTCTAGAACCTTCTAAAAATAGACCTCACCCCATACCATGTGGAATTTTCACTGATAATCCGGTTAAAACAACAATCGAGTCTAAAATTTGGATATAATGGAATTTTCCCGTGAAAGCCGTTTAAATCTCATTTTTAGCCATCCGACAGGGCTCGATAAATTGTGAATTAACATGCCATGTTCATGCTAACTCAGGCCTTGTTTTGTTTACTAATTATGCATGTTATGTGATACACCCCGTACAATGTGCCTTATTTATGGTAACCGTCTTGTATAGGTAGATTTTAGGTTAGATGAATGCTAGGCCTTCAGGTATTTTACTTATTGTATAGAAAATTGAATTAGATTTGGAAAGCCATGTAATTATTATTTTATTTTCTGCATTTTATTCGTTACATGACTGTAATAATTATTTATTTCCCGCTTTTGAATGCATGCTAAATGGCGCGATAACAATATATGGCCGAAAACACAGTAAATAGGGTGGATTAAAACCAATTAAGAAAGAATGAACTCATTTAAATTGGTCAACGTAAAATAGATAACATCATCCGAACTCAGAATCTCTACTTAAGGTATGGTCTACTACCCGGTCAAAAAATCATACCAAAAATTTTTCGTTGATCTGAACCAGGTGGCGAATCTATTTTGAGTACTGGATTTCAATCTCGTATCTTTTAGACATTAAAACATGATAAATCATTTTCACCATCATGCCCCATCATTTTTCAGGAGACCGGTCCTCCAGCCCGGCCTCGTGGCCCATCCAAAATGTCATCCACTCACAGTGTTGACTCTACTGGGGACTATATCTCTTTGAAATTGAAACTTCAATTTTTCAATAAGTTTAAAGGATTTTGATGATGTATTGAAATCATTGGCCAAATTAAAACTTCATTCTTTTTTATGACATTTTATCCTTATGCGTGTACATAGTTTGGTAATATTAGGTCCCCCATTTCACCCAAGAAGCTTGCGAAAGTATCACTCATGCCCTGTTTGGAATTGAGGATGCCTAGTGAGTGGATCACTCATTTTAACTAACATGTAAACTCCTGCGATCGCACCTATTTGGGGAGTGGTTGAGTAATGTGGAACCAAGGTAAACGAGAACCTTCTACATCAACAACCCCATATGAAAGCCACGCTAGAAAAGCCTTTGCACTTCATTCCTTTAGGACTACCAAAATAAGGAAAATAATTGGGACGCACTTCTTTCACCATTATCGGTGAAGAAGCTAAACCTCCGTCCTTTATAAAGAGGCATTACACGGGAGTCATAAGGTCGGAAGAGGGATGCTTTGTGTGGTAAGTGCAACATGCATCACCCATGCATCAGCTTCAAGAGCCAAAAATCAATCAACATACCCTTACCAATCTCCATTCATGAGAGAGGTTTAGTAGCATCTATGGGACTTCTTTTGTACTCCTATTGAGTAACAACATAACACTATACGTGGAGAGAGGTACGAACGTACCAGGTATGTTGGAGGGATAAGCCGCCACATCATCACTACCCACATCTACGTGTAGCCATACGAATAAGTATGTCATGCATCAATTATCAAACAAAAAGCATCCATACATCCATACCATTTACAACCCACTCATGGTCTGACCATCGATTCATGATCCAAATAGTCTTTCTTCCAATCTGAACCTTTGCTACCATCCATGTCCTTTCCTCACAATGATGACGACACTGCCCTGCCAAAAGAGCAGACCGATCCTACCCCTGCTTTGAGAGTAGCTCCTTCACCATCTCTTGGCTCTAAAATCACCGCCTCCATCACCCAGTTTTTAAGTTCAAATATATTTCAAAACCTTATTCGGGAACTGATTCAGACAGCTGTTCAGACATCCATTAAGAAAGCCCTAGAAAACCAAAACTCCTTCCAGGTCAAGCAATCTTCGGGCATGAAACCCACAACTATGACTACCCTATAATGGTAATCAGTCCTCCAAACTACCGATAAGGTCATGCAATCTTCGGGCAAGACACCTAATGCTAAAACACTCTTGTAATCGCCGCCATCTGCTTACCAAGGGCAAAGGTAAAGAGGCTAGAGTCCAGTTCCTCCGTCATTCTATAGTGTCTTGCCTCCGACCTTGGTCACCCCATCTTAATTTATAATATCCACAGCCCCGACACATCCTCACTACGACCATGTCATACAACCTCCGGGCATGACACCCGAAGTGGGAACCTTCTTACGTCAACTAGTGGTAACTAATTATAATTAGAGAGAGGAGCAAGCCCACACAAACGAAGATCTGGTTTTTCAGAGCTCTAGCACACATCCATCAAAAGCGTCCCTACCTCAAGCCAAAATGGGCTAAAAGGGCTCTCAATAATCTGCACCAACTACCATCACTGAACTAGGTCTTAATCTCATACAAGGTGCAAACCCATGGAGGCTACCGCTTAGTGTAATCTTTGCCGATTTAAGAGAAGTCGGCCTTCTTGAGTCCCTTAGCAAGTGTAGACCCCCCACAAAGGAGGAAAGGAAAAGTTTTTACGGATATCATGTCCTGCCAGGTCCCCGCACTATTGAATGTAAGACTTTGGTTCACGCCATACATCGCTTGGTGATGGAAGGAGAGATAGTTGAGCTAGATAGTGCACCTAGAAACCTGAATTCCCCCCGCCAAAGCTTAGCAACCAGATGGGAGTGACTAATCTTAGGAATGGGCCACAGGAACTCATGAAGGCCATCTGTTCCAAAGGCAAGGGAAAATTATGCTTCTATAATGAGGACTAATAGTCAATTGATGAAGAGGCCATGGAGGTTATTGCCACCATGATCAAAGCCATGGCAGTTTTAGCAAAGAAGCATGATCAAAGTAAAGCAAAGAACCTGATGTTCAAGGCCATGAGGCAGTTCACTGAGGTCCTCATCGGGGAGTCGAGTCAAGTGAGGGACATCTTGCCCGATACCAAGCAGAATGAGACTCAGCTCGCTGCCAGCATCAACAATCAAGACCCTTCGCTTGTGGAGGATGAAAAGCCATGATTTGTAATCTTTATATTTCTTTATGCTTTTAGTTTGAATAATTTCATGTTTGTAACTCTCAGCTCCACGAGCAACTTTCTATTATGTTACTTGTTTCATATTTTCCCCAATTGACCCACACATTCATATGAACGTATGCATGATAATTTCGGTATTCAAAATATTTTACTGCATGAAATTAATTTGAGTACAAATGGAATCTCCTGAGCGATAACCATTTCTAATCATTTAACTCCTGCCAAATCATATATGTCATAATAAAGTGCTTAAATATCATGATAACGCTTTTGCCTAGTTATGCTCACAAGATATGCCTAAGATCGATAGTCAGATTGCCAAACATCATGGAAAGAGGAGACGAGTCTCTCCTAGAGTGAACTCAACAACCTCAAAACTACTGAAGAAGCATCAAAGCATCGATCGGTAAACTCTGATCTTCATGAACACCGTAGCTCTAAAAGAAATCAAACCTTACACCTACGTTACCACTAAGAAATGACCAAACTTGCAGAGAAATACACCTTCACCCGGCATAACTTAAAGGGGGGGCAAACGCCATCGAGAACATAAAGTATGGGAGCATTGCAAAACTTCTCAGTATAGACCACAAGCCAATGGTGCTGTCAAAACAACCAATAAATTGGTACTGAAAATGACAGCCGGTTATAGAGATTAGGCTTACAAACTACCTGTTTCTATTTAGGGATACCACATGAGTGTCCATACCCTGACCAGCCAAGATTTATTCTCCCTAGTTTATGGAACAGAAGTGTTTTTTCCACTCAAAACTCGAGCATGCTCTCTAAGGGTCGTATTAGAAGCTAAATGTAAGGAATCTGAATAGACTGAGGCAGGATTTGAAGCAATTGAATATGATTAATGGGGACTAAGGGTGGTAGAAAATCTCTTGATGAATTGGCAGCACGTAGCTCGAACCCACAACAGCTAGGTAAGACACCAAACGTTTCCACTAAAAGCCGGAGATCTAGTCCTAAACAGTTGAAACCCTCCACCACTGATGTAAGGGGAAAATTCAGGCCTAACCAAGAATGGCCTACAAACCATAGACTAAAAGTGTAATCAAACCGGCAAGCAAACTAGTCAAGAAGGTGTTTATCAAGCACCAAAACTCCCACAAACCAAACTCTTTTTAATGTAGCCAATCAAAATTGAAGTAGGGTTACCCGATGTCACTTTGAAGGCCAGAATGAATCGAGTGATATAATATGATAGTCAAACAAACACTAAGAGCCTTAGACAATCTGCACAAGCGATGCGGAGCTCACAACTGTGATTTATGTACCTAATCATAGACCCGACATTGAGGCATCTAGAACTTTCCAACGCCTACGTCAAGGAGAAGTTTAGATGAAATTGGGAAAGTCATCATGTGGTAAAAGGTGATATCGAATGAACAAGGCAATCAAGATCGCAAACATGGGCGAGAGCGAGTTCATCAACCTGATCAACCGAGATGGGCTTAATCATTATCATATCCAAACAAAAGAGACAATTCAGAAAAGTAGCACAACACAAAAAATAAATATGATAATCACTCGCCTTTTGGTCTTTCACTAATCAGGCAAAAATTAGGGTGGCATCTGACGGTTGGTATCCTACAAACTGGCCATGTAAAAATCAGGGTATCTCTTTACAAAATTGCCCACTGAACTGAAAACCCGAAAAGCGCAGTTCAGGAAAAAATTAGGGCACGAGAGAAAAATAGTAAGATATTAACTTGAAGATCTATAAAGAGTGGTAAGATCTATAAAGAGTGGTTAACACCAAGAGTTTGATTAATGGAAATGATCACTGACATCTTGTACTCTTATTAAATTCATTTAGTGAAGGTTTCTTTCGTATTGAAATCTTTATGCTTGTGATTGTATGAATGCCTGGCGGCCAAATGGTGGAAACATTGCTAGCTAACTTAATAGACATACCTAGAGCTTTTCAACAATTCAGTTCAAAATAGATAATAAATCCGGATAGACTGAAAACATCCAAGTCTATGAAAAATTCAGAATAAGTCTGCTGGATTAAAAACTCAAAAAGGGCGATCAAGACAAAAATTAAGAAAAGGCTCGATAGATTGAAAATCCCTAGGGGCAGTCTATGCAAAAGTTAGAGTCAGAAGAGAATAATAAAAATTAAAAGGAAAGGAAATAGATATAAATCTCAATTCTGGAAGATGAGGCTGCCGGCGATTTGGATCATGCCGCAAGTGGCATGGGTACAATTGTAGGTGACATCAGGGAGGCCGCTAGTGGCATGACTACTTTTATAGCAAGTTTCAGGCGTGCTTCAGCTGATCCAAACCTTTGTATAGCCTATAGAAAACCTGTATGCTGCTCCCAGATAATTTTCAAGCCACACATCCATTTTATTCAAACCCAAAAGCCCAAAGGCTCAAAAATTCCAAGCATCAAGCCTAAACAAGTCAAATCCTAATCACCCAAAATTGAACCACAAATTCAAAATAATGAAAGCACAAACCTCAATGTAATGGTGGTAGATAAAATCTAAGATCACCCGCGACCATCAGTTAGACGAGATGAAAATTCAGCACCGTGCATAGGATAATGTTTGACCACATCTTCATTCTCCTCTTCCATCATCCCCTCAGTTAACAAAAGGCTCCATGAAGCCGTAGTCTCGGTGGTAAGTAGTCAACCTGCTGCCTTCTTCTTCCCTTTACGGCTAGCCTCAGGCTGAGGGTTGCGGTCTAGGTTGAGCATACTCCTCCTCTCATGAACGGTGGCATCCAATTGCTACTCCAACTCTACAACCCGACACCTGAGTTCCTGGTTTGTGGCCACCTCTTCTAGATACATCGCCCTAGCCTGGGTAGCGTCAGAAAGAGACATGGCCATAAATTCCTGTAATAAGGCATTGATAACCCCATCATTCATAATATTTATACATGCCCTTTTTATTGTTAAAGCATCATTTGAACACGCAGGTACCTTAGCGAATAAAATCTGAGAAACTAGGGTATCTCTAAGGGCGAAGGTGTTCCTCGCTATCCTCTCTGCTTCCCCGCACGTAACTTGTAAGATCTAAAATAGAGCAATCAAGTGAATCACCTTGAAAATAAGGATCGCATGGGTGTTCTTAGGAAGATTACATGAGTGGTTCCGGGAGGCGCAAAGTCCAGTGAGTGGGTGCTCGAAGAAATCTCCCTAATCCAAAAGTCACCACTAGGGCTTAAAAGCATGAAAGACTTTTCCAAGGCTGTCGAGAGGCGCCCTGGCACTATATCTGCCCCACTGTATCCACTCCGGTCTCATACTCTGCTCGACTCAGGCCAGATCCTCTTCTTAGAAGGTGCCTGAAAACACAATAAAAGCAAAAGCAGGTATAAGCGTTAATACTAAACCGAAAAGAAATATGTGGAAAGATTGCAACATTTACCTCAGAGGAATAATATCCCTCATGGACCCATATCTCCTCGGCACCACCACCACCATTGTCATCATCCTCATCATCATCGACATCATCCTCTTTGACCCCCTTGCTGCTCTCACCCTCACTAACCACCTCACTAGGGGCTCTAGGTTCCCTTTTCTCATTATGGAATGTGATTGTGTCATCTGAGTAAATGCTGAGGATAAGAGGAAGTAGCTATGATGTAAACTCATCATAAACATCAGAGACCCTCTCAACCACCCGACCATTGTTATCAATAAAGTCAGCCTTATCGGCCTCATCAGTGATGGTCAAATGTGGCCACCATAAGCCCATCTAGGGAGCCGTGCACAGGCCTAACACGGGGCTAGACATCCCTCCACCCGCACACCCTCTCACCCAAGTACCACTTTAGAGACAAAGGGCACTCGATCACAAATTGCCTATCGTCCATATCCTTCCTCGCTTTTTGAATAGCTACCAAGTTGAACACTTCCTCAAAAGCCCTTTTCACCTACGCACAAACCAACCAAGGCAACTAATGTAAGTACAGTCAATGATATACATTTATACTAAAAGTTTTTTCAAATTTTAGATAGGATCAACAGACCGCTTACTATGCCTATTTTCAAACATTACAATACTTCCCTATAACCGGTCCTCCACTTACAGAAGCCCCTGACGCTCCCACACCAGTGAGTAAGAAAGTGAGCGTCGACCGGCGCCTCTATGAAGAAGGCCACTGCAGGAAGAATCTCATGCTCAGAAGCCTATTCCTGACAACCAAAAGTCTGTTAGTTCAAGTTAGCAAAGAAGGCAATCAAAGGGTCAAGAATGCTAAGAATGCTAAAAAAAGTGGAAACAACGAGATAGTGCCATACCTGACTGAGCAGATGGCCCAATCAAAGGACCTTATCCATCTTCCTAACTCTGTTGTCCAATCCATAGTATATCTAGGCGAGAATGTCCCTCACCAATTTTTCTCTTGGATTCACCATGTCCTTGACTGCCGAGATCATTCCATGATTTACCTTACTGCTAGAGATCGAGAAGAAAAGCACGGTCAAGAGTGAAATGATGAAGGAACAGACACAGGCCTCCCTTTGTAACTCAGAGACCACCTTCTTCTTCTTCCGAAACTTGCTCAGGTCCCTATATAATAAATGCCCTAACTTGGGCTTCACCCCGAATAGCTTAGTCACCCGTTTTACCACGGGACCCCGGACATGGTGCTTCTCAATGTAGGCATCAAAATGAATGACTTCATCAGTCCAAAGAAGCCTGGTCATTGCCATAAAATCTAACGGAGTAATCATAACCTCTCTAATTAAAAGATGGAATGCGTTGGTAGTTTTCGACCACCCCTTAGTCAATATCGTGAGACCCAAGTGAGATAGTTTAGGCTTTATAGTTGCCAAAATCCAGACAAGAACCCCAAAACCTGTCGCATCAATGGCGGCTTGAAGCGTGGCATCGTGGTTGTTTATCACCTTCCACCACTTGCCGATGGTTCCTATCCCCCTGGTGGACGTGATAGTATGGGACTGCAAAAAGACAAAGAAATTAGATGATCAATTCAGATAAGCAACTGCATTACATTTTTTGCGCTGCCTGAGCCCTACTGCGGCCTATCGATATCTCTGACAAAGCAGTGATATCGCCGGTGGCCTCAACCACACCGCTAGTGGTATGGTTGAAGCTGCTGGCGATATCATTGACATCACCAGTGGTTTGACAAGGTTCTCAGGCCTTCTCACAAGCCTAAAGCTGCTAGCGATATGAACCATACCGCCGGTGGCATCAACTTCCCATGCAGAACCACAGAGACTCAAAAAATCAACCAAAATGATCAGAAAAATGCAATTAACCAAAGTTGAGGTATAAAATCATATAAAATCAACCCTATAACATGCATTCTAAAGTCTATATACTCCTATTTTCATTTCTTAAACACTATCATGGTAGAATTTTGAGTTTTAATAACCAAAATCACAAAAAATCAAAACGAAATTATTGAGTTTTGTAGGATTACTTGGGAGTTGGAGAGATGATCTTCTTTTTTGGGATGAGATTGGTGATGGGCGTGGTAAGTTTATAGCCATACATGCTCTCGGATTCCTTTAGGCCTTAACGAACGGGAACCAAGCAAATTTTTAGTCCCGAGGTAGAAGAATCGGGCAAATCATCCTTAGCCTTGGTAGTTGATTTACCTTTGAGAGCCTTAGAAATCCTTTTCATATTGAAAGTAAAAAGAGATCAGAAAAGATTGAGTTTAGCAAATATAAGGAGATTTGTCTTTTTAGGAGAAGGGAAGAGTCTCGGTGTTCGCTATACCAAAATAAGAAAAGAGGTGTCTTCATTCATATTAAACACCCTTGTTGAATCCGAGGTGTACATTTAATCTGAAACTGCCAAATTCATGCCTCCAGCAGCATCATTTCACACCGCTGGCGATATCACCCATGCCATTGACGACATCAACTTATCCAATTCAAATTCTTTTGACCAGTCAAAACTGTCATGAGGCACCTCATACCGCCAGAAACATCACTCTATACCGCCAGCAATATCAACTTTTGACGGCATTGTAGTTGCCTTTTCAACAGTACAATAGGATCTCAGCTCAAAACCTCGACATTCTAGGACTTTTGAAACCCTTGCATTTTAATTATTACGTTTTTAATGTTGATCAAAGAGGCAAAAATATTTTTATTGCACAAAATCGATCAAGCAGTAAAAACGTCATCTAAAAGTATATCTAATCTTACTTCACTTATAAATCATTGTAGGCACTACCGTAAGGGGTAAGCTAAATATCCTCATTTGGTCGACCGCCCATACCAAACGCCAACAAAAGATCCCGGTATAGTCTCTGTAGATGCCGCCTTTGAGTTCTCCCCTAGAATGTCAACTGAAGATCCTGGTATAGTCTCTATACATGCCGCCTTCGGGTTCTCCCTTAAAAGGTCAACTGAAGATCCTAGTATAGTCTCTATACATGAAGCCTTTGGGTTCTCCCTAGAACATCAACTAAAGATCCCAGTATAGTCTCTGTACATGTCGCCTTTGGGTTCTCCCCTGGAATGTCAACTGAAGATCTCGGTATAGTCTCTATATATGTTGCCTTCGGGTTCTCCGCTAGAACACCAACTAAAGATCACGGTGTGACCCTATACATGCCACCTTTGGGTTCTACCCTTGGAATGCCAACTGAATTTTGTTGCGAGACCCTGTACATGCCACCTTAGGGTTCAACCGCCATCCTATCATCCCTCGGACCCGGCACCCTAGCTATCAGGTATAATTTCTAAACCTTGCTAGTTTCATGAGATCATACTAACATATGGTAGTAGTGATCCCCCGAGGGGCAGCCTATAAGCATGGGATTTTACAGTCCCTCTCACGAGACGATGATGACGTATGCCCGATTTTATTCCTCATGATAAAAGTTCTTTTTGGAATTTTTATTACTAATATAAAATTCTCTGTGAATTTTATTTTTAAAAAAATTTAGTTCTTCTTGTCCGATAACGTGTCTGGTGGTAGCTCAGACCAATGATTTACACCCAAAAAATAATTTAGTTCGAAATACCCATTAAAAGTCAAAAATAAACCCCAATATTTTAGTTTTTTCGTCAAAATCACCTTTTGCCGGATTTCCTCTCCCTTTCCCCGATTTTGGGCATGAATCGTGCTTGCTTTTCAGACCTATCAGGAAGGTGAGGCCACTGACAGCTTCATCGATACCACCGACGGTATCATCCATGCCGCCGCCGGGATCATTTCCTCTACAGAACATTTGTCTGCCTTTTTTTGCTCGATACCCGATGGATAATTGATCAAAGGCATTTTCCAACGGATTTTAGCCTATATAAGTAGCATTTCTGAACTAAAATTAGGGGTTGGCAATTACACACTTGAATTTTAGGGAGATTTTAGCTAGTTTTAGTGGGATAAAGTTTAGAAAAGGTAAGAAAAGAAGATTCAATTCATCTTGTCTTGGTTTTTCTCTACTAAACTCTCTGATATCTAGGTTCATTTTAAGTTTAGAAATCACTAAAATTTGGATTTAGAAACTAAATGACCCCTTACTTCCCAAAATCATCATTTGAGCTCCCTAGACGTGTCATACGGATCACGAAGAGGTGGATTCGCGGCCCCGAGGTAGAAATTCTATGTCTCATAGATCTTTCGCTTCCGTTTTACTTATTTATTGTGTTTTAGTTGTTGTTTGTGCTTCGTTTTGGGTTTTTGGTCGCTTTCCGGCCAAAAATAGCTGTTGCAAGAAATTGAAGCCACCAGAGGCATTTGAAGCCGCCAGCGGTATCAAACATGCTGCCAGCGGCATTGCTGATACCGCAAGTGGCCCTACTTGCCCCCAATGGCCCCATTTTCTTACAGGACCCTTTCTTTATAGTATCTAGAAAGTCATGAAGCCTGCCTGTGTAACTAAGATTGCCAGCAGCATCATCCATGCCACCGGCGGCCTCAGTTATACTGCTGGCGGTATAACCTTCTAGATAACATTTTTATTTTCATTTTTTTTGTTCCCTACCTAGTTTAAATTTTGAAGTTAGGATGTATAGTGCAACGATGAAGGTCCAGAACCTTCTAAAAATAGACCACACCCCATACCAAGTGGCATTTTCACTAATAATTCGTTTAAAACAACAATCGAGTCTAAAATTTGGATACAACAGAATTTTCCCACAAACGCTGTTTAAATCTCATTTTTAAACATCCAATCGGGCTCCATAAATTGTAAATCAATATGCCATGTTCTCGCTAACTCGGGTCTTGTTTTGTTTACTAATTATGCATGTTACATGATACACCCTGTACAACATGCCGTATTTGTGCTAACCATTTTGTGCAGGTAGATTAGATGAATGCTAGGCCTTCGGGTATTTTACTTATTGTATAGAAAATTGAATAGGATTTGGAAAGCCAAGTAATTATTATTAATTTTCCTCATTTTATTCTTTGGATGATTGCAATAATTATTTATTTCCCGCTTTTGAATGCTTGCTAAATGATGCGATAACAATATATGACCAAAAACTCAGTAAATAGGGTGCATTAAAACCAATTAGAAAGAATGAAATCCTATAAATTGGTTAGTGTAAAATAGATAACATCATCTGAACTCAAAAACTATACTTTAGGTACTGTCTACCACCAGGTGGAAAAATGATACCACAATTTCCAGATTGAGTTGAATTGGGTGGCGACTCTATTTTAAGTACGTTATTTCGATCTCGTATCTTTTAGAAATTAAAACATGATAAATCATTTTCACCATCATGCCACATCATTTTTCGAGAGACCGGTCCTTCGGTCCAGCCTCGCGCCCCGTCTGAAATGTCGTCTGCCTACAGTGGCGACTCTATTGGGGACTGTATCACTTTAAACTTGAAACTTGAATTTTTTAATAAGTTTAAAGGATTTTGATGATGTATTGAAATCATTGACAAAATTAATGCTTCATTCTTTTTTATGATGTTTTATTCTTGTGCGTGGAGATAGTTCTGTAATATTAGGTGCCCCATTTCACCCGAGAAGCTCGTGAAAGTGTCACTCATTCCCTGTTTGGAATTAAGGATGCCTAGTGGGTGGATCACTTATTTTAACCAACACATAAACTCCTGCGATTGCACCTATTTGGGGAGTGGTTGAGTAATATAGAATTTAGGTAATTGAGAACCTTCTATATCAATAACCCTATAACAAAGCCGCGCTAGAAAAGCCTTAGCACTTCATTCCTTTAGGACTACGAAAACAAAGAAAAAAATTGGGACACACTTCTTTCGCCATTACCGGTGAAGAAGCTAAACCTCCCTCCTTTCCAAAGAGGCGTTACGCGGGAGTCAGAAGGTCAAAAGAGGGATGCTTTTTGTGCTATGTGCTACATGCATCACCCATGCATCAGCTTCAAGAGCCAAAAATCAATCAACTTACCCTTACCAATCTCCATTCATGGAAGAGGTTTAGAAACATCCGTAGGACTTCTTTTGTACTCCCATTGAGTCATGACATATCACTATGCACGGCGAGAGGTATGAGCATCCCACGCATGTTAGAAGGATAAGCCGCCACATCATCACTAACCACATCTACGTGCAACCACTTGAATAAGCCTGTCACACATCAATTGTCAAATAAAAACACTCATACCATTCATACCATTTACAACCCACTCATGGTCTTACCATCGATTCATGAACCAAATAGTCTTTCTTCCAATTCGAACCCTCACAACCAGCCATGTCCTTTCCTCACAATGATGACGACACTACCCTACCCAAAGAGCAGACCGGTCCTACCCCTGCTTTAAGAGTAGCTCCTCCATCATCTCTTAGCTCTGAAATCGTCGCCGCCATCATCCAGTTTTTGAGTTCAGATCTATTCTGGAACCTTATTCGGGTACTAATTCAGACAGATATCACACATCCATCAAGCATACCCTAGAAAACCAGAACTCCGACCAGGTCACACAATCTCGAAGCGGGACACCCACAGCTATGACTACCCTATAACAGTCATCAGTCCTCCAAACTAGCGACCAGGTCATGCAATCTCCAGGTACGACACCCAATGGTGAAACACTCTTGCAATCGCCGCCATCCGCTTATCGTGGGCAAAGGGAAGGATCGCAGAGTCCAGTTCCTCTATAATTCTCTGGGGTCTTTCCTTCGACGTTGGTCACCCCATCGCAATTTATGCTATCCACAGCCCGACACCTCCTCAGTACCACCAGGTCATGCAACCTCCAGGCATGAAACCCGAAGTGGAAACCTTCTTTCGTCAACCAGCGGCAAGTAATTATAATCAGAGAGAGGAGGAAGTCCACACAAACGAAGATCAAGTTTTTCAGTGCCCCAGCACACTTCCATCAAATGAATCCCCACCTCAAGCCAAAATGGGCCAAAAGGGCTCTCAAAAATTGGCACTAACTACCATCACCGAATCATATCTTATTCTCACATGAGGCACCAACCTATGGAGGCTACCGCTTAGTGTAATCTTCATTAGATTAAGAGAAGCTAGCCTTCTTGAATCCCTTTGCGAGTACAGACCCCTACAAAGGAGGAAAGGAAAAGTTTTTATGGATATCATGTCGTGCTAGGTCACTATACCAATGAAAGTAATACTCATGTTCGCACTATACACTATTTGGTGAAGGATGGAAAGAATGTTGAGCCAGATTGGGCACTTAGCAATGTGAATTCCCCGTTGCCAAAGTTTAAGAAATAGACGGGAGTGACTAATCCTGGGAATGGGCCACAAGAACTCATCAGGGCCATCTATTCCAAAGGCAAGGGAAAATTGTGCTTCTACAACGAGGAAGAAGAGTCAATCGTTGAAGAAGTAAAGAAGGTTATAGCCACCACGATCAAAGCCAAGACTATTTTAGCAAAGAAGCACGGTCAAAGCGAAGCGAAGAACCTGATGATCAAGGCCATGAGGCAATTCACTGAGGTCCTCACCAGGGAGTCGAGTCAAGTGTGGGACATCTAGCCAGATACCAAGTAGAATGAGACTCAGCTCACTGCCGGCATCAATAATGAAGACCCTCCACCTATGGAGGATGAAAAGCCTTGATTTGTAATCTTCAGATTTCTTATGCTTTCAGTTTAAATAATTTCATGTTTGTAACTCTCAGCTCCACGAGCAAATTTCTATTCTGTTACTTATTTCATGTTTTCTAGATAACCTACATATTTATATAAACATATGCATGATACTTTCGGTATTCAAAATATTATACTACTTGAAATTAATTTGAGTACAAATGGAATCTCCCGAGTGGTAATCATTTCCAATAATTTAACTCCTGCCAAAACACATGTGAGATAATAAAGTGCCTAAATACCGTGATAATGCTTTTACCTAGTTATGCTCACAAGATATGCCCCAGATGGAGAGTCAGATTTCCAAACATCTAGAAAAGAGGAGACGAGTCTCTCTTGGAGTCAACTCAGCAATCTCAAAACTATAAAAGAAGTATCAAAGCATCGATTAGTAAACTCTGACCTTCATGAACACCGTAGCTATTAAAGAAATTAAACCTTACACCAATGTTACCACCAAGGCCAAACTCGCAGAGAAGCACACCTTTACCCGGTACGACTTAAAGGGGGGGCAACCACCACCAGGAACATAAAGTATGGGAGCATCATAGATCTTCTCAATAATGACCACAAGCCAATAGTACTGTCAAAACAGCCAATAAATTGGTAATGAAAATGATATCTGGTTATAGAGATTGGGCTGATAAACTTCTTATTGCTGTTTGGGGATACCACATGAGTGTCCATGCCCTGACCGATCAAGCTCCATTCTCCTTGATTTATAGAACGGAAGCAATTTTTCCAATCAAAACTTGAGCATGCTCTTTGAGGGTCACATTAGAAGCTAAATGGATGGAATCTGAATAGACTCAAGTGGGATTTGAAGCAATCAACTATCATGAATGGGGACTAAGAGTTGTAGAAAATCTCCCGATGAACCGACAATATATAGCTTGAACCCACAATAACTAGGTAAGACACCAAAAGTTTCCACTAAAGGCCGGAGATCTAGTCCTAAACAGTTGAAACCCTCAGCCACCGATGTAAGGGGCAAATTTAGGCCTACCTAGGAAAGGGCGTACAAACCACAAACTAAAAGAGCAATCAAAGCACCAAGTGAACCAGTCAAGAAGCCACTTCTCAAGCACCAAAAATCCCACAAACCAAACTCCTTGTAATGTGGCCAACCAAAATCAAAGTAAGCTTACCCAATGTCACTTTGAAGGCTAGAATAAATCGAGTGATCCAGTGTGATAGTCGAACGGACACGAAGAGCCTTAGACAATCTGCACAGGCGCGGTCGAGCACACAACTGCGAGTCAGATACCTAATACCCTCGTAAAAAGTCATAGACCTGGCATTGAGGCATCTAGAACTTTCCAACATCGACGTTAAGGAGAAGTTCAGATCAAATTGGGAAAGCCCTCGTATGTTCAAAGGTGGTACCGAATGAACGGGGCAATCAAGATCATGAATATGGGCGAGAGCGAGTTCATTAACCTGATTAGCCGAGATGGGCTTAAGCGTTATCATATCCAAACAAAAGAAATAAATTAAAAACGCAGCACAATACAAAAAATAAATATTATAATCACCTGCCTTTAGGTCTTCCACTAATCCGGCAAAAATAAACGTGGCACCCAACTGTTGGTATTCTGTAATCTGGCCATGCAAAAATCAGGGTATCTCTTTACAAAATTGCCCGCTAAACTAAAAACTTGAATAGGGCAGTTCAGGCAAAAATTAGGGCACGAGATAAAAATAGTAAGATGTTAACTTGAAAATCTATGAAGACTAGTTAACACCAGGAGTTTTATTAATGGAAATGATTGCCGACATCTTGTACTCCGATTAAATTCAGTTAGTGAAGGTGTCTTTCATACTGAAATCTTTATGCTTGTGATCGTATGAATGCCAGGCGGCCAAATGGTGGAAACATTGCAAACTAACTGAATAGAGGTATCTAGAGCTCATCAATGATTCAATTAAAAAAAGATAATAACTACGGATAGGCTGAAAACATCCAGGTCAATGCAAAAGTCAGAATAAGTCTGCTATATTCAAAACCCAAAAAGGGCAGGAAAAAATTAAGACAGGCTTGATAGATTGAAAGAGAATAATAAAAATTAAAAGGAAAGGAAATAGAAAGAAATCGCGATTCTGAAAGACAAGGTCGCTGGCGATTTAGATCATGCCGGCGGCCGTATGGGTATGATTTGTAGGCGACATCAGCGTGGTCGCCAGTGGCATGACTACTTTTCCAGCAAGTTTCAAGCCTTCTTCAGCCAATCCAAACCTGTGTATAGCCTATAGAAGTCTTATATGCTGCTCCCAGATAAATTTCAAGCCACACATCCATGTTATTCAAACCCAAAAGCCCAAAGGCACAAAAATTCCAAGCATCAAGCATAAACAAGTGAAATCCAAATCACCAAAATCAAACCATAAATTCAAAATAATCAAAACACAAATCCCAATGTAAGGGAGGTGACAAATCAAATGAGAAAAGGATAAGATCTAAGACTATCCACCTCCATCAGTCGGACGAGATGAAAATTCAGTACCATCCATAAGATAACATTTGATAACATCTTTATCCTGCTCTTCCATACTCCCCTTAATTAACCAAAGGCTCCATGAACCCGCAGTCTCAGTGGTGGGGCATCGACCTACTGCTTTCTTCTTCCCTTTGTGGCTAGCCTCAGGTTGAGGGTTGCGGTCCATGTGGAGCTTACTCCTCCACTCATGAATGGTGGCATCCAATTATTGCTCCAACTCTACAACCCCGATGCCTGACCTTATGGTTTACGGCCAACTCTTCCCGATACATTGCCTGAGCCTGGTTGGCATTAGAAAGCAACATGGCCATAAATTCCTGTAATAAGGAAATGATAACTGCATCATTCATAACATTCATACATGCACTTTTATTGTTAAAGCCTCATTTGAACACGCAGGTACCTTAGCAAATGGAGTATGAGAAACTGGGGTATCTCTAAGGGCAAAGGCTTTCCCCACTATCCGCTCTGCTTCCCCTCGTGTAACATGTAAGATCCAAAAAGAAGCAATCAAGTGAATCATCTTAAAGAGAAGGATCACATGGGTGTTCTTAGGAAGCTTACATGTGTGATTCTGGAAGGCGCAAATTCCAGTGAGTGGGTGCTCGGTCCCAAATCCAAAAGTCATCACTAGGGCCTAAAAGCATGAAAGACTTCTCCAAGGCCATCGAGAGGCGACCTTGCACTATATCTCTGCCACTGTATCGACCCCTGTCTCATACCCTGCTTGACTCAAGCCGGCTCGTCTTCTTAGAAGGTGCCTGAAAACACAACAAAAGCAAAATTAGGTATAAGGGTCAATGCTGAATCGAAAAGAAATATATGGAAAGATTGCGACCTTTACCTTAGAGGAATAATATCCCTCATGGACTAGTACCTCCTTGGCACCACTACCACCATTGTCATTATCCTTTTCATCATCATCCTCCTCCTCGACCCCCTCGCTGCTCTCGCCCTCACTAAACACCTCACTAGGGGATCTCGGTTCCCTTTTCTCATTATGGAATACGATTGTGTCATCTGAGTGAATGAGGGGGCAAAGAGGAAGTAGCTGTGATGTAAACTCAACACTGGGTACACTCTCAGCCACCTGGCCATTTCCATAAATAAAGTCAGCCTTATCAGCATCATCAGTGATGGTCAAATGTGGCCACCATAAGCCCGTTGAGAGAGCCAGAGGCACAAGCCTAACAAGGGGCAAGACATCCCTCCACCCACGCACTTTCTCACCCAAGTACCACTTCAGAGATAAAGGGCACTCGATCACAAATCGCCTATCGTCCACATCTTTCCTAACTTTATGAATAGCCGCCAAGTTGGACACTTTCTCAAAAGGGTGCCTTTTCACCTGCACAAACTAACCAAGGTAACCAATGTAAGTACAGTCAATGATATAAATTTATACGAATAGTTTGTTCAAATTTTATACAGGATCAAATGACCACTTACCGCGCTTATTTTCAAACATCATAACACTTCCCCGTAACCAGTCTTCCACCTACAGAAGTCCCAAATGCTCCCACACTAGTGATAAAGAAAGTGAGCGTCGGCTGGAACCGTTGTCAAGAAGGCCACTACAGGAAGTATCTCATGCTAAAAAGCCCATGCCTGACAACTAAAAGTCCATTAGTTCAAGTTGGCAATGAAGGCAATCAAAGGGTCAAAAATGCTAAGAATGCTAAAAAAAAAGTGGAAACAATGAGATAACGCCATACCTGAATGAGCAGATGGCCCAATGGAAGGACCTTATCCTTCTTCCTAGCTCCGATGTCCAATCCATGGTATATCTAGATGAGAATGGACCTCGGCCAATTTTTCTCTTGGATCGTTGCCATATCCTCAACCGCCGAGATCAATCCATAATTTACCTTACTACTAGAGACTAAGAAGAAAAGCACAGTTAGTAGTGAAATGATGAAGGAATAGACGTAGGCCTCTCTCTACAACTCTGGGACCACCTTCTTCTTCTTCTAAAACTTACTTAGCTCCCCATATAATAAAGGCCCCGACTTGGTCACCCCGAATAGCTCAGACACTCGTTTCACCACAGGAACCCGGACATGGTGCTTCGCCATGTAGACATCAAAATGAATGACATCATTAGTCTAAGGAAGCCTGGTCATCACTATAATATCTGACGGGGTAATCGTAACCTCGCCAATTTGAAGATGGAATGTGTGGGTAGTTTCCGACCACCTCTCAGTCAATGCCATGAGATTTGTGATGATAAAACCATATCTTTTAGGACCTTTATAAACACGACCTGATCTTCACAATGATTGTGTTTTGATAAGTTATTCTTTGATCATACCTTATTATGTATCTAGAATGGGGTCAATCAGCTGATTGTCTATTTCTTCCTCTTGAACCTCCTATTCAATATTGCTCCCACTAACTTTTGCAAGTGTTCATTTTCCAAAAAAGCGAGCACTCCGAGACACAAATACCTTCTGTGTTTCAGGTTGGTAAAACAAATATCCAATAGTTTCCTTTAGATATCCAATGAACATACACTTATCAGACTTAACATCCAGCTTATTTGACGCTATCCTCTTTACCATAGTAGGACAACCCCATACTCTTAGGTGACTCGGAGATGATCTTTTATTACACCATCTATCATAAGGTCTAAAGTCAACTAATTTAGAGGGCACTTTGTTTAATACATAAACTATACTCTCTAGTGCATATCCCCAAAAGGATTTACTGAGATCTGCTTGGCTCATCATGGACTGAAGCATGTCTAATAAGGTCCAATTCCTCCTTTTAGACACTCCATTGTGTTATGGTGTATAAGGAGGGGTCTATTGGGGAACTATCCCGTTTTCCTTTGGATAATCTTGAAACTTTTGACTTAAGTATTCTCCACCTCGATCAGATTGAAGTGCTTTAATACTTTTCTCAAGTTGTTTCTCTACTTCATTTTTGAATATTTTAGACTTGTGCTTCATTAAGTAGAGATAACCATATCGTGAATAATCATCATAAAAGGTTATGAAGTAGGAGCATCCTCCTACTGCCTTAACACTCATTGGAACACATACATCTGTATGTATAATTTCCAATGTACTAGTGACTCGTTCACACTTTCCCTTCAATGGTAACTTCGTCATTTTTCCTTTTAAACAAAGTTCGCATTCACCATAAGACTCCAAGTCTATTAGGCCTAAGTCTCCATGTTTGTATAACTTAGATAATCAATGTATGTTTATATGGCCTAAACGACACTGCCATAAGTAGAAAGATTTCTCATTATCTAATTTAACTTTCTTCACATTGTTTATATTAAAAACTTCTTCTTTAGTATCTAGAACATAAATGCCACAATTAAACATCCAATAGCCATAACATTATTTAAACAAATCTGACAATTATTATTCAAAAAGAAAACTTCAAATCCCTTTGCTGCGAAACGTGCAACAAAGATAATATTCTTAGTAACATTCGGAATATAGTAACAATTATTCACAACTAAGACTAAGCCACTCGGCAAAACAAGATAAATCTTCCTATCTCCGCTTTTGCAAGCTTCCTATTGTTCCTTTAGTCCCTGCACAGAAGTATAGATATGAGAACCACAACCAGTATCCAATACCCAAGTTGATTCATAAGGAAAAGTAGCATAGTTTTCAATTATAAACATACCTTAAGTAGATGCCTCTATAGGCTTCTTCTTCAAATATTCAGAAGTTGGAGCTTTTTAATCCCTCTTCCAATGTCCCAGTTTTCTCGCACTGGAAGCAGACATATTTAGATGTCTTCTTTTCTTTCTTCTTCTTACTAATTCTTCTCTTAGCCCCCAGTGCCTTCTTATTTTTAGAATTTTTTCTCTTCTCGAGCAACATCAGTGTTCTCTGGTCTTTCTTGATCTGAGGTTCTATTAGCATCGGCATGTTAATTAATTTTGGAATTGTAGAATTGATCTTGTTCATTTAATAGTTAGTTACAAAATATGAATAACTATTTGTTAAAGAAATCAACACAAGGTCAACACTTTACATGATTCATTTTTAATCCCAATCGATTAAGCTTCTCAAGGTATCCCAAGAGTTTTAGTACATGTTGGGAGGTAGAGGCGCTAGCCTGTATCTTGGTTCCAAAAAGGAGTCTTGAGGTCTCATACCTCTCTTTCCATTCCCGCTCAACAAAGAGCTCCTTAAGATGGAGAACCATGGTCTCTAAGTCCATGTTCTCATGTTGTTTCTGAAGCTCAGGAGTCATGGACCCCAGCATTATGCATGTTGTAGTCTCACGATCTTTCTTGTGCTTCAACAAGGCATCATGTTCCAATTGATCCTCACCTTCAGGTTCTTCCAAGAAAATCTCATCTAGAGTATAGATGATTCCCTCGGATTTGAGAATTATTCTCACAGCTTTGAACCAGTCAGAAAAGTTTATGCCATCCTGTTTGGTGTCAAGTAATGGGTGGAGATTAATGTTGGAAGTCATTTTCAACCTAATATATAAGAAAAGAAAAGCATTGTTTAGACTTTAGTATATAGTATATGTATCTAATATAAGGACTTTTAATTAAATACATTTATCCTACCATTTTTTGAAATTTAAAATAGCCCGTTCCATTGAATTCGGGAGGTTTACCCTAGCTAAATTTCCAAGTAGGTAGCATCTCTAACTAGTATAATATGACTCCCAATTTGATTAGTTAAGCCATATTAGTAAGTTGTAGTTGGAATTCCATTCTATTTGCATCGTATGTAATTGCTAATTTATTCAAGTTCTCTAAATCCAAGGGACGTGTCCTATATATTAGCATCTCCTTGTAAGTGTCTCAGTCCTACGGCTAGCCCCTAATTTTATGGTAGACTACCTACTCCTGGTAAGGCAGACCCTATCTCAATTTTTATAACGGGTCGATGTAGACAAAAGGAATGATTTGCGCAACACTATATTACTGAAAAAGATCGTATCATAAATTTGAGTTACAAAGACTTATAACTTGCCTAAATATATTTACTTTGAGATTTTATTGGTGTTAAACGTCTCGTCCAATCTAGGATTTATTAGATGGACATATTTATAATAATTTATATTAATTCAGGGAGTTTTTGAATTAATTTATAAGGTCTAACCCTAGGTGGGTTCAAGCTCTTTATTATAATTATTCCATCAACCAAGATTATATGCCAAATAATTAACACTTTTATTGGTTATATTTATATTGCATTTCCTTTAAGCTTTTATTCAATAATTTAATATTTACTCTGTTATAGAAATATATATAAGAACCATCTTATATACTAGAAATAAATTAGTCTATATTTAATCCACTATTTATTAACTTAAGCCTACACTGATATATACTCCTAGGTTGGAGAGGTACCCTATGAGGAGTAGACACCTTGTTCAATCCTTGCTAGAACATATACAGGCACAAGCTCGAAAAAACATGGATTTTATTGGACTAATAAATTTTGTTTTTTAATTCATGTAAATTGAAAGCATCTACAACCCTTGTAATTTATATAATTTATTGAGTCTTTGATAAGTTTGAGTAAGTTGAGTAGGTTTATTCGAAATTATCTATATCTGTTTTCTAACCTTGAAATGAAAGCCTAAGTTCATCTATTGTTCCAATCAATTTAATAAACTTCAAATCATTTTATATAAAAAACAAAATGCAGTTTGCTTTAAACTTAATTATGTAACCACTGTTAGGAACTGACAGTCACTTTGAACATGCATAACAGGCATGACGGAAATTCAAAATTTTGTCCCTTGTTCCTAGGAACTCCTAATAGTAGCATATAAATTAATTAAAACATTAACTAAATTAATTCTCTACTTAAGTTAGCATGCATAGACTAGGCATAGCATAATTCTAAATTATATCCTAGCATAAAAATATTTGATTTTAAACATGTTATAACTCTAAGTTATAGTCAAGGTATAAAATAAACTAAGCATGCAATATAACCTAATCATAATAATTATTAAGTCTTAAAATGCTTAATAAAAAGACTTAATAATTTAAAGAGAATTAGAGAACTTACCAGTTGAAGCGTACTTTAGCAGAACCTTCTTACACAAGCCTCCAAGTACAGGATAGCCTCTATGAGCATCCGTACGAACCCCATCAACCAAAACCTCACAACGAGGAAGAACTGCAAAGATTTGAGTAGTTGCTAGACCACTTCAAAACCCACCTGAAATAAAAAGAATTTGGTCTTGAGTTGACTTGAGAGATATCGCATTGGAATCTCAAATCAAAACTCGAATGAGCTTGTGGTGCATTTGAGAAAGGGGAATGAGAGCTCTTTATATAGGGGGGAGCAAAGGCTCCCCGTAATAAATTCAGATTTAATGTGGGATTAAATGCAGATTTAATGTGGAATTTAATGCAGATTTAATGCGGGATTAAATGCGGATTTAATACGAGATTAAATGTAATCCTCCTTTCTTTTAATTTATCTTATGACCCTAATAAAATTAGTTACCAGTCAAAATAAATTCTTGGCTTAACTACAAAATGATTTAATCATTTTAATCAAACTTTAATTTATTTATGGCCTTAATAAAATTAGTTACTGGTCAAAATAAATTTCTGGCTTAACCATAAAATGATCTAATCATTTTAATTAGCAGTTTAATTTATTTATGACCCTAATAAAATTAGTTACTGGTTAATAAATAAAATCTCTAATCTAACCAGGTAATAGTTCAACCATCCCTTTAATATTTTTGTAATAGATCAAGTTTATTAATTCTTTACTCAGTCTGATGAAAGTACAATGTGTGTGACCTTATAGGGTCCCGAAGTATTGAGCTGTTAAGGTTTGACCAATCATTGTTCTATTGGAACTATTGGCTTGAGGTTATAGACCGTGCATAGAACTCGATTACCTTAAATGACTTTAGTACGCCACTAACAAGTGTCCACGATCCCCCATTACTCGGAACGTCATTTATGGTTATAACTTAATCCTGGTTTATGCAATAGTTGTCTAATGCGATGAACTCCTTCCATTCTTTAATCTTAGTACCATCTGGTTTGTTGGGCTTGATTAAAGTGTTAACCCACCAATAGCGAGGTTGCTCCAAGCTATCCCAGTTATTTGTTTGTTACCGAAGTATATTACTTTTTACCATAACGTGTTTAACTAGAAACTATTTCTATCAATCACATACTCTGATCAGAGGTTTATAGTAACTATCACTTCAACAAGCGACCAGGTAAAAATTCCTTAATATATCCGGAGCGATGGATTCTTTCAGACAATATAGCTTACCAACGTGTTGTCATCACTATACCCATAATCAGCCGCGACACCCAAAATTAATGAGTGAATAGGTATGGCCTAAAGTATAGCAATAGTACCACACAAGGTAACTAATATCACAAGTATGAGGATATTCACAAAGCTATTGCATGAAGATAAACACTAACACATTAATATATATACCAAGTGTTTATCTTACTGCAGTCTTCAATATATTTTCTAGATATATCCAAGTGTAAACTCAAGACACGACCTTCAGTTTTAGGAGGTTAACTGCTTAGACCCTTTCCAAGAGAGTTAACCATATGCTAGTTGTTACAGTTTAAGTCAATTTTCAATAATCATTCAACAAAATCAATAAGCAGAAAAGTAAAGAACACAAATGATTTTTAATGTGGTTTCATCTATCCTTATTTTCAAAGGATCCTCTGTGAAGAGTTGATGCCAATGCATGAGCTGAGAAGGGCAGCTTTATTGATGGCTAAACTAAAGGCCAAAGGGAAAAATAAAGAGAAATATCCACAGAAGAACAAAGACCAAAAAATAGTACAAAAACCCTAAAAATTACAATACAGTGAGAAAAGATACAACCCTGATTTATACAGCTTTGAAAAGAAACCGCCTCAAACGATCACAGTTAAAGATCAAGAGCCCAAAAAACCATCACGAAGAACACAGGAGAAAAGATCAAGTAGTGAGAGAAAAAATAAGGGATAAGAATTAAAATTCTATAGTAAATTGGCTTATATACACAAGGGAAAAGAAATAAAACACACAGCTTTACACTAGGTTACAAACCGGTGTAAAGGAAATAGGTTTAGGCTTGGGCTAAAGTCTTTAGCCATACTCACTCCAACAATCTCCACCTTGACCAAAGCTAGCCTCCAGAACAAAGCCACTTCAATTCTCAACCAAGAGAGGGTAATCACCAAGACTTAGGGGCATAGTTTGACGTAGAGTCAAACTACACAACTCATAAGCCTTTCAGAGCAACCTGAAATTTATCAACATGAATAGATTTAGTTAACATATCAACAGTATTTACACTAGTATGAATCTTATTAACAAGGCCAAAACCAACAGTAATAACATCTGTAACAAAGTGCATTTTAATATCAATATGTTTGGTTCTTTCATGATACACAGTATTTTTAGAAAGGTGGATTGCAAATTGTGAATCACAAAAAACATTAACAGACTCCTGTCTAATTCCAAGTTTAGAAATAATGCATTTCAACCATATGGCTTCCTCAATTACCTCTATAAGAGCAATGTATTCAGCCTCAGTGGTTGACAAACCAATAACATGTTGTAAACATAATTTCCAGTTGATAAGGTTTTTGCCCAAGTAGGTTAGAGTGGGTGAAAATTTCGGGGCACAGTACCCAACTAGGTTGGTTCCTCTGCTTACCTACAAAACACCCACCCCGTTTTTATTAATAGTGGTTCTCGAAATAAGAACCAAAGTACATCAAAAGTTACATAATAAGAATCCTCGGGTTCGTAAACAAATCAGAAACCGAAAGGCTAACATTGCGCTTATAGGAATGAAAAAGAAACCAACAAAAATTAATACTAGCAATTAAAATATCCCCATCATCAGTTTCATCCCGGAAAATCTTCTTGTTGCGATGCTTCTAGAGATTCCATGATATAATTAACCGGAGAGACCTACCAAAATCGTGGGAGATTCCAGGCTTGAAAAATGTGCACCATAAGAGAAGGAAGTTGTAACCATCATTCGGCATCAAAACCTGAATATCCAGCCAATGGAATGCATCTCTCCAAATCTGATAATTCGCGTGACATAAGAAAAGGCTGTGTTCCAATAATTCAGGTAGTGGACAGAACGGACAACATGCGCTAGCTAGCATACGATATCGCTGATGGAAAAGGAACTCACATGTCGGTAACCTATTATGAAAGACCAACAAACCAAAAATTTTTATCTTGGGAAGCATGTGGGAGGTCCAAATGAGTGTGAAGTCTCACGACGGATTCGGCCATAGTCATTGTTGATAATATCCATGATAAAAGGACGCTGCTGAATATTTTTTTTGGTCTCCAATGTCCCATAAGAAGCAATCTCCTCTCGGGAAGAAAGTAGGGCTATTCACGATTCCATGAGCTTGGAAGAGCGCTGGGCATGAGATCGATATCCAGGTTTTTAGTTCATTGCATCATTGATGGTTCGTAATATGAAGGCTTCTTTTCCAAAAGGGACGAGTTTGGGAACGATTGGAAAAAATAGAGCTACACCCATCAAAAATGGTTGAGGATTTCCTATTGCAAATAGCAAATAAGTCAGAG
The DNA here is from genome assembly GCA_947683365.1 of Euphorbia pulcherrima. Lineage (NCBI taxonomy): Eukaryota > Viridiplantae > Streptophyta > Magnoliopsida > Malpighiales > Euphorbiaceae > Euphorbia > Euphorbia pulcherrima. Next base: position 6,286,181 of record CANTUS010000004.1, read on the forward strand.
AAGAGTGATTTGATTGGAGTGTTTGAGGTCCAATTATCGTGCCAGAACAACCCGTTTTGACCATCTCCCACTTGTACACGCACCTGTGATGAGAAAAAGGACCAAATTCTCTCATTTTTGAAGCAGCATTTTAGAATTCCACGCCATAACGGAGAGACAAACTTGGGGTCGAGAAGAGTCATTTCATGCCACGATCTAACCCCATAACGCCGAACACAGTTCATTGACCCCAAGGATTCATCATTGCAGTCTCCGAGTTTCCAAATCCATTTAAAGAGTAGGCTGGATTTAACAAGTTTTAGATCCCGAATTGCCAATCCCCCAAGGTGATAGGGTAAATTGATCGTAACCTAGCTTACTTTGCATATGCCATTGATCGAAGAATCGCCTCGCTACAAAATAATTGGTCTTTCAAAAAAGCAATTTTAGTAGTAGTAGTGGTCATATATAGTTGGTATAATTTGGTAAATAATTCGACAACAGTATTATAGCCTCTAACCCCCCTAAGCATGTTGTTAGTTGGATTTGGGACAATGGTGGAAAAACCCCTGGTCAAGAATATAATCTTTTTCAGTTTTAGTGAGATCAGTTGGTAATTTATCTTTACCTAGAAGGGCCTTGTGACTTTTTTGTTGAATTAAAATGCATTTAGGTTTTTCTTTCCAAATTGTATAATCTCCTTTTCATTAAAATTTTTCTAATCTAACTTTAGCAATCGACATTTTAATAACCTAATTCAACGAAGGTATAGTTAGACAAAATTTAGTAGGAAACAAGGGTAAACTCAAAGAGACAGACTTAAAGAAAGCTATAGTGCTAAAGAAGAGAGCCCTAAAGGAGGAATCTAAACTATTCAATCTAGAATAAACCTCAGAAAAATAAGAAGAGCTAATCTTAAGAACCAAACAACATATATAGATCAACAAAAATTCAAAAGAAACACAAGAATCAAACTAGAAAACATAATTATAGCACTCAAATCAATATGATCAAGTATCTCACACAAGGTAGCAGTCAATTTAAAAGAAGAAAAGATTAAGAGTACTTACAGTGCATAAATCAACTCTTTAAGAGAGTTCTTCCTTTAATAGTTCTACTATATCAAAGAGAAGTTTCAAGAAGGTTACCTAGGGGCGGTTGATTTCCTTATTTGCAAATTAATCAAATTAGAATATGATTCACCAGAGATTCAGGCAACATCAAACAACAAAAAGAATTAGAATCTATAGATTGGAAAAACTAAATCAAGTGGAAGCGGAACTGTAATTTCTAGGTTTTCAAAATCTTTAAAAGAAAAAGAGTTGCATGTATCAAAACTGAGTAAATAATGTTAACATGAAACACCTTAGCATAAAATCATATGAAAACTTTGACAAAATAAAAAACATGCAAAGGAAGATTAACACTAAATCTATACAAAAACTTAACATGCAGTAGAATCTTAAACTGTAAAATGCTCTGTTACCATTTGTTACAGTTTAAAGCCAATTTCCAGTAATCATTCAACAAAATCAATAAGCAGAAAAGTAAAGAACACAATCAATTTTTAACGTGCTTTCATCTATCCTTATTTTCAAAGGATCCTCTGTGAAGAGTTGATGCTAATGCACGGGTTGAGAGGAGAAGCTTTATTGATGGCTAAACTAAAGGCCGAAGGAAAAAATATAAAGAAATATCCACAGAAGAACGAAAACCAGAAAAACCGTATAAAACCCAAAAAACCCAAAAAAATTATAGTGCAGCGAGAAGAGATACAACCCTGATTTATATATCCTTGAAAAGAAACTCCCTCATAATAGCCTTCAATGGTAACATGCCATGCAAGATCATCAAACGATCATTGTTGAAGATCAAGAGCTCAGAAAACCATCGCAAAGAACACTGAAGGAAAGATCAAGCAGCGAGAGAGAAAACAAGGGATAAGAATTCAAACCTACAGTAAACCGGCTTATATACACAAGGGAAAAGAAACAAAACACACAGCTTTACACTAGGTTACAAACAGGTGTAAAGGAAATGGGTTTGGGCTTGGGCTTGGGCTAAAGCCTTTGGGCATACTAACTCCAACACTAGTCTTATTGCTCCATCAATATCCTTTCTTGATGAAACTATGACTAGGGATAGTTTAGATATAATCGTAATTGCACATGAATCAGGTCTCACTACACATAGTCCCACTATAATATCTCTCACTTCATGCTATGTATTTTATCAAGGACCTTTGTACAAAGATATCAATGAATATATTTTAAGAAGTCACAATATATATGAACACATCGATATGAACAAAAGATTAAATGACTTTATTAATTATACAAATCGTTCGTACCAATACATAATAAAGATATATCGCCCTAATTGCCTTAAAGCATACATCATATCTAACACTAATATCATCGAAAACTAAAAAACAGGTCATCGGTTGAAGCTGAATATAGAAGTATTGCAAATACATACAGTGAAGTTAAATGGATACAACAATTAATGCAGGAACTGGCATTCCTATTAGACATGTCAGTGCGGTTATTTTGTGATAGTCAAGCTGATTGCTATTGCCAAAAACCCCGTGATGCATAAGATGAAGCATGTGGAGCTAGACAACCATTTTTTTTTAGACTTAGTGGCACATGGCCTCATTTCAATTAAACATGTTAATACCAACCGCAACTAGCAGATTTATTGACAAACACTAAAAGCTATCAATATATGTACCCATACTAAGAAAGGGTGAATATCCCTCTTGAAGATGTTTTACCTTGAGGGGGTGTGTGAAATATCAAGCTGAAACTACTAGTGTAGCTAGAACCAAGCGATTCTCCATGTCAGCAATCAATGCCAAGTATGCATAAGGCAGTTAGGCGGTTACAATCAATCCAGTTGAGCTAAACAACTAGCTACTCTACTTGTATATAAATACAGATTGAATGACTCATTTGTAACTCACTACGAGAAATCTCACAATTTGTGAGAAGTGAAATTGTCACAAAAAATAAAAAACTTGTCACGGAAAGTATATATGTGACAATAAATTGTTGTAATGTAAAACTGAGTCCAAGAAAGTTTCGGTTGTCACATATATTGAAATGTAACAATAAAATCACCTATCACTGAAATTGTCATTGTTTGTGGCAAAATAATTCTTGTCACTTTTTTTACATTGTTACAACATTTGTTATAACGAAAAATAAAATTACTTGTCACGGATAGATTAAATTGTCACGTATTATGTGACAAATTTAGTTGAAACCATATGACAACTTTAATTTATCGTCACAAAAGAACTATGCTATGACCATTTTTGTTGTCACGTTGCATATAATTGGGTAACAATATTCTTATTGTAACATATATTTATTTGTTACATTTTTTATCTTATCACAATTTATTTATGGTTACAAAATTAGGTTATCATAATAAAATATGTGAAACAATTTTTTATTATAAGAAATATTTGACCGTCATTTTCATCACATAATACATAATTTGTGACATAAATTCTGTAGATTGCATGACATTTTAAGTGTCATGCAATTTTAGAAAAACAAATATTGTAACAACTATGTAAAAGTGACAACATATGTCTAACTAAATTAATTAGATTAAAAATGTGACAAGCTTAAGTCATGAAAAGTAACAATGACAATAAATATATAATTATATTCAAATATTAATTGTTTACATTTTATTTCTTGAAATAAAATAACATTAAATATAAAACACTAAGTGTTACATGTGGGAGAAAACATTGAGGAATAATAAGTATTACATGACAAAATTTAAAGCTCTTGGAGGTTAAGCAAAATTTCAAGCTCCTTGATCAACGTATCTGAAGTCACTAATAACCTAAACTAAAACACAAGACAAGATACATTAGCAAAAAAAAGTATTACATGTGTGAGAAAATATTAACAAATAATTCATATCTAAACATAGCAGCCAGCATAGGAAAGACTATAAAAAAGTGAAGTAAAATAATGAAATTTAATATGGCTTAGAATTTCAAGAAATGAATGATTTCGGATTTGGCAATAATGTTTATAATTCAAATTGCTATTACTACATATTATATTCAATGTTTCCAAATCTATTTGTAAATTTTATTGGAAACAAATAAAACTTTCCTCTTTGTAATATTTGGAAGTAAATAAATTTGTTGAATACTAAATTATAGCATTTGATTCTTCTTAAATAGTAAGTTTTTAAAATTTATATTAAATAAAATTTTAATTAAATATTAAGAAAATTATATTCCGTTAGTACCACAATTAAAATCTGATAAACCAGTATTACCACATATCAGTAGCATCATTGATATGATATTCGGTGTGGTTATGATAACATTAATATATTCTTATATATATTCTCAATATATTTAATATTTTTCTGATTTTTATTTTTTAAACACTAAAGCCATGTCGTTTTGAACCCAACTTAAATTCAGTTTAATTTCACTGTTCTCAATTTATTAATCAAGAAAAATGATAATAATTAAAAAATAATACTAATTAATTAATAATAAATATTGATAATATTGAAAAATTTATAAAATATTTTTAAAATATTATTATTTATTACCATAAGTAACTATATTATTTAATAATTTAATATTCATTATTAGGGTTTAGATTTCACGGTTACTTTAATACATTTCCTATACTTTTTTTATCTAACTTGTACATTTCTTATACATTTATATAACTTTTTAAATAACTTGCACTTTTTTTACATATTTTAAATAACTTTTTAAACTACCTATAATTTGTTTATAGGTTTTATATAACTTTTTTAATAACTTATACATTTTTATGTCTTTCTTTTAACTTTTATACAACTTTTCATTTAATTTATATTTTTCTTATGACTCTCTTATACCTTTCTTGTAACATTTCACAGAATTTATAACTTTCTTATACCCATTTAGTACACTTTCTATAACTTTTCAATTAATATATAACTTTTTCATAACTTTTCAATGCATTTCATATAACTTTTTCATAGTTATACTATACATTTTGTATAATTGTTCAACTTAAACTGATTGCCACAAAACTACTAAATTATTTGCAACGAGCTTTTTATATCATCACACATATAGTTTTTGTGATGATAAAAACTCTGTCACATATTGAATAATTTTAGTTACAATATTCACTTTTAACATAAATATTTTTTGTTTCAAGTTAAACTTAATGTAACAAAAAATAATAATTTTTTTAATGAGCTTTTTATGTTGTCATGCATATAGCTTTTGTGACAATAAACAATTTGAGGTCACGTATTGAATATTTGTAGTTACAACTATTACCTGTAACTGAAGTTTTTTTTATTTTAAGTTAAATTTATTGTCACAAAAGTAATATATTTTTCTCAACAAGTATTTTTATGTTGTCACGCATGTATTTTTGTGACAATAAAAATATTTTGTTACATATTGAATTGTTTTAGTTCCAGCTTTTACTTATAACTAAAGTATATTTTTTTTGTTCCAATTTAAAGCTACAATTACAAAGATAATATATTTTTTGTAACAAACTTTTTATGATGCCACATATGTTATTTTTGTGACATTAAAAAGTTATTGTCACATATGGAACATTTTTTTTGTTACAACTACAACTTGTAACTAAAGTATTCTTTTATTTCAAGTTAAATTTATTGACACGAAACTGATAAATTATTTGTAACAAGATTTTTATGCTATCACATAAATAGTTTTGTGACAATAAATTTTTTATTGTAACAATTTCTATATTATAAGTTACAACTTTAGTTGTTATGGAAACATTTAGTTATGATTTTAAAAAACTATCACAAAAACATCTATTATTTGTGACGATTTTACAACAAAATTTCATAAATCTAACTTTTGTGACGATAAAATTTTTATTGTAACAGATAATAGCTTTTTGTGACAATAATTTTGATGACAAAGATTTTGTTGTCACATATTAACTGATTTCTTGTAGTGACTAATCCAATCATATACGAAATACAGTTTTCCATCTTCTATAAGCTCAAGATCTCTCTGATTTCAAAAATCAACATAATCTTGTTTTGAACCAAATATTTACAGAGTTGGAAAAACTATAGTCATTTCGTTCCTCTTATATTTCATCCCATGAAATAACCATTTTATTTTCAACTTATTCCATTTGGTCAATCAGAAATCATCAAGTTCCACTAACCTATTCAACTCCTAATTTTAAGATTACTCCAATCAAAATTGAAACATGTGGAGCCAATGTGGACTACAAATGCATGGGAAAATTGATTGGATAATAGTACACAGACCTATCAATCAAGAAAAACAAAGATTGGAAAATTCTCACTACAATAAACTAATTGATAAACTAATTGCAACTTCAGTCAATGAATAGAATAAAACAATAATGAGGTTATCAGAGTTTTGAGAATAAAAAATAATGGAATAACAAATAAATAAATATGTAAAAAAATCAATAATAAAAGGCCTTCTAGAAAAATCGTCTCTTCATCTATGTGGGAGGATTGGTAATTTGATTCTATGGTTAAAAAGTGTACAGTAAAAGTAACAAAAACCCTAATTCTTGACTGATTTGATATATGAAATTTTCATAAACATTAAAATTGAGACAAATTTTATATAGGACCAGATATTTAATATCTCTTTCGTTAGATATTTGACACATATGCAGTTTTTATTAATATAATATATAAATTGCATATATGTCAAACATCCAACGAAAGGATATTAGATCTCCAGTTCCATGTAAAAAAATCCAAAATTAAAATATGTCATTGCTTTTTTTATTTCTTCGCGTATAACCATATATATAATTTATCTATATATAAAATTGTGTTTTATTGTTGTTTATTTTTTAACTTGTTAACCTTTTTAGTTTTATAAAATATCAAAAGATAAAAAGATAAAACAGAGGCACACCAAATATTTTGTTGTTCAACAGTCAATCTTACAGTTATAACTTTTGACTCGATGTATTGCATTCATCTGCAACAACGATTTTTATGTAAAAAGTTCGGAAAAGTTTTTATATTAATTAATTTATTCGTATTTTATCATTGTACTTTTATTTAGGGTTGAAAGTGTGGCAGGGATTTCCCGAACCTGATGGGAATCCACCCCTATGGAGATAGGGAATCCTCGGATAAGAATCCCCATGGGACGAGAATGGGGATGGATAATTTTTAACCCCTAAAACCTTAATGGGGATGGGGATATGGATAGCATTCCCCAATCCCGAAAAATCCCCAAACCCTATTATTATAAATATATTTCATGTTTATAATAAGTACAAGCATAAAATTTAAGAAAAATCATTAAATAAGTAAAAATAATTTACAATGAAACATAAAAAAATCTAATACCTAACATTTTTAACTTTCTTATAAAAACAAAGACAATTGATCTAAAGTTGAAATTTATCACTATTAATTAATCATTATTATTATTTTAAACTGAATTAGTATCAATTATAATTGTTTTTTTAGTTTATATTGTTTTTTATTAAATATATATGTTAATCTCTTTTTTTTTTTCTATGTTGCTTTAACTAAATATATATGTTAATCTATTTTTCTATCAAATTTTGGGAGAGAGTGATTGAACACCATCTTAGGATGATCGCTAAGGTTTCCGCAAACCAATTTGGATTCATGCCTGGTAGGTCCAAAACAGAAGCTATTTTTCTTTTGAGAAATCTGATGGAGATATATAGGGAGAAGAAGAAGGACATTCATATGGTTTTTATTGACTTAGAGAAAGCATATGATAGAGTGTCTACTTTGGTAGGCACTGGAGAAAAAAGGTATCTATTTAAAGTACATAAACTTAATAAAGGACATGTATGTAGGAGCAATAACAAGTGTACAAATTGGATAAGGAGTGACAGAGGAGTTTCCCATCACAATTGGATTGCATCAAGGATCATCTCTAAGCCCATTATTATTTGCCTTGGTTATGGATGAGTTGACCACCAAAATACAAGAAGACATCCCATGGTGTATGTTATTTACAGATGACATTGTATTGATTGATGAATCAAGGGAAGGGGTTAAGAAGAAGCTAGAGGTGTGGAGAAATGCATTAGAGAGTAAAGGTTTTAAGTTAAGTAGAAGTAAAACAGAGTATTTGCACACCAAGTTCAGCCTACGGAAGGGAGATAAAGGAGAAGTAAAACTAGGAGATACAATCATGCCAAAATGCAAACACTTTAGGTATTTGGGCTCTATCTTTCACGAGGAGGGTATGATTGATGATGACATAACCCATAGAATCAATGTGGGATGGATGAAATGGAGAAGTGATACCGGAGTCTTATATGATAAGAAGATAACTTAAAAGTGAAAGGTAAATTCTACAGAACTGTGGTTAGACCAGCCATGACATATGGGAGTGAATGTTGGGCTATTGAGATGCAACAAATACATAGGATGAATGTGGCAAAAATGAGGATGCTTAGGTGGATGAGTGGGCATACATGGATGGATCAAATTAGAAATGAGTGCATCCGTCAAAAGACCGGTGTGACACTGTAAGCACGGGATTTTACAGTCCCTCTCGTGAGACGATGATGACGTATGCCCGATTTTATTCCTCACGATAAAAGTTCTTTTTGGAATTTTTATTACCGATATAAAATTCTCCACGAATTTTATTTTTGGAAAAATTCAGTTCGCCATGTCCGATAACCCGTCCAGTGGTAGCTTAAACCGATGATTTACACCAAAAAAATAATTTAGTCCAAAATATCCATTAAAAGTAAAAAATAAACCCTAATATTTCAGTTTTTCAGTCAAAATCACCTTTTGTAGGGTTTTCTCTCCCTTTCCCTGATTTTGGGCACGAATCGTGCTTGCTTTTCAGACCTGTAGGACGGTGAGGCCGTCGGCCGCCTCATCAATACCGCCAGCTGTATCATCCATGCCGCCAGCGGCATCATTTCATATGCAGAATAGCTGTCTGCCTTTTTTTCTTGATATCCGACGGATAATTGATCAAAGGCAATTTTCAATGGATTTTAGCCTATATAAGTAGCATTTCTTAGCTAAAATTAGGGGTTGGCAATTACACACTTGAATTTTAGGGAAGTTTAGCTAGTTTTAGTGGGATAAAGATAAAAAAAGAGGATTCAATTCATCTTTTCTTGGTTTTTCTCTACTAAACTCTCTGATATCTAGGTGCATTTTAAGTTTAAAAATCACTGAAATTAGGATTTAGATAATAAATCACCCCTTACTTCCCAAAATTATCATTTGAGCTCCCTGGGGGTGTCATACGGATCACGAAGAGGTGGATTCACTGCCCCAAGGTAGAAATTCTGAGTCTTATAGCTCTTTGGCTTCCATTTTACTTATTTGTTGTGTTCTAGTTGTTGTTTATGCTTAATTTTGGGCTTTTAGTCATTTTTCGGCCAAAGAAACCTACTACAAGAAACTGAAACTGCCGAAGGTATTTGAAGCCACCGGTGGTGTCAACCATGCCACCAGCGGCATCGCTAATACCGCTAGTGGCCTCACTTGCCCCTAGTGGATCCATTTTTTTGCTGGACTCCTGTGATCTCACCTATTTGGGGTGGTTGAGTAACGTGGAACCAAGGTAAATGATAACCTTCTACATCAACAACTCTATACCAAAGTCGCGCTAGAAAAGCCTTAGCACTTCATTCCTTTAGGACTACCAAAATAAAGAAAATAATTGGGATGCACTTCTTTCGCCATTACCGGTGAAGAATCTAAACCTCCATCCTTTCCAAAGAGGCGCTACGCGGGGAGTCATAAGGTCTCAAGAGGGACGCTTTATGTGCTATGTGCTACATGCATCACCCATGCATCAGCTTTAAGAGCCAAAAATCAATCAACTTACCCTTACCAATCTCCATTCGTGGAAGAGATTAAGCAACATCCATAGGACCTCTTCTGTACTCCTATTGAGTCACAACATATCACTATGCTTGGCGAGAGGTACGAATGTCCCACGTATGTTAGAGGGATAAGCCGCCACATCATCACTACCCACATCTTCGTGTAGCCATATGAATAAGTATGTCACACATCAATTATCAAACAAAAAGCATGCATACAATTCATAGCATTTACAACCCACTCATGGTCTGACCATCAATTCATGATCCAAACAGTCTTTCTTCCACTCCAAACCTTCACAACAGTCATGTCCTTTCCTCACAAAGATGACAACACTGTCCTACCCAAATAGAAGATCTGTCCTACCCCTACTTCGAGAGTAGCTCCTCCACCATCTTTTGGCACTGAAACCACCGCCGCCATCATCCAGTTTTTGAGTTCCAATCTATGCCACAACCTTATTCAGGAACTGATTCAGAAAGCTATTCAAACATCCGTAAAGCAAGCGCTAGAAAACCAAAACTTTGACTAGTTCACTCAATCTCCGAGTGTGACACCTACAACTATGACTACACTACAACAGTCATCAGTCCTCCAAATCGGCAACCAGGTCATGCAATCTCCACCCGATAGTGGAACACTCTTGCAATCACCGCCATCCGCTTACCACGGGCAAAGGGAAAGAGCCTAGAGTCTAGTTCCTCCGTCATTCTCTGGTGTCTTGCCTCCGACGTTTGTCACCCCATCTTAATTTATGCTATCCACAACCCCGACACCTCCTCAGTATGACCAGGTCATGCAACCTCTGGGCATGACACCTGAAGTGCAAACCTTCTTGCGTCAATTAGTGGAACCTAGTTATAATTAGAGAGAGGAGGAAGCCCACAGAAATGAAGATTGGGTTTTTTAGAGCCCCAGAACACATCCATCAAACGCATCGCCACCTCAAGCCAAAACGAGCTAAAAGGGCTCTCAAAAATTGGCATCAATTGCCATCATCAAACTAGGTCTTATTCTCATACGAGGCACAAACCCAGGTCTTATTTGGTAAAGGAAGGAAAGATAGTTGAGCTAGATCGGGCATCTAGCAACGTGAATTCCCCCTGCCAATGTTTAATAACCAGACGAGAGTGACTAATCCTAGGAATGGGCCATAGGAACTCATCAAGGCCATCTGTTCCAAAGGCAAGGGAAAATCGTGCTCTACAATAGGGACTAAGAGTTAATTAATGAAGAGACCAAAGAGGTTATAGCCATCATGATCAAACTATAAGAGTTTTACCAAAGAAGCAGGGTCAAAGCGAAGCAAAGAACCCGATGGTCAAGGCCATGAGGCAGTTCACCGAGGTCCTCACCGGGGAGTCGAGTCAAGTGAGGGACGTCTTACTAGGTACCAAGCAGAATGAGACTCAGCTCACTGTCGGCATCAACAATGAAGACCCCCTGCCTGTGGAGGATGAAAAGCCTTGATTTGTAATCTTTAGATTTCTTTATGCTTTTAGTTTGAACAATTTCATGTTTGTAGCTCTCAGCTATGCGAGCAACTTTCTATTCTGTTACTTATTTCATGTTATCCCAATTGACCCACGCATTTATATGAATGAATGTATGATACTTTCGGTATTCAAAATATTTTACTACATCAAATTGATTTGAGTACAAATGGAATCTCTTGAGTGGTAACCATTTTCAATAATTTAAATCTTGCCAAAACGCATGTGACATAATAAAGTGCTTAAATATCGTGATAACACTTTTGCCTAGTAATGCTCACAAGATATGCCTAAGATCGATAGTCAGATTGCCAAACATCTCGGAAAGAGGAGATGAGTCTCTCATGGAGTTAACTCAACAACCTTAAAACTAATGAAGAAGTATCAAAGCATCGATCGGTAAACTCTAACCTTCATAAACATCATAGCTCTAAAAGAAACCAAACCTTACACCAATGTTACCACTAAGAAATGTCCAAACTCGCAGAGAAACACGCCTTCACCTTGCATGAATAAAAGGGGGGCAACCACCACCAGGAACATAAAGTATGGGAGCATCACAGATCTTCTTAGTACAGACCATAAGCCAATGGTGATGTTAAAATAGCCAACAAACTGGTAATAAAAATGATAGCCAGTTATAGATATTGGAATGACAAACTACCTATTGCCATTTGGGGATAGCACATGAGTGTCCATACCCCTACCGATCAAGCACCATTCTCCCTGGTTTATGGAATGAAAGCGATTTTTCCAATCAAAACTCGAGCATGCTCTCTAAGGATTGCATTATAACCTAAATGGAAGGAGTCTGAATAGACTCAGGTGGAATTTTAAGCAATCGAATATGATGAATGGGGACTAAGGGCTTTAGAAAATCTCTCGATGAACCGGTAGTGCGTAGCTCGAACCCACAATAGCTAGGTAAGACACCAAAAGTTTCCACTAAAAGCCAAAGATCTAGTCCTAAACAGTTGAAACCCTCCACCACCGATGTAAGGGGCAAATTTAGGCCTAAATAAGAAAGGCCATACATACCCAAGACTAAAAGAGAAATCAAAGCGGTAAGCAAACCAGTCAAGAAGGTGTTTCTCAAGCACTAAAACACCCACAAACCAAACTCCTTGTAATGTATCCAACCGAAATCGAAGTAGGGTGAAGGCCAGAATGAATCGAGTGATCTAGTGTAATAGTCAAACGAACACTAAGAGCCTTGGCAATCTGGACAGGCGAGGCCGAGTGCACAACTATGAGTTAGATACCTAATACCCTAGCCAAAAGTCATAGACCCAGCATTGAGTCATCTGGAACATTCTAACACCAATGTCAAGGAGAAGTTCAGATCAAATTAGAAAAGTCATCATGTGGTCAAAGGTGGTATCGAATGAATGAGGCAATCAAGATCACGAACATGGGCAAGAGCGAGTTCATCAACCTAATCAGCCGAGATGGGCTTAACCATTATCATATCCAAACAAAAGAAATAAATTAGAAAAACAGAACAACACTAAAAATAAATATGACAATTACTCACCTATCGGTCTTCCACTAATCGAGCAAAAATTAGGGTGGCACCCGAAGGTTGGTATTCTGTAAACTGGCCGTACAAAAATCAGGGTATCTCTTTACAAAATTGCCTGCTAAACTGAAAACCTGAAAAGGGCAGTTCAGGAAAAAATTAGGGCATGAGAGAAAAATAGTAAGATGTTAACTTGAAAATCTATAAGGAGTGGTTAACACCAGGATTTTGATTCATGGAAATGATGGCTGACATCTTGTACTCCAATTAAATTCATTTGGTGAAGGTGTCTTTCGTACTGAAATCTTTATGCTTGTGATTGTATAAATGCCTGGCGGCCAAATGGTGAAAACATTGCAAGCTAACTTAATAGAGGTACCTAGAGCTCATCATCGATTTAGTTCAAAAAAGATAACAAATTCGGATATACTGAAAACATCCTAGTCGATGCAAAAGTCAGAATAAGTCTACTGGATTGAAAACCCAAAAAGGGCGGTCGAGGCAAAAATTAAGACAAGGCTCGATATATTGAAAACCCCTAGGGGCAGTCTATGCAAAAGTTAGAGTCAAAAGAGAATAATAAAAATTAAAAGGAAAAGAAACAAAAAGAAATTTAGATTCTGGAAGTCGTCGGTGATTTGGATCATACCGCCAACGGTATGGGTACAATTATAGGCGACATCAAGGAGGCCGCCAGCGGTATGACTACTTTTCCAGCAAGTTTCAGGCCTGCTTCAGCCGATCCAAACATGTGTATAGCCTATAGAACACTTGTATGCTGCTCCTAGATAAATTTCAAGCCACACATCCATTTTATTCAAACCCAAAAGCTTAAATGCAGAAAAATTCCAAGCATCAAGCCTAAACATGTCAAATCCAAATCACCCAAAATCAAACCACAAATTTAAAATAATCAAAACACAAACCCCAATGTAACTGAGGTAACAAATCAAACGAGAAAGGATAAAATCTAAGACTGCCCGCCTCCATCAGTCGGACAAGATGAAAATTCAGTACCTTCGATAAGATAATGTTTGACCACATCTTCATCCTCCTCTTCCATCCTCCCCTCAGTTAACGAAAGACTCCATGAACCCGTAGTCTCGGTGGTGAGGCATCGACCTGCTGCCTTCTTCTTCCCTTTACGGCTAGCCTTAGGTTGAGGGATGCGGTCTAGGTTCAGCTTACTCCCATTCTCATGAACGATGGCATCCAATTGTTGTTCCAACTCTACAAACTGACGCTTGAGTTCCTGATTTATGGCCACCTCTTCTTGATACATTGCTTGAGCCTGGTTGGCATTTGAAAGTGACATGGCCATAAATTCCTATAACTAGCAATGATAACCGCATCATTCATAACATTTATACATGCACTTTTTACTCTTAAAGCATCATTTGAATATGTAGGTACCTTAGCGAACAGAGTCTGAGAAACCAGGGTACCTCTAGGGGCGAAGGCATTCCCCACTATCCGCTCTGCTTCCTCGCGTGTAACCTATAAGATCTAAAAAGGAGCAATCAAGTGAATCATCTTGAAAAGAAGGATCATATAGGTGTTCTTATAAAGCGTACATATGTGGTTCCCGGAGGCGCGAAGTCCAGTGAGTGGGTGCTCGGAGAAATCTCCCTAATCCAAAAGTCACCACTATGGCCTAAAAGCATGAAAGACTTCCCCAAGGCTATCGAGAGGCCCCCTGGCACTATATCTATGCCACTGTATCCACCCTGGTCTCATACTCCGCTCAACTCAGGCCGGCTTCTCTTCTTAGAAGGTGCCTGAAAACATAATGAAAGCAAAAGCTGGTATAAGCGTCAATGCTGGACCCAAAAGAAATTTGTGGAAAGATTGCAGCATTTACCTCAAAGGAATAATATCCCTCATGGACTGGTATCTCCTCGGCACCACCACTACCATTGTCATCATCCTCATCGTCATTGTCATCATCCTCTTTAACCCCCTCATTACTCTCGCCCCCACTAACCACCTCACTAGGGGCTCTCGATTCCCTTTTCTAGTTGTGGAATACGATTGTGTCATCTGAGTTAATGCTGGGACAAAGAGGAAGTAGCTGTGATGTAAACTCTCCATAAATATCGGGGACACTCTCGACTACCCTACCATTTCCTTTAATAAAGTCAGCCTTATCGGCCCCATCAGTTATGGTCAAATATGGCCAGTATGAGCCCATCGGGGGAGCCGTAGGCACCGGACTAACACGGGGTAAGACATCCCTTTACCTGCGCACTCTCTCACGCAATTACCACTTTAGAAATAAAGGGCACTTGATCATAAATTGCATATCGTCCACATGCTTCCTCACTTTTTAAACAGCCGCCAAGTTGGAAACTTCCTTGAAAGGGTCCCTTTTAACCTACACAAACCAACCAAGGCAACCAATGTGAGTACAGTCAATGATATACATTTACACTAATAGTTTGTTCAAATTTTAGACAGGATCAAAAGACCGCTTATTGCGCCTATTTTCAAACATTGTAACAGTTCCCTGCAGAAGCCCCCGATGCTTCCACACTAGCGAGCAAGAAAGTAAGCATCAGTCAGTGCCTCTATCTAGAAGGCCACTACATGAAGGATCTCATGCTAAAAAGCCCATTCCTGATAACCAAAAGTCTGTTAGTTCAAGTTGGCAAAGAAGGCAATCAAAGGGTTAAAAATCCTAAGAATGCTAAAAAAAAGTGAAAACAATGAGATAGTTCTATACCTGAACGAGCAGATGGCCCAATCGAAGGACCTTATCCTTCTTCCTAGCTCCAATGTCCAATCCATGGTTTATCTAGGCGAGAATGGACCCCGTCCAATTTTTCTCTTGGATCGTTACCACATCCTCGATCGCCAAGATCAGTCCATGATTTACCTTATTGCTAGAGACCGGGAAGAAAAACACAGTTAGGAATGAAATTATGAAGGAATAGATGCAGGCCTCCCTTTGCAACTCGGGGACTACCTTCTTCTTCTTCCAAAACTTTCTCAGCTCCGTATATGATAAATGCTCAGACTAGGGCTTCACCCTAAATAGCTCAGTCACCTGTTTCACCATGTAGACATCAAAATGAATGACCTCATAAGTCCAAGGAAGCTCAGTCATCGCCATAATATCTGAAGAGGTAATCGTAACTTCGCTAATTGGAAGATGGAACGTGTGGGTTGTTTCCAACCACCTCTTAGTCAATGCCATGAGAGTCAAGTGTGATAGTTTGGGCATTATGGTTGCCAAAATTCGGGCTATAACCCCAAAACCCTTCGCATCGATGGAGGCCCGAAGCGCGGGATCATGCCTATTTATCACCTTCCACCACTTACCAATGGTTCTTATCCCCCCGATACACGTGACAGAATAAAGCTGCAAAAAGACAAAGAAATCAGAAAATCAATTTAGATAAACAACTGCATTGCATTTTTAGCACTACCCGAGCCCTACTATGACCTGTCGATATGACTACTAAAGTAGTGATATCGCAAGTAGCCTTAACCACACCACTAGCAGTATGGTTGAAGATGTTGGCGATATCGCTGACATCACCAGCGGTTTGGTAAGGTTCTCAGGGCTTCTAATAAGCCTAAAGCTGCTGGCGATATAAACCATACCGTCGGCGGCATCAACTTCCCATTCAAAACTAGAGAGACTCGAAAAATCAAAGCAAAATCGTCGGAAAAATGTAATTTAATAAAGTCGGGGCATAAAATTGGATAAAACCAACCCTATGACATGCATTCTAAAGTATATATACTCTTATTTTCATTTCTTAAGCACTATTATAGTAGAATTTTGAGTTTAATAACAAAAATCACAAAAAATCAAAACAAAATAATTTAGTTTTTGCAGGATTACATGGGTGCGGGAGAGATGATCTTCTTTTTGGGGAGGAGATTGGTGGTGCGTGTGGTAATTTTATAGCCATACATGTTCTTGGATTCCTTTAGGCTATAACCGATAGGAACTGGGAAAATTTTCAACCCCGAGGTAGAAGAATCGGTCAAATCATCCTTAGCCTTGGCAGTTGATTTACCTTTCAGAGCCTTAGAAATCGTTTTCATATTGAAAGTAAAAAGAGATGAGAAAAGATTGAGTTTAGAAAATATGAGGAGATTTGTCTTTTTGGGAGAAGGGAAAAGTCTCGGTATTAATCTAAAACTACCAAATTCATGCCGTCGACGACATCATTTCACACCGCTGGCGATATCACCCATGCCGCTGATGACATCAACTTATCCAATTCAAATTCCTTTGACCAGTAAAAAATGCCACATGGCACCTCAAACTGCTAGCAACATCACTCTATACCGCTAGCGATATCAACTTCCCAGGGGCATTGTAGTTGCCTTTACAACAGTACTACAGGATCTCAGCTAAAAACCTCAACATTCTAGGACTTTTGAAACCCTTGCATTTTAATTATTATGTTTTTACTGTTAATCAAAGGGGCAAAAATATTTTTGTTTCATAAAATTGATCAAGCAGTAAAAACATCGTTTTAAAATCTATCTAATCTTGCTTCACTTATTATTCGTTGTAGGTACTACCATAAGGGGCAAGCTAAATATCCTCATTTAGGCGACCACCAGCACCAAATGCTAACAAAAGATCCCAGTATAGTCTCTATACATGCCACCTTCGGGTTCTCCCCTGGAATGTTAACTGAAGATCCTGATATAGTCTCTGTACATGCCACCTTCAGGTTCTCCCCTAAAATGTCAACTGAAGATCCCAGTATAGTCTTTGTACATGCCGCCTTCGGGTTCTCCCCTAGAATATCAACTGAAGATCTCGGTATAGTCTCTATACATGCCACATTCGAGTTCTCCCCTAGAACATCAACTGAAGATCCCAGTATAGTCTCTGTATATACCACCTTCAGGTTCTTCCCTGAAACGCCAACTGAAGATCACGGCGTGACCTTATACATGCCACCTTTGGGTTCTACCCTTGGAATGCCAACACAAGGTCATCGAAGGACCCTATACATTCCACCTTTGGGTTCAACCACCATCCTATCATCCCGCAGACCTAGTACGCCAGCTATCAGGTATAATTTCTAAGCCCTTGATCCTTTCATGTGATGATACTAACATGTGGCAGTAGTGATCCCCCGAGGGGCAGCTTTTGAGCATGTGATAAAAAATTCTCCACAAATTTTATTTTTGTAAAAATTCAGTTCATCGTGTCCGATGACGCGTCCGATGGTAGCTCAGATCGATGATTTACACATAAAAAATAATTTAGTCCAAAATACCCATTTAAAGTAAAAAAATAAATCCCAATATTTCTATTTTTCAGTCAAAATAACCTTTTGCTGGATTTCCTCTCCCTTTCCCTGATTTTGGGCATGAATCGCGCTTGCTTTTTAGACCAATCAAGAAGGTGAGGCCGCCGGTAGCCTTATCAATACAATCGACAGTATCATCCATACCGTCGGCGAGATCATTTCCTCTACAAAACATTTGTCAGCCTTTTTTTGCTCGGTACCCGACGGATAATTGATCAAAGATAATTTCCAATGGATTTTAGCCTATATAAGCAGCATTTCTCAACTAAAATTAGGGGTAGGCAATTACACACTTAAATTTTAGGGAGATTTTAGCTAGTTTTAGTGGGATAAAGTTTAGAAAAGGTAAGAAAAGAGGATTCAATTCATCTTTTCTTGGTTTTTATCTACTTAACTCTCTGATAGCTAGGTGCATTTTAAGTTTAGAAATCACTAAAATTAAGATTTAGAGACTAATCACCCCTTACTTCCCAAAATCATCATTTGATATCCCCGGAGGTGTCATACGGATCTCGAAGAGGGGGATTCATGGCCCGAGGTAGAAATTCTGAGTCTCATAGCTCTTTGGCTTCCGTTTTGCTTATTTATTGTGTTTTAGGTACTGTTTGTGCTTAGTTTTGGGTTTTTAGTTGCCTTCCGGCCAAAAACAGCTGTTGCAAGAAACTGAAGCCGCCAGCAGTATCAACCATGCCGCCAGCTGAAACACTGATACCGCTAGTGGCCTCAAATGCCCCTAGTGGCCCCATTTTCTTGGAGGGCCCTTTCTTTTTGGTATCCAGAAAGTCATGTAGTCTGGCTATGTAACTAAGATCGCCAGTGGCATCATCCATTCTGCCGGCGGCATGACCTTATGGGCAACATTTTTATTTTCGTTTTTTTATTCCTAACCTAGTTAGAATTCTGAAGATAGGATGTACAGTGCAATGACAAAGGTCTAGAACCTTCTAAAAATAGACCTCACCCCATACCATGGTGAATTTTCACTAATAATTCGGTTAAAACAACAATCGAGTCTAAAATTTGGATATAATGGAATTTTCCCGTGAAAGCCGTTTAAATCTCATTTTTAGCCATCAGATAAGGCTCGATAAATTGTGAATTAATATGCCATGTTCATGCTAACTCGGGCCTTGTTTTGTTTACTAATTATGCATGTTATGTGATACACCTCGTATAATGTGCCTTATTTATGGTAACCGTCTCGTATAGGTAGATTTTAGGTTAGATGAATGCTAGGCCTTCGGGTATTTTACTTATTGTATAGAAAATTGAATAGGATTTGGAAAGCTATGTAATTATTATTTTATTTTCTCCATTTTATTCATTGCAAGACTGTAATAATTATTTATTTCCCGCTTTTGAATGCATGCTAAATGGCGCGATAACAATATATGGCCGAAAACACAGTAAATAGGGTGGATTAAAACCAATTAAGAAAGAATGAACTCATTTAAATTGGTCAACGTAAAATAGATAACATCATCCGAACTCAGAATCTCTACTTAAGGTATGGTCTACCACCCGGTCAAAAAATCATACCAAAATTTTTCATTGATCTGAACCAGGTGGCAAATCTATTTTGAGTACTGGATTTCAATCTTGTATCTTTTAGACATTAAAACATGATAAATCATTTTCACCATCATGCCCCATCATTTTTCAGGAGACCGGTCCTCCAGCCCAGCCTCTTGGCCCATCCAAAATGTCATCCACTCACAGTGGCGACTCTACTGGGGACTATATCTCTTTGAAATTGAAACTTCTATTTTTCAATAAGTTTAAAGGATTTTTATGATGTATTGAAATCATTGACCAAATTAAAACTTCATTCTTTTTTATGACATTTTATCCTTATGCGTGTACATAGTTTGTTAATATTAGGTACCCCATTTCACCCAAGAAGCTTGCGGAAGTATCACTCATGCCCTGCTTGGAATTGAGGATGCCTAGTGAGTGGATCACTCATTTTAACCAACACATAAACTCCTGCGATCGCACCTATTTGGGGAGTGGTTGAGTAATATGGAACCAAGGTAAACGAGAACCTTCTACATCAACAACCCCATATGAAAGCCGCGCTAGAAAAGCCTTTGCACTTCATTCCTTTAGGACTACTAAAACAAAGAAAATAATTAGGACGCACTTCTTTCACCATTATCGGTGAAGAAGCTAAACCTCCGTCCTTTCTAAAGAGGCGTTACACGGGAGTCATAAGGTCGGAAGAGGGATGCTTTGTGTGGTAAGTGCAACATGCATCACCCATGCATCAGCTTCAAGAGCCAAAAATCAATCAACATACCCTTACCAATCTCCATTCATGAGAGAGGTTTAGTAGCATCTGTGGGACTTCTTTTGTACTCCTATTGAGTAACGATATAACACTATGTGTGGAGAGAGGTACGAACGTACCAGGTACGTTGAAGGGATAAGCCACCACATCATCACTACCCACATCTACGTGTAGCCATACAAATAAGTATGTCATGCATCAATTATCAAACAAAAAGCATCCATACATCCATACCATTTACAACCTACTCATGGTCTGACCATCGATTCATGATCCAAACAGTCTTTCTTCCAATCTGAACCTTCGCTACCATCCGTATCCTTTCCTCACAATGATGACGACACTGCCCTGCCAAAAGAGCAGACCGATCCTACCCCTGCTTTGAGAGTAGCTCCTTCACCATCTCTTGGATCTAAAATCACCGCCTCCATCACCTAATTTTTAAGTTCAAATCTATTTCAAAACCTTATTCGGGAACTGATTCAGACAGCTGTTCAGACATCCATTAAGCAAGCCCTAGAAAACCAAAACTCCTTCCAGGTCAAGCAATCTCCGGGCATGAAACCCACAATTATGACTACCCTATAATGGTAATCAGTCCTCCAAACTACCGACAAGGTCATGCAATCTTCAGGCAAGACACCTAATGCTAAAACACTCTTGCAATCACCGCCATCTACTTACCAAGGGCAAAGGTAAAGAGCCTATAGTCTAGTTCCTCCGTCATTCTATAGTGTCTTACCTCCGACCTTGGTCACCCCATCTTAATTTATAATATCCACAGCACTGACACATCCTCACTACGACCATGTCATACAACCTCCGGGCATGACACCCGAAGTGGGAACCTTCTTACATCAACTAGTGGCAACTAATTATAATTAGAGAGAGGAGCAAGCCCACACAAACGAAGATCTGGTTTTTCAGAGCTCTTGTACACATCCATTAAAAGCGTCCCTACCTCAAGCCAAAATGGGCTAAAAGGGCTCTCAAAAATCTATACCAACTACCATCACTGAACTAGGTCTTATTTTCATACAAGGTGCAAACCCATGGAGGCTACCGCTTAGTGTAATCTTTGCCGAATTAAGAGAAGTCGGCCTTCTTGAGTCCCTTAGCAAGTGTAGACCCCCCACATAGGAGGAAAGGAAAAGTTTTTTCGGATATCATGTCCTGCTAGGTCCCCGCACTATTGAATGTAAGACTTTGGTTCACGCCATACATAGCTTGGTGATGGAAGGAGAGATAGTTGAGCTAGATAGGGCACCTAACTACCTGAATTCCCCCCACTAAAGCTTCACAACCAGATAGGAGTGACTAATCTTAGGAATGGGCCACAGGAACTCATGAAGGCCATCTGTTCCAAAGGCAAGGGAAAATTATGCTTCTATAATGAGGACTAATAGTCAATCGATGAAGAGGCCATGGAGGTTATTGCCACCATGATCAAAGCCATGACAGTTTTAGCAAAGAAGCATGATTAAAGTAAAGTAAAGAACCTGATGTTCAAGGCCATGAGGCAGTTCACCGAGGTCCTCACCGGGGAGTCGAGTCAAGTGAGGGACGTCTTGCCCGATACCAAGTAGAATGAGACTCAGCTCGCTGCCAGCATCAACAATGAAGACCCTTCGCCTGTGGAGGATGAAAAGCCATGATTTGTAATCTTTATATTTCTTTATGCTTTTAGTTTGAATAATTTCATGTTTGTAACTCTCAGCTCCACGAGCAACTTTCTATTATGTTACTTGTTTCATATTTTCCCTAATTGACCCACGCATTGATATGAACGTATGCATGATAATTTCGGTATTCAAAATATTTTACTGCATGAAATTAATTTGAGTACAAATGGAATCACCCGAGCGATAACCATTTCTAATAATTTAACTCCTGCTAAAACATATATGTCATAATAAAGTGCTTAAATATCATGATAACGTTTTTGCCTAGTTATGCTCACAAGATATGCCCAAGATCGATAGTCAGATTGCCAAACATCATGGAAAGAGGAGACGAGTCTCTCCTAGAGTGAACTCAACAACCTCAAAACTACTGAAGAAGCATCAAAGTCATCGATCGGTAAACTCTGATCTTCATAAACACCGTAGCTCTAAAAGAAATCAAACCTTACACCTACGTTACCATTAAGAAATGACCAAACTTGCAGAGAAATACACCTTCACCCGGCATAACTTAAAGGGGAGGCAAACGCCATCGAGAACATAAAGTATGGGAGCATTGCAAAACTTCTCAGTATAGACCACAAGCCAATGGTGCTGTCAAAACAGCCAATAAATCGGTAATGAAAATGACAACCGGTTATAGAGATTAGGCTTACAAACTACCTGTTTCTATTTAGGGATACCACATGAGTGTCCATACCCCAACCAGTCAAGATTTATTCTCCCTAGTTTATGGAACATAAGTGATTTTTCCACTCAAAACTCGAGCATGCTCTCTAAGGGTCGTATTAGAAGCTAAATGGAAGGAATCTGAATAGACTAAGGCAGGATTTGAAGCAATTGAATATGATGAATGGGGACTAAGGGTGGTGAAAAATCTCTTGATGAATCGGCAGCACGTAGCTTGAACCCACAACAGCTAGGTAAGACACCAGAAGTTTCCACTAAAAGCCGGAGATCTAGTCCTAAACAGTTGAAACCCTCCACCACTGATGTAAGGGGAAAATGCAGGCCTAACCAAGAATGGCCTACAAACCATAGACTAAAAGCGTAATCAAACCGGCAAGCAAACTAGTCAAGAAGGTGTTTATCAAGCACCAAAACTCCCACAAACCAAACTTCTTTTAATGTAGCCAACCAAAATTGAAGTAGGGTTACCCGATGTCACTTTGAAGGCCAGAATGAATCGAGTGATATAGTATGATAGTCAAACAAACACTAAGAGCCTTAGACAATCTGCACAGGCGATGCAAAGCTCTCAACTGTGATTTATATCCCTAATACCCTCGCCAAAAGCCATAGACCCGACATTGAGGCATCTAGAACTTTCCAACGCCTATGTCAAGGAGAAGTTTAGATGAAATTGGGAAAGTCGTCATGTGGTAAAAGGTGGTATCGGATGAACAAGGCAATCAAGATCGCAAACATGGACGAGAGCGAGTTCATCAGCCTGATCAACCGAGAAGGGCTTAATCATTATCTTATCCAAACAAAAGAAATAATTCAGAAAAGTAGCACAACACAAAAAATAAATATAATAATCACTCGCCTTTAGGTCTTTCACTAATCAGGCAAAAATTAGGGTGGCATCTGACGGTTGGATTTCTACAAACTAGCCATGTAAAAATCAGGGTATCTCTTTACAAAATTGCCCGCTGAACTGAAAACCCGAAAAGCGCAGTTCGGGAAAAAATTAGGGCACGAGTGAAAAACAGTAAGATATTAACTTGAAGATCTATAAAGAGTGGTTAACACCAAGAGTTTGATTAATGGAAATGATCGCTGACATCTTGTACTCTAATTAAATTCGTTTAGTGAAGGTTTCTTTCGTATTGAAATCTTTATGCTTGTGATTGTATGAATGCCTGGAAGCCAAAAGGTGGAAACATTGCAAGCTAACTTAATTGACATACCTAGAGCTTTTCAACAATTCAGTTTAAAATAGATAATAAATCTGGATAGACTAAAAACATCTAAGTCTATGAAAAATTCAGAATAAGTCTGCTGGATTAAAAACTTAAAAAGGGCGATCAAGACAAAAATTAAGAAAAGGCTCGATAGATTAAAAATCCCTAGGGGCAGTCTATACAAAAGTTAGAGTCAGAAGAGAATAATAAAAATTAAAAGGAAAGGAAATAGATATAAATCTCGATTCTGGAAGATGAGGCTGCCGGCAATTTGGATCATGCCGTAAGTGGCATGGGTACAATTGTAGGTGACATCAGGGAGGCCGCTAGTGGCATGACTACTTTTATAGCAAGTTTCAGGCGTGCTTCAGCCGATCCAAACCTTTGTATAGCCTATAGAAAACCTGTATGCTGCTCCGAGACAATTTTCAAGCCACACATCCATTTTATTCAAACCCAAAAGCCCAAAGACGCAAAAATTCCAAGCATCAAGCCTAAACAAGTCAAATCCAAATCACCCAAAATCGAACCACAAATTCAAAATAATGAAAGCACAAACCTCAATGTAATGTTGGTAACAAATGAAATGAGAAAAGGATAAAATCTAAGATCACCCACGACCATCAGTTAGACGATATCAAAATTCAGCACCGTGCATAGGATAATGTTTGACCACATCTTCATTCTCCTCTTCCATCGTCCCCTCAGTTAACAAAAGGCTCCATAAAGCCGTAGTCTCGGTGGTAAGTAGTCAACCTGCTACCTTCTTCTTCCCTTTACGGCTAGCCTCAGGCTGAGGGGTGCGATCTAGGTTGAGCATGCTCCTCCTCTCATGAACGGTGGCATCCAATTGCTACTCCAACTCTGCAACCTGACGCCTGAGTTCCTGGTTTGTGGCCACCTCTTCTCGATACATCGGCCTAGCCTGGTTAGCATTAGAAAGAGACATGGCCATAAATTCCTGTAACAAGGCATTGATAACCCCATCATTCATAATATTTATACATGCCCTTTTTATTGTTAAAGCATTATTTGAACACGCAGGTACCTTAGCGAATAAAATCTGAGAAACTAGGGTATCTCTAAGGGTGAAGGTGTTCCCTGCTATCCTCTCTGCTTCCCCGCACGTAACTTGTAAGATCCAAAATAGAGCAATCAAGTGAATCATCTTGAAAATAAGGATCGCATCGGTGTTCTTAGGAAGATTACATGAGTGGTTCCGAGAGGCGCGAAGTCCAGTGAGTGGGTGCCCGGAGAAATCTCCCTAATCCAAAAGTCACCACTAGGGCTTAAAAGCATGAAAGACTTCTCCAACGCTATCGAGTGGCGCCCTGGCACTATATCTGCCCCATTGTATCCACCCCGGTCTCATACTCTGCTCGACTCAGGCCAGATCCTCTTCTTAGAAGGTGCCTGAAAACACAATAAAAGCAAAAGCAGGTATAAGCATCAATACTGAACCGAAAAGAAATATGTGGAAAGATTGCAACATTTACCTCAGAGGAATAATATCCCTATTGGACCGATATCTCCTCGGCACCACCACCACCATTGTCATCATCATCGACATCATCCTCTTTGACCCCCTTGCTGCTCTCACCCTCACTAACCATCTCACTAGGGACTCTAGGTTCCCTTTTCTCATTATGGAATGCAATTGTGTCGTCTGAGTAAATGCTGAGGATAAGAGGAAGTAGCTATGATGTAAACTCATCGTAAACATCAGAGACCATCTCGACCACCCAACCATTATTATCAATAAAGTCAGCCTTATCGGCCTCATCAGTGATGGTCAAATGTGGCCACCGTAAGCCCATCTAGGGAGCCATGCACAGGCCTAACACGGGGCTAGACATCCCTCCACCCGCACACCCTCTCACCCAAGTACCACTTTAGAGACAAAGGGCACTCGATCACAAATTGCCTATCGTCCATATCCTTCCTCACTTTTTGAATAGCCGCCAAGTTGAACACTTCCTCAAAAGCCCTTTTCTCCTGCGCACAAACCAACCAAGGCAACTAATGTAAGTACAGTCAATGATATGCATTTATACTAAAAGTTTTTTCAAATTTTAGATAGGATCAAAAGACCGCTTACTATGCCTATTTTCAAACATTATAACACTTCCCTATAACCGGTCTTCCACCTACAGAAGCCCCTGATGCTCCTACACCAGCGAGTAAGAAAGTGAGCGTCGACCGGCACCTCTATGAAGAAGGCCACTGCAGGAAGGATCTCATGCTCAGAAGCCCATTCCTGACAACCGAAAGTCTGTTAGTTCAAGTTAGCAAAGAAGGCAATCAAAGGGTCAAGAAAGCTAAGAATGCTAAAAAAAGTGGAAACAACGAGATAGTGCCATACTTGACTGAGCAGATGGCCCAATCAAAGGACCTTATCCTACTTCCTAACTCCGTTGTCCAATCCATAGTATATCTAGGCAAGAATGTGCCTCGCTAATTTTTCTCTTGGATTCACCACGTCCTTGACTGCCGAGATCATTCCATGATTTACCTTACTGCTAGAGATCGAGAAGAAAAGCACGATCAAGAGTGAAATGATGAAGGAACAGACACAAGCCTCCCTTTGTAACTCAGGGACCACCTTCTTCTTCTTCCGAAACTTGCTCAGGTCCCTATGTAATAAATGCCCTAACTTGGACTTCACCCTGACTAGCTTAGTCACCCATTTTACCACGAGACCCCGGACATGGTGGTTCTCAATGTAGGCATAAAAATGAATGACCTCATCAGTCCAAAGAAGCTCAGTCATTGCCATAATATCTGACGGAGTAATCATAACCTCTCTAATTAAAAGATGGAATGTGTGGGTGGTTTTCGACCACCCCTTAGTCAATGTCATGAGACCCGAGTGAGATAGTTTAGGCATTATGGTTGCCAAAATCCAGACAAGAACCCCAAAACTTGTCGTATCAATGGCGGCTCGAAGCGTGGCATCGTGCTTGTTTATCACCTTCCACTACTTACCGATGGTTCCCATCCCCCTGGTGGACGTGATAGTATGGGGCTGCAAAAAGACAAAGAAATTAGATGATCAATTCAGATAAGCAACTGCATTACATTTTTTGTGCTGCCCGAGCCCTACTGCGGCCTATCGATATCACTGACAAAGTAGTGATATCGCCGGTGGCCTCAACCACACCGCTAGTGGTATGGTTGAAGCTGCCGGTGATATCATTGACATCACCAGTGGTTTGACAAGGTTCTCAGGCCTTCTCATAAGCCTAAAGCTGCTAGCGATATGAACCATACCGCCGGTGGCATTAACTTCCCATGCAGAACCACAGAGACTCAAAAAATCAACCAAAATCATCAGAAAAATGCAATTAACCAAAGTTGAGGCATAAAATCATATAAAATCAACCCTATAACATGCATTCTAAAGTCTATATACTCCTATTTTCATTTCTTAAACACTATCATGGTAGAATTTTGAGTTTTAATAACCAAAATCACAAAAAATCAAAACAAAATTATTGAGTTTTGTAGGATTACTTAGGTGTAGGAGAGATGATCTTCTTTTTTGGGATGAGATTGGTGATGGGCGTGGTAAGTTTATAGCCATACATGCTCTCGGATTCCTTTAGGCATTAACGAACGGGAACCGAGCAAATTTTTAGTCCCGAGGTAGAAGAATCGGGCAAATCATCCTTAGCCTTGGCAGTTGATTTACCTTTGAGAGCCTTAGAAATCCTTTTCATATTGAAAGTAAAAAGAGATCAGAAAAGATTGAGTTTAGTAAATATAAGGAGATTTGTCTTTTTGGGAGAAGGGAAGAGTCTCGGTGTTCGCTATACCAAAATAAGAAAAGAGGTGTCTTCATTCATATTAAACACCCTTGTTGAATCCGAGGAGTTCATTTAATCTGAAACTGCCAAATTCATGCCTCCAGCAGCATCATTTCACACCGCTGGTAATATCACCCATGCCATTGACGACATCAACTTATCCAATTCAAATTCTTTTGACCAGTCAAAACTGTCACATGGCACCTCAAACCGCCAGAAACATCACTCTATACCGCTAGCAATATCAACTTTTGAGGGCATTGTAGTTTCCTTTTCAATAGTACAATAGGATCTCAGCTCAAAACCTCGACATTCCAGGACTTTTGAAACCCTTGCATTTTAATTATTACGTTTTTAATGTTGATCAAAGAGGCAAAAATATTTTTATTGCACAAAATCGATCAAGCAGTAAAAATGTCATCTAAAAATATATGTATTCTTGCTTCACTTATAAATCATTATAGGCACTACCGTAAGAGGTAAGCTAAATATCCTCATTTGGTCGACCGCCCACACCAAACGCCAACAAAAGATCCCGGTATAGTCTCTGTAGATGCCGCCATTAAGTTCTCCCCTAGAATGTCAACTGAAGATCCTGGTATAGTCTCTATACGTGCCGCCTTCGGGTTCTCCCTTAAAAGGTCAACTGAAGATCCTAGTATAGTCTTTGTACATGAAGCCTTTGGGTTCTCCCTAGAACATCAACTAAAGATCCCGGTATAGTCTCTATACATGTTGCCTTTGGGTTCTCCCCTGGAATGTCAACTGAAGATCTCGGTATAGTCTCTATATATGTTGCCTTTGGGTTCTCCGCTGGAACACCAACTGAAGATCACGGTGTGACCTTATACATGCCACCTTTGGGTTCTACTCTTGGAATGCCAACTGAATTTTGTGGCGAGACCCTGTACATGCCACCTTAGGGTTCAACCGCCATCCTATCATCCCTCGGACCCGGCATCCTAGCTATCAGGTATAATTTCTAAACCCTTGCTAGTTTCATGAGATCATACTAACATATGGTAGTAGTGATCCCCCGAGGGGCAGCCTGTAAGCATGGGATTTTACAGTCCCTCTCACGAGACGATGATGACGTATGCCCTATTTTATTCCTCATGATAAAAGTTCTTTTTGGAATTTTTATTACTAATATAAAATTCTCTGTGAATTTTATTTTCAAAAAAATTTAGTTCTTCGTGTCCGATAACGTGTCCGGTGGTAGCTCACACCGATGATTTACACCCAAAAAAAATTAGTTCGAAATACCCATTAAAAGTCAAAAATAAACCCCAATATTTCAGTTTTTTCGTCAAAATCACCTTTTGCTGGATTTCCTCTCCCTTTCCCCGATTTTGGGCATGAATCGTGCTTACTTTTCAGACCTATCAGGAAGGTGAGGCCACTGACAGCCTCATCGATACCGCCGACGGTATCATCCATGCCGCTGTCGGGATCATTTCCTCTGCAGAACATTTGTCTGCCTTTTTTTGCTCGATACCCGATGGATAATTGATCAAAGGCACTTTCCAACGGATTTTAGCCTATATAAGTAGCATTTCTCAACTAAAATTAGGGGTTGGCAATTACACACTTGAATTTTAGGGAGATTTTAGCTAGTTTTAGTGGGATAAAGTTTAGAAAAGGTAAGAAAAGAAGATTCAATTCATCATGTCTTGGTTTTTCTCTACTAAACTCTCTGATATCTAGGTGCATTTTTAGTTTAGAAATCACTAAAATTTGGATTTAGAAACT
Source organism: Euphorbia pulcherrima (assembly GCA_947683365.1). NCBI lineage: Eukaryota > Viridiplantae > Streptophyta > Magnoliopsida > Malpighiales > Euphorbiaceae > Euphorbia > Euphorbia pulcherrima. The sequence goes on from CANTUS010000004.1 coordinate 6,315,776, forward strand.
AAATGACCCCTTACTTCCCAAAATCATCATTTGAGCTCCCTAGAGGTGTCATACGGATCACGAAGAGGTGGATTCGCGGTCGTGAGGTAGAAATTCTATGTCTCATAGCTCTTTCGCTTCCGTTTTACTTTTTTATTGTGTTTTAGTTGTTGTTTGTGCTTCATTTTGGATTTTTGGTCGCTTTCCGGCCAAAAATAGCTGTTGCAAGAAACTGAAGCCACCAGAGGCATTTGAAGCCGTCGGCGGTATCAAACATGTTGCCAGCGGCATTGCCGATACTGCCAGTGGCCTTACTTGCCCCCAATGGCCCCATTTTCTTGCAGGACCCTTTCTTTATGGTATCTAGAAAGTCATGAAGCCTGCCTGTGTAACTAAGATTGCCAGCGGCATCATCCATGCCACTGGCGGCCTTAGTTATACTGCTGGCGGTATAACCTTCTAGATAACATTTTTATTTTCATTTTTTTTGTTCCCTACCTAGTTTAAATTTTGAAGCTAGGATGTATAGTGCAACGACGAAGGTCCAGAACCTTCTAAAAATAGACCACACCCCATACCATGTGGCATTTTCACTAATAATTCATTTAAAACAACAATTCAGTCTAAAATTTGGATACAACAGAATTTTCCCACAAACGCTGTTTAAATCTCATTTTTAAACATCCAATCGGGCTCCATAAATTGTAAATCAATATGCCATGTTCTCGCTAACTCGGGTCTTGTTTTGTTTACTAATTATGCATGTTACGTGATACACCCTGTACAACGTGCCGTATTTGTGCTAACCATTTTGTGCAGGTAGATTTAGGTTAGATAAATGCTAGGCCTTCGGGTATTTTACTTATTGTATAGAAAATTGAATAGGATTTGGAAAGCCAAGTAATCATTATTAATTTTCCTCATTTTATTCTTTGGATGATTGCAATAATTATTTATTTCCCGCTTTTGAATGCTTGCTAAATGATGCGATAACAATATATGACCAAAAACTCAGTAAATAGGGTGGATTAAAACCAATTAGAAAGAATGAAATCCTATAAATTGGTTAGTGTAAAATAGATAACATCATCCGAACTGAAAAACTCTACTTTAGGTACTGTCTAGCACTAGGTGGAAAATGATACCACAATTTCCAGATTGAGTTGAATTGGGTGGCGACTCTATTTTAAGTACGTGATTTCGATCTCGTATCTTTTAGAAATTAAAACATGATAAATCATTTTCACCATCATGCCACATCATTTTTCGGGAGACCGATCCTTCGGTCCAGCCTCGCGGCCCGTCTGAAATGTCGTCTGCTACAGTGGCGTCTCTATTGGGGACTGTATCACTTTAAACTTGAAACTTAAATTTTTCAATAAGTTTAAAGGATTTTGATGATGTATTGAAATCATTGACCAAATTAATGCTTCATTCTTTTTTATGATGTTTTATTCTTATGCGTGTAGATAGTTCTGTAATATTAGGTGCCCCATTTTACCCGAGAAGCTCGTGAAAGTGTCACTCATTCCCTGTTTGGAACTAAGGATGCCTAGTGGGTGGATCACTTATTTTAACCAACACATAAACTCCTGCGATTGCACCTATTTGGGGAGTGGTTGAGTAATATAGAATTTAGGTAATTGAGAACCTTCTATATCAACAACCCTATAATAAAGCCGCGCTAGAAAAGCCTTAGCACTTCATTCCTTTAGGACTACCAAAACAAAGAAAAAAATTGGGACACACTTCTTTCGCCATTACCGGTGAGGAAGCTAAACCTCCCTCCTTTCCAAAGAGGCGTTACGCGGGAGTCATAAGGTCAGAAGAGGGATGCTTTGTGTGCTATGTGCTTCATGCATCACCCATGCATCAGCTTCAAGAGCCAAAAATCAATCAACTTACCCTTACCAATCTCCATTCATGGAAGAGGTTTAGCAACATCCGTAGGACTTCTTTTGTACTCCCATTGAGACATGACATATCACTATGCACGGTGAGAGGTATAAACATCCCACGCATGTTAGAAGGATAAGCCGCCACATCATCACTAACCACATCTACGTGCAACCACATGAATAAGCCTATCACACATCAATTGTCAAACAAAAACATGCATACCATTCATACCATTTACAACCCACTCATGGTCTGACCATCGATTCATGAACCAAATAGTCTTTCTTCCAATTCGAACCCTCACAACCAGCCATGTCCTTTCCTCACAATGATGACGACACTACCCTACCCAAAGAGCAGACCGGTCCTACCCCTGCTTCAAGAGTAGCTCCTCCATCATCTCTTGGCTCTGAAATCATCGCCGCCATCATCCAGTTTTTGAGTTCAGATCTATTCTGGAACCTTATTCGGGTACTAATTCAGACAGATATCACACATCCATCAAGCATACCCTAGAAAACCAGAACTCCGACCAGGTCACGCAATCTCGAAGCAGGACACCCACAGCTATGACTACCCTACAACAGTCATCGGTCCTCCAAACTAGCGACCAGGTCATGCAATCTCCAGGCACGACACCCAATGGTGAAACACTCTTGCAATCGCCGCCATCCGCTTATCATGGGTAAAGGGAAGGATCGCAGAGTCTAGTTCCTCCATAATTCTCTGGGGTCTTTCCTTCGACGTTGGTCACCCCATCGCAATTTATGCTATCCACAGCCCCGACACCTCCTCAGTACCACCAGGTCATGCAACCTCCAGGCATGAAACCCGAAGTGGAAACCTTCTTTCGTCAACTAGCGGCAAGTAATTATAATCAGAGAGAGGAGGAAGTCCACACAAACGAAGATCAAGGTTTTCAAAGCCCCAGCACACTTCCATCAAATGAATCCCCACCTCAAGCCAAAATGGGCCAAAAGGGCTCTCAAAAATTGGCACTAACTACCATCACCGAATCATATCTTATTCTCACACGAGGCACTAACCTATGGAGGCTACCGCTTAGTGTAATCTTCATCGGATTAAGAGAAGCTAGCCTTCTTGAATCCCTTTACGAGTACAGACCCCTACAAAGGAGGAAAGGAAAAGTTTTTATGGATATCATGTCGTGCTAGGTCACTATACCAATGAAAGTAATACTCATGTTCGCGCTATGAAGGATGGACAGAATGTTGAGCCAGATTGGCACTTAGCAATGTGAATTCCCCCAGCCAAAGTTTAAGAAATAGACGGGAGTGACTAATCCTGGGAATGGGCCACAAGAACTCATCAGGGCCATCTATTCCAAAGGCAAGGGAAAATTGTGCTTCTACAACGAGGAAGAAGAGTCAATCGTTGAAGAAGCAAAGAAGGTTATAGCCACCACGATCAAAGCCAAGACTATTTTAGCAAAGAAGCACGATCAAAGCGAAGCGAAGAACCTGATGATCAAGGCCATAAGGCAATTCACTGAGGTCCTCACCAAGGAGTCGAGTTAAGTGTGGGACATCTAGCCAGATACCAAGCAGAATGAGACTCAGCTCACTGCCGGCATCAATAATGAAGACCCTCCACCTATAGAGGATGAAAAGCCTTGATTTGTAATCTTCAGATTTCTTATGCTTTCAGTTTAAATAATTTCATGTTTGTAACTCTCAGCTCCATGAGCAAATTTCTATTCTGTTACTTATTTCATGTTTTCTAGATAACCCACATATTTATATGAACATACGCATGATACTTTCGGTATTCAAAATATTATACTACATGAAATTAATTTGAGTACAAATGGAATCTCCCGAGTGGTAATCATTTCCAATAATTTAACTCCTGCCAAAACACATGTGAGATAATAAAGTGCCTAAAAACCGTGATAATGCTTTTACCTAGTTATGCTCAAAAGATATGCCCCAGATGGAGAGTCAGATTTCCAAACATCTCGAAAAGAGGAGACGAGTCTCTCTTGGAGTCAACTCAGCAATCTCAAAACTATAAAAGAAGTATCAAAGCATCGATTAGTAAACTCTGACCTTCATGAACACCGTAGGTATTAAAGAAATTGAACCTTACACCAATGTTACCACCAAGACCAAACTCACAGAGAAGCACACCTTCACCCGGTACGACTTAAAGGGGGGGCAACCACCACCACGAACATAAAGTATGGGAACATCATAGATCTTCTCAGTAACGACCACAAGCCAATAGTACTGTCAAAACAGCCAATAAATTGGTAATGAAAATGATATCCGATTATAGAGATTGGGCTGATAAACTTCCTATTGCCGTTTGCGGATACCACATGAGTGTCCATGCCCTGACCGGTCAAGCTCCATTCTCCTTGATTTATGGAACGGAAGTAATTTTTCTAATCAAAACTTGAGCATGCTCTTTGAGGGTCACATTAAAAGCTAAATGGATGGAATCTGAATAGACTCAAGTGGGATTTGAAGCAATCAACTATCATGAATGGGGACTAAGAGTTGTAGACAATCTCCCGATGAACCGACAATATGTAGCTTGAACCCACAATAACTAGGTAAGACACCAAAATTTCCACTAAAGGCCGGAGATCTAGTCCTAAATAGTTAAAACCCTCAGCCACCGATGTAAGGGGCAAATTTAGGCCTACCTAGGAAAGGCCGTACAAACCACAAACTAAAAGAGCAATCAAAGCACCAAGTGAACCAGTCAAGAAGCCACTTCTCAAGCACCAAAAATCCCACAAACCAAACTCCTTGTAATGTGGCCAACCAAAATCAAAGTAAGCTTACCCAATGTCACTTTGAAGGCCAGAATGAATCGAGTGATCTAGTGTGATAGTCGAACGGACACGAAGAGCCTTAGACAATCTGCACAAGCTCGGTCGAGCGCACAACTGCGAGTCAGATACCTAATACCCTCGTAAAAAGTCATAGAATTGGCATTGAGGCATCTAGAACTTTCCAACACCAACGTTAAGGAGAAGTTCAGATCAAATTGGGAAAGCCCTCGTATGGTCAAAGGTGGTACCGAATGAACGGGGCAATCAAGATCATGAATATGGGCGAGAGCAAGTTCATTAACCTGATTAGCCGAGATGGGCTTAAGCGTTATCATATCCAAACAAAAGAAATAAATCAAAAATGCAGCACAATACAAAAAATAAATATGATAATCACCTGCCTTTCGGTCTTCCACTAATCCGGCAAAAATTAAGGTGGCACCCAACTGTTGGTATTCTGTAATCTAGCCGTGTAAAATCAGGGTATCTCTTTACAAAATTGCCCACTAAACTAAAAACTTGAATAGGGTAGTTCAGGCAAAAATTAGGGCTCGAGATAAAAATAGTAAGATGTTAACTTGAAAATCTATAAAGACTAGTTAACACCAGGAGTTATTAATGGAAATGATTGCCGACATCTTGTACTCCGATTAAATTCAGTTAGTGAAGGTGTCTTTCATACTGAAATCTTTATGCTTGTGATCGTATGAATGCCTGGCGGCCAAATGGTGGAAACATTGCAAACTAACTAAATGGAGGTATCTAGAGCTCATCAATGATTCAATTAAAAAAAGATAATAACTACGGATAGGCTGAAAACATCCAGGTCAATACAAAAGTGAGAATAAGTCTGCTATATTTAAAACCCGAAAAGGGCGGTCCAGGAAAAAATTAAGATAGGCTTGATAGTTTGAAAGAGAATAATAAAAATTAAAAGGAAAGGATATAGAAAGAAATCGCGATTCTGAAAGACAAGGTCGCTGGCGATTTAGATCATGCCGGCGGCCGTATGGGTATGATTTGTAGGTGATATCAGCGAGGTCGCTAGTGGCATGACTACTTTTCCAGCAAGTTTCAAGCCTTGTTCAGCCAATCCAAACCTGTGTATAGCCTATAGAAATCTTATATGCTGCTCCCAGATAAATTTCAAGCCACACATCCATGTTATTCAAACCCAAAAGCCCAAAGGCGCAAAAATTCCAAGCATCAAGCCTAAACAAGTGAAATCTAAATCACCAAAATCAAACCATAAATTCAAAATAATCAAAACACAAACCCCAATGTAAGGGAGGTAATAAATCAAATGAGAAAATGATAAGATCTAAGACTATCCACCTCCATCAGTCGGACGAGATGAAAATTCAGTACCATCCATAAGATAACATTTGACAACATCTTTATCCTACTCTTCCATCCTCCCCTTAATTAACCAAAGGCTCCATGAACCCGCAGTCTCAGTGGTGGGGCATCGACCTACTGCTTTCTTCTTCCCTTTGTGGCTAGCCTCTGGTTGAGAGTTGCGGTCCATGTTGAGCTTACTCCTCCACTCATGAATGGTGGCATCCAATTATTGCTCCAACTCTACAACCCCGATGCCTGACCTCATGGTTTACGGCCAACTCTTCCCGATACATTGCCTGAGCCTGGTTTGCATTAGAAACCAACATGGCCATAAATTCCTGTAATAAGGAAATGATAACTGCATCATTCATAACATTCATACATGCACTTTTATTGTTAAAGCATCATTTGAACACGCAGGTACCTTAGCAAATGGAGTATGAGAAACTAGGGTATCTCTAAGGGCTAAGGCTTTCCCCACTATCCGCTCTGCTTCCCCTCGTGTAACATGTAAGATCCAAAAAGAAGCAATCAAGTGAATCATCTTAAAGAGAAGGATTGCATGGGTGTTCTTAGGAAGCTTACATGTGTGATTCTGGAAGGCACAAAGTCCAGTGAGTGGGTGCTCAGTCCCAAATCCAAAAGTCATCACTAGGGCCTAAAAGCATGAAAGACTTCTCCAAGGCCATCGAGAGCTGACCTTGCACTATATCTCTGCCACTGTATCGACCCCTGTCTCATACCCTGCTTGACTCAAGCCGACTCGTCTTCTTAGAAGGTGCCTGAAAACACAACAAAAGCAAAATTAGGTATAAGCGTCAATGCTAAACTGAAAAGAAATATATGGAAAGACGGTGACATTTACCTCAGAGGCATAATATCCCTCATGGACTAGTATCTCCTTGGCACCACTGCCACCATTGTCATTATCCTTTTCATCATCATCATCATCCTCCTCCTTCTCGTCCCCCTCGCTGCTCTCGCCCTCACTAAACACCTAACTAGGGGATCTTGGTTCCCTTTTCTCATTGTGGAACGTGATTGTGTCATCTGAGTGAATGAGGGGGCAAAGAGGAGTAGCTGTGATGTAAACTCAACACTGGGGACACTCTTGTCCACCTGGCCATTTCCATCAATAAAGTCAGCCTTATCAGTATCATCAGTGATGGTCAAATATGGCCACCATAAGCCCGTTGAGAGAACCAGAGGCACAAGCCTAACAAGGGGCAAGACATCCCTCCACCCACGCACTTTCTCACCCAAGTACCACTTCAGAGATAAAGGGCACTCGATCACAAAACCTATCGTCCACATCTTTCCTAACTTTATGAATAACCGCCAAGTTGGACACTTTCTCAAAAGGGTGCCTTTTCACCTGCACAAACTAACCAAGGTAACCAATGTAGTTACAGTCAAAGATATACATTTATATGAATAGTTTGTTCAAATTTTATGCAGGATCAAATGACCACTTACCGCGCTTATTTTCAAACATCATAACACTTCCCTGTAACCAGTCTTCCACCTACAGATGTCCCAAACGCTCCCACACTAGTGACCAAGAAAGTGAGCTTCGGTTGGCACCTCTGTCAAGAAGGCCACTACAGGAAGGATCTTATGCTAAAAATCCCATGCCTGACAACTAAAAGTCCATTAGTTCAAGTTGGCAATGAAGGCAATCAAAGGGTCAAAAATGCTAAGAATGCTAAAAAAAAGTGGAAACAACGAGATAACGCCATACCTGAATGAGCAGATGGCCCAATGGAAGGACCTTATCCTTCTTCCTAGCTCCGATGTCCAATCCATGGTATATCTAGATGAGAATGGACCTCGGACAATTTTTCTCTTGGATCGTCGCCATATCCTCAACCGCCGAGATCAATCCATAATTTACCTTACTACTAGAGACTGAGAAGAAAAGCACAGTTAGTAGTGAAATGATGAAGGAACAGACGTAGGCCTCTCTCTACAACTCTGGGACCACCTTCTTCTTCTTCTAAAACTTACTTAGCTCCCTATATAATAAAGGCCCTGACTTGGTCACCCCGAATAGCTCAGTCACCCGTTTCACCACAGGAACCCGAACATGGTGCTTCGCCATGTAGACATCAAAATGAATGACTTCATTAGTCTAAGGAAGCCTGGTCATCACTATAATATCTGACGGGGTAATCGTAACCTCGCAAATTTGAAGATGGAACGTATGGGTGGTTTTCGACCACCTCTCAGTCAATGCCATGAGATTCGTGATGATAAAACCATATCTTTTAGGACCTTTATGAACACAACCTGATCTTCACAATGATTGTGTTTTGATAAGTTATTCTTTGATCATACCTTATTATGTATCTAGAACGGGGTCAATCAGCTGATTGTCTATTTCTTCCTCTTGAACCTCCTATTCAATATTGCTCCCACTAACTTTTGCAAGTAAGTGTTCATTTTCCAAAAAAGCAAGCACTCCGAGACACAAATACCTTCTGTGTTTTAGGTTGGTAAAATAAATATCCAATAGTTTCCTTTAGATATCCAATGAACAGACACTTATCAGACTTAACATCCAGCTTATTTGACGCTATGCTCTTTACCATAGTAGAACAACCCCATACGCTTAGGTGACCCAGAGATGATCTTTTATTACACCATCTATCATAAGGTCTAAAGTCAACTAATTTAGAGGGCACTTTGTTTAATACATAAACTATGCTCTCTAGTGCATATCCCCAAAAGGATTTACTGAGATCTGCTTGGCTCATCATGGACCGAAGCATATCTAATAAGGTCCAATTCCTCCTTTTAGACACTCCATTATGTTATGGTGTATAAGGAGGGGTCCATTGGGGAACTATCCCATTTTCCTTTGGATAATCTTGAAACTTTTTACTTAAGTATTCTCCACCTCGATCAGATTGAAGTGCTTTAATACTTTTCTCAAGTTGTTTCTCTACTTCATTTTTGAATATTTTAGACTTATGCTTCATTAAGTAGAGATAACTATATCGTGAATAATCATCAATAAAGGTTATGAAGTAGGAGTATCCTCCTACTGCCTTAACACTCATTGGACCACATACATCTGTATGTATAATTTCCAATGTACTAGTGACTCGTTCACACTTTCCCTTCAATGGTAACTTCGTCATTTTTCCTTTTAAACAAAGTTCGCAATCACCATAAGACTCCAAGTCTATTAGGCCTAAGTCTCCATGTTTGTATAACTTAGATAATCAATGTTTGTTTATATGGCCTAAACGACACTGCCATAAGTAGAAAGATTTCTCATTATCTAATTTAACTTTCTTCACATTGTTTACATTAAAAACTTCTTCTTTAGTGTCAAGAACATAAATGCCACCATTAAACATCCTATAGCCATAACATTATTTAAACAAATCTGACAATTATTATTCAAAAAGAAAACTTCAAATCCCTTTGCTGCGAAACGCGCAACAAAGATAATATTCTTAGTAACATTCGGAATATAGTAATAATTATTCACAACTAAAACTAAGCCACTCTGCAAAACAAGATTAAATCTTCCTATCTCCGCTTTTGCAAGCTTCCTATTGTTCCTTTAGTCCCTGCACAGAAGTATAGATATGAGAACCACAACTAGTATCCAATACCCAAGTTGATTCATAAGGAAAAGTAGCATAGTTTTCAATTACAAACATACCTTAAGTAGATGCCTCTATAGGCTTCTTCTTCAAATGTTCAGAAGTGGGAGCTTTTTAATCCCTCTTCCAATGTCCCAGTTTTCTCGCACTGGAAGCAGACATATTTAGATGTCTTCTTTTCTTTCTTCTTCTTACTAATTCTTTTCTTAGCCCCCAGTACCTTCTTATTTTTAGAATTTTTTCTCTTCTCGAGCAACATCAGTGTTCTCTGGTCTTTCTTGATCTGAGGTTCTATTGGCATCAACATGTTAATTAATTCTGGAATTGTAGAATTAATCTTGTTCATTTAATAGTTAGTTACAAAATATGAATAACTATTTGTTAAAGAAATCAACACAAGGTCAACACTTAACATGATTCATTTTGAATCCCAATCGATTAAGCTTCTCAAGGTATCCCAAGAGTTTTAGTACATGCTGGGAGGCAGAGGCGCTAGCCTGTATCTTGGTTCCAAAAAGGAGTCTTGAGGTCTCATACCTCTCTTTCCTTTCCCGCTTAACAAAGAGCTCCTTAAGATGGAGAACCATGGTCTCTAAGTCCATGTTCTCATGTTATTTCTGAAGCTCAGAAGTCATAAACCCCAGCATTATGCATGTTGTAGTCTCACAATCTTTCTTGTGCTTCAACAAGGCATCATGTTCCAATTGATCCTCACCTTCAGGTTCTTCCAAGAAAATCTCATCTAGAGTATAGATAATTCCCTCGGATTTGAGAATTATTCTCATAGCTTCGAACCAGTCAGAAAAGTTTATGCCATTCAGTTTGGTGTCAAGTAATGGATGGAGATTAATGTTGGAAGTCATTTTCAACCTAATATATAAGAAAAGAAAAGCATTGTTTAGACTTTAGTATATAGTATATGTATCTAATATAAGGACTTTTAATTAAATACATTTATCCTACCATTTTTTGAAATTTAAAATAGCCCATTCCATTGAATTCGAGAGGTTTACCCTAGCTAAATTTCCAAGTAGGTAGCATCTCTAACTAGTATAATATGACTCCCAATTTGATTAGTGAAGCCATATTAGTAAGTTGAAGTTGGAATTCCATTCTATTTGCATCGTATGTAATTGCTAATTTATTCAAGTTCCCTAAATCAAAGGGACGTATCCTATATTTTAGCATCTCCTTGTATGTGTCTCAGTCCTACGGCTAGCCCCCAATTTTATGGTAGACTACCTATTCCTGCTAAGGCAGACCCTATCTCAATTTTTATAACGGGTCGATGTAGACAAAAGGAATGATTTGAGCAACACTTTATTACTGAAAAAGATCGTATCATAAATTTGAGTTAGAAAGACTTATAACTTGCCTAAATATATTTACTTTGAGATTTTATTGGTGTTAAACGTCTCGTCCAATCTAGGATTTATTAGATGGACATATTTATAATAATTTATATTAATTCAGGGAATTTTTGAATTAATTTATAAGGTCTAACCCTAGGTGGGTTCAAGCTCTTTATTATAATTATTCCATCAACCAAGATTATATGCCAAATAATTAAGACTTTTATTGGTTATATTTATATTGCATTTCCTTTAAGCTTTTATTCAATAATTTAATATTTACTCTGTTATAGAAATATATATAAGAACCATCTTATATACTAGAAATAAATTAGTCTATATTTAATCCACTATTTGTTAACTTAAGCCTGCACTGATATATATTCCTAGGTTGGAGAGGTGCCCTATGAGGAGTAGACACCTTGTTCAATCCTTGCTAGAACATATACAGGCACAAGCTCGAAAAAACATGGATTCTATTGGACTAATAAATTTTGTTTTTTAATTCATGTAAATTGAAAGCATCTACAACCCTTGTAATTTATATAATTTATTGAGTCTTTCATAAGTTTGAGTAAGTTAAGTAGGTTTATTCGAAATTATCTATATCTGTTTTCTAACATTGAAATGAAAGCCTAAGTTCATCTATTGTTCCAAACAATTTAATAAACTTCAAATCATTTTATATAAAAAACAAAATGCTGTTTGCTTTAAACTTAATTATGTAACCACTGTTAGGAACTGACAGTCACTTTGAACATGCATAACAGGCACGACAGAAATTCAAAATTTTGTCCCTTGTTCCTAGGAACTCCTAATAGTAGCATATAAATTAATTAAAACATTAACTAAATTAATTCTCTACTCAAGTTAGCATGTATAGACTAGGCATAGCATAATTCTAAATTATATCCTAGCATAAAAATATTTGATTTTAAACATGTTATAACTCTAAGTTATAGTCAAGGTATAAAATGAACTAAGCATGCAATATAACCTAAGCATAATAATTATTAAGTCTTAAAATGCTTAATAAAAAGACTTAATAATTTAAAGAGAATTAGAGAACTTACCAGTTGAAGCGTGCTTTAGTAGAACCTTCTTACACAAGCCTCCAAGTACAGGATAGCCTCTATGAGCATCCGTACGAACCCCATCAACCAAAACCTCACAACGAGGAAGAACCGCAAAGATTTGAGTAGTTGCTAGACCACTTCAAAACCCACCTGAAATAAAAAGAATTTGGTCTTGAGTTGACTTGAGAGATATCGCATTGGAATCTCAAATCAAAACTCGAATGAGCTTGTGGTGCATTTGAGAAAGGGGAATGAGAGCTCTTTATATAGGGGGGAGCAAAGGCTCCCCGTAATAAATGCAGATTTAATATGGGATTAAATGCAGATTTAATGTGGAATTTAATGCAGATTTAATGCGGGATTAAATGCGGATTTAATACGAGAATAAATTTAATCCTCCTTTCTTTTAATTTATCTTATGACCCTAATAAAATTAGTTACCAGTCAAAATAAATTCTTGGCTTACCTACAAAATGATTTAATCATTTTAATCAAACTTTAATTTATTTATGACCTTAATAAAATTAATTACTGGTCAAAATAAATTTCTGGCTTAACCATAAAATGATCTAATCATTTTAATCAACAGTTTAATTTATTTATGACCCTAATAAAATTAGTTACTGGTTAATAAATAAAATCTCTAGTCTAACCAGGTAATAGTTCAACCATCCCTTTAATATTTTTGTAATAGATCAAGTTTATTAATTCTTTACTCAGTCCGATGAAAGTACAATGTGTGTGACCTTATGGGATCCTGAAGTATTGAGCTGTTAAGGTTTGACCAATCATTGTTCTATTGGAACTATTGGCTCGAGGTTATAGACCGTGCATAGAACCTGATTACCTTAAATGACTTTAGTATGCCACTAACAAGTGTCCACGATCCCCCATTACTCGGAACGTCATTTATGGTTATAACTTAATCCTGGTTTATGCAATAGTTGTCTAATGCGATGAACTCCTTCCATTCTTTAATCTTAGTACCATCTGGTTTGTTGGGCTTGATTAAAGTGTTAACCCACCAATAGCGAGGTTGCTCCAAGCTATCCCAGTTATTTGCTTGTTACCGAAGTATATTACTTTTTACCATAACGAGTTTAACTAGAAACTATTTCTATCAATCACATACTCTGATCAGAGGTTTATAGTAACTATCACTTCAACAAGCGACCAGGTAAAAATTCCTTAATATATCCGGAGCGATGGATTCTTTCCGACAATATAGCTTACCAACGTGTTGTCATCACTATACCCATAATCACCCGCGACACCCAAAATTAATGAGTGAATAGGTATGGCCTAAAGTATAGCAATAGTACCACACAAGGTAACTAATATCACAAGTATGAGGATATTTACAAAGCTATTGCATGAAGATAAACACTAACACATTAATATATATACCAAGTATTTATCTTACTGCAGTCTTCAATATATTTTCTAGATATATCCAAGTGTAAACTCAAGACACGACCTTCAGTTTTAGGAGGTTAACTGCTTAGACCCTTTCCAAGAGAGTTGACCACATGCTAGTTATTACAATTTAAGTCAATTTTCAATAATCATTCAACAGAATCAATAAGTAGAAAAGTAAAGAACACAATCGATTTTTAATGTGGTTTCATCTATCCTTATTTTCAAAGGATCCTCTGTGAAGAGTTGATGCCAATGCATGAGCTGAGAAGAGCAGCTTTATTGATGGCTAAACTAAAGGCCAAAGGGAAAAATAAAGAGAAATATCCACAGAAGAACAAAAACCAAAAAACAGTACAAAAACCCTAAAAATTACAATACAGTGAGAAAAGATACAACCCTGATTTATACAGCTTTGAAAAGAAACCGCCTCAAACGATCACAGTTGAAGATCAAGAGCCCAAAAAACCATCTCGAAGAACACAGGAGAAAAGATCAAGCAGTAAGAGAAAAAATAAGGGATAAGAATTAAAATTCTATAGTAAACTGGCTTATATACACAAGGGAAAAGAAACAAAACGCACAGCTTTACACTAGGTTACAAACAGGTGTAAAGGAAATGGGTTTAGGCTTGGGCTAAAGTCTTTAGCCATACTCACTCCAACATTATCCACCTTGACCAAAGCTAGCCTCCAGAACAAAGCCACTTCAATTCTCAACCAAGAGAGGGTAATCACCAAGACTTAGGGGCATAGTTTGACGTAGAGTCAAACTGCACAACTCATAAGCCTTTCAGAGCAACCTGAAATTTATCAACATGAATAGATTTAGTTAACAGATCAGCAGTATTTACACTAGTATGAATCTTATTAACAAGGCCAAAACCAACAGCAATAACATCTCTAACAAAGTGCATTTCAATATCAATATGTTTGGTTCTTTCATGATACACAGTGTTTTTAGAAAGGTGGATTGCAAATTGTGAATCACAAAAAACATTAACAGACTCCTGTCTAATTCCAAGTTTAGAAATAATGCATTTCAACCATATGGCTTCCTTAATTGCCTCTATAAGAGCAATGTATTCAGCCTCAGTGGTTGACAAACCAATAACATGTTGTAAACATAATTTCCAGTTGATAAGGTTTTTGTTAAAAGTAAAACAAAAACCCAAACACATATCTCCTTTTATCTAGGTCTGTAGCATAATCAGAATTGTAATAACTATTTATATCGACTTTATCATTACACAACTTTCTGTACACAAGACAAAGACCTGAACTACCATACAAGTATCTAGTAAGCCACTTAAAAGCATTCCAATGTGATTTATTAGGATTGCTCATGTACCTGCTTACAAGACTTACTCCATGAGCAATGTCAGGTCTGGTACAGACCATGGAATACATGAATGAACCAACCACATTTTGATAAGGGACATTCTCCACAAAAGCAGATTCGTTAGGACTCATAGGTTTATTGTTAGCACTTATTTTAATATGAGCACCAATGGGAGTATTAACAGGTTTATTATTATCTAACCCAAAGTTACGAAAAATTTTCTTCACATAATCAACTTGAATTAATACTTTAAAAACCTTTAGACATATCTCTATAGATGTCAATGCAAAGAATTCTCCTAGTAGGACCTAAATCCTTCATTTCAAAAGTAGCACTAAGTTAAACTTTCAAATTATCTTTGTCAGACTTATTTTTGCAAGCAATAAGCATGTCATTAACATATAAAAGCAGGTAAATGTAAGTTTTATCATTTAATCTCTTATAATACATACATGAGTCATAATTGCTTCTAAAAAACTTCTGACTTAGCATAAATCTAATAGAGACATGTTTCACAACTAGCGAGAATATTTCTTCATAATTTATGCCCTCAATTTGCAAAACCCCCTTAGCCACCATTCTGGCTTTGAAACTTTCTGGTTCAATTCCAAGTATGGCAGGTTTCTTCCTGTAAATCCATTTACAGCTAATGATTCTCCTACCTTCTAGTTTAGGAACCAAAATCCAAGTTTTATTCTGGGTAAGAGAACTCATCTCATCCTTCATAGCTGAAAGCCATTGATTCCAATCTTTACTGTTCTTAGCATCAGTAAAGGACTTTGGTTCATTGAAATCAATACTTTCAGCATTCAAAATAGCAAAATCTAACATATCAGAATAGTTACAATCATAGACAATATAATCTTTAAACTTAGAAGGTATCTGAAACTCTCTTCTAGGTCTTTTTATTTATAATGTCAAGATTTTCAATACTAATCTCAATGTTAGCATCAATTTTAACTTCATCAGGATTATCAGAATTTTCATTTCCAAAATCTTTACTATCAAAAGTTTCAATATTGTTATCTTGAGTCTCATTAGGTTCAGTATTTTTGGTTAACAACTTATCCAATTCTATTTCAAATAATTGATCAGCAGAGTTAGACTTATTGTACTTAGTTGCATCAATCATAGGAAAAACAGACTCATTAAAGTATACATCCTTGCTGATAAGCACCTTGTTATCAATAATGCACCAAATCTTGTATCCTTTAACACCAGTTGGATATCCCAAGAACACACATCTCTTTACTCTTGGATCCAACTTGGACTCTATGTTATGCATATAAGCTAAACAACCAAAAATCCTAAGATTATCATAGACAACAGGTTTATTATACAATAACTCATTATGACACTCTTGACTAATAGATGAACTAGGAATCCTATTGATCAAGTAACATGATGTGGCTGCTGCTTCAGCCCAAAACTTATGATCCAGACCAGATTCTAATAGAAGGCATCTGACCTTATTTAGAATAGTCCTATTGTACCTTTCTGCTACGCCATTTTGTTGTGGAGTATAGGCTTTGGTTCTGTGTCTAACAATGCCATTACTTATACAAAAATCATTAAATTGATTGTTTATGAATTCCAAACCATTGTCAGTCCTTAGTGTTTTAATTTTAAAATTTACCTGATTTTCAACTAAGGCCTTCCATTCAGTGAATTTATCAAACACATGACTTTTATTTCTAAAAAATAAATCCATATTTTTCTAGAAAAATTATTTATAAAAGATACAAAGTATTGCAGTTAGACAGAGAAAAAGGAACATAAGGTGATCCCCAGAGATCACTGTGAACACACCCTAGTGGATTTTTTGAATACAATTAGCGGGCTTAAAACTCTACTATAGGACTTTCCCATATCATAAAGATCACACATATCAGATTTAACATACATAGGCAATTTTAAGGTTCCAGATTGTCTTATGGATTCTAGACCTTTAATTCCTATGTGACCAAGTCTCTTATGCCATAAACTAGTCTTATCAACCACTGCAGCCACATCAGATGACCCAACATACATAGAGCCTAAAAGATAATACAAGCCATTAGACAGTTCACCCTTTAAAACACATTTTCCATTTTAATTATCTCAATAACTCCACCTTGAGCTTTAAACTCAATGCCTTTACTAACAAGGTTACTTAGAGAGATTAAATTCCTTTTAATATTGGGAACATGTCTAACATCATGTAACAGATGTCTCTTACCATTAACACATATGATATGAACTTTTCCAATTCATAATATATCATAGGAGGTGTCATTTCTCATAAGAACATTTCCTCCTTTATAAGGTTTATAGTCTATGAGCCATTCCCTCTTAGGAGTTAAGTGAAAAGTACATCATGAATCCAATATCCAGGAATCAGGATCTCTAGTTTGACCAAAGGTAAGAGCCTCAATATCAACTACTTCAGTTATATTGTTAATAGCTCCTGTATTTTAGGATTCATTAGGTGATGGTTGACCACTAATCTTGAGTCTACAGAATTTCTTAATATGACCCTTTTTATTACAATAATAACATATGAACTCCTTTTTAGTTTTATTATTGTTCTGGCCATTACTATTCTGAGCAGGATTATTGGTAGACTTATTACTAGGTTGATTATCTTGTTTGGACTTCTTCCCTTTATTCTTTTTACCTTTTACAAACAGACCTTCATGATTTTAACTCTTTTTAGTAGTTCCAGACTTAAATTCAAGTTCTTTCATTTTGAGAGCAGCAATTATGTCATCAACTTCTAAAGACTCTCTACCATATTTCAGGGCTTCTTTTAGGTTCTTAAATTTATCAGGTATAGAATTTAAGAGAAGAATAGATTGGTTATCCTCACTGATGTCCACATCTTCTCCTTCTAACTCTATGATGAGTTTTTGAAAGTCATCATAGTCTTCATCAACATTCTTTTGAGGATTCATTTTAAAACTGAATAATTATTCTTTTAAAAAATCAATTTTAGTTGTACTAGTGGTCATATATAGTTGGTCTAATTTGGTAATTAATTTGGCAACAGTATTATGGCTTCTAACCCTCCTAAGAATGTTGTCAGTTAGATTTAGGACAATGGTGGAATAAGCCTGATCAAGAATATCATCTTTTTCAGTTTCAGTGAGATCAGTAGGTAATTTATCTTTACCTAGAAGGGCCTTATGATATTTTTGTTGAATTAAAACACATTTTAGTTTTTCTTTCCAAATTGTACAATCTCCTTTTCCATCAAATTTTTCTAAACTGACTTTAGCAATTGACATTTTAATAACCAAATTCAACCAAGATACAGTTAGACAAAATTTAATAGGAAACAAGGGTAAACTCAGAGAGTCAGACTTAAAGAAAGCTATAGTGCTAAAGAAGAGAGCCCCAAAGGAGGAATCTAAACTATTCAATCTAGAATATACCACAGAAAAACAAGAAGAGCTAATCTTAAGAACCAAACAGCATATATAGATCAACGAAAATTCAAAAGAAACACAAGAATCAAACAAGAAAACAAAATTATAGCACACCAATCAATATGATCAAGTATCTCACACAAGATAGCAGTCAATTTAAAAGAAGAAAAGATTAAGAGTACTTACAGAGCATTAATCAACTCTTTAAGAGAGTTCTTCCTTTAACAGTGCTACTATATCAAAGAGAAGTTCCAAGAAGGTTACCTGGGTGCGATTGATTTACTTATTTGCAAATTAGTCAAATCATAATGCATTTCACCAGAGATTCATTCAACATCAAACAACAAAAAGAATTGGAATCTAAAGATTAGAAAAACTAAATCAAGCGGAAGCGAAACTAGAATTTCTAGGTTTTCAAAATCTTAAAAAGAAAAAGAGTTGCATGTATCAAAATTGAGTAAAGAACGTTAACATGAAACACCTTAGCATAAAATCATATGAAAACTTTCAGAAATCAAGGGAAATTTAAGAACAATTTCCAGAAAAACGATTTTATGAAAAGTTCGACAGAATACAAAACATGCAAAGGAAGATTAACACTAAATCTTTACAAAAACTCAACATGAAATAGAATCTTAAACTTAAAATGCTCTGATACCATTTGTTACAGTTTAAGCCAATTTCCAGTAGTCATTCAACAAAATCAACAAGTAGAAAAGTAAAGAACACAATCGATTTTTAACGTGCTTTCATCTATCCTTATTTTCAAAGGATCCTCTATGAAGAATTGATGCCAATGCACGGGTTGAGAAGAGCAGCTTTATTGATGGCTAAACTAAAGGCCAAAGGGAAAAATACAAAGAAATATCCACAAAAGAACGAAAATCGGAAAAACTATATAAAACCTAAAAAAAACCCTAAAAATTACAGAATGGCGAGAAGAGATACAACCCTGATTTATATAGCCTTGAAAAGAAACTGCCTCTTAACAACCTTCAACAGTAACATGCCACGCAAGATCATCAAACAATCACAGTTGAAGATCAAGAGCGCAGAAAAATCATCGCGAAGAACACAGGAGAAAAGATCAAGCGGTGAGGGAGAAAATAAGGGATAAGAATTAAAACCTACAGTAAATCGGCTTATATACGTAAGGGAAAGGAAACAAAATGCACAGCTTTACACTAGGTTACAAACAAGTGTGAAGGAAATGGGTTTGGGCTTGGGCTAAATTCTTTGGGCATACTAACTCCAACACGAGTCTTACTGCTCCATCAATATCCTTTCTTGATGAAACTATGACTAGGGATAGTTTAGACATAAACATAATTGTACATGAAGTAGGTCTCACTACACATAGTCCCACTATAATATCTCTCACTTCATGCTATGTATTATGTCAAGGACCTTTGTACAAAGATATCAATGAATATATTTTAACCAGTCACAATATATATGAACACATCCATATAAACAAAAGATTAAATGCCTTTATTAATTAAACAAATTGTTCGTACCAATACATAATTAAGATATATCACCCTAACTGCCTTAAGGGCATACATCATGTCTAACACTAATATCAATGAAAACTAAGTGACACAGCATTGTGAGCAGGTCATCAGCTGAAGCTGAATACAGAAGTATTGCAAATACATGCTGTGAACTTAAATGGATACAACAATTAATGCAGGAATTGGCATTCCCATTAGACTTGTCAGTGCGGTTATTTTGTGATAGTCAAGCTGATTGCTATTGCCAAAAACCCCGTGATGCATAAGATGAAGCATGTGGAGCTAGACATCCATTTTTTCGAGATTTAGTGGCATAGGGCCTCATTTCAATTACACATGTCAATACCAACTACAACTAGCAGATTTATTGACCAACGCTAAAAGCTATCAATATATGCACCCATACTAAGAAAGGGTGAATCTAATCCCTCATGAAGATGTCTTAGCTCGAGGGGGTGTGTGAAATATAAAGCTGAAACTACTAGTGAAGCTAGAACCAAGCGATCCTCCATGTCAGCAATCAATGCCAAGTATGCACAAGGCAGTTAGGCGGTTACTATCAACCCAGCTGAGCTGAACAACTAGCTGCTCTACTTGTATATAAATACAGATTGAATGACTCATTTGTAACTAACCCAATCATATACGAAATACAGTTTTTCATCTTCTCTAAGCTCAAGATCTCTCTGATTTCAAAAATCAACATAATCTTGTTTTTGAACCAAATATTTACAGAGTTGGAAAAACTATAGTCATTTCATTCATCTTATATTTCATTCCATGAAATAACCATTTTATTTTCAACCTATTGCATTTCGTGAATTAGACTTTATCATCAAGTTCCACTAACCTATTCAACTACTAATTTTGAGATTAATCCAATCAAAATTGAAACATGTGGAGCTAATGTGTACTACAAATACATGGGAAAATTGATTGGATAACAGTACACAGACCGATCAATCAAGAAAAACCAAGATTGCAATTGGAAAATTCTCACTACAATAAATTCAATAAATAGCCATTTAGAAAAATTCATAGTATCAAAGAATGTAAAATGAGAAAAGCTAAACAACCACATAATCACGAAATTGACAACATTAAATATATAGCAGCACCTTCTTACAAAAAACTCAACAAGTATATTGGATTGTGGGTACAATTTCCACAATCTATAAAATTGACAAAAAAAATCTTTTGTTTCTAAAAAAAGTTATGTCTTACCAACCAAATCCATTATAGTGATCTTCTGACGCTATGAAATTTTATCGAAAGTAAAATGTTCATCTAATTCTAGCAATGACTAAATAAATTATAACTTATAAATAAATAACCCATCTCCTATTACTTGTAATAATGTATTGATGTTTCATCTCTCGATTTTTCCATCAAATTTTCTCTCATCATCATTTTTCTAGCAATTTGTGGGTTCTTAACATTGGTACTAGTCTATAGTCTAAGAGGGTTGCCCGTCTCACATGGACCTCGAATACGAAATTTTTAGAGGAAGTTTACATAAATATACTTTTTTTAATTTTATTTGGCCAATGATTTTCGGTTCTTTTTATGTTATAGGCTTTTTTATTTTTGTTATTTTTATTATCGTTAGGATCGAACCCGCAGAGAATCGATAAACTAATTGTACCTTCAATCAATGAATAAAATAAAACAATAATGAGGTTATCAGAGTTTTGAGAATAAAAAATAGTAGAAAAAACAAATAATTAAATGTGTAAAAAATCAACAATAAAAAGGCCTTCCAGAAAAATAGTTTCTTCACCTATGTTGGAGGATTGATAATTTGATTCAATAGTTGAAAAGTGTACAGTAAAAGTAACAAAAACCCTAATTTCTGACTTTGTTTTGATATACAAAATTTTCATAAACATCAAAATTGAGGCAAATTTTATATAGGATCGGGTATTTAATATCCCTTCCGTTAGATTTTTGACACATATGTAGTTTTTATTATTATAATATATAAATTGCATTTATGTCAAACATTTAACACAAGGGGTATTAGATGTCCGGTCCCTGTAAGAGAAATCCAAAATTAAAATATGTCATTGCCTTTCTTATTTTTTCGCGTATAACCATTTATATAATTTATCTATATATAAAATTATCTTTTATTGTTCTTTATTTTTTAACTTGTTAACCTTATTAGTTTTATAAAATATCAAAAGATAAAAAGATAAAACAGAAGCACATTAAAATATTTTGTTGTTCAACAGTCAATCTTACAGATATAACTTTTGACTCGATGTATTGCATTCATCTACAACAAAGATTTTTATGTATAAAATTCGGAAAAGTTTTTATATTAATTAATTTATTCATATTTTATCATTATACTTTTATTTAGGGTTGAAAGTGTGATGGGGATTCCCCGAACCTGATGGGAATCTACCACTATGGAGATAGAGAATCCCCGGATAAGAATTCCCACGGGACGAGGATGGGGATGGATAATTTTTAACCCCTAAAACTTAAATGGGGATGGGATGGGTAGCATTCCCAAATCTCGAAAAATCCCTAAACCCTATAATTATAAATATATTTCAAGTTTACAATAAGTACAAGCATAAAATTCAAGAAAATTTATTAAATAAGTAAAAACAATTTACAATGAAACATAAAAAAAAAATCTAAGACCTATCATTTTTAACTTTCTTATAAAAACAAAGACAATGGATCTAAAGTTGAAATTTATCACTATTAATTAATCATTATTAGTATTTTAAACTGAATTAGTGTCAACTATGAGTGTTGTTTTTAGTTTATATTTTTTTTTTATTAAATATATATGTTAATCTATTTTTTTTCTATGTTGCTTTAACTAAATATATATGTTAATCTATTTTTTCTATAAAACTTTGGGAGAGAGTGATTGAACACCGTCTTAGGATGATTGCTAAGGTTTCTGCAAACCAATTTGGATTCATGCTTGGTAAGTCCACGATTGAAGCTATTTTTCTTTTGAGAAATCTGATGCAGATATATAGGGAGAAGAAGAAGGACATTCATATGGTTTTCATTGACTTAGAGAAAGCATATGATAATGTGCCGAGGAAAGTACTTTGGTCGGCACTGGAGAAAAAAGGTATCCATGTAAAGTACGTAAACTTAATAAAGGACATGTATGATGGAGCGGTAACAAGTGTACAAACTGGACAAGGAGTGACAGAAGAATTTCCCATCACAATTGGATTGCATCAAGGATCATCTCTAAGCCCATTTTTATTTGCCCTCGTTATGGATGAGTTCACCACAAAATACAAAACGACATCCCATGGTGTATATTGTTTGCGGATGACATCTTATTGATTGATGAATCAAGGAAAAGGGTTAACAAAAAGCTAGAGGTGTGGAGAAATGCATTAGAGAGTAAAGGATTTAAGTTAAAGTAGAAGTAAGACAGAATATTTGCACACCAAGTTTAGCCTACGGAAGGGAGATGAAGAAGAAGTAAAATTAGGAGATACAATCGTGCCAAAATGCAAACGATTCAGGTATTTGGGCTCTATCTTCCACGAGGAGGGTATGATTGATGATGACGTAACCCATAGAATCAATGTAGGATGGATGAAATGGAGAAGCGCTACCGGAGTCTTATGTGATAAAAAGATACCTTTGAAAGTGAAAGGTAAATTCTACAAAATTGTGGTTAGACCAGCCATGACATATGGGAGTGAATGTTGGGCTATTAAGATGCAACATATTCAAAGGATGAATGTGGCGGAAATGAGAATGCTTAGGTGGATGAGTGGGCATACAAGGATTGATCGAATTAGAAATGAGTGCATCAGTCAACAGACCGGTGTGGCATATATTGAGGATAAACTGAGAGAAGGACGACAAAGGTGGTGTGGACATGTGCTACGTAGACCAATAGATACTCCAGTTAGAAAATGTGAGAACTTAAAGACAGAGAGTAAGGGTAGGGGGAGAGGTAGACCTAAGATTGCTTGGAGAGAAATTATTTCTAAAGATATGTGTTTGCTCGGTATGGACGAAAATTTGGCTTTTGATAAAGCTTCATGGCGTCGGAAGATCCATATAGTCGTCCCCACCTAAATGGGATTTCAGGCTTAGTTGGTTGGTTGGTTGTTGCTTTAACTAAAAGTTTGAATTTAGTTCTTTTAAATGTGAAGGAAATATCCGATGGGGATTGGGGAAATAAATTTCTCAATTCCCTAATGAGGATGGGGATAGGGATGAGAACAATATTTTTTCTGAAACCTTAATGAGAATGAGGATGAGGAATTCATTCTCCGCCCTGATAGAGCCCATTTTCAACCCTACTTTTGTTCCAAATATAGTCCTTAAAATGGCACAATGAATTTAAGAAATTTCAGCATTAGGATTATTTGTAAGAACACAATAAAAATATAGGAATGTGAAAATGCTCTTAATGGAATAAAATAATTGAAAACTTTTCCTTTGAAAAGATATTATAATTAAGTTTTATTCAAACAAAATTATGACTTTCTAAATGAGTTTCAAAATCTTTACTACTGAACTTGCAAAGTGCAACTCAGATGGTAAAAAAAAAAAAATTTTTAATTTGTCTCGTACGAGCTTACAATAATAATAAAGGAAAATATTATCCCACCCCGTCCGACTATAGACTCAAACCTACGACCTCTAAGATCACAGCTTCAAGGCTCAACCACTTAATCGAGAATTTGCCACCAGATGGTAACAAAAATTAATTATGTGAGATGAGACTCGGTTTCAATTTTCATCACTAGCCTTTATTATAATTAAGTCATCTATAAAAAGTGCTAAAATGTGATTATAATATTAGTCTATTGGTTAACATTAAACTTATAAATTGTAGAGGTCCTAGGTTTAAACTATATTCAAGATGGGTGAAAATTTTTTTTTCCATTTAATGTAAGTACAATTATGTAAAATTTTAAAAAATTATCTATAAAATTATATCAATGAAAATAATCATTTATAAGAAAAAAACTTTTAAAATAGAATAGAGAGTTGATTTGTCTAGACCAACGGATGATGAGAAAACTCAGAAAAGTGAGAAAAGTTATTACTAAACTAAGGATAAATATATTTGCACCTGTCACGAAAAAGATAAATATTATTATGAATTTTTAAAAATTTAATTAGCATTTTAAATTTAATAAAAATATATCAGTTTGCTCCTTTATTATTATATGTTAAATTTTAATTAGAAAAAAAATTAAAAAAATAATAATATTAAAAAGTTAAATCAATTAAAAGCTGACACATGATATTAAAAGGGTAAATAAATACAATTTCTCCAAAATCAAGAAACTAATTAAAACTTTTTGAAGCGCCATCAAACTTTCATGCTACTTTTAAAGAGGTGTTGGTCTTAATTTAATAATTAAGAGAAGTAGAAATTTGAACCACTCATGTTTAAAATATGTTACATTATATACTATTTTCATGGGATAATAATTGCTGATGACGTTTTAATTAACAAATTTTCAAACACATCAAAATTGATATATGCCACTGCCTTTGGTATTTCTCTGCTTACACCTATATATAATTTAGGTAATTTATGTAATTAATTAATTTGTTTATATATGAAATTAATAAAATGAATTGAATTAGGCCGAATTTGTTTTCGGTTTTAATATACTAAAATATAGATGTTAGCTTGTTTTTCTGTTCTTTAGACATAACTATATAGGAAGATATTTGATATGTTTTAGTTGACTTTTTACTAATACTAAGAAAGTTGGCCATATTTTGAAACAATCCATTAAGCAAAATAAAAAGAATTGAATTGAATTCACTTGAATAAATTAACTGAAGTGATTTCTTGAAAGGAGGGGGCGATTAGACGGCTAGAGTTCTCTTATGAACCCTAGCCGGCCTGATATTCTCCATCGGCTTTTGGCAATGGATGGGTCTTCGATCTCACACTCCAGTCCAACAGGACGACGATTATGTGGCTAGATCTACCCGCTCAAATTTTTTCCATCGGCGTTTCGCCGGGTTTTCTCCGCAGTTCGACAGGACGGCCATTAGGCATCTTGGCCTAGTCGCCTAGATTTATTCCACCGGTGTCTGGTCGGTTTTTCTCACACAGCGGCAGACTTTCAAGAGGAGGTTGATTAGGCGGCTAGGGTTCAGTTTGGCCGGCGTTTCGACTAGGGGTCGATGGTTTGTTTCTCCTTCTTCGAATTCCTTCTAGCCGACGTCATTTCGGTAGTTCTTTGGAGAGTCCAGGCGCCCCTCCCTTTAGCCCACTTCCACCAGTGGTTTGGCTAGCAGTTTTCAACAAAGGGATTGCACTTGCATCTCCTCCTCCGAAGCATTAAGGTGCGGGCGACTAGAGCTAATCCCTAGCCGTACAGCTATCCTACGACGGTTCAAAGTTACTCAGGTGGTGCATTTTCGGGCAATTCTCGTTTATCGGCTAGGATCTTCAGAGTGGTTTCTTCCTTGGTCAGCTGTGGTTCTCCTTGGAATGTGAATTTGTTTATCGACTTGGATCTCTGTTTTGATCTGAGACGACGGTTAGATGTTTTGACGTCATGTCTGTCTTGTCACGATCTTGAATTTACATTCGCAAGGACTTATCATCTCAGCCTTCTCGCCAGGATTGACTATGGTGCATCAAGTGAAACTTATTCCCGCCATTCATTTTTGCTATGGATCTTTAGATCATTAGGACCACACTCTGTTGTGATTGAAATTTTTAGTCCATTATTATTGCACTTGGTTGCAAATAGCTTTGTTACATTCTAGGAATGTTTTTATTTTTCTTTTCTTTTTTGTTGCTTTTTTTTAATAAATGGAGCTGGTTTTTTGCCGAGCTCAACCTTAAAAAAAACTGAAGTGATTTCTCAAATTAAATTCTTTGTTTGGAATCTTCATTCATATCAAAGACTTTAATTGCTTGTTTTAGAATTTATATATTAGTACTCAATTATATTAAAATGAAATTTACTACGTTATAGTCAAACTATATATGAGGGGTGATTGTTGCGATAAGCGGAAGCACCATGGACACGACATATCCCCACACTTGATATGATATTGTCCACTTTGGGCCTAAGCCCTCAGGGTTTTGCTCTTGGGCTTTAACCCCAAAAAGCCTCATTCCATTGGGGATATTGTCCACAGTTATAAACCAGACAATCTCTATCCATGTTAGCAATGTGGGATATTTTTGCCAACATTCCTCCCCTAGAACAAATATCCATCGAGCCTCCCCTTAACCAATCAATCATCCATCTACAAACACGTATCTTCTACTCTAATGCATTAAAGGACACGCCTTATATAGAGTACTAGCAGTTTCACGGATATCCGATGATCAAACTAGGCGTACCACTATTTATTTGACTTTCCGAGGATCCATCCACATCGTGGCTAACGTTGGAGCATGGCTCTGATACCCTATGTTACGAGAAGTGGAAGCACTACGGACATGACATATCCGCACACATGGTATAATATTGTCCACTTTGGGACTAAGCTCTCAAGGTTTTGCTCTTGGGCTCTAACCCCACAAGGCCTCATTCCATTGAGGATATTGTCCACACTTATAAGCCATGCAATCTCCATCCATGTTAGCAATGTGGGATATTAGTTTGCCCAACATTTGATGGGTTAATGGGTCATTCCCAATTATATATCATTCACTTAACTCATTAAGTTTCCATGTGGGATATCTAATTCCACAGTTGCCCCAACAATTTTCCCCTCAAGTGTGAGTTAACACCATATGCGGGCTAAGATCGTGGCTCCCCCTTGAGTGCAACACCAAGCCCAAACAATATAATATAACCAAAAGCTCCCGAATCCTGACCATAATAATATAAAAGTAATATTCAACAACACAGGCAAGCGTAATAAATTCCTTTAAAATCATTTAGACCATAGAGTTTCAATTCAATTATACATATCTATCTCTAATTCCAATTTCAACAATTTGTGTTTTGTGTTCGATGGTTTCCCAATGAAGAAATACTAAAATAACCTTCGAAAAAAGCAGAGTTCTGAGATAGAACTAAGGACTACGAGAAATGGCAAACGTCGGTCTATGGAGAACGACGAAAGCTATGAAAGCTTGTAATGTTCACGTGAAACTATCAATGTTACTTGAAGTTGTTCAACATCAGGCTTGGTCGGCCTATAACATTTGGACTGCCAAGACCCAAACATAACCAACATTAATAATGAGGAAACTGTCATGAATGGTCTTAACTTACCTAAATATTTACATATATATCATGTTGTACATTTATTTCTTTTTTTTTCACAAACTATTTACACATGTACGGTGTATATAAACTCATCGTTTTCTGATTTTTCCTCATTAACTGTTTATACTCCATTTTTCCTGCAATTTTCTCCCCTGGTCTCTACGATTTGTTTTTTCAATTTTCTCTCCTACTCTCTGCTTCATCTCGATCTATTTTTCCGATTTTCTTCACCATTTATTTTCTCGTTCTTTTATTCATCTTGTTTCTCTTTTTTTATTTGTTCTGCTCTATTTTTGAATTGCAATTTTGGAGTTTTTGTTGATTTGTTTTATTTCGTGTTTTATCAATTCAAATAGAAGATTTGTTGTTTACATTATTTTTGTAAAATGGAAGACATTGATGTTTTGGTTCATCACAATAGATTATGGACTACTGAATATAATTTTGTATCGATTAGTGTAGCCGCTGGTTTGATTTCTAGGTTAGCTACTTTTTCTATTTTTGAAGGTAGATGAGCATGATTTCGATATTAAGATTGAGTATCAAGTTGCAGATCGATATCCTCCTTTGGACATCATGAATGATTTGCTTGTTCATATTTATCTCCAGTTGAAAGCTCGACACAATATGATAACTAGGTATCCTCTGTGTATGACAACATCATCTGCTATTTCCAATCTTGCTCTAGGAAATTTCTACCTTTTTTTTTGCTTTGCATTAGTGTTTACAGTTTAAAATCAATTTTTCAAATGTCTATTATATTTCTATGTGATATCTAATAGATATCTACTAGGTATCCACTAGATGACTGTTATTTTACTTATATCTTTAAAGTAGTTGTCTATTAGATTTTTACCAGTATTCTTCCGGATGGATACTAGGTATATAGTAGACTGTATAGTATGCCTCAGCTTTTTAGCATTTATCTTTTGTTGTCTAGTTGATATCTATTAGTTTACTATTAGTTATCTAGTATTTGAGTATTTGATATCTGGTAGTTTTTATCTGTTAACTTATTATGTGCTTATTATTTGTACATCTTTGTATTTTTTTTTTCAGATTCTGTAGTAGAGGGAACTAGTAATAGTATTGTCCTTATTTTGGAAGTAGATATTGTTTCTGATCATCGTGTTATTGATGGTAAAGTAGAAATTGATGAAGATCATTCTGTATACATAAGGAATATATCCGAACTTGCTTTAAATGAGATGTATACTTTGGCTGAAATAGAAATGGCACTAACATGTGTTGATGAGTTTGAGATTTCAGTTAGAAATGTTGATTCGTTTAAGGTTGGGTAGGTTTTCAAGGATTAGTCTGTTCTGAAAGATGCTATGAGTTTCTATAAAATAAGAAATGATTTTCAATTCAAGATTTATAAATCAAGTCCTAAGGAGTTTTGGTTAAAGTGTGTTGATTCAAACTGTTTTTGGTTCTTTAGAGCTTCGAGGAGACAGAATGGTTTGTCTTTTGTTGTAAGGAAATACTCTGAATTGCATATATGTGATCTTGATGCAAGAAATAGTGATAAGAGGTAGGCTACAACTGTGCTAGTTGTGAAGTTTATAAAAAAAATACATTTGTAAGTCATAAGAGGGTTTATAGACCATTTGATATTGTAAATGATATGAAGGATCATTTGGGAGCGGATATTAATTACCGAAAAGTGTGGCATGCGAAAGAAGAAGCGTTAAAGATGATTAGAGGATCACCATCTGCATCATACTCTTTGTTGCCGAGTTTGCTGTTTATGATGAGGGAAACTAATCTCGGTTCAGTAATAGATCTTGCTATGGATGGTCTTAGGTTTAAATACCTTTTTATTGTGTTTTCAGCTTCTATAGATGGTTGGAAACTTTGTAGACCTGTCATTATTGTCGATGCTACATTTCTTACGACACGTTACAAGGGTGTGTTGTAAACTACTTCCACTCATGATGCAGAAGGCGCTTATTTTTATTATTATGTCATATAAGTAATAGATATCTAGAAGATATGTAGTGGATACCTGGTATATATATTAGTTATCTTGAAGACACTTTCTCTGTGTTTTAAGTTATTTATTTTCTTTTTTTATTTGTTTTTAAATTGCAGAGATGATTTTTCCACTTGCTTTCACTATTGTTGATGGAGAGAACGACGTGTCGTGGCATTGGTTATTTTGTAAGGTGAAAGTTGCATATGGTAAGAGATCTAACATGGTTTTATTTCTAATCGTCACAAGAGTATCGGAAAGACTTATCTGATAGTGTTTCCTAATGTTACGCATTGCATTTGCTCGTATCATCTTCTTTAAAATATGAAGTCGGAATTTAAAACCAGTCTGGGTGAGATGTCCAAGTATTTTTTACAAGCTTATAAATCTTACACATTGTAGCAGTTTAATAACAATATGTTACAACTTGCGGAAATTAAGAAAGGTATTATAGCGTATTTAAAAAAGGCAGGTTATGAAAAATGGAGCAGGCTGTATAGCAAGAGGTATTTTTTTATGACACCGAATTCAGAAAAATCTGTTAATGCTATGATAAAGGATGCAAAATCTCTCCCAATTGCATCTTATGTTGATCATCTGAGATGTATGATGCAAAGATTATTTTATAAGAATAGAAATGTTGGTTTGAACACAATGACAATTCTAACACTGAGATATCAAAAAGAGCTTCAAGATTGGTTTGCATTAGATTTAAGGATGAGGGTTAGTTTTGTGTAATCTTTGTTCTTCTATTTTATATTTTTTTATTCTTGTTATTTCTTTTATGTTAATTTAAGAATCATGTTTTTATTAGATTTTCAATAATCATCTACTAGGTGTCTACCTGGTTTCCATGGGATTTCTACTAGTTATCTACTAGATGTCAAATAGTTACAGTATGCCACCATTTGTTAACTGAATATATAATTTTTTCAACTACATGTTTTTTTGGATTGATTATAGATTTCAAGTAGATATGTTATTCACTTTTTGGTTTTTTTCATTTGTGTTATATAAATCCATCAACTATTCGTTTGGTTTCCACTACTAGTAATGGTTTTGAGTTTTCCGTTGATTTGAACAAGAGGACTTGTACGTACAATAAGTTTCAATTCGATGAGCTTCCATATGCCCATGCTCTTGCTCATATAAAAAAATTTCATTTGGTTACTTATGACTACTGTTTCGAGTATTATACGAAAGCTAAAATGCTAGCAACTTATGAAGGAACCATAAATCCCTTGCCTTCAAGTGGTACTTGGGTTTTACCTGATTATGTGAAGCAACAAGTTGTTCTTCCTTCGGACGTGAAGATAAAACCAGGGAGATCAAGAGAAGAAAGATATCGTTCGGCATTGGAGAAAGGCAGCAAGTCTTCCATACGATGTAGTCTTTGCGGTAGAAATGGACATAACAAGCGAACTTGTCGGGGCAAAAAATGAATATTTATGTTTTTATTATTGCATTCCTAAGTTGGTTATTCAACTGAATGTATTGAATTGTTTTCTTTGGCATTTATTGTACACTAAAAGGTTATGTTGGATTTTTTTTTATGTTTGTCTTACTTTATTTTTGATATAACCGATTTTGAGTTGTCTATATAAGCTTTCTATTAGATGTCTACCACATTTTTACTAGTTTTCTAGTAGATTTCTACTAGTTGCTTTTCACATTTTTTGTCATTCTGTTCATTCCTTTTAGTACATCGATGTTATTTCACTTTGCAATTTTTGCAATTTTCAGTCTTTTATATTCCTTTGTTGTTTACTATTTTGTATTCCTTCTATTATTTTTAAGAATGTGCAAGTGCAAGTAATTGTGTTTGTTTTCTTTTGTGTTTAAAGTAGACTTTTACTAGTTCCTAACAGAATTCTAATGGATGTCTAATAGATATCTAGTAGTTGTCTATTAGTCAGAATAGCTATGGTTCTTGCACATATTTTTCTGTAAAAGGGTTATGCTATCAAAGTCTGCCACTGTCAAATACAATATTATCATAATCTATCAAATTTAGTACTTTGAAACACATTCCTAATTAAAATACTTAAATCCATTTCAATGACACAATTATAAGTTCAAACATATTCCTAATTAAACTACATAAACCCCTATCAATGACACAATTATAAGTTCAAGCATTATGAAATTAGGTTTCTGCATCATATGTTGTTCTCATATACTCCTCGTCGCTCTCAATGTTTTCTTTTGCATTTTTTATCCCGTGCTCATATAAACTGAGAGCCAATAGAGTTCTATAGATCTTGACATTGAAGTCACTTGGTATTTCTTTCTGCTCGATGATATACTCGAGGAAGCTCATTATATATATACAACGGTCACTGCATTTTGAGTTGTAAACAGAATATTAGTAACAAAACCAATAATTTGTCATTGAATTTTTGTTTTGATTTAAAAGTTAGGTTCAAACAGAGAAAATGGTACACTAAAAAAAGAGGAATTGACTTATCACAGTGCTTGCTGTGGTAATCCTTTCACTAGTTTGAAGTTTATCTTTGGTAGAGGGTCTTTATTTTTTTATGCTTCTGACTCTACTATGTCTCTGTTCGCATCAAATATTCTTGCTTCATGGAGGTAGATTGGCAAGATTGTACTGTACTCATTGGCAACAAACCTTGTAAATCTATGTGATGACCTATTGATTGCTAAATCGTAGATATAGATCTTGTGCTGGTAGATATCAGATCGTCCAAGAATCCAATGGTTATTTCCTGCCAGAATTCGGAAAAACACTTGATCTACCTCACTCCAATGCCGTCCGCACTAAATCCCCCTTCCTCCCATTCTATAAGCGATCGTGTCCTATAGCCTATTGTTGTAATTTATTCCTTCCCCCTCGTTTTTTCAATGTTTCCCCTAACGCTTTGATCCTTTGATCGAACATTGTATCCATAGTTGTAAAGCTGCAGTTGATTTGTTCACAATATATGCCTTTCTTCCTTAAGTAGTACAACACAACATCTATTATCTGTTGAGAATAATAAAGCATTTAAGTAATTATTGCTAAAATATAATTCAATTAGAATTCTACCAGCTATCTACCATTTGTTTTTTTGTTAACCATCAGTGACGAATTAGATTTTTATCAACAGAAAGTGGTTTACATAATCTATTCTGATATTTGTTTAAATTTTTTAGTTTTTGAATGTTACTTACTTCATTTGTTGTCTCTTCCCCTTCTATGTAAATATCAGTAAAAAAAAGGTCTTGCTTGAAACTCCCATGGTGTTGAACAACAATGTTGGTATTTTATCGTTCTCAGCATTGTATCACTTTTTGTCTTCTTCACTATGGTTTGTATAATATTAGCAATATGTAGTAGATATTTTAAATCCAAATTGTACTTATATTTTTCTACCTCTTTGAGACGTAGATATCCTTTTTCATGAATCAATCAAATTCTTCAACAAGTTGTTCATCCTGGATTTGCTCTCCTATCCTTGTGTAGTCATTGAGTACGTACTCCTTCTCCATCTTTCTCTTCATTGCTAATCTCAGATTCTGTCTGTATTGAGATGATACCTTAGTAGTTGGGTGGATCTTTCTTCTTTTTTTGTGCAAGTAATGTTGTTTGCCCACTTCTACCACTTCATCCTTGATCTCCTGAATATAAAATAGTGGGAAACTTGTCTTGTTAGTAAAATTGTTTTTTCCTTTCTTAAAGCTATAGAAATAAAACATTTCGATGAAGCTAATATGCACTTGTTTTATTTCATTAACAATTGCATAGTTTCATATACTATCTACTTCTAACTTATCGAGTTCCGCTGGACCAAGACTATCTATGAAACAAGGAGATCCAGCCTGATAATGTTTTTTAAATTCACTTGATTAAATCATACTAGTTTTTAGTTTTTAAAGCTTGTATTGATATGGTGTTTACCTTCTGTTTAAGCTCTGGCATTGTTATTAAAGCTTTTTTTATCTTTCGGCACTTGACCTTCTCCTGCATTCTTAATAGTATCGTCCCCTTTTTTGGGGCTCTCTTTTGGGTCGTCATTGTCTATCTCCTTTAAGGGACTTGGGTTTGAGACTACTTTAGTTCCAATTTTAGATATTAAGTCCCAGTTTGGATAGAAATCATCTAGATCTGTGCATTTGATCTTCTTTCGTTGTTGCCACTCATCCATCGTTCTAGTTTGTTTGTTTTCATCTTTTTTCTGGACTGTTATTCTCACTTCTTATTTTGCTTTTTCTCTATCTTCTTCAGCTTCTTCCTGTAAATGGATAATTATTAGTTTGACAATTTTTACAACTTTAACCAGATATCTACTAGAAGACTACTAGATAACTTTTTGATTTCTACTAGATGTCTACTGGGTATCCACTATTTAACTACTAGACACTTTTTTGAAATCTACTAGATACGTATAAAAACGTTTGATATGTATGTCTTTCTGATTTGTTCTTATTTTTTTGTATAGCTTTTTTGTTTACCTCTATCAATTTCAGCTCTACAGTTTGAATCTTATCTTCTTCACTATTTTGGTCTTCTTCATCTCTTGTATCTTCTTCCATTGGTGCAATATCGTTTCCCTCTTCTTTTTCATGTGTTTCTTCCTGCAAACATAATAGAATAAAAGGCAATTAAACCTTTGATTCTCTTATATATGCATGTGTACATATTGAATTGAAGTTGTTGTTTACTTAAAAAGTATTTTTTTTACTTACATTGAGTTCGACAGTTCCTTCTGTGTCATCAGTTTCTTATTCTTCGGATATCACTATTGTCCTTCTATACTTGCATCTATTATCATTGTTCCACTTGTTTCTTGAGTTTCCTTTCTAGAGTAAGTACATTTTTATCTAGTGTACTTGTACCTATTGGTACCGTGCCCCCCTCCTCATCTTGCTCATCGTCTTCTGACATGTCATCTTCACTTCCATGTTTCTGCAAGATATCAATCGACATATTCTTAGATAAATAATGTTTGTGTTTTTATTTTGTCATGTAATTCAAATTTCATTATTGTGTATTGTTTATTTTTTTACCTCTTTATTTTCTCCATTTTCAGTTTTTTCTTCTCTCAACTCATCATCCTTTACATCAACATCACTGTCTTCATTCTCTGTTTTATCATTATAATCCTCTTTTGATCTAGTACCATCATTCTCATTTTTGTCTTCACTTTCAAGGTTTCAACCGTTTTTTACATTTTCACGTTTGTCTTTATTTCCATCTTCGTAGTCTTGTGCCTCTGGAATGTCTTTATCTCTCTGTTCCTCTTCATCTATTCTTTCAGATTTATTCAGTTCTTCTTTACTTTCTTCTATCTTATCGACACGTCATGTTAAAGCATCTAATTTTTTCTCCATTCTATTGAGCCTCTATGTGATTTTTTTGAACACACTTTCCGTTTATTTGACAGATTTTTTCCAATTTTTTGAATGAAATCCTCTTGGGTGCTCTCATTTGCCTGTGGCTGTGTTATTTGAATGAACTAAGTATCAAACTCTATGGGTTCTTCCATTGGAAGGTAGTCTGCCAGGGACAATCTTATGATCTATTCATTTGTTGGCTCTATTTTTTGAATTTTCATCTGCAATAATCAAATTAGCAAGTCAGATATATTATTCTATTTATTGGCTTTCTATTTAGTGATGTAAGCAATAAAACCTAATTAAACTAGATGTTTACTAGAACACTATTGGATATCTACCATCTTTCTACTAGATGTTTACTAGAGGACTAATAGATATCTACCATCTTTCTACTAGATTTCTATAATGTACCCATCTAATGTACATGTATACAATTCTTTTTATAATAATCATATATAAAGTAGTTTGGGTGTTTTGGCTGCTTACATTTTTGGGAGTTTTATTGAATATGAGTCTTTTTAGCTCTCTATTTCTGAAGTCTTTGTCAAATGCTTCCCATCTGAATAGGCGCGATACGAATTCCATTGTTTCCCTTTTTTGTATATAAACCGTTCACAAGCTCCACATACCTCATAAAACTACACTTGGAAGACTAATGGGCATCCATTTAATCTATACGAACCTGGTTTACCTCTGCTTTTTCCCTTTTTGCTTCAGACTTTCCAATGTGAACTCATGCACCATATCTTCCTACGGTGCTTTTTTGTAATCATCGTTGTAAACACAGTCGACATACACGAGCGGGATCCGTACGTATGGATCTATTCCTACGAGGTAATAACCAATGACATATAGTATAGCTAGCTTCAGTTGGTCTTGTTCATTTTGTACCTTGGCCTATGTTTTCTGACTTGAATCCAATAAGTGTTTTATGTCATTCATTTTGATGTCATTTGGCATCTTTAGGAAGTATTTCCTTCTGAAGTTCTCTGGCTCATATGTCTCTTAAAGTGTGAAATCAGTTGGTCCTGTTTTCAGTCCTAATTTGAGCAAGAAGTATTCTATGCCAAAAATAGTGTGGTTTATTGCCTACTAGGATGAATATGCAGCTATCTTCAGTCTAGTTAATATCTCGTACTAGCAGGTAATGGATAAGTTTGTTTGGTGGCTTCAAATGCGGTGCCTTGAAATAGTTGCCAAAAATTCCTTCCTTCAACATGTTTAGTACAGTCAGTGGTAAGTTTTCTTTCAAGAACAATATGATCTTGTCTTTTGATGTTGCTTTAACAGTAGGCTCCCATTTTGTATTAGGAAGGCATATAAGATTGTATCTCCTTGATGGTGGACTGCCCCCTGCCTGTAGTAGTTTAAGATTAGTGTCAATTTGTAACTATTTTTTGAAGAAACATATGAACAATAAAATTAGCGATGCCTTTGGAAACTTATGTATTTTGTTGACAAACATCTTCATATTTCATATATTTGATAAATAGAAGATAACTAGTAGACATCCGATAATGATATGGTAGATAACTAGTAGATGTGGATCAGACATCTAATAAGTAACATGACTCCTTACATATGGATCACAAGCAACAAGATACACATCAGTTGTTTTCAATATTATATTTAGCATTGTGGTTGTAAATGTAGCAAGAAAATTAGCAATGCGGTTTGCAACCTTATGTATTCAGTTGACAAGCATTTTCATACTTCATTTATTTGACATCTAGTGGATAACTAGCAGACATCCTGTAGTTATATGGTAGATAACTGGTAGATGTGTGTCATACATTTAATATATAGCATGACTCTTTACATTAATACATCCCAGGCAATAATCAATTATTTTCAATATTATATTTAGCATTGTGCTTGTAAATGTAGCAAGAAAATTAAATACATATGTACATGTACTCATAGACATTTGTTGATTCTCTTTTCTTCATTTGGTATCTATTTAATATACATGTTTTTTATGTTAGAACTTTTCAAGTTATTTGTATTCCAAAAATACTGGATACTAAATGATATCTATTGCTACACAATATGCATATTTTGTAGTCATCTAGTATATATCTAATAGATTTCTGGTGGATATTTGGTAGTTATCTTGTTGATATCTGGAAAATATCTAGTAGAAGTTCAATTTATATTCCGATTATAACATATATGTTCAAATATAAGAATGCATACCTCTAGTTCCGTTTCCCTTTGCTCTTCTTCTCTCTCTGATGCTTTCCTTACAATAATTCCTTTTTTTGGAGCCATTGAAATCTGTTACATAGTGTTTGATTAGTGACTGAAAAGAGAATGAACAGATTATGATGTTAGGGTTTTTTTGGTTTCTTACTTGCTGATATCTTTCAATTTTCAACTTCTAATCGCTTGTTTGAGCAGTTTCTCAAGCAACTTCTGTATCCTAGAGATGATTTGTGATGATTTGTGCAAGGTTTGTAGCGATTTCATAGAGATCAGTGGAGCAGTTTTTGGTATTTTTGAAAAGCATCGCGAGAGGGAGGGGTATCGCGAGAGGAATTGTTACAATTTGTTTTTGATGGATGATATGTTTGTAAATTGTTTAGGCTTTTTATTTTGTTTGTAAATACTTTTCATCTTGCCCCAATTAATTTCGGTTACTTGTGCAATTGTGTAAGATTCCCTTGATAATATGTAGAATTAAGCGGGCACCAAACATGGGCTAAAGTTTATTCCCAAATCTCCCCATCAAATCTAAATACTCTTCAACTAAACTTTTATTAGGATAAAAAAAACTATGACTTCGTAATAAATGAATCAATGCTTTCACCATATCAAATAAAAGTAATAACTTATTATTAATTATATTTTTTTTCATCTGATTCATTAGAGCTTTGCTCGTATTATATTCAGATCCGACTCGGGTCGCTCACCTGATTGTGGTGGGTGAGTCTTTCAATAAGGATTTTCTGCATTCACTAGGACTTGAACTCGAGACATTGCTTAAGCGGCAAGCCGCTTACCACTTCGACCATCCCTTATTGGTACTGATTATTAATTATGTTATATAGTAATATAAATTACTTTTTATCAATATGTTTTAGGATTATTATTTATAATTAATTTTCTTTCATTTGGTTTCAATTTTGAGTTGATACAAGGCAGAGTTTCAATTGATAAAACAAAACAAACAATAACGCAAAACGCCTTTTCAAATTCATATTACGTAAATCTTTGACTGGAAGAATATTCAACTCTTTATTTATTTTTCAATTTGACAAAATATAGTAAGTGGTACTTAGAACTGTACAAGCTTTTTTAGCGCATTCTGGTTAATTTATAATGGAAAGTAACATAAAAAGGCAATTAAAGTGTAGCGCATTCTGGTTAATTTATAATGGAAAGTAACATAAAAAGGCAACCAAAGTGTCTTATAATATGATTGTTGATGCCAACAAATATACACATCGGCTACAAGAAAAAGATTGAATGGTATATATGTATGGACAATTGTTGAATGGTATATTGGTATGAGGCTTTTTAGGTAAAGCATGTGAGCAAATTCATGAAGGCTTAGATCTACAGTGGACAATATCATATCATTGTGGGGAATATGTGGTGTCCTTGAGCTTTCACATGGTGCAAACACGTGGTTTCAGAGTCATGCCTTGTCGTTAGCCATGATGTAGATGAATCCTGGGAATTTCGAACAAAGGTGGCTTGCCCAATAATCCATGAAACCGCTAGTGCTCTATGTAAGGCGTGTCCTTTAACGCATTAGAGTGGAATAAAATTCTTGTGGGACTTATATGCATGGAAAATATCACTATTGGTATGAGGTCTTTTGGCTTAAAGCCTATAAGCAAATCCATGAGGACTTAGGTCCAAAATAGAGAATATCATACCATTGTACGAATATGCGGGTGTCCTTGAACTTCGCCCGCGTAACAATGATAGAAAAAAATAAATAAATAAACAAATGAACTTCAACAGAATGATAACTACGTAGTGCACTTTTAGTCCTTAAAAGAACAAAAATGGTTTCACCAATGTAGCTCAACGGCACAACTCTCAATATGAAGTAGGGAGTTTTTGGATTGATCTCTAATGTTCTCTACTCTAAATTATGATCTAATGATAGAAAAATTGATTGATGTCTTGATATTCCACCTCCTCAATTCTTTCCTTCTCTAATTAGGTTTGTGACTTGTTTAACACCCCTTTCTTGATTAGGTTTTCTTTCTAGATTGGGCTCTCTAGAAAGTCCCTTTCCTTGAGTGACAGGATTCCTCAATACAAATGGAAAAGGAATTAATCAACCGAATATACGCCACTTCCTTTTCTTGTGATTTCGTCAACTTGGGCTCTTTGACTTTGAATTTTGCTCAAGAATTTTTTCACATCATCGGGACCTTGTCAGTCATGGTAAACACACTATGGATCCCAGTGATTGGCAACATGATGCGCTGAATTTATGCTATATAAATCATGGATGAAAAGCTATCATTTTGTAAGATAAGACAGTTTTTGTATAGATCTCTACAGGTTTTAGGTCTCTACTGAAGGAAGGAGCTTTGATTGCTGGAAATTTATGAAAAAGTATAGTTTTCTCTGGAGATCTCCTTGTTTTATAAGATCTCGTCAGAATGAGCAGATCTTCTGCCATTTGGAGTGAAAGACTGAAATTTTTGGGGGGGGAGAGGGGGGGGGGTCGGTTATAGAAGACTTTTCACAAGTGGGAATACTTTAATATTACTTTATATAAAATATCTAGGTAATATGTATTCAATTAGATTAATTTATTGTAGATATTTTGTTTCTCTCCTTTGGATTAGTGGCTATATAAACACACATTCACCATATGAGAGATTTGTCTCCCCTTTGGGGGACTACAATTTTCTTCTTCCTTTCTAAATCTGTAAATTTGTTCTTCTTTAATGTAAGATTTTATTTTCTTTATTTTTATTATGTGTTTTTAAGTTTTCAGCAACGAGTTCTCCTCAGACAGATAGTTTAAGAGATCTCCGAAACAGTGTATGTATTACTTAAAATCATGTATGATTGTTTATATGGGTGCTTAATCCTTATGAGTCAAGGATCCAACTCATATATAGTTATGTTTAGGAGACAGGGAGGAGATTTAACATAATGGAACACAAACGCACAAATATGATGAATTAGGCTGAGAGGAGATTGGTCATATGCCAAGAGTTTTAGATTTATCTAATTGCTTAACTGAACTTAATGCATTATTGTGTGCTTAATAAGTTTGAGATGAGATTAAGCTAAATAACTTTAGTATTCAAGATGGCCGAGGGGAATGCTTGAATTACCGTGATTGAGATATCTTGAATCTACATACTTCATTGAGTTATTATATGCTTTGTTAGGAGAAGACCTTGTACTGTTTGTGGCTAGAGATCATGTGCTTTTATGTTTACTTTATGCATTTTATGTTTATGTCATTTTTGTTATCTTAACCAACCAAAAATTATAAAGGCCCAGTCTACTAGGGAGACCTTCAAGCTATTAATACTTGCTCCCCATGGAATACAACACTTGGTCTTGTTCGTACTACAACCAATCTTAGTGCACTTGCTAGGAAGACCTTCTGGGCAGCAACACAACCTTTCACTAAGACTTTCTCTTTTGGTTCCTTCTTTGCATTTCAGAAGGCTTTCAGGGCACCGAGACCAAACTAGTCTCGGTGCTTCCACCGGAAGTCTCCATAATTGCTCGTTTTCGGTCTAAAAATGCATTTTTTCTCCACATCATTATCCAAACCTAAAGATAGAAAATGAAGTAATATCGTCCAAAGATATTAATATCATGATCATAATGATAGAAAAATAAGGATGAAAACATATTAGATTTACAACTTATCATTAACTTATATATATTTTATAATATTTATCTGAATAATAATAGTTCTGTAATAGTTAATATAGCATTTTGTATATCAATACAGTTTGTTCTTTTTTACTTACTTTTATTCTTCAATACAATTTTGTTAAGTTTTAGTTTATTTAAGATATTATTGTTATTATTAATATTAATATTATTATTATTATTATTATTGATTATTGTTAATCATTAGTAAGTAATAATATTAAAAGAATTATATTTATTTTAAAAATAATTAATACTAATAAATAATAATAAATAAACAAAAATATAATATATTCTAATATTTTATAATTGTACAATGATATACATTAATATTTATAACTAATATTTTATTATGATATATATTAATATTTTTTAAAAAATTTTACCTCATTGAACTTACAATAATAACAAATAAAAATCACATTCCATTCAATTTGAATGGATACAAATTAGATCTGTTCGTCGGGGGGGCCGGACCGGGCCTAATCGGGCTTTTGACTAAAAATATCAACCCAAGCCCGGCCCGGCCCACACTTCAAAACTTTGGGCTCGGGCCGGGCTCAAGCAGGTCATTCCCAAGCCCGACCCAAAGCCCATACATAGATTTCTTTTATTTTTTTTGTATGCTAAAAGAGTAAAAAAAATAGTCAAACTTTTATACAAATATGTCCAAATCTTACATCTAATTACATTCTCTACTTGAATAATTTAATAAATAGATAGCACTATTGTAAAAATTCAATATATTAAAATATAAAAAATCCAAAACAGTTATTAAATATACTATATAAATCTTTAATAAATATAATAATTATTTATCGGGTCGGCCTTGGGTATTTATATAAAAACCAAGCCCGACCCATAAAACATCGGGTTTTAGTGGGCTTGGGCTCGGGCCGAGCTTTAGAGAAAAATGAGAGCCCAAACCCATTCCATTTGAGCGAGTTCAGGCTGGGCCTGATGGGTACCCGTAGGGATGTCAAAAGGGTGGGGATTACCCAAAAACCGTTGTATCCGAACCAATGGACGTGGGGAAAAACTAGAAAATTTTCACCCACGGGTAGCGCTAAGATTATCACACCATAATGTAGGAGTAGGAGTCAATGGGAAATTAACATCGTGCAACAACATCCCAAGCCAGGATAATTTAGAAGTGGCTGCTGCCAAAGCCCTATATTCCGCTTCGGTTGATAAACGTGAGACAGTTTTTTGTTTACGGGCTGCCCAAGAGATGAGATTCGTGGCATGATATATTGCAAAACCTGTTACAAAGTGTCTGTCATCTGGGTCACCAGCCCAATCAGAGTCCGAAAAGGCTTGTAACATGGTGGAACGTTGAGGGGTGTAGCACAATCCATGGGTTGGGGTGGACTGAATATAGCGAAGGATTCGCTTGAGCGCCTGCCAATGGGCTTCGGTCGGACAATGCAAAAATTGCGTGACCCTGTGAACTGAGAATGCTAAGTCCGGCCTAGTTATGGTAAGGTATTGCAACCACCCGACCAAGCTGCGATACAAAGTAACATCGGCGAACAAGGGATTACCGTTAGCCTGGAGTCGCATGAGAGGGCTAGCTGGAGTGGAGACTCCTTTTGATTCTGTCATGTTGGCCTGTTTGAGTATATCATGTGCATATTTATGTTGATTAAAAAAACAATTTCCCTTTGCTATGGATCAGTTCAATACCGAGAAAATATTTGGCTGAGCCCAAGTTCTTTATCGCAAACCGAGACTGAAAGAAGCTGATCAGCTGCGTTTCGGCACTAATATTATTGCTCAAGACCAAAATATCATCAACATAGATGAGGCAGAATAAAATTGCGGATCCTTTGTGCCAATGATACAAGGAGACATCAGCTTTAGAAGCTGAAAAACTGAATTCAAGGAGAACCGTAGTGAGGCGACGATGCCACATTCTTGGCAATTATTTAAGACCATAAATCGACTTCCTAAGGCGGCACACAAAGGAT
This sequence comes from Euphorbia pulcherrima, assembly GCA_947683365.1. NCBI lineage: Eukaryota > Viridiplantae > Streptophyta > Magnoliopsida > Malpighiales > Euphorbiaceae > Euphorbia > Euphorbia pulcherrima. Next base: position 6,358,887 of record CANTUS010000004.1, read on the forward strand.
GGTCGATCCATATCAAAAAAGCCGGTTGGCTGGGTCATAAATATCGGTTCATCTAGGTCGCCATGTAAAAAGGCATTCGAGACGTCCAAATGTGATAAAGACTAACTATAGGAGACTGTGAGTGACATGAGAAGCCGAATGGTTACTGGTTTTACCACTGGACTGAAAGTGTCATGATAATCTAAGCCGGGTCATTGGTGAAAGCCCTTTATAACTAACCGAGCTTTGTATCATTCTATACTACCATCTGGGTTCAATTTGGTTTTGTAAACCCATTTGCATCCCACAACATTTGTTGCTTGAGATTGTGGTACCAATTTCCAAGTCCCATTTGCAATTAGAGCATTGTATTCTTCTACCATCGCTTGTTTCCCACGACTATACTTCGATGCCTCAGTGTAACAAGATGGGGTCGACGGAACTAACATGGCATTGTACGATTTAGGTTTAGATCTAGGTAAGGTGCCTGAGGATTGTCTCATTTGCATGGTTTTGGGTGGAGGGGGGGTTTCGGTGGTCGAGGATTTTTTTGGGGTTTGCACAGTTTATATTAAGAGAGGTCAACACTTAAAGAAATGGCTGGGTCTATTACTGAAAGGGATTGAGGGAGTGGAATGGTTGAGGCAGTAGGCTGATCTGCGGTAGATGTTGGGACGGGCAGCGAGGGGCTTGGAGTTCGGGTAGGCAAAGAGAGGGGCTGGGCATCGCTTATGGGTATAGAAACTTGGCGAATTGGGGCTGTCACGGGCTGTATGATCATTGTGGGTAGATTAGTTGTAGGTACAAGGGACAGAGGATCAACTGCAGCACTGAGATCGGTAAATGGGAACACCTGTTCATTAAAGACAACATGACGTGAGACAAAGAATTTGGAGGTGATAGGATCATAGCAATGATAACCTTTTTGGTTTTTGCTATATCCCAAAAAAATACACTTACGGGATCGATAATTCAGCTTGTGCGTATTTAAGGACGCAACCATGGGTAACAGAGACAACCAAACACTCGAAGAGATGCATAATCGGGTTTGGAACGAAACAATTTATAAAAGGGTGACAAATTAGAGAATGAGGGAACAGGTATCTGATTTGTTAAATAAGTGGCAGTGTCAAAGGCATATGTCCAGAATTTCATTGGTAAATTAGCACGGTGTAATAATGCCAAACCTGTTTTGATAATATGATGATGCTTCCGTTTAGCTGAACCATTTTATTCCGGTGTATGTGGATATGTCATGCGGTGATGAATACCATTGTCTGAAAAATATTTACGCCTAGCAATGTATTCACCACCACCATCAGATTGGAAAATTTTGATGGGACGGCCAAAGAATTTCTCAACAATAGAACAAAACTTAATGAAAGTGCTCAGAACTTCGGATTTGTAACGCAAAAAATAAATCCAACTGTATTTACTAAAGGCATCATAAAACAATAAGTAATAGGAAAAACCATTGAACGATGCAACTGAAGCAGGTCCCCATAAATCCGAACAAATTAATTCAAGAGGTGCAGACACTACCGACTCTGACAAGGAAAAAGATAACTTGTGACTCTTACTAACAGCACAACTTTAACAAATGGAGTTTAAGGCTCCTTTATTAGACATAAACTGAATCTGCTGACTTCGTAAAATATGACTAACTACGGGAGAGGACTGGTGACCGAGACGATCATGCCAGGTAGACAAGGAGCTGAGATGACAACGAGTTGGGAGACTAGCATCCGATGGAAGAGCATAAAGACCGTTCTTATTCAGGCCTCTGAGAATCACCTGTTTGGAATTGAGGTCCTTCACAACAAAATATTTATCAAAAAACTCAACATAAACATCATTAGAATTGGTTAGGGCACTAATAGAAATCAGATTTGAATTGGAATCAGGCACATGCAAAACATTGGCTAATTTTAATGACATAGTTGAAGCAGGAATAAAAGATGAACCAATGTGTTTAATCGGAAGGGAAGAGCCATTACCTAAAGTGACCTCTTTTGGACCAGAATATTCAGAATGGAGACTGAGGGTTCCCAAGTCCGCTGCAAGATGGTGAGTTGCTCCACTGTCCATAAGCCAAGGGGCATCGGTTTGATTAATTGATGTGTAATAAGCTGCAGGTGAAGGGTTTCGGTATGGAGAGGACCTCGGTGTAGGACATTGTCATGCCATGTATCCGTGACCCTGACAATTGTGACATCGGAAGCTCAAAATATCAATAGGTGCCTGTAAGGATTGGCGATTAGGCCGAGGATCAGTAGTGTGCGGCTATCTAGCATGTTGGAAGGGCTGTCGACGAGGGAAAGTTAGGTCAAAGGGCTGTTGGCGGGGCTGTCCTCTACCACGACCTTGGCCTCGACTGTTTCCAGGATTAGATTTCATAGTGTGGTTAGTTATTGGGCTATTTACATTATCAAAAATAGATTTCTCTTGTTGTATATGTTGCTCTTCAGTTAAGAGGGTGCCATGGAGATCATCAAAACAGATTGTTCACGATGCAAACGAACTACAAACAGTACGTAGAGGGCCCCGTAATCCATCAAGAAGAATATCAATAAGATCATTTTCGGGAATAGGACTTTGGAGCGATGCTAGTTTATCCGCTAGGGATTTTCCATGATACATATATTCCATGACAGTTTCTATACAGGATTGCATAATCGTGCACAACTGATGCTTCAATTCTCGCGATTGTGCCGTTAATCCAGCAGCTTAAGAGGACTCCAGTTTTACCCAAACCTCATGGGTTGTTTTAGCCCCAATAACTTGCGGCAATAGGGAGGGACAAATCGAGTTAAATATCCATGATATAACATATTTATCTTGCTTGAACCAGGCGGCATATGCGGGATTAGGTGTATTTGCGGCAGTCATCACTTTAGGGGCTGGTTCGGTGCCTTCGATGTGAGAATCTAAACCATAACCGGCAATCATGGTCCCGATTATGGTTTTCCATAACACAAAATTTGATGAATCAAATTTAATTGGACGTTGATGTGAGTATGAGGGAATGGTGGAGGAATCGACATGAGTGGCAGAAGCAATAACATTGGAGATTGCATTTGATTGGGTTCCTTGAGTGGCCATTGGCAGAAAAATCGACGAAAGGAAGGAGAGGCGGCTGTTTTGGGATCCAAAAAGGGGACGGCTGCCAAGCCTAGAGAGGCGTCTGATACCAAGATAGATTTTAGGGTTTGGGGAATTCTGTACTCAAATGAGTCAAAGATACTTGTATATATAGTAAAGAGAGATTTACAAAATTACAATTACAGTCCTATATACATATGTAAATTACAATAACATATAGTATATCTAACATAAAGATGGGTAAAATTTTACCGCCTAGTTAAAATATGGGTGGGTGTGGGTGGAGCTATACCCGTACTGCGGGGATCCCCGAACCGCCCCCTAATAGATCCCCGTAAAAATAATCGCCATTATATATATATATATATATATATATATATATATATATATATATAGATTGTGGTTTAAAATTTCTCTTGCAAAGCCCAACTTGCTATTGTTCGGCCCAACTTGATTAGTAAGTTTAAAATGCTCTTTATTAACACTGATCAAACCCTAGTAATCACTCATCACGCCTACAATAGCCTCTTTTTGTTTCTAATTAGCATCGTTCTGTTCAACACAAAACCTAAACAAAAGGACAAACTTCATCGACCCCTAGCGTCCTTCAGTAAGGTAAAAATCTATTCTTTTTTGTTTCTTTTCACGAATAATGAGTTTACGTTGTTTGGGTTATTTGGTTTGTTGGAATTAGGAGTATCGTTCTTCAATTTTTTTAATTAGGAGCATGTAATCTTGGGTTTTGCACTTCATATATGTTTTATTTTATGTGTAGGTGTATTTGTTTAGCACATGTAAAGATTTTATCACCTTGTGTAAACAAGAGTTGGTTTTTTTTATTCATTGTTTAGCATATGCAAAGATTTTGTTGCTTAGTATCAACTTTGGTTATTTATATTGTATTTTTTTATTGCTCAAATTTTCCAGGTGGCCATAGAAAAGGAAATTAGTGTTGAGTCAACACAGAATGCTACTGTTGATGCCACTTCTAGTAAAAGTCAACCGGTAGTAGAAGAGGGAACAACATCCGGATTAATAGGTAAAGAAATTAAAACAGAAAATTGTGAAGAGTTAAACTTATCAACCAAACGAGGACGAACATCCGAAGTTTGGGTTCACTTTAAAAGGCAAAAAATTGGTGATAAGTGGAAGGCAATATGTAAGTATTGCAATAAGGAACTTTGCGCGGAGTCAAGGGACGGAACCTCTCATTTGTGGGGTCACTCCAAAAAATGTATTACAAGGAAAACTCATGACTTAAAGCAAGGTCTTTTGGGGATGAAATTGGATAGTAAAAGTAAGTCTCTTGCCAATTGGGAATTTGACGAAGAACTTGCGAGAAGGGAGTTGGCTTGTATGATTGCATTTCATGAGTACCCATTGGTAATGGTGGTGCATTATTGGTTTCGTAGATTTATGAGTGTAGTTTGTCCAAAGTTCAAAAATATTACTCGAAATACTGAAAGAAGTGACATTCTGAAGGTGTATGAGCATATGAGTAAAAATTTACAGAATATGCTTGACATAATGATAGTAAAATTGCCATTACAACTGATATGTGGACCTCTACACATCAAACTAAGGGGTTTATGGTAGTAACAACTCATTTTATTGACGAATCATGGACTTTACAAAAAAAGATCATGAGGTAAATTTTTAAATGCTTTAACTAGTTATTTATAATTATGGCTATATACATAACACAGTAGCACATTTTATTATTGCGAAGAAGTTATAGGAAAACTTTTTTTCCAATAAAAAAATTATTGCTAAATAAGAGGTTTTCGGTACTAATAGCACATTTTATTGCTATAAAAACTTAATTATTTCTATATAAATTAATCAATGAAAGTACAGGTGAACTAACAAGAAAGGTCCAACTTTGACACTGTTTTTGTTTTTAAAGTAGAAGCAGTGTCTATTTTTTATTTATTTGTGATTAGGTTCTTATTTTTTTTGTTTATTTCTGATTAGGTTCTTACACGTGGAGTTTTCACATACCGCTGATGTACTTTCTAATGTGCTTGTTGATAGTTTGATGGATTGGAATATTGATCATAAAGTTTCAGCCCTAACTGTAGATAATTGCTCAACTAATGATACAATGATCACTTTACTTGGTGGTAAGTTGTCCCCTAATTCCCTTTGGTTAGATCGAAAATTATTGCATGTTCGTTGTGCTGCTCATATTTTGAATCTCATATTGATAATGTTCGTAGTAGTGTTTCATTTTGGACTCTTACACCTAAGAGATATGAAAAGTTTGAAGAAGCCGCTAGCCAACTAAAGATTTATTTGACAAAAAAGATAGCATTAGATTGTAAGACCAGATGGAATTCAACATATCACATGCTTAATATTGCTATTTCCTACAAAGAAGTTTTCATCGTTTGGAAAAAAGAGATAAAGCTTTCACTTGTTGTCCATCGAAGGAAGACTGAGATATTGCTCAAAATATTTGTGAAAAATTGAAAATATTTTGTGATGCCACAGAATTATTTTCAGGGACTAATTATCATACTGCTAGTCTTTTTGTTCCTAAGATTTGTGAAATTAGAGTGAGTTTGAGGCAATGGAGGACATCCAATCTGAATTATATTAGAGATATGGCAAAGAGAATGATTGAAAAATTTGACAAGTATTGGATTGATTTTAATCTTGTTTTAAGCATAGCAACTGTGTTAGACCCTAGGTATAAGTTCAAGGTATTGCAGTATTATCTTCCACTTCTTCATGGTTATGCAATAACATAGGTTGAGCTAGAAAAAATTAAAACGGCTTGTTATGAGTTAGTAGATGAGTATTCAAAGGTTTATGCTAAGGAAAATGCCAATTTAGAGTCAGACATAGATACAAAAAATACTTTTGATGCTACTTGTTTATCACCTCAAAAAGGTGAAATAAGAAGTTTCGAGAACTTTGTTGCTGCTATAAACTATCTGTTGAAAATGTTGGAGTTGAATTTGATCATTATTTGGAGGAGCGTTTGTTGCCAAGGAATGGAGAGTTCGATTTACTTGCTTATTGGAAAACATGTCTTAAATATCCAATACTACGATTGTTAGCTAGGGACATATTTGCAATTCCTATATCAACTGTGGCTTCAGAGTCAGCTTTCTCTACTGGTGGTAGAGTTATAAGTGAATCTCGTAGCAACCTTAAACCTGAAACGATGGGGGCATTAATGTGCATGCAAAGTTGGTTACATGCTGAAGTAAAAGGTATTATGCTACTGTTTAAATATATGGATCTATTGTAAAAATTGATATATTGGATGTTCTAATTTTATGAATATTTGTTGATTTGGATTCTGAATCTATTACAAGTGGTGATTCGTTGCTTTGGAGCATCACCAGATATATGGATTCACTTCAGGTATTTATTTAAGTTGTTATGTTTTATTTTTTATGCATGTTTGATGCATCTAAAGCTTATTTTGTGTATTATAGATAAATGATACAAATCAAGGCAAGGTGGCAAAAACAAAGGTTGCCGAATGATTTATTTTTAGGATATCTTCAAACTCTAAGAAAAGTTGTCGAAAATTTTAATTTGAACTATTATGTTCCCTGTGATAATTTTGAACATTTGTGTTATTGGGTTAGTTTTCCAATACCATTGGGTTGTTACTGTTTGCATTTTAAATTTGGAAATGAATAATTTTTTATACAATGTTATTTCTTTTGTTTTTAATGAATAGGTAATTGTTTTAATCATGAATATTGGGTGAATGTTTAATAATACAAGTAAAATTGTTTGAATACAGTAGTTTCAGAGGAAGAACTGATAGACAATCCCAAGAGAAACCTACCATCATCACAATAAATTTTATTGTTGGGTGGGGATTATTTTATACCCATAAATACTTGTGTGAATACAGAATAAGTATGAAAAAATTTCTATAATATTAAATAAGGATTCTCCGAATCTATCTTTAAAAGCTATTGAATGCGGAATGGATGGTATATCACCCACCCTGCCCCATATCATTAACATTCCTAGGTAGCAGTACCCGTAAACAGTTTTAAGGTACAACTTAACAATATTACCCAAAAAAAAATATATGTTTAACAACACCTGCATTATTTCGTACATTTTTGACCGAGAAAAATCTTTTTTACAAAATATATATTAATATTAAAGTACTAAGTACATCACCAGTCTAATCAATATTAACTTTAAAAAAAAAATCAAAATAATAAAGCATCATTGTACCTCGGAAAAAACTTATCACACAAATAAGAAGTTAAGAATAATAAAATACACAATGAAAAATTTAGTATCTTATATTTTCTTAACCACCATTTTATGTTCTCGCAATTATAAGAACTCTAACATATTTTAAAATAATAATCGATTTTATAGATTTAAATTAATCTTGCTTAAAAGTATTGATGTGGGTATCAAATATAAAAGACGATATTAACATGTATTTTTTATTATAAATAAATGGAGCCTAATTATCTAGCAGCTAGGCCTGTAAATGAGTTGAGTTGTGTCGAGTTTTGGCATGTTCGTGTTCGTTCGTTTATTTTTTAATCGAACACGAGTCGAGCCGAGCTTGAATTCGAGCTCAAAATTTTATTGGTGTTCGTTCATTTAAGTATTCATTTGTTCGCGAGCTATTCATGAACAACTCAATTATTTTGTTTGTGAATAGTTTGGTAATTTGTTCGAAAAAAACTTGTCTTCTTTTATTTGTGAACTACATTGCTAATTCAATACATAATTTAATGTGTGCTGTAAAATTGGGTTGGGTAATGTTATACATATACTTGTTGTATTAGTTTAATTTTATATAACCATATTTTATTTTAATTCTATAAGATTTTATTTTTGATATATGTAATAATAATAATTAAGCTAGTTCACGGACATTTATCAAGCTAATTTACGGACTTGTTCGCGAACTTCTAATCGAGTTTGTACATGAGTTAACTAGCCGAGCTTTATCTTATTTATGTTCAGTTCATTTATAGTTCGAGCCATAAAATCATGTTCACAAACCATTCTTTTATAATTCGAGTCAAACTTTTATTGAGTCAAACACCAAACTGTTCACAAACAGTTTAATTTATTTACAGCCGTAATTATCAAAGTCGTTGTCCAATAGTTGGTCCACAATTGAAGAAAATAATCTCATAAAAAACCTCATGTGTAATTATTTCACTTACAAATTAAAACATATGAACAAAAATATATCAAAATAGAAAAAAAGAATGGGAGGAAATGGATGAAATGGGATAGAGAGGCTGCTAGGGTCTTAAAATTATAATTTAGTTATAAAATATAATTCTTTGACTACGTAGTCAAAATACATTATCTGTGTTCGTAGAATGTTTTTTGGTAAAATCTGTGTTCGTAGAATAACAGTGTATGTTGTAGACTTTTGTCTGATAGGCAAAAAGATAGTATTTCCAATAACAATCAAACTTTCCTTCCATCAAAAAAAGTTTATGTTCTACCCTTGAATTAGATTATTGCACGTAACACCTTTGATAAATAATGTCTGTAGGTTCCTTTTGTCCGACGCCAATCACCCACTCCAACGCTAAGCAATTGACAACCAACAAGGTGTAGCTCAGTTGGCGAAGCAGGCTGAGCAAGTTAAAGAATAAGGTTCGTATCCTATTAAATATATTGGGAAAGATAATGAGCCTTAACTGTGACTAAGTCCTGAACAAGATTATCTCATTATAGATAATTGTAAATATTGAAAAAAAAAGCTAAGCAATTGACCTAGACGAATGAAAAAATCTCAAAGTGATAATTAATCGAATGCATTGTATTTGTAAAATTCATATCAACTAAGATTATCAAAATTCAACGTATCTAAACAATTAAAAGCCTTTGTGTAGCTAACAGTCTCACCATTCAACGTGGTGGGATTTAAGTTACAAATTTCCGAATTTACACATGCATTCAAAAGCATAAATAGTAAGAAACTAACTGATATCATCAGAGGCAATGAACCCCTTAAAGCCCCTACCAAGCTAAGCCCATTCAGCCTGTTCACCAAATGACACATGCCAATTTCCACTCACGAGACACCACGTCACTCAAGCGATTACCACACCCATTATTGCGATCCCTATAAAGGAAGAACATGCATTCATCATAAGGTATCACACTTTATCTCTCTCATTTCCATACCCATTATTCTCTCCTACTGATATCATACTTGGGCAACAGAGTGGCCTCGTCGGACCCCAGGCCAGGTCAGTTAGACGTCATTGTTGTCTTGCAGATACCCTCCCAGAGTAGTTCACGACATCACTAAAGAACACAAGGATTTTAACGGAGTTTCCCCCAATCAGGGTTTACAATCTAGATCGATTCTTAGGGTATGTCTCCGGAGCAAAGTTGGAGCCTTATTGTTAATCGGAAAAGCAAAAGCAAGGTTACAGAGAGTTTCCAGCGATATGATATATAGAACAAGAATTTAACACAACACAGAAACTAGAACTTTTGTACGCAAGCAAAGAACAAACCCTTAAACTATCAAATAACACCAAAGAGAACATATCAACAATATTGGTCTACAGAAACATATACAACCCGTAATCAACAAAGAAAAGAATATCAAAGCCACACATATAACCTCTGGACTTCCTCCTTATACAGCATTAGAAAAGTAACCGCCTAACAACCCCAACAGAAAGATATAAGAAACCATCCAAGTTGGCATTGAATACCATCTCGAAAACGGTTGAGAGAGAGTTGGGGTTTTTGAGAAAAAAGGAGCACCGGGAAAAACAGAGAGTGGGAGGCGTAGGAGAGAAAAGAGAGTAATAGGGCCATTTACAGTTAGGTTAAATTAGGGTCTCAACACATAATGGGTTAATGGGCCAAATGGCTCACTAGAAGTTGTTTAAGCCACATTTAGCCCACAATCTTCACCTTGGCTTCACAGTTTCTCCAGGACTATCAATAATACCTCAACAATCATCCCTTGCTCATAGGAGCACAACTTTAACATAATGTCAAGCTTCACCTCACCAAGCCTTCTGTACATAAGCAATAATGATTCAGAAGTTAGTGGCACAATTTGACATAAAGTCAAGCAGCACCTTACTAAGATTTTCACACCTAAAAACAGAACAATATTTCAGTAAATACAATAGTAAAACCGCAATAATAAACATGAGTAGTGCAAGCTTAAAAGCAAATTGCCTTCTAAGCTTAACAGAAACAGATTTATTATTGCACAAATTGTTATTGCACATAAATTGTCTTTTACACTTAGGTTGCAAATAATTAAACTGAATAACATCAGCAGCAGACTCTAGGTTAGAGTTACACAAAGCACATTTACTGTTAACTAACTCCACCTTGGTCAAAATAGGATTAAACTGAGCATAGGAATACAAACTTTCAGTTTTAGCACATGTTGCATTCTTAACACTGCCATTTATAACATTCCTATCACTCACAACTTTACTTAACAAATTAGATTCAGGATAAGAATTATAGAAGCATTATTTCCTATTTTAGCACAAGACTTACAATTCTCATTGTTTTTCACAAAACTTCCTTGAACCAATTTATTAATAATCGTATTATCAGGCTTGCAAGAATTAACAAAAGCATTACCAACAGTAGAACCATTTAGAATATACAGACCTTTATTCAAACTTCCACTCAAAACATATGTATTATTCTTAACAATGTTTAAAACTCTACCTTGAGCAGAAAATACAAGACCTTTACCATCTAAATGACTAAGAGAAATTAAATTTCTCTTAAGACCAGGAACATACATAACATTGGTTAGCATGAATTTAGAGTCATTATCACATATGAATTTAACACATCCAACACCTAGCACATCACAAGAGACACCATTACCCCTATAGACTTTACTGCCCCTATCAAACAATTCCAGATTTAAAAACAAATCTTCCTAGGTGACATGTGAAAACAACAACCAGAACAAAGCATCCATGAATTCAAATCACAAGATTGACTCACACTAAGCACTTCAATATCATCAAATAAAGCAATGTTATTCATAGCTCCACCTTGTTCTACATTTTCAGTATGGTTATTTTGCTTACTAAGCCTTTCTTTACAAAATTTTGTAGTATGGCCTACTTTCTTACAATGGTAACAAGTTATATTCTTATTAAACCTAGGCTTATTACTATCACTAGTCTTATTATCAACCTTGTTGTTCTACTGATGACTAACCTTTTTCTTTGAATTTGGCTTATTATTACTATTATTCTCCTCAATAAACAGACCTTTACTAATTTGATTTTTACCTTAAACTTCATATTCAATTTCAAGTTCTTTCTTTTTTAAGGCAAAATAATATCAACTTCTAAGTTCTCTCGACCATATTTTAAAGCTTACACTAAAGATTTAAATTTTTCAGGAATGGAATTTAACAAAATTATGGATTTATCTTCATCAATAACAAGAACAATTGCATCTTCTAAATCATTAGTTAATTTTGAAAAACATTATAATTTTCATCAATACTTTTCTGAAGATCCATTTTAAAATTGAAAATTTTTTCTTTAAGATAAGCAATTTTAGCAGTGTTAGAGCACAAATACAAACTGTCTAATTTAGACCAAATCAAATATAGCATATTTTTAACCTCTAACTCTCCTGAGCACATTATCAGACAAGTTTGAATTATGGTAGAGTAAGCCAATTCTATTAAATCTTATTTTTCATCATCGGACATAGAATCCGGCAGACTAGCAATGCCCCTAAGAACTTTAACACATATATTCTGAACTAAAGTATCCTTCATTTTATCCTTCCATAAAGAAAAATCACTCTTATCATCAAATTTATCTAGACTAATCCTAACAGAACACATCTTGATACAAACAAGATAAAACAAGATTAAAATAATTTGAGATAGAGTAATAAAAATAGATAAAAGCAAGATACAACACATAAAGACAACTTAAGAACCTAAATAGGATAATTTCTAATACAAATAAACTGAAGAATAGAACAAACAGATATCCAAACAATGTCAAATTGCAGACAAGTTATCAAGATGGCAATTTACAAGATCAAGTCATACACAACAGTCCTAATATAAGCCAAATACTAACCAGCAATCCGATTTCAGCAGCACAATCATTAAATTTCTAATGCTTATTAATGAAAACAATGGAGAAATACTTACAGAGGTGAGATTCCTTTCTTAACCAGTGATGCAATTGCAATAATGAAGCAAAAGATGTAGGATATTACCTCTTGAAGCGGCTTTATAAAAAGAAAGCAATACATAAAGGTTCTAGTCGGATATCCAGACTTCCGCTAGAGAAATCTCACAGGGAAAACATTGCAAATAGTAAAAACCAAGTTTTTAAAATAAAGGAACAAGAAAAACAAGAAAACAAAAACAAGGAAACAAAGCTGATTTCAAGATTTTCAAGAGACAAATTGTGAATGAAAAGGTGCTCATAAAGAAAAACTTACCGAAACCATAAAAAAAACATAGAAAATGAATTTGGCAGGCAAACTAGAAAGGGAGATACAATCACTCCAACTAAACACAAATTCAGAAAAGCAATTTTGACATTTATTTTGAGAATCTAGCATAAAAATTACAGATCAAGAGAAATATGGATAACAAATCTTAACAGAACAAGATTAAGGCAAGATTTCACACGATCAAAGAAGGAAAAATAGAAACTGCTAAATCTCAAAAGATTTAACACATGAAAATTTCGCCGAAAGACTTATAGATCTAAAGAAACCAAATACATGCAATCAAAGATCCACAGATTACTGCTTTGATACCAATTTGATGAGATTTAAGCCAGAAATTTCCAAATCTAAACATGCATTCAAAAGCATAAATCACAATAAACTAAAGAATACAATGATTTTAACGGAGTTCCCCCAATCAAATTTACAATCCAGATCGATTCTTAGGGTACGTCCCCAGACTAAAGATTGGAGTCTTTATTGATAAATGTAAAAGCAAAAAGAAGGTTACAGAGAGTTTTTGATGATTTGATATGCAGAACAAGGATTTAACTGTACGCAAGGAAAGAACAAACCTTTAAACTATCAAATAACACCAAAGAGAATAGATCAACAATACTGATCTATAGAAACATATACAACCCGCAATCAATAAATAAAAGAATATCACAGCCACACATATCACCTATGGACTTCCTCCTTATATAGCATCAGAAAAGTAACCGCCTAACAACCCCAATGGAAAAATACCAGAAACCGTCCAAGTTGCCGTTGAAGACCATGTCAAAACGGTTGAGAGAAAGTTAGGGTTTTTGAGAAAAAAAGGAACATCGGGAAAACAGCGACTGAGAGTCGCAGGAGAGAAAATAGAGTAATAGGGCCTTTTATATTTTGGTTAAATTAGGGTCTCAAAAGATCACGGGTTAATGGGACACCAGAAGCTGTTTAAGCCACATTTAGCCCAACACTCTGAATCACAACCATGCTTAAAATAATAAATCAGGCCGTATGAATTTAACCAAGATGATCACGAACAACTAGGCCATGAGTGTGGTCAAGTATGGTAACACTGAACTTATGGCCTCTAGAGGTCCCAGATTCGAACCACATCCGGGGTGGATGAAGATTTTACTTTCTATTTAATATAAGCGCAGTTGGACAACTTAAAAAAGCTAGGTTATGAGTGATGACCAAAAATTGGGACCCATCCACAAAAACTTAGATATCAACAATACACTTTACGAAACTAGCAGTTGATCTTCTTTGATCATTAACATTTGAAGGGATCGGATTAAGAACTTGTTTTCGAGCCTCAACCTCTACTACTTTCCACTTGAAAAAATATACTTGAAACTATACAAGTTACAGGTATTCTGGTTAAATTATTATTGAAAGTTATATGAAAAGCAACCACAAGTTACATGAAATATATATATTAACAAATAAACTTTAATATAGTAAGGACTAAGGCCCTGTTCTTTTCAACTTATATTCAGTCCAGTTTAGTTCAGTTTAGTACTACATACATATAAATTTACACTGAAATAAGTTCAGTTCAGTTCAGTTCAATACTACTACTTATAAGTTGAAGAGAACATGGCCTAAACAGTGCACTTCCAGTCCTTTAAAAATCGTAAATGGGTTTATTTTATTTTTAGTTAAAATATTCAAAAGTATTTAAATCTCTCTTCATTAGTATATTCAAATAGCATCAAGCCTAAGTCTACACCCAAGAACTTAATATGTTAGATAAATTTTAGAAAATATACAATGTACATCGAGATCCACTAAACTTGGCATTAAAAGTTTGATGCCACCGTAAACTTTAACAAGTTGGACTGGCTCCCTGAACTTGGCAAAAGTGCAACATTTTATCTTCTCAATGTCGCATGTCAGCTTCTAGTTGGTTTGAGTTTTCAAAGATGTCATTTTTTTAATATTTCTTTCTCCTATCAGAAGCTGACATGTGGTAACAAGTGGGAAAATTGATGCACTTTTGTCAAGTTCAAAAGGCCAGTTAGAACTTGATGGGGTTGTATTTTCAGCACGTATTTGTGCTTATTTCTATATCATAAAGACCATGATTTTAGTCATTTTGGCTGGTATTACTTCCTTTCTTGTCTTTTCAAGTTTTGAAGGTGATTCAAAGAAAACATGTAATATTTAGACGAAAAGAGTCTTTCAGCGATACCTGATGCAGACAGCGGGAGTGATAGCCAGCCAGGTGATTCCAGAACACTTTAGAATGACCAAGATGACATCAATACCAAAGCACGCTAAGTTCCACATCTGGAAGACACCTAATTCGGGCAAATCCTATTTAGGAAGAGTCCAATTCATGAAGGAGGTTTAATCTCTATCCTAATTCCATAAAGACGGAGATTTTACTACCATTTGAAGAAAGAGACTAAAAGGAAATAACACCCAAAGAATAAATGCAAAGAGTCATGTTTTGTCACTAAAGAAGAAGCAAGAGGATGGGCATTCAACTATAAATACCAAGGCCGACATACTTTTGAGGATCATCCAATCTTACGCTATAGTCTCGATCATTTCGTTTCTAGTCTAGTTTCAGTTCTTAGTTCTTAGTTTCTTTGCTTTCAAGTACTTTGGATTTTAGAGTTTTTTTTATTTCGGATTCGGTTTAATAAGCAAGTTCATTTCCATTCCTTATATTCTTAGCATGATTTACTTCTAGTCTCTTTATATTTTAGCACATTCAAACTTAGTCATGTTTAGCTAAATTCTTTATGACTTGACCAAGTAGGGATCAAGAATGAATTTAAATGGTGTGAGGACCGCAATTGAATACAAAAGTTCACAAGACGGTATTTACCAATCTCGGTACTTCATGGTTTTCATGGTAAGGATATCACTTAGTCTCGCTGTTTGTCCTGATCAACCATTTGGTAAGTCTTTATGATTATTGTTAATTCTAATTCTTGCATCCATAATTATACCTGAAAAAGGATAATGTGACAACAATATCCATCGAGACTAGTGAGACGTAATCTTACGCCTGTTGGGAGTGCTTCACTACCTGTCGGTAAGGATTTAGGCCTTTCTAATATTTATTGCTATTCATTAGTGAGCTCTTTGGAGAGAAGTCGAGAGATGCACTGAGTAAGAGAGGTCATAGCGCGAAGTCCGGTCTCCATACGCTGTAAGGAATGCTAGTACTGTACGGTAAATGAGTACTAGTATAACTAAATCTAGGTCTTGATGTAATTAATTCCTCGTCCTGTGATCACCATAATATTTAGCCTTGCTCTACTTTGGTTGAGTCGTTGTTTCTCATTGTTTTATTACTTGCTTTATTTAGTTTTGATCTACAAATTTCCATCGAGAGTACTTTTAAGTCGTGTTGCATGTTATCTTCTAAGAATAACATTGTCAAATACCATTCCTCATGTATTCGACCCCTTCTCTCTACTAACTACAAGTTATTTTACACAAGGATTCATTTTTTGTGGTCTCGACATCCATTAAATTTTGGCTCCGTTGTCGGGGAATGTTCCTTTTAACTAGTAATTTGACATGTATGACCAGAGCCACAGGTTATGGCAGTGAATTCTTCTACGATCCTGAAATTAAAAGATATAACAGAGCTTATGCTAAGCAAGCTCGAGAGTGTAGAGAGTATAAAAACCATGCAAAAACTTCAAGCAGACCCAATGACGATCCAATTAATATAGAAGGGTTGTCTGACGATCCAACTGACTCAGATTCAGAACTTGAAACAGCCATCGTGACCATGGCTAACCAAGAGCCATCAATCCGAGACCTTAGATAGGTCCCGAAGAACCAACAACCATTTTGCATCACTTATGTAACACCCCCTTTATAGGGAGTGCCACAGTAACTATAATCAGCCAATAAGCAACTCTACTCCACCATATAAGGTTTAATACTTATAGATTTAATATGTACAAATACAAATATAATGTTTCAAAGTCCAAATTATTCTCCAAATATTTCTCAATGCCACTTTACATTTCTCACACTATCTAGTACATGCCATTATTCTACAAACCATAATATTACATTAAAATATAAATCCACCTCGAGTCTTTCCTTATTTGCTCTTCAAGCTAATCCACTTATACCATTTTGGTCCAAGCTATCTACAATCGTCAGTATCTGCGTGTAGAAAATAAACTACACGCTAAGCAATTCGCTAAGTGGTGTACATAAAAGAAATATAACAACTTTGAACATTTTTAGCACTTTAAAAATAGAAACAAAGTAAGTTCATAAGTCACTTTATAAAACCATACACAAAACTTATATTATAAACCTTTCAAAGTACAATTAAATTTATTTCCAATTTTTCCAAACACTTGAACCATATATTGCCCAAACTGAACAAGTCCTGAATAACGGTAAAATGGATACGGGGAGTAGACAAGCCCGTAGCCGAAGCTTCAATATCAATTTATCGGTCAAGCCTGAAGCCATAGCTTCAAAATCAATATATCGGTCAAGCCGAAAGCCGAAGCTTCAAAATCATTATATCGGTCAACCCCGAAGCCGAAGCTTCACCATCAATATATATTTATCAGAGTATCGGCTGAAGCCCGAAGCCAAAGCTTCAATTGTTTGTACAGTACTGTACCCCCTTTACTGGCACCAATCTACCTTGACCCGTATTCTACTCGTTTAATAAGGGCAATAAATCAAAGTAACATCTTAAAAATTACAGTATAAACCATCAAACATAATTCAACATAACTTCAGTAATTAGGAGATTCAAATCCTAAATTTTAAAGCATTAAACTTCAATTAAAACACAATAAAATCAACATTCATATTTTTCGAGATTCCCAGATTTTGTGAACTGACTTCCCCTGCATTTTTCACTATTAAATCATCATCGAAGAACTTTCTTCTAAACATAATTAGCCACATGTTTCAGCTTTGTAAAGCCACCAGAATCACAGAAATCTAAATTGTATAACCAAAGTTATGATCAAAATACTAAATAGTGTACAAAGCTGAGATTTTTCGAAAAAAGATTTCATGACTCAACTTCAAACGAAAATTTCACATTGAAAATGAACGAAATTCAACAAGGTTTCTTCTAAAAATATATTCCTTAGTTTCTATAGATATTAATAGAACCAAGAATCATTCAAATTAGATTTATATAACAAGAGGAAACATTAAAACAAAAAAGAGATACAAATCTGGAAATTTTTCCGAAAAACCGAGAAATCGAAATTTGAGACACAAACTTTTTTCTAAGCTCTTTCTAGCTCTCTTCTACTTCTTTTGCATTTGATTTGCTTGCACTAGCTTCCTCTACAACAACCATATATAATTCTATCAATATATTGCATAAATAAACTTCCCAATACCATAAATATGCTTAATCTACCATGAATTCTACTAATTAAGCTTTAATTTCATAAAAAATCACTCACCTCAAATTCGGGTTACTGTTCAACCGAACCTTAAAATCTAAAATCCTCCTCTTCTAGTATTGATTCACTAAAATTGATGATGATAGAGGGCTGAAGGATAGATTTCTAACAAGAATTTGAAGTAGAATAGAAGAAATCAGAAGTTTTTAGGTTAGAGAAAATTTTGGATAAAGGAAAGGAAATGGAGAAGAAGATGAAGGTGAGAAAGATGAAAGGTATATATGTATAGAATTTATGATTTTCTTTTTTTTTTAATTTCTAATAATGCCCTTGAACAAATAATTAAATGCCCAATTCATCCCTCTTACTTAATTAACTCTTATTTCCTCATGTCTTATATCCAATAACAATAATAATAACTACAAAAATAATTTGCATGATATTTTAATACCATAGTAATTTATTATAAGTAAATTTTAAAATTTCGGTATGTTGAAATTTTGGTTCGTTACAACTTATCCGACCGAGACTGATGACAACAACTTTGAGATGAGATCTGGGTTTGTTCATAGCTTACGCAAATTCACCAGAAGTTGCAGAAGGTCAATTTGACGGTTTATTCCATGAAGCCGCCCAAGGTCGATCTAGACTTTACGAAATTGAAGTCCTTTGCTTTTTTTCTTGAGGATAATGACTGGTTTTATCATTTCAAAACAGGATCTATCGCATCACGGGACCAGATGTCAAGAGTCTTCCTTGATAAGTACTTTCAAGCATCGATAGTTACCACTTTAAAGAGGCAGATCTGTTCGGCCAAGATAAAAGACACGGAGAGCCTCCATGAGTATTATGAAAGATTCCAGCACCTTTTGGCAGCTTGTCCACCACATGGATTTACTGACCAAGCTTTAGTCCAGACTTTCTATGAGGGGCTCCCATTCTCCCAACGATCTATTATGGATGCCGCTAGTGGGGGTGCTCTCATCAACAAGACCCCAACTCAAGCTTGGGAAATCATCAAGACTATGGCAGAAACTGCTCAATAGTTTTGGCGATTGTGAAGGAAAATCTACTTCGAGAGCAGTCAATGAGATCGGTTCTTATAATCTAAATGACAAAGTAGAGAGGCTCGATGAACTTATGCACAAGATAGCTATCTAGACAGAGGTCATGAAGGAGTGTGAACTTTGCAAAAAGACCACTCATGCTACTGATGAGTGCCCTCGTATAGGAGATCCTGAGTTTGAGCAAGTCAACACCATGGAACTATAGTAACTGTGGCAACTATAGAAACTACGGTAACTATAGTAACTATGGTAATCGAGGGAATAAGCAGCCTTACATCCCACCACCATAGAGATATCAGATAGGGTGGCGAGATTGGCCAGCACTCGGTTGGGGAAATAATGACCTCCAACAACCATAGAGACCACAAAATCAGCTCGTGTTGAAAAATTAGTAGAATATGATCATAACGAGACCTCCTTAACAAGTACAACCTAACCCACCTCAGCAGCCACAGCATAATCCTTATGAACTTTTCGCTGCTCTCGTAGAGGGTTCCAATAAATGGTTTGAGTTGGTAGACGATCGGATACAAGGACTGCAAAGTAACTTCTCAAACTTGGAAAAACATATGGTCAGATAGCTAGCACTGATAATGTGCAAATTATACATACCTTTTATGTTATTTTATTTGGTTAATTGAATGGTTTGTTACCTATTTATTGTGAAATTCATTCCTAATTAGGTTTTGGAAATGTTTTGGCTGATTTGGCAAGTTTGGAGCATTTTGACACATTTTTTAGCTATTCTGGAAGTTACCCTGGAGTCCAGGCTATTGAATTACGAGTTGGGCTGCCAATTTTGGAATTTTTGAAGAAAACTAGAATTAAAGATTTAAAGCTTCCTATTTTAAGACAAATACCTCATTAGCTAATATACTTTATGTCCCTTTTAGTTTTTTATTTATCTTTTACCTTTTTAATGGATTATGTTAATCCTTTTTAGTTTTCAATTTAGAGACTACTTTTTTAGCTTAATTAGGATTTTTTTTTACTTTCTTTAGTCTATTAATAAGCTGTAATTCCAGGAAAAGAACATGATCTCTTAGCTAGTCCTAGAGACCATCATTCTCTGTTCTTTAGTCATGTGTAGCTAATTTTCTATCTTTCTATTAAGGAATTATCAAAGCTAGTTTCATGTTGTGAGATATGTTCTTAATATGTTTTGGAATTCATCAATTTTTGAATAAAATCAGGTTTGCTTCTAATTTTTGTCTTTTTATTTACTTTGAACTGATCGATAGGTGTTTTTAAGATTTCAACATATTGTTATTTTCATTATGTTCATGCTATCATAATATGATGAAAAGTTTGTAACAAATGATTTCCTAAGATATCGTGGTTTTATTCGATTTGATTTGATTCTTTGTGCTATCATGATTTATTGAGTCAAAATTGGTTCTTCAGATCTTAATGCTTTTCGTAGATTAAATCTTATCAGCTATTTCTACAAGTGCATCGGATAATCGAGGGTGTTGATTTAGCTATCTATAATCTACCCAATTTTAGAAAAAGAATTAACTGTGCTATTTCATAGTTAAAGACAATAAATTGATATTTCAAGAGTTATCTTTTTGCCTATGATCAATTGCAACTAAGCTGAGAGCCTCCTTAATCGAGAGAATTCACATTCATATTTTTACTTTTACTTTTACAATTTATTTTATTTTAACAAACAAAAAATTTAAAACCCCCCATCTTTTTTTATTTTCAGTTTTTACTTTTTAGTCATTAATTCGATTATAATTGATTTTGTCAGTCTCTGTGGTTCGACCCTATTTACCTGATACTACAAGTTTTTATCAAACCAGAATAATAGTATCATTTTTGGTGGATTCGACACCCATCCAGCACTCTGTCCAAGATCGAGAACATAGGGAGACTTTTGTCTCAAATAGAGGACAATCCAAGAGAGAATGTCAGCGCGATCACGCTAAGGGAAAAGAAGGAAGTTCAACCAGAACTATCGAGAGCAGAAATGGAGGATGGAGTCATTGTGATCCCTGATGACACAAAGGAAGTAGTTTCTACCAAGACCAGACCTCCTTTTCCAGAGAGACTGATGAAGACCAAGAAGATGAAAGAAGAGAAGGATATTTTCAAGACCTTGAGGAAAGTCGAGATCAACATCTCGTTGCTCGATGTGATTAGATAAATACCCAAATATGCAAAATTCCTCAAGGAGTTATGCACCAATAAGAAGAAGCATGATGACCTGGATAAGGTCGTGATGGGAAAGAATGTATCTATCATGATTAAATGCAAATTACCCTCTAAGCTAAAGGACCAGGGAATGTTCGTAATCAATCATACCATAAGTCAGGTTGGAATTCAAATGGCTATGTGTGATCTCGGTGCATCTATAAATGTCGTGCCTTCCTCTATCTACTAGCAGATATCAGCCAACTGCAATATGCCTCTCAAGGAGACCAAGACTGTCTTGCAACTCACAGATCTCTCTGTTGTTTACCCAGAGGGAATTTTAGAGGACATATTGGTCAGGGTAAATGATTTTTTTTCCCGCTAACTTTTATATTCTTGATATGTGTGATGTAGATAGGAAAGGGAACTCAGATTTGCTGTTAGGGAGACCATTCTTGAGCACTGCTAAGACAAAAATTGATGTATACAATGGTTCTCTCACTATAGAATTCAACGGGGAAGTAGCCACTTTCAATGTTTATGATGCCATGAAGACCCCATAAGAAGTTTCGAGCCTATATAGCATTGATAGTTTAGATCCCATCATACAACAAATTTTTGAGCTAAATCTCTAAAACGAGTATTTGGTCACATTGAATGAAGCACTTGACACCGAGAGTCTCGATGATACTGATTTGGACGAGAAGGTGAAAGAGGATAACTATAATCTTGACTCACCTCAACCTACATCGAGACCTGGACCGAAACTCGCTCTACCACCTTTCAAGAAACTCACTCCTTCCATTATCCAACCACCGGAGCTTGAACTCAAGATTCTACAGAGTCACCTCTAGTATGCTTTCTTAGGGATAATGATACTCTCTCGGTGATCAATTTCAGTAAATTGAGTCCCAATGAAGAAAAATTATTGATCTCCTTACTCCAGTAATATAAGGAGGCAATTGGATAGACTATAGCTGATATCAAGGGGATTAATCCTACCACCTGCATGCACAAGATCAAGTTGGAAGAGAACACTAAGACATGCCGCTAATCTCAAAGAAGACTCAATCCTCCCATGATGGAAGTTGTCAAGAAAGAGGTGATCAAGCTCATAGAGGCTAACCTCATTTACCTTATCTCTGACAGTGAGTGGGTTTTCCTGGTACAAGTTATTCCAAAGAAGACAAGGATCACGGTGGTAACAAAAGAAGCAGAAGAATCGGTCCCAACGAGAATACAAAATGGGTGGAAAGTTTGCATTGACTACCGTAAGCTCAACCCCGCGACCAAAAAGGACCATTTTGCACTGCCATTCAATGATTAGATGCTGGAGAGACTACAAGAAAGTCTTATTTTTTTTGTCTTGATGGAATGTCAGGTTTCTATCAAATCCTGGTGGCACCATAAGACCAAGAGAAGAAAATGTTTACATGTCCCTTTGGCACCTTTACTTACAGATAGATGCCTTTTGGTCTATGCAATGCTCCTGCTACATTCCATAGGTGTATGGTGAGTATCTTTTTTTACTATGTAGAGAGCATCATTGAAGTCTTAATGGATGATTTTACAGTGTATGGTGATTCTTTTGACGCATGTCTCGATAACCTTGGTAAGATCCTTAGACATTGTATTGAGTCTAACTCAGTACTTAGCTATAAAAAATGTCACTTCATGATGGACCAAGGTCTGATATTAGGCCATGTTGTATCTAAGAAGGGTATTAAGGTAGATAAAGCTAAAATTGATGTTGTTCAATCCTTACCTTTCCCTACTTCTGTAAAGGAAGTTAGGTCTTTTATTGGGCATATAGTCGCAGGTTCATCAAGAACTTTTCAAAGATCATGGAGCCCCTTTGCAGATTACTCTAGAAAGATGCTAACTTCGAATTTGGAGATCCTTGCAAAGAAGCCTTTGACACTATCAAGAAAAAGATGGTCTCTGCACCCATTATCCAAGCGCCGAACTAGGACCAGCCTTTCGTGTTCATGTACGATGCAAGCGACAAAGTAGTAGGAGCAGTATTGGGATAACGAGTTGGCTGAGAACCTCATGTCATTTATTATGCCTCTCGGACTCTCGATACAGCTCAGCAAAGCTAC
The DNA here is from genome assembly GCA_947683365.1 of Euphorbia pulcherrima. NCBI lineage: Eukaryota > Viridiplantae > Streptophyta > Magnoliopsida > Malpighiales > Euphorbiaceae > Euphorbia > Euphorbia pulcherrima. Next base: position 6,382,098 of record CANTUS010000004.1, read on the forward strand.
AGCACAACCGAGAAAGAACTCCTTGCTATCATTTTTGCATTAGAGAAGTTTCATTTCTACCTTCTCTGTTCCAAGGTCATTTTATACTCTAACCATGCTACTTTGAGATACCTTATAACCAAGAAAGTGCCAAGCCAAGACTGATTCGGTGGGACCTTTTACTTCCAGAGTTTAACATCGAGATCAGAGATAAAAGGGGGATAGAAAACTTAGTGGCCGATCATCTTAGTAAGCTAACCAATTTAGAAGAACCAAGGGAAGTCAAGGATGAATACCCATGGGAAAGTCTCTTTGTTATCATCGAGACTCCATGGTATGCATATCTTGTCAACTTTCTTGCGACAGGGAAATTTCCAGAAGATTTCAAATATAATGACAAGGAGAAAATGAAGAGGGAAGCTTTCAGGTATTTTTAGGGCAATCCTTATTTGTGGAGAGAAGGGAACGATCTAGTTTTGAGGAGATGTGTTAACGGGGAAGAGATACTGCGACTTTTGCAAGCATGTCATTATGAGGTTTGTGAAGGTCATGTTGGGCCAAGGAGAATATCACAACACATTCTTGAGTGCGGATTTTACTAGCCCCAAATCTTTCGTGACTCCTATATGTTTCGCAAGGCATGCAATAATTGTCAATATTGGTAACCTTGGATGTTGATATCAGCTCCCGATGACTCCTATTTTGGTTGTTGAGATCTTTGATGTCTAGGGTATCAATTTTATGGGCCCTTTTCCTCCTCCTTATAGGTTCAAGTACAACCTTCTAGCAGTTGATTACGTCTCTAAGTGGATAGAAGTCAAGGTGACAAGGAACGATGATGGAAATACCGTAGCGGACTCTATCAGGGACAACATCATCTATAGATACGGGACACCAAGACTAATTATCAGTGATCGCGGTAAACATTTTTACAACAAAACGATCTCAGATTTACTGGTGAAATGGAGAGTCAAGCGTATGACTTCCTCGGAATACCACCCAAAGGCAAACAGACAGGCTGAAGTAAGCAATAGAGAGGTTAAGCTCATCTTGGAGAAAACAGTCAATCCCAATAGGAAACACTGGAGTCTCCATCTCTTTGAAGCTCTCTAGGCAGTCCGCATAGCATAGAAAGCCCCCATCGGGATGTCACCTTACAGGGTTGTCTATGGGAAAGCATGTCATTTACCCCATTGAGGTCAAACATAAGGCATATTGGGCCATTAAAGAGACTAATTTCAAGCTCAATGTGGCCAATGAGCAGAGGAGGTTGCAACTACATGAACTCGAGGAGATTCGCCATGATGTTTATAAAAGGAACAAGGCCTATAAGGAGACCACTAAACACCACCATGACCTTTTTGCTTCTAGAAAGTCTTCAACATAGGACAGAGAGTCCTTCTATTTTAGTCTCGTCTCAAACTATTTCCTGAAAAGTTGAGGTCTTAGTGGGCTGGGCCTTACGTCGTGACCAAAGTATTTCCACATGGAGCAGTCATTATACAGAGCATCACGATTGAAAAAATTCTGAAAGTCAATGGGCATCTCCTTAATCCCTACTATGAAGGATTCCAAGCTCACTCTGAAGAGATCACCCTCATAGAAACCCTTAACACCATACCGTGATCTCGGTGTGGTGCGTCGAGCTCAACGACGTTAAACAAAATGCTCTTGGGAGGCAACCCAAGCATTTTTTACTCTTTATCTCTCTTTTATTTTTTAATTAGCCTTTATTAGTTGTATTTAAACTAGGACTGATTTCTCTCCCTGTCATTTATTGCAGATATAGGTCTTTATATAAACACCGGGAGTTGAAGCATCACATGCCAAAAGTAAGGATTAAAGGGACAACGGATGGGAAATGGCTGACACACCCTGATGTATGCATAATAGGTGACGTGGTAGTCATGCGAAGATCATGAAGATTTTTTTTATGATTTTGTACTTAATCGAGGCCCTGATTGCTACTGATCCCATTAGTACTCTGTGAGCCACCCCTTTGCATGCCAAACAACACTATTTAAACCCCTTCATTCACCATACATAGTCAAGCTCTCTTTTAGACTCTTAAGCTCCCTCTCAAAAGCAAATTTCTTCTTCTCCAGTGAACTTTTTCCCTTACCACCACCCTTTCACCACCAATGGCTTCCAATCAAGAAACTAGCACCACCACCCTGGTGACCACTGACATCCTCATCGGAACCATCCCTGTCAATACCACTTCCATCAACACCACCACCACTGCCATTACCAGCTATTGGATATGATGTATGCCCTTAAGGTAATTAGGGCGATATATCTTAATTATATAATAGTATAAACTATTTGTTTAATCAATAAAGGCATTTAATCTTTTGTTTATATCGATGTATATGTGTATATATATTATAGTTTGTTAAATATATTCATTGATGTATGTTTACAAAAGTCCTTGACATATCATAGCATGAAGTCAGAGAAATTATAGTTGGACTATATTTGGTGGAACTTGCTTCATGTGCAATTATGATTATGTCTAAGCTATCCCTTGCCATAGTTTCATCAAGAAAGGATATTGATGAAATGGAAAGACTAGCATGTGGTCAACTTTCTTGGAAAGGGTCCAAGTAGTTAATCTCCTAAGGATTGAAGATGGTGCCTTATGTTTGACACATGGATATATCTGGGAGATATATTGGAGACCTCAGTAAGATAAACACTTGGTATATATATCAATGTGTTAGTGTTTATCTTCATGCAATAAGCCTTGTGAATATCCTTATACTTGAGATATTAGTTGCCTTGTGTGGTACTATTGCTATACTTTGGGTCATTACTAGACACTTGTTAATTTAGGGTGTTACGGGTGATTACGAGTATAGTGATGACAACACGTTGGTAAGCTGAGTAGTCGGAAAGAATCCATTGCTCCGGATATATTAAGGAGTTGTACCTGGCCACTTGTTGAAGTGATGATTGCCATAAACCTCTGATCATAGTATGTTTTGATAGAAATGGTTTCTAGTCAAACACACTATGGTAAAAGGCAATATACTTCGGTAACAAGTTAATAACTGGGATAGCTTGGAGCAACCTTTCTATTAGTGGGTTAACACTTTAATCGAACCCTATAAACTAGATGGTACTAATATTAAAGAATGGAAGGAGTTCATCGTATTAGACAACTATTGCATTAACCGGGATTAAGTCATAAGCATAAATGGCATTCCGAGTAATGGGGGATGGTAGACCCTTGCTAGAGGCGTACTACAGTCGTTTAAGGTAATCAAGTTCTATTCACAGTCTAGAAACTCAAGCCAATGGTTCTATTAGAAAAAGGGTTGGTTAAGCCTTAACAGCTCAATGCTTCGGGATCCTATAAGGTCACACACATTGGACCTTTATCGGACTAAGTAAAGAACTAATAGATTTATTCTATTACGAAAATATAAAATAAATAATAATTGGATTATTATTTAATTGGTTTAGAAATTATTAGATCATTTTGAATAAACTAAGGAATTTATTTTGACCGGTAACTAATTTATTAGGGTCACAAAATAAATTAATATTTGAATGGGATTAAAAGGTATTTTGCCTTGGCGAGCTAAATGGCCCAAAAGTACAAGAGGGTATTTTTGTACAGGCTTAGGTCCGTGGGAGTGAACTAAAAAGTGGGCGAGCAATGCGTGGCATTGCTCGCGGCAGCCCATTTTCATGGGCAGCCCAAATGCACAGCCCATAGTGCGCTACGAGCTAGGCTTGTGGCAAATGTAGTGTACGTAGCATGCTGCATGCGGGTAAAAACTATGGATCCATATAGATCTGCGGGTAGAACCCGTATGCACATCCCACATTGGTTTTTGGGGAGCAATATTTTGCTCCCCAAGCCTATAAATAGGCTCTCATGCTCCCCAAGCCTATAAATAGGCTCTCATGCTCCCCTTTCAAATTGCACCAAGCTCAAAGCTAAATCCTAAGTTGAGATTCTCAAAGATTAATCTCTCGGGTAATTGAGCAAGTTATTTTTGAGGAGCCTCAATTTATTTGGGCACCTCTAGTTTATATTTTCGGGTGAGGCATCTGGAGTGGTCTAGCAACTACTCGATGCTTCTTAGTTCTTCCTCTCGGGGAGGTTTTGGTTGGTGGAGTTCATGTGGATACTCATAGAGGTTGTCCTACTCTTGGAGGCTTGTGCAAGAAGGTTCTACTAAAGCACACTTCAACGGGTAAGTTTTCTTTCTTTCTCTTTTTATTATTAGGTCTTTTTCTTTAATCATTTTTAGACTTAATAATATGCTTAGGTTATTTTGCATACTTAGTTTATGCTTAGGTTATAGCTTAGAGTTATAACATGTTTAGGTTATAGCTTAGAGTTATAGCATGCTTAGGTTATAGCTTATAGTTATAACATGCTTAGCATAAAATATACATGCTAGGATATAATTTAGAATTATGGTATGCCTAGCCCTTTTGCATGCTAACCTAGGTGGAGAATTATTTAGTTAAGCCTTTATTTAATTTATATGCAACTAATAGGAGTTCCTGGGGACAGGGATAAAATTTTGAATTTCTGCCATGCCTATTATGCATGTTCAATCTGACTCAGTTCCCAACACCACCATCCCCATCGTCGCTATTTTGGCAGTGGCCACTATCTCCATTGTCACTACCACCATCGCCAACACAGCGGATACTACTCTGGCTGCTTCCACCACTAATACTGCAGCGCCGACTATTATTGTTTCTACTCCCACCGCCGTGGTCACTCTCCAAAAGACCACGGTGATGCCAACCCATGGAGTCCCTACTCCCACCACCTCTTTCAGAACCACCACTACTCCCGGTGAGCCCCCTCTCACTATTGATCCTATCTCCACCATATTCCTCGCCGCCACTGATTATAAGGAGTTCAGAGAGACATAGGTGAAAAAGGAAAAGAGACCTCGGGGAAAGGTTAAGTCACAAGGTGACCTCGTCGAGATCTACTCTAACAAGGGAAGTGATTACACACCAGCCCCTCTCCCTGCCAAAAGGAAGATGCTCACTAAGATCGTTGCCAAAAGTGGCCAGAGTTCAAAGAAGGCCAAAGTGGCCAAGGAACAGAAAATCCCTTCTTTTGGTGCAAAGAGCAAGATCCACAGCTCCTTTGATCATCCTGCTCCTAGCACTACCTATGCTCATTTCAAGGGGCAGTCTTTGAAGCCATGCAAGTCTGCCTACGAAGAGACCATGACCACTCTCGACATCAATAAAGCCGTCAAAGATGCCTTCATCGTCATCTCGTGGTTTCCCCTACTCTTTATATGTTTCCCCTCCTACCAGGAGCTTGTCTAGGAGTTTTACACCACTATCCAATTCAAGCAGGACTACACTAATTATAAAGAGGAGGGGGTAATCTAGTTACATCTCTATGGAAGGACTGTGAGTTGGAGTCTCGATGACTTCAACAAGTCTTTAGGGGTGACTGACCCCTCTGATGATACGTGTGATGCTCTTCCCTCTGATTTCAATGCCGCCGAGACCTACTTCTACCTCTGTAATAATGATCCTAGAGTCACCGCTTAGAAGTCTGGTGACTCTCGAGCCTTCTACATACATGAGCCCCACCTCAGGTTTGCCCATAAAATCCTTGCATATAATTTCTCTGGTCGTCATAGAAGCTCTGGGACCCTGAATGACAAAGAAGTGCACATTCTATGGTGCATGAAGAATAAAAAGAGGCTTCACCTAGGAGCCTGAATGGCCAATCAGTTTTAATATGTCCTCACTCACCCCAAGAGCCCCTTAATCCAAGGCACCGTGATCTCAATGATTATACACGACATGGAGGATTTTAAGCCTGGCCATTACACCAGGACACCTAAAACTCTGCTCCTAGACCTAGAGAGTCTTGGGAACATACTGCTTACTAAACCGATCGACGGGATTATGGTTATGCGCCTTTCTAGTCCTCCCAAAGAAAATCCTTCTCTACCTACTCTTGAGGACCCCCAGCCAGACCAGCCTGCTCATGATGACCCCATTCCTTTCGTGGCCTACGCTGAGCTCCTCTACAAATACAACCGTCTAGAGGACATGTACAAGGAGTTGTAAAAAATCATTATAGAGCTCAGTGGTGATGATCAGAACCTCTGGATTCGCTATGACACCCTTGAACTCAATGTGGATTTCCTGATCCACATATCGGCATCGAGAGGAAAGATCGCTGAGGCCTGACTCTCTCTGCTCATCTCCTCCTCCACCAGGATAGTAACATTTTTTCTCTCTCTTCTATCTCTTTTTGTTCTTTCTTTTGCATTAGGTGCAATGCTTAGCTTAAGTGTGGGAAGGGGTTTATCCTTTTTGCTTCTCTTGTTTGATCTTTTTCTTGTTTATCAATATATATTTTCCTTTTACTCCAAGAAAAGGTTTCATAAGGACTCATGTTTTATCTTTTCACCCCTGCAATGACCTTGTTTCACTCTCAAACCTGTCATTGAGACGTTATGATAATCAAGATAAGAAATATTGCGTAAATAACCAATTAAATAACTAACAGGATTGTTTTGATTAATTGGAACTTATCATCAAGACCTAAATTGAATATTCATATTCCAATCTAAGTTTTCTGATAATCACTTTGTAAAATTCTTAGTCCCAAAGAGCACAGAAAAGTGTAACATAATTTTATTGTTTAAAGTGCTTTAATCTGGACGTGATTTGGTTTTAGTTAGTCCTTGTGTATCATGAGATCCGTCATCGAGACCTTACAATCCTGGTATCAATCTTGGTGGTTACTTTTTGCTGTGAGTTCTGCAATCAATCAAAATGAGACTTACTTGGATCGCAACCTTGTTTATCTATTTTAGAAGGCCGATAAAAGAAAGAGCCATCCATGACTAATAACCAGAAGAAGACTCTTTCATACGTAGAGATAGAAGAAACCCGAGAGAATACTCGTTCACAAGGAGAGATAGACTTAGAAGAGTTGATGGTTGGAAAATGCAGCAAGACCTAAGTAAAATGGCAATGTATGTAATGAGATGAAATGTGTTAGCAAATTTAGTAAAAGGGGCCAGCAAAGCTAGCAAAGTTTTAAATTCGCAAAGCAAAACATAAACAATGGCTAGATATGCCTTAGGGATCCCACCAAGTAAAAATATGCCTCAAATAAATAAAAGGTTTAGAAGAAGTCATCTTATGATCACCAGGATGCGCTAAATTTCAAATTAAGGTAATTTTGAAGAATAACAATATGTTGTGTACTCGTGCTTTAATTTGGTAAATACTCTTAAGCAAAGTTTTGAACAAGGTCTTCTTGATGATGTCTTACATTGGAATACTCAATAGTCAATGAAAGGCCTTAATATAAGTCTCGGTGAAAGAATACGATCTCTGTAAAGTTATTTATGGTTAGTTGCATAGTTTAAATTTATCTTCTTTCTGATCTTTAATGCATACTTGAGGGCAAGCATGGAATAAGTGTGGGGAGATTTGATGGGTTGTATTTTCAGCATGTGTTTGTGCTTATTTTTATATCATGGAGACCACGACTTTAGTCGTTTTGGCTGCTATTACTTCCTTTCTTGTCTTTTTAGGTTTTGAAGGTGATTTGAAGAAAACATGCAATATTTAGACGAAAAGAGTCTTTCACCCATACCTAATGCAGACAGCGGGAGCGATAGCCAGTCCGGGTGATTCCAAAACACTTTAGAATGACCAAGATGACATCAATACCAAAGCACGCTAAGTTCCAAATCTGGAAGACACCTAATTCGGGCAAATCCTATTCAAGAATAGTCTGATTCATGAGGAAGGTTTAATCTCTATCCTAATTCCATAAAGACAGAGATTTTACTACCATTTGAAGAAAGAGACTAAAAGGAAATAAGACCCAAGAATAAATGCAAAGAGTCATGTTTTGTCACTAAAGAAGAAGCAAGAGGATGGGCATTCAACTATAAATACCAAGGTCGGCACACTTTTGAGGATCATCCAATCTTACACTACAGTCTTGATCATTTCATTTCTAGTCTAGCTTCAGTTCTTAGTTCTTAGTTTCTTTGTTTTCAGGTACTTTGGATTTTAGAGTTTTTGATTTCAGATTTGGTTTAATAAGCAAGTTCATTTCCAGTCTTTATATTCTTAGCATGATTTACTTTCAATCTCTTTATATTTTAATACATTTAAATTCAGCCATGTTTAGCTAAATTCTTTATGACTTGTCCAAGTAAGGGTCAAGACTGAGTTTAAATGGTGTGAGGACCGCAATTGAATACAAAAGTTCACAAGGCGACCTATTTACCAATCTCGGTACTTCAAGGGTTTCATGGTAAGGATATCACTTAGTCTCGCTGTTTGTTCTGATCAACCATTTGGTAAGTCTTCATGATTATTATTAATTCTAATTCTTGCATCCGTAATTGTGTCTGAAAAAGGATAAAGTGACAATAGTCTTCTTCCAGAGTGAAGAGAGGTAATCTTACGCCTGTAGGGAGTACTTCACTACCTGTCGGTAAGGATTTAGGCCTTTTTAATATTTATTGTTATTCATTGGTGAGCTCTTTGGCACGAAATCAAGAGACACAGTGAGAGAGAGAGAGGCCATGGCGTGAAGTCCGATCTCCATACGTTGTAAGGAATGCTAGTACTGTAAGGTGCATAAGTACTAATATAACTAAATCTAGGTCTTGGTGCAATTAATTCTTCGTCCTGTGATCACCATGATATTTAGTTTTGCTCTACTTTGGTTGAGTCATTGTTTCTCATTGTTTTATTACTTGCTTTGTTTAGTTCTGATCTTCAAATTTCCATTGAGAGTACTTCTAAGTCATGTTGTGTGTTATCTTCTAAGAATAACATTGTCAAATACCGTTCCTTGTGGATTCGACCCCTGCTCGCTACTAACTACTAGTTTATTTTGTGCAGGGATTTATTTTTTGCAGTCTAGATATCCATCAGAACTTTTGAAAGTTTAAGGTGGCAACTAGTATTTTTTGTCAGGTTCAAGAGACAAACGATATATTTGGCCTAAATTTTTATGTCATTTTCTTTAGTGGAAAAAAACAAAGAAAACTGAAGCTATTTTAGTGGATATATATAAAAGTAAAGCAAATAGCAGTTAGTTGATAGTTTTATTTCTGCCGTAATGGATGTTTGACTTTTTTAATTTTTTCCTGTATCTTTTCTTTTCTTTTATTAATAAAACGAGCCTAAGAAAGGGTTTTTAACAGTTGCAGAGTGTTGCGAAACCTCCACTTGCCTTTTTCCCTCACTGGATAATTTTAATTAAAAAAGCAATTATCAATGAATTATAACTAATAAAATAAAATATTCTTCTTTTGCAACCAAAATTTCAAAAATTGCGAATTGTACTACCCACCTTTGTTGAGTCTAAATAAGTTTTATGCTTACTTTTCTTTCTCAAAATAAACATGCATAGCTCTATAAGTTCACTCATCCCCTCCTTAATCCTTCCATACTCAAAACCCATGATGGATTATTTCTGTACAAATTTTATAGCCATTATTGGGGCAACGTCATTGTTTGTAATTCACAATTTATGGCGGGATAAAATAAATACCACCACGAAGGTAATTACCAATATGTTCTCCTTTGTAGATACCGAAGTTAGAAGGGGAATAGAACCTGAAGATGGCGAAACCCTAGCCTACTCACCAGATTCTTTGGCCACCATCAATCATGGTCGTCGGTGTTTCCCTTTCAAGACTCGCAGCTCTTCCCGAAAATCCTTTCATCACTTACACCCACAGTAAAAGACACCTCGATCAAGGGAAGCTCTTGTCCTCCCAAAGATTCGAACCCTAGGGTTTTGAATGAAAAAACTTCCTATGCGGCAGTTCTCAAAGATCCGGCTGCTGATTTATTGATCCATGGCAGTTTATCAACATCAGATCAAAAAGTCACAGCAAAAATCTCCGACGCCGGCAACGGTTACAAGATGGTGAAAATACTGATAGAATTTTACAAGGACCGCATCTCTTCATGCCATCATTCTGTCATTGGGAGATTGAATCTTATGAAGGGCAAGAAGCCATGGAAACATGCTGATATCAAACAAAAATTAAATTCCATATGGAATAGAAACATGGATTGGAAGCTGATATCTTTAGGAAAGGGTTTTTACCACATCATTATGCCATCGGTAGAGGCTTTACAGAAAATTTGAGCCACCGATAGTCTGAATCTAAAACCAGGAATCATGTGATTCTCAGTTTGGAAAGCAGGTTTCAACCCTACTTCGCACAAACAAACTAATGCTCGGTTTGGATTCGTTTTCTCAATTTACCTTGGGAATTTTGGGATCGCGGGCTTCTTTCCAATGTTGCGCAAGGGATCGGACTTCCTATTTGCTTTGACTGCAACACTATTGAAGGAGAATTTGGGCAGTATGCGCAAATTCTGGTTGATATAGATCTCTCAAAACCTATTATGGATCAGGTCCGTGTTGCAGAAATATTTTTTGGGTGAATATTGAATACGAGAACATTCCTGCCTTATGCTCCTTTTGCAAGTCAATCACAACGTGGCGCCAAAGCCACAAGTTCAACAATTTACGAAGAAAAGGCCTGAGAAAAATCAGCCTATTGTTCAAAGACTGGCTGGAAAGGAGCGACCAAACTTAGAGCCTTTGGAACCAATAGGCAATACTGATAAGATTGAGGCATTGGTTACCAAGACGATTACGGCTGCGGTTCCTGCGGTGATTCAGGATGCGGCTAATGAGGTGTTTGATAAGGAGCATGGAAATTCTATCTCTGCTAATTCTTTGGAAACAGTTAACTTAGAGCTCGGAGATAAGGAAACTTAAGTTCAAAAGCCGATTGACAGACATATTATAGAAGTTTCAGATGATTCCAATCATTCCAAGAATGCCTCGGATGAGGTTGATAAAGAAGGCTTTGAATTGGATTACTCAAAATTGGAGAAAGGTGTTCCGTGCTCTTGGGTCGAGTCTGCGGAACAAGAAGAGGCAAAAACGAAAGCCAAGCAGTCGATGCCTGTTAGGCAAAGTTTTCGTTGGCCACTTGCGATGATAGTTATCGGTGTAAGATAGAGGAGGGGGACAATATCCAACTACCAAGGAAACCAAGGGTTTTGGTCACCGCAAAAGAACGAGTTAAGCAAGAGCGGGAGGAAGCTAAACGGGAGTGCAAGGAGCTATCTAAACGAGAGCGTAAACCTCCATAAAAATTCACTCTATAGTTGATAGATTATTGTTTGCAGTAATGGCTGGATTCTTTTTATTCTCTTTCCTTGTATTTTTCTTTTTTCTTTTTTAATAAAACGAGACTAGGGGAGGGTTTTTAACGGCGGTGGGGCATTGCTCCTCTTGCCTTTTCCCTCTTCTAGGTAACCTTTAAACAAAAAAATAAATACCACTTTCGAGTGCCTTGCCGCTTATAGGCCACCTTCATCAACTTAGGGAGAAGAGAACTCTAGCCAGAATATTAGGCAGTCTAGCTGATAAGTACGGCTCAATCTTCATGATCCGGCTAGGAATGCACCGAACTGTTTTGATCAGTAAAAACAAGATAATGAAGGAGTTCTGCACAACAAATGACAAATTTGTGGATTCGAGACCTCGGTCAACTATGAACCAAATCGCCAATTTCAACTATGCAAACTTTTCATTCTCACCTTATGGTTCGTACTAGCAGGGTATTAAAAAGCTAATGATAACTGAACTTCTATCCACCCATCGAATCATGTTGATGAAACATCTTCAATCTTCGGAAGTGAGTCATATGATGAAAGAAGTGTCCTTAAAGTGTAAAGAAAATAACAATGATCCTATCAAGGTTGAGTTGAGTGAATTATTTGAAAGCATGGTGAGGAATATGATGACAAGCATGATTATTGGCAAGCTGTAGTGGTCAGCATAGTAACCGAATTAATGTTAATACGGGACGCGATATCGGAGAAATCTTGAAGGATTTCATGACTGTTGTTGGTGCTGTTGTTCCTTCGGATATGATTCCGCTCCTCGGATGGATGGAATACTTTGGAACGATGAAAAATTCCAAGCGAATAGTAAAGGAACTAGATGATATAATGGATAGTTGGGTCCACGAACATGAATCCAATGGTAACACTATGGAAAACAAGTATTTCATAGATGCTTTGCTTTCGAATGTTGAGGATGACACTGAGTTTGGCAATTCATGTAGCACTGTTATTGAAGCTACAATATTGGTGAGATTAATTCTATCACAACTCACAAACACATGCTATGAATACAAAATATTAGTGGCCGAGCCCGTAACTAATAATTCGGATACAGAAAACTAAGAAAAATTATAAACATATTATTAGAAAATAACTGATTATAAATTGTTTTTCCATAAAAAAAAAGTACTCATCCAATATTTCCTTACATATTCGTTTGATTAGTGAAACACTCGGAAAGTTCAGCATGACCAATTAATATATTTGTCACGCAATGTCTTAACAACAAAAAGTACTTTGTCACTAAATTTTAGGACAGATTTTTGATAACTTTTCATGTTAGGTGGATTATCCAGACCATCCATGGCCTCGATCCACCCATACATATTATGAAAGTCCTTTGAGCTCCAACTGTATTTATATTTTAAGGGATAAGGCTATAACCATACGACTTGCAAATTTCTAATTGGTTGAGTCCATGTGGAACCGAAATACAACAAAATTTTGCATATTTTAGTTTTTAAAATGTTTTTATGCATATAAATATTTAATTATTTTGTAATGAAAGTTGTGTTGCAACTCTTATGATTGGAGGCTCAGATACCACATCCATCACAATGACATGGTTGGTGGCGTGTTTGTTGAACAATAAACGTGTATTAAGCTTAGCCCAAGTGGAGCTTGACCAGAAAGTTGGAGGGGAAAGATCGGTAGAAGAATCTGATAACGAAAAATTGGAATATCTCAATGCGATCATTAAAGAAATACTATGTTTATGTCCGTCAGGTGTTGGAAAATTTGCTCTTTAAAACATAGTTACAGAGTTACTTCTAGAGTTGCAGGTTAATAGGCAACGCTTTTCTGATAAGAAGCTGTTGCAGAAACTCAGAAACTGGATTTAAGGCAACACTTTTGGAGGCAATACTTTCAGAGGCAAAGTAATCTGGACTGGTACGGGACTGATCCGGAGACAAACTGATCCGAAGGCAAACTGGATGAGAGGCAACTCTTTTCAGAAATAGTTGCAGTAGCTTTAAAACTGGACCAAAAGCAACGCTTCATTGTTCGGAATATGTTGTAGTAGATCTGGATGCATTACTTAGGCAACAGTTTACTCAGATGAGGCAACACTTTCTGGTGAAACCGAAAGTGACCTTCAAAAGTTGTAAATAATGGTCTTAACTACTTGGAACATCACTGAAACAACAAGAACAAACTTTTAAGTGTTAGGATGAGTTGAGTCGAGTAGGAGACTAGGTCCTTAAAGGATACTTCATAGTCCTCCTAGGATTAAACAACTCCTTCAAACTCGATTTGAGTTTAGGTACAGGAATCAGAAATGCTTATCATATCCAGAAATTTTGGGAGAAAGAAAAGTATAAAATTCGGTTCTGTTCCCAAGTGGAAAAACACACCAACCTTTTTATAGGTAATAAAATAGTTGTTATAAAACAGTAAGTATGGTGTCTTAAAAACCATAACCGAAGGGAGTTACAAAATTTAATCAAATATAACCATTGGAGAATTAAACTCACTTAAAACTCACTTTTATGAAGGAAATAAAGTTTGTAACTTCCACCATAAACTATTTTGACCACAACATATTTTTCTCATTGAAAAATATCATAAAACTTATTCTTTTGAAAGTAACATAAAACTCTCATTTTTCCACCAATCCCCCATAACTTTCAAAAGACGTTTTAAATAAAAATAATTTTCTGGATATCTCGAGTTTGACATATTGTGCACTATGAACTAGAACTTGATAGATAAAATTTAACTTACAGAATATTTGGTGAAACATATAGTTTGTATAAACCAAATAGGCACTACTGTAAGATAGGGATTTTACCATATCGCATTATACCAAGAACATTTCTGTTCATCACGGTTTTACGCAAATAGGCCGAGCGCGTGCCTGGTCTTTGATGAGTGCTCTAAAGATATTGCCAATATTATATCTCATAGAAGTGGCTCCACTTCACACTTACATAGGTGATATCATCAAGTGTATATTGCACTTTATACACCACTCATAAGAGCTATGAAATCTCATTGGAGTCCTTTTGACTCAGCCTCTCAAGATATGCAAAATAGCACTTTTCACACATCTAGGATTGGGACAATATTTTTATAGTGCTGGCAGAACTAACGGAAGGCTTGTTAGTACCCATATGAACCTATTTTATGGGATCTTCACTCATATAGGTTGGGTTCCCACCCTTCATTAATTTCAAATTGGCTTAAGTCCCATCCTCTCTGATGTATCAAAAATAAATTTTTTTTCAAAAATATATTTCTCAAATAATAGTCAGATGATTTGATCAGAATCACTCTAGACTTAAATGGATATAATTCCATCTCAATTATACTGCTCAAATGTATACATTTTATTTTGCCATTATAGGTCTTGTATCTCAATATATTGCCATGTTGCAATAATAATAATGTATATACATTGAATGTGTTAACTTTAAAGTTACACTTACTCAAATGGTTTTTCCAACCACTTAGTCTCATTTTATTCCAACTCTCAAGCAACTAACTCTTTAACATAGCTTGCTTAGTTGGTTTTCATGTTATTGTTCTACCACCAAATGTGACAACATAACCACTAATGAAATTATTCTCATATAAATTAAAAATTCACTCGACGTCATTGTTCCCCTTAAGAACAATGGGAAATTCACTAATGAATTTCTTCTCATATGAATCAAAGATTCACTCAACATCATTGTTCCTCTCAAGAATAAATGAGAAATTCATTATATAGAATACCATATTTAATGGTTTCTCTCAAACATTTCTTAAGCCTCAATATGGCTTCTCAGTAATCAATGATTAGATTATGTGTATACTTGCTCACATAGCATATGTTATGTCTCAATATGTGGAACTCATCAAGTACAAATGCATACTTGGATTTAGCCACTAAATCATGATATCTTCCCTTGAGTATTGGAATCATAAGGGATACTCACATGATTTACATCATAAAATTCAAACTTCTTAAGAAGTTTCTCAACGTAGTGTTCTTGTGTTAACAAGACACTCTCATTCATCCTTATGATTCACATACCCAATATCACATTGACTTCTCTTATGTCTTTCATGACAAATATTGATAGTAAGATTATTTTTATTCTATTGACAACATCAATACTCAGAATAAAGATAAATACACATATACCATTAATCACTTTAGTATATATACATATATCCACCTTAAGAGATCAAAACTTCTCAACTTATTATTTAGGTGCTTGTTACTAAATCATACAAATACTTTCTCAACTTTTCATCCATGTCCACTCTCTACATACCCCTCAAGTTGCACCATATATAAAAACTTTATTTTGAAAGGGAATTTTAACACCCATGTGGTTAACTGAATTGTAAAAAAGAAGCTATAGCAAAAATATAGAAGAACCATAATCTAAAACACAAGTTCTATATTCCAAAGAATAGAAACAAACTCAAACAATAAGAAGCTTCATTCAAAACCTTTGATTCAAAAGATGAAATTGTTTTGCCAACAATAAAAGTTCATCTACAATCAAACACAAAAAAAAATTCACCAAAACTTTCTTTTCAAAGTTCTCTTTCCTTTCCTCAAATTATCATTTTCAAACTCAATTCGAAAAATAGGTGCAACCGGGTCAACATCCGGAACAATACTTAAAAATGAAAATCTCTCTAGTCTTTATTGAAAACATTCACAAAGAATTTATGTTCTTTTTCTCAAAGATATTATTTCCAAGCACATCACTATGTTCAACATAACTTACGAATGCATCAAGATAAACTTTTGTACCTATTTCTCTTTATATAGGTTCAAGAATAATAACCTCAATAAGACACCCCCACACTTTTGAACATTTCAAATTAGGATGATAATCCTCCCATTTTCTCATACGGTGTCTTATCGGTTTCTCATGTAAAATTCTATTTGTATAGAAAACTTAACAAATAGTTCCACCGACAAATGTCTCAAGTATATATCTAACATATTAAATATAATACTCACATATATACTTAATAATAACTCAAAACATGTTCTCATGTTCCTCAAGCTTACTAGAAATTATAGACCATCAAATTTCAAGGTAAACGCACTAAAATTATACTCATATAACCACACATGGTTACTAACACTTTTGCAAACCTGAAATCTGCTTAATTCCAAATTTCGTGAGTCCACTTCAACGCAAAATTTGAACTTGTAAAAAATGTTATTTGACAAAACTTTCTTCTACTCATAAAAACATATATGTCTTAAGTTTCTAACGCCACTAAAAATGCATAAAACAGATTTATATATCTCAAGTATACCACAAACAATCAGCTGTGCTCAAAGCTAAAATTCTAGAAAACCGAGATTATAATCTCAACTTCAATAAATATTTTAATCCACTAAATGAAAGAATTTGAAAAAAATTCCTTCTAAACATATCTTCATCTATGTCTCATAAAATCATAGAAATAAGAATCACTCAAAATGGATCTGTAAATCTCAATAAAACTTATAAACAACCAAGGGTGTTCAAAGCTGAAATTTTCAGAAAATATAAAACACAAGTTTTATCACATATAGGCTATCAACCAACTCCAATGAACTTGAAATCAAGATGTCTCAAAACAACTTAATTCAAAATATATTGATCCACATAAAATATATCAAAACCTAATTTATTTCTCAACAAATAGAAATTTTGATTCAACAATTTTCACCATTTCCAAAACTTGAAAGTTTTGAGCTTATGAAATAAAAATACTCAAATTCATAAATCATAATGCAAACCTCACAAATCAACCAAATAGGCAAAACAAGAGCAAACATATAAATTAATAATCTCAAAAATTATTCTATGGTTCATGTAGCTCATTTTGATAACACAAAATCATTATAACCTTGTCGGACTCAAAAGTTACCTTCACTTCATTTTCGCCTAAAAGGCTCACTAAAACCAATTTGGTTCAAATATTGGGAATATATAGCACCTCATTATATGCTAAAGATGTGAGTTTAAGGAGAACCTTTATTCTCCACTTCCAACTTGGGTGTATATGACTAGGGAGCATTTTTATTTATTCTCACAAACCTGCCTCGTTACTCCTATAGTCAATAACCCACTCATTCACATCAATCACCATGTTTATTTGTGAAATGACTACAAAAATAATATCACCTACTTAACTATAAGTTGAGTAGGATTGTCACATTTCACAACTCTTTTCCTCCATTTAGGAGCATGGTGGTCACATGTATAAAATTTCCCCATTTATATTATTGGAGGTTTTATTACTTTTGAGCTTTATAAATTAACCATAGAGAACTTCGTACCTTTTTCCTTAGCTAGGATTTGTATACATGATGTTTGCCTTTGAGACTATCTCCTTCCCTTTGGTCATTTTGTTCTCTTTGCAATCAACATCTTCTAGCCCAATGATAAACTTTTTCTCACCAATATCTATATTATTAATTTTAAAAATCAAAGATTCCCAAATCCCTTTAGCTTCATCATGTGAAATTCCCACCATTGAATATCTCAGATATTTCAAGAAAAGACTTAGCTTACAATGGAATAGTTAGTAGAGGAACAACTATTCTCATAGTCTCAAAAGAATTAGATCCCCATAGAGTAGCATAATTTTCCATCACAGAAATATCCTTTAAGATTGTTGGAAAATTTGCTCTTTAAAACATATTTATGGAGTTGCTTCCAGTGTTGCAGGTTAATAGGCAACGCTTTTCTGATAAGAAACTGTTGCAGAAACTCAAAAATTGGATCTGAGGCAACACTTCTGAAGGCAACACGTTCAGAGGTGAAGTAATCTGGACTGGTTTGGACTGATCCGGAGATAAACTGGTCCGAACTAATTCAGAGCAAACTGGATGAGAGGCGACCCTTTTCAGAAATAGTTGAAGTAGCTTTGAAACTAGACTAAAAGCAACGCTTTATTGTTTAGAATCTGTTGTAGTAGATTCGAATGCATAACTTAGGCAATGGTTTACTCAGATGAGGCAACACTTTCTGTTGAAACCAAAAATGACCTTCAAAAGCTGTAAATAATGATCTTAACTACTTGGAACATCACTGAAACAACAAGAAAAAACTTTTAAGTATTAGGATGAGTTCAGTCGAGTAGGAGACTCTATCTTGAAAGGATACTTCGTAGTTCCTCCTAAGATTAAACAACTCCTACAAACTTGATTTCAGTTTAGGCACAGGAATCAGAAATGCGTATCATATCCAGAAATTTTGGGAGAAAGAAAAGTATAAAATTCGGTTCTATTCCCAAATGGAAAAACCTACCAACCTTATTATAGGTGATAAAATAGTTTCATTATTTTAATCGATTTTAATCCACCCTGTTTATTGTGTTTTCGGTTTATATGTTGTTTTCTTGTTTGTCAAGTAATCGATGTGATAAATAAATTATTATAGTCACCCAAATGTAAATGCGGAAATTGAAATTATTACAGGGCTTTCAAATCCTATACATTTTCCACGCGATAAATAAAATAACCAAAGGCCTAACATCCATCTAACCTAAACCTGCTAGCAAAAAATAGTTAGCACGTATACAGCATGTCGTACGAGGTGTATCACTTAGCATGCATAGTTAGTGGATAAAATAAGACTCGAGTTAGTGTGAACATGGCATATTCATTTGCTGTGTTATAAAGCCCGGTTGGATGGCTTAAAGTGAGATTTGAATGGCGTATGCAGGAAAATTTTGTTTTAACCAAATTTTAGATTGGATCTTTATTTTAACCAAATTATTAGTCAAAATGCCACATGGTATGAGGTAGGGTCATTTTTCAGAAGGTTCTGGACCTTTATCATTGCACTGTGCATCCTAACTTCGAAAACATAACTAGGTTGGAAATAAATGAAATAAACCAGTTGCCTAGAAGGTCATGTTGTCGGCGGCATGGTTGATACCGCCGGCGGCATCAATGATGTTGCTAGCCGTATTAGTCATACAAGCAGGCTATATAACTTTCTGGATACCATAAAGAAAGGGTCCTATAAGAAGATGAGACCTCTAGAGGCAAGTGATGTCGCTAGCGATATCAACGATGTTGTGTTCAGCATGGTTGATATCGACGGCGACGTCACTTTCCTCTAGCAGCTTCAGCTTCTTACAGCAGTAGCAGGTAACGGTAAAAAATGACTAAAAACCCAAAAACAAGCACAAAACAACATAAAATAGCATAAATAAGTAAGAATGAAGCCAAAGACCTATGAGACTCAGAATTTTACCTTGAGGCCTTGAATCCACCTCTTAGTGATCTAATGACACCTTCGGGAAGCTCAAAATGATAATTTGGGTAGTGATTTAAAGATTGAACAATGTTTGTCTCTAAAAATCCTATTAGATTGATTTTAACCTAGGATTTCTATAGATTTTAATGTTTATACTATGAGACTTGGCAAAGAAAAACCAAGAAAAGATGAATTAGAATCCCTTTTCTTACCTTTTCTCTACTTTCTCTCACTAAAATTCTCCCTTTATCTCTTCTAAAGCTCTTAATCCAAATTTCAGCCAAAATCCTCTCTTCCAACCCTAAATATGGTGTTTTATAAAGCTAAAAATGGATCTGGGTGCTTGGGTTGAAATTTTCACCAAAATGGCAAAAACTCTATCAAAGACGAAAAAGGAGGTTTAGAAGCTTTTTTGCCATGCCGCTGGCAACAACCGGCGGTTTAACCTGGACTCTAAGATAAGGGTTTTTTAAGATTTCTGCTTTTTTAAGTTTAGGGTTTAGGGTTTTTAGGAATTTCTAGGTTAAAAATCATTAATACGAGCTTCGCCGGAGATGTCACAAGGCTCGCCGAGATGAAATAAAGCAAGGGTAAATATCAAATATACATCATCATCATCTCGAAAGAGGGACTACAAAATCCCATCCTCACAGGCTACCCCTTATGAGATCACTACTGCCATGGGTCAGTGTGATCTCATGAAAGAGCAAGGGTTTAGAAATTGCACCTGATGGATGATAAGGTTTACCCCTTGGTCGGACTTATGCTTTATAGATTGAGGTTGCCCCTTGGTCAGACGTATGCTTTGTGGATTGGTTACCGCTTGGTCAGACTTGAGCTTCTCGGAGAGGTTACCCCTTAGTCGGACTTATGCTTTATGGATGGGTTACCCCTTGGTTGGACTTATGCTTTGCAGAAAGGTTTCCCCTTGGTCGGACTTATGCTTTATAGATTGGTTGCCCCTTGGTTGGACTTATGCTTTATGGATTGCTTGCCCCTTGGTCGAACTTATGGTTTATGGATTGGTAGTTCAAGGGTTTCAGAAGTCTTGGATGATAGGACGACGGTTGAAACTGAAAGAGGCATGTATAGGGTCACGCTGTGATCTTAAAGGGGTGAACCCAAAGGCAACATGTATGGGGTCATGTTGGGACCTTTAGTTGGCATTCCAGATGTGCACTTAAAGATCATAACGTACAGGGTCATTCCGTAACATCCAAATGATGTTCTAGGGGATGAATCTGGAGATTTGTATGTATAGGGTCTTATCGTAATCCCTAATTGACATAGTGAATGAGTATATTGGGTTTACGGTTGTGGTTGTACCTGTAAGGAGTAGTATGAGAACAAGATTAGACAGATTTTTAAATGACATTTTTACTACTTGATCGACTTTATGAAACAAAAAAAATATTTTTCCCCTTTGATCAATAGTAAAAATGTAATAATAAAAAGTACAAGGGTTTCAGAAGTCCTGGGGTATCGGATGGTGGTTGAAACCAAAAGCAACGTGTACGGGGTCATGGTACAATCTCGGAGGGGTGAACCCAAAGGCGACATGTACGGGGTGATGCTGGGACCTTCATTTGGTGTTCCATGGGTGAACCCAAAGGATGACATGTACGGAGACTATATCAGGGACCTTCAGTTGGCGTTCCAGGGGTGAACCTAAAGGGTGACACGTATGAAGACTGTATCAGGGACCTTCAGTAGGTGTTCCAAGAGTGAACCCAAAGGGTGACATGTACAGAGTCTATATCAGGGACCTTTAGTTGGCATTCCAGAAGGTGGACACAAAGGGTGACGCGTATAGAGACTGCATCAGGGACCTTTAGTTGGCGTTCTAGGGGGTGAACCTAAAGGGTGACATGTACGAAGACTGTATTAGGGACCTTCAGTTGGCGTTCTAGGGGTGAACTTAAAGGGTGACACGTACGGAGACTGTATGAGGGACCTTCAGTTGGAGTTCTAGGGGTGAACCCAAAGGGTGACACATACGAAGACTGTATCAGGGACCTTCATTCGGCGTTCTAGGGGTGAACCTAAAGGGTGACACATACGGAGACTGTATCAGGGACCTTTAGTCGGCATTCTAGAGGTGAACCCAAAGGGTGACATGTGTAGAGACTGTATCAGGGGTGTCGGCGTGGCCCAAATGAGGATATTTTAGCTTGCCCCTTGCGGCTGTACCTACAATGAGTGATAAGTAAAATAAGATTAGACAGATTTTTTAGACGACGTTTTTACTGCTTGATCGATTTTTTGAAACAAAAAATATTTTTTCCCCTTCGATCAATAGTAAAAACATGACAATTAAAAAAATACAAGGGTTCTAGAAGTCTTGGAACATCGAGGGCTTGAAGAGCCGGATTGGTCTTTTGCCAAGAAGGGCCTGAAGTGCCGGATTAGGCTTGCATGGCTTGACATGATGTTGAAAATACAAAAGGTTTAGAAATCTCGGGTCGTTGTTGCTATAATTCATTGAATCTTCAAAATGCGGAAAAATTTGAAGTCATTATTGGTATTTTGATGTTGCTGACGATATGGTCATGCCATCACTAGCAAGGGGTGCCATATAGTTTTCTTGACCAGTTGACCGAGTCCAAATAGTTGTGTCTTTTAGAGCTAAGGCCGTCGATGATATGACTGAAGGCAGGATCAATATCCCTAGTGAAGGTGGGATCAATGCCCCTAGCAAAGATGGGAAGTGATATCCTGAGAGTATGAGGGAATGATGTCCCGAGCAAAGGTGGGGACGATGTCTCGAGCCAAGGTGAGAGTGATTTCTCAATCAAAAGTGGGAAGCATTATCCCAAGCAAAGGTGGGAATCGATATCCCGATTAAAGATGGGAGTGATGTCCCGAGCGAAGGAGGTGGGAACGATGTCCCAAGCAAAAGCGGGATCAATACCCCTAATTGTGATAGGAGGGACATCCCAAGCGATGGTGGGAAGTGCTATCCCAAGTGAAGGTGGGAATCGCTATCTCAATCAAAGATGGTAGTGGTGTCCCAAGTGAAGGAGGTAGGAATGACGTCCTAAGCAAAAGCGGATCAATGCCCCTAGCGATGATGGGAGTGACATCCCAGGTGTTAGCGGGAGCGAGATCCTGGCAGAGGATGGGAGCGATTTCCCAAGCAAAGTTGGGAGCGATATCCCGAAGGAAGATGGGAGTGATTTCCTAAGCAATGTTGGGAGCAATTTCCTAATCGATGATAGGAGCAATTTCCCGAGCGATTTCCTGACCGATGATAGAAGCAATTTCCCGACCAATGATAGGAGCCATTTCCTGAGTGATGATAGGAGTGATGCTCCTATCGATGATTGGAGCAAAATCCTGCTACCTTTTTCATTGAGTAAGGGTGATTGTTGTCTGTAATCATTGTATCATTTGGTTGATCGAGCTTGATCGACGTTTGGTTGGTTGGTTATTCCTTGTGTTTGGGTATTTGCCCTTAGCCATCTTTTGGTCAATAAATGATGCCATTAGACTTGAGTCACGGTCGGGGAAGAACCTGTAACCGTCCTCAATCTACATTAAGACAAAGTAGAGAAGTTAGCCCAAAGCGTGAATTGTGTTATTTTTGCTCGATATGTAGAAGACCAAAAGGTGAGTGATTATTTTATCTATTTTTTTGCATGCCACTTTTCTGATTTAATTTTTTTCATTTAGATTCGATAATGCTTAAGCTTGTCTCTACTTACTAGGTTGGAGGACCTGCTCTTATTCATGCTCTTGATTGCCCCTTGGGCTGGGCATTTGTGAGGTCATTCCTAATTTGATTGGAATCTCCCCATCGGATCCATGGTGGAAGGTTTCAGCTGCTTGAGGACCAAATCGCCCACTTTTAGGGGAAACTTCTGGTGTCTTACCCGACTGTTGTAGGCTCGGGATGTGCGCTACTGGTAAATCTGGAGGTTATCAAGGGCCCTCAACCTCTATTAATCCATCATGTTCAGTTGTTCGAATCTTGCCTGAGTCTATTCAGGGTCTTACGATTTAGGTCTTAAAGCGACCCTCAATGATTTTAACTCGGATTTAACTGTAGCTCATTTCCCTATCATAAGCCAATTAGCTTTTGGTTTGAGGGTGTTTTTGCTTGGTGCCCCTCCAAAAGGGAAAATGGTAGCTAATCTGGCGGCATCTCTTGATAGTCTGGTTTTCAGTTTAGATTGTATGACTAGCTTATGTCTTGTGAGGTGGGGATTTATGATATTTTGTCTTATATCTTATATTCTCGGTGGCAGTGTTAGAAGATTTCGGATGCCTCAATGTTGGGCCTCAGCCGCGCCTTTATGGATGGTCCAAGGCTCTTAGTGTCCATTCATTCTGATCTTTAAAGTGATATCGATTTTGGTATATTACAAAAATTCTGGTTTGTGGGAGTCTGGGTGCCTGAAAAGTGTCTTCTTAACTAGTTTGCTTGTTTTCTGATTGCTCCATTAGACTGTGTTTGTACGGTCCTCCCTGATAAGGCCTAACTTTGCCCCTTGTGCCAGTGGTGGAGGGTTTCAACTATGTCTTGTTTCCATAAACCAAATGACATTTGGCTTGGGGCCTTTTCTTGGTGCCTTTTAGATGGTCTGCTGCTTTGTGACTTCAGTTATATGATTACGCTATAGCATGATGTCTGTTCCTGTATTTTATGTTCTTGGCTATAGTTGCCTCCTTCGAGGGGTTTGACATGGGTTAAGCCGTGTCAGGTGAAGGTGTGTGTCTCTGTGAGTTTGTTCATTTCTTGGCGATGAGATTTTGCTTTCCCTAAAGCTGTGTTGATGTAGCCACATTTGCTTTGATGAAGGCCGAAGTTTGTCGATGGGTTGAAAAATGCATGTCTTATTTTTCCACAAAATAAGCCAAACCTTTTTAACAGGTTTGTGCAAATTTTGTTGAGTTAATTCCAGGCGAGATCATACTTCTTTCTTGATGCTTGGTAACCTAACTGTCAATTCTGGTCATGTTTAGGCGAAAGCGTTATCGTAACCTTTAAGCACTTTATTATCTCTCATTTTTAAACAGGAGTTAAATTTTTAGAAATGATTACCACCATCTGTACTCAAATTACTTTCATGAAATGAAGTATTTTGAATACTAAAAACATCATGCGTATGCTTATATGAATGCGTGGATCAAATGGTCGAAACATGAAATAAGTAACAAAATATAAGTTTGCTCATGGAGCCAAAAGTTACAAACATAACATTGTTCAAACTGAAAGCATAAAGAAATCTAAAGATTATAAATCAAGGCTTTTCATCCTCCACAGGTGGAGGGTCTTCGGTGTTGATGTTGGTGGCGAGCGGAGTCTCATTCTGCTTGGTACTGGGTGAGGTGTCTCTCGCCTGACTCAACTCCTCAATGAGGACCTTGATGAACTACCTCATGGCCTTGATCATCGGGTTCTTAGCTTTGCTTTCACCATGCTTCTTTGCTAAAACTGTCATGGCTTTGATCATGGTGGCCATAACCTCCTTGGCCTCTTCATCGATTGACTCCTCGTCCTCGTCGTCGGAGCATGATTTTTCTTTGCCCTTGGAACAGATGGCCTTAATGAGTTCATATGGCTCATTTCCTTGTTTAGGCAAGCTAGGCTTGGTCATCTTTGTTTGGTTGTCAAACTCCGGCAAGGGGCAGTTCATAGCGCTAGATGCTCTTTTAGGTTCAGCAATCTTCCTATCCCTTACCAGACGTTGGATGGCATGAACCAAAGTCCTATATTCATTAGTGCGATGACCTGACAGAACATCTTATTCATAAAAGCTTTTTCTCTCCTCTCTTGTGGGGGATCTATATTCACGAAGGGATTTGAGAAGGCATGCTTCCCTCAATTTGGTGAAGATTACATTAAGCGGCAGTTTCCATGGACTTGTGCTAACCTTAAGATCGCTGCTTGGCTAAATAATGGCAGCTGGTGCCAACTTTTGAGAGGTCTTTTGGCCTATCATGATTCGAGATGGGGACACGCACGAGTTAGGGCTCTGAAAGACCTGATCTCCCTCTATTTAGGCTCCTTCCTTTTTTTGATCATAGTCAGCTGTCACCAACTAACACAAGAGGGGTTCTACTTCAGGTATCATGCCTGGAGGTTGCATGACCTGGTCATACTAAGGAGGCATCGGGGCTACAAATAGCATAAATTGTGATGGAGTGACCAATGTTGGAGGCGAGATGCCAGAGAATGACAGAGGAACTAGACTTTGGGCTCCTTCCCTTTGCTTGTGGTAAGTGGATGGCAGTGATTGTAAGAGTGTTTCACCATTGGGTGTCATGCCCAAAGATTACATGACCTGGTCACTAGTTCGGAGGATGGATGACTGTTGTAGAGTAGTTGCAGCTGTGGGTGTCACGGCTGAAGATTGTGTGAGCTGGTAAGAATTCAGGTTTGCTAAGGCTTGCTTGATAGATGCCTGCACAGCTGTCTAAATCAGTTCCCAAATAATGTTTCAGAATTGATCTGAGCTTAGAAATTGGATGATGGCGGTGTTGATTTCTGACCCAAGAGATGGAGGGTGAGCTGTTGGCGATGTAGGAGTAGGGCCAGGTTGTCCCTTGAGAAGGGCGATGTTGTCATTGTGAGACATGGCTGGCGACGAAGGTTTGGATATAAGAGGAAGACTGTTTAGGTTCATGAATCACGGGTCAGACCATGAATGGGTTGTAAATGGTTATGGATGGCATGCATGCTTTCATTCTTGGGAAGCGATGTATGATATGTATGGCTGCATGTAGATGTGGTTAGTGATGGTGCTAAGTCTTATCCCTCCAACATTCATGGGACGTTCGTACCCTTTGTCACGCATAGTGATGACTCAATGGGGGTACAAAAGAAGTCCAATGAATGTTGCTAAACCTCTCCTATAAATAGAGATCGGTAAGGGTAAGTTGATTTTTGGATCTTGAAGCCGATGCATGGGTGATTCATGAGCACGTAGCATATAGCACATAAAACGTCCCTCTTCCAACCTTATGACTCCTGCATAACGCCTCTTTGGAAGGATGGAGTTTGGCTTCTTCACCAGTAATGGCAAAAGAAGTGCTTCCCAATTATTTTATTTGTTCTGGTAATCCTAAAGGGATGAAGCGCTAAGGCTTTTTCTAATGCAGCTTTGGTATAGGGTTATTGATGTAGAAGGTTCTCATTTACCTTGATTCCATATTACTCAACCACTCCCCAAATAGGTGCAATTGCAGGAGTTTAGGTGTTGGTTAAAATGAGTGATCCACCCGCTAGGCATCCTCAATTCTAAACTGGGCATGAGTGATACTTTTGTGAGCTTCTCGGGTAAAATAGGGCACCTAATATTACCGAATTACCTACACGCGTGTTTAAGGATAAAACGTTATAAAAAAGAATGAAGTTTTAATTTGGCCAATGATTTCAATACATCATCAAAATACTTTAAACTTATCCAAACTATTAAGATCAAGTTTAAATAGATCAATCCCCAGCAGAGTCACCACTGTGAGCGGATGACCTTTTTCCCACCCAGGAGGTCCGTGTGAGATGCATCGCAAGGGGGGGGGAATATAACTGGCGCTGTGAAGCATGCCGAGGGATTGATCCTTACTTTAGGCATGATGAAAGCACTGATGTTGAAGTTGAATTTTAAGTCCAATTTAGGTGTTAAAGGATACAAGATCAAAATCCCGTACTTAAAATAGAGTCGCCACCCGGTTCAATTCAATCGGGAAATTTTAGTACGATTTTCCCACCAGGTTGTAGACCATACCTTAAGTAGAGATTCCGAGTTTGGATG
This sequence comes from Euphorbia pulcherrima, assembly GCA_947683365.1. Lineage (NCBI taxonomy): Eukaryota > Viridiplantae > Streptophyta > Magnoliopsida > Malpighiales > Euphorbiaceae > Euphorbia > Euphorbia pulcherrima. The sequence goes on from CANTUS010000004.1 coordinate 6,409,258, forward strand.
ATGTTTATCTATTTTTCATTAGGCTAAGTTTAAATATTCCATTCTCTCTTAATCGGTTTTAATCCACCCTATTTATTATGTTTTCACTTTATATGTTGTTTTCGCATTTGTCAAGCAATCAAAGCGATTAATATATTATTACAGTCATCCAAAAGTAAATGCAGAAATTGAAATTATTATAGGGCTTTCAAATCCTATACATTTATGCGATAAATAAAATACCTGAAGGCCTAACATCCATCTAACCTAAATCTACCTGCAGAAAATGGTTAGCACGGATACAGCACGTCCTATGAGGTGTATCACTTAGCATGCATAGTTAGTGGACAAAACAAGACTTGAGTTAGCGTGAACATGGCATATTCATTTGTTATGTCATAAAGCCCGGTTGGATGGCTAAAAGTGAGTTTTGAAAGGCGTTTGCGGGAAAATTCTGTCTTAACCAAATTTTAGGCTAGAACGTTGTTTTAACCTGATTATTAGTGAAAATGCCACATGGTATAAGGTATGGACTATTTTCAGAAGGTTCTGGACCTTTATGATTGCACTGTACATCCTAACTTCTGAAATATAACTAGGTTGGAAAAAAACGAAATAAAACAGCTATCTAGAAGGTCATGTCACCGGCAGCATGGTTCATACAGCCGGCGGCATCAGTGATGTCGCTAGTAGTATCAGTCACACAGGTAGGCTACATAACTTTCTGGATACAATAAAGAAAGGGTCCTACAAGAAGATGAGACCTCTAGAGGCAAGTGATGTCGCTAGCGGTATCAATGATGTTGTGGGCGGCATGGTTGATACCGCCGGCGACATCACTTTCCTCTAGCGGCTTTAGCTTCTTATAGCAGTAGCAGGTAACGGTAAAAAATGTCCGAAAACTTGAAAATAAGCACAAAATAATACATAACAGCACAAACAAGTAAGAATGAAGCCAAAGAGCTATGTGACTCAGAATTTTACATCAAGGCCGTGGATCCACCTCTTCGTGATGCAATGACACCTTCGGGAAGCTCAAAATTACGATTTGGGTAGTGATTTAAAGATTGAAATATTTTTGTGTCTAAAAATCCTATTAGATTGATTTTAAACGAGGAATTTTAAAGATTTTAATGTTTAAACTAAGAGATTTGGCAAAGAAAAATCAAGAAAAGATGAATTAGAGTCCCTTTTCTTATCTTTTCTCTACTTTCTCTCACTAAAATTCTCCCTTTATCTCTCCTAAAGCTCTAAATCTAAATTTCAGCCAAAGTCCTCTCTTCCAACCCTAAATGTGGTGTTTTATAGAGATGAAAAAGGATCTGGGCGCTATGGTCGAAATTTTCACCAAAATGGTAAAAACTCAGTCAAAGACGAAAAAGGAAGTTCTGCAGCTTTTTTGCCATGCCGCCGGCAACATGAGTGATGTCGTTAGCGATATGGGCCAGGCCACCGGCGGTTTGGACCGCCCACGGCTTAACCTGGACTCCAGGATAAGGATTTTTTAAGATTTTTGCTTTTTTGAGTTTAGGGTTTCTAAGAATTTCTAGGTTAAAAATCATTAATAAGAGTTTCATCAGAGATGTCACAAGGCTTGCTGAGATGAAATGAAGCGAGGGTAAATATCGAATATACATCATCATCGTCTCGCGAGAGGGACAGCAAAATCCCGTGCTCACAGTTATAAAACAATAAGTATGGTGTCTTAAAAACCATAACCGACGGGAGTTACAAAATTTAATCAAATATATCCGTTGGAGAATTAAAATCTCTTAAAGCTCACTTTTATTAAGCAAATAAAGTTTGTAACTTCCACCATAAACTATTTTTACCACAAGATATTTTTCTCATTAAAAAATATCATAAAACTTATTCTTTTGAAAGTAACATAAAACTCTCATTTTTTCCAACAGCAGGTCCACTAGCTGTAGCTCGAGAGGCAATGGAAGATTGCACCCTCTATAGATACCATATACCAAAAGGTTAGGTAAGTTACATCGCGACCTAGATGTCTGGCAAAACCCTAATGAATTTCAACTGGAAAGATTTTTAACGAGCCATGTGAATGTCGAGTATATAGGTCAGCATTTGGAGTTTGTACCATTTGGGTCGGGAAGAAGAAAATGTCTTGGATATAACTTTGCAATGCAGGTGATTCAGTTGACAATTGCTATATTTCTTCATGGGTTTACTGTTAAAACTCCAAATAATGAGTCTATAGATATGACCGAGAGCTTAAATATTTCCTTATCAAGGGAAACACCTCTTGAAGTTATGATTACTCCACTCCTTCTTCCATAACTTTATGAATAATTGATAAGTAACTTTACGAATAAGTTAATATATGGGTGACTGAAGTGTTGGTTTAGTGGTTAACACTAAAGCCGTGACCTCTAGATATCCTTGGTTTGAGTCACATCTTAAGTGGGTTGAGGATTTTCTTTCTATTTAATGTAAGTCCAAATGAGACAATATTTTTTTTAAAAAAAGAAATTTGATATGTGAGTGTGTTACTCTCTTCATATATAATAACAAATTATTTAGCCTAGTTATCAATAGTTTTGGAGTTATAACATATGTAATAATGTAATATTGTCTTTTCTGTATAAAACAAACCGGAAAATTACATAAGGAACTTGGTATTTTATACCATTTTTGTTAAATGATTGACACGTAGTCAGTTTTTATACTATAATAATAATAATAATAATAATAATAATAATAATAATATGTGGCTACATGTCAATCATCTAACGAAAATGGCATAAAATAACCGAAACCCTGTATAAAAACAAAAAATAAAGAGTTATCCATCTTTTAACTATTGTTGTTTTATTAATTAATTACATAGATGCTATAGACGTTTGTCCATTTAGTTTTTGTTAAATAATATTAGTATTATTAGTTTGCTATACAAATGAAGTCACTGTAGAAAAATGGCCAAACGCATACGGACCCCCTTAAATTTGGCACAAATGACTATTGCCACCTCCAACTTACAGGCTTGATACTTTCCCCCCTAAAATTGACAAATCTGAATAACATAACCATAAATCGCTGAGTTGGCAGATGACATGGCACTAGCTAACTTTTCAAGCGAGTTGCTTCATCTTTTTGACGAGAAAAACTAAAAAAATGCCCTAGAATTCTACAAAACCCTTATTCCCTCTTTGTCATTACTTCCTCCATTTCCTTCAAGTCCATAAATTCACTCGGTATCATCACCTCATCACCGTGACTTCCACCTTCACCTTCAATTCCTTCACTGAACTCTACCGCTCCTCCATCGAATCTCCTAAACTCCACTCCTGAACTCCCTTCATTTCCTCCCTCAAACATCCTCTCTGTTTCCTAATGAGAAAAGAAAGTAAATTTGCAAATTTCTAAGAAAAATTCTTAGAACCAAAGATATCCCACTCATTGTTGTTTGTTTTAACCAGAAAAAATAGAAATGAAAAATTGAATTGAGCAATCGACTTCGTGGATTTCAATTGAATTGAAAAAGTAAATGGTGACTACTAAATTAAATTGAAACGAAAGCGGAAATTCAAATTGAGAATGAATAGAGAGTTTAATGGGCATTAAGAGAGAAAGAGAGTGATGTGTGAGGGAAAGAGAGAGAAACCAAAGTTGTTTTTCTTGCAATTAGGTATTTGACAAAAATAAAAAATAAAAAATCCATTTCAATTTATGCACTGGATTTTTTGCATGGTGTTTGGTGGTTTAATTTGGAGAGAAGAGAAGAAAATAAATGGAAATAAAATTAGAAAAAATGAAAGGAAATTTGGGGAAGTTGGTATAATTGAAAAGAAAATTTGTGAGAAGGATTCGAATGAATTGTTTTAGGGACTTTTTTAGAATTTTTTATTTTTTATCCGAGGTGTCAAACCTATATTGGTTTGATTTTTCCATTTTTTGACAAGTCCAACTTAGTTGTATGACTTTTTCTTTGCATATGTGACACTTCACGCGCGTGCATTCCACTCTAGGGTATGAAACTGGGCAAGTGCGTGATTTGGGGTTATATTATACAAAAAAATCCAACTTTATGGGGGAAGTGTTAAGCCTGTAAGTTGGGGGAGGCAACAGCTGATTTGTGCCAAGTTTAGGAGAGTCCGTATGCATTTGGCCAGAAAAATTGGTAGTAGAAAATATTTACTAGAGAAAAACCAGTTTATTTCATACAAAAAGAATATATTATTTTAGTATAAAGCACACATTTTATGTGGCTTATACTTTGCTTATACCGGTATAAAGCACAATGGCGCACTTTATACTACTCTTATTTCGCAAGTATACCATGCAATTGCAAGATTTCTCCCCAGCGCACCGCCATTATACCTATTGTATAAGTGTAGGAAAAAATATTATTAAAAAATATTATATGAATTTATGTTAGAAAGGAAAAGTAGCCTAATTAAGAAAGGAAAAGTAGCCTAATTAAGAATGCTTGGAGAGAAAGAATAATTGGGGAGGAAGAGTACTTAGGGATGAAGTATACTGGGAGAGAAAGAATGGAATTCATTGTAAAGTAATGGTATGATATTTACCATAATAAGCCTTCAAGTGTATTATTAAAAGGCTAGCTTGTATATTCTAATTCAATCAATCGATACACAAAATTTTTTTCTCTCAAATAGCTTTTCTTAGTTTCAATATTTTAAACATGGTATAAGAGCAGGTCGAATGGTTCTAGGACCAATTTTATTACAAGTTTGGTCGTCACCTATCAAACTTATCACCATGTCCAAAGATGATAGATCATCACTGGTCATCAATCCACCAACTCAAAAATCTCAGGCTACCAAGTCTAAGGATGGTAACTCAATCAAACAATTTGGAGTCAGTAATGAAAACTTGACAATTCAATTTGCAAATTTAATCAAAGAATCTTGAGAACTATGAAAATCAAGTGCCGCTGAGGAAAAGGGTACCTCATCTCAAATAGAGAAATCAAAACTCAACTGAAGCCACTATGGAATGACAAAGCATACAAGAGAAACATGCTTTGAAATCTAAGAGTATCCCAATTGGTGGAATGACGGATATAAAAAGAAGGGGCATGCCACCAACAGCGATGGAAATGACCAACCGAGCATCAGCGGAGGAGAAAGCATTAGAGGTGCATTATCAGCCACGATAGAGCTAACCAAAATTCCTCATGTATTTTTTTATTGTGTGGCAACCAGCACTATGACCTTTGATGCAAATGATATCAAAATCAAAACACAACCAATAAAGACACATGTTAAGGCAGCCGATGGAGGAATTATCTCTGTAGAAGGAGCCAGATCAATTCAGATATCATCCACACTAAAATTATCAAATTGTCTTTATGTTCCATCATTATCACACAAATTACTATATATTAGTCATGTGACAAAGGAACTAAATTTTATTATACTAATGCATCATACTTTTTGTATACGGCAGGACGTCATGATAAGAACGCTTATTGGAAGGGGCACTGAGCATCAAGGATTGTACTATATGGATGAAGTTACCCAACACAGTACTCTAATGCTTGTGCATGGAACTTATGATAGGGAAGCTTGGCTCTGGCATCGGCGTTTAGAGCATCCATCCACGGGTTATTTACACCTTCTATTTCCCAATCTTTTTAAGTAAAATAATCGTTTACATGGTGAGACTTGTGTTTTAGCAAAAAACCATGGACAGACTTTCAAACCCAATCTGAGCATGGGATTTTGCAGTCCCTCTCGCGAGACGATGATGACGTATACCCGATTTTAATACCTCAAGATAAAAGTTCTCTTTAGAATTTTTATTACCAATAAAATATTCCTTGCGAATTTTATACTTGATAAAATCGAATTCGGCGTGGCCAAGTAATGCATTTGGTGGGAGCTTGAACCGATGATTTACACCCAAATAAGAAATACCCATTAAAACATCATTAAAATTCAAAAAGATGCCTTTTAACCCACTTTTGACCACCTTTTGCAACTTTTTAGGCTCCTGGGCCCGCTGGCTGTCGGCATGCCAGAGGCTGATGACACTAGCGGCGTCAGCCATGCCGCCGACAGTATCACCATGTCATAGGCGACATCAGCCATACTGCCGGTGACATTGCCATGTTACCAGCGACATGGCCTAAAGCGGGTCCCTGCACAGATAGCCTTTCTGCCACTTTCGGCGCAATTGGTCAAAAAGGTCTCGAAAACCACCCCAATTTGCCTATAAAAACACACCTTAGGCTTTGGGGAGGAGGGAGGAAAAAAACCATCTAAGGTTTGAAGTTTAATTTTAGAAGGAGAAAATAGATTTTAGTGAGATAAGAATTAGGTAAGGCAGGAAAAAGGGATTACAATCTATTTTTCGTGGTTTTTCTTCTTTGAACTCTCTAATTGTGAGGTTAAAATTTACTACTAAATCATTGTAACAAGCTCCCCATAGGGGTTTCTTTTCAGTTCACGAAGAGGTGGATTCAGGTTCTTGAGGTAAAAATTCTGAGTCTCATAGCTCTTTGGCATTAATATTACTGATTTGTGCTGATTCTTATTGATTTGAGCTCATTTTTGGGTCCTTGGTCATTTTTTACTTCTCCCTACTGCTGCTGCAAGAAATTAAGGTCGTCAGAGACATGTGATGACACGGCGGTATCACCCATGTCGCCAGAGACATCACTGATACCGCCAGTGGCATTACATTCCCCAGAGACTTCACTTTCTTGTGGGACCCTTTTTTTATAATACCCAGAAAGCCATGTAGCCTGCCTATAAACTGATGCCACCCGCAACAACATTGATGTCGTCGACGGCATCATCCATATTGCCAGCGACATAAACCATGTCACCGGCGGCATCAGCGGGATTGTCGGCGGCATGACTTTCTGGATAGCTATTCCTATTTCATTCGTTTTTTACCTAGTTTATTTTCCAAAACTAGGATATACAGTGCAATGATGGAGGTCCAAAACCTTCCGAAAATAGACCCCACCCCATAACTTGTGGCATTTTCACTAATAATCTGGTTAAAACAACGATCAAACCTAAGATTTGGTTGAAAATGGAATTTCTTGCAAACGCCATTCAAATCTCATTTTAGCCATCCAACCGGGCTTTATAATATTGTAAATAAAACATGTCATATCCATGCTAAACCATCTTCTGCAGGTAGATGTATATTAGACACTCGGGCATTTTATTTATCCAATAGAAAAAATGTTTAGGACTTGGAAGCCGTGTAATAATTTTATTTTTCTGCACTTATTTTTGGATGATTGTAATAATTTATTCATCGCTTCAATTGCTTGATAAATGCGAAAACAACACAATAACCAAAAACACAAATAGATAGGATGGATTAAACCGATTAAGAAAGAATGAAGTATCTTAACCTGGCCTAATGAAAAATAGATAACATCATCCGAACTCGAAATCTCTACTTAAGGTATGGTCTAACCACCCGATGGGAAAATCGTACCAAAATTTCTTGGTTGAGCTGAACCGGGTGGCGACTCTATTTTGAGTACGGGATTTCGATCTCGTATCTTTTTCAAATATGCAAAACCATTTTCCAATCACATCACTCGCATCCCCCGTTATTTTAAAGAGGCCGGCCCACCGGCCCGGCTTCGTTGCCGCCCTGCAAAACGTCATTTGCTCACAGTGGCGACTCTGTTGGGGAGCGATCTCTTGAACTTATCTTTTCATAAAGTTTAAAAGATTTTGATGATGTATTGAAATCATTGGCTAGATTAAAACTTCATTCTTTTTTTAACGTTTTATCCTTACATGTGTAGATAGTTTGGTAATTTTTAGGTGGCCCATTTTACCCGAGAAGCTCATAAAAGTATCACTCATGCCCTGTTGGAATTGAGGATGCCTAGTGGGTGGATCACTCATTTAACCAACACGTAAACTCCTGTGATCGCACCTATTTGGAGAGTGGTTGAGTAACGTGGAATCAAGGTAAATGAGAACCTTCTACATCAATGACCATATACCAAAGCCGCGCTAGAAAAAGCCTTAGCACATCATTCCCTTAGGGGCACCAGAACAAATAAAATTATTGGCATGTGCTTCTTTCGCCATTACCGGTGAAGAAGCCAAACTCCATCCTTCCAAAAAGGCATTATGCGGGAGTCATAAGGTTGGAAGAGGGACGATTTGTGTGCTACGTGCTCCGTGATCATGCACCCTCATGCATTGGCTTCAAGAGCCAGAAACGAATCAACTTACCCTTACTACTTCCGCTTGTGAAAGAGGTTTGGCAACATACGTAGGACTTCTCTTATGCTTCTGTTGCATCACCACATATCACTATGTATGACATGAGATACAAATGTCCCACGTATATTGGAGGGATAAGCCGTCGCATAATCTCTAACCACATCTATGTGCAGCCATACGTATCATGCACTGCTTCTAAAAATAAAAGGCATGCATACCATCCATACCACTTACAAACCTATTCATGATCTGATCCACTGCATACCATTTTTGCTAGGAGGAGGCGGACTGATCATCGCACTCCGGCTTGGAAAAGGATAGAACACCGCTTGTTTCATCATCCTCTCATCCCGATTGTCACTACGGAAGTCGAAGGGATTCCACACACCGATTCTAGTGGGGAATCAGATTCGAAACAAGTTCAGTTAAGCCGGAGCCCTTCTCAACCAGCCATGTCTTTTCCAAGAATTGAAGGGACCCCTCCAACCAAAGAACCCTCTGGACCTACTTCCAGCTCGGGAACGAGATCTTAATTGCCTCCTAACTTTAACTTTGCCAGTGCTATGGCACAATTCCAAAACTCAGATGCTTTTTAGGCTTCTATCCAAACCACTGTTCAGGCTGTCGTTAAGCAACCTCTTGAAGATAGAAATTTTGATCAAGTATCAGCATCTGATATTTAGGCCCAGAACGGTTTAGCATAGATGTTGACCGATCTAGTAGGAACAAGACCTGTTACACCTATTTTTCAATCAACCTAGCCTATAGCAAGCCCATTCCAGTTTGGCCAAGCTTCGGCTTTTCTATCAACTTCGACTGTTCCATCAATTATGCCTTTTAATCCAAGACCTTTTGCTCAAACCTCTGCTCCTCCGGTATTTACTCACTAGTGCCCAACTTCTCAGCCACTGCCCTCTTTCACTCCTCTGCAGTTCATTATAACTCCTAAAGGTACCACCTACCCCTAAAATTCTTTTACCAGCTAGCTGACCATTCATCCTCCGCTACCTTTGACACTCAACGACCAGGTCACGCAACCGCTGGGCGTGACACCCGAGGTAGTCGCTTTTATTTGACAAATGATAGCTTCTCAAGCTATCAATGACCAGTTCACATATTCTTCGGGTGCAACACTCAAAGCCTTAGTTATCCCTCATAAACTGGTCAGTGACCAGGTCACGCAGCCTTTGGGTGTGACACCCGAGATCCAAGCTTACATCAACCGCCTTATCACCACTAAGAAACCAAAAAGAGATGAAGACTGGGACCCCGATAATTTTACTATACTGAATATGGCTCATTATGATGGTTTTAGAGCACTTGCCTCTCACATTATAATGTATGAAAGAATAATACGCGTGAAGAAGTTAAGTGATAAGGTGCTTGCTGAAATGTTTCCTTGCTCCCTTAGGGGCCTTGCCCTCGAATGGTATCACACCTTGCCACAGCATATTGTCGCCGATTGGAATTTTTTATCTGAGGCATTGAAAGTGCCTTATTGTTTTAATAATATGATGGAAACAACCCTCCAACATCTTAATAGGTTCCATCAAATTCCCAATGAAACCTTTAAGCAATACTTTAATCAGTGGATGTTAACCCAGGTCTTAATGAAATCCAAGCTAAGCCTCAAGGAAATGATCGCCAAACTCCTCGAAGGGTCTCTCCCCCTATTCTGCAAAGAAATGGCTACTGATTCTTTCCTATTCTACAAGGCTATGTTCGAGAAGGCTGAGAAAATTGAGTGTGAGGTAGAGCGTGAAAAGCCCGAAAGAGCAGGGAAACCATGGTTCAGAAAAAATGAAGCTCAACCCTCAACCTTAGGGCCAGGTAAGCCTAAAGTACCGGCTGCAGTTTAGGCCTTTTCTCAAACCCTGCTATGCCTCTCGCAATCACTCCGGCTTCGCCAATGGTTGCCACAATCTAGCCTCCTCCCCCCCCCCTTTATTTTGGCAAAACCCTTATAAGTTACCCCTACGGGTCATCTTCCAGCGTTTGAGGGAAGTGGGTTTCATACAGTCCCTTCAGGAATACAAGCCACCTAGACCTGAGGATAAGAACAACTTCTGTAACTATCATGTTCAGGTAGGACACCAAACCAACAATTGTAAAGCCCTGCTCTCGGTAATTCAATGCTTGGTTAGCAAAGCAAAGATCGCTAAACCTCACAAAATTTCGAGCACTATGAATAACCCTTTGCCAAATTTTAGGGACAAGGTTGGCATGGTCCAGTCTAGTTTATCTGAAACCACAATCTTTGATCTCCTTGCTCAGAGGCCAGATAATAATAACTCTATCTTGGTCATCGATTCGGCTCTCCCGTCTTACTCAATTTTTGATCTGATCAACCAAGCCAACCCAGGGTTCAAATCTATCCAGGGGATGGAAGTTAATCCAAACCAGCCAAAGCAAGAAAGCCATAGGTCTCGGCCGTTCGTGGCAAAAAGAATGAAAGTTAGGAAAAAACACTATTCAGCATAGATTCCTTTATTTCAAAGGACTACTCCGATGGTGATGAGGAAGTAGCTTAAGGGACCAAGGTTGTAAGCATCGAATTATTCAAGGTTGATCAAAATAACCTTTTTAACGTGGATAAGTATGAGCTGCAAAGCCCAGACTCGGACTCTGAGGAATAACAGTATCTGTTTGAAAAATGAGCCACTAAGAGTGTCTAACTCGATGATGTTCTTAACATTACTCGGAGTGGCCGTGTATATCAGCCTGAAGACCGATATCTCTGCTTGAACAAAGACCCAGTTCATAGCAGGGTTGAAACTACCGCGAGACCCCTTTCTCCACCTCCACCTGTCCCAACTAGTCTTGGGGTTGACCCTCTCATTACCCAACTAAAAAACACCCAAGCCCGATAGAGTATCTGGCAGCTGGTAATCAACTCCAAAGGGTATCACAAGGGCTTGATTAAATGACTCCTCGATTTAAAAGCTAATCTGGTCACCTAAGTTGTTGAGATGTGCGCCATGGTTAGAGAAGGCATTCCCCCGAGAAAATGGTCATAGATTGTGTTCGACCATTTTGATCTTACACTTGAGGGTAGGGATCACAACAGGACCTTATTCATCTGAATCCAAGTCCTTGATAAAGTTAACCCGTGTGTTATAGTGGACGATGGCTCCGCTCTAAATCTATGCCCTCTAAAAATCCTTCCTCATCTAGGACTGTCGGAGGACATGCTTGAAAAATCGAGCACTGTTATTAGAGCTTATGATGATTCAAAGTGCAATGTAATTGAGACCTTTGAGGTGGAAGTCATTGTAGAAGGTGTGACAAGCAATGTATGCTTCACTGTACTTGACATTTCTATTACCTATTCTCTATTGCTTGACCGACCATGGCTTCATGCTTTAGGCACTGTTCCCTCTACACTACACCAGAAAATCAAGCTTATTTATAAAGATAGAATGGTGACCATAGAGGCCGATCCCGCTTCCATTATGGCTGTTATGGAAGCCAAAGCTAGTTTAGAAAAAGGCATTTAGATTACCATGATTAGTAAAGCTCAGAAGTTTCCTCCCCTTTGGCATAGCTACCTTCACTCTAGTATGGGCAAACTGATGAGAAAATCTGGTTATAAGCCTAGCAGAGGTGGGGGAATACATGAGCAGGGAATTATTGAAGCATTAGAGCCAAAAATCCTTATCCATCGAGCTAGATTGGGATATAAGCCTAGGAAAGCCTATCGCTGCGTCCTTTCCAACTACTGCCACATGGTCACTATTTGTCAAATCTAAGGCAAGAGGACTTATAAGGGAGAGCCTGAGCCGATCGAGTATGGCGGAAAAATATGGCATGGCTTTGAGATCTTTAAAGATGTCTACGACTTTGAGACCGGCCATATGATAATTTTAGCCAAACCAAAGCCCACTGAGCCTGATACACTTGTCAATGTTGTTTCTAATAAGGCTAAGGGAAAAAGTAGGATGCATCTTGAAGATGAGTCTGAGGGGAGTAACGAAGAGCCTATCGATCCAGAAATTGAAAATGCTAGGGCAACCGTGACTAAAGCTATAGCGCTGCTAATGAAGAAAGGTTGGAAGGGTGGGAGAACTGGAGAAGAAGATGCTATGATAGCAATAGTAGGGAAGCTCGCCAGGGCTCTCATCGAAAAAGCCAACTTATCCGGGGGGCTATCGCTCACCAATGCCCAAAAGATTGCTCTGGAGTACGACCTGGGTGCCATTCTGATAGACAATATTGAGGATGCTCCTTTTGTTGATATTGCTACTGAAGCCCCTCCGCCTGTGGAGGAGGAAATGGATGATGTAATTCTTAATATTTCTGATGTGTTTGATGCTAACAATGCTGCTTACGAGGCTTTTAATACAGTGAATAACTCTCGTTCTGCTTACTTGTTTGATGTCTTTCTTGATGGATCCATGCATTCACATAACAATACGCATAATGTTTTTGGCATTAGTGATACATTATTAAGTGAAATAAACCTAAGTACAGATGACAATCCTAAAATGATGACCATTTCCAAAGATATAACTCCTGAGGAAAAAATTGAGATCATAAAAGTGCTTAAAGATCATATTAACGCTTTTTCCTGGTCGTACGAAGACATGCCTGGGGTTGATCAACAAATTGCTGAACACAAAATCCCAACTAATCCTAAATTTTGGCCTGTCAAGCAGAAACTCCATCGGTTAAGACCAGAATGGTCGGATCGAGTTAAGATAGAGGTTTTAAAGTTGATTGAAGATCGATTCATCGTAGTGGTGGGATACCTGACTTGGTTGTCCAACATTGTCCCAATTCCGAAGAAAGATGGTAGGGTCCGGGTTTGTGTGGATTTCCGAGATCTCAATAAAGCCTCGCTGAAAGATGACTTGCCACTCCCGCACATCGATGTCCTGATTGATAGCACCGCCAGTGTAGCTATGTATTCATTCATGGACGGATTCTCGGTGTATAATCAGATTCTGTTTAATATTGTTGACAAAGTCAAAACAACGTTCATCACTGAATGGGGGGGGGGTATATTGCTACAAGGTAATAACATTCGGGTTGAAAAATGTTGGGGCCACTTATCAACACGTCGTAACCGCCCTCTTACATGATATGATCCATAAAGAAGTGAAAGTGTATGTGGATGATATGATTGTGAAGTCCGCTACTTGAGAAGAGCACCCTGCTATTCTTGACAGATTTATGACCCACCTCCGCCTAAAACTGAAGAAGTACGTGTTTGGGGTTACCTCTAGCAAACTATTGGGGCACGTGGTTAGCTAGAAAGGAATCAAAATGTATCCAGACAAAGCCAAAGCCATCAGGGACATGCCTCCACCTAAGACAGAGAAAGAAGTCCGATCATTTTTAGGGTCCTTGCAGTATGTTAGTCAATTCATTGCTCGCCTCACTACTATTTGCGAACCTATCTTTAAGCTATTAAGAAAATAGCAAGCCGTAGTATGGAACGATCACTTCCAAGTGGCATTTGATAGAATCAAGGCACATCTTATTGATCCACCCATTTTGACACCCCCCATCCCAGGAAAACCGCTCATCCTTTACCTGGCTATTGAAGAAACTTCCGTCGGGGCCATACTTATCCAACAACATGCTGATAAGCATGAACATGCCATCTACTACTTAAGCAAGAAATTATTAGATTATGAAACCCGATATTCGGTTGTGGAAAAGACCTGCACTACCATGGTTTGGCTCACTAAGAAGTTTCAACATTATTTCCAATCTTATCGTGTCCAAGTCATGGCCAAGATTGATCCAATGAAGTTTCTTTGTCAATCCCCTACTCTAGCCGGTAAATTGTCCTAATGGTTACTTCTCCTGTCTGAATTTGACATTGAGTATGTAGCCTAAAAGTTCATTAAGGGGCGGGTCGTAGCCAAATTCCTAGCTAATCAACCCCTCAGCTCTGACTACAAGAAAAATTTAGAGTTTCCTAATGAGTAGTGTTACAATCCTTGACAATGACTGGACAATGTACTTCGATAGTGCTATGAACCACCGAGGAGCATGTCACAGGGTTATCATCGTCACGCCGGATAATGAGATAATCCCATTGTCCAAATGCTTAGAATTCACTATCACCAACAACGGCGCTGAGTATGAAGCTTGTCTGTTCGTCCTTAAGGCTCTTCTTCAGGTTCAGGCCCACCGCGTATCTATCATCGCGGATTTAGCTCTAGTTGTCCGTCAAGTTATCTGAGATTGGGAAATTAAAGAGGAATCTATCCATCCTTAGGTCGAGGCTATCCATGAATTGTCTGAGAAATTTACCTCATGCTTGTACCACCATGTCCCTTGGGATGAGAATGAAATGGCTGATGCTCTCGTCACTCTCGCGTACATATGGGAAGGACCTCAGCAGCAGCCTATCCACCCTTTAGTTATGTTGCCCACCAAGATCCCATCCTTGCCATCTCATCTGAGCCATATTGGTATTCTGACATTGTCCTATTCCTCCAGACCGACCAATATCCTACGGGTTCTTCTGACTCGGATTGTACCACCCTACGGCAGTTTGTTGTCCAGTTTTGTATTATGGATAATGATCTATTCAAGCGCACCAGCGATGGCCTGCTTCTCCATTGCCTCACTAACTCTGAGTCTCAAAACATAATGACCCAGGTCCATACCGATGATTGCGGCCCTCATATGAATGATCTTGTCTCGCAAAGAAAATCCAGCGGTTGGGGTATTTTTGGCTCACTCTCACAGCCGATTGCATCGCCTAAGTCAAACGATGCCACCAATGCCAGATTTACGGGGATATACAGCATCTAGTGCCCACCAAACTCCATCATTTGTCCACCACTTGGTCATTCTCAGCATGGGGGATAGACATAATTGGTGAAATCTGTCCTTCTTCAACAAACGGCCACAGATTCATTATGGTAGCAGTAGATTACTTCTCAAAATGGGTAGAAGCCGAGTCCTTCACCAATGTCACCACCAAATTGATGGCCAAATTCATAGAGAAGCACATCTTTGCTTAGTATGGACTCCCACACCATATAGTCTCAGACAATAGGGTACAATTTCAAGGAGCAACTGCTTCTCTAACCGAGAAATACAGGATCGAACACCATAGATCTTCCCCATATAGACCGCAAGCTAATGGAGCTGTAGAGTCAGCTAACAAATTGATAAATACGATTCTTTCTAAGATGATAGCCAGTTACAGGGATTGGGCAGATAAGCTACATTTTGCTATTTGGGGATATCGCACCAGCATTCGCACCCGATAGGCCAAACTCAATTCTCCCTGGTCTACGGGATGGAAGTGGTCTTGTCAGTTGAAACTCAGGTGACCTCCTTAAGAGTCACCCTGGAGGCTAAATTAAAAGAATCTGAATGGACCCGGATGAGATTTGAATAGTTAAACATGATGGATGAGTAGAGGTTATAGGCCATCAACAACCTTCAGATGTACCAGCAATGTATGGCTTAAGCATATAACAATCGGGTAAGACACTAGAAGTTCCCCCTGAAGGCTGGTGATCTTGTCCTTAAATAGCTGAAACATTCTACCACTGATGCGCGGGGTAAATTCAGGCCAAATTGGGAAGGACCATGTGTAATAAAGAAGGTGCTTAGCAAAGGGGCAGTTAAGCTTATGGACATGGATAGGAATGAGTTTGTGAATCCCATGAACCAAGAAAGGCTTAAGCGTTATCATATCTGATTCAAAAGAAACAAATCAAAAAAGTGGCACACCAAAAAAAATATACATGATATTCACCCGCCTTTCGGTCTTTTACTGATCGGGCAAAAAAATTAGGGTGACACCCGACAATTGGTATCCTACAAACCGGCCGTGCAAAAATTAGGGGATGAGTCAAACCCGCTAGATCAAAAACCCAAAAAGGGCGATCCAGGCAAAAGTTAGGGTATGTGAGCAAAGAGCGAGTGCCTTCTAGAAAACTGATCTAGGCTAGATTGGCACCGGGAGTTAAATCAATGGGAAAGTCAACCAAACATCGTGTACTTTATTTTATCTCAATTAACGAAAGTATCTCTTTTATTGAAATCTGAATGCTTATGCTTATGTGAATCTTGTATTCATAGGATTAAGATAACTCCAGCAAGCTTTAGACAGAGTTCATTTTATTCCATATCAAATGCAATAAAAAAACAAAGTCCGATAGGTCAGACAAAAAATGCGTCTCAAACTGAGCTTCCCGCATCATCATTATAGTACCTAGAGATCAGCCTCGATGTGGTAGTAAAGAGGGGCTCCTCCCCCTACTCCGCATGCTCCCCCTAGAGGCAGGCCTGTGACTGCTTCTGATGAGTCATGAAGTATCTTATCTCAGCAAACCATCCTCTATAATGTGTGTTGGTGTCGATGGTATCCACATGATCATAATCTAGAATCTCAAATATAGCTTCCCTGGACCACTTTTCCCAGATATGGTTGACCTACCTAGCCTTGTAGATTTTGATCTGGTTATGGGGTAGTGTGATTAGGATCCTTTTCCTCTTGCCGTACTGATGGCATAACTGATAAGGGGTGTAGATTGAAGATCTCTCCAGACATATCAGCTGAACACAAGCCCCCACGGATTCTATAACCACATCCTGGATCCTCCACCATGGACTAACCCATTGAACATGTGCGTCAGTATACCACCTCAAAATAAGCACCCAATGATCATATAGGAGTTGATCAAAATCGGCCCTCATAAGCCCCCTCTCCCTCGGATGAATGGGTAGGTACCCCTTCGGATTCCCTTATGGTGCTTCCCGCAACCTCAGTTTCTCCATTAACCATACCTGTAATTCGAATTTGGGTGAGGATCGAGAAATGAAATGTGCCAAATTAGGAAGAACAAAAGGTACCTGTAGCAATATGAGCTAATCTTCGATAAGTGCTGGATCAATGGAAGCAGCATCTATGTTCAGCAGAACCTCGGGCAACCCTACAACTATGGGAGAAGCCCCTGACGACATAGGACCGATAAGTGAAATTAGCCTGAGCGGAGCAATTGGGCTCAATCCGCACATAAACTCTGCCATGAGTAGTAATGCCACCATGGATGGTCAAGCAAGGTGAGATTGGGATGCCCCATAGCACAACTCTAAAACTACTCCGAGCTAAAACCCGAGTTTGTCAGACAACCGGGACAAAAATGGATCTACAGAGTCCAAATTCCATAACCCTTGGGGATTTCGCCCGTGCCAAAATGAAATTCCGGTAGGGGTAGGGACATGCATTTTGGGCATGGTACCCCCAATAGGGCGTGGAACTCTTCAAGCAAGGGGCATAGCTCGAACAATGAAAATAGAAAGACGTGGTCCATTGGATCCCACAAAGATAGCACCGCTTAAAGGAACTCGTGGTTTACGGGCCACGCCGCGACATATCAAAACACCTAAAGCATGAATTTTTCAAGCTTCTTCCAATCCGCATTTCCCAGACTTTGCAGAAAACCTCATAGCTGTTGATTGTAGGTTGCCATGATGGGAATTGGCAGAATGGCTGGGATCAGATTTCTGGAGAGGTGATGCTACCAGCGATCTGACTAATACTGCCAGCGATATGAACCGATTTGGGCGGTGTCAACTAATGCCGCTGGCGATATGAACCAATTTGGGCGGTATCAATGATGCTGCCGGCGATATGAGCTTTAAGACAACCTTGTCTATATTATCTTAGCTGATTGAGTGTAGGCGATATGGGTCATGCCGCCGGTGGTATGGAATTAATTTTCCGGTGACATCAAAAGCATATTCTTCATTACAGATCTATACAAAACTTGTAAACGATCTTGTAATCCATCTCCAAATACATGAGCAATTGCAATTCATTTTATTCAAAGAAAAAAGGCCTAAGGGCGCAAATCATTCGTGAATCCCGAATATGTAGCCTACCAAACCAAAACTAAACAATAAATCCAAATTATTCAAACCCAATGTATCGTGGGTATAAACCAAAATATGGAATAAAAAAGCAAAAATGAAAGCATAATCTAGGCATGCCTGCCACTGCTAGCCGGGCGAGATGTGACATCCTTAGGGCTCACTAGCCAATCATCAACATCATCCTCCTCTCTTCCTTTAGTCATCGGGACACTACTGCACTCCTCGATCACAACAAAAGGGGAGTCAACCGGCGAACACCTTCACTCCCCTATGATTGGTGCTATCGGGGTGCGCCCGATCTAGATTGTGTTTACTCCTCCATTCCTGAACGGTAGCCTCCAGCTGACCCTCAAGGTCACTCACACAATGCCGGAGTTCTGCAGTCTCCACCTCATATCTTCCCCGGGATGCATTAGCGTCTGACAAGGAAAGCGCCAAGAAATCCTATAAGCCAAGGAAAACATCAATTATGCACTTCATTCATAGCATCTATACATGCATCTTATCTTATTCTGGCATAAATAGGAAATGTACCTGAACAAGCAACGATTGCCCAATAAGCGTGTCCCGAAGAGTGAAGTTGTTCTCTGCCAGTTGCTCCACATGACTCCGCGAAACCTGAAAAATCCAAAAGGCAGATCAATAAACACCCGCGTCCAAGGGTAAACAAGAAAGCAATTATCAGGCCATACATAAGTGGTATTTTCTGGCATGCAGATCAGAGCATGCCAGCTCGATCTTATGTTCCTAGGTTGGAACTCACCTCGTGAGTTCATCAGTAGAAACTGGGTCTCCATCGAGTTAACCAGCCGCCGTTCTATGAAGTTTATCCCCTCAGGTACACCATAATACCGCATCCCGCTCTAGTTATCCCGGCCTTTCTTCCTCGCAGGTTCCTAAAAAACTCGAAAAACACACATAAGCGACATTCTTAAACCAGAACGATTGTAAATCATGAACATAAACGCAATCATACCTCAAAAGAGTGCTACCCCCCTTGGGACATTGGTGCACTCTCGCCAGCCACATCTGTGCCTGCCTCATCCTCCCCCTCAGGCTCAATCCCAATATCACCTTTAATCTCCTCCTCTTCCTCCTCTTCTTCCTCCTCCTCGACATCCATAATACCTTTGAGGCGCCTTTTCTCCTCCTCCAACCTTTGCTCATTATGATACTTAATGTATCATTCCTATATATACAGGGAAAATGGAGGAGTAGACACTGCTGATGTTGCTCATAGGAGCCCGAAACACTCGGAATGACCCAGCCATCCCCTTTGATATATTCGGCTTGGTCAACCGTGGATGTAATCACCAGATGAGGCCACCATAAGCCCCTGGGAGGATCGGCAAGCATCGATCTATCGGCAATTGGGACAAACCTCCAGCCTCAGACATGCTCCCCCAAGTACCACTGCTGGGACAAAGGACACTCCATAATGAATCAACGGTCGTCCACCTCCCTCGTAACCCTCGTAACCTCTGGCAGGTTCTCCACCCCATCAAATGGGTCCACGATAAGCTGCACATATAACTAACCAAAACAACCGATGATACTTGGCCTTCCCGTCAATGCTCCCGCACCAGCGGGCGAGAAAATGGGAGCCCGGTGGCACGGTCTTCTTGAACTCGACTGGCGGGAGAATTTAGTGCTCAAAAGCCCAAGCCTGCACAAATGATAATTAATCAGCTCAAAAAAGCATCCATATTAAATAAGATATGCAAATCAAGAAAAATCCTTTCAAGAAGATATACCTGGAGTAGCAGGTGGCAGAGGCAAAGGGCCTTCACCTTCTTACGGGCTACCACATCCAGCTCGTGATACATCTGTGCTAGGATGGCATGCGGCCAATTCTTCTTCCTAATGCCTGCCACATCCTCCACGGCGGATATCAACCCATAGTTGATCTTGGTTCCCGAGATCAGAAAAAATAGCACAGTGAGCAGAGAAATCACAAAGGAGCGGACGCAAGCATCTCTCTCATCCTCGAGCACCACATCTGCCCTAGTCCAGTGCTAGTGCAACTCACCATAAGATAGCAGCCCTGAGATGGGCTTCAAACCAAATAGCTCCTTCACCTACCTCACTATGGGCCTCTCAATGTGATATTTATCCATATAGGCATTGAAATGAATGACCTCGTCCGTCCAAGGAAGTTCGGCCATAACTATGACATTGGAGGGCGTGATTGTCACTTCCCCAAATGAGAAGTGAAAGGTGTGGGTGGTTTCAGACCACCTCTCCGTGAGGGCTGTCACGATCGAATGGGAGAGCTTGGGCATTAACATCGGCATGATACGAGACAAGTCCCTGAATCCTATCTCATTAATCGCCAGTGAAAGTTTAGGATCCTTCTTAGAAATATGGTGCCACCACTCGCCAATGGTGCCCATGCCTCAGGTATAAGTCAGTTCGTGTGGCTACAAAAATCAGAAGTAAAATAGATAAGTCCCTATTTATTTTCTCATCATTGGAACCTGATGAAAGGCTGCTGATGTCGCTTCTGCTAGAAGCCATGTCGCCGGCGGCATCACTCCATACCATCGACAGCATAGATGATGCTGCTGGTGACATCACCTTAAGTAGAAGCGATATCAGGCCTCCTTAGGCATTTTGGCAAGGCCTAATGCTATTGACGACATCACTCATGTTGTCGGTAATATCACTACCTGCGGGTAGAACCTATTTTGCCTAAAAATTGCACCCATCATGCCAAAACCACAAAAATCACAATCAATCAAACCAAAAGCCTAAAAATAGTAAAAATCGAACCCAGAGCATGAAACATTAGTTTGTAATTAATCTATTTCATGCTTATAAACTCCTATCACAACACGATTTTGAGCCTAAGGCCGAATCAAAACTCAACACAAAAAGAAGAAATTCAAGTTTTACAGAATTACCTAGACATAGTAGAGGTGCTTTTCCTTCTCTGGGATTAGATAGGTAATGGGGGAATTGATCCCATACCCATACATCTTGGTCATCTCCTTCAAGCCGTAGGCAGTAGGAACTGAGAGAATTTTCAGTCCCTCGATGGAGGAATCAGGTAGATTCTCCCTAGCCTTAGCAGATTTTCCCCTAAAAGCCTTGGCAATCCTCTTCATGATTGGAATGACGGAGAAAACGAAAGATTTGAAGAAGAATGGAAAAGGGGGTATGTTTCTGTATATGCAGAATGAGGAAGAGAAAGGAGTTTTACTTTTAAACTGCTACGCCGAATTTAAGGAGTTTTAATTTATCTGAAACTGCCAATCCATTCCGCCACCGACATCACTCCATACCGCCAGCGACATCACCCAAGCCGCCGGTGACATTACCTCCCTTAATTCGAATTTTGAATTTGTTTGACCTGTCAAGCCTGCCATGTGGCATTCATACCATCGGCGGCATAAATCCATACCTCCAGCAACATCACCCACGCCGTCGGTGACATCACTACCCTCAATTTGAATTTTGAATTTGTTTGACCAGTCAAGCCTGTCATGTGGCACTCATTCCATTGGCGGTAAAATTCCATATTGCCAGTGACATCATCCAAGTCGGCGGCGATATCAACTACCTCTATGACTTTTTTCAGTCATCCTCGGTGAAATCCCGGTTCTAGTTGTGACATCCTAGAACTACACTCCACTATCCACAAAACTCAAGTTCGACCAAGGGACAATCTCTCCGCGAAGCATAAGCCCGACTAAGGGGCAACCACTGTACAAAGCATAAGCCCGACCAAGGGGCAACCACTTCACACAACTCAGGTCCGACCAAGGGACAATCTTTCTATAAAGCATAATCCCAATCAAGGGGCAACCACTCCACAAAGCACAAGTCCGACTATGGGACAATCTTTCCACGAAGCATACGCCCGATTAAGGCGCAACCACTCTACATAACTCAGGTCCGACCAAGGTACAATCTTGCTACGAAGCATAAGCTCGACCAAGGGGCAACCACTCTACAAAGCACAAGTCTGACCAAGGGACAATCTTTCCATGAAGCATAAGCCTGACCAAGGGGCAACCACTCCACAAAGCACAAGTCCAACCACGGGATAATCTCTCCGCGAAGCATAAGTCCGACCAAGGGATAACCTCTCTATAAAGCATGAGTCCAACCAAGGGACAACCACTCCATAAAGCATAAGTCTGACCAAGGGACAACCACTCCACAAAGCATAAGTCCGACTAAAGGATAACCTCTCCACAAAGCATAAGTCTGACCAAAGGACAACCTCTTCACTAGGCATAAGTCCGACCAAGGGACAACCACTCCACAAAGCTTAAGTCTGACTAAGGGACAACTAGTCCGCAAAGCATAAGTCCGACCAAGGGATAATCACTCCATAAAGCATAAGTCCGACCAAAGGACAACCTCTTCACAAAGCTTAACCTCGACTAAGGGGCATACTCTCTATAAAGTATGAGTCCGACCAAGGGGCAACCGATCCACAAAGCATAAGTCTGACTAAAGGACAAACTCTCTATAAAGCATAAGTCCGACCAAAGGACAAACTCTCCACAAAGCTTAAGTACGGCCAAGGGATAACCAATCTATAAAGCGTAAGTCCGACCAAGGGGCATCCTTTCCACAAAGTACAAGTCCGACCAAGGGGCAAACCAGTCATCCATTAGGTATCATTCATATCCCTTGCTCTTTTCGGGTGATCATACTGACATGTGGCAACAGTGATCCCCCAAGGGGCAGCTTGTAAGCATGGGATTTTACAGTCCATCTCGCGAGACGATGATGATGTGTACCTAATTTTAATACCTCAAGATAAAAGTTCTCTTTAGAATTTTTATTACCAATATATTATTCCTTGCGAATTTTATACTTGGTAGAATCCAATTCGGTGTGGCCAAATAACACGTTCGGTAGGAGCTTGAACCGATTATTTACACCCAAATAATAAATACCCGTTACAATATCATTAAAATTCAAAAAGATGCCTTTTAACCTACTTTTAACCACTTTTGACCACCTATTGCGAGTTTTTAGGCTCTTGGGCCCGTTGGCTGTCGGCATGCCTGAGGCTAATGCCACAAGCGATGTCAGCCATACCGCCGGCCGTATCACTATATCACTGGAGGCATCAGCCATAACGCTGACTATATAGCAATGTCGCCGGCGGCATGGCCCGAAGTGGGCCCCTGCACAAAAAGCCTTTCAGCCACTTTCGGCGGAATTGGTCAAAAAGGTCTCGAAAACCACCCCAATTTACCTATAAAAACACACCTTAGGCTTTGGGGAGGGGGAGGAAAAAAACCATCTAAGGTTAGAAGTTTAATGTTAGAAGGAGAAAATATATTTTAGTGGGATAAGAAATAGTTAAGGCAGGAAAAAGGGATTACAATCTGTTTTTCCTGGTTTTTGTTCTTTCAACTCTCTGCTTAAAATTAGTTGATCTTCTACTTAAAATCAATTTAATTGGATTTAGAGACCCAAAACTCTTAAATTTACTACTAAATCATCATAACAAGCTCCCTAGAGGCTTTTCTTTTCGGTTCATGAAGAGGTGGATTCAGGACCTCGAGGTAAAAATTCTGAGTCTCATACCTCTTTGGCATTAATATTACTGATTTGTGCTAATTCTTATTGATTTGTGCTCAATTTTTAGTCCTCGATCATTTTTTACTACTCCCTGCTAATGGTGCAAAAAATTGAGGTTCGACGGAGACATGTGATGTCACCGACGATATCACCCATGTCGCCAGAGATATCACTGATACTGCCGGTGGCATCACATTCCCCAGAGACTTTACTTTCTTGTTGGAACCTTTTTTATGATACCTAGAAAGCCATGTGGCCTGCCTGCATACTTATGCCACCAGCGACATCATTGATATCACCAACGGCATCATCCATATCGCCAGCGACATCAACCATATCGCCGGCGGCATCAGCGGCATCATCGGCAGCATGACTTTCTAGATAGCTATTCCTATTTTGTTCGTTTTTTACCTAGTTTATTTTCCAAAACTAGGATATACAGTGCAACGATGGAGGTCCAAAACCTTCCGAAAATAGACCCCACCCCATAACATGTGGCATTTTCACTAATAATTCGGTTAAAACAACGATCAAACCTAAGATTTGGTTAAAAAAAAATTTCTTAGAGACGCCATTCAAATCTCATTTTAACCATCCAACCGGGCTTTATGATATTGTAAATAAAACATGTCATATATGTGCTAACCATCTTTTGTAGGTAGATGTATATTAGACACTCGGGCATTTTATTTATCGCATAGAAAAAATGTTTAGGACTTGGAAGCCATGTAATAATTTTATTTTTTTGCACTTATTTTTGGATGACTGTAATAATTTATTCATCGCTTCAATTGCTTGATAAATACGAAAACAACACAATAACCGAAAACACAAATAAATAGGATGGATTAAACCGATTAAGAAAGAATGAAGTATCTTAACCTGGCCTAATGAAAAATAGATAACATCATTCGAACTCGGAATCTCTACTTAAGGCATGGTCCAACCATCCGGTGGGAAAATCGTACCAAAATTTCCCGATTGAGCTGAATTGGGTGGCTACTCTGTTTTAAGTACGGGATTTTGATCTCGTATCTTTTTAAAATATGCAAAACCATTTTATAATCACATCACTAGCATCCCCCATTATTTTAAAGAGGCCCGCCCACCGGCCCGGCCCCACTACCACCGTGTAAAATGTCGTTCGCTCACACCCAATAATACCAAAGTCGACATACCCTTCTCGTTAATGCACTTTGATATGTGGGGTCTAACACCTATTATTGGTGGGCAAGGTTTCAAATATTTCCTGATATTTGTTGATGATTGCACTCGTATGAAATGAGTTTATTTTTTGAAAAATAAGTTTGAAGTTATGGATAAATTCATTCATTTTCACACTATGATCAAAATCCAATTTAACAAATCCATTCCAATTTTTTGATCTAATAATGGGGGGAATTTGTTAACATAACCATGATACTTTTTTCAAAAGGAATGATTAGTCCATCAAACTACTTATCCCCATACCCCTGAGTTTAATGGAGTTGCCGAAAGAAAAAATAGGATCCTCCTTGAAATGACTCGTGCTTTTATAATTAATCTCGAGTCCCAAAAAGTTTTTAACCTGAAGCTATAGCAATAACTACTTACCTACTTAACGGACTTCCAACCAAAGCCTTGATCTGCAAACTCATATCCAAGGCTTAGCCAAAAATACCCCTACCATTCCAAAAACAGAACGAACCAAGTTTGATCCTTATGCTGATATATGTGTCTTTGTAGGTTATGGAGTTAACCAACAGTAGTATAGATGTTATAACCCTAAAACTCATCACATGTTACCATAAATGAATTGTATTTTCCTTGAAATAGAGTACTTTTATAATATCCAACTCAATGGTCAGGGGGAGAATGAATATATGGACTCACTAAGTTGGCTTCCAGATGTAGCAACATCATAAGTGGAAGAGATGAAGATAGAGAAAGATAGTACTATTACGAAAACTTCAGATACTTCCATACAGTCTTGGGTTCTAGTGCCTCTAAAGATACTCCTCCCAACCTTGTGTTTGAGGTAAGCAATTCTAAAACTCTTGAACTCTTGATTGCTTCAACTAATACTGGTGATTTTGAGACTATTGAAGAACATGTGGAAGATGAACATGTGGTAGAATAAGAGACAGAACAAGGAGAGAAGTATATTTTACCCCATATGGGTAAGAAGGGTGTCCCACCTAACAAATACTCCCCAGAACTAATACCCCAAAGGAGATCAAGAAACCCAGTTGCCAACATTGCTAGGGGGAGCCTATCTAAATAAGTAAAGGCATTTCTAGTAGCTTTGTGTGAAGAAGAGATCCCAACCATAGTTGAACAGGCAATGACATCAGACAAATGGAGTGATGTGATGAATGATAAAATGAATGCTCTTAACTAGAATAACACATTGGAAAAATGCACTCTACCATCAAGAAAGAAACCAGTTGGATGTCGTTGGGTCTTCATGGTAAAACATAAATTAGATGGTTCTATTGAAAGGTAGAAGGCGCGATTAGTAGCAAAGAGGTATACTCAAACTTGTGGGCTTGATTACTCTAAAAATTTTCCACCAGTAGAAAAGACGGATACTATTAGAGTATTATTCTTAGTAGCAGCGAACAAGGGATGGGCACTTTACCAATTCGATGTGAAAAATGCTTTTCTACATGGGGATCTAAAGGAAGAAGTTTACATGAAAGCTCCACCAGGATTCAAGGGAGAACTCGGAGAGGGACAAGTTTATCGGTTGAAGAAATCTTTAAATGGACATCAAGCTTGGTTTGGCAGGTTTACACTAGCCATGAAGAGATATGAGTTCAAATAAAGAAATTCTGACCATACTCTTTTCCTAAAGTGAAGAGGTGATTTTATGATATGCTTGATTATCTATGTGGATGACATGGTCAATACAGGAGATAACGAAAGAAATCACTAAGCTAAAGGAAAATATTTTCACAGATTTTGAAATGAAAGACCTTGGAAGGTTAAAGTACTTTCTTGGAATCGAAGTACTAAGATCTCAACAAGGAATTTTTGTATGTTAGAAAAAGTACATCTTAGACCTGTTGGGAGAAACGTGAATGCTCGATTGCACACCAATTGACACACCCATATGAATCATGGACTAAGAGTATAGAAGAAGTAGAACCAGCCGATAAAGAAAGCTATCAGAGATTAGTGGGAAAACTGATTTATCTTTCACATACTAGACTAGACACATCCTATGCAGTGGGATAGTGAGCCAGTTCATGCATCGACCACAAAAGGATCACATGAAGGTTTTATGGAGGATTATCATATATCTAAAGGAACGACTAAACATGGTGTTCTATTCAAGTCACATGGACATCTAGACATCAAAGCGCATACGGATATTGATTGGGCAGTAAACCTAATTGATCGAAGATCTACATCAGGCTATTTCACCTTTATTGGGGGGTAAGGCTATTTCACCTTTATTGGGGGGTGACTTAGTCATATAGAGGAGTAAGAAACAAAAGGTGGTAGCATTGTCCAGTGCAAAAGGTAAATTTTGAGGAATTGCTCGAGGTCTGACAGTGATACTTTGGCTGCCAAAGCTACTAGCAGAGATCAGATTCCCGCAATCTAAAAACATGTGAAATAATGTGTGATAACCAAGCAGCCATTCGTATCTCAGAAATCCTTGTGCAACATAATTAAACAAAACATGTGGATGTTGATAGGCACTTCATCAAAGAAAAGTTAGAAGTAGGAATTGTGAAGCTACCATACATAAGCTATGAAGACCAACTAGCAGATATCTTAACAAAAGCAGTGAGTAGGAGGATCTTCAACAAAATTTTGGACAATTTGAGCATTGGCAATCCCACCACTCAACTTGAGCGTGAGTATTAGAAAGGAAACAAGTAACCTAATTAAGAATGCTTTGAGAGAAAGAATACTTAGGGAGGAAGAGTACTTGGGGATGAAATATACTTGGAGATAAAGAATGGAAATAATTGTAAATGGATGGTATGATCTTTACCATAATAAGCCTTCAAGTGTACTATGAAAAGGCTAGCTTGTATATTCTAATTCAGTCAATCAGTACACAAAATTTCTTTCTCTCAAGTAGCTTTTCTTGATTTCAATATTTTAAATATTTAGTGTTGAAAATAAAAGTAAAAAAATTAAAGTATTCTAAAATTATTAGAATTTTAGACGAAAAAACAAAGCCCAACCAGGGAAAAGAAGAAGGGAAATGTGGAGTATAAAGGAAGAATGAGAAGAACGTATTGTGTAAACTACTAAAAGGGAATAACACCTAAATGCACTAGTTTGAAAAAAATAATTTCATGTAAACTTTTATTAAATTACCAAAATACCTCAAAGAAAAATACCACAAACTTAATTACTTTTTATATCACTAGTATACGCTCTTAATGACTTTTCATATATCCTTATACAAGTTCATGCGTTTTGGGTGTTTATTTTTAATTTTTTTGATTTATTTTACATTTATCTCTCAAACCGTTCATTTTTTTGACATGCCGCTGTAAAGTTTTTTGTTCATCTCATTTTTATCTTTGAAACGCCATCTGTTGTGATTTATTTTTTCTAAAAAAAAATTCGAACTGTTATATATCTATTATAATTTTAATATAAGTCTTTTTGTATTTGCAATGCTCATTGAACTGTTGTACATCTCTTATAAATCTATTATAAATCTGTTATAAGTCTAATATAAGTCTCTTTGTATTTGTAATACTTATTAAACTATTACATATCTAATATACATATGTTATATATGTGTTATGATTCTAATATGAGTCTCTTTGTATTTGAAATGCTCATTAAACTGTTATACAACTGTTACAAATCTATTATAAATATGTTATAAGTCTAATATAAGTTCATTATAACTCTCATACAATCTCTTTGTATTTGTAATGCTTATTGAACTATTACATATATAATATACATTTGTTATAAGTCTAATATAAGTTTCTTTGTATTTGGAATGCTTATTGAAACCATTACATATCTAATATAAATCTGTTATAAGTCTTTGTTATATAACAAAAGCGTACGCTTTATACTCCCCCTGAACTTTGCTTAACAAAAGCGCAAACGGTGCGCTTCATTGCGCTTCAAGTGCAAAAGCGAGCACTTTTGACAACTATTCGTATGCTATAAGCCTGATAAATGTCTAATACATGTGTTTGATAAAATATATAACAGATTTATAACATTTTTGTATTAGATATGACTATTATAAAACTGTTTGGCATAATCTGTATGTTTTTTGTATCTGTTACAAATCTGTTATAAATATATTATATATTTGTTATAAACCTAAAATAAATATGTATGTATCCTACAAGCCTGATAAAAGTCTAATAAATGTGTTTAATGAAATATATAACGGATTTATAACAGTTTTGTATTAGATATGACTATTATAAAAGTGTTTGGCACGATTTGTATGTTCTTTTGTATTTGTTACAAATCTGTTATAAATCTAATATAAATGTGTTACATATCTGTTATAACATATGTATATCAGTTTAATGAGCATTCCAAATACAAAAAGACTTATATTAGACTTATAACATATTTATAACAGATTTATAACAGTTGTATATTAGATATGTAATTGTTCAATAAGCATTCCAAATACAAAGAGAGTTATATTAGACTTATAACAAACTTATAATAGACTTATAATAGATTCATAATAGATGTATAATAGTTCAGTGAGCATTGCAAATACAAAGAGACTTATATTAGAATTGTAACACATATAACATATATATAACAGTTCAAAAAAAATTTGGAAAAAATATATAACAATGGATGGCGTTTCAAAGATAAAAATGAGACGAGCAAAAAACTGTAAAGCGACATGTGAAAAAATGAATTGTTTGAGAAATAAATGTAAAACAAGCCAAACAAATTAAAAAAATCACCAAATCGCATGGGATGTAAATATGCCGCATAAAGGTAAAAAGGGAAACTTAAAATTGTTAGAAAGATATGATTTGTTTATTGGGTTATTTTGGTATTTATTTTGGGCAAATGAGTCATAAGTGACAATTTCCCAATACTAAAATGCAAAAAGTGTGACCCAGAATAAAGCTAAAAAACAAGTAATCGTAACAAACAATTAAAAAAGTAGAGATAATCAATTGAACTTAGTACAATTGGTACATCCATAAAGTATGAATTCCTGACTTCTACAAAAACTTAAAAAAATACAGATATAATTTAACTCATCTTCTAGAGGGCAGAAAATGGACATTTAGCTTGGCCGGGTCCATTATATATTCATAACATGTTTATTATTTAGGGAAACTTACGAAAATCGTCTAAATTGTAACATCTATTTGATATAGAATTATGAGCCATGACATAAATACAACTTTTAAGTTTCATGAATGTGTAACTTGTAACCCATATTCTTTAAAAAAAAGTTTACTTATTTTTCATTTATCTTTCAAATCATTTATTTTTTACACGTTATTTTAGATTTTTTTATTAGTCTTTTTTATCTTCGAAATGACATCCACTGTTTTTTTTTTTACATTTTTTTGGAGTTGTTATCTGTTAGACGTCTCATAAACATCTATTATATATCTATTAAATGTCTCATACATAAAATCATCATATTCACATCTATAATATATTTGTAAGATGTCCTTAATTGGCTATCAAAATAGATTTCTAATATACTGATACTCTTTGTATTCTATATACATCTACTAGGAATCTAATAGATGTTTATTATACGCCTATAAAAAGCCTATAAGAGATATCTATTAGACATGACAATACTAATATACACAATAGAATGATACCAAGTATTCAAATACATTATTATAGACATCAATTAGATTTCTACATAAAGCATATAATAGACATATGATAGACATTATATAATAAATTGCATTTTCATAAACCCAAAAAAATTTACATTATACTTGGTTAAAATGAAGTAATAACGATACAAGATCACGTTAAAACACGGAAAAAAAAAGAGTCGCATGTATGCTTATATATCGTTTTAATGAGAATCATATCAAGTGAAAATGATAGTATTCACATTGACTTGCGTCCGGGCTGAGTTCAAGAAGATTAAAAAGAGAAAATTGTCAAAAATATATATGTCCTACTAAAATATTTATAAAATTAACTATTAAGTTAAACTATTTACATATTTACTGTCCAACCATAAACAATTTACAAATTAACAAAAACAAGAGAAAATAATTACATGAATATGGTCTGACCAGATAACTACTAGACGATTATTAGATATTTATTAGATAAATATCAGACAATTACCAGATATTTATCAGATAAAAATCAGACCGTAATTTTGTAATTATTTACCTCCGTTTTTATAAACTTGTAAATTATTTATGGTATCATCAAATTAATTTAATTTTTTTATGGGATTTTTTTTAAGAACCCCATTGAAAAGGTTATCGGGCCCAACAACTAAGGTCTTTTATATTGCCAGAAATAAGAGTACTTCTAAAATTGGATTGGGAAAAGGACTGAGATGCACTAATTTGTGTAAAATAATAATTAAAATATCATAAAAAATGCTTATAACATATTTAGAATATTTTGAAAACTTATTAATTAAAATACGCTCATGTTCATTATTGTTCATATCATGGTTTTCAGAACCGGACTGCCCACTGAACCGGTGAAGGTAGTGGTTCATGGATTTAAGGTTCAACCGGATTAAATCGATGGTCGAACCGGATTTTCTTAAAACATATAAAAAATACTAAATATTTTATATAATTTGACATTAAACATGTAATATAAGTTATACTCATATAAAAATTAATAATATTAAATAAAATATTCTATAATTTAAAGTTATATTTCAAATAAAAATAAAACACAAGATAATAGTTAATATAATCTAGTGAAAGAATTCAAACCGAATTCTATATTGTATAGATTGGATAAAAAAAGTTAATAAATTTGATTTATGATATATAAAAATTACGAATTAAAAGAATTAAAATTTATACACAATATGTAAAATAAAAAAATTATATATCCATTTAATATAAATTTAATCAAAAAACTTAGAGTAACGTTATTTAAAAAATTTATATATTATTTCGTTATGAAAAATATTCAAAGCTGTTATTGAAAGAAATATTTTAAATTTAATAAAATGTGTAGTATATGAAATAAAAAATATTTATTATGGTTTTTTATAATAAAATATTATTAAAACAATTTAAAAATTAACAATATGTAATACAAAAGTATATAAGGAGAAAAAGTTACCACTTATGTGTGGTAGCTCAGTTGGTAGAGCATGTATTGAAACATATATTGGAGGTTTTGTGTACAATTCCCACCACCAACAATTTTTAAAAAAACATGATTTAAGAGAACAGAAAACCGATCACCGATTGAACCGGCCTGTTCCCGATCGAACCAGTTGTTGACCGATTTTTGACTATATCAAGAATCCAATCAAACCGGATCGGACCAGACACTGGTTCCGGTCGAACCCGGTCTGACCGGCTGGTTCGGTCCGATTTTCAACACCATGGTTCATATCATGCGATTAGGATAGGTTTTTTTCATTTTTTTTGCTTATTTTGCATTTATCTCTCAAACCGTTCATTTTTTTGACATGCCGCTTTAGAGTTTTTTGTTCGTCTCATTTTTATCTTCGAAACGCCATCCATTGTGATATACTTTTTCCAAATTTTTTTTCTACCTGTTACAAATCTAATATAATTCTATTATAAATGTAATATATTTCTATTAATAGCATGCAAGAGAAGAGCTTCAGTTTTCCAACGTTTATCAAAAATCGTAAATGGCTTCTGAAGAGCATCAGCAATGGCAGCAATTCCGGTTTGAACCAATATTAATACAACTGCAGTTCTGATTACTAATTTGCTGTAGCAACTAATGCAAACCCAGCCCAAGTAAAAGAAGCTAAGAGTGATCCCAGCTACAGCTTCTCACTGTACCCAAATGCTATCCTGTACCTGCACATTTATAATCAGATTCACAGGTTGTTATATAGTTATATTTCTCGAAGAAAGGAATATAATTACTTCCAAATTTCATCCCAACAGTTGCAATATATTGCAAAATGCGGAAAGAATTTCCTAAAGCAGCATGTTATTCATTTTCGTTTAGTATACTCTTCTGCCTCAATGCAAATTTTGATTTTTATAAAATGAATCAAGAAAAAAACCATTTAAAGTATTCCTAGTACTCCCTCTGTTCCTTTTTATGTCATTTTGAGGTTGTTTAGTTCCTTTTCATATGTCATCTAAGGTTTATTCAATTTCTTTCTCTATATTATTTTGAGGTTGTTTAGTTCCTTTTCATATGTCATGCTATAAACATCTACTACAAATCTGTCATATATCATAATTATATCAGAATTATATTAGATACGTATCTAATATATTTCTGATATAATTCTGTTATAATTCTAATATGAGTCTCTTTGTACTTGTAATGCTCATTGAATTGTTATATATCTACTATATATCTGATATATATGTGTTATAAGTCTAATATAAGTCCCTTATAAGTCTAAAATAAGTCTCTTTGTATTTGTAATGCCCATTGAAGTGATATATATTTATCATTAATATGCTATAAGTCTGATTTGGATGAACATCTACTACAAATCTGTCATATATCAGAATTATAATAGAATTATATTAGATACGTATCTAATATATTTCTATTATAATTCTGTTATAATTCTAATATAAGTCTCTTTGTACTTGCAATGCTCATTGAATTGTTATATATCTACTACATATCTGATATATATGTGTTATCAGTCTAATATAAGTCCCTTATAAGTCTAATATAAGTCTCTTTGTATTTACAATGCCCATTGAACTGATATATATCTATTATTGATCTGTTATAAGTCTGATTTAGATGAATATTTACTACAAATCTGTCATATATTAGAATTATAACAGAATTATATCAGAATTATATTAGATAGTATCTAATATATTTCTGATATAATTCTGTTATAATTCTAATATAAGTCTCTTTGTACTTGCAATGCTCATTGAATTGTTATATATTTACTATATATCTGATATATATGTGTTATAAGTTTAATATAAGTCCCTTATAAGTCTTTTTATATTTGCAATGCCCATTGAACTGATATATATCTATTATTAATCTGTTATAAGTCTGTTAATAGAAATATATTAGATTTATAACAGAATTATATTAGATTTGTAACAGGTCGAAAAAAATTGAAAAAAGTATATCACAATGGATGGCGTTTCGAAGATAAATATGAGACGAACAAAAAACTCTGAAGCGGCATGTCGAAAAAATGAACAATTTGAGAGATAAATGCAAAATAAGCCAAAAAAATTTTTTTAAAAAATAACCTAATCGCATGGGTTGTTGATGATGAGCATGTAAAAGTTAGTAAGGACATATAGTTATTATGAAAACTTATTGTAGCTTTTAGGTTATTGGGTGACACTTTAAAAGAAATTATTCATATGAGCAAAAAGTGACAATTTCTCAATTGGATTTGCAATAATGACATTTAAATGTTATATATATAGGCAAGCTTCATTTTGAATCCTTTTGGTTGTAGGGGAGGAAGAAGAGGAAAAGGTCAAACTAATTAGTAAGCAGTGTTTTGAGTTTTGAGTTTTGAGTGAGCTCAAGGATGGATAAGATTGATTGTAAATGAAAGTTATAAAAAATGTACTTGTATATTTTAAAATAGGATAAATTCTAAAAAATTTATCTTGTGGTTTCAATCATTTATAAAATGGGGTCAAGAGAAATTTTTTTTGCATTATAGGGTTTGTGGTTTCAAAAAAATTAGCAAAAAAGGGATAAAAAATATTTGTTTGCTCAGAATAGGAGTGTTATGGAACATATTTTAATAAATTCAACATTCTCATTTTTTAGTCTAATAATTTTAAAAAATATACGCCACAATTCGCGTAAGTTTCAGAAATATTTTTCATTTTTTATGAATTTTTTAAATTTATCATCATAATTTATTTAAAATAAATATTTGTAATATTAAAAATTTTAAAAATTATCACTAATGTGTATTATATTTTCATCAATTGATCCACAAACAAAAAAGCGAACAAAATTACCTATTATCGTGACATAATTTATTATCGAGATTGCTCATTTTGCCAATTTTTTGAAACCACATACCTCATTTTATATATAAAAAAGGATGATTCTACAGTACTTGACGGAGTACTGTAATATATGCTAATCTTATCCATTATTTTTTATTACAACCCTATCAACCAATTAAAATGTGAAGATGTGAAAATAAATCATTAACTTTTTTTAATTATTTATACAATATGCACGTCTCCTGAAACCACCTCTTGTCTTTTTACCATACCCTCTTTTCCCTCACCTCTCTTTATTTTAAATTTCACATTTTTTTATCATCAAATAGTTGTTTGCTAATTTTTTATTTTAAATAATAGATTTTAAATTTTTATTTAAAGTTTAAGATTAAATTTCAAATTTAATCTTATAAATTAAAAAATTATTCAAAATTTTAGATTTTTTGGTTTGAATTTTTCTTTTATCTTGTTTTTTATTTTTTGTTTTAGATAATAGATTCTAAATTTCAAATTTTATAATTTTCGTTTAAAAATTTAAATTAGAATTCAAATTTTTACTTATATATTTGAAAAACAATTTTTTTTTTAAATTTCGTATGTTATACTTTTTTTCCGATTAAGTTTAGTTATTTTTTATTTTGAATTTTAAATTTTTATTTTAGATATGAGATTAAATTTTAGATTTTTTTTTATTTTTTATCTCAATAATTTTTTTACATTAAATATTCTATTAGGGTATAAAATTTTAAATCTCATATTTATTTCTATTTTTATATTTAGATTTTACTTAGATATTACTTTTATATTTGCATTTAAGATTTTTGAATACTATAAAGGGATTAGTAGTACAAAAGTTTAAGTTATGAGTTTGAATAAAAGTTGAGTATAAAAAAGAAAGCTATTAATATTGAGTTTTAGCAATATTTGTCTTTTCTGTAAACTTTTACATGATACGGTAAAATATATAAGTAAAAGTTTTATGTTCAATTTATATATGATTGTAAATTTCTTTTGTAACCTTTTTTTATATACAGAATATTGATATATATTTAAAGCAACTACCCCTTGGTCAATGGTCGAATTAATCCATGAAATTTTTTATCTACCGACTACATTTATGGTACTTTATAAGTCAGCAAAAACTTTCAAAATAACGGAAATTTTTTATACGTGGACATGTTTATCATTTCTATTGCATGCAATTTGTTTATTTTAGAGTATGGTCAGGGTTTAGGGTTACTGGGTTACGTTAAAGTTAATGTTAGAGTTGGAGTTTAGGGTTGTGCGTAGTTAACTTATATTAGAGGTTATATTTTTGTGGCTTAATGCATCATTAGCTACTTAAATTTGTCTCAAAAAATTCTTTGCCTCCCTGAACTTTTTGAAGTGGCCCCCTAGGGATGTCAATAGGGCGGGGAATACCTGAACACCGTGACATCCAAACTCACGTGGGCGAGGAAAAATCGAAAAATTTCACCCGCATGGCGGAGATGGGTGAAATTTTACCCCCGGTAATAAAATGTGGGCGGGTTTGGGTGGAGCCATCCCGAACCGTTGGGTACCCCCACTGCAACCGAATAAATCCCCGAACAAAAACCTGAATTCACACATACATATATACACACATACAAGATTTTGATTGAATAACTCATAATATAATTTAAAAAATCATCTTTCAAACAATTGCATATTCAAAAACTATTGACAAAAAACAATAATAATAACAACACAATTAACTGAAATTCCTTAAATTTTGATCAAAATAAATTCTAAAATATATAAGAATTATCATTTTAGTTTTCTTATACCACTCCCAAATAAAGACAAGATCTAGAATTCACATTTAGCATTATTAATTAATCATAAATTAGTGTTTTAAATTAAATTAGTGTTATTGTTTTTAGTTTATTTTATTGTTTTTCATTAATTATATATATATATATATATATATTAAACTATTTTTTTTCCAAATATCGATATGGAATTATATTAGTTTTAAGTTGTTCTAACACAAAGTTTGAATTTAGTTTTTTCAATGGGGAATTTAGGAATATCCGGTAGAGAACAGGGAAAATTTTTCCCCGGCACCCTAATGGGGATGGAGAAAACCCCAAAACCTTAACGGGGATGGGAATAGAGAATGCATTCCCCGCCTCGATAAACCTCATTTTCAATCCTAGTCCTTTTCACAAAACAGTCAAACCACAATGAGTGTTTTTTAAGTTTACCCTATATAATGAATTTATTATAAGTGTATTATAAGTTTCTTTGTATTTACAATTTGAAAGAAAAATACCAGGCCTCTTAATGTACAAATCTTAAATATTATTGTCAAATTAGTAGATTGTATATTGATTAAATTATCCGATGTACTTAACATCATTGTTCTTAATAATATGTATATATAATCATATTTTTCTAAAATTTTAAACCACGATTTTGAAAAAAAAATTCAAAAAACATTGAAAACACATGCCTTATTTTGAAATTTACCCAAAGTGATTCTTTAAAAAAGATTTTTGCGGTTAGTTTTAGCTCAGTGAATTTAAGGTTAATATTTTAGAATTTAATTTTTTAATATGATTTACTATTTATAATAAATAATAATAAATCACAATGTTAAAAAATACAAAGGGACATAGGTTTGTTGATTATGTCTAAATTCATTATGTATAAAGGGACGTGGGTTAGTTTGATATTTTAATTACATATAAATAATTTATTATTACATAAAGGATAAACTTATGTTACTCTATTGTAGAATCAGATCCCATTATACAAATGAGTGAAATTATAATGTACTTTTTTAAAGTTTGCCCTTGAAAATATTTTCAAAAATTAACATGTGTTTGACAATTTCCTTATTATCTGATAACTTTTTAAATAGATGGTCAGGCCTTAAAAAAATAGACGAGGATTCAATGCACATTTCTCAAAAAAAAAAATTTCTCATATCCTATATTACTCTAAGTTTACTTTAAAGTTACTTTATAGAATCTTTTTCCTTAAAATATAGTTTTGTTATGCTAATTTTCACGTTGTTTATGTTAATATATATGTTAATCAAGTTGTCTATGTACTGGTCTGATTTTTTTGACGTGTTGAATGAGTGAATGTAATATTTGTCCACCTTTTGATCGAAGCGGCTTCGATCTTATTTAATACACTAAACTCTTAATCTTCGCTTTAATTATTTTTTTATTTATCAATATAGATTATTAACATGCTCACTAATGTATTTAATTAATAAAATATGAAAATGAATTTTAAAGTGATAATTGTCCAAATCTTTTTTATTATAAATTATACTATAATAAATATTTTTATTAATTTTGATAAAAATTATTATGAGATACGTGCACACGTGTATACCAGATCTGTTCTTGGGCCGTGCTTTTCATGGGGTCCGGCCCGAGCCGTTCAAATGGGCTGGGTTTGAACACTCGTTTAATCACAAAGTCGGTCTGAGTCCGTAAAAGCCCGAAGTTCTATGGGTCGGACTTGGTTATTATATAAATATCCAAGCCTGGCCCGACGGAAAAAAATATTTATTTTATTATTTTATATTATATTTAATAGATTTTATAGATTTTCATATTTTAACCTACTAAATTTTTGATAATATATGAAAGAATTTTACTAAAAAATGTAATTGTATACACTATTCAAACATTTTTACGTAGAAATTGTAGTTTTTTTCAATTTAGTTAATAAAATATTAAAAGAAAAAATTACCTATTAGTCATGAACCGGACTTAAAATGACTTAGTAAGCCCGATCCGAACCCAAAATTTTAAATCATGGGCCTCAACAGAACTTAAATAGATATTTTAAATGAAAAGCCCGATAATCCCGGCTCGAGCCGGACCCGGCCTGCGCGACCAACACGTCTAGTAGAAAAACTAAACCTAAATCCTTGGTAATGGTCTCTGTCACTGCTTCAGTGCTTTTGCTATTGCCGGCGACCATATCTCCCTTTCCCTCTTAACCATCTCTCCTTTTTGCCTTTCCCGTGAACTCGATTTTACCTTCTTCACCCGTATCTAACCGCTTCTACAGAGACCATCTGACTTCTGCAATTACCCACCATTTCAACTATCATTACAGTCATCTGCTCCATAACCGCCGTTCGCCATAGTCAGTTCTTAACCGCGCTGTTTATTTAGGTAAACAATACTTCCAATTTTCCTCTATTTTTTATTTGTTTTCTTTCATATGTATTTGTTTTTACCAATTTGTCCGTATCTTGAGCCTTCAGGGCTGAATAGTTGATGTTATATTTGTATTATGAATTTTGATTGATTTCACCTCTTTTATCTAATTGAAAATCTTTGCAAATGAATATCAATTTCATTCAATTGTTTACATGTTTCTGCATTTGTGTGTTGAATTGGTCGATATTTGTGGCTGATTCCCGTTTATCTTCTTGTTTAATAGTTTACTAGTATACTAGGAGCTATGGATTTAGAAGAGATTCATGCCCACATAGAAGCTTTACAAGTTCAGAAGAAACGTCAAGATGAAATCGCCCAAAGGGGGTTAGGGTTAGGGTTAGGGTTAGATGTTTTTTTTTTTTTTTTTTTTTTTTTTTTTTTGAAAACCCCCCGGGGAAACATTGTGTTTCCCCAGAAGGAAAAAGATCGAGATAGGTGAAAATTTCGGGGCGGGCGTCCCAACTAGGTTGATGCCCCCGCTTACCTACAAAACACCTACCTCTCTTTATTAATGCAATCCAAAGACCGCTCACATGATGAGAGCGTCAGTGAACAAGGATACAGCCTAAAGGTGATACGGATATGAAATCCGATCCCGAGGAATGACTATACAATGAGTAGGCCAACAGATGCCACCTAGCTAGTTACAGCTTAGAAATAAATCTGGACAGTTAAATACATCGGAAACAACAAAATTAAGATTCCGTCTTCGATACTTGAAAAAGAACCAGCATAGATGAATGCTTGCCCCCAAGAGATCATCTGTGCTTAAGACACCCTCGAACACGAACTTATTCCGCCTTTTCCAAATAGCCCACGCAATCATAAACCATAAAGCCGTACCAAACTCCTGTCCAATCCCTAAGGAAAAATGCGCTCGCCATACTACAAGAAAATCAGCCCCCTTGAATGGCATTGTTACCGAAATCCCTAGTAACAGAAAAGCTTGAACCCATATACGATAACTACCCAAACAGTGAAACAAACCATGATCAATTGTTTCGGATTCATCACAAAACGGACACTTGTCATTCAATACAGCTTGGCATCCGCGACAAACCAGAAAGACTTTCGTTGCGAGGCGTCTATGTAACAATAACCAGCCAAAAAATTTGACTTTAGGAATAAGACACGCATTCCAAACCACCATATAATCCGTTTCCGGCGTAGTCCTTTGAGGTGACCTATAGGACCCTAAACAAAAAGATGCAGCTGAAAATACCTTATTAGCTTCCAGGTCCCATTCAAATCTATCTGCCACCACCTGAGACCCAACGTGTGGCTGCTGCCCCCTGTTACCGATAGCCCCGGTCCCCCCAAAAACAACAGGGCAGACTTGGGAAATCCAGTTCCGCATCTGGGAGCACCTCTCCCTACTAGTAATCCTTAGACTGCGTTTCCAAAAAGGCCTAGATAATGCTGCTCCCTCAGAAATAGACAGACACCCATCCCGAATCGAACAGCTTTTTCTATTACATAATAGATACAAATCAGTGAAAAGAACAGATAATGACACATTTGCAGTCCAATTATCATGCCAAAAAGATCCGCTCGCCCCGTTCCCCACTTTAACTCTCCCATTCGATTTAAACAACTCCCAGAAGGTTGAGTTCTTTACACAACAAGATATAATGCCTTGCCAAACATACGAAATGCGGGATCTATTAACATTTTCAAACGAGTTCCATGACATGAAGCCATATCGACGGACACACAGCTCATACCACAACGAACCCTGCCCATCTGTTCTAGACCGCCATATCCATTTCAGCAATAAACTACAATTGACTAGTCTTAGATCCCTAACATATAGGCCACCTAAATTTTTTGGTAGCATAATTGTCTCCCAACTCACTTTACAGATCCCGCTAGAGTCCGCTATACCTTTCCACAAGAAATTACGCATCAGTTGAACAAGCTTATTGTTAATAGAGGCCGGCATCTTATACAATGATAACAAATATATCGGGATAGACGAGAGAACCGATTTTATAAGGACCACCCTGCCAGCATATGATAAACACTGACCTTTCCAACTTGCCAGCCTATTTTGGAACTTTCCAATCAACCCGTTCCAATAAGACACCGGGATGCGTCTCGTACTGAGAGGGGCGCCTAGATAAGTAATGGGAAATCTTTCGATCTTACAACCCATTGTCTCCGCACACGGATTCAACAAGTCGTCCTGCGCGTTAATACCCATAATTGAGCTCTTAACAAAATTTATTCGTAGACCTGAGATCAGCTCAAAACATCGTAATAAACGGATAAAAGTAGGTAAGAGGGACTCATCTGCAGGTAAGAAGCACATCGTATCGTCCGCAAACTGAAGAATAGAAATATCCTTCTCTGACCCATGAATACGAAACCCAGGTAAAATACCCTTACGGACACTTGCGTCAATGAGCTGTTTAAGACCTTCCACTGCTAAGACAAAAAGAAATGGAGAAATGGGATCACCTTGTTTAACCCCTCTGCCCAAATAGATCGGATCTGTAGGACTACCATTGAAAAGAATAGATGTTGTCGAGTTCGCTCTGCAGGTCACCATCCATCTAATCCACTTATCCGGGAGCCCCATCCTCTTCAACACTGAGTCAATATAAGTCCAAGAAACACTATCGTATGCTTTATGGAAATCAAGCTTGAGAGCCACAGAAGGCTGACCACTGCGGTGGATTGATTGGATCACTTCCGAGGCTATAAACGAACATTCATGAATATTACGGCCTTTAACAAAAGCAAACTGGTTGTCAGAAATCAGCTGAGGCAACACAGCCTGTAATCTTTTCGCAAGTACTTTCGACACAATTTTGTATATACCATGAATAAGGGCAATCGGTCTATAATTCCCCAATGACGACGACCCCGGGACTTTAGGAATCAATACGGTAAAAGATGACTTGATAGAGTTTGGCAGCTGATCATGCCTATAAAATTCGCCAAACAGAGCTAGCACATCCGATTTCATGTCCTCCCAGAAGCGTTTATAGAAGAAGAAATTAAATCCGTCCGGCCCCGGCGCCTTACCTTCTTGACAAGCACAAACTGCGTCCCACACTTCAGCCTCATAAAAAGATTCCACAAGCCGCGCATTGTCCATCGCATCAACCATACGGAATTGTAGTTCACCTAAGGAAAACGGCACCACCTCTTGTTTCGAAAACAGCCTGGAATAAAAATTCCGTATCGTGGATTTAATAAGTACCGGGTTAGAAGATACATCTCCATCAATTTCCAGCTGTGAAATCCGATTCCCCCTAGCCCTCGCTGATGCCATCCTATGAAAAAAACTTGTATTATCATCACCCAGTAAAGTCCAGTTAACACGTGATTGTTGGTGACGAATTTGTTCAAGGTTCCGTCTACAGGTAAGTAATTCCGATCTCACGCACTGAAGCTCCGATCTACTCCCCTCCTCCAAAGGTCGGACCACCGAACTGGATGTCAAAAATATAATACGAGCCTCTAGCTTCTTTATTCTTCCCTCTAACCCGCCAAAATTAGATAGATGCCAAGGCCGGATATAGCTCCTTAATCGGCGTAATTTAAAATCAATGTCGCGCCCTGGATCCGCCAATTCTATGGCCTCCCACTTCGATCTTAGAAAAGGTAGAAACCCGTCCTTTTCCCACCAACAGTTCAATGATCGAAACACCTTTTTGCCATCCGATACCAATGCATGAGACCGGTATATAATCGGAAAGTGATCTGATAGCGTTGAATCAACCGTCATCAAATTCTGACCCGGCCACCTATCAAGAATATTGCACGAAACCAAGACACGATCAATCCTAGAGAAGGATAGAGCATTAGACCACGTATAGTCACGCCCATGTAATGGCAGATCAAATAGAGCACATTCATTAACAAATTCCTGGAACCTAATCATCGAAACCGCCCCCGTATTCCCACTTCTACCTCGCTCAGAACTATGTAACACTTCGTTAAAATCACCACATATCACCAAGTTATCAATGTTTTGAATATGGGGCAGCAGATCACACCAAAATTGAATCCTATCCCTGGGAGTAGGGGGACTATATAAGCATAGTAAATTTACCTCAAGCTGACTAGACACAATATGCAGCAGACACCATCTATCTGTAGAAGCAGTGATCGAGCCAAGAATTAAATTAGGATTCCATGAGAT
This sequence comes from Euphorbia pulcherrima, assembly GCA_947683365.1. Classification (NCBI taxonomy): domain Eukaryota; kingdom Viridiplantae; phylum Streptophyta; class Magnoliopsida; order Malpighiales; family Euphorbiaceae; genus Euphorbia; species Euphorbia pulcherrima. The sequence goes on from CANTUS010000004.1 coordinate 6,452,297, forward strand.
CAATAGACCTCCTGCCAAGCCATGCGACGGGATACAATGAAAATGAAAATCGTTATGGCCCCAAAACTTCCTCACAACCTGATCTGTAACCGATAGGGCCTTTGTCTCAACAAGGACAAAAACCTGAAGCTGCCACTTACGAACACATGACCGCACCAAAAACTGTTTGGCCCCATTCAATAAGCCCCCGCGACAATTCCAACTCATAAAACTCAAAGACATGATAAAACTCACAACCTCCCAGATCGGCCAGTAGCTCTCTCAACGCCGCTGCCCTTCCAATGCCTCTATAATGTTCCTAAAGATCCTTTACAGGAAAGGCTTGAAAAGTATTTGAGCAGACCTATAGCTGTGAAGAAAATACTTCCTGAATATATAAACTTACCGGACATTACTGAAAATATGACGGCAGTGACAACTGACTTTCTCGATGACCAACTCCTCTCAGAAAAGTCTGTGACTTTACAAGTTATGACCGACAAAGAGATAGTTGCATTAGGTAGAGAATATCTCCCAATGTTGTTCTCTGGGATTTCACCAAAAGGCGTAGGAGCCATTTTCCAAATGGCATTTAACTTGAGAGACCCTAAGAAAAATACACCAATGTCCTTCCATATGGTACAAATATTCTAACGAAAAATGACATCTGCTTGCAAGAATTGTCAGAAGAAGTATGGGGTTCCAAGATCTCGGTGGCTATCACTCCCCTGTCTCAAATGAATAACGAGTCTGAAGAAGCAAAAGCTTATGCTTTCATAGCCACATCTACCCTTCGGTTGTTTTCCAAACCCGAAACAAACTACATTCGTGGTTTTAACCAAATCTGTGCAGGGTACCGAAATTTCTACGGAAATCAATTCCCCGTGTCACTAATGAATCCAACGCTAGAAGCCTTAAAGACCCTGACTTTCAACTTCTCGAACAACCCTATCTTCAAGTCAACACTTCACAAAATCTTACACCTCGGAGGGGAGACAAAGAACACAATAGGGCTGAGGAGATTCCTGTATGAAATTCATCTAACTCATGCTAGTTTACACATTATTAGTATATTTGACCGATTGTGTGGAGCATTGAACTGCGACCCTGGATTGCCATTGTCGAAAATTAAAACACGGGAATTCTCCCGTCAGGTAGATGGGTTGACTAGGGTTAGGAAGCTAATGGAGAATCGAGATAATGAGCACAAAAGGGGGATGTGGAAATATGGGATGATATTTGATGAGGCATTTATGGATACACTTAGGACTAAGAATTGCCCGACTCTTGTGTATGTACTTGCTTCAGCGTTAAAAAGTTTGGACCCCGAGAATAATCGAGATATACTTAATATTGTTCAATTGGAGGATGTGAGCCCTGAGAAAATAAGGCGATGTGATCTGGCTGGACTCACTATTGTCAAGGTAATATTGACTGGAAAATTGGAAGGGAAAGAAGGGTAGAAGCTTGTGTTTTCTTATTTTAATGGTTATAAGTTATGGGATGTTTAACTATTGGTTTTCATTTAGGCAATATTTGTGTTTCTCTTAGTTTAACATTCAAACCATGTGTTCAGTTATTATGTTATTGTGTTGGTGTTTTAACCCTCCAATTCCATCTATACATAGTTGTCAAATCTTGATTTGAACTGAGAATCGAAATCCAAATTCTGTGAATCGAGAATTGAATCGAATAGTAAGATTTGGGTTCGAGTTCATAATATAATAAAATTTGACATTTAAGATGTTTAACTTAAAGATACAATTAAATTTTTAGTCTAGATATGCATGTTTAGAATTCAAAGAGACTTATTTTCTAATTTTAAAGACTAATTTTAAAGAAAAGTACAGATGCGATTTGCTGTTCCACCGCTTAGTCGTTGCCTGAAGTCCATTGTTGGCAGTGTGGCATTAGGTTCCTCCTTTTGAGGACTAATTGGTGGAGCAATCAACTTTGGCTATCTGGAGTCAAATCTTTAATTTTATCATCTTTAATATAATATGCTTCCACTACGCTTTAATTTATTATGGTTCATGAATTGATCGTATCGGTAGAATTGTAAGATTCGGTTGATTCACCACTGAATCGGTATTGAATCGTAGATTCAAGGTAAATTTAGATTCACCCGATAGATTCGAATCGATTTGAGGTTGAATCGTATCGAGAATCGTTTGATTTTGATAACTATGCATCTATATCATAACTATAATATTATTGAGTGTTTTGATTTGTATTTGTAATTTTGTGTGTACATACATTAGTATTATTCAGGTCGGATCCAGTCTATTTATTTTTTTTCCTAAAAACCAAGAACCAAACAGAAAACCTAAACTATAATATTTTTTTGAATGAATACACCCTGAACGTAGCTAATGCGGCTGGTCCGGGCGTTTATTAAATAAATAATGCTAATCACAAGATGTGAGCAACCAAATCAAGTACATGAGAGTAGCAATTACGAGTAAGTGAATACATCAGAAATAACGAAGCCCATATTACGCCGCTTACAAGTAAATAAAAACCAGCTATAATAGATACTTGTAACAAGTATATCCTCCGATGTGTCGACACCCTGAAAGACCACCTTGTTCCGTCATTTCCAAATAGACCATGAAATCACGAACTATAGTGCTATAGCAAATTCACGTTTCGGACCAGCAATAAAATACGAACTCTATAGTTTCAAAAACTCCTATGGCGAAGACGGAATAGGTAGCAGAATCTCGAATAAACGAAAAAGCTGGTGCCAAATACTAAGACTTCGCGGACAAAAGAATATAGCATGTGTTATCGTCTCGCTATCCGTACAAAAGGGACCTACATCATTCTCCATAGCCCTACTTCCCCTCATAAGCAACATTGTTTTTGTTGGTAAGCTATTATGGAACAATAGCCAACCAACCATTGAACTCGAACTAATCACTCAAAAAAGAGATGGACACGCCTCATACATCCACATTCTTAGCTACCGACAACTATCCCTAGCTGTGATTCGTAGATTCCTTTTCCCCAACAGTCTACCGAAAGGATCTGCCCCTAGCAAGTACTCATAACCTTGTTGCACCGTGCAAGACTTCCTATTACAAAGAGAATAGATATCCGAAAAAAGAACGCAAAAGGGACGATCCGAGGTCCAGTTATCATGCCAAAAGGATGCCATAGTCCCGTTGCCCATAACGACCCTTAAGTTATTTTTGAAGAGGGTCCAAAACGATCCCTCCTTCACACACACCGAATACACACCTTTCCAAATAGGGGGTAGATTTCGCAATTCAACCCTTTCAAAAGCCATCCACGAGTCAAAACCATAGCGTTGTACATAAACGTCATACCATAACGAGTATTGGTTCAACTCTCATAGTCTCCAAAGCCACTTCAATAATAAATTGCAATTAACTAGCCTCAAGTCCCTAATATATAAGCCGCCCAATTCCTTAGGCAACTCAACCATGCTCCAAGCAATCTTACACAGGGCTCTTGTACACGTATCTCCCTTCCACAGGAAGTTCCTTATTATATAATTCAGCCTGTCGATGATAGATCCCAGCATTTTATATAAGGCCAGAAGATAAATTGGAAGCGATGATAACACTGATTTAATCAACACAAGTTGGCCTCCATATGATAAGTAGTTCCCCTTCCAACCCGCTAGTCTGTTTTGAAATTTCACCACTAGAGGATTCCAAGATGAGACCGATATCTCTTCCAACTGATAGGGGCTCCCAGATACGTGATTGGAAGCTTCTCAACTTTACAACCAACAAAACCAGCACACACCTATAACATGTAATCCTGGACATTGACCCCCCATTATCGAACTCTTACCATAATTAATCCTTAGACTCAAAATTATTTCGAAGCATCGAAGTACTCTAATGAACACAGGCAAAATATCCACGTAAGAAGGCAAGAAACATATAGTATCATTGGCGAATTGCAATACTGAAATATCCCTTGAAGAGCCGTTAACCCTAAACCCAAGTAGTAGGTCGTCCCTAACACTCGCATCTAGCAACCGTTTTAGTCCCTCAACAACCAATAGAAAGAGAAAAGGAGATAATGGTTCTCCTTGTTTAACTCCTCTCTGAATGCTAATTTGATCAGTCGGCATCCCATTATGTCTTCTGCAATTCCTCAGCCATGAAATCCACTTAGCATCATACCTCATTCTTTTCATTACCTCATCAATATAAGTCCAGGATACACTATCATAAGCTTTATGAAAGTCTAGTTTCAAACCCAAGCAAGATTGCCTCTGATAATGAATTGTGTGTAACACTTCTGAGGCAATAAATGAGCACTCGTGAATGTTCCGTCCCTTGATGAAACCAAATTATGATTCTGAACCAAGTTCTGACAAATCGGGTTGTAATCGGTTAGCTAGCACTTTTGCTATAAGTTTATACATCCCATGGATCAGTGCAATCGGCCCATAATTAGATAAAGAACATGACCTAGGTACTTTTGGGATTAACACCGTGTACGACATCTTAATAGCTTCAGGCAGTCTGTTTGACATGTAAAAATTCCCAAACAACCACAATATATCCCTTCTAAGATCAGCCCAAAACCTCTTATAAAAATAAAAGTTAAACCCCTCTAGACCCGGAGCCTTGTTCTTATCACCAGAACAAAGCGCACCCCAAATTTCTCCTTCTAAAAAATTCGCCGACAAACGATTGTTCGAGGGAATATCCACCGATCTAAAGTTCAACGAACTCAACAAAAATGGTACCACCTGCCGTTCACTAAATAAATCCGAATAGAAGCCCCTAATTTTATTAACGATCACTCCTGGGTCACTCACCAACTCCCAATCCACTTCAAGTTAATTTATAGCATTGTTTCTAGCTCTTGCCGAAGCTATCCTATGAAAATATCCTGTGTTTTCATCTCCCAATAATACCCATAAGACTCTCGATTGCTGATGTTTAAAGTTCTCCAAATTCTTCCTCATGGTGCGTAAATCAGCCCTTGCAACTTGAAGATCTGATCCTATTACCCCATCCACTAGCCGAATGGCCGAACTCAACATAAGACTAATTGCACGTCCCTCAAGTTTCCGAATTCTTTCTTCTAGTCATCCGAAATTATCAATGTGCCATGGCCAAATGAAGTTTTTTAACTTACACAATTTGAAATGAATGTCATGGTCTGGGAAAGTCGAGCTAAGAAGGGCCCATTTTTATCTTAAGAACGGCAAGCAGGTATTATTATCCCCCCACACATTGAGAGAACGGAACGGTCTCCTCCTCCCAACTCTAGCTGGATGTGACGTGAAAATGATAGGAAAGTGATCCGAAAGTATCAAATCCACGGTGGAGATGCGCATATACGGCCAGAGATCTAATATCACACACGAAATAAGAACCCGGTCTATTCACAAAAAAAGATAGAGGATTTGCCCACGTGTAATCTCTCCCATTAAGAGGTAGATCATAGAGAGCACAATTATCTACAAAATCTCGAAATTCCATCTTTGAATTCATTGAATCCCCCCTAAACCTCTCAGAAGCATGCAAAACCTCATTAAAGTCCCCACACAAAATAACCGAACTCAAGCCCATGATACTATCAGCTAAATCCTGCCACGATGGTCTACTATTTTCCTGATCATTATAAGCATAAACACAAATAAGATGGGCTTTAATCTGAGATAAGCTCAACCGGATGACAACCCATCTCTCAGACTCCTATATAACTAGGCTTTAAAATAATATAGAATTCCATGAAACTATAATTCCCCCCAAAAGGCCAATGGCTGATACACAATAAGATCCAAAATCATTATGCCCCCAGAATTGCCTAATTACCTGGTCTGACACCCCCTACAGACTTTGTTTCTAATAAAACAAATGCATGCAAGTTCCATTTTCTAGCCAAAGATTTTACTAACACCTATTTCCCCCTATTATGGAGGCCCCCTCAACAATTCCAACTCAAAAAATTAAACGATATTAATCATAAAATACCTTGCATCGTGACGGTTTAAGCCTTGCCTGATGCCAAAGCCTGTAAAATAACCTTGGCGTGCTTGTCTTTAAAAACCCCTAATTTCTTCCCTACCTCAATGGTCTCCCTATTTTCCGATATGCTTGATGGTCTCGCTTTTGATCGGGTAATAACTCTATTTTTGTTAGCTATATCCAGTCCTGAGGTGTCCTAACTCAAAGTCGTTCTTGAAGTTGTTCCTTGCTTGATCGTTCCACCTACGAGTCTAAATATATTCGCAGGTAAATCCTGGCATGTATAATTCACCCGATTCACCGTACCCCCACTACAATCTAAATTATCGTTGGACGCACTCGAGATAGCTTTCTGTGGATGACCCTGTGAGTTCTCCTTTCCTAGCCGAATACCCTGGTTACCCTGAGAAGACACGAATCTTTACATGATAGAAATTTCAGCTACTCCTTCCTTCGAAACCGAAGTCCGCGAATTTGAACTAGAGACTCGCCCAACCGAAATTCCCAGAGAAGGATTGCTGGGGACACTGTTAGTTAACCCATTTTCCCCAATTCTAGAACCCGTGTTCTAGACTCGATGGACATAAATTTTAGCCTTCTCCCCTACCCCTATGGGAGGAGCATTGGGGACACCGTCAGTCAACCCGATTAAACCACCACCCTGATTCAAGATAGAAATTTTACCTCCAACTTCACTAGGAGGAAAGGAGCTAGGGACACTATCAGTGAACCTAATAGGACTAGGCCAATGCTGTTGGATAGAAATTTTAGCTCTGTCGACCTTCTGAGGACTGACACTGGGGACACTTTCAGTCAACCCAATATAAGCAAAACCATAGTGTTGGACAGAAATTTTAGCTCTGTCTTTTTTGCGCGAAAAAGAGCTGGGGACACTATCAATTAACCTGATAGAACCCAGACTATGATTTTGGACAGAATTTTCAGCTCCGACTTTGTTAGAGCTGGGGACACTGTCAGTCAACCCAATGAGCATCCTAGCTTGGTGCTCGATAGAAATTTTAGCATCATCCTTTACAGAGGGAGGATGAGAGCCAGAGAAACTGTCAGTCAACCCAAAACCATTTTGTCATGTAGAGTTTGTCTCAAAGGGCAGCCGTCCACTCCCAGATGAGTTCAAAGATAAATTCCTATCACATGCAATAGCCTGTCTGAAATTAATAGTAGCCGTGCATTCCTTGTCTCCCCACAGCAGTGAGATCTTTCGGCTAGAACTATCAATTGGTGCAGATACTAAGCAAGATACCACATCCAAACGATCAGAGCAAAGGTAGTTAAAATCAGGTGTCCCAAGTGATCCAAACTCAGCGGGAGGAATCCCCAAAAAGTCCACATAAAATAGACATTCTATTGGAATAAAATTAACTGAGAAATCCATGCATTCTGAAAAGATATCCTAAAGATGACTCCAATCCCCCTCAAGGAAAGCTATCTTTGCATCAGACGAAAGGAAAGACATAACCACCTGATTACCACCCGCTAGAGCAATAAAATCAAAAGTGAAATTTCTGTTCGACACCATCTTCATCAAGTCTGGAATAACCAAAATATCCTTTACATGGAGCAGACAAGCAAATCTTGCCCAAATTGATAATGGAAAATCACTAACAGTCCTAGACTGATTCAAATCCGTGGCTGGAGCTACCACTGTCGCATAGGATCTGTTATCCCTAGACGAATCCCTAAAAACCAGTCTTGGCTTGGCCTGAGCACGAGGGGGGTGTTGATGAGGTATATCCTGTTTACCTAATGAAGGATATTTGGCTTTGAAGGCGCGTATCCTGATATAACCAATCATAACTACATTCAATCTGTAAAGAGCATCGTACATAGGGATAGACCCATCGATAGAGACAAAACCGAAATTCAGATTCTTCGCATTTTTCCGCCTTGCAATAAAAACCTCTCCTGGAACTCTATATTTCAAAAAAATGCTCTTCAAAGTCGCTGCATCATGGCTGTTTAGGAAATTTTTGATGTAAATCCTATTACTAGATAGGCGATCATGATCTTGCCTATCCTTGTATTTTCTTGAATGAACCATGGTATAAACCAAATGTCGAATTGCACAGTAGAAAAGGAAAAAACTGATCAAAAACAAAACCAATCATGACGAAGTTAATGAAGAAGCGAGATGCAATCACCGACGAGACCAATCAGAGATTAGAAGACGGTCGAAGCAGTGACGATGGAGGGGCGACATAGATCGGATCGCTAGTAGTTGTCAACGCCGCTGGATTTTGGGTACTAAAAAGATTCAATCTGGTCCTTTTGGTTGATTATTAAGCTTGTAAATTCCCAAGCAATCAGCTGCAACACCGCAACAAATTTCACAAACAGTAACTCCAAATTTGCCGTTAATAGAGATCTCCTCCTCAAATCCCTCTCTTCCAATGTCATATCAAACACCACCGATGGCAACTATTTCTACACCGCATCCGTCGTCGAAGGCGCCAACAGAGTGTACGGTCATGCAATTTTCCAGCCAGACCTAACTCCCGAACTCTGTTCCTACTCTCTCACAATTATCGTTCAGGACCTGATTTCAACCTGCCCAAACCAAAAAGAAGCTATATCCGTTAGTAATCATACAATCCGTTACTCGAACCAGCCGATCAACGGTGTAGTGGCACTGGAACCGACTAGCGCCGGTTACATCTACTTCTTCCATCCTTCGCTTTTATTTGTGTCATCGGTGTGAAGCAAAAATAGATCTGAATTCAAAGGTAAGTAGATAAAGAGAAAAGCAAGTATATAAGGGGGTAGGTAGCATAGATGAAGGAAAGGTGGTCAGTGACGGTGAGAGGCGGTGGAAAGAGAAGCGGAGAGAAGCAACCTTCTTCTTACTTATAGTTACAGATTCCAACTTTTTCAAAGCGGAAACACAGAAAAATCATGAAAGTTATCCTCCATCGCCGGAATAGTCACCGACGACCGTCTCACTAGAGCAACCCTCTATTGAACCAACCACATAGATAACTCTTTCTCTTATTACCTAAACTATAATATGACAATATTAAAAAAAAACTGAACGAAATAGTCTAGATCCTGTTCAATTCAGTTTGGTCTGATTCATTTGGGTTCTGTGCTCTGTATAAAATTTGTTATTTTTTGAGTATTTTAGTTAATTCATTCCTAGACCATAAGGAATCCTTAAAATTTTCCACAAAGGAGGATCTTGCTACAAGCTTCCAAATCTTTCCAAGCCTATAGGGTGAATGCCAAAGTTTCTGGACATAGTTCACTCTAAGTAGCCAATTGATTCCTATATTATCAAGAATGATACTTGGTATTCTTTGTGAAATACCCCCTCCATCTTTTTAAAATAGGCATTCTAGCCTAAAATTGGATTACCAAAATACTCGTCATTTGTACTTTTCTAGGTACTTTTTTCATTATTCTTCCAACTATGTCCTTAGTGTTAATTGCACTTGGGTTAAAAATTAAGGCATTAATTTGATATGCAAGGGTAAACCAGTATTTTCATAACTTTAATAAATGAGTTGATAACAAGGCATATAAAGCCCAAATGCCAACAAGGCTCAAAAAGACCTCCCAATGAACTTGCTCACCAAGCTAAAAGTACAAGAACATGTGTCAACCATTTAGACATCCCTTAACCTCCAAGGCAAGACAAGTGGCATCCATCCAAGGATCGCTACACCCTATATAAAGGGTAAGGGCACACTCCCTAGGTAATTAACTACACACTATCTACCTCTTTTTAGTAATATCTGCACCATCCCATGCCACATACTAACTTGAGAGTCGGAGAGGCCACGTCGGCAAACCCGACCTAGCCCTCTAACGGTTTGCCACTTGTGTAGGCACCCCCGGTCTGGAAGAAGTCAAATCGATCCTATGTCCCGAGTCCCACAACATCATGAGTTTATTAAGAAGTGCGAAACTTGTAGGAAGACGAGTAAAAAAATATGGAGTAGTGTTTTCTCCTAGTAGATGCATGACCCTATCCAATCTATTCATATCGAGTTTGATCACGCTAGGTGCGGTCGGCTCAAATGAAGGATCTTGCAGAAAAAGAAGATTGAAGTATGCGCAACTTGATTTGTATATCGACAAAAGAATAAAACTTTAGGAGAAAAATTATAGGGAAATTGTACTAAATGTAGGGGTTAGGTAAAATATTTACCTCTTTGCCATTTACTTTTGTAAATAACTGTTTGGCCAACTTTTAAACTTTCCCTTTTTCAATATTTAGGTTCCTCCCCTATATATGTGATTCCTTCTTTTTTTTATATAATTTTTACTTTGTTTTGCATTTATCTTGTAAATCGTTGATTTTTTCGATATACCGCTTTAAAATTTTTTGTTCGTATCATTTTATCTTCGAAAGTAGATCTATGATGATATACTCTTTTTCAAGTTTTTATTTTTGAAGATATGTAACAGATGATACAAGCATTATACCAGCATTATACAAGGTGTGAAAAATCAGCATTATACCAGGTATGAAGAACCAAAACCATAAAAATTTATTTTATAAAAGAAATCAAACAAAAACAACTTTACACCAACATTATAACAGCATCATACCAAGTGTGAAAAATAAAAAAACATAAGCATATATTTTTATAAAAAAATCAAACAAAAACCACATTTATACCAGCATTATACCAGGTATGAAGAACCAAACATAAAAATCTATTTGTAGAAAAATATAATTTATATTTGCAGAAAAATAATGCAGGCTGTAGACTGTTGTCTGATAGGTTAAAAGACGAAGTATTTTGAATATTCATCCAACTAATTTCTTCCCTTGAATTTGATTATTGCAGCACAAAAACTCTCATTCTTTGGTTTTGTACCTAACACCTTTGATAAATGTCTGCCGGTATATGTGCTTTGTGCAACTTCCAAGTTTATGTGATTTTACAATTTTTTTTTAACAAAACAACCGTAAAACTTCTATAAATTAATAACCTCAATAAAATTAGTAATTTGTCCAATTTCAATTTGGTACCAATACAAAATTAGACCCCAATAGATAAAATAATAAGATAATAACTTTGTTGAAATTCCAGTGTATATATATTGGTCCCAAAGAAATTATAAATTAAAAATTACTAAAAGATTCCAAATTTTAAGATTTTTTAGTAATAAATGAATCTATAGTCACTTGTTTTTTGTTGAACTTCAAATCTATATTGAGTTTATCTTTAAATCTCCTCATTGCACTTAAAAGTTGGGGCATTGTCTTCTCGTATTGCAACAAAAAGTTGTGAAGAGTTGTTGCCGCTTGCAATGCTTCTTTCCGAGTGACCGGTTCCAAAGCTATTGAATCATCCTCAACTTCGTCATTGACCGGATTTTGAATGGTATCCGCCACAATTTATTCAATGCTTTGAACCTCGTAACATTCATTATTTTCACCAAGATAATCTAGCAAGTGATTCACATCCATTTTGTGCCGATAATGCATACCCGTAATCAAGTTCCCAAGCTCACGAATGTCTTCTCCAGAATTTACATCATTTAAATCACTTGAAAAAGCAATGAACTTGACAAATTCAATTAATTTGTGAATGTACATTGGACTTAAAAATTTAAAGGTCATACGTAAAACCTCTTTAAATTAATAAATTATTAATTTATCGATATAATAATATCTCGTTAAATTAATAAAATATCTCGGTCCCAACATTATTAATTTATAGAGGTTTGACTCTACTAATAATATTGTAAATGGCAAATGTATAATCAATTATATCTGTTGGAAATGTGAGGTTGGTTATCCCGCATTGAAAATATAAGGGAATGGTGAGTGATATATAAGTGGAGTAGATTGGGCCTTAACACAAGCCAATTGGTTTTGTGTTAGATGGGCTCAACCCCACTTGTGTGCTCACCCACCTATCGAGCTCAACACTCTCCAGGCCAATGGATTCTCCACATAGTATCAGAGCAGAAGAAGGCCTGACAGCCGGAATGATCCTGGATTCTTGTTTAAAGTCCTAGTGGAGTTTGGGCTAGCAGAGAAAGGCTAGACCTGGTGTTGATCTTGAGCCTCCGAGATGTTGGAATGTTGGCAAGTGACAACTAGTCCAGACCCAGTTGCACTTGAGGGGGAGTGTTGGAGATGTGAGGTTGGTTATCCCACATTGAAAATATAAAGGAATGGTGAGTGATATATAAGTGAAGTAGATTGAGCCTTAGCACAAGCGGGCTCAACTCCACTTATATGCTCACTCACCTATTGAGTTCAACACTTTCCGAGTCCACAGATTCTCCACAATTTCAACCGGTTGGCCTTATTAATGACTATCTAGTGTAGCAAAAGCATGCTGATAAATGAGTATAATATAGGATTACATATTTTCTTTTTGTTTCTACAAGAATATCTAACTCTTTATTTTCTTATGTTTGACAAAATATAGCAGTCTCTGCAACCAAAGACTTGGGGGTGTTTCTCTTGGCTACTCCTTTTCATCTTTTTTCCTTATAAGGAGAAAATATAAAAAGCACATATGAGCTACTTTTTACTTTTCTCCTTATAAGGCAGTTTTAAGTTAAAAAATTTGAGAAATACTTCAATTTATAAGTTAAAATCTTCTTATAAGTATCTTTTAAATAATAAGCAATAAGTTGTAAGTTTGGAGAAACACCCACTTACAATATGCATTGCAAATAAGTTGGATGTCACAAAATTAGTAGCTAATTTTCTATCCCTAGAAAAACAAAATCTTATTGTCGTTTTCTGTGGTAGAAAAAAGCAAAGAATACTGAAGTTATATGCCATTTTCTTTAGTAGAAAAAAAAGCAAAGAATACTGAAGCTATATTAGTGGATAGAAATAAGAGTTAAGTGTTAGAAATCGACTATATATGCAAGGAGATTATAACAATAAAGAGAGAAAGCAGAGAGAGAATTTGAGAGAAACTTTTATTTCTTATTTCTGAGATATATGAAATGAAGAAATTGAATTCCTATTTATAGAGAAATCCAACGGTAAGAATGGTAAATAGGTAAGAAACATATTACCGAAAATAATAATGACAGGTAGAAAAGTAGAAAACATATTACATCAAATTATTAAGGACGTGGGCCCCATATGTCACATCAAATAATTTAACACTCCCCCTTTTGATGTGTCATCTGCCGTGAATGGGACACTGCCTCGTTAAAAACCTTGCTAAGGAAAAACCCTGTGGGATAAAAACCTTAGCTAAGGGAAAAAGAGTACAGTGTTTACTCCCCCTGTTCGCGAGTTGACTGGAGATCCTTAAGACGTCGCATTCCAATGCTGTAAGTTAATTTCTTGAAAGTTGAGGAAGGTAAAGCCTTGGTAAACAAATCTGCTAAATTATTACAAGAGCGGATTTGTTGAATATTGATTTCACCATTCTTTTCTAGATCATGAGTGAAGAAAAATTTTGATGAAATATGCTTTGTTCTGTCTCCTTTAATATAACCTTCCTTCAATTGAGCAATACAAGCAGCATTATCTTCATATATTGTCGTCGGTCCTTCCTTGATCGTAACTTTTTCACATGCTTCTTGGATATGTTTGATTAATGATCTCAATCACACACATTCACGACTTGCCTCGTGAATAGCTATTAACTCCGCATGATTTGAGGAAGTAGCTGTAATTGTTTGTTTTGTCGATCGCCAAGATATAGCTGTTCCTCCATATGTGAATAAATAGCCCGTCTGAGATCGAGCTTTGTGTGGGTCGGATAAATAACCCGCATCCGCATATCCAACTAATTTAAGCTTAGATTCATGTGAATAAAATAAGCCTAAATCAATAGTTCCTCGAAGATAGCGCATTATATGTTTAATTCCATTCCAATGTCGTCTTGTAGGTGCAGCGCTGTATCTTGATAATAAATTAACAGAGAATGCTATATCCGGTCTTGTGTTATTAGCAAGATACATTAAAGCACCTATTGCGCTTAGATATGGTACTTCAGGACCGAGAACTTTTTCATTATTTTCTCTAGGACGAAAAATATCCTTTTTCACATCGAGTGATCGTACAACCATTGGGTTACTCAATGGATGTGCTTTGTCCATATTAAATCGTTTCAGGATCTTTTCTATGTAGTTTGATTGATGCACTAAAATTCCTTTTTCAAGGTGCTCAATTTGTAAACCAAGACACAATTTTGTTTTTCCAAGATCTTTCATCTCAAATTCTTTCTTTAAAGCATCAACTGCTTTTGGAATCTCTTCTGGAGTTCCAATAATATTCAAATCATCAACATAAATTGAGATGATAATAAAATTAGATCCTGATTTTCTTATAAAAACACATGGACAAATTGGATCATTTTTATATCCTTCTTTCAATAAATATTCACTGAGACGATTATACCACATGCGCCCAGATTGTTTTAATCCATATAAGGATCTTTGTAACTTTACCGAGTAAAGTTCTCGTTTGCCATATTTTTCTGGCAGCTTTAATCCTTCAGGGATTTTCATATAAATATCATTATCAAGCGAACCATAAAGGTAAGCTGTGACAACATCCATCAAGTGCATCTGTAAATTTTCTTGTACTGCAAAACTAATAAGATATCTAAAAGTTATTGCATCCACCACCGGAGAATATGTCTCCTCATAGTCTATCCCAGGTCTTTGAGAAAAACCTTGTGCAACTAATCTGGCTTTATATCTTATTATTTCATTTTTCTCATTTCTCTTTCTAATAAAAACCCATTTATTACCAACAGGTTTTACGTCCTGTGGTGTTCGAACTACTGGTCCGAATACTTTGCGTTTTTCAAGAGAATTCAGCTCTGCTTGAATTGCTTCTTTCCATTGTTGCCAATCATTTCTACTTTGGCATTCTACAATAGATGTTGGCTCATAATCCACGTTTTCATTTTCAATATTGATCGCAACATTATATGAAAAGATATGATCTATAACTATTTTATTGCGACTCCATCTTCTTTCGTTAGTGATATAATTTATTTGAATTTCTTCATTTTCAATAGCTTCAGGTATTTGCACTTCAGGTGCTTGTACTTCTTCCGGAAGTGTATTTATATTTATATCCTCAATGGGAATATTATCACTATCAATAATTCTCCTCTTTTTAGAATTTTTATTCTTTGAACCAATTGGTCGTCCACGCTTCAGGCGTGATAGAGTATTATCCGTAGGTTGTTCTTCAGGAATCTCAATACGAATTGGGGCATTTACTGCTGGTATATGCGATTTTGTTACTCTTTTAGGATTAGCGAGTGCATCAGGCAATCGATTTGCTAAATGTTGAAGATGAATTATTCTCTGAACTTCTAGTTCAGAATCATTTGATTTAGGATCCATATGAGAAAGTGATGAAGCATTCCATATTATTTTCTTTTCTAAAATTGGGTTCTTATTCTCTCCCCCTAATTTTGGGAAAGTGCTTTCATCAAAATGACAATCTGCAAATCGTGCACTAAACATATCGCCAGTTAATGGCTCAAGATATTTAATTATTGAAGGGGATTCATAGCCAACATAAATTCCTAATCTCCTTTGAGGACCCATTTTAGTCCTTTGTGGTGGAGCAATAGGCACATATACTGAGCAACCAAAAACTCTAAGATGAGAAATACTAGGTTCATGGCCAGAAGTTAATTGTAATGGAGAATAATCATGATAACTTACTGGCCTTAAACGTATAAGAGATGCTGCATGCAATATTGCATAACCCCAAATTGTAGTAGGGAGATTTGTTCGCAAAATTAGCGGTCTCGCAATTAATTGCAGACGTTTAATAAATGATTCTGCTAGACCATTTTGTGTATGAACATATGCTACAGGATGTTCAACTTTTATTCCAATCGACATACAATAATCATTAAATGATTTGGATGTGAATTCCCCAGCATTATCAAGACGGATTGATTTAATAGGATAATCTGGAAACTGTGCCCGTAACCTTATAATTTGAGCAATTAACCTTGCAAATGCCATATTTCGTGAAGATAATAAGCATACATGTGACCACCTAGTTGAGGCGTCAATTAGAACCATAAAATATCTAAATGGTCCACATGGTGGATGAATTGGTCCACAAATATCACATTGTATGCGCTCTAAAAATGCTGGCGATTCGATTGCAACCTTACTTCTGGAAGGCTTTATTATTAATTTTCCTTGCGAACAAGCAGCACAAAATAATTCATTATTTTGAAGAAACTTCTGGTCCTTCAATGGATGCCCATATGAATTTTCAATAATCTTTCTCATCATTATCGAACTAGGATGACCCAGTCGATCATGCCAAATTTTATAAGTATTTGAATCTATAAACTTCTGGTTTATAGTTAAATTGGCCTCAATCATATTAATATATGTATAGTATAAGCCACATGAAAGAGTATAAAATTTTTCAAGTATACATTTCTTACTTGAAATTATTTTTGTAACATAAAGACATTCTTTATTGTCTTCGCTCACAGTTTCAATATGATATCCATTTCTGCGAATATCTTTAAAACTTAATAAATTTCTGTGAGAATTCGGGGAAAATAATGCATTATTTATAATAAGTTTTGTTCCCCTTTGTAATATAATACTAGCTCTTCCGGAGCCTTCAATCATTTTTGTTTGTCCCGATATTGTGGTAACAACAGTTTCACCCTTTTTAAGAATATTAAAATATCTTGCCTCTTTGAGAATAGTATGGGTGGTGGCACTATCTACAATACATAAATTTCCTTCATTTTCCTTCAAGTCATATAATACCGGGAAAGAATTCATTTTCTTCATTGAACAAATGAAAGATGCATTATTATTTATTTATAAATAAACATTGTATAAAAAGTACATTAAGCAGCAATAACAAAAGCAAACTAATAATAACATAAAAATTACAATATATTAATTAAGCAAAATATATGGACTAATTATTCAAATTTTTCTTTGCCACTGGTGCTGGGTAACAGAAAATCATCCATCTCCATATTGGGGACATCAATAGGCTCATTATTTGGGGTATTATCATCCAATATGAAATTGGTTTCTGGTTCCGCATATTCCTTGAGAGAGGCTTGGTATAAGTTTACCAAATGTTTAGCGGTTCTACAAGTTCTTGACCAATGACCAGTCATACCGCATCTATGGCATTTATTTTCATCATTTTGACTGTTTTTTCTTTTATCAAATCTTTCAATTTGATTATTCCACTTCTGGTGGTTATTTGTATTTTTCCACTTCGGGTGGAAATTATTGCTATTATTATTATTTATATATTTCCACTTCTGGTGGAAATTGTTATTATTATATCCTCTACCACGCCCATTTCCACGACCTCTACCTTGTCCACGACCACGACCATTTCTACGGCCGCGTCCATTAAAATTATTATGAATTATCGCATTCGCTTCAGGGAATGGATTTGTTCCGGTAGGTCGTAGTTCATGGTTTTTTAACAGGAGTTGATTTCTCTGTTCTGCTAGGAGAAGAGCAGTAATTAGTTCACTATATTTCTTATAGTCTTTTGCTCTGTATTGTTCCTGTAATACCATATTATTCAAATGAAAAGTAGAATATGTCTTTTCCAGTAAATCCTCATCAGTTATTTCCTTTCCACATAATCTTAATGTGGATGTAATTTGAAAAAGTTTAGAATTATATGCACTGACAGATTCAAAATCTTGTAGCCTTAAGTTTATCCATTCATATTGGGCATTTGATAGAGATATTTTCTTTAGGTGTTCATACCTCTCCTTTAATTGTTTCCAAAGATCTGCAGGATCTTTGACAGTCAAATATTCTGATTGAAGTGATTCATCAAGATGCCGGCGGAGAAAAACTAGAGCTGTTGCCTTATACTGAGATCCAACATTATTATTTTGAATAATAGTATTCTTAAGACCCATCGATTCTAGATGTATTTCTGCATCCAGCACCCAAGTAAGATAATTTATTCCCCGATACATCAAGAGGAGTAAATTCTAAACTTTTGATATTAGACATATTAAGAATTATATATATTTATAGAAAATAAAATAATTATGCCTTACTTTGGATTTATTTGGTGATATCCTCAGTTGATTAGAGCAAGCTCGTGCTGATAACGTGTTAGAAATCGACTATATATGCAAGGAGATTATAACAATAAAGAGAGAAAGCAGAGAGAGAATTTGAGAGAAACTTTTATTTCTTATTTCTGAGATATATGAAATGAAGAAATTGAATTCCTATTTATAGAGAAATCCAACGGTAAGAATGGTAAATAGGTAAGAAACATATTACCGAAAATAATAATGACAGGTAGAAAAGTAGAAAACATATTACATCAAATTATTAAGGACGTGGGCCCCATATGTCACATCAAATAATTTAACATTAAGCAATTATCAATATCAATCATGACTTTTATAACTAATAAAACAAAATATTCTTCTTCTTCATCCAAATTTTTCAAATTTCTGTTGACATTAAAAATTAGTTTTATACTTACTTTTCATTCTAAAAATAAACACACATAGCTCTATAAAGTTCACTCATCCCACTACAAGAAATTAATTAATATATGACAATAATTCCTCTGTCACTAAAATTATTGTCGCAAAAAGGCTATTATCTGTTACAATAAAATTTTTACCGTCACAAAAATTAGTTTTTTGAAATTTTATTGTAAAATTGTCACATTTAATAGATGTTTTTGTGACAATTTTTTAGATCGCAACTTAAATGGCAACATATAATTAAGATTTTGTTACAATAAAAAAATATTGTCACAAAAACTATTTATGTGACAACATAAAACTCTTATTACAAATAGTTTATTAGTTTTGTGACAATAAGTTTAACTTGAAACAAAAAATATTTTTGTTACAAGTAAATGTTGTAACTAAAATTATTCAATATGTGACAACATAAAGTGTTTGTTGCAAAAATATATTATTTTTAGGACAAAAAAATTGACTTGAAACAAAAAAAATACTTTAGTTACAAATAAAAGTTGTAACCAAAACTATTTAATATATGACAATCAATTTTATCGTCACAAAACGATATGCGTGACAACATAAAAAGCTTGTTTCAAGTAATATATTATTTTGTGACAATAATTTTGACTTGAAATAAAAAAATAGTTCAGTTACAAGTGAAATTTGTAACCAAAACTATTCAATATGTGAAAAGAAATTTTTATCATCACAAAAACTATATGTGTGACAAGATAAAAAGCTTATTGTAAAAAGTATATTACTTTTGTGACAATAAGTTGAACTTGAAATAAAAATACTTCAATTACAATTAATGGTTGAAACTAAAACTATTCAATACATGACAACAATATTTTACGGTCATAAAAAATATATATGTGACAACATATAAGCTTGTTGCAAAAATGTATTATTTTACAAAATATACTTCAATTAAAACTATATCCATTCGACCTTTAACTTTAGGCATGGACATTATGTGAAATGAGCTTAATTAGTAAAAAACGACAAGCCTTAATAATTTGCTGATTACATATTGTTTTCTCAACTTTTTTTATTTATTTAAAAGTTGCAAATAAATTTGATATGTTTGAGACAATTCAACACCACAAAAAAATGATTTTATGGGACAAACAACGGAAGACAACTTCTTAATGTGGTCTCGGATTAGAGCTTTGTAACTTATATAGGTGATAACTGTATTTATGGTCCCCGATTACTGTTAAAAGCTGAAAAGGGGATGACAGTTCTGAGAAAAATATAAATAAAATAATAATTGAAATATATTATTATTTGGGGACAATATTAGGGATTTCAGTTAATGAGATGAGCTTTCTGACATTTCACCTAAAATTCTAAATTAATTTTACTCTCACCATACGTAATTCTGCGCAGCCCCAAACCTCACTAAAATTATTCTCATTTTCACCGGTAATTGTCTTCATCACAATCTCCAATTATAACAATACAGTCGATTTTCTCAATACAAACTATTACATACTTTTAAGATAATACTTTGGTGCATAACGGTATTTACAATATATTGTAGAATTATTCCAAATACTAACAATAAACATAAACTAGTGACTAGCAAGCAAACTGAGAGTTAGTGCTTAAACTCTTGTAGCTCAATTCAAATCTTTTAGGATTTTAAAAGTTTGGTAGCATGTATGTCCTTTGGAAATCTTGAATTTCATTTAAATGAATCTTGACAAAAATAAGAAATCTCCAATTCGAATGTATTTTTTCTTAGAAACCCATTACTTTGTCCAACCACAATATCTCTTACTTGTAACACTATGTACTACAAATCAAAGACAAATAGTATTTTTGTTTTATTTTTATTTATTTTCTTTTTTAAATATTTGTTAATAGTAATGTGTTTGGAAATAATTTTTTAAATAAATTCAATTTATTTTGAATGATTATGTATAAAATTTTTGAATTTTGTATGTAAAATGATTTGAAATAAAAATATTTTAGGATATAAGTTTTAATTTTGTTGGTACTTTGATTAAAAAGGTAGTGCGTAATGAACATGGATAAGGCCCGTTAATTTTGACAAAGAACTGCAAGTAGTAGCAGTCCTTTTCCAAAATCTCAGAATTGCAAGCAGTAGCCATCCCCTTCAATCTCCATCTCGCACCTCCGCATCCCCCTCAACCTACGCCACTGCCGTCTCCACCTCCCCCTTTCTCTGTCTCCGTCGCACCTTTGCTCTGCCTCCACCTCTGCTTCCCGTAATAAGTTCTTCTCTCTATATCATTCTTGGGGCTGGTTTTCAATTTTTTTTTTCAATTTCTTTCTTTAGGAAATTTTCAATTTCTTTAGTAGTTCTCAATCTTGGCCCTCATATTTAGGTAAACTGCGATCTTTATCTTGCAGTCCCGATATTTAGGTTTTGAGTCCTAATTTAGGTGAAATGCGATAATTATCTTGCAGCCCAAATATTTAGGTTTTGAGTCCTAATTTAGGTGAACTGCGATATTTATCTTGCATCCCTGATTTTCATTTTAATATTAGAAGGCCAAAACATCTGCAGAGTTGTTGAGGGTGGAGTTGATAGATCTGGCTTTGATTTGTAATGTTTGATGCACTTCCTAGATGGTGTTAGGGGTTCATAATTCTTTGAGAATAGTATAGTGAGGTTCGTGACCCCTGGTTTCCTTTTCCCTTGATCAGTGATCATATGTAGCTTTACTAATTTCATATAATCAATTAACTCAATATTTACATTGGGTTGGTTTTTTTAGTTTTCTGGCCATTGCTTAATGATCTCATTAAGGAGAACTAGAGTACTGAACTTCTTTGATTTAGAGTGAAATGGTTATGTGCTGAAGTTGCAAATATATATTTTTATTTAGCAGGCTAGACAATTTGTTCCCCAATTTTCAAACAGCCTCTGTTGTGAGTTCTCCCTCTTTGCTTGTTTCAAATTTTTCTATTTTCTATCTGTTAACAGTATAAATTCAGTTATGTAATTAGTTAAAAGAGTTGTTAGGCTTGAGGGGCATTTATGTCCTTTTATCTAAATAGCTGTTACTAGCCGTTGTATAAAAAGCCTAGAACTCCCTCTCTTGTAACTGATTCTCTGTAATTTCTCTTCAAGCTAATCAATGGAAGTTCAAGTTCCTTTCTCTCTCTCTCTCGCCGTGTTCATTCTTAATTTCAGTATCTTTACATGGTGTCAGAGCAGATTGCTTGATAATCTGTTTCTTTTCTTTTCCTTTTTTCGCGAATTTGGGGATTTCTTTGTTCTTAACCTAATCAAGCTCCCGCGAATCAAATCAAAGAATTTGCTTCTAGTTCTTAATTCTTGAGTATCGAAATGGCTGGAAGATCTCAAAATCGACCAGGCGTTGATGAAAACAGTTCTTTCTATTTGCATCCTGGAGAAAATCCATCTCTAGTTTTGGTTTCACCTCTTCTTGATCGAAACAACTATCATTCCTGGACTCGAAATATGAAAATTGCTTTAATGAGTAAAACCAACCTCTTTGCAATTTCTACAGAATTAGAATTTTATCGAATGTAGCAATTGTTGTATAACTTGTATATTAATCATGATGCAGTTGAAAATAAGTATTTATGCCACTTCAGAACAATAGATAATTAATATTTAGGGTTCCAAAATCATTTTCATAAGTTCAGAAAGTTCATAAGGTCCTAACTCACAATCAAAACAAATAGAATATGGAAAAGTTAAAAACAAAATGACCCTATAAGCAATATAACGGCAGAATATAAGTTGGGTCTAGAAAAGTAGAACACAACAATAGATCTTCAGTATATAAAAAATGGAAATCAATTAGCAATATACATGTTGACATGTAGTTGTGTAGCAAATATCATTTTGTATGTATATTAATCATTCAGAAATCCCCAGAATCTGTTTCTTCTTGAGTTGTTTCATTCTATACGAGACTCTCTATGACAACTCTAAATATTATTGGTTAGTGAACAAATATACTTTAATGTTATTATTTTTATTATTATAATAATTAGTTTTTTTAATTGATAATAAGAATTTTTTATTAAAATAGTAACTATATTTAATTAGCAATAAGTGTTATTATTAATATTGGGTGGAATATTTTAACCTTAAACTTTCTCAACACACAGATAAGGACTTCTTTTTTACATGGACTCCCCTCCTTTCCAATTTTTCATTCTCTCGACCTAAATCCAACTCTGACCCTAAATCCAGCCTTGTTATACTCTGACCCTGGATTGTGTCAGTTGGAATGTCAGTGGAGCTAAACTATGACGAATTTGAAGAAAGTATTTTTTATTCAACCATGTATTGATCATCCTCTTAATATTTGATCATTCTTTCTTTTTAATCCATGAATGAAAAACCAGTGAAGTAATCATAAGAAAAACTGAAAACTTCACAGCCAGTAAGGTGATTAGAAACAGTAAAATAATCTGATGATTTATTGCAATATGATATATGTTCAATGTTGATTTTGATTGAGAAATTATGTGAAATTTAGTCTTGTTTGTTTTGACTATTTAATAATTGCATAATGGGCGATGAATGGTTGAATGATAGCTTGGTGGTGTTTATCGAGAGATATTTGTAGTGATTAACAATGAAGCTATTTTACAACATTTCAAAAATGGATACTTGTATAACTCAGCTGTCCAAATCAAAATGAACTAGTTAGATTATGTTATTTTTAGTTTGTTAAAATTGTTTCCCGAATCAAATTGAACTAATTTTGTTATGTTATTTTTAATTTGTTTAGATAGTAAAAATTTGAAGGCATTTATTTCGAATTATACACATCGATTATTTTTACTGGAAAATTTTTTTGGGAAAAAATTTCATGAATTTCGTCCCATGTCTTGTATGATCCTGATTCCGCCACTGTTGGTTAAGTACTGTTAGTCTGACAATCTTTATCACATGGACTCTCCAAAAGAGTAGCTACACCCGTGTCCGGTACACGGACACATAATCTGTGTCCGATCTAGCAGATGGATCTCAGACACATCAATATCAGATACAAGATTTATTTTTAAATTAAAATTTTCAATAGACTTTAATTAATAATGAAATCAAATTTAGAGCTTATGGGAATCAATCTCTTTTAGATTATCTTCGTAATTAAGTATTTATCTAATTAATAAGATATAATCAAAATATTAAAGTATTTTGATTGATTGATTCTTAATTAATTATGTATCTAATTTCCTATAATAAATGCATATTCCCAACTGAATAAAGTTGGATTGGGTTTTGCAATATATGTTTTGAATATATAAAGGCATTTAGGACAGTGTCCGTGTGTCTAGCCGTGTCCCCGCACCCATGTCCAAATATAGGACAGTGTCCGTGTGTCCTAAACTTTTGAATTTACCGTACTAGACACACGGATCTGTACCCGTATCCGACACTTTGAAGACGAGTCCATGTGACATAGTTGACAATATTAGTTTCTTAAAAGTGTTATAAATGTTATGCCATGTTATTATAGCAATACTAAATAATAAGTTTCTGTGAGGGACGAGTATTACTGTAAATTAGAATATTATATTAAAATATTTTGCGTGGCATTTGAAACTTTTCATATCATGCTATGATATTTTGGGATTCCGTCTCTTCTTAGCAGTAAACATACAGGAAGAAACGAGTTATAATTGGTAATGGTTTACATTAGCTTTTGTATGATATGATATAGATTATGCTATGGCTGACAAAGGGTTGAGTCAGCCTTGCAAGGGTCTAAGGGCTTTGAAAGTGGAAAGTATATACTAGAAGAAATAAGAAAATACAGGTTAGAGAAGGAATTAGTTTATTCTTGAAATATTAATGGGGTTGTGTAGTGTACTAGGTGAGTATTTATGAGAAGTGTTTGGATGAGGAGAGACATAATTTTGTATTATCCTCAGTTGTATTAGCGGAGGCTCTAGCGGGAAAAGAGACATTATTGTAGCTTTTGGTTGTTTTGAGTCCATCCCTTGGTCCACTCTTTCTTTTTTTCATGTTTAGTCTTTACTATCTTGCTATTGCTTACTGACATTCTATTTTTTAATCATAGAGATTAATATTTTTCCCTTTATAGTTGCTGCAGAAAAGTACAAATCTGAGTTTCGTTTAAGCTTAAGAAACTGAAAAAAGAAGAGGAATATTTTTCCCTTTAGTTTTGTCTAGTTTTTCTTTTTCTCTCTATTCCTTGTGTGCTGGTTGAGATTGTTTATTAGTAACACATGTTTATGCTGGACTTTCAAGACACTAATATTGTAAGTTGTGATTTCAGCTATCGGTACCATATGGATGCTATTATTTCACTTTAATTGATGCTCAAAACTGTGTTTCTGGTCTCATGAATGTTCAAAAGGATTTTAACTAGTTTGATAAACTTCATTTGTACGATGAATGATATACATATTTCTTTTATCTTGCATTGCATGATATTGTTTAGATGTGTGTTTCTATCTTCTAACACGAATCATGGCAATTTGAAATGAATATGATATATGCAATTTTGTTTCATTTTGAAATTTTATCTTCTTATATGATTAAACATTTCAATTTCCTTGTCTTTATTATTGGTATGATTATGCATGAGATGAAATGACATCGATTTTTTGGAAATCACTTAAGGATAAGGTGATTTACTATTTCTTAGCGACTTCTCCTAATTACTTTTTGATCAAAGGATGTAGCTGATATCTTCATGTTTTCTATGCATGTGTACAACTTATATTCCCCTTTTTGGAGTTAGATACAAAATACTATGACATTTGTCTTCCTAACGCTCATTCAACTGATGGTTAAGTTGCAATAGAAAGTGCAGAAGCTACTCCTGAGTAAGTACATTACAAATAAGTTCTTTTTACAGTATTTAGTCACCTAAGTGTAAGATTTTGTATTCTCTAGTCTTTAGTGTTAAATGCACATCATAAAGCACCCTCTTTTCAGTTACTAAACATTGATTTCTGAAGACCTTTTGTTCTACTTGTTAATCAGAAACTTTTCATGTGAGTACTATTTATAATCATGTAATTTGATTTTTTTTTTCTGCACAACTCCTTTATGGTTTGTATTACTTTAGGTAAAATATATATTTTCGCTGCAAGGTTTGGTTTTGTCAGATTAGCCCTAACATATATCTTAGAGCCTTTGTTAATGTATTAGTATTACACTTACATTACTTTGACATACACATGACATCTTCCATTAATTAATGGGGACCTGTTTTTTTTACATTCATTGTGGCTGTGATAGTTCCCTTCAATCCAAAGTTGTTACAAATATTTGATGTACCAAAAATATATAGACAGTGACGAAAAAAGTTGTAACTGATGTAAATGTTCACAGTAAAAAGTTGTCACAAATAGTATTTTTGTGACAACTAATAAAAGTTGTTACACAATTTCAGTAAATGGTGTCATATAATAAGTGACAATTCTATCTATCGGTGATAATCAATTTTATGTGACAATCAATTTTGAAAATAGTATCTGTTATGGAGTTATTAGCGATGATGTCCTTGTGACAACTATTCTTGTCACATATAGTTATGTGTGACAGCGTCAAAACTTTTTAGTGACATCAATTATTATCACAAATATTATAATATGTGGTAACAATATTATTTGTGACAAGTAGTTTTCTTTTTAGTTACAACAAAAGTTGTAACTAATAAAAAAAGTGTGTCAAGTAAATTGTTGTCACAAAAACATATAATATCTGTGACAACTCTATTGTCACAAATACATTTTTGCGTGACGATTTTTTTAGGTTATGTAATTTTAGTTCATTTTGGTGTATTATATGTGACAAGTAGCTTATTTGTGATGACAATATTTTCTTTTCAGTTACAACTAATGTTGTCACAAAAAACTTAATATTTGTGACAACATTTTGATGCAAAAATGGACATATTATCTGTTATGGAGTTATTAGCGACGACCTTGTGTCAATTATTTATTGTCACATAATGTTATCTTTGACAACTTCTTGCTTTTCTGTGACATCATCTGTTGTCACAAAAAGCTTGATTTCTAGTAGTGTCCCCTCCTTAATCCTTCCATACCCAATACCCATAATGGATTATTTCTCTACAAATTTTGTAGCCATTATCAGGGCAGCTGCATTGTTTGTAATTTACAATTTATAGCGGAATAAAATAAATACCACCACAAAATCTATACCACCCCAAGTTTCAGGCGCCTTGCCACTCATAGGCCACCTTCATCAACTTAGGGAGAAGAGACCTCTAGCCAGAATATTAGGCAGTCTAGCTGATAAGTGTGGCTCAATCTTCATGATCCGGCTAGGAATGCACCGAACCGTTGTGACCAGCAACAACAAGATAATGAAGGAGTTCTACAAGATAAATGACAAATTTGTCGCTTCAAGACCTCGGTCAACTATAACCAAATCATTAGTTTCAACTATGCAAACTTTTCATTCTCACCTTATGGTTAGTACTGGCGGGGTAGTAAAATGCTAACGATAATTGATCTTCTATCCACCCACCGAATCATATTGTTGAAACATGTTCAATCTTCGGAAGTGAGTCATATGATGAAAGAGTTGTCCTTAAAGTGTAAAGAAAACAACAATGATCCTATCAAGGTTGACTTGAGGGAATTGTTTGAAAGCATGGTGATGAATATGATGACAAGCATGATTATTCGCAAGCGGTTTAGCAGTCAGCATGGTAACCGAATTAATGTTAAAGCGGGATGGGGTGTCCTAGAAATCATGAAGGATTTCATGGCTGTCATTGGTGCTTTTGTTCCTTCAGACATGATTCCGTTCATCGGATGGTCAAAATACTTCGGAACGATGAAATGTTGCAAGAGAATAGTCAAGGAATTTGATGATTTAATGGAGAGTTGGGTCCAAGAACATGAATCTGTTAATATTTTAGTGTAATTGGATCAACTAGTTTGACCAATGCGATCGTGACATTTCACCGAACAAGTATGGAGAGTGCAGAGTGCACACTTGTTCGGGTACTATTTACAATTTACGGGGTCCAAGGGGTGGCAGCCCCTGGCGGGGTCTAGGGGCAGCGCCCCTAGGCAGGGTCCGAGGGGCGGCAGCCCCTGGCAGGGTCCTGAACCCACGCATCCCTTGGAAAAATTCATCAGAAAATGAATTTTTGTCCGAAACAGTGTCTGTTGGACACAACTGAATCTCGGAAGAAGTATGTCTTTTGGACAAGGCTGCTACCCCAAACAACATGTCTGTTGACGTTTTTGGCTATTTATTTCACCAAAAACGATGTTGGCCAAACACAGAAAAACTCGGTTGAAATTTCACGGCAAACAAATTCTTGTTCTTGATTCTCTTTCTGATTTTATCCGATTGAAAAATTTGGTAAATCGGCCAAATATATTTCAATCCGACAGTGTTTTTTGCGACTTCAGAAATATCCAAGTAATCCCCGATTTCCAACAGAATCTAGTGGTAATACTAGTGAAAACAAGTATTTCATAGATGCTTTGCTTTCCAATGTAGAGGATGACACCGAGTTTGGCAATTCACGTAGAACCGTTATTAAAACTACAATATTGGTGAGATTCTTCCACACACATGCCAGAAATACATATCATTGGTGGCCAAGCTCGTAACTAATAGTTGGACTAAAAAGCTCAAAAAAATAATAAAAATACTGTAACAAAATAAACTGATTAGATTAGTGGAACATACACCTGTTCAATGGCGGGCTTGGTCGGCCGACAGTAATATTGCTTGGCCCAAGCCTAACCCAGCCCACAGAATTTCTATATTCGGGTTGGGCCGGGCCAGGCCTAAGTTTTAAACTTCATTCCCAAGCCTGGCCCAGCCCGCCCATAAATTAATAAATATTATATATATATATATATATATATATATATATATATATTATTTTAAAAATAAAAAATTATATATTTTTTATAATTAATAAATAATTAAATATATATTTTTTATTAATATAGGTCAGGTTGGGCCGAGCTTGGGTTTTCATACTGAAACAAGTCCAACCAAACCCTAGCGCAACCCAACATATCTTCGGGCTTTGGTGGGCCTGGGTGGAGCCAGGCTTTTTACATAATACGTTTGCCCAAGCCCAACCCACAAAGGGCGGGCTGCGAGTTTGTTGAACAGGCCTACGTTGAACAATAAATTTTACATAATAACATAATTAATTACTTTGTAACAAAATTTGTGTCGCAAGACTCTGATCCTTGCAGGCTCAGATACCACATCCATAACCATGACATGGTTGGTGGCATGTTTGTTGAACAACAAACGTGTTTTGAGCTCAGCCTAAGAGGAGATTGACCAAAAAGTTGGAAGGGAAAGAATGGTAGAAGAATCTGATACTGAGAAATTGGTATATCTCAATGCGATCATTAAAGAAATACTACGTTTATACCTGGCAGGTCCACTAGCTGTACCTTGAGAGGCAATGGAAGATTGCACCCTCTATGGATATCACATACCTAAAGGCACCCGTATCATAATAAATCTATGGAAGTTGCATCGCGATCCAGATGTCTGGCGAAACCTCGATGAATTTTGACCGAAAAGATTCTTAACCAGCCATGTGAATGTCGAGTATACGGGTCAACATTTTGAGTTCGTACCATTCAGGACAGGAAGAAGAAAATGTCCTGGATATAACTTTGCAATGCAAGTGATTCAGTTGACAAATGCTAGATTTCTTCAGGGTTTTACCGTTAACACTCCAAATAATGAGTCTCTAGATATGACCGAGAGCTTCAATATTTCCTTATCCAAGGAAACTCCTCTTGAAGTTATGATTACTCCACGCCTTTCTCCACAACTTTATGAATAATTGATAAGCAACTTTACGAACAAGTTAATATGTGAGTGCGTTACTCTCTTCATATATAATAACAATAAACTATAAGTATTATTCAGCCTAGTTATCAATAGTTTTGGAGTTATAACATAATATTGTCTTGTCTGCATAAAACAAACTGGGAAATTATATAGAGAATTGGGTACTTTGTACCTTTTTATTGGATGATTAACACATAGTCAGTTTTTATATAATAATAATAATAATATTAATAATAATAATATTTGGCTACATGTTAATCAACCAACAAAATTAGTTCATAATACTAGTTGCGCCGTATAAAAACCGAAAATAAAGAGGTATCCATCTTTTAACTATGTAGATGCTATATGCTTCTGCAGAAAAATTGGAATTAGAAAATAATTACTCCATTCATCTATTTTTTATTGTCCATTAAACCGAAATCAATACCAATAAAACATTTATTACATTGTTAAAATGACTAATTTACCCTCATATTTTTATATAAATATTCTCTTTCTTCTTAATTACCAACTTATGAATTTTTTTCATTCATTCATTCACAATCTCTCTCATCATTATTACAAGGACAAATTAGAGAGAAAGTGGTAAAAAAATGTATTGATAATATAAATTGATAACTAAAAAGAGAACTAAAAAAAGAGTTAAAAAGACAATAAAAACTATGGAGGGAGTATACTATAGAAAAACGGTTCATTACATACAAAAGAATATATTATTTTAGTATAAAGCACAAATTTTGTGTGGGTTATACTTTGCTTATATCGGTATAAAGCGCAAATCGCGCACTTTATACCGCTCTTATTTAGCAAGTATGCTTGAGAGAAATCTCCGCATTGCATGCATATGCAATTACAAGAATTCGGCTCAAGTGCGCCGCCCTTATACATGTTGTATAAGTGCATGCAGGCCTGTTCCTAGGTTCTTGGGGGTCAATGGGCGAAATAAAGTTCGGAGCCCTATTAATAAGTAAAAAATTTAAACATTGCGATAAATGAAATTGTAATTTTGTTATCATGACTAATGAGAAATTAAACAAAAAGTACAATAGAAAATAACATTAAAACTATGCAATGATCACACAAGAAAATTTCTACAAGCATTTCTAGTAGTAAAATCATTTATGATAGTGCCTTGTGAACAATTTGATGGCATTGTTTAGAAGTTGAAGAGGCAAAAGAGTAGAATTGAAGAGGGAGACTTAATGAGATTATGATAATTAGTTTTGATTTTTCTAATTTACTAAATTCTATCATGTTAAAAAAAATGAGCACTAAATCATTAATTAACATTTGTTTTTTTAAATTAAACAGCTAAAAAAAGAATTGAAGTTTCTACCAAAATTTTCTATTAGTTTTTTTTATATATTTTTCATTTAATATATTATAACTATTATACTGATAAAAGGGCCCCTAAATTTGGTTGTAATTTCCGGACCCGGGGCGGTCGCCCCTAATGCCCATACCCAAGAACAGGCCTGAGTGCATGAAAAAATAATTATCAGAAATATATTATATGAATTTAGTGTTGAAAATAAAAGTAAAAGAAATGAAATATTCTAAAATTATTGCGATTTAAGACGAAAAAACGAAGCCCGAAAAGGGAAAAGAAGAAGGGAAAATGTGAAGTAAAAAGGAAGAATGAGAAAAACATGTGTAAAATACTAAAATGCAAAAAGTATGACCCAAAATAAAACTACAAAACAAGTCATCGCAACAAACAATTAAAAAAGTAGGGATATGCTTCTTTTGTTCTCATCTGGTTCACCGGATTTTTCTTCGACTAGGTCTAGATTCAACTCGAGTCACGCATCTGACTATGGTGAATGAGTATCACAATAAGGATTTGGGCATTCACCTTTAGCTTGGCCTGGTCCATTATATATTCATAACATGTTTATTATGTAGGGAAACTTACAGGAATCGTCTAAATTTTAACATTTATTAGCCATGACATAAATACAATTTTTAAGTTTCATAAGTGCGTAACTCATATACCATATTTTATTTTATTTTTTCACTTTTTTTTCATTCATCTTTTAAATTGTTTATTTTTTTACATGTCGTTTTACATTGTTTTGTTAGTCTCTTTTTTTTTTTATCTAAAACTGACATCCATTATGATATTTTTTATAAATTTTTTGAAACTATTAAATATCTATTAGACATCTCATAAACATCTATTGTATATTTATTAGATGTAAATAAAATCATCATATTCAAATCTATAATATATTTGTAAGATGTGCTTAATTATCATGAAAGACTATCAAAATAGATTTCTAATATACTGATACTCTTTGTATTCTATATACATCTACTAGGAATCTAATAGATGTTTACTATATGTCTATGAAAAGCATATAATAGATATCTATTAGACATGATAATACTAATATACACAATAGAATGATACTCAACATATTCAAATACATTATTATTATACATCTAATAGACTGAAGAACACAGCAACACTGATTGAAAGAATCCCAGTTGCAACATGGATTGATGACATGGCAGAAGGCATAGATCGATGACTTGGAAAGATGACATGGCAGTTAGTTATAACAGACTTTAGAGCTAATTAGCTACATTCATTCTCATTGTAATCTTGCTTTCATCAGCTATAAATACTAGCGAATGTACTGTTTTTTACAACTTGATTCAATAAGAAATCAATCTGTTTTGTTCATCTTCTTTACCAAATTTTAGATGGAATCAGAGCTAGGCTTCAATGGCGCCAAGAAATACTTCAAGTAGATTCAATCCACTAAGAGGAAATACAGCTACAGAAGAAACAATGGTTGCTATCACAAATCAACAAACAGACAATCCAGGTGCGGTTCTAGTTCTTACGCCCTTCAATGGTGAGAATTTTCTACCATGGAGCAAATCGATAAAAAGATCTCTCATTGCCAAGGATAAATTGGATTTTATCGACAAGAATCCAAATATCCCGGCGATTAAAAGTGCTGCTTACAACCAATGGCACAAGAATGACTGCTTGGTCACTTCATGGATTCTGAATTCCATGACAAAAGAATTTTCTGAGCATTCCTGTACGCAGAAAATGCTAGCACCTTATGGTAGGAACTCGAAGACAGGTTTGGAGGTAGCAGTGGCCCCAAGCTTTTTCAAATCAAGAGAAACATCAATTTGCTCCTTCAAGGTAACAATTCCATAATGATTTATTTTACTCAACTCAAGAAACTTTAGG
This sequence comes from Euphorbia pulcherrima, assembly GCA_947683365.1. NCBI lineage: Eukaryota > Viridiplantae > Streptophyta > Magnoliopsida > Malpighiales > Euphorbiaceae > Euphorbia > Euphorbia pulcherrima. The sequence continues at coordinate 6,484,712 of CANTUS010000004.1, forward strand.
ATGAATTGAATCTTCTTCGAAAATATCCATCTTGCGAATGTGGAGCTTTAGATCGCTCTGCTTGTCAAATTGAAAAGAAAATTGTGGAGTTAAATGAGGAAGACAAACTTACTCAGTTCTTAATGGGACTCAATGAAGGTTATGAGGCAGTTAAGAGCCAAATACTGTTGACGGATCCTTTCCCCAATATCAACAAATCTTATGCCATGCTTCAAAGAGTTGAAAAGCAAAAAGAGGTCAATTTTGACCATCCAATCAACCTAGCTAATTTCTCAGCAAGAAACAACCGGAAAAATAGCTACTCTAGCAATAAAAACAGAACTGGTGGAAGATTTTCCAAGAAAGAAGGCAGAAAATGTGGTTACTACAATGGCAACCATTCAAGGGAAAGGTGTTTTCACTTAGTAGGTTATCTGGATTGGTACCCTGAGGAAAAAAGGAGGCCTAAACCATTCCTTGCAAATGTTGTTGATGATCCAGAATCAGATCAAGAAATACATGAGGACAGAATGAAAAGAAATACCTGTAATGGTGCTGGCAATGACCTATCATCACAACAGATGAACCTGATTGATCAAGAACTTTGCAAAATGATGAAAGGGAAATAGATTATGGAGTCACCTTTCTCAAATAACCCTATGAATCATAAAGAGGATTTTACTGCTTTCACTGGATTTTCAGGTAAAAATTCACACTCTGATCTTGAAAATATAGATTGGATTATTGATAGTGGTGCATCCTTACACATGAGTTCCAAAATCCATCTATTTCAGAATATAAAAACCCCTAGCCACTGTCATTTAGTGGTATTACTTGATGGCTCAAAACAGAGGGTTGAAAAGATAGGGGATGTACAACTATCCAAGAACATTGCGTTAAAGGATGTCTTGTATGTGAATAATTTCAGGTTTAATTTGCTATCCATGGGAAAAATTCTCACCGATCAAATGGTAGCTATTTAGTTTAAATCTGATAGCTGCTATTTTTAGTACCTAGCTATTAGAGACTGACAGTCAAATTGAACATGCATAACAGACATGACGGAAATTCAAAATTTTGTCCCTGTCCTCTGGAACTCCTATTACATTCATATAGATTTAATAAAGCCTTAACTAAATAATTCTCTACCTAGGTTAGCATGCAAAGGCTAGACATACCATAATTCTTAATTATATCCTAGCACATATATTTTATACTAAGCATGTTATAACTCTAAGCTATAACCTAAGCATGTTATAACTCTAAGCTATAACTAAGCATGCTATAACTCTAAGCTATAACCTAAGCATAAAATAAACTAAGTATGCAAAACAACCTAAGCATAATTATTAAGTCTAAAAACGCTTAAAGAAGAAGACCTAATAATTAAAAGAGAAAGAAAGAAAACTTACCAGTTGAAGCGTGCTTTAGCAGAACCTCCTTGAACAAGCCTCAAAGCGTACGATAGCCTCTATGAGTATCCATACCCCACCAATCAAAACCTCCCCGAGAGGAAGAACTAAGGAGCCTCGAGTAGTTGCTAGACCGCTCCAGAAGCCCCACCCAAAAATATAAACTAGAGGAGCCTCTAAAAAAGAACTTGCTCGATTACCCGAGAGATTAATATTTGCGAATATCAACTTGGGATTTATACCTGAGCTTGGTGCAATTTGAAAAGGGTGAGGGGAAAGCCTACTTATAGGCCTGGGGAGCAAAATATTGCTCCCCAAAAACCAATGTGGGATACGGTGAAAACACCCCATCCTACGCGGGACATACACATGGATCCAAATGATCTGCGTGTTGACCTGCCTACATACAGCGTGCAGCACACGCTGTGTGTTGCAAGGCAAGCCTTTATCGGCTTGTCTTGCATGCGAACTAGGCCTTACAGCCCATATTGCGAGCCTAGGATGGGGCACCCTCTATTGGCTGCGCATGTGCAGCCCATTTTCATAGGCTACCGTGAGCACTGCCCGACAGTTCTCGAGCACCTGAGCCTGTACAAAATATATTTTGTACTCCCGGTCAAATTCAACTTAGCAAGGCAAAATTCCCTTTTAATCCCTTTCAAATAAATATTTATTTATGACCCTAATAAATTAGTTACGGGTCAAAAATAAATTCCTTGGTTTATCCAAAATGATCTTATCATTTTTAACCATTTAAATAATAATCCAATTATTATTATGTTATATTCTCATAATAGAATAAATCTATTAGTTCTTTACTTACTCCAATGAAGGTCCAATGTGTGTGACCTTATAGGATCCCGAAGTATTGAGCTGTTAAGACTTAACCAACCCTTGGTCTAATGGAACCACTCGCTCGAGATTCTAGATCGTGAATAGAACTTGATTACCTTAAACGACTGTAGTACAACTCTAGCAAGGGTCTACCATCTCTCACTACTCGGAACGTCATTTGTGATTATGACTTAATCTTGGTTAATGCAATAGTTATCCAATGCGATGAACTCCTTCCATTCTTTAATATTAGTACCATCTGGTTTATAGGGTTCTGTTAAAGTGTTAACCTACTAATATCAAGGCTGCTCCAAGCTATCCCAGTTATTAACTAGTTACCGAAGTATATTACCTATTACTATAGTGTGTTTGACTAGAAACCATTTCTATTAAACACATACTATGATCAGCGGTTTATAGCAATCATCACTTCAACAAGTGGTCAGGTACAACTCCTTAATAGATCAAGGGAATGGATTCTTTCCAACTACTAAGCTTACCAATGTGTTGCCATTATTATACCCGTAATCACCCGTGACACCCTAAATTAGCGAGTATATCAAAATGACCCAAAGCATAACAATAGTACCACCCAAGGTAACCAGTATCTCAAGTATGAGGATATTCGCAAAGCTTATTGCATGAAGATAATCACTAACACATTGATATATATACCAAGTGTTTATCTTACTACGGTCTCTAATATATCTCCCAAATATATCCATGTGTCAAACTTAAGCCACCACCTTCAGTCCTTAGGGGATTGACTGCTTGGACCCTTTCCAAGAAAGTTGACCACATGCCAGTCTTTCCGCTTCATCAATATCGTTTCTTGATGAAACTATGACTAGGGATAGTTTAGACATAATCATAATTGAACATGAAACAAGTCTTACTAAATATAGCCTAGCTATAATTTCTCTAACTTCATGCTATGATACTTCAAGGACTTCTGCATACATACATCAATGAATATATTTTAACCAGCTATAATATATTTATAAACACATCGATATAAATAAAAGATTTAAATGCCTTTATTAGTTAAACAAAATATTCGTACTATTACATAATTAAAATGTATCGCCCTAATTTCCTTAAGGGCATACGTTATATCCAACAAACTCCCACTTGCACTAAGGCAAATTAGCCATATGTCTTTATCCATATGCTTTAACATGCTAGTCATGTTTGACTTGAGTCAATGGCTTCGTCAGACCATCCGCGAGGTTCTGATTAGTGGGTACATATTCTAGTCTTATTATCTTAGCATCGCAATCTCCCTAATTATATGATACTTTCTGGATACATGTCTATTTTTCTGATGAGACTATAGTTCCTTTTCCTGAGCTATAGCACCATTATTATCACAATACAAAGTAATTAGATCAACTGCCTTAGGCAGCACACCGAGATCACCAATAAATCCCTTTAACCAGATAGCTTCTTTTGCTGCTTTGCATGCAACAATGTATTCAGATTTTATGGTTGAATCAGTAGTTGTTTCTTGCTTGGAACTCTTCCTGCATATCGCCCCTCCATTTAGCACATACACAAATCCCGATTGAGACTTGAAGTCATCCTTGTCGGATTAAAAACTCGCATCAGTGTAACCTCGAATTCTGAGGTCACTTTCTCTATAAATCAAGAACTCATCCTCAGTCTTTCTCAAGTACTTAAGAATCGCCTTGATGACCATAAAGTGCTTTTCACTTGGATCTAACTGATATCTACTCGTAAAGCTCAAAGCCTGAGAGACATATGGCCTAGTACATATCATAGCATACATGATGGATCCTATTGCGGATGCATAGGGTATATCCTTCTTGCACATTCTCTCATGAGTAGTCTTCGGACACTCAGCTTTAGATAGGATAATTCCCTTTGTCATCAGGAGATAACCTTTCTTCGAATGCTCAAGGTTGAAGCTATTCAATACCTTGTTTATATATGTACATTGAGGAAGACCTAATAGCCTCTTGGATCTATCCCTATAGATCTTTATACCTAGCATAAATGCTGCTTCACCAAGGTCTTTCCTAGAGAATTTTCTTGACAACCATACCTTAACATTTTGAAGAAGAGAAATATCATTTCCTATTAGTAGAATGTCATCGACATACAATACTAAGAAAATGACTACATTCCCACTAACCTTCTTGTAAACACAAGGCTCATTAATGCTCGGACAGAAATCTAGTTCACGAATTATCTGATCAAACCTTATATTCAAACTCCTGGATGCTTGCTTAAGTCCATAAATGGACCTTTGTAGCCTGAGTACCTTTCAGCCATTCTGAGATGTAAAACCCTCAGGTTGTGTCATATACACATCCCGGTCTAAATCCCCATTCAGGAATGCTATTTTAACATCCATCTGCCAGATTTCGTAACCATAATGAGCAGCAATGGCAAGGAGTATCCTTATAGATTTAAGCATTGCTACCAGTGAGAAAGTTTCATCATAGTCGATACCTTCACACTGACTATAACCTTTCGCAACCAACCTTGCTTTATAGGTAATTACATTACCGTCCATGTTAGTCTTCTTCTTAAAGACCCACTTGCACTTGATTGGTCTAACCTCTTGCAGTGCATCAACTAAATTCCAAACTTGGTTCTCACACATGGAATCCATTTCTGATTTCATGACTTTTAGCCATTTATCAGAATCTGAGCTCTTCATTGCCTCATCATATGTCCTTGGTTCATCATCGTCCAAGTGATACATTTCCTTATCATCAGTGATGATAAAACTATATCTATTGGGACCTTTATGAACACGACCTGATCTTCGCAATGTTTGTTTTTCAACAGATTTTTCTTGAATCTCACTTTCTTGTGTACCTAGAACGGAGTCAATCAGCTGATTATCTGTTTCTTCCTCATGAACTTTCAGTTCAATATTACTCTCACAGACTTTTGCAAGTAAGTGTTTATTTTCCAAAAAGTGAGCATTTCATGACACAAATACCTTATGTGCTTCGGGTTGGTAAAATAGATATCCAATAGTTTCCTTTGGATATCCAATGAACAGACACTTGTCAGATTTAACATTGAGCTGATCTGACGCTATCCTTTTTACCATAGCAGGACAACCCCATACTCTTAAGTGATGTAAAGACGACCTTTAATTACACCATCTTTTGTAAGGTGTAGAATTAGCTAATTTAGAGGGAACTCTATTTAGTACATAAACTGCGCTCTCTAGTGCGCCAAAAGGATTTACTGAGATCTGCATGGCTCATCATAGACTGAACCATATCTAATAAAGTCCGATTCCTCTTTTCTGACACTCCATTGTGTTAGGACGTATAAGGAGGGGTCCACCAGGAACTATACCATTTTCCTTTAGATAATCTTGAAACTCCTGACTTAAGTATTCTCCATCTTAATCCGATGAAAGTGTTTTAATACTTTTCTCAAGCTGTTTCTCTACTTCAGTTCTGAAAAGTTTGAATTTTTTAAAACTCTCAGACTTGTGCTTCATTAAATACAAATAACCGTATGATGAATAATCATCAATGAAGGTTATGAAGTAGGAGTATCCTCCTAGTCCCTGAACACTCATTGGACCACATACATCAGTATGTATAAGTTCCAATGTACTCATGGCCTGTTCACTCTTTCCTTGAAAGGGTAACTTTATCATTTTTCCTTTTAAACAAGGTTCGCAATCACCATAAGACTCCAAGTCTATTGGGCCCAAGTCTCCATGCTTATGCAACTTGGTTAAGCGATCTTGGTTTATGTGGCCTAAATGACAATGCCATAAGTAGAAGGAATTCTCATTATCTAATTTAACTATCTTTACATTGTTTATATTAAAAACTTCTATTTTAGTATCAAGAATATAAATGCCACCATTCAACATCCCATAACCATAAAGAACAATATTCAAGCGAATCTGACGATTATTATTCAAAAATAAAATTTCAAATCCTTCTGCTGCTAAACATGCAACAGATACAATATTCTTAGTAACACTCGGAATGTAGTAACAATTATTCAAAACTAAAACAAGTCCACTTGGCAAAATAAGATTAAAGCTTCCTACGGCTAATGCAGTAACTCGGGCTCCATTTCCCATACGCAGGTCCATCTCGCCTTTTGCAAGTCTTCCACTGTTCCTTAGTCCCTGCACAAAAGTACAGATATGAGAACCACAACAAGTATCTAATACCCAAGTGGATTCACGAGGAAAAGTAGCATAGTTTTCAATTACAAACATACCTAAAGTAGATGCCTCTGCAAGCTTCTTCTTCAAATGTTCAGAAGCAGGAGCTTTGCAATCCCTCTTCCAATGTCCCAATTTCCTACATTGGAAGCATACATACTTAGATGTCTTCTTTTCTTTCTTCTTCTTACTGATTCTTTTCTTGGCACCCAGTGCCTGCTTCTTTTTCTTAGAAGCCTTGCCTTTCTCGACCAGCAGTAGTGGTTTATGATCTTTCTTGATTTGAGGTTCTACTGTTTTCAGCATGTTGATTAATTCAAGGATAGTAGAATTAATCTTGCTCAAGTAATAACTAGTCACAAAGCCTGAGTAACTATTTGTTAAGGACATCAACACAAGGTTAATGCTCAAGTCATGATTCATCTCGAATCCCAATCGATTTAGCTTCTCAAAGTATCCTAAGAGTTTCGGTACATGCTAAGAGGTAGAGATGCTAGCCTGCATCTTGGTTCCAAAAAGGAACTTGGAGGTCTCATACCTCTCTGTCCTTTCCCGCTCCAAAAAGAGCTCTTCAAGATGGAGAACCATGTCCTCTGAGGGCATGTTCTCATGTTGTTTCTGAACTCAGGATTCATGGACTCGAACATGATACACATGGTAGTCTTACGATCTTTCCTGTGCTTCAACTAGGCCTCTTGTTCCACATGATCCTCAACATTAGGTTTAATATGGAAAATTTCAATTAGAACATAGGCAATTCCCTCGGATTTGAGAATAATTCTCACAGCTCGGAATCAATTAGAAAAGTTCAAGCAATTCAATTCAGTTTGGTGTCAAGTAACATATGGAGATTAACATTGGAAGTCATTTTCAACCTAAGATATAAGAAAAGAAAAAGAGTTCAGATATTAGTTTAAGTACATGCATTTAATATAAGGACTTTTAATTAAATACATTTGTCCTACTATTTTCTTCAAAATTTACAATAGCCCATTCTATTGAATTCGGGAATTTTAGCCCAGCTAAATTTCCTGGTAGGTAGCATCTATAACTAGTCTATTATGACCCCCAATTGTATGAGTCAAGTCCCAATAGTAAGTTATAGTTGGAATCCCATTCCATTTGCATTGTATGCAATTGCTAATACATTTAAGTTCCCTAAACCCAAGGGACATGTGCTCTTATATTAGCATCTCCTTGAATATGTCTGAGACCTGGGCCTAGCCCCCAATTTTTTGGTGGACTACCCCAGTTCTGTTAAGGCAAACCCTATCCCAAACTTTACAACCAATCAATACGGACTAGTAGGAATGCTTTGTGTAACACTTTGATAGTCCAAAGAGACCATATTATAACTTTGAGTAAGGAGACTATAACTTGCCTTAATATATTTACTTTGGGATTTTATTGGTGTTTAGACGTCTCACCCAATCTAGGATTTTATCAAATGGACATATTTATAATAATTTATATTAATTCAGGGAATTTTAGAATTAATTTATAAGGTTCAACCTTAGTGGGTTCAAGCTCTTTATTATAATTAATATAAGCACCATCTTATTTTCTAGAAATAAATTAGTCCATATTTAATCCCTCGGTTGGTCAATTCAAGCAGCACCGATATAGGTTCCCAGGTAGGAGAGGTGCCCTTGAAGTGAGTAGACACCTAGTCCAATCCTTAGCCAGAACAAATATGGGCACAAACTTGAAGACCAATGGATTCTCTTGAACTAATAAATTTCGTTCTTCCAATTCATGTAAATTAGAAGCATCTATAACCCATGTAATTAAAATAAATTATTGAAAATTGTATAATTTGAGTAAGTTGAGCAGGCTTATTCAAAATTATTCACAGCCATTTTCTAACCTTGAAATGAAAAGCACAAGTTCATATATATTGTTTCAAACAATTAAATAAACAATAAATCATTTGATATAAAATATAATATTCAGTTCGCTTCTAACTTAATTATATACTAAATAGGCAGGCTCTAATACCACTATTGTGAACTGACAATCAAATTGAACATGCATAACAGGCATGACGGAAATTCAAAATTTTGTCCACGTCCCCAGGAACTCCTATTATATGCATATAAATTAAATAAAGCCTTAACTAATTAATTCCCTACCTAGGTTAGCATGCAAAGGCCAGACATACCATAATTCTAAATTATATCCTAGCATATATTTTCTACTAAACATGTTATAACTCTAAGCTATAACCTAAGCATGTTATAAGTCTAAGCTATAACCTAAGCATAAAATAAACTAAGAATGCAAAACAACCTAAGCATAATTATTAAATCTAAAATGCTTAAGGAAAAAGACCTAATAATTACAAGAGAAAGAAAGAAAACTTACCAGTTGAAGCATGCTTTAGCAGAACCTCCTTGCACAAGCCTCCAAGCGTAAGATAACCTCTATGAGTATCCACACCCCCACCAACCAAAACCTCCCCGAGAGGAAGAACTAAGGAGCCTCGAGTAGTTGCTAGACCATTCCAAAAGCCCCACCCAAAAATATAAACTAGAGGTGCCCGAATAAATTCAGGCTCCTAAAAAAGAACTTGCTCGATTACCCGAGAGACTGATCTTTGCGAATCTTAACTTGGGATTTATACTTAAGCTTGGTGCAATTTGAAAAGGGTGAGGGGAAAGCCAATTTATAGGCTTGGGGAGCAAAATATTGGTCCCCAAAAACCAATATGGGATAGGGTGAAAACACCCCATCCCAGGTGAGTCATACACGGGGATCCAAAGGATCTACATGTTAACCCACCTACACACAGCGTACAACGCACTCTGTGTGCTGCAAGGTAAGCCTTTGCCGGGTTGCCTTGCATGCGAGCTAGGCCTCGCGGCCCATACCGCGAGCCCAGCTTAGGGCACGCCTATGCTCGTGCACCTATCAGTGCACTCTCGCACTTCGCGCACCCGATCCAGTATATAATATATTTTGTACTTCCAATCTAATTCAACTCGCCAAGGAAAAATCCCCTTTAATCCCTTTCAAATAAATATTTATTTTATGACCCTAATAAATTAGTTGCCGGTCAAAAATAAATTCCTTTATTTATCCAAAATGATCTAATCATTTTTAACCATTTAAATAATAATCTAATTATTATTATGCTATATTCTCGGAATAGAATAAATCTATTAGTACTTTACTTAGTCCGATGAAGGTCCAATGTGTGTGACCTTATAGGATCCTGAAGTATTGAGCTGTGAAGGCTTAACCATGAATAGAACTCGATTACCTTAAACGACTGTAGTACGCCTCTAGCAAGGGTCTACCATCCCCCATTACTCAGAGCATCATTTGTGCTTATGGCTTAATCCCGGTTAATGCAATAGTTGTCCAGTACGATGAACTCCTTCCATTCTTTAATATTAGTACCATCTGGTTTATAGGTTTCGGTTAAAGTGTTAACCCACTAATAGCAAGGTTGCTCTAAGCTATCCTAATTATTAACTTGTTACCGAAGTATATTGCCTTTTACCATAGTATGTTTAACTAGAAACTATTTCTATCAAACACATACTCTGATATGAGGTTTATAGCAATCATCACTATAACAAGTGGCCAGGTATAACTCCTTAATATATCCGAAATGATGGATTCTTTCCGACTACTCAGCCTGCCAACGTGTTGTCATTACTATACCAGTAATCACCCATGACACCCTAAATTAATGAGTGTATAGAAATGACCTAAAGTATAGCAATAGTACCACACAAGGTAACCAGTATCTCAAGTATAAGGATATTCGCAAAGCTTATTGCAAGAAGATAAACACTAACACATTGGTATATATACCAAGTGTTTATCTTACTGTGGTCTCGAATATATCTCCTAGATATATCCATGTGTCAAACTTAAGGCATCACCTTCAGTCCTTAAGAGATTGATTGATTGGACCCTTTCCAAGAAACTTGACCACATGCTAGTCTTTCCGCTTCATCAATTTCTTGATGAAACTATGACTAGGGATAGTTTAGACATAATCATAATTGTACATGAAGCAGGTCTCATTAAATATAGTCCAACTATAATTTCTCTGACTTTATGGTATGATACATCAAGGACTTTTGCATACATACATCAATGAATATATTTTAACCAGCTATAATATATTTATAAACACATCGACACAAACAAAAGATTTAAATACCTTTATTAATTAAACAAAATATTTATACTTTTACATAATTAAGATATATCACCCCAATTGCCTTAAAGGTATACATCATATCCAATGCAAAGGGTCATGGCTGTGGCATGGAAGAGTGAAGGGTTATACAAGTTGAGTGAAAGCTCTTTTGACAGTTTTTTTGCAGAAATTTTCTACAAGTTTGTCTGGCAAATACCATATGAATAAAGGCAGTGTCTAGCATCAAAGATTAGGCCACATAGTTGATAGAGCTCTTTCTCGCATTCCTACTATTGATCTCAGTTCCAATAATGATGACTGTAAAACATGTCATTTAGTAAAACAGTGTAGAACAACTTTTTACAAAAGTTCAATAAAAACTATGAAAATATTACAGATGATCCACATTAATTTATGGGGTCCTTATGTTTTACACTTATTAACTGGTGCATGATACTTCCTAACCATTGTTGATGATTTTTCTAGAGCCACTTGAGTGATTCTTTTACAAAGTAAAGCCTAAACAACATCAGTAATACAGACATTCCTTAAAACTATGGAAGTGCAATTCCAAACCACAGTTCAAGTGGAAAGGAGTGATGATGGGAGTGAGTTCATAAACAATGAGTGCTTGAAACTTTTCCAGTCTTTAGGAATTGTGCACCAGAGAACCTGCATTCATACTCCACAACAAAATGGCATTGTGGAGAGAATATACAGGCATTTTAGGAGGTGACAAGGGCACTCTTGTTTCAGGCTAGAATGTCGAACAAATATAGGGGTGAAGTTGTTTTGATGGCCACCAGTATTATTAATGTTATTACCAAGCAGATTACTCAAGTGGAAATCACCACATGAAATTCTATATAGAGAAAAACTAGAGTACTCAAAGTTCAAGGTCTTTGGTTGTTAGTGTTTTTATACAAACAACAAACCATACAAAGACAAATTGGAAGCTAGAGCACATGTAACTTTTTTTGTTGGTTTCTCCATAGGGCAAAAGGTCTGAAAATTACTGGATCTATCATTTGGAAAAATAGTCATCTCTAGGGATGTCAAATTCCAGGAGCATAGTTTTCCCCTCACAGGCAAGACCATGAACAATTTCTAGATCCAACCATTATGACAGAAGAGTCACAAGATCTTGATTTACCACCAAAATAGACCTATATAAGGTCAACTAGAGAGATAAACAAACCTGCTTGGTTGAAGGACTATGTTATCAATGTCAACTTAACTCCATCACTTTTAGCCTTTTTGGGAAAAATCTCTACAGTAAAGGAACCGAAAGATTACAAAGAGGCTAGCAAGAATTCTAAATGGATTGCAGCCATGGATGCTAAAATTTTAGCTTCAAAGAAGAAGAACACTTGGCAATTGACCACATTGCCCCTGGGAAAATAGGCCATTGCATCTAAATGGGTTTACAGAGTCAAATATACACCAACTAGAGAAGTTGAAAAATTCAAAGCTAGACTGGTTACGAAGGGGTATAACCAACAGTTTGGTATTAATTTTTATGAGAGTTTCACACCAGTGGTGTAACGAACCGAAATTTCAAAATTTACATATAATAAATTATTATGGTATTAAAATATCATGCAAATTATTTTTGTAATAATTGTTATTATTATTATTGGATATAAGACATGAGGAAATAAGAGTTAGTTAAGTAAGAGGGATGATTTAGGCATTTAATTGTTTGTTCAATGGCATTATTGAAAATTGAAAAAGAAAAAAAATAAAAAAAATAAATACATAACATATATGCAGCCTTTCTCTTCTTCTCCTACTCATTTCCTTCCCTTATCAAAATTTTCCCTAATCTAAAAACTTCCAATTTCTTCGATTCAACTTCAAATTCTTGTTAGAAATCGATCCTTAAGCCCTCTATCATCATCAATTTCAGTGAATCAATGTTAGAAGAAGAGGATTTCGGATTTTAAAGTTCGGATGAATAGTAACCCGAATTTGAGGTGAGTAATTTTTGATGAAATTAAAGCTTAATTAGTAGAATTCATGGTAGATTAAGCATATTTATGGTATTAGGAAGTTTATTTATACAATATCTTGATAGAATTATATATGGCTGCTGTAGAGGAAGCTAGAGCAAGCAAATTAAAAAGCAAAAGAGGTAGAAGAGAGCTAGAAAGAGCTTAGAAAAAGGTTTGTGTCTCAAATTTTGATTTCTCGGTTTTTCGGAAAAATTTCCAGATTTGTATTCCTGTTTTGTTTTAATGTTTTCTCTTGTTATGTAAATCTAATTTGAATGATTATTGGTTTTATTGATATCTACAGAAATTAAGGAATATATATTCAGAAGAAACCTTCTTGAATTTAGTTCGTTTTCAATGTGAAATTTTCATTTGAAATTGAGTCACGAAATCTATTTTCGGAAAATCTCAGCTTTGTACACTGTTTAGTATTTTGATCATAACTTTGGTTACACAATTTGGATTTCCATGATTATAGTGGCTTTGGAAAGCCGAGACATGTGGCTAATTATGATTAGAAGAAAGGTTTTCGATTGGATGATGTTTTGATAGTGAAAAATGCAAGGGAATTCAAGTCACAGAGTTTGGAAATTTGTGGAAAATATGAATGTTGATTTTATTGTGTTTTAATTGAAGTTTGAAGCTTTAAAATTTAGGATTTGAATTTCCTAATTTCTGAAGTTATGTTGAATTATGTTTGATGGTTTATACTGGAACTTTTAAGATGGTACTTTGATTCATTGACCTTACTAAATGAGTAGAATACGGGTCAGGGTAGATTAGCGCCTATAAAGGGGGGTACAATGCTGTACAAACAATTGAAGCTTTGGCTTCGGGCTTTGGCCGATATTATGATATATATATATATATATTGATATTGAAGCTTTGACTTCAGGCTTGACCGATATATTGATTTTGAAGCTTCGGCTTTGGGTTTGACCAATATATTGATTTTGAAGCTTCGGCTTCGGGCTTGGCCGATATATTGATTTTAAAGCTTCGGCTTCGAGCTTGTCCGCTCCCGTATCCATTTTACCATTATTCAGGACTTGTTTACTTTGGGCAATATGTGGTTAAACTATTTGGAAAAATTGGATACAAATTTGATTGTACTTTGAAAGGATTACTATATAAGTTTTGTGATTTGGTTCCATAAAGTTGGTTAATTTGTTTTTGACTAATGAACAATCTTGGTTTCTATTTTAAAGTGTTAAAAATGTTCAAAGTTGTTATATTTCTTTTATGGACACCACTAAGCAAATTGCTTAGCGTGTAGTTTTTTTTCTACACGTAGGTGGAGAACTTGTAGATAGCTTGGACCAAAGTGGAATAAGTGGATCAGCTTGAAGAGTAAATAAGGAAAGACTCGGGGTGGATTTGTAATTTAATGTAATATTATGGTTTGTAGAATAATGGCATGTACTAGATAGTGTGAGAAATGTAAAGTGGCATTGAGAAATATTTAGAGAATAATTTGGAGTTGGAAACATTATATTTGTATTTGTACATATTAAATCTATAAGTATTGAACTTTATATAGTGGAGTATAGTTGTTTATTGGGTGAGTGTTGTTACTGTACAAAGGGGGTGTTACATTTATTGGTATTAGAGCAAGGTTTAGTCGATTCTAGGACAAGATGTACATGTCAGTTAGGATATAAATATGTTATGTTAGTTGTTTGATCCACTTTGGTCTAATTTTCAGGACTAAGAGTGGCTAGTAGTAGTCATAGTCAGAATGAGGAAGAGGATGTTGAGAGTATAGTTCGTATTAGATAAGTAGATGAACAAAGACAAGAACCTCCACCAGTTCATGGCTTTCCCGAACAACCTACTCCAGTATAAGCTGCTTTACTTTAGCATATAGCTACTGAAGTAATCACACAAGTACTTTGAAACATACCAATCCCCCAAGTTCCTATAGTACCTCATGTTGAAAGAAGAGAGGAGAGAACTCCTCTTGAAAGAATTAAGAAGCTTCCGGCTGATGACTTCAAAGGGGACACGGTGAATCCAACATTCATAGAAGATTGGCTTGATCATACTAAATGCTGTATGAGTAGGCTTCATTTTACAGACGAAGAGAGATTAGACTATGTGCAAGGTCTACTCAAAGAACAAGCTAGGAGGTGGTGGGATAATATTGTGAGAGAAAGGCACCCCGGAGAAATCACTTGGGGTCTTTTCTTGGAACAATTTGACAAGAAGTACGTTAGTGAATGATTCAAAGACGAGCAGAGGAAATTGTTCTTGTCTTTGAGATAGGGATGAATGACTGTATCAGCATATGAAATTCAATTCCTCAAACTCGAGAGGTATGCTTGTGATATCGTTGACAGTGAAGTAAAGCGATGTAAGAGATTCGAGGATGGGCCGAATGATGAAATTAAGGTACATTTACTTGCACAAAAGATTAGGGTGTTCATTGACTTGGTTGATGCTGCTATAGGCATTGAGAAGATCAATTTAGATAGGCAACAAAGAATGGCTAAAAGGTCTGGATTTCAAAAGGGATCGTAGGGTCCAGCTAGTTCAGAATCTCTAAGTAAGAAATAAAAGGGAATATCAGAATAAACACAATCTCATTTTAGAGGGTTTTCACCGAGACAAACCATAAGTACGGGATCAGCGGCTAGTGTACCTTCAGGTAGAGACAGAGGAAATATTCCACAATGTTTTAATTCTGGAAGGATGCATATAGGGGAATGTTGGGGAAAAGGTAGAGTCTGCTTTAAATGTGGCTCGAGGAAACATTTGATTGTAAATTGTCCTAAAAGACAGATAAATACATCTGCACCTGTAGTAGTTCCAACTCCTACAATGCAAGGTGGAAGAGGAAGGGTAAGAGGAAATGGTAGTGAGGCAAGTGGACATTATATGGCTCAACAAACACTGTAGAGTGGTAGACTGGGAGGAATGGCACGAAGTTATGCAATCTGAGGGCCTGAGACTCAAGAATCTACTAAAGTTATTATCGGTAAATTTTCATTCTTTAATCACGATGTTTATGCTTTGATAGATCCTGGTTCATCTCATTCATATATATGTACTGCGTTAGCACAAGAGAAAGGGATGCATGTAGAAGAATTAGGAGAAAATATTGAAGTGACTAATCCTTTAGGACATAGTGTGATAGTAAAAAAAGTGTATATGAATTGCCCTATTATGATTCAACATCAACTTTTCCATGCAAATTTAATTGAGTTACCTTTCCAAGATTACGAGGTTATCTTAGGAATGGATTGGTTATCGGAACACAAGCTGTGGTAGATTACAAAAACAAAAGAATGTCACTTCAAGTTTCTAATGGAGAAGAAATAGTTATCATGGGGGAAAGATCAGATTATCTCTATAACATAATTTCTTTTATGAAGACTAAAAGGCTGGTTAGGAAGGGATGTCATTCCTACCTAATCCTTGCTCTAGAATCGAAGAAAGGTGAGTTAGAATTGTAGAATATTCCTACTTTTCCCGATGTATTTCCAGAAGAACTACCAAGGTTGCCACCAAAAAGAGAGGTAGAACTCGTAATTGATGTATTGCCGGGTACCGCACCAGTATCCAAAGCATTATACAGAATGGCACCTACTGAACTGAAAGAGTTAAAGATTTAGTTGCAAGAATTGTTAGACAAAGGATTCATACGCCTGAGTATATCCTCGTGGGGTGCACTTATGTTGTTTGTTAAGAAGAAAGATGGGTCACTCCGATTATATATTGATTATGGGGAGTTGAATAAATTGACAGTGAAGAATAAGTAACCATTGCCAAGGATTGAAGACTTATTTGATCAAGTCAAGGGTCCCAAATACTTCTCCAAGATTGATTTGAGACTGGGGTACTATCAGATGAGAGTGAAAGATGATGATATTGCAAAGACGACTTTCCAAACCAGATATGGGCACTAAGAATTTTTGGTGATGCCATTTGGTCTAACTAATACACCAGCAACATTTATGGACCTTATGAACCATATCTTTTACTTATATTTAGACATGTTTGTAGTGGTTTTCATTGATGATATTTTGATGCATTCTAAGTCACGAGAAGAGCATGATCAACATTTGCGGATAGTCTCCCAAACTTTGAGGGAAAATAAATTGTATGCCAAACTTAGCAAATGTGAGTTTTGGCTTGAAGAAGTTTCTTTTTTAGGCCATATTGTTTATGCAGAAGGAATTAAAGTGGATCCTAAAAAGATAGAAGCAGTTGTCGAATGGAAACCACCAAAGAACCCTACGGAAGTTAGAAGTTTCCTTAGCTTAGTAGGGTATTATGGAAGATTTGTGAAGGGATTTTTAGTCATTGCTGTTCCACTGATGAAACTACTTCAAACGAATGTAAAATTTGAGTGGAATGATAAGTGCCAAGAAAGTTTTGAGAAATTGAAGGCGATGTTGACAAAAGCACCCATCCTTACCCAACCAGAGTCTGGAAAAGACTTTGTAATCTATAGTGATGCTTCACATAGTGGTCTTGGGTGTGTTTTGATACAAGGAGGGAAAGTGGTTGCCTATGCTTCCAGGCAATTGAAGAATCGTGAAAGGAATTATCCTACACATGATTTGGAAATGGCTGTAATAGTCTTTGCCTTGAAAATTTGGTGACACTATATTTATGGAGAAAAATGTTATATTTATACTGATCACAAAAGCTTAAAATATTTGCCAACACAGAAGGAGTTGAATTTAAGGCAGAGAAGGTGGATGGAATTCATTAAAGATTACGATTGTCTTATTGATTACCATCTAGGAAAGGCTAATGTAGTGGCAGATGCTCTTAGTAGAAAGACAATTATGGCACTAAGGGCTATGAATACGGGGTTAGCTTTTACTAGTGGTAGGGCCTTAATTGTAGAATTAAAGATTCAACCTGTACTACTACAATAGGTTAAGCAAGCACAAAATGAATATGATGACTTGAAGCTCATTCGAGCAAGGACACAAGTGGGTATCGTAGACAACTATATGGTTCGAGAAGATGGATGTCTATATTTTAAAGATAGACTATATATGCCAAACAATAAAGAATTAAAGAAGAATATCCTACATGAGGCGCATAGTAGTCCTTATGGGATGCATCCAAGAGCAAACAAGATGTACCAAAATTTGAAGAGCCATTATTGGTGGAATGGGATGAAGTAAGACATTACTAACTATGTTGCTCAATGTCTAACTTCTCAATAGGTGAAAGCTGAACATCAAGTTCCTTCTGGATTGTTGCGACCAGTAACAATTCTAGAATGGAAATGGGAAAGAATCAGAATGGACTTTGTGACCTTTACCACTTACACAGAAGAAACATGATGTAGTGTGGGTTGTTGTAGATAGATTGACAAAGTTTGCCCACTTTCTTCCAGTTAGGATGGATTATTCACTTGATAGGTTGGCTCAGTTATATGTAGATGAGATAGTGCTGCTACACGGAGTGCCTATTTCAATTATTTCTGACAGAGATCCAAGATTTACTTCGAGATTTTGGAAGAAATTGCAAGAAGCCTTAGGTAGTAAACTTCATTTTAGTACTTCATTTCATCCTCAAACAGATGGTCAATCTAAAAGAGTAATTCAGGTGTTAGAAGACATGATGAGAAGTTGTGTCATTGAATTTGAGGGGAGTTGGGATAAGTATTTGTCCCTCATAGAGTTTTCCTATATTAACAGCTATCAGTCAAGCATACAAATGGCGCCATATGAAGCATTGTATGGAAGAAAATGTCAAACTCCAATATATTGGACCGAACTTAGTGAAAACAAGATTGTGGGAGTGGATTTAATTCAGGAGACAAAGGAGAAGGTAAAATTTATTCAAGAGAGATTGAAGGCTGCATCGAATAGACAAAAGTCTTATGCTGATCTAAAAAGAAAAGACATTACTTATGAAGTTGGGGATAAAGTATTTCTCAAAGTATCTCCTTGGAAGAAAGTCCTGCGATTTGGTAAAAAAGGCAAGCTCAGTCCGAGATTTATTGGCCCATATGAGTTTATGGAGAAGGTTGGACCAGTAGCTTATCAGTTGGCACTACCCCCGACACTCAACAAAATTCGTAATGTGTTCCATGTGTCGATGTTAAGGAGATACAGATTAGATCCATCACATATCTTATCTCCTATTGTCATAGAGATCGACCCGACCTGACGTATGAAGAGGAACCGGTACAAATCTTGGTGAGAGAAGTTAAACAATTAAGAAACAAGTCTATTCCATTGGTAAAAGTACTTTGGAGGAATCATAAGGTTGAAGAAGCAACTTGGGAACCAGAGGATATAATGAAAACTCAATATCCACAACTGTTTTCACGTAATTTTCGGGACAAAAATTCATAAGAGGGGGAGAATTGTAACGAACCAAAATTTCAAAATTTACATATAATAAATTATTATGGTATTAAATATCATGAAAATTATTTTTGTAATTATTGTTATTATTATTATTGGATATAAGACATGAGGAAATAAGAGTTAGTTAAGTAAGAGGGATGATTTAGGCATTTAATTATTTGTTCAAGGGCATTATTAGAAATTAAAAAAGAAAGAAAGAAATAAATAAATAAATAAATACAGAACATATATGCAGCCTTTCTCTTCTTCTCCATCATCTTCTTCTCCTACTCATTTCCTTCTCTTATCAAAATTTTCCCTAATCTAAAAACTTTCGATTTCTTCGATTCAACTTCGAATTCTTGTTAGAAATCGATCCCTAAGCCCTCTGTCATCATCAATTTCAGTGAATCAAGGTTAGAAGAATAAGATTTTAGATTTTAAGGTTTGGATGAATAGTAATCCAAATTTGAGGTGAGTGATTTTTTTTGAAATTAAAGCTTAATTAGTAGAATTCATGGTAGATTAAGCATATTTATGGTATTAGGAAGTTTATTTATGCAATATCTTGATAGAATTATATATGGCTGCTGTAGAGGAAGCAAGTGCAAGCAAATTAAAAAGCAAAAGAGGTAGAAGAGAGCTAGAAAGAGCTTAGAAAAAGGTTTGTGTCTCTAATTTTGATTTCTCGGTTTTTCGGAAAATTTTCAGATTTCTATCCCTGTTTTGTTTTGATGTTTTCTCTTGTATATAAATCCGATTTGAATGATTCTTGATTCTATTGATATCTACAGAAAGTAAAAAATATATGTTCAGAAGAAAACTTGTAGAATTTCGTTCGTTTTAGATGTGAAATTTTCGTTTGAAGTTGAGTCATGAAATCTGTTTTTGGAAAATCTTAGCTTTGTACACTGTTTAGTATTTTGATCATAACTTTGGCTATACAATTTGGATTTATGTGATTCTAGTGGATTTGGAAATCTGAGACATTTGGCTAATTATGTTTAGAAGAAAGGTCTTCGATTGGATGATGTTTTGTTAGTGAAAAATGTAAGGGAAATCAGGTCACGAAATCTGGAAATTTCTGGAAAATATAAATGTTGATTTTATTGTGTTTTAATTGAAGTTTGATGCTTTAAAATTTAGGATTTGAATTCTTAATCGCTGAAGTTATGTTGAATTATGATTGATGATTTATACTGGAATTTTTAAGATGATACTTTAATTTATTGCCCTTATTAAACGAGTAGAATACGGGGCAGGGTAGATTGGCGCCAATAAAAGGGGGTACAGTATTGTACAAACAGTTGAAGCTTTGGCTTCGTGCTTCGGCCGATATTCTGATAAATATATATTGATATTGAAGCTTCGGCTTCGGCCTTGACCGATATATTGATTTTGAAGCTTCGGCTTGGGGCTTGATCGATATATTGATTTTGAAGCTTTGGCTTCGGGCTTGACCGTTACATTGATATTGAAGCTTCGGCTTCGGGCTTGTCCGCTCCCGTATCCATTTTACCATTATTCAGGACTTGTTTACTTTGGGCAATATGTGGTTAAAGTGTTTGGAAAAATTGGAAATAAATTTGATTGTACTTTGAAAGGTTTATAATATAAGTTTTGTGTTTGGTTTTATAAAGTCGTTTAATTTGTTTTTGACTTATGAACTTACTTTGTTTCTATTTTTAAAGTGTTAAAAATGTTCAAAGTTGTATTATTTCTTTTATGGACACCACTAAGCGAATTGCATAGCGTGTAGTTTTTTTTTCTACACGTAGGTGGAGAACTTGTAGATAGCTTGGACCAAAGTGGAATAAGTGGATCAGCTTGAAGAGCAAATAAGGAAAGACTCGAGGTGGATTTGTAATTTAATGTAATATTATGGTTTGTAGAATAATGGCATGTACTAGATAGTGTGAGAAATGTAAAGTGGCATTGTGAAATATTTGGAGAATAATTTGGAGTTAGAAACATTATATTTGTATTTGTGGATATTAAATCTATAAGTATTGAACTTTATATAGTGGAGTATAGTTGTTTATTGGGTGAGTATTGTTACTATAGCACTCCCTATAAAGGGGGTGTTACAAGTGGCAAGAATAGTCATAGTTAGATTGATCATTGCTATTGCTGCTGCTAAGAAGTGGGAATTATATCAAATTGATGTGAACAATGCTTACCTTCATGGTAACTTGCATGAAGAAATTTACATGCTCCCTCCATTAGGCTATGATAAGCAAAGGAATGGCAAGTGTGCAAATTAGTCAAATCCCTCTATGGCCTTAAACAAGTAGGGAGACAATGGAATAAAGAGTTATCATCAAAGCTTACTTCATATGACTTTGAAAAATCACAAAATGATCACTGCATGTTCACCAAGGTTTCAGCCAATTCCATTTTGGTTTTAATCATATATATTGACGACATCTTGGTGACTGGCTCCAACTCATCAGAGATTACAAAGGTAAAATCTTACCTACATTCCATGTTCACCATCAAGGATCTAGGCCATGCTTCCTATTTTTTGGGCATTGAATTGCTTAGGACTGACAAAGGCATATTTATCTCCCAATCCAAATATGCCAATGACATATTATTGGATGCTGGATGTATCGATAGTAAGGCAACATCAAGTCCTTTCTCCCATGGGATTGATCTAAATGCCGAAGGTACACCACTTACAGATCTAGAATAATTCAGGAGAATCATAAGAAGAGTGTTATATCTTGGCTTCACTAGGCCTGATTTAGAACATGCCACGCAACAACTAAGCCAGCATATGCATGCTCCATGTACAAACCACCTATAAGCTGTATTCACTTGCTGAGCTAAATCAAAGGTACCATACAATGTGGTATTTTTACTTAGCAAACTCTAATCTTTCCTTGACTTGCTACTGCGATGCTGATTGGGCAAAATGCAAAATCACAAGGAAGTCTCTCACAAGATACTGCATTTTCATGGGATCCTCTCTCACATTGTGGAAAACTAAAAAGTAGGGAGCTGTAAGTCGCTCCACAGCTGAACTAGAATATAGAAGCATGAGTCAAACCACTTGTGAGCTCAAGTTGATTAGTTATCTTTTAACAGACCTAAAAATCCCTGTTTCTTTGCCTATTTCACTGCACTGTCACAATTAGGTAGCTTGAGCCACAGCTAAAAACCATGTATTCCATGAGAGAACCAAACACTTGGAGATCACTGCCATATAGTGAGGAACAATGTAGAAACTGGATTTCTGAATATCACTACTGTCAGTTCCTCCAACCAAATCGCAGCCTCTTTACAAAACCTCTAATAGCTGCCCAAATGGCACTTGCCTTGATATACTTTTTTCGAATTTTTATTTTTGAAGATATGTAACAGATGGTACCAGCATTATACAAGGTGTGAAAAACAACATTGTGTCAGTAAATATTTCTGTAAAATGATCTGGAAGCAAGAAAGACAAGGAAGCTAGACAGATCTGGAAGTAAGATAGATCTGGAAGCAAACTGGATCCGAAAGGGAACTGGGATCGGAAGCAAACAAATTCTGGGAGTAATTTCGGATGAAGATCCAGATGCATTGATAAGGCAACATTTTTTTGAGACTGTTGTAGCAGCTCGGTAAACTGGATCAAAGGTAATACTTTTCTGAGCAGCAATTAGAAACTGAAACGAACCAAACTTTAGAAAGTGATTGTTATGAGTCACATAGGAGATGTTGTCCTTAAAAGATACTTCATAGTTCATTCCAGGATTAAACAACTGTGTCAAGCTTAATTTGAACTTGGAGTCAGGAATCATAAATGCATATATATATATATATATATATATATATATCCAGAAAAGAAAAGAGGATTCAGTATCTCTGATAGGAAACACAAGTAGCCTTTATATAGGTTAAGAAAAGAGATGTTTGAAAACCAGAGATTGAAGCCATTTAAAAGCGTAGCCGAAAGATGTTATAGAATATTAATGAAAATATAGCTGTTAGCATTTAAGCAAACAAAAAGATCTGTTATAATTTTAAATGCAAATAACTGTTGGCTATTTAACTCTCTTAAAACAACAGTTATGGGTAAGGAAATAAATTCTAAAAAATATTTTTTGACTAATATTATTTTCTCAATAAAAATAATAAAATAGTTCCGAGCATAGTCCCCATCACCCATGCAGGGGGCGAATCCACCGATTTGCACTAGAAATGGCTTTGGGCCATTTCTCTCATGTGCGCGAGAGCCTACATATTCCCTCTCACAACTTAGCAAGCCCATATGGAACATCTCAATATAAAGTCAAAAATTCACTTGTCAAAAATCCATGTGGGATATTGGTTCTTTTGAAAGTAACTTTAAACAATAGTTTTCCAACAAATTATACCAGGTGTGAAGAAACAAAACCATAAAATGTTGGTCCCTATGAGGGTCCATATAAGGTCAGAGGGGGGGGGGGGGGGTGAATGACCTTTTTTGTGGAATTAACAGACTTTTAAAAATTCTTGTGTAGCGTGTTTGATGGCTTCCGGATGTTACGATTTCGGATGATGCAAATGTGAAATATGATGCAAATATAAACAAAGAGTTACAGAAAATCAAATACGATGATTTATACTAGTTCAGCCTCGCCTACATTCAATCCCTAAAGTTTCCTTCCTTTGAGCGTTTCCACTAGTGTGATTTCTTTCCAACTAGCAGAAATCAAGCCTTAGAGTTTGTCTCCGGATGGTACCCCCTTCCGGATGTAGGATATACCACTAAAGGTACCAACCTTTAGCTGAGTCCTTTTTATCTTTAGCAGGATATACCACTTAGACTTCTACCCCGAATCTAAGTCGAGTCCTACAGGGAGATCCCACTCAAAGCGCCTACTTCAAGCTATATTCCAACCTCCCTACTCACCTAAGTAGGAGATATTTTACACTTTGGTTTCTATCAAAGGTTTTGGTTTTAGACTTCCTTAAGTTTATAACACACTTAGGAATCCTTACAAACTGATTTTTAGTGATTTGGTTCTTGGAGGGATATGTGAATCTGATTCCTTTCTTGTGAATTCTCTAATTATATGCTTTTGTGACATCAACCAGCAATTTCTCAACATATGAAGCTTCCCTTTTATAGGATTTGATCATAAATGTAGCTGTTGTGGGTTGGTAAGCTGTAATTGAACCTTCACTGTTGATTAGATAATATGTGGTGCTTCTAGAGCCGTTGATCAATCCATTAGACAGTAATTTGACCCATTTGAATCCTTGGGATTAAGGCTGAAAAGATGTCAGTGATCGTTTCCCTTGTTTTTTAGTATCACACCAACTTTTATACCAGTAGCTTTCTGGTGTGAGCTCCATGCACCTCCTTATTGGTCGAGGTCAAAAAGGTTGTTTCCTTTTTCTATTCGGTGTCAGTTCTTTTGTCTTTTCTCTGAAAAGTGTGAGCTGTCTCTTTTTCTTGCTCATGTGAAAAGGATCTTTGACTTCGTAGACGAAAAGATGGAGGAAAATAAGTTATAATTGAAACTTTTCCCATTATCTTGATATCTCAGTTTTTCAGATGTCTTTAGACTCAATATCACCGGATCTGACTTTATCCGAAAGCTTAGCAATCAGTTCTTCCGGATGCTGATCTTGAATGATTCAAAGTTTGTTTCCTTTCCAAACTTTAACCTGATGCTCTCAGTATATGCTTAGGTACTTTTAGTCTTCAATGGATACCCTTATTGCTGGAGTTTGTCGGGATGCTTCCATTTGGATTTAAGAGATTACATAAGTATATTTCTTTGAGTTTTTGTTTCTTTCAAACCTGATCTGAATTTTTAGTTTTATGAGATTTTGAATCATTGTTTTCCAACAATCTCCCCCATTTGATTGAAACAAAAACTAAGCATATGAAAAGGAGTTATATAAACTAAGTATGATTCTTGATACTTAGTCATGTACAATTTTACTCTCCCATAATTCTAGCATCCTAACTCCCCTAATATTTTTTAATTCTAGCTTTTAATGTTTTTATAGTACAATTATAGATTGTACTTTAGAAGCAAAATTTTTTAAGCAATTAGATATTCACTATATACTTCTGCTATTAACAATAGTTAACATCAATGACGAGCAGGATTAAAAATACAGAAATATATAAGTGAATCTAGCTATTAAAAAATTTTACATTGAATATTCACGCTAGTCTAATTCCTACCGAATACTCTAGATGCCCCTCTTTCCTTTTCTTTTCCCTTGCCTTTCTCCCCCTTTTTGTTTTCAGTAGGGGAATCAATCACCATGTATGTCCTACTATCCCATTTCTACTGCCAAGCTGTTGAATAGATTGAGTAGTCCAAGTTACCTTGCTTTCTTTGTTCTTCGATATGGTCCACAGTGGCTGGAGATAAATGTAGTGGGCGAAAGAGATTCCAGAGCTTTTTGTAGGATCTGGTGATGTAAGGATGCCTCTGGAGAACATAATCTCTATCTTTCTCATCAAAATAGGGAAATAAGGCTTTAAGAAGAGTAGTTATGCCCTTTTGTCCGAAGAATCCTATATCCCCAATATGTTGGACCAGGTCTTGGAAGACGGAAATGAGTTGGCTTTTTGAAACTAATGGAGAGGGGGAGGATCTGGAGATGGATAAGCTTGATAGTCCGGACTGCAGCTTTTCAATTTCTTTGCCCAAATCCTTGTGGATATTATGAATGCTGGAGTTAACTGTCATTATATCCTTAGGAATATCACCCTTTACTCTTTCAATGATAGCATCCTGGCCATTGAATTGTCCAGCAAGTTCTTCTCCAATCATAGCTATTTATTGGACAGATAGCTTTGGCAAGTCGTCTTCCATGAACTTGGTTAGTTTATTCAAAATTGTTTGCTGCTTTTCATTTAGGCTTGGAAGAGGGGATTTGTTTTCTTTTTCAGTAATAAATTTTGACAAGTTTTCAAAATTGGTATGCAGATATTCTTTCAGATCATTGGATAACTCTGAAGAGGAGGAGGTGATTTTATCCATTACAGTTATGCAATTATTTATAGCCAATGTGTTGGCTTGGTCTGTGGATTGGCTTGCTCGCAGGCCTTTTGACTACCTTCTTCTGAGCTCTTTGGGCCTTCGTAGCCTCATCAAAGGTACTTCCCTTTCAGGTGAATTGCTTCTTGGGTATAGGAGCTTCACCCTCTATTTCTTCCTCATCAGACCCATGTTCCTCTGTTAGCATATCTATTACATTTCTTTTTTGCCCCTTCTTATTCCCCTCTCTAATTGTAGTAGCTGCCACTACAATAGATTCTCTTGCTTCCAGGACACAAACTAATTTCTTCACTTTATCCGCAGCTTTAATTAGCCTTCCTCTTGGCTTTTTGGCTAGAGATTTAGCCATCAATTAGGTTAAGGACAGAGTATCCTCATTAACTTCCTAAGCCAGAACCAAGGCAAGTTCCTTCTATGCCTTTGGCTTGGTGGTTCTTACTTTCTTAGGAATTGGAGCTTCTACTGGATCCACGACCTTTCTGGCCTACTCTTCTTGTCATCTCGTAGCTTTTTGGTTTTTTCCTGGTTCCAACTTTCCCCAAAACTCAATTTTTTGAAATTCTTTTCTAGAATTTCCTTTCTAATTTCAAACTAGAATCCGGTCAAGGCCACTTTATTAGCATGTAAGATCCTAGTGGTTAGGGCACCATGAGAATTCTTATGTTGGTTGAAGCAGTGGATAATCAGTACTGGCATGTTGACTACCCTGCTCTCCACCCAATGTTGTAGTACACAGTGTTGAAAGGCTAACACTGTATTGAGGGATCCCTTCCCGATTAAGACCAGTGTAGCAAGAGCATGTAGGAGGAATCTTCGTACCTCTGAAAAGTAGGTGGAGAATTTATCTCTAAAGTAGTTTGGATGCAGCCACATCTTTGGGTCATACTTGACATGCTGTTCATCCCCATCACTTCTCAGTTGAATGCCGTCGTTTTTCATATTGAGATGTTTCTTAAAGAATTTCGGAGTAACAGTTATGACTTTTCCCTGAACCTTGGTTCTCAGAGCGTCAAAGGAGTGGACTCTGAGATTTTCATAGAATTCTCTCACCAGATCCAGGTAAGTTGGACAGTTGATCTTGAGGAAGTCGGTCATGTGCTAATCTTCTCTCATTTTGGAATATGGGTTAGTTTCGAACATGAAATTATCACCCATGAAGTCTTTGGGGATAATAGAATCATTGGTTTTAAGTTTTATGGGTGAAATCTTCATCTTTCAAATCAAACTCTGTAAAGATATTTTGAGTTGGGAGCTTTTTAGGTCCTTCACTAGTCATGATAGTAGCCATTTTAGTAATTGAAGGAAATTAGGGTTTGAGATAGGATTTTTTGCAGAGTAACAGTATATGAATGTTGCTCGTGTGAAGGAGACAGAGATCTTTGGGGGGTTTATATAAGATTTTCAAAGTAAGGGCATAATGGTAATCCAGATGCTGTTAATTTTATCTGGATTGATGATATGGCAATCGAGATTTTAGGAGAGAGGTAAAGAAAGATCAAATTTGCTATAGAATTTCTTCCGAATTTTCCTCAAATTGAATTTGACATTCCAATGGATTCCCTTAGCTTGTTGAATTGATCTTTACACAATGGTTTGGTAAAGATATCTATTGTTTGCTCATTGGTTGGGATGTACACTAATGCAACATCCTTCTTTATTACATGATCCCGGATGAAATGAAGCCTTATATTGACATGCTTCATCCTGCTATAGAGTACTGGATTTTTTTGACACATCATTGGCACTCTTGTTCTCACACATAACATCCACTCATCAGGATTGAAGTCCATAATCTTCTAGTTATTGCTTGATCCAAAGGAGTTGAGCCATACAACTTCCAGCTATCATAGATTCTGCTTCTATAGTAGATAAAGCAACCGAAGTTTGCTTCTTGCTATACCATGATACTAGGCAATCTCCAATGAAATGGCAACCTCCATATGCACTCTTCCTTTTAAGAGTGTCTCTGCCATAATCTGCATCAGTGAAGCCTTAGAGTGTGAAATTTCCATTATTAGGATACCACAATCCAACTTTAGTGGTTCCTAAGACGTATCTTAGAATCCTCTAAAATGCCTTGAGATGAGAATCCTTAGGATTAGCTTGGTACCTTGCACAGTAATAGATTGCATAATGTATGTCAGGGCTACTTGATGTCAAGAACAGAAGCGAACCAATCATCCCTCTATAGAGCTTTTGATTAACATCCTCTCCTTCACAATCCTTGGATAGGACTATATCTGATCCCATTGGAGTAGACATTGGCTTGCTCTCGTCCATTTCAAACTTCTTCAAGATCTAGTTGGTATACTTTGACTGGTTAATGAAAATCCCATCTAGACTTTGCTTGATTTGTAAACCAAGGAAGAAATTGAGTTCTCCCATCATGGACATCTTGAATTCCTTCTACATTTGAGAGCTGAATTCTTCATACATCTTTTCATCAGTTGCTCCAAATATGATATCATCCACATAAATTTGGACAAGAATAATATCATTCTTCTTTTTGTGATGAAAAGATTTGTGTCTACTTTGCCCTGGATATATCCTTTGGATATGAGAAATGTAGTGAGTCTCTCATACCAGGCTCTTGGAGCCTGCTTCAATCCATAAAGAGCTTTCTTTAGTTTATAGACTTGATCCGAATGCTTTGAATCTTCAAATCTAGGTGGCTGATTCATATCGTCTTCTTCCTAGATAACTCTATTGAGAAATGCACTCTTGACATCCATTTGGAATAATGTGAATCCCATGAATGATGCAAAAGCACATAGAATCTGAATTACCTCCAATCTTGCTACATGGGCAAACATTTCTTCAAAGTCAATCCCTTCCTATTGATTGTAGCCTTAGGCAACCAATCTTGCCTTGTTTCTCACCACGACTCCGTATTCATCTAGCTTATTCTACAATACCCATTTGGTGCCAATGATTTACTTTCCCTTTGGAGCTGCCACTAAATCCCACACATCATTCTTGGTGAATTGATCTTGTTCTTCTTGCATTGGGATCATCCAGCTTTCATCTCCTTCAGCATCTTTAAATTTCTTTGGCTCAATGAGAGAGACAAAAGCAATATGGCTCGTCATTCTTTTTAGTTGTCCTCTAGTTCTGATTGGATTTTGGATCTCATCCAAAATAGCTTCTACCAGTTGATTTCTGTGAGTCCGGATCTCCCTTTGTTAGCCTTCATGTTAAACAGGGACTTGCTCCACTTCTTTCTCAGTATGCTCTCTTTGCTCATTATTGAAGTTTATCTCATGTGGATTGAGATTGACTTGTTGTTCTTCTAAATCAAAGGATATTCCTTCATCTTCTTCTTTGTACTTCTTGATTTGGAATGAATCAGGAATTTCAGCTTCCTTCTTTTCTCCAGATTTTTCAGCTTTCGAAATTGGATCTTCTGGAGTGGAGCTTCTTTTACCTGCATGGTTAGTATCATCGAAATCTATATGTATAGACTCTACCACAGTTTGGGTTTGTTTGTTGAAGACTCTATAAGCCTTACTATGTGTTGGGTAGCTAAGGAAAATTGCTTCATCACACTTAGGATCAAATTTTCCTAGTTGCTCTTTATCATTTAAGATGTAGCATTTACATCTAAATGCCTTAAAGTACCCAATTTTGGGTTTTCTTCCCTTCTAGATTTCATAGGGGGTCTTTTCTATGGTCTTTCTAATGAGAATTCTATTCAAAATATAGCATGCTGTATTTATGGCCGCTCCCCAAAAATATTTTGGCAAACAATTCTCATTTAGCATTGTTCTAGCCATCTCTACTATTGTCCTATTTTTTCTCTCAACTACTCCATTCTGTTGAGGAGTATGAGGGGCATAGAAATTATGTTCAATGCCCTTGGAGTCACAAAACTCAACAAAGTGCTTATTTTTTAACTCACCACCATTATCACTCCAGATGCATGCAATGCTTATGCCTTGTTCTACTTCTATCCGGATGAATTTTTTTGAGAATTGGTCAAAGGCTTCATCTTTGCTTGCTAGCAAGAGAACCCAGGTATATCGAGAATAATCATCCACAATGACCATGGTGTATTCTCTAGTACCTAAACTCAATGGTTTAATTGGACCAAAAAGATCAATGTGTAAGAGCTCAAGTACTCTTTTGGAAGGAATGTATGAGATGGAAGGGAAATTTTTCTTATGTTGTTTATCTAATTAACATGCAGTACATAGATGATCCTTATCAAAAGCAACCTTAGGCAAACCCACTACCAATTCCTTTTGGGCTAGTTTGGATAGGAGGTTCTTGCTAACATGTCCCAACCTCCAGTGCCATAGCTGTGAGCACTAGATTTTACAGTCCTTCTCGTGAGACGATGATGACGTATACCCAATTTTTATTCCTCATAATAAAAATTCTTTTGGGATTTTTATTACCGATGTAAAATTCACTATGAATTTTATTTTTGGAAAAATTCAGTTTGGCATGTCCGGTAACATGTGCTGTGGTAGCTCAGACCGATGATTTTCACCTGAAAAATAATTTAGTCCAAAATACCCTCTAATAGTAAAAAAATACTCATAATATCTGAGTTTTTCCATCATTGTCCCCCTTTTCCGGATTTCCTCCCCTTTTCCCCGATTTTGGGCATGATTTGTGCAACTTTTCAGACATGGCAGGAAGTTGAGGCCGCCAACGGCTTCATCGATACCGCCGGTGGTATCACCCATGTCGTTGGCAGCATCACTTCTGTTTGCAGAATAGCTGTCCACTTTTTTTGCTGAAATCCACGGGATAAATGGACTAAAGGCAATTTCCAATGGATCTTAGCCTATATAAGGGCCATTTCTCAGCCATTTGAAGGGTTCTAACTTCCCACCACTCCAAATTTCAAGCAAATTTTGAGCATTCTAGCTAGATTTAGTGGAATAAGGTTTAGAAAAGTAAGAAAAGAGGATTCAATCCATCTTTTCTTGGTTTTTCTCTATTGAACTTCCTGGTATTTAAGTGAATTTTTGGTCTCAAAATCACTAAAGCTAGGATTTAGAGACTTAATCACCCCTTGCTTCCCGAAATCATCTTTTAAGCTCCCCAAAGGTGTCATACGGGTCACGAAGAGGTGGATTCACGGGCCCAAGGTAAAAATTTCGAGTCTCATTGCTCTTTGGCTTTCATTTTGCTTGTTTGTTATGTTTTAGTTGTTGTTTGTGATTAGTTTTAGGTTTTGGTTGCTTTACAGCCAAACCAACTACTGCAAGAAGCTGAAGCTGTCGGAGGCATTTGAAGCCGCCGGTGGTATCAACCATGCCGCCAGTGGCATTATTGATACCACCAGTGGCCTCATTTTCTTGTAGGACACTTTCTTTAAGGTATCCAAAAAAGCCATATAGCCTGCCTATGTGACTAATACCGCCAGCAGCATCATTGATGCCACCGGCGGCCTCAGTTATGCCGCCGGCGGAATGACTTTTTGGAGAGCAATTTTGTTTCGTTTATTTTCTGACCTAGTTTAAATTTTCAAAGCTAGTATATACAGTGCAACGACGAAGGTCCAGAACCTTCTAAAAACAGACCCTACCCCATACCATGTGGCATTTCCACTAATAATCCGGTTAAAACAACAATCGAGTCAAAAATTTGGATATAACAGAATTTTTTCGCAAATGGCCATTTAATCCCATTTTTAGCCATCCTACCGGGCTCTATAAGTTGTGAATGAAAAATGCCATGCTCACGCTAACTCGAGTCTTGCTTCGTTTGCTAACTATGCCTACTTCGTGATGTATTTCTTACATCGTGGCACATTTGTGCTAACCTTTTTGTGCAGGTAGATTTAGGTTAGATGTTTGTTAGGCCTTCGGGTATTTTACTTATTTCATAGAAAAATGTATAGGATTTGGAAAGCCATGTAATTATTATTTTATTTTCTGCATTTATTTTTGGATAACTGTAATAATTATTTATTTACCGATTTTGAATGCTTGGTAAACGCATTAATAACTTATAAAACCGAAATCACAATAAATAGAGTGGATTAAACCGATTAAGGAAGAATGGAATATTTTAACTTGTCTCAATGTAAATTAGATAACATCATCCGAACTCGGAATCTCTACTCAAGGTATGGTCTACCACCCGGTGGGAAAATAGTACCAAAATTTCCCGGTTGGGCTGAACCGGGTGGTGACTCTATTTTAAGTGCGGGATTTCAATCTCGCATCCTTTAACACACAAATTGGACTTAAATTCAACACCAACTTATCAATCTTTTCATCACGTTAAAATAAGGATCGGTCCCTCAGCACGCTTCACAGTTCTAGTTACTTTTCCACCCCTCGTGCTATGCATCTCACGCGGTCCTCATTAGGTGGGAAAAAGGCCGTCCGCTAATAGTGGCGACTCTGCTGGCGATAATGATCTCTTTAAAATTGCACTTAAAATTTTCAATAAGTTTGAAGGATTTTGATGATGTATTGAAATCATTGGCCAAGTTAAAACTTCATTCTTTTTTCATAACATTTTATCCTTACGCGTGTAGATAGTTTGGTAATTTTTATATACCCCATTTTTACCCGAGAAACTCGTGAAAGTATCACTCATGCCCTGTTTGGAATTGAGGATGGCTAGCGGGTGGATCACTTGATTTAACCAATACGTAAACTCCTACGATCACACCTATTTGGGGAGTGGTTGACTAACGTGGAATCAAGGTAAACGAGAACCTTCTACATCAACAACACTATACCAAAGCCGCACTAGGAAAAGCCTCAGCACTTCATCCCCTTAGGATTACTAAAACAATGAAAAATAATTAGGACACACTTCTTTTGCCATTATCGGTTAAGAAGCCAAACTCCATCCTTCCAAAGAGGCATTACACGAGAGTTATAAGGTCGGAAGAGGGATGCTTTGTGTGCTATATGTTATGTGCTCAAGCATCACCTATAATTTGGTTCTAAAAGCAAAATTTCAACTTACCTTTACCGATCTCCATTCATAGAAGAGGTTTAGCAACATCCCTAGGACTTCTTTTGAACCCCCGTTGAGTCAGGCGTATCACTGTGCATGACGACAAGTACCAACATCCCACAGATGTTGGAGGGATAAACCACCACATCATCACTAACCACATCTACATGCAGCCATACATACCACGTATCAGTTATTAAATAAAGACCATTCATCCCATCCATGGCATTACACAATCCATGCATGATCTGATCCGTTCCCTAGCATTTTAGCTAGGAGGAGGCGGAATTATCATCATACCCAAGTTTGGAAAAGGCAGTGTCACCATCTAATTCATTGTTCTCTTACCCTGGTTATCACTATAAAAGTTGAGGGAGTTCGGTATACCGATTCCAGCAGGGAGAAACCCCCTCTACCTGAGGAGCAAGTCAGACCTACTCCCAGCTCGGGGGGAGCATCTCACCCCCTTCCTAGTTTTGATTTTGCCAGTGCTGTAGCGCAGTTCCTGAGTTCGAATGCATTTCAAGCTTCCATCCAAAACACTATCTAAGCGACTTTTAAGAAAGCCTTCAAAGATGGGAATACTGATCAGGTCTCTGAGTCTGATATGCAAACCTAGAATAGTTAAGCGCAGATGTTGGCCGGTCTGGTAGGGATAAGACCCTTTGCACCCATTTTTAACCCAGTTCCCTTGACTCTGCTTATAGTGATCCCATTTCAATTCGGACAAACCTCTGCTTTTATGCCAACCTTAACTACTATGTTGATTGTTCCTTTCAACCTAAGACCTTATGCTCAAAGCTCGGTTCCTCCAATGTTCACTCATCAGTTATCAGTTTCTTCTAGTGGGTTAATCCAGCCACTGTCCTTTACTCACCCTCATTTCATTATAACTCCTAAGGGTACTACCTACCCTTAGAACCCTTTCAACAAAAATATAGTCCCTCATCCTCCACCATCTCCTTTAGTTAATGACCAGGTCATGCAGCCTCCGGGCGTGACACCTAAAATAGCTGCTTTTGTTCGCCAAATGATGGCCTCTCAACTCAATGACAAGGGCATGCATTCTCCGAGCGTGACACCTGAGGCTATAGCTCTCTCTCAGCCGATGACCAGGTCATGTAGCCTCCTGGCGTGACACTAGAAATCCAAGCCTGCATTAACCATCTCATAGCCGCCAAAGAATCTAAAAGAAATGAAGATTAGGTCCCTGATAATTTTACTATACCGAATATGGCTCATTATGATGGTTCTGGTGCACTTGCTTCCTACATTATAATGTATAAAAGAATTATATGTGTAAAGAAATTAAGTGATAAAGTGCTTACTGAAATGTTTCCCTATTCCGTTCGGGGCCCTGCTCTTGAATGGTATCATACTTTGTCATAACATATTGTCACTGACTAGAAACTTCTTTGAGGCTCTGAAAGTGCATTATGGTTTTAATACTATGATGGAAACAACCCTCCAACATCTCGAGGCAGTTCACCAAATGCCCAACAAAACCTTTAAGCTGTATTTTAACAGGTGGATGTCAACCTAATTTTTGATGAAATCTAAGTTGATTCTCCAGGAGATGATTGTGAAACTCCTAAAGGGATCTTTTCCCCTATTTTGTAAAGAGATGGCTAGTGATTCATTCCTTTCTTATAAGGCTATGTTCAAAAAAGCCGAGCAAATTGAGCATGAGGCAAAGGACAAAAAAGCCAAAAAAGCGGGAAAGCCGTGGTTCAGAAAGAATAATGATGCTCAGCCCTCAGCTCCAGTACCTGCCGAACCTAAAGCCCTAATAGTAGTTTAGGCAATTTCTCAAGCCCCTGCTGCACCTCTGGCAATCGCCCTAGCTCTACCAGCAGTTGCCATAGTTCAGCCTCCTCACTCACCTTTTATTTTGGCTAGTCCATACAAGTTGCCTCTTCGGGTTATCTTTCAGCGTTTAAAGGAAGTAGGTTTCATCCAATCCCTTTAAGAATACAAACCGCCCAAACCTGAAGATAAGAAGAATTTTTGTAATTACCACATTCAAGTGGGACACCAAACCAACAATTGCAAAGCCCTACTCTCGGCTATTCAGCATCTGGTCAGTGAAGGAAAGATTGTTGAACTTGGTAAAATCCCAATCACCATGAATAACCCTTTGTCTAATTTCGGGAGCAAGGTAGGAATGATCTAGTTCGGCTTACCTGAAGCCACAATCTTTGAGCTAATCATCCAGAGTCCTGCTAGCAGTAATTCTATTCTAGTTATTGGGTCCGGTCTTCCGTCCAACTCAGTGTTTGATCTCATTAGTCAAGCTAACCTGGGAGTCAATTTAGTTTAGGGTATGGATGTTGACCCAAATCTGCCTAACCAAGAAATCTACAGAATTTAGCCATTTGTGGCTTAGAAGATGAAAGTTGAGAAAAAGCCACTATTCAGCATAGATTCCTTTATTTTAAAGGAAGACTATTCCGATGAAGATGAGAGAGTAGTCAAGGTAGCCAAGGCCATAAATACTGAGCTATTCAGGGTTGATTCGCCCATTAATGAGAAGCCGAAGGGATTATTTAAGGTTGATCAGAACGAGATTTCCAGTGAGGATGGGTATGAGTTGCAGAACCCAAATTCAGACTCTGAGGAACAATAGTACCTATTTGAAACACGAGCTACCAAGAGTGTCTTGCTTGATAATGTTCTCAACATTACTTAAAGTGGTTGTATGTTTCAGCCTGAAGACCGATACCTCTTCTTGAATAATGACCTGATCCCTAGCAAGGTAGGAACTATTACAAGGCCTCCTTCTCTAACTCTACCTATTCCTACTAGTCTTGAGGTTGATCCTCTCAGTACTCAGCTGAAAAACACACAAGCTTGGTATAGTATTTGGTAGCTAGTCATAGAATCTAACGGTCACCATAGAGGATTAATCAAGCGTCTCCTTAATTTAGAAGCTAA
Source organism: Euphorbia pulcherrima (assembly GCA_947683365.1). Lineage (NCBI taxonomy): Eukaryota > Viridiplantae > Streptophyta > Magnoliopsida > Malpighiales > Euphorbiaceae > Euphorbia > Euphorbia pulcherrima. The sequence goes on from CANTUS010000004.1 coordinate 6,520,446, forward strand.
TCTGACCACTTTAGTTATTGAGATGTGTGCCTTGGTCGGAGAAGGCATTCCCCTAAGGAAGGGGCCTTAAATTGTGATTGACCATTTTGATCTCTCACTTAAAGGTGAGAATCACAACCGAGCGTTGTTCAATTCAGATTCTCGACAGGGTTATCCCTTGTGTTATGATGGATGATAGATCTGCCTTGAATCTATGCCCTCGAAAGGTCCTTCCTTACTTGGGACTATCAGAGGAATTGCTTGAGAAATATAGTACCATTATCAGGGCTCACAACAATTCAAAACGCAGTGTAATTGGGGCCTTTGAGGCAGAAGTCACTATAGAAGGTGTTATGAGCAACATGCGCTTCACTGTACTTGACATTCTTGTTACTTACTCCCTATTTCTTGGCCAATCATGGATCCATGCCCTGGGTGCAGTTCCCTTCACTCTCCACTAGGAAATCAAGCTCATTCATAAGGATAAATTGGTGACTATTGAGGCTGACCCCACTTCCAATGTGGCGGTTATGGAAGTCGAGGGTAAATTAGAAGAAGGCCTTCGTATTGCTGTGATTAGTAAGAATGAGAAACCACCTCCCCTATGGCACAGTTATCTCCACACCGGTATGGGTAAACTGATGAAGAAATCTGGTTATAAGCCTAACAAAGGTGGCAGAATGTATGAGTAAGGAATTATCGAGGCTTCAGAGTCAAAAGTAATGGTCCGCCAAGCTGGATTGGGGTATAAGCCTAGAAAAGTGTATCACCGCGTTCCTTCCTGCTACTGCTGCATGGTCACTGTATATGAAATCCAAGGTAAGAAGCCTTACAAGGGAGAACCTGAACTAATCTAGCATAATGGAAAAATATGGCCCGACTTTGAGATCTTTAAGGATGTCTATGATTTCGAGGGCGGCTGCATGATGGTTTCTGCTAAACCCAAACTCATTGAGCCTGTTGCACCTGTCAACATTATTTCTGATAAGGCTAAGGGAAAGGCTAAGATGTATCCCGAGGATGAGTCTGGGGGAAGTAATGAAGAGTCTGTTAATCCAGAGATTGAAGATGTTATGGCAACCATGACTAAAGTCATGATACTACTGAGAAAGAAAGGTTAGAGGGGTGAGAGAACTGGTGAAGGTGATGCCATGACAGAGATAGTAAGGAAGCTCACAAGGGTGGCCCTCACCGAGAAAGCCAACCTATCTGGGGAACCATCGCTCACCGCTGCCAGAAGGCTACTCTAGAACAAGACCTGGATGCCATTCTGATAGACACTACAGAGGATGCTCCTCTAGTTGATGTTAGTGCTGAAGCCCCTTCGCCTGTGGAGGAGGATATGAATGATGTAATTTTTAATATTTCTGATGTATTTGACATGAACAATGTTGCCTACAAGGCTTTTAATGCAATCAATGACTCTTGTTTTGCTTACTTGTTTGATGTTTTTCCTGATGGATCCATGCATTCACATAACAATACGCATAGTGTTTTTGGCATTAGCAATACATCTTTAAGTGAAATAAACCTAAGTATTGATGACAAACCTAAAATGGTAACCATTTCTAAAGATTTAACTCCCAAGGAAAAAAGTGAGATAATAAAAGTGCTCAAAGATCATGTTAACACTTTTGCCTAGTCATACAAAGATATGCTTGGGGTCAATCGTCAAATCACCGAGTACAGAATTCCAACCGATCCCAAATTCATACCTATCAAGCAGAAGCTCCATCTGTTAAGACTAGAATGGGTTGATCAGGTTAAGGTAGAGGTTTCAAGGTTGATTAAAGCTTGATTCGTCGAAGTTGTGGAATATCCGACTTGGTTGTCTAACGTAGTCCCGGTTCCAAAGAAAGATGGTAGGGTCCGAGTTTGTGTTGACTTCTAAGATCTTAACAAAGCCTCACCTAAGGATGATTTCTTGCTTTCTCATATAGATTTCCTGATTAACAGTGCTGCCATGGTAGCCATGTACTCATTTATGGACGAATTTTTGGGATATAATTAGATTCTGGTAGATATCATCGATAAGGTCAAAATGGCATTAATTACCAAATGAGGGGCCTATTACTATAAAGTAAAGAATGTAGGGGCCACTTATCAGCACACCGTAACTGCCCTCCTACATGATGTGATCCATAAAGAAGTGGAGGTATATGTGGATGATATGATTGTGAAGTCTGCTACCCGAGAAGAGCACCCTACTATTCTTGACAGATTCATGACTCGTATCGAAAAGTATACTCTCTGCGTGAATCCAAAGAAGTGCATATTTAGGGTTACTTCAGGAAAGCTACTGGGACATGTGTGCAGCCAAAAAGGAATTGAGATGGATCCAGATAAAGCCAAAGCCATTAGGGATATGCCTCCGCCTAAGACAAAGAAAGAAGTTAGATCATTTATGGGGTCCTTGCAGTATATCAGCCGGTTCATCGCCCGCCTCACTATCGTGTGTGAACCCATCTTTAAACTATTAAGAAAGTAGCAACCAGTGGAATGGAATGAGCAGTGCCAAGTGGCATTTGATAAAATCAAAGCGTATCTTGTTAACCAACCCGTTCTAAAACCCCCTATCCCAGGGAAACCTTTGATCCACAACTTGGCCATTGAATAATCTTCTATAGGGGAAATGCTTATCCAAGAACATGATGATAAGCGGGAGCACGTGATCTACTATCTAAGTAAAAAGTTATTGGATTACGAAACCCCAATATTTGATTGTGGAGAAGACTTACATCACCATGGTTTGGCTCACTAAGAAGTTGCGCCATTATTTCCAATCTTATTGGGTCCAAGCTGTGGCTAAGATTAACCCCCACCCTAGCCAGGAAGCTATCTCGATGGTTGTTCCTTCTCTCTAATTTTGACATTGAGTATGTGACAAAGAAGGTTATTAAGGGTCAGGCCGTGGCAGAATTTCTGGCTTACCAACCTCTTCACTATGATTATTTTGAAAACCTAGAGTTTCCTGATGAGCAGTTCACCTCTATTAAGATCCTCAAATGTGTGTGGACTATGTACTTCAATGTGTTGTGAATCGACGAGGAGTAGGCCTTGGGGTTATTATAGTCACACTAGATAATGAAATCATCCCATTGTCCAAATGCTTGGAGTTCTCTATCACGAACAATGGCGTTGAGTATGAAGATTTTCTATTCAGTCTTGAAGCCCTACTCCAGGTTAGGGCCCACCTAGTATCTATCATCAGGGATTTGTCCCTTATGATCCATCAAGTTATTGGGGATTGGGAAATCAAGGAAGAATCTCTTTGTCCTTATGTTGAGGTAGTCCGCAGCTTATCTGAGAAATTCTCTTCGTGCTTATATCACCACGTCCCCCGGGATGAGAATCAAATGGCTGACTCCCTAGCTACCTTGGCCTCTTTATGGGAAGGACCCCAGTAGTAGCCTATATGCCCCTTAGTCCTATTGTCAACCAAAGTTCCCTACCATGCCCAGCCAATTCAGCAGGTCCTCGCCATCTCCACTGAGCCCTATTAGTACTTTGATATTATCCTATTCCTCCAAACCAGCCAATATCCCCTGGATTCCTCTGACTCGGACTATACTACCCTAAGATAGCTCACTGTTTAGTTCCGAATTATCGATAATGATCTATTAAAGCACATTAGCCATCGGTTACTGCTTCATTACTTAACTGAATTAGAGGCTCAGAAAGTCATTGATTAGGTCCATGCTGGTGACTGTAGCCATCATATGAATGGCCTTGCTCTTGCAAAGAAAATTCAGTGATTGGGATATTTTTGGCTCACCCTCATAGCCGATTGCATCGCCCAGGTCAGGTAGTGCCACCAATGCCAGATTTATGGGGACATGCAACATCTGCCACCCACCAAACTTCATAATTTATATACTCCTTGGCCATTCTCAATATGGAGGATAGACATAATTGGTGAAATTTGCCCTTCATCCACAAATAGGCCCCTATTCATAGTGGTAGCAGTGGATTACTTCTCCGAATCCTACACCAATGTCACCACCAAAAAGATTGCCAAGTTCATAGAGAAGCATATCTTTACCCGATTTGGACTTTCGCATCACATAGTCTGAGATAACGGGGTACAGTTTCAAGGAGTAACTACTGATCTGATTGAAAAATATGGGACTGAGCATTATAGGTCTTCTCTATATAGACCACAAGCCAATGGTTTCATTCAGGCAACTAATAAATTGGTCTATAGAATTGAAGCAGTATTGTTAGTTGAAACTCAAGTAACCTCACTCAGAGTCACACGAGAAGCCAAACTAAAAGAATTTGAATGGACTTAGGCGAGGTTCGAACAATTGAATATGATGGATGAACAGAGGTTAAGGGCTATAGATAATCTCCAAATGTACCAGTAGAGCATGGCTCGAGCCTATAATAGTCGGGTAAGGCACCAAAAGTTCCCCCTGAAAGCTGGTGATGTGAGCCTTAAATAGCTAAAAACTTCCACCACCGAAGTGAGGGGCAAGTTCAGGCCAAATTGGGAAGGACCGTACATCATAAAAAAGTAGCTTAGCAAAGGAGTGGTTAAGCTCTTGGATATGGACGGGAATGAGTTTGTGAACCCCATCAATCAAGACAGGCTTAAGCATTACCATATCTAAATCAAAAGAAATAAACGAGGAAAAAGCAGCAAGCAAAAAAAGTGGATAAAATAATCACCCGCCTTTCGGTCTTTTACTAATTGGGCAAACACTAGGGTGACACCCAATGATCGGTATTCTGCAAACTGGCCATGAAAAAATTAGGGGATAAGTCAGACCTACTAGATCGAAAACCTGAAAAGGGCGATCTAAGCAAAAATTAGGTAAGTGAGCAAAGAGAGAGTGCCTTCTAAAAAACCAACCTAGGCTAGTGGGCACCGAGAGTTAAGTCAATGGAAATGTTAACCAAACATCATGTTCTTTGTTTTACTTCAATTACTGAAAGTATCTCTGTTGTCAAATTTTGAATGCTTATGTTTATATGAATGTTGTATCCATATGGTCAAAACAGCTAATCAAATGCGCAATAAACAAAAAATAATTATGATAGACCGAAAAGAGCAAGGTCTATGCAAAAGTTAGAATAAGTCTGCTAGATTGAAAACCTGAAAAGAGCGGTCCAAGCAAAAGTTAAGACAAGGTTTGATAGATTGAAAAGCTCACAGGTCAGTTTTTGCAAAAATTAGAACCAAATAAAAGACATGAAATAAAATAAAGTTCAATTGGTCTTTCACCCTGATTAGCCTATGAAAAAGATAGAACTAAAAGAGAGCGCGTCTTAAGCCAAACTCCCCACATCACTGTCATAATATTGGGAAATACTCCTCAAGATGGTAGCTGAAAAGGGCTCGTGCCCCTGCTCTCTCGCTCCCCCTCAAGGCGGGCCCACAATCTCTCTAATTGAGTTCTCATATGTCTAATCTCAAAGAGCCATCCTCTTTAGTGTATGTCAGTCTTAATGGTCTCCACATGAGCACAATCCAAAGTCTCAAATATGGCCTCCGTGGCCCACTTCTCCCAAATTGGTTCACCCAGTTGGCTTTATAGACTCAAGTTTGGTTATGAGGTAGCTTGATCAAGACTCTTTGTCATTTGCTATACTGAAGACACAATCGGTAAGGGGTATAGAATGAAGATCTCCCTAGACCTATTAGCTGAGCATAGGATCCCCAAGACTCCGCGACCACATCTCATATCGTCCATCATGGGCTAACCCAATGAATCTATGCATCTCGGAATCCCCTCAGAATAGGCATCCAGCTATCAAATGTCAGCTGATCGAAATCATCTCACATGAGCCCTCTCTCTCTCAGGTGAACTGGTAAGTACTTCTTTGAGTTCCCCCATGGTACCTCCTTCAGTTTCAGCTTCAGCTTCTCCATTAACCATACCTATAAACCAGCTTCAGATAAGGGCGAGAAGAACTTTATAATTTGTAGAATTGGGGGATAATGAATACCTATAGTAGTATGAGGAGATCACCCATAAGGGTCTGGTCGGTAGAATCAGCACCCATATTTAGCAAGACTCTGGCTACTCCCACAGCTATAGGAGAAGCCCTTGTCGAAATGGGCCTAATAAGTGAAACCAGCCTGAGTGGGGAAATAGAGCCCACTCCGGACATGAACTTTGCCATAACTAGTAGTGCCACCATGGACGGCCAAGCAAGATGAGATCTAGGCGCCCCTTGGTACCACTCTAGAACTGCACTGAGTCGAAATCTGGGTTTATTAAGCAGTTAGGATAGAAACAGGTCTACTGGATCTAAATTCCATAACCCTCAGGGCACACCATCCATACTAAAATGAAACTCTGGAAGTGCTAAGGGCATGTGCTTGGGACATGGAACCCCTAGTATGGCGTGGAACTCTTCAAGCAATGGGCATAGCTCGAAGGATGAGAATCGGAATATATGGTCCATTTGATCCTAAAAAGCCAATGCTGCGCAAAGGAATTTAAGACTTATAGGCCACCCCACGATATATCAAAAACTCTAAAGCCCAAATTTTTCCAGCTTCTTCCAGTCCACGTTTCCCAGGCTTTGCAAAAAGCCCTGTAACTGTTGGTTATAGCTTGCCATAGCAGAATTTGATGAAATGGCCGGACCAAGATTTCTAGGCAGTTGATGCCGCCATCAATATGGATTGAAATGGGGTGATATCAGGTGATGCTGCCGGTGATATGGACTGTGGGTGACTTTGTCTATATTATTTAATGGGGTGATATGGGTGGCGACATCAGTGATACCACCAATGGCATAAGAGTATTTTCCGGCAATATCAGAATCATTTTATCAGCTCAGACATGTGTAAAAAACTATAAACAACCCTATAATCTATTTTCAAAACCTGTTCGATCATGAATCCACATTTTATTCAAAATAAAAGCCCATAGACGCAAACCATTCAAAAATCCCAAGACTAAGCTGAAATAAAACCAAAATCACACGACATCCGAAATCCAAAATCAATCAAACCCTAATGTATCAAGGGCATACAAACCAAAATCAAAATCCAAAAAAATAAAAGCAGAAAAAAGCATGAATCTAAGAATGCCAGCCACTGCCGGTCGGGTGAGATGAAACATCCTCATCGCCAAGAAGCCAATCATCAACGTCGTCCTCTTCCCTATCCTCTTTCATTGGGACGCTACTTGACTTGGCAGTCATGGTAGAAGGACGGCAACATACTGCCATCTTTACTCATCTACGGCTTTTCTCACCGGGGTGTGAATGGTCCATATTATGCTTATTCCTTCTCTCATGAATGGTAGCATCCAGTTAGTTCTCTAGCTCACCCAGACAGCGTTGAAGCATCGCATTATCTTTCTCGTTCATCTGCTAGGCTGCATCAGCATCCGATAGGGAAAGGGCTAAGAAATCTTGTAGACAAAGGGAACAATAATAATCTATATCATTCATAGCATCCATACATGCATTTCATTTCATCTTAACATGTCATCAATAGGGAATGTACCTGAATAAGCAGAGATTGGCCAATGAGCGTATCCCTTAGAGTGAAGCCATTTTTGGCCAATCGCTCTACCTTGGTTCGAGCAACCTGAAAATTTTAAAGGGCAATCAAAAGAAGTCCACAAAAAGGTTATCATAGGAATATGTTCACATTTACACAAGCCTTGCATAAGTGGTGTCTTCTGGTATGAAGTTCATTATGTGGCTAGTTGAGCTTATCACTTGACCGAAAATCACCTCTTGAGTTCATCATTAGGAATTAGGTCTCTAGAGGGTTTGAAAGGTGCCCTTCCATAAACTCGACACCCTCAGGCACGCCATAGTATCATGTTCCACTTTTGCTAGCTCGACCTCTTTTCTTAGAAGGTTCCTCAAAAATACGAAAGGCAAACATAAGCAACCATTTTCAACCCTGACAATTGACATACATAAACATAATCGTACCTCAAAAGAATGGTGCTCCCCATGAGACATCGGTGCACTCTCGCCAGCCACTCCTTCATATACCTCACCCTCTCCCTCGAGTTCGCCCTCGCCTTCTTCATCCTCTTCCTCCTCATTATCACTCACTATGCCCTTAAGCAGCCTTTTCTCCACCTCCCTCTTCTTCTCATTATGGTACTCAATCGTGTCATTCCTATGGACGTGAGGGTAAATAGGGAGTAGCTGTTGCTGGTGCTACTCATATGAACCCAGAATGCTCAGAATGACCCAGTTGTTCCCCTCAAAGTAGACTACTTTATCCGCCATAGAAGTAATCACCAGGTGTGGCCACCATAAGCCCGTAGGAGGGTCCGCAGGCACTAGCCAGGAGGAAGTAGCAATAAACCTCCAATCCCAAATGCGCCCCCCAAAATACCACTACAGGGATAGAGGGCATTCCATCATAAACCGATGATCGTCTACCTCCTTTGGACCCTAGCCACCTCCACCAGGTTTTCCACCTTGTAAAAAGGGCCACAGTTAAGCTGACTAAACAACCAACTGAACGATCAATGTAAGCATAATGGAAATTCATAAATGCATTTTGTCTACTAATGTTTTATTTAAGCATGGAACATGGATCAAGGTCAAAAGATCGCATACTGAGCTTAATCGCACGCTTCTTAGGGACTCCCTATAACTCATAGGATACTTGCTCTTCCCCTTGATGCCACCACACCACCGGGTAAGGAAGTGAGAACCCGGTGGCATAGTGACTATGAACTAGACTGGTGGGAAGATGTGGTGTTTAAAACCCCAGGCCTGCACAAGTAAGCAATTAATCAGTCCAAAGCATCCAAAATAAGGAAAGTGTGCAAATCAAGCAAAGGCAATCAACTAAATGCTTTTGAGAAGGGTATACCTGTAAGAGCAAATGGGCAAGCCGAAGGGCTTTCCCTTTCTTCCTTGCACCTGCGTCCAGTCCGCGGTAAAGTTGTGCCAAGATGGCCCTAGGCCAGTTTTTCCCCTTAATGCTGGCCACGTCCTTAATAACAGATATTAGCCTAAAATTGATTTTGCTGCCCGAAATCGGAAAGAACAGCACGATGAGTAGAGAAATCACCAAACATCATGTTGTATCTCTTTTATCGAATTCTGAATGCTTATATTTATGTGAATATTGTATCCATATGGTTAAAATAGCTCGAGTAAGCCTAATGCATAGTTCATGTTATTCTCAAACAAATGCGTAATAAACAAAAATAATTATGATAGACTGAAAAGAATAAGGACTATTGAAAAGTCAGAATAAGTCTGCTGTATTGAAAACCTAAAAAGGGCGGTCCAAGCAAAAGTTAAGATAAGGTTCGATAGATTGAAAACCCCACGGGTTAGTCTATGCAAAAATTAGAACCAAATAAAAGACATGAAATAAAATAAAGTTCGATAGGTCTGTCACCCTGACTAGCCTGTGCAAAAGATAGAACTAAGAGAAAGCCCATCTCAAGCCAAACTCCCTGCATCACCGTCATAATATCGAGAAATCCTCCTCAAGGTGGTAGAGGAAAAGGGCTCGTGCCCCTGCTCTGCTCACTCCCCCTCAAGGTGGCCCAACAATTGCTTGGACTGAGTCATCATACGTCTAATCTCAGTAAGCCATCCTCTGTAGTGTATATCAGTGTTAATGGTCTCTACATGAGCACAATACAGAGTCTCGAATATATCCTCCATGGCCCACTTCTCTCAAATATGGTTCACTCATCTGGCTTTGTAGACTCCGATTTGGTTATGAGGTAGCTTGATTGGGACTCTCTGTCATTTGCTGTACTAACGGCACAATTGGTAAGGGGTATAGAATGAAGACCTCTCTAGACCTATCAGCTAAACATAGGATCCCCAAGACTCCATGACCATATCTCGGATCCTCCACCATAGGCTAACCCACTAAATCTATGTGTCTTTGTTTCCCTTTAGAATGGGCATCCAACTATCAAATGTCAGCTCATCGAAATCGGCTTGCATAAGCCTTCTCTCCCTCAGGTGAACGGGTAAGTACTTCTTCGAGTTCCCCCATGGTACCTCCTTCAGCTTCTCTATCAGCCAAACCTGTAAACCAATTTCAGATAAGGGCAAGAAGAAGTGTATAATTCGTAGAATTGGGAGATAATGAATACTTGTAGTAGTATGAGATGATTACCAATAAGGGTCGGATTGGTAGAAGTAGCACCCGTATTTAGCAAGACTTTGGCTAGTCCCGAAGCTATGGGAGAAGCCCCTGTTGATATGGGCCTAATAAGTGAAATTAGCCTGAGTGGGGCAATAGAGCCCACTTCGTACATGAACTCTACCATAAGTAGCAGTGCCACCATGGACGGCCAAGCAAGATGAGATCTAGGCGCCCCTCCGTACCACTCTAGAACTACACTGAGCTAAAATCCAGATTTGTCAGGCAGTTGGGATAGAAATAGGTCTACTGAATCTAAATTCCATAACCCTTGGGGTATGCCATCAATACCAAAATGAAACTTCGGAAGTGCCAAGGGCACGCGCTTGGGACATGGAACCCCTAGTATAGTGTGGAACTCTTCAAGCAAGGGGCAAACCTCAAAGGATGAGAATCAGAACACATGGTCCATCTGATCCAAAAAATCCAATGCCGCACGAAGGCATTCAGGAATTATGGGCCATGCCGTGACATATCAAAAACCCTAAAGCCCAAATTTTTCTAGCTACTTCTAGTTCGCGTTTCCCAGGCTTTACAGAAAGCCCCGTAGTTGTTGGTTATGGCTTGCCATATCAGAATTTGATGAAACGGTTAGATCTAGATTTCTGAGCTGTTGATGTCACCAATGATATTGGTGATACCGCCGGCGGTATGGATTGAAATGGGGCGATATCAGGTGATGCCGCCGGCGGTATGGACTGTGGGCGACTTTGTCTATATTATTTAATGGGGTGATGTGGGTGGCAACATCAGTGATACCATCGGTGGCATGGGAGTATTTTTTAGCAATATCAGAACCATTTTTATCAGTTCAGACCTGTGTAAAAAACTGTAAACAACCCTGTAATCTATTTTCAAGACCTGTTCGATCACGAATCCACATTTTATTCAAAATAAAAGCCTTAAGGTGCAAACCATTCAAATATCCCAACACTAAGCCTAAATAAAACCAAAATCACACGACATTCAAAATCCAAAACCAATCAAACCCCAATGTATCAAGGGCATACAAACCAAAACCAAAATCTAGAAAAATAAAAGCAGAAAAAAAGCATGAATCTAAGAATGCCCACCACAACCGGTCGAGTGAGATGAAACATCCTCATCGCTAAGAAGCCAAGCACCGACCTCATCCTCTTCTCTATCCTTTGTCATCAAGATGCTACTTGACTAGGCGGGTACGACAGAAGGATGATAGTCTGCTGCCATCTTCACTCCTCTGTGGCTTGTCTCACCGGGGTGTCCACGGTCCATATTATGCTTGTTCCTTCTCTCATGAATGGTAGCATCCAGTTGGATCTATAGCTCACCCACACGTCATCGAAGCATCGCATTCTCTTCCTCGTACATTTGCCGGGCCGTATCGGCATCCGATAGCTAAAGGGATAAGAAATCCTGTGGATAAAGGGAACAATAACAATCCATATCATTCATAGCATCATACATGCATTTCATTTCATCTTAACATGTCATCAATAGGGAATGTACCTTAACAAGCAGAGATTGGCCAATGAGCGTATCCTTGAGAGCGAAGCCATTTCTGGCCCACCGCTCCACCTTGCTCCTAGCAACTTGAAAAAACCAAAGGTCAATCAAAAGAGGTCCACAAAAAGGGTTATCACAGGAATATGTTCACATTTATACAAGCCTTACATAAGTGGTGTTTTCTGGTATGAAGTTCAGCTTGTGGCTGCTCGAGCTTATATCTCTTGATCAAAAATTGTCTCTCAAGTTTATCAGTAGGAATTGGGTCTCTAGAGGGTTCTAAAAGCGCCCCTCCATGAACTCGACACCCTCAAGCACACCATAGTATCGTGTTCCACTTTTGCTGGCCTGGCCTCTCTTCTTAGAAGGTTCCTGAAAAGTACAAAAGGCAGCAACCATTTTCAACCCGGATAATTGACATACATAAACACAATCGTACCTCAAAAGAATGGTGCTCCCTATAAGACATTGGTGCGCTCCTGCCAGCCGCGCCTTCACCTACCTCACCCTCTCCCACGGGTTTGCCCTCACCTTCTTCCTCCTCTTCCTCCTCATTATCACTCATTATGCCCTTAAGCAGCTTTTCTCCTCCTCCCTCTTCTTCTCATTATGGTACTCAATCAGGTCGTTCCTATGGACACGAGGGAAAATAGGGAGTAGGTATTGTTGGTGCTACTTATATGAACTCAGAATGCTTGGAATGACCCGACCATTCCCCTTAAAGTAGATAGCTTTATTCGTCGTAGAAGTATCACCAGGTGTGGCTACCATAAGCCCGTAGGAGGGTCCGCAGGCACTGGCTTGGCGGAATTAGCGACGAACCTCCAAACCCAAACGCGCTCCCCCAAATACCACTCCAGGGATAGAGGGCATTCCATCACAAATTAGTGATCATCCACGTCCTTCAGACCCTAACCACCTCCACCAGGTTTTTCACCCTATCAAAAGGATCACAATTAAGCTAACCAAACAACCAAGCAAATGATCAATGTAAGCGTAATGGAAATTCATAAATGCATTTTGTCTACTAATGTTTTATTTAAGCATGAAACAAGGATCAAGGTCAGAAGATCGCATACCAAGCTCAATTGCATGTTCCTTAGGGACTCCCTATAACTCATGGGATACTTGCTCTTCCGCCCGATGCTACCACACCACTGGGTAAGAAAGTGAGAACCTAGTGGCACAGTGACTATGAACTAGACTGGCGGGAGGAACTAGTCCGCGATAAAGCTGTGCCAAGATGGCCCTGGCCCAGTTTTTCCCCTTAAAGCTAGCCGCATCCTCAATAACAGATATCAGCCCATAATTGATTTTGCTGCCAAAATAAAAAAGAACAGTATGGTGAGCAGAGAAATCACCAAAGAATGGACACAAGCATCCTGATCCACCTCAGGAATTACTCCCACTCCTACCCAATGCTTATGCAGCTCTCCATATGATAATTACCTTAAGACAGGCTTCAAGCCAAATAGCTCAATCACCCGCCTCACCACAGGCTTCTCAATATGATACTTATCTATATATACATTAAAGTGGATGATCTCATCCTTCCATGGGAGCCTTGTCATAGCTACCACATCAAAAGGTGTGATGGTTACCTCCTCGAATAAGAAGTGAAAGGTGTGAGCGGTTTCGGAACACTTTTTCATAAAATCAGTCACGACCAAATGGTAGAGCTTCAGCATTAAAAGGGGTATAATACGGGCTAGATCTCCGAAGCCCGTATCGTTTATGGCCACCACGAGTTTGGGATCCTTGTCCACAATATGATACCACCATTCACCAATCATCCCCATACCTCCGGTATAGGTCAGTCCATACAGCTGTGAAAATCAAAAGCAAAACAGATAAGTCTATATTTATTTTCTCATCTCAACTATCCGCTGGGAGGCTGCTGATGACTCTTCTATAAGCAGTGATGTCGTCGACAACATCAGCCATACCGCCGGCAATATGGTTGATATTACTAGCTGCATGGCTGTAAATATGAGTGACATCACATCTTTCCAGGCCTTTTTGTAAGGCATGATGTCGTAAACGGCATCACTTATATCGCCGGTGACATCAAAACCTGCGGGCACAACCCAGTTTTGCCCCAAAATCAAACCAAATCGCGCCAAAATTACCAAATTATAATTAAACCAATCTGAAGCATAAAAACAGTAAAAATCAAGCCTAAATCATGCCATATCAGTTTCTAATCAAATTTCATGTTTATAACCCCTATTATGGCAAAATTTTGAGCTTAAGGCTGAAATTGAAACTTAACCTAAAAAAGGAAATTTGAGTTTTGTAGGATTACCTGGACATAGTAGAGATGTTTCTCCTTATCATGAGTTAAATCAGTAATCGAAGAATTTATTCTATGGCCATACATCTTGTACATTTACCATCAAACCATACTCGATGGGAATCGAGCAAAGTTGTAGCCCTTCGATGGAAGAATCAGGCAAACCATCCCCAGCCTTGGCAGTTGATTTTCTTTAAGAGCCTTAGAAATCCTCTTCATGGTTGGAATTGAAAGGGAAAAAAAGGATTTGGTTTTTCTGAAGGAGAGAAAGTAGAGAGAAATAGAGAGGGGTTACGATTTCTATATGCATAGAATGAAGAAAGAGAAAGAGTTTTACTCTTTTAAAACCCCCCGCACAAAATTCAAGGAGTTTTAATTTATCTGAAACTACTCATCCATACCACCACCGGCATCAGTTCATACCACTAGCAACATCAGTCATTCCTAGTTTAAATTTTGAATTCCTTTAACTGGTCAAAGATGCCATAATGCATCCATACTGCCAATGACATCAATCCAGATCACCGGTGGCATCAGAGGGGCCTCCTACATCATCAAAATACCCCTCTACATCCCTCGGTAGATCTAATAGAATCCCGGCTCCAGCCCTTACATCATCAAAAATATTTTTTTTACAAAATCTATCAACCAGTAAAAACGTCATTTAAGAATCGGTCTAATCTTTTACTTATCGCTTGTTGCAGGAACTACACCTCAAATCGATCATCAAAGCCCAAGTTCGATTGGTAAATCTATAAAGCTCAATTCTGACCAAGGGGCATCCAATCCGCAAAGCTTAAGCCCGACCAAGGGGCAATCATTCCACAAAGCTAAAGCCCAACTAAGGGGCTACCTCTCTACAAAGCATAAGCCCAACCAGGGAGCAAACCTCTCTGTGAAGCTTAAGCCTTACCAAGAGGCAACCATACTCAAACCAAACCAAGGGGCAACCTCTCTACAAAGCATAAGCCTTACCAAGGGGCAAACCTCTCCGCGAAGCTCAAGCCCAAGTAGGGGGCAACCTATCTACAAAGCATAAGCTCGAACAAGGGTCAAACCTCTCCACAAAGCATAACTCTAACCAAGGGGTAACCTCTCCGCAAAGCATAAGTCCAGCCAAGGGGAAACCAATCCACAAAGCATAAGCCCGACCAAAGGGCAAACCAATCCGCAATGCCCAAACCCCGACCAAGGGGTAGACTAGTTATCCATTAGGTATCGTTCCTAACCCTTGCTTTTTCATGAGATCATACTGACATGTGGCAGCAGTGATCCCTCGAGGGGCAGCCTGCAAGCATGGCATTTTATAGCCCCTCTCGCAAGACAATGATGACGTATACCCAATTTTTATTCCTCATAATAAAAATGCTTTTAGGATTTTTATTACCGATGTCAAATTCTCCACGAATTTTATTTTAAAAAAAAATCAGTTCGGCGTGTCTAGTAACACATCTGGTGGTAGCTCAAACCGATGATTTTCACCTAAAAATTAATTTAGTCCAAAATACCCTTTAATAATCAAAAAGTATTCATAATATATGAGCTTTTCCATCATTGTCATCATTTTCTGGATTTCCTCCCCTCTTCCCCGATTTCGGGCACAATTTATGCAACTTTTCATACCTAGCAAGAAGTTGAGGCCGCCGGTGAACTCATCGATACTACCGGTGGTATCACCTATACCGCCGATGGCATCACTTCTGTCTGTAGAACAACTGTCCACCTTTTTTTCTAAAATCCACTGGATAAATGGACTAAAGGCAATTTTCAATGGATCTTAGCCTATATAAGGGCCATTTCTCAACCATTTGAAGGGTTCCAACTTCCCTCCACTCAAAATTTCAAGCAAATTTTGAGCATTCTAGCTAGATTTAGTGGAATAAGGTTTAGAAAAGGTAAGAAAAGACGATTCAATCCATCTTTTCTTAGTTTTTTTCTAGTGAACTTCCTGATATTTAAGTGAATTTTGGGTCTAGAAATCACTAAAGCTAGGATTTAGAGACTTAATCACCCCTTACTTTACAAAATCATCTTTTAAGCTCCCCGGAGGTGTCATACGGATCACGAAGTGGTGGATTCGCCCGAGGTAAAAATTTTGAGTATCATAGCTCTTTAGCTTTCATTTTGCTTGTTTATTGTGTTTTAGTTGTTGTCTGGGCTTAGTTTTGGGTTTAGTTTGCTTTTCGGCCAAACCAGCTACTGCAAGAAGCTAAATCCGTCGGAGGCATTTGAAACCGCCGGCGGTATCAACCATGCCGCTAGTGGCATCATTGATACTACTAGTGGCCTCACTTGCCCCTAGTGGCCTCATTTTCTTATAGGACCCTTTCTTTATGGTACCTAAAAAAGCCATATAGCCTGCGTGTGAGACTGATACCGCTAGAGGCATCATTGATGTCGCCGGCAGCCTCAGTCATGTTGTCGCTGACATGACTATCTAGACAATAGTTTTGTTTTGCTTACTTTTTGGCCTAGTTTAAATTTCAGAAGCTAGTATATACAGTGCAACGTTGAAGGTCCAGAACCTTCTGAAAATAGATCTCGCCCCATACCATGTGGCATTTTCACTAATAATCTGGTTAAAATAATAATCGAGTCTAAAATATGGATATAACGGAATTTTTCTGCAAACGCTGATTAAATCCCATTTTTATCCATCCAACCGGGCTCCATAAATTGTAAATGAAATATGTGGTGCTCATGCTAACTCGAGTCTTGTTTGGTTTGCTAACTATACATGCTTCATGATAAATTTCGTACAACATGCCGCATTTGTGCTAACCATTTTGTGCAGGTAGATTTAGGTTAGATGTTTGTTAGGCCTTCGGATTTTTTACTTATTGCATAGAAAAATGTATATGATTTGGAAAGCCATGTAATTAATATTTTGTTTTCCACATTTATTTTTGGATAACTGTAATAATTATTTATTATTCGCTTTTGAATGCATGGTAAACTTAGTAACAACTTATAAACCGAAAACACTATAAATAAGGTAGGAAAAAGGTCGTCCTCTCATAATAGCCATGATTCTTCTTCTTTAGACTCAAGCATATGTTTTTTTCTCATTTTTAATGTTTACAGAATAGACATTGTTTATTCTAGGTGCATAAAGAATAAGTTGATTAGACTTACTATCGTAGATTGAGCATCCTCCGAAATCAAAGGTGACTTTTCTTCCTTTGTTGTAGAGTTGGGCTAGACTTATCAAGTTGAACTTCAGTCCATCAACTAATGAGACATCTTCTATCTTTAATTCAGATACAATGGTTCTATGTCCAATATCTATCCCTTTTAATTATCTCCAAAGCTTACTTTATCTCCTTTATTTTGGGTTAATATGATGAAGGCCTTCTCATCACCTGTCATACGCCTTTAACATCCACTATTAATGTACCAAGTGTGTTGATCTATTGTGGATCTAAGGCATACCTGCATCTTGAGATGGGTCTGTTCTGCTCCTACTTCTTTTTAATCTTTTCAAGATCCTCCTTCCCATAGTTCCCTCTATTTCCAGCTTCTTATACACTTGTAGATGGTTCGGTGTGCATCCGAAAGCTGGTTGTAGTGCAACTTCTATTGCATGGTTTCTTCTTTTCTTTGCAGGTTGCTGATTTTATACAGCCTTAGCTTTTCCTTTTTCTACAGCAGTGTATCTTTGGGCTAGTGGTTGCCTACTAACCTCCTTCAGTTTATGGTTGGAAGGCATTGGATTTCCTTTAATAGATGGATGTTGATTTTTTTTATGTGCTCTGCCTTGGGGTCCTTCTTGGTTGTGAGGATTTGATTGCTTTTGTGTTCTTCTTCACACTCTTGATCACAATAGCTAAAGGTCTAGCAAGGTCAAAGTTAGAAGAAGAATTAGAATAAGAGTTTACCTCAGTATTTGGTATTTTTTATTCTGATTCTTCGATTTACATTGTATCTTTCTTAGAGATATTCTTTCTGGATTACTCTACTTTCGGATCAGTCAGTGCCATGAATGCACAGTGGGCAGTCTCTTCTTCTTCTAATGAAGATGATTTGCTACTTTCCTCGTTGTTGCTCCAAGTGGCCACCATTTCCTTCTTCTTATGCTTCTTGGCTCTTTTAAGCTTAGGGAATTTTGTTCTAAAGTGGCCTTTCTCCCCACATTCAAAATAAGTAGCTTTTTCCCGGATCCTTCTTTTCTTCTAGATTCTTTCTAGGTCTATCCCTTATGGATGTGCCTTCCTTTAGTCTTCAAGATTCATATTTTCTAGACTTCCTTCTTTCTTTCTTTTGTAGGAACCTATTGAGTTGTCTAGGTAATAGAGCTAGTTGGTCCTTGGTACTTTGAGATTCCGTGACTTGCTCTTCTTCTCTGAATCTGTTGGATTCTGCCTTAAGTGTAGTAGCATTCTTCTTCTCTTCAGTCCTCTTCTCTTGTTAGCTGTATCTTTCCAGAGATAGCTCTTAAGTCAAGAGATTACTAATAAGCTCATCATAACTATAGAAGTTTAGGTCATGAGCTTCCTCAATGACAGTCTTCTTGTTATCCCACTCCTTGGCGAGACTCCAGAGTACTTTCTTGACCATATCTACTTCAGGAATTTCTTTTCCAAGCCTCTTTCATTTCATTTACTAGATTTGTATATCTAGTGTTCATACTGCTAATTGATTCTTTTGGCTCCATCTTAAAGGTCTCAAGTTTCTGCAGGAGTAGATCAAGCTTGGTCTCTCTTACTTTGTTGGTTCCTTCATAGGTGACTTCCAGTTTCTGCTAGATTTCTTATGCAGTCTCACATTCGGATATCCTGTTAAATTCTATTTTACTAAGAGCACAATGAAGCATGTTAATAGCATTTGCTTTTTCACATAATCTCTTATAATCAATTTCATCCTATAAGCTCAAGGGCTTGCGGGTGGTTAAACCATCTATCTCATGAGTAGGGTCATATAGACCATCTTTAATGGCCATCCATGCCATCATGCTTTGAGCTTGAATGAAATTCTTCGTCTGATTTTTCCAGAACGTGTAGTATTCACAGATGAAGAGTGGAGGTTGGGTAATAGACATACCCTTCGGAAGGAGCTCTGAGTTTTAGAAACTCATTTTGATTCTTGAATCAAAATATATGGACCTTTAGCTCAAGATTGTTAGATCTCTAGATTGAGCACTTGCTCTTATACCACTTGTTGGTCCCTGTAAGGGTCTATATAAGGTCAAAGGGGGGTGAATGACCATTTTTCATAGAATTAATAGACTTTGAAATGTCTTATGTAGTGTATTTGATGGCTTCCGGATGTTACGATTTCAGATGATGCAAATATGAAATATGATGCAAATATAAATAAAGAGTTAGAGAAAATCAAACATGATGATTTATACTGGGTCGGCCCTACCTACATCCAATTTCCTTCCTTTAAGCTTTTCAACTAGCGTAATTTCTTTCCAACTGGTAGAAATTAAGCCTTACAGTTTGTCTCCGAATAGTACCCCCTTCTGAATGTAGGATACACCACTAAAGGTACCAACCTCTAGCTGAGTTCTTTTATCTTTAGCAGGATATACCACTTAGACTTCTACCCCAAATCTAAGCTGAGTCCTACAGGGAGATCCCACTCAAAGCACCAACTTCAAGCTATATCCCAATCTCGCTACATACCTAAGTAGGAGATATTTTACACTTTGGTTTCTATCAAAGGTTTTGGTTTTGGACTTCCTTAAGTTTATAACACACTTAGGAATCCTTACAAACTGATTTTCTGTTATTTGGTTCTTGGAAGGATTTGTGAATCTAATTGCTTTCTGGTAAATTCTCTTGTTATATGCTTTGGTGAAATCAACCAGCACTTTTTCAACATGTGAAGCTTCCCTTTTATAGGCTTTGATCATAAATGTAGCCATTGTGGGTTGGTGAGCTGTAATTGAACCTTCACCGTTAATTAGATATTCTGGAGCCGTTGATCAATCCGTTAGACAATAATTTGACCTGTTTGAATCCTTAGGATTGAGGCTGAAAAGATGTCAGTGATCGTTTTCCTTGTTTTTTAGTGTGACACCAACTTTTATACCAGTAGCTTTCTGGTGTTAGCTCCACGCGGCTCCTTATTGGTCTAGGTGAAAAAGGTTGTTTCCTTTTTCTGCCCCGGTGTTAGTCCTTTCTCTGAAAAGTACAAGCTGTCTCTTTTGTCTTGCTCATGGGAAAAGGATCTTTGACTTTATAGACCAAAAGATGGAGTGAAAAAACTCATAATTGAAACTTTTCCCATTGTCTTGATATCTAAGTTTTCTGGATGTCTTCAGACTCAATATCATCGGATCTGACTTTATCCGGATACTTAGCAATCAGTTCTTCCAGATGCTGATCTTGAACGATTCAAAGTGTGTTTCCTTTCCAAACTTTAACTAGATGCTCTCAGTATATGCTTAGGTACTTGTAGTCTTCAATGGATACCCTTATTACTGGATTTTGTCCAAATGCTTCCATTTAGATTTAGGAGATTACATAAGTATATTTCTTTGAATTTTTGTTTCCTTCAAACGTGATTCAGATTTTTAGTTTTATGAGATTCCAGATCATTGTTTTCACACATAAAAATCTATTTTATTAAAGAAATCAAAGAAAAACCACTTTATACCAGCATTATACCAGGTGTGGAAAACAAAAAACATAAGCATATATTTTTATGAAAGAAATCAAACAAAAATCACATTTATACCAACATTATACCAGGTGTGAATAACCATATTCATAAAAATCTATTTTATGAAAGAAATCAAACAAAACTCACTTTATACCAGCATTATACCAAGTGTGAAAAACAAAAAACACAAGCATATATTTTTATGAAAGAAATCAAACAAAAACCATCATTATACTAGGTGTGAAGAATCAAAACCATAAAAATTTATTTTATGAAAAAAATCAAACAAAAACTACTTTATACCATCATTATACCATGTGTGAAAAACAAAAAAACATAAGCATATATTTTTATGAAAAAAATAAAACAAAAACCACATTTATACCAGCATTATACCAGGTGTAAAGAACCAAAACCATAAAAATCTACT
The DNA here is from genome assembly GCA_947683365.1 of Euphorbia pulcherrima. NCBI lineage: Eukaryota > Viridiplantae > Streptophyta > Magnoliopsida > Malpighiales > Euphorbiaceae > Euphorbia > Euphorbia pulcherrima. The sequence continues at coordinate 6,541,353 of CANTUS010000004.1, forward strand.
TTATGAAAGAAATCAAAGAAAACACACTTTATACCAGCAGTATACCAGGTGTGAAAACAAAACACACAAGCATATATTTTTACGAAAGAAACCAAACAAAAACCAGCATTATACCAGGTGTGAAGAATCAAAACCTTAAAAATCTATTTATGAAAGAAATCAAACAAAAACCACTTTACACTAGCATTATACCAGTATTATACCGGGTATGAAAAACAAAAATCATAAGCCTTTATTTTTGTGAAAGAAATCAAACAAAAACCACGTTTATATCAGCATTATACCAGGTGTGAAGAACCAAAACAATAAAAATCTATTTTATGAAAGAAATCAAACTTGTACTAGTATTATACCAGGTGTGAAAAATAAAAAACATAAGCATCTATATTTTTATGAAAGAAATCAAACAAAAACCACATTTATACAATCATTTACCATGTTTATATCATATGTGATTAAACAAAATAGTAATCAAACAAATAATACGTTTATATTAGCATTATACCAAGATTATATCTGTATAATAAACAAAAAATACATGTATACCAGCATTATACCAGGTGGGACTAATCAAAAAACACATTTATACCAGCATTATACCAACAGAACGTAAAAAAAATTGTTGAATGTGAAGGAATGTACAAATGTTGTGCTCTGCCCCTGTTTTGGGTATAAAAGTTGTGGGCTAAAGTTTATATTGATAGTCTCTATGGGCTTTAGCCAAGTTGTCTTCTTTTTCCTTTAGGGCAACTGGTTGATATAATTGATTATACATTTACCATTTATCAAAGGTGTTACGTGCAAAACTAAAGAATCAGAGTTTATTGTGCAAATTCAAGGGAAGAAATTAATTGAATTAATGTTCAAAATACTCCATCTTTTAGCCTATCAGACAAAAGTCTACAGCATGCATTTAATTTGTAGAAAAATAATACATACTGCACCCAAAGACTTAAAATATGCATTGCAAATAAGTTGGATGTCACAAAATTCGTAGCTAATTTTCTATCCCTAGAAAAAAAATCTTATTGTCATTTTCTGTGGTAGAAAAAAGCAAAGAATACTGAAGTTATATGCCATTTTCTTTAGTAGAAAAAAAAGCAAAGAATACTGAAGCTATATTAGTGGATACAAATAAGAGTTAAGCAATTATCAATATCAATTATGACTTTTATAACTAATAAAACAAAACATTCTTCTTCTTCATCCAAAATTTTCAAAATTGGAAATTGTATTAGCCACCTCTGTTGACATTAAAAATCAGTTTTATGCTTACTTTTCTTTCTAAAAATAAACACACATAGCTCTATAAAGTTCACTCATCCCCTCCTTAATCCTTCCATACCCAATACCCATAATGGATTATTTCTCTACAAATTTTGTAGCCATTATTGGGGCAGCTGCATTGTTTGTAATTTACAATTTATGGCGGAATAAAGTAAATACCTAGGTTGCACGGATACGCCACGAGTGTCCGATACGACACGGACACGGACACGCGGACACGGCAACTCGGAAAAAATATGCATTTGGACACGGCAGGGACACGGCAACTAAAATAAATTGTCAAACATAAATATTCATATATAATAAAATTCATCTCATCTATAGTCATTTGATAAATTACAAAACAACAAAAAAAATCTCAAATAGTTGATATATCATGTCTTGTGACTTTATTGCACGTGTCAATACCTTTATCGTCTATGTGCAACAAATGTGCTTTAACTCTAGTGTATGACTCATACTTTTCATGCCTACATTGTTGCATTATAAATGTCGGTTTTTCTATTTTTGTCACATATTTCCACAAAAGGAGATTCATTAACTTCTAGGTGGAGTGTCCGAGGTGTGTTCACAGAGTTTCCGGGAAGTGTCCGTCCTATGTGGAGTGTCCGTTTGAAATTTGGAGTGTCGAACATGTGTCCTACGAGTGTCCAAAGAGTGTCGGTGTCCGATACGTGTCGGACACGGGGACACACCCGGTTTTGGAGTGTCCATGCATCATAGGTAAATACCACCACAAAATCTTTACCACCCCAAGTTTCGGGCGCCTTACTGCTCATAGGCCACAACCTTCATCAACTTAGGGAGAAGAGACCTCTAGCCAGAATATTAGGCAGTCTAGCTGATAAGTATGGCTCAATCTTCATGATCCGGCTAGGAATGCACCGAACCGTTGTGATCAGCAACAACAAGATAATGAAGGAGTTCTACACGACAAATGAAAAAATTTGTCGCTTCAAGACCTCGGTCAACTATGAACCAAATCGTCAGTTTCAAATACGCAAACTTTTCATTCTCACCTTATGGTTCGTACTGGCGGGGTATTAAAAAGCTGACGATAACTGACCTTCTATCCACCCACCGAATCATGTTGATGAAACATGTTCAATCTTCGGAAGTGAGTCATATTATGAAAGAGTTGTCCTTAAAGTGTAAAGAAAACAACAATGATCCTATCAAGGTTGACTTGAGTGAATTGTTTGAAAGCATGGTGATGAATATGATGACAAGCATGATTATTGGCAAGCGGTTTAGCAATCAGCATGGTAGCCGAATTAGTGTTACAGCGGGACGGGGTGTCGTAGAAATCATGAAGGATTTCATGGCTGTCATTGGCGCTTTTGTTCCTTCAGACATGATTCAGTTCCTCGGATGGACAAAATACTTCGGAACGGCGAAAAGTTGCAAGAGAATAGTCAAGGAATTTGATGATTTAATGGAGAGTTGGGTCCAAGAACATGAATCTAATGGTAATACTAGTGAAAACAAGTATTTCATAGATGCTTTGCTTTCCAATGTAGAGGATGACACCGAGTTTGCCAATTCACGTAGAACCGTTATTAAAACTACAATATTGGTGAGATTCTTCCACACACATGCCAGAAATACATATCATTGGTGGCCAAGCTCGTAACTAATAATTGGAGTAAAAAGCTCATAAAAATAATAAAATTACTATAACAAAATAAACTGATTAGATTAGTGGGACATAGCCCTGTTCAATGGCGGGCTGGGCCCGGTTTGGTCGGCCGACAGTAATATTGCTCGGCTCAAGCCCAACCCAGCCCACAGAATTTCTATATGCGGGTTGGGCCGGGCCAGGCCTAAGTTTTGAACTTCAATCCCAAGCCCGGCCCAGCCTGCCCATAAATTAATAAATATTATATATATATATATATATATATATATATATATATATATATATATATATATATATATATATATATATATATATTATTTTAAAAATTAAAATTATATATATTTTTTACAATTAATAAATAATTAAATATATATTTTTATTAATATAGGTCGGGTCGGACCGGGCCGGGCTTGGGTTTTCATACTGAACCAAGCCCAACCCAACATATCTTCGGGCTTTGATGGGCCTGGGCGGCGCCAGGCTTTTCACATAATATGTTTGCCCAAGCCGACCCACAAAGGGCGGGCCTGGGCGGGCTAGGCGGGCCGCGAGTTTGTAGAACAGGTCTACGTTGAACAATAAAAATATTCATCACCCAATATTTTACATAACAAAATAATTAATTACTTTGTAATAAAATTTGTGTCGCAGACTCTGATCCTTGCAGGCTCAGATACCACATCCATAACCATGACTTGGTTGGTGGCATGTTTGTGGAACAACAAACGTGTTTTGAGCTTAGCCCAAGAGGAGATTGACCAAAAAGTTGGAGGGGAAAGAATGGTAGAAGAATCTGACATCGAGAAATTGGTATATCTCAATGCGATCATTAAAGAAATACTACGTTTATACCCGGCAAGTCCACTAGCTGTACCTCGAGAGGCAATGGAAGATTGCACCCTCTATGGATACCACATACCAAAAGGCACCTGCATCGTAACAAATCTATGGAAGTTGCATCGCGATCCAGATGTCTGGCAAAACCCCGATGAATTTCGACCGGAAAGATTCTTAACCAGCCATGTGAATGTCGAGTATACGGGTCAGCATTTTGAGTTCGCACCATTCGGGTCAGGAAGAAGAAAATGTCCTGGATATAACTTTGCAATGCAAGTGATTCAGTTGACAGTTGCTAGATTTCTTCACGGTTTTACCATTAACACTCCAAATAATGAGTCTCTAGATATGACCGAGAGCTTCAATATTACCTTATCCAAGGAAACTCCTCTTAAAGTCAGGATTACTCCACGCCTTCCTCCACAACTTTATGAATAATTGATAAGCAACTTTACGAATAAGTTAATATGTGAGTTTGTTACTCTCTTCATATATAATAACAGTAAAATATAAGTAAGTGATCAATAGTTTTGGAGTTATAACATAATATTGTCTTGTCTGCATAAAACAAACTGGGAAATTATATAGAGAACCGAGTATTTTGTACCTTTTTGTTGGATGATTAACACGTAGTCAGCTTATATATTATAATAATAATAATAATAATAATAATAATAATAATAATAATAATAATATTTGGATACATGTCAATCATCCAACGAAATTGGTACAAAATACTAGTTGCGCCGTATAAAAACCCAGAATAAAGAGGTATCCATCTTTTAAGTATTTTACTTCTTTTTAATTAATTATGTAGATGCTATATGCTTTTGTAGAAAAATTGGTATTAGAAAATAATTACTCTCTCCATCCATTTTTTATCGTTCATTAGACCGAATCATCAATACCAATAAAATATTTATTACATTGTTAAAATGGCTAATTTACCCTCATCTTTTTTTATAAATATTCTCTTTCTTTTTAATTACCAATTTATGAAGTAATTTTCATTCATTCATTCACAATATCTCTCATCATTACTACAAGGGAAAATTAGAGAAAATGTAGTAAAAAATGCATTGATAATATAAATTGACAACTAAAAAGAGAACTAAAAAAGAGTTAAAAAGACAATAAAAACTAGATGGAGGGAGTACTATAGCAAAACGGTTCATTACATACAAAGAGAATATATTATTTTAGTATAAAGCACAAATTTTGTGTGGGTTATACTTTGCTTATACCGGTATAAAGCGCATATCGCGCACTTTATACCGCTCTTATTTAGAAAGTTTACTTGAGAGAAATCTTCGCATTGCACGCATATGCAATTACAAGAATTCAGCCAAGTGCGCCGCCCTTATACATGTTGTATAAGTGCATGCAAGCCCATTCCAGAGTTCTTGGGGGTCCATAGGTGAAATAAAGTTTGGGGCCCTATTAATAAGTAAAAAATTTAAACATAGCGACAAATAAAATTGTAATTTTTTTATCACGACTAATGAGAAATTAAACAAAAAGTACAATGGAAAATAACATTAAAACTATGCAATGTTCACACAAGAAATTTTCTACGAGCATTTCTAGCAGTAAAATCATTTATGATAGTGCCTTGAGAACAATTTGATGGCATTATTTAGAAGTTGAAAAGGCAAAAGAGTAGAATTGAATAGGGAGACTTAATGAGATTATGATAATTAGTTTTGATTTTTTTAATTTACTAAAAAGTGAGCACTAAATCATTAAAACATTTGTTGTTTTAAATTAAATAGCTAAAAAAAAGAATTGAAGTTTCCACCGAAATTTTCTATTAGTTTTTTTATATATTTTTCATTTAATAAATTATAACTATTATACTAAAAAATATGCCCCTAAATTTGGTTGTAATTTCTGGACCTAGGGCGGTCGCCCCTAATGCCCATACCCAGGAACGGACCTGAGTGCATGAAAAAAATATTATCAGAAATATATTATATGAATTTAGTGTTGAAAATAAAAGTAAAAGAAATGAAATATTCTAAAATTATTACAATTTAAGACGAGAAAATGAAGCCCGAAAAGGGAAAAGAAGAAGGGAAAATGTGAAGTAAAAAGGAAGAATGAGAAGAATATATGTGTAAAATACTAAAATGTAAAAAGTATGATCCAAAATAAAACTAAAAAAACAAGTCATCGTAACAAACAATTAAAAAAGTAGAGATATATTTTTTTTTATCTTTGCTTCGACTACCTCTAGATTTGACTCGAGTCGCACATCTTACTGTAGTGGGTGAGTCTCCCAATAAGGATTTGGGCATTCACTTTTAGCTTGGCTTGGTCCATTATATATCCATAACATGTTTATTATATAGGGAAACTTACGGAAATCGTCTAAATTTTAACATTTTTGAGCCATGACATAAATATGATTTTTAAGTTTCATAAATGTGCAACTCATATATCATATATATTTTTTAATTTTTTACTTATTTTTCATTTATCTTTCAAATCGTTTATTTTTTTACATGTCATTTTACGTTATTTTGTTAGTCTCTTTTTTTAATCTAAAGCTGACATCCACTGTGATATTTTTTTTATAAATTTTTTGAAACTATTAAATATCTATTAGACATCTCATAAACATCTATTATATATTTATTAGATGTAGATAAAATCATCATATTCACATCTATAATATATTTGTAAGATGTTCTTAATTGTCATGAAAGACTATCAAAATAGATTTCTAATATACTGATACACTTTGTATTCTATATACATCTACTAGGAATTTTATAGATGTTTATTATATGTCTATAAAAAGCATATAATAGATATCTATTAGACATGGCAATACTAATATACACAATATACTCAACGTATTCAAATACGTTATTATTATACATCTAATAGACGGTAGAACACAGCAACACTGATTGAAAGAATCCCAGCTGCAACATGGATTGATGATATGGCAGAAGGCACAATCGATGACTTGGAAAGATGACATGGTAGTTAGTTATAACAGACTTTAGATCTAATTAGCTACATTTATTCTCATTGTAATCTCGCCTTCATCAACTATAAATACTACCAAATGTATTGTATTTTACAACTTGATTCAATAAGAATTAATCTGTTTTATTCATCTGCTTTACCAAATTTTACATGGTATCAGAGCTAGGCTTCAATGGCACCAAGAAATACTTCAAATAGATTCGATCCTCTAAGAGGAAATACAGCTGAAGAAGAAACCATGGTTGCTATCGCAAATCCACAAACAGATAATCCAGGTGTTTTTCTAGTTCCTGCTCTCTTCAATGGTGAAAACTTTCTACCATGGAGGAAATCAATAAAAAAGATCTCTCATTGCCAAGGATAAACTGGATTTTATTGACAAGAATCCAAATATCCCGGTGATTAACAATGCTGCTTACAACCAATGGCACAAGAATGACTACTTAATCACTTCGTGGATTCTGAATTCCACGACAAAAGAATTTTCTGAAGCATTCCGGTACGCAAAAAATGCTAGCACCTTATGGTAGGAACTTGAAGACAGGTTTGGGGGTAGCAATGGCCCCAAGCTTTATCAAATCAAGAGAAGCATCAATTTTCTCACTCAAGGTAACAATTCTATAATGAATTACTTTACTCAACTTAAGAAAATTTGGGATGAATTGAATCTTCTTTGAAATATCCATCTTGCGAATGTGGAGCTTTAGATCGCTCTGCTTGTCAAATTGAAAAGAAAACTGTGGAGTTAAATGAGGAAGACAAACTTACTCAGTTCATAGGACTCAATGAAAGGTATGAAGTAGTTAAGAGCCAAATACTACTGATGGATCCTTTCCCCAATATCAACAAATCTTGTGCCATGCCTTAAAGAGTTGAAAAGAAAAGAGAGGTCAATTTTGACCATCCAATCGAGCTAGCTAATTTCTCAGCAAGAAACAACCAGAAAAACAACTACTTTGGCAATGAAAACAAAACTGCTAGAAGATTTTCCAAGAAAGAAGGCAGAAAATGCAGTTAATGTAATGGCAACATTCAAGGGAAAGGTGTTTTCACTTAGTAGGCTATCTGAATTGGTACCTTGAGGAAAAAAGGAGGCCTAAACCATTCCTTGCAAATGCTGTTGTTGATCCAAAATCAGATCAAGAAATACATGAGGATGGAATGAAAAGAAATACCTGGAATGGTGCTGGCAATGACCTATCATCATAACAGATGAACATGATTGCTCAAGAACTTTGTAAAATGATGAAAGGGAAACAGATTATGGAGTCACCTATCTCAAATCACCCTATGAATCATAAAGAGGATTTTACTGCTTTTGCTAGATTTTCAGGTAAAAATTCACACTCTGATCTTGAAAATATAGACTGGATTATTGATAGTGGTTCATCCTTGCATATGAGTTCCAAAATCCATCTATTTAAGAATGTAAAAACCCCTAGCCACAGTAATTTAGTGGTATTACTTGATGGCTCAAAACAGAGGGTTGAAAAGATAGGTGATGTACAACTGTCCAAGAATATTGTGTTGAGGGATGTCTTGTAAGTGAAGAATTTCAGGTTTAATTTGCTATCCGTGGGAAAAATTCTCACTGATCAAAGGGTAGCTATTCAGTTTAAATCTAAGTACTGCAATTTCAAGACCTAGCTGTTGGGAACAGATAGTCAAATTTAACATGCATAACATGCATGACGGAAATTCAAAATTTTGTCCATGTCCCCAGGAACTCCTATTACATGCATATAAATTAAATAAAGTCTTAACTAAATAATTCTCTACCTAGGTTAGCATGCAAAGGCTAGACATACCATAATTCTAAATTATATCCTAACATATATATTTTATACTAAGCATGTTATAACTCTAAGCTATAGCCTAAGTATGTTATAACTGTAAGCTATAACCTAAGCATAAAATAAACTAAGCATAGTTATTAAGTCTAAAAACGCTTAAAGAAATGGGTAAACTTCAAAAAAGTACCATGTAGTTTCACTCATTTGCAAAATGAGGCCAGAGGAATTTTTTTTTACAAAACAGGGTATGTGGTTTCAAAAAAATTTACAAAAAGGGACCTACGAATTCAAAATAGTGGGGTTACATCAAATATTTTTAACAATTCAACATTCTAATTATTTAACCTTATTATTTTAAAATTATACGTGATATTTGAGTAATTTTTGGAGATTTTTTTTATTTTTTATGATTTTTAAAGTTTGTTATCATAATTTAATTAAAACAAATATTTGCACTATACAAAAAATTTCAAAAAATTTCACCGATGTGTATTGTATTTTTAATAACCATCCTGAAAAAATTCAGATAAAAAGAACAAGATTACCTATTTTCATGACATAATTTAATACTGAGAATCCTTTATTCGCAAATTTTTTGAAACCACAGATCCTGTTTTGCAAAAAAAAAATTCTCAAGCCCCATTTTGCAAATGAGTTAAACCACAAGGTACTTTTTTGAAGTTTATCCTAAAGAAAAAGACCTAATAATTAAAAGAGAACGAAAGAAAACTTACCAGTTGATGCGTGCTTTAGTAGAACCTCCTTGCACAAGCCTCTAAGCGTAGGATAACCTCTATAAGTATCCACACGAACCCCACAAACCAAAACCTCCCCAAGAGGAAGAATTAAGGAGCATCGAGTAGTTTCTAGACCACTCTAGAAGCCCTACACGAAAATATAAACTAGAGGTGCACGAATAAATTAAGGCTCCTTAAAAAGAACTTGCTCAATTACCCGAGAGATTAATCTTTGCGAATCTCAACATAGGATTTGTAGTTGAGCTTTGTGCAATTTGAAAAGGGTAAGGGGAAGCCTATTTATAGGCTTGGGGAGCAAAATATTGCTCCCCAAAAACCAAAGTGGGATAGGGTGAAAACACCCCATCCCACGTGGGTCATACACGCGGATCCAAAGGATCCGCGTGTTGACCCGTCTGCACACAACGTGCAGTGCATGCTGTGTACTGCAAGGCAAGCCTTTGCCGGCTTGCCTTGCATGCGAGCTGGGCCTTGAGGCCCATGCCGCGAGCCCAACTAGTGGCGCGCCCTATGGGCTACGCACGTGCAGCCCATTTTCATGGGTTGCCGCGAGCACTCGAGCCTATACAAAATATATTTTGTACTCCCGGTCTAATTCAACTCGCCAAGGCAAAATTCCCTTTTAATGCCTTTAAAATAAATAATTATTTATGACCCTAATAAATTAGTTACTGGTCAATAATAAATTCCTCCGTTTATCCAAAATGATCTTATCATTTTTAACCATTTAAATAATAATCCAATTATTATTATGTTATATTCTCTTAATAGAATAAATCTATTAGTTCCTTACTTAGTCCGATGAAGGTCCAATGTGTGTGACCTTATAGGATCCTGAAGTATTAAGATGTTAAGGCTTAACCAACCCTTGTTCTAATGGAACCATTGGCTCGAGGTTCTAGACCGTGAATGGAACTTGATTACGTTAAATGACTGTAGTACGTCTCTAGCAAGGGTCTACCATCCCCCGTTACTCGAAATGTCATTTGTGCTTATGATTTAATCTTGGTTAATGCAATAGTTATCCAGTGCGATAAACTCCTTCCATTCTTTAATATTAGTACCATCTGGTTTAGAGAGTTCGGTTAAAGTGTTAACCCACTAATAGCAAGGTTGCTCCAAGCTATCCCTGTTATTAACTTATTACCGAAGTATATTGCCTTTTACTATAGTGTGTTTGACTAGAAACTATTTCTATCAAACACATACTATGATCATAGGTTTATAACAATCAACACTTCAATAAGTGGCCAGGTACAACTACTTAATATATCCGGAGCGATGGATTCTTTCCGACTACTCAGCTTACCAACATGCTATCATTATTGTACCCGTAATTACCCATGACACCCTAAATTAGTGAGTGTATAGAAATGACCCAAAGTATAGCAATAGTACCACACAAGGTAACCAGTATCTCAAGTATGAGGATATTTACAAAGTTTATTTCATGAAGATAAACACTAACATATTGATATATATACCAAGTGTTTATCTTACTGCAGTCTCCAATATATCTCCTAGATATATCCATGTGTCAAACTTAAGGCACCACTTTCAGTCCTTAGGAGATTGACTACTTCGACCCTTTCTAAGAAATTTGACCACATGCTAGTCTTTTCGCTTCATCAATATCCTTTCTTGATGAAACTATGACTAGGAATAGTTTAGACATAATCATAATTGCACATGAAGCAAGTCTCACTAAATATAGTCTAGCTATAATTTCTTCGACTCCATGCTATGATACGTCAAGGACTTTTGCATTCATACATCAATGAATATATTTTAACCAGCTATAATATATTTATAAACTCATCGATATAAAAAAAGATTTAAATGACTTTATTAATTAAACAAAATATTCGTATTATTACATAATTAAGATATATCGCCCTAATTGCCTTAAGGGCATACATCATATCCAATAAACTCCCACTTGAACTAAGGCCAATTAGCCATATGTCCTAATCCATATGATTTAACATGCTGGTCATATTTAACTTAAGTCAATTGCTTCATTAGACCATCTACGAGGTTCTGATCAGTGGGTACATATTCTAGTCTATTATCTTAACATCAATAATCTCCCTAACTGTATGATACTTTCTAGGTACATTTCTATTTTTTATGAGACTATGGTTCCTTTGCCTGAGCTATAACACCATTGTTATCACAATACAAAGTAATTGGATCAACTCACTCAGGCAACACACCGAGATCACCAATAAATCCCTTTAATCAGATAGCTTCTTTTGCTGCTTTGCATGTAGCAATGTATTCAGATTTTGTGGTTGAATTAGTAGTAGTTTCTTACTTGGAACTCTTCCAGCATAACGTCCCTCCATTTAACACATACACAAAACCCGACTGAGACTTAAAGTTATCCTCATCGGATTGAAAACTCGCATCAATGTAACCTCTAATTGTGAGGTCACTTTCTCTAAAAATCATGAACTCATCCTTAGTCCTTCTTAAGTACTTAAGAATTACCTTGACGGCCATCCAGTGCTTTTCACCTGGATCTGAATGATATATGCTTGTAAAGCTCAAAGCTTGAGAGACATCTGGCCTAGTACATATTATAGCATACATGATGGAACTTATCGCGGATGCATAGGGTATATCCATTATGCGTATTCTCTCTTGAGCTATCTTTGGACACTCAGCCTTAGATAGGTTATTTCCCTTTATCATCAGGAGATAACCTTTCTTTGAATGCTCAAGGTTGAACCTATTCAATACCTTCTCTATATATGTACTTTGAGAAAGACCTAACAGCCTCTTGGATCTATCCCTATAGATCTTTATACCTAGTATAAATGCTACTTCACCAAGGTCTTTCATGGAGAGTTTATCGATAACCATACCTTAACATTTTGAAGAAGAGAAATATCATTTCCTATTAGTAGAATGTCATCGACAAACAATACTAAGAAAATGACTGCACTCCCACTATCCTTCTTGTAAACACAAGGCTCATTAATGTTTAGACAAAAATCTAGTTCACAGATTGTCTGATTAAACCTTTATTCCAACTCTTGAATGCCTACTTAAGTCCATAAATGGACCTTTGTAGCTTGCATACCTTCGAGCCGTTCTGAGATGTAAAACCCTCAAGTTGTGTCATACACACATCTCGGTCTAAATCCCCATTCAGGAATGCTATTTTGACATCTGCGAGATCTCATAATCATAATGAGCAACAATGGCAAGGAGTATCCTTATGGATTTAAGCATGGCTACCAGTGAGAAAGTTTTATCATAGTCGATACCTTCATGTTGACTATAACCTTTTGCAGCCAACCTTGCTTTATATGTAATTATATTACTGTCTATGTCAGTCTCCTTCTTAAAGACCCACTTACACCCGATCGGTCTAACCTCTTACGGTCCATCAACAAAATTCCAAACTTGGTTCTCACACATAGAATCCATTTCTAATTTCATGGCTTTCAGCCATTTATCAGAATCTGAGCCCTTCATTGCCTCATCATATGTCCTTGGTTCATCATCCTCCAAGAGATACATTTCCTTATCATTAGTGATGATAAAACCATATCTATCAGGACCTTTCTGAACACGACTTGATCTTTGCAATGTTTGTGTTTCAACAAATTGTTCTTAGATCTCACTTCTCTTGTGTATCTAGAGCTGGGTCAATCAGTTGATTGTCTGTTTCTTCCTCTTGAACTTCCAGTTCAATATTGCTCCCACTGACTTTTACAAGTAAGTGTTCCTTTTCTACAAAGTGAGCATTCTGTGATACAAATACCTTCGGTGCTTCGGGTTGGTAAAATAGATATCCAATAGTTTCCTTTGGATATCTAATGAACAGACTCTTACCAGATGTGGCATTCAGCTTAACTGATGCTATCCTCTTTTCCATAGCAGGATAGCCCCATACACTTAAGTGACATAGAGATTGCCTTTTATTGCACCATCTTTTGTAACGTGTAGAATCAACTGATTTAGAGGGCACTCTGTTTAGTACATAAACCGCGCTCTTGAGTGCATATCCCCAAAAGGATTTACTAAGATCTGCATGGCTCATCATAGACCAAACCATATCTAATAAAGTCTGATTCCTCCTTTCTGACACTACATTGTGTTGGGGCATATAAGGAGGGGTCCACTAGGGAACTATCCCATTTTCCTTTAGATAATCCTGAAACTCTTTACTTAAGTATTCTCTAACTTGATCCGATCGAAGTGTTTTAATACTTTTCTCAAGCTGTTTCTCTACTTCAGTTCTGAATAGTTTGAATTTTTTAAAACTCTCAGACTTGTGCTTCATTAAGTACAAATAACCATATCGTGAATAATCATCAATAAAGGTTATAAAGTAGGAGTATCCTCCTAGTCCCTGAACACTCATTCGACCATATACATCAGTATGTATAAGTTCCAATGTACTTGTGGCCCATTCACTCTTTCATTGAAAGGGTAACTTTGTCCTTTTTCCTTCTAAATAATTTTTGCAATCACCATAAGACTCCAAGTCTATTGGGTCTAAGTCTCCACGCTTATGCAACTTGGTTAAGTGATCTTTGTTTATGTGGCCTAAGCGACAATGCCATAAGTAGAAGGAATTCTCATTATCTAATTTAACTTTTTTTACGTTGTTTATATTAAAAACTTCTGTTTTAGTATCAAGAATATAAATGCCACCATTCAACATCCCATAACCATAAAGAACATTATTCAACCAAATTTGACAATTATTATTCAGAAATAAAATTTCAAATCTTTTTGCTGCTAAACATGCAACATATACAATATTCTTAGTAACACTCGAAATGTAGTAAAAATTATTCAAAACTAAAACAAGTCCACTTGGCAAAACAAGATTAAAGCTTCCAACGGCTAATGCAACAACTAGGGCTCCATTGCCCACACACAGGTCTATCTCCCCTTTTGCAAGTCTTCTACTATTCCTTAGTCCCTACATAGAAGTATGAATATGAGAACCACAACCAGTATCTAATACCTAAGTGGATTCATGAGGAAAAGTAGCATAGTTTTTAATTACAAACATACTTGAAGTAGATGCCTCTGCAGGCTTCTTCTTCAAATTTTCAAAAGTAGGAACTTTGCAATCCCTCTTCCAATGTCCCGGTTTCCCACATTAGAAGCAGACATACTTAGATGTCTTCTTTTTTTCTTCTTCTTACTGATTCTTTTCTTGGCACCCAGTGCAGGCTTTTTTTTCTTAGAAGCCTTACCTTTCTCGACCAACAGTAGTGGTTTCTGATCTTTCTTAATCTTAGGTTCTATTGTTTTCAGCATGTTGATTAATTCAGGGATAGTGGAATTAATCTTGTTCATGTAATAGTTAGTCACCAAGCCTGAGTAACTATCTATCAAGGACAGCAACACAAGGTCAATGCTCAAGTCATGATTTATCTCGAATCCCAATTGATTCAGCTTCTTAAAGTATCCTTAAAGTTTCAATACATGCTGAGAGGTAGAGGTGCCAGCCTGCATCTTGGTTTCAAAAAAGAGCTTAGAGGTATCATACCTCTCTATCCTTTCCCGCTCTGAAAAGAGCTCTTCAAGATGGAGAACCGCGTCCTCTAAAGGCATGTTCTCATGTTGTTTCTGAAGCTCAGGATTAATGGACCCTAACATGATACACACGGTGGTCTCATAATCTTTCTTGTGCTTCAAATAGGCCTCATGTTCTATATGATCCTAACATCAGGTTCAACGGGGAAAATTTCATTTAGAATATAGGCAATTCTCTCAGATTTGATAATAATTCTCACAGCTCAGAACCAATCAGAAAAGTTCAAGCCATTCAGTTTGGTGTCAAGTAACATACAGAGATTAACGTTGGAAGTCATTTTCAACCTAAGATATAAGAAAAGAAAAAGAGTTCAGATATTAGTTTAAGTACATGCATTTAATATAAGGACTTTTAATTAAATACATTTGTCCCACTATTTTCTTTAAAATTTACAATAGCCCATTCTTGAATTCGGAAATTTTAGTCCAGCTAAGTTTCCTAGGAGGTAGCATCTATAACTAGTCTATTATGACCCCTAATTTTATAACTCAAGTCACAATAGTAAGTTATAGTTGGAATCTCATTCCATTTGCATCGTATCCGATTGCTAATACATTCAAGTTCCTTAAACCCAAGGGATGTGTGCTCTTATATTAGCATCTCCTTGAATATGTCCCAGACTTGGGCCTAGCTGCCAATTTTACGGTGGACTACCCTAGTTCCGTTATAGCAGACCCTATCCCAAACTTTACAACCAATCAATGTGGACTAGAATGAACGTTTTACGTAGCACTTTGATAGCCTAAGAGAATGTGTTATAAATTTGAGTAAGGAAGACTATGGTTTGCCTTAATATATTTACTTTGGGATTTTATTGGTGTTTAGACGTCTCACCCAATCTAGGATTTTATCAAATGGACATATTTATAATAATTTATATTAATTCAGGGAATTTTAGAATTAATTTATAAGGTCCAACATTAGGTGGGTTCAAGCTCTTTATTATAATTATTCCATCAACCTAGATTATATGTAAAATAATTAACACTTCTATTTGTTATATTTATATTGCATTTTCTTCAAGCTTTTATTCAATAAATTTAATTTTTACTTTGTTATAGAAACATATATAAGCACCATCTTATATACTAGAAATAAATTAGTCCATATTTAATCCCCCGGTTGGTCCATTCAAGTTGCACCGATATAGGTTCCCGGTAGGAAAGGTGCCCTTGAAGTGCACAAACTTGAAGACCAATAGATTCTCTTGAAATAATAAATTTCATTCTTCCAATTCATATAAATTGGAAGCATCTATAACCCATGTAATTTAAATAAATTATTGAAACTTTTACAATTTGAGTAATTTGAGCAGGCTTATTCAAAATCATTCATAACCATTTTCTGTAACGAACCAAAATTTCAAAATTTAAATATAGTGAATTATGATAGAATAAGTTAGCATAAAAGTTATAATTAGTATAAATATTAGATTAAAGGATTAATACGGTAATAAGGGAATATGAATTATTAGTTAATTAGCCTTTTTCTTTTATGATAGTAAATAGGAAATAAAATCAGTTAGTTAATTAAAGAAAGGTGGTTATGGTCATCAATTTTTTTTGATAAGGGTATATAAGTAATTTGCACAATTATATAGAGATAATTATAAAAATAATTATATATGAGTGTAGTCTCATTCTAGCAAGTTCCTATGCCTACTCCATCTCCTGCTCTTCGTTTCAACCTTGGGGGTTCCTATTTCAAATTTCACAAACCACAAAACTTTCGATTTCTTCGATTCAACTTCAAATTCTTGTTAGAAATCGATCCTTAAGCCATCTATCATCATCAATTTCAGCGAATCAAGACTAGAAGAAGAGGATTCTAGTTTTTAAGGTTCGGATGAATAGTAATCCGAATTTGAGGTGAGTGCTTTTTGATGAAATTAAAGCTTAATTAGTAGAATTTATGGTAGATTAAGCATATTTATGGTATTAGGAAGTTTATTTATACAATATCTTGATAGAATTATTACATGGCTATTGTAGAGGAAGCTAATACTAGTAAAGGACAAGCGAAAAAGGTGGAAGAGAACTAGAAAGAGCTTAGAAAAAGGCTTGTGTCTCTAATTTTGATTTCTCAGTTTTTTCAGAAAATTTCCAGATTTGTCTCCCTGTATTGTTTTAAAGTTTTCTCTTATTATATAAATCCTATTTGAATGATTGATTTGATTGATATATACAGAAAGTAAGGAATATATGTTCAGAAGAAAGCTTGTTGAACTTTGTTCATTTTCAATGCGAAATTTTCGTTTGAAGTTGAGTCACGAAATCTATTTTCCGAAAATCTCAACTTTGTACACTGTTTAGAATTTTGATCATAACTTTGGTTATACATTTTGGATTTTCTGTGATTCTAGTGGATTTGGAAATACGCAACATGTAGCTAATTATGTTTAGAAGAAAATTCTTCGATTAAATGATGTTTTAATAGTGAAAAATGCAGTAGGACATCAGGTCACGAAATCCAGAAATTTCTAGAAAATATGAATGTTGATTTTATTGTATTTTAATTGAAGTTTGATGCTTTAAAATTTAGGATTTGAATTTTTTAATTACTGAAGTGATGTTAAATTATGTTTGATGGTTTGTACTGGAATTTTTAAGATGTTACTTTGATTTATTGCCCTTATTAAATGAGTAGAATACGGGTCAGGGTACATTGGCTCTAATAAAGGGGGGTACAATACTGTATAAATAATTGAAGCTTTGGCTTCGGGCTTGACCGATATATTGATTTTGAAGCTTCGGCTTTGGGCTTGACCGATATATTGACTTTGAAGCTTTGGCTTCGGGCTTGACCAATACATTGATATTGAAGCTTCGGCTTCGGATTTGTCCGCTCCCGTATCCATTTTACCGTTATTCATGACTTGTTTACTTTAGGCAATATATGGTTAATGTGTTTGGAAAAATTGGATATAAATTTTATTGTACTTTGAAAGGTTTATATTACAAGTTTTGTGTTTTGGTTTTATGAAGTTGTTTGATTTGTTTTTTACTTATGAACATACTATGTTTCTACTTTAAAGTGTTAAAAATGCTCAATGCTGTTGTATTTCTTTTATGTACATCACTAAGCAAATTGCTTAGCGTGTAGTTTATTTTCTACACGTAGACACTGAAGATTGTAGATAGCTTGGACCAAAGTGGTATAAGTGGATCAGCTTGAAGAGCATATAAGGAAAGACTCGAGGTGGATTTGTCATTTAACATAATATTATGGTTTGTAGAATAATGGCATGTACTAGATAGTGTGAGAAATGTAAAGTGGCATTGAGAAATATTTGGAGAATAATTTGGAGTTTGAAACATTATATTTGTATTTGTACATATTAAATCTATAAGGATTGAACTTTATATAGTGGAGAAGAGTTGTTTATTGGGTGATTATGATTACTGTGGCACTCCTTATAAAGGGGGTGTTATATTTATTGGTATCAGAGCTGAGGTTTAGACGATTCTAGGACTAGACACACATGTCATTTAGGATATAAATATGTTATATTAGTTGTTTGATCCACTTTAGTCCAATTTTCAGGATTTAATAGTGGCTAGTAGTAGTCACAACCAGAATGAGGAAGAGGATGCTGAGAGTACAGTCCATAATAGACAAGGGGATGAACAAAGACGTGAACCTCCACTAGTTCATGGCTTTCCCGAACAACCTACTCCAGCACAAGCTGCTTTACTTTAGCATATGACAACTGAAGTAATCATACAAGTACTTCGAAACATACAAATCCCTTAAGTTCCTGTAGTATCTCACATTGAAAGAAGCGAGGAGAGAACTCCTCTTGAAAGAATCAAGAAGTTTCCGGCTAATGACTTAAAAGGGGACACAATGAATCCTGCATTTATAGAAGATTGGCTTGAACATACTAAATGGTGTTTGAGTAGGCTTCATTTTATAGATGAAGAGAGATTAGACTGTGTGCAAGGTTTACTCAAAGAACAAGCAAGGAGGTGGTGGATAACATTATGAGAGAAAGGCACCCTAGAGAAATCACTTAGGGTCTCTTCTTGGAACAATTTGACAAGAAGTACGTTAGCGAATGATTCAAAGATGAGCAGAGGAAATTCTTCTTGTCTTTGAGACTCAGACAAATGACTACATTAGAATATGAAATTCAATTCCTCAAACTCGAGAGGTATGCTCGTGATATCGTTGATAGTGAAGTAAAGCAATGCAAGAGATTTTAGGATGGGCTGAATGATGAAATTAGAGTGCGTTTACTTGCACAAAAGATTAGGGTGTTCAATGACATGGTCGATGCTGCTACGAGCATTGAGAAGATCAATTTAGATAGGCAACAAAGAATGGCTAAAAGATCTGGATTTCAAAAAGGGTCGTAGGGTCCAGCTAGTTTAGAATCTCCAAGTAAGAAATAGAAGGGAACATCAGAACAAACACAATCTAATTTCAGAGGGTTTTTAGCTAGACAAACCACAAGTACGGGGTCAGCGGCTAGTGTACCTTCAGGTCAAGGTAGAGGAAATATTCCATAATGTTTTAATTGTGGAAGGATACATACAGGAGAATGTTGGCGAAAAGGTAACGTCTGCTTTAAATGTGGCTCGAACGTACATTTGATTATAAATTGTCCTCAAAGACAGATAAGTACATCTGCACCTGCAGTAGTTCCTACTCCTACAATGCAAAGTGGAAGAGGAAGGAGAAGAGGAAATGCTAGTAGGGCAAGTGGACATGATATGGTTCAACAAGCACCACAGAGTGGTAGACCAGGAGGAATGCTGCGATGTTGTGCAATCTTAGGGCCAGAGACTCAGGAATCTACTGAAGTTATTATCGATAAATTTTCATTATTTAATCACGATGTATATGCTTTGATAGATCCCGGTTTATCTCATTCATATATATGTACTGCGTTAGCATAAGAGAAAGGGTTACATGTAGAAGAATTAGGAGAAAATATTGAAGTGACTAATCCTTTAGGGCATAGTGTGATAGTAAATAAAGTGTATATGAATTGCGCTATTATGATTCAACATCAACTTTTCCATGCAAATTTAATTGGTTACCTTTTTGAGATTACGATATTATCTTAGGAATGGATTAGTTATCAGAACATCGAGCTATGGTGGATTGAAAAAATAAAAGAATGTCACTTCAAGTTTTAGATGGAGAAGAAATAGTTATCGTGGGGGAAAGAACAAATTATCTCTGTAACATAAATTCTTTTATGTAGACTAAAAGACTGGTTAGGAAGGGATGTTAGGCCTACCTAATCTTTACTCTGGAATCGAATAAAGGTGAGTTAGAATTGCAAAATATTCCTACGGTATTTGATTTTCCCGTTGTATTTCCAGAAGATCTACCGGGGTTGCCACTAAAAAGAGAGGTAGAATTTGCAATTGATGTGTTATCGGGTACCGCACCAGTGTCCAAAGCACCATATAGAATGGCGCCTGCTGAACTAAAAGAGTTGAAGATCTAGTTGCAAGAATTGTTAGACAAAGGATTCATATGCCCGAGCATATCCCCGTAGGGTGCACCAGTGTTGTTTGTTAAGAAGAAAGATGGGTCACTCTGATTATGTATTGATTACCAAGAGTTGAATAATTTGACAGTGAAGAACAAGTATCCATTGCTAAGGATTAAAGACTTATTTGATCAACTCAAGGGTGCTAAATACTTCTCCAAGATTGATTTGAGATTGGGTTACTATCAGATGAGAGTGAAAGATGTTGATATTGCAAAGACGGCTTTTCGAACCAGATATGGGCACCATGAATTTTTGGTGATGCCATTTGGTCTAACTAATGCACCAGTAGCATTTATGGACCTTATAAACCATGTCTTTTACTTATATTTAGACAAGTTTGTAGTGGTTTTCATTGATCACATTTTGGTGTATTCTAAGTCACGGGAAGAGCATGATCAATAATTGCGGATAGTCTTCCAAACTTTGAGCGAAAATAAATTATATGCCAAACTTAGCAAATGTGAGTCTTGGCGTGAAGAAGTTTCTTTCTTAGGCCATGTTGTTTCTGCAGAAGGAATTAGAGTGGATCCTAAAAAGATAGAAGCAGTTGTCGAATGGAAACCACCAAAGAACCCTATAGAAGTCATAAGTTTCCTTGGCTTTGTAGGGTATTATAGAATATTTGTGAATGGATTTTTAGTCATTGTTGCCCCGCTGACGAAACTACTTTAAAAGAATACAAAATTTGAGTGGAATGACAAGTGAAAAGAAAGTTTTGAGAAGTTGAAGATGATGTTGACAAAAGCACTCATCCTTACCCAGCCAAAACCTGTAAAAGACTTTGTAATCTATAGTGGTGCTTCGCATTGTGGTCTTGGGTGTGTTTTGATACAAGAAGGGAAAGTGATTGCCTATGCTTCTAGGCAATTAAAGAATCATGAAAGAAATTATCCTACTCATGATTTGGAAATGGCTGCAATAATCTTTGCCTTGAAAATTTGGCGACACTATCTTTATGGAGAAAAATGTTATATTTATACAGATCACAAAAGCTTGAAATATTTGTCAACATAGAAGGTGTTGAATTTAAGGCAGAGAAGATGGATGGAATTCATTAAAGATTACGATTGTCTTATTTATTACCATCCAGGAAAGGCTAACGTAGTGGCAGATGCTCTTAGTAGAAAGATAATGATGGCACTTAGGGCTATGAATACGGGGTTAGCTCTTACTAGTGGTGGAGCCTTAATTATAGAATTGAATATTCAACCTATACTGTTGCAACAGGTTAAGCAAGCACAAAATGAAGATGATGACTTGAAGGTCATTCGAGCAAGGACACAAGTGGGTATTGTAGACAACTATACGGTTCGAGAAGATGGGTGTCTATATTTTAAAGATAGACTATGTGTGCCAAACAATGAAGAATTAAAGAGGAATATCTTACATGAGGTGCATAGTAGTCCTTATGCGATGCATCCAGGAGCAAACAAGATGTACCAAAATTTGAAGAGTCATTATTGGTGGAATGGGATGAAGAAAGACATTACTAACTATGTTGCTCAATGTCTAACCTGTCAACAGGCGAAATTCGAACATCAAGTTCCTTCTGGATTGTTGCAACCAATAACAACTCCAGAATGGAAATGGGAAAGAATCACAATGGACTTCGTGATGTCTTTACCATTTATATAGTAGAAACATGATGTAGTGTGGGTTGTTGTAGATGGATTGATAATGTTTTCCCACTTTCTTCTAGTTAGGATGGATTATTCACTTGATAGGTTAGCTCAATTATATATAAATGAGATAGTGCGGTTACACGGAGTGCCTGTTTCAATCATTTCTGGCCGAGATCCAAGATTTACTTCGAGATTTTGAAAGAAGTTGCAAGAAGCCTTAGGTAGTAAACTTCATTTCAGTACTTCATTTCATCCTCAAATAGATGGTCAATCTGAAAGAGTAATTCAGGTGTGGGAAGACATGATGAGAAGTTGTATCATTGAATTTGAGGGAAGTTGGGATAAGTATTTATTCCTCATGGAGTTTTCATACAATAATAGCTATCACTCAAGCATATAAATGGTGCCATATGAAGCATTGTATGGAAGAAAATGTCAAACTCCATTATATTGGACCGAGCTTAGTGAAAACAAGATTGAGGGAGTGGATTTGATTCAGGTTTTTTCGGAAATTTCCAGATTTGTCTCCCTGTTTTGTTTTAAAGTTTTCTCTTATTATATAAATCCTATTTGAATTATTCTTGATTTGATTGATATATACAGAAAGTAAGGAATATATGTTCAGAAGAAAGCTTGTTGAATTTTGTTCATTTTCAATGCGAAATTTTCGTTTGAAGTTGAGTCATGAAATCTATTTTCAGAAAATCTCAGCTTTGTACACTATTTAGTATTTTGATCATAACTTTGGTTATACATTTTGGATCTCTGTGATTTTTGTGGATTTAGAAAGAGGGGACATGTGGCTAATTATGTTTGGAAGAAACTTCTTCAATTAGATGATGTTTTAGTAGTGAAAATGCAGGGGGACATCAGGTCACGAAATCCTGAAATTTCTAGAAAATATGAATGTTGATTTTATTGTATTTTAATTGAAGTTTGATGCTTTAAAATTTAGGATTTGAATTTTTTAATTACTGAAGTTATGTTAAATTATGTTTGATGGTTTATACTAGAATTTTTAAGATGTTACTTCGATTTATTGCCCTTAATAAACGAGTAGAATACGGATCAGGGTACATTGGCGCGAATAAAGGGGGGTACAGTACTGTACAACCAATTGAAGCTTTGGCTTCGGGCTTGACCGATATATTGATTTTGAAGCTTCGGCTTCGGGGTTGATCGATATATTGATTTTGAAGCTTCGGCTCCGGGCTTGACCGAAACATTGATATTGAAGCTTCGGCTTCGGGCTTGTCTGCTCCCGTATCCATTTTACCGTTATTCATGACTTGTTTACTTTGGACAATATATTGTTAATGTGTTTGGAAAAATTGGATATAAATTTTATTGTACTTTGAAAGGTTTATAATACAAGTTTTGTGTTTTAGTTTTACAAAGTTGTTTGGTTTGTTTTTAACTTATGAACATACTATGTTTCTATTTTAAAGTGTTAAAAATGCTCAATGTTGTTGTATTTCTTTTATGTACACCATTAAGCAAATTGCTTAGCGTGTAGTTTATTTTCTACACGCAGACACTTAAGATTGTAGATAGCTTGGAGCAAAGTGGTTTAAGTGGATCAGCTTGAAGAGCATATAAGGAAAGACTCGAGGTGGATTTATATTTTAATGTAATATTATGGTTTGTAGAATAATGGCATGTACTAGATAGTGTGAGAAATGTAAAGCGGCATTGAGAAATATTTAGAGAATAATTTGGAGTTTGAAACATTATATTTGTATTTGTACATATTAAATCTGTAAGGATTGAACTTTATATAGTGGAGTAGAGTTATTTATTGGGTGATTATGGTTACTGTGGCACTCCCTATAAAGGGGGTGTTGCATTTATTGGTATTAGAGCTGAGGTTTAGGCGATTCTAGGACTAGACGTACATGTCATTTAGGATATAAATATGTTATGTTAGTTGTTTGATCCACTTTGGTCCAATTTTTAGGATTTAATAATGGCTAGTAGTAGCCATAACCAGAATGAGGAAGAGGATGCTGAGAGTACAGTCCGTATTAGACAAGGGGATGAACAAAGACTTGAACCTCCACCAGTTCATGGCTTTCCCGAATAACCTACTCTAGCACAAGCTGCTTTACTTCAGCATATGACTACTGAAGTAATCATACAAGTACTTTGAAACATACCAATGCCTCAAGTTCCTGTAGTACCTCTCGTTGAAAGAAGAGAGGAAAGAACTCCTCTTGAAAGAATCAAGAAGCTTTCGGCTGATGACTTTAAAGGGGACACAGTGAATCCTACATTTACAGAAGATTGGCTTGATCATACTAAATGGTGTATGACTAGGCTTCATTTTACAAATGAAGAGAGATTAGACTGTGTGCAAGGTTTACTCAAAGAACAAGAAAGGAGGTGGTGGGATAACATTATGAGAGAAAGGCACCTTGGAGAAATCACATAGGGTCTTTTCTCGGAACAATTTGACAAGAAGTACGTTTGCGAACGACTCAAAGATGAGCAGCGGAAATTGTTCTTGTCTTTGAGACACAGACGAATGACTACATCAGAATATGAAATTCAATCCCTCAAACTCGAGAGGTATGCTCATGATATCATTGATAGTGAAGTAAAGCGATGTAAGAGATTCGAGGATGGGCTGAATGATGAAATTAGAGTGCATTTACTTGCACAAAAGATAAGGGTGTTCAATGACATGGTTGATGCAGCTATGAGCATTGAGAAGATCAATTCAGATAGGCAACAAAGAATGGCTAAAAGATCTGGATTTCAAAAAGGGTCATAGGGCCCAGCTAGTTTAGAATCTCCAAGTAAGAAACAGAAGGGAACATCAGAACAAACACAATCTCATTTCAGAGGGTTTTCACCAAGACAAACCATAAGTATGGGGTCAGCGGCTAGTGTACCTTCAGGTCAAGGTAGAGGAAATATTCCATAATGTTTTAATTGTGGAAGGATACATACTGGGGAATGTTGGGGAAAAGGTAGAGTCTACTTTAAATATGGCTCGAAGGAATATTTGATTGCAAATTATCCTCAAAGACAGATAAGTACATCTGCACCTGCAGTAGTTCCTACTCCTACAATCCAAAGTGGAAGAGGAAGGGGAAGAGGAAATGCTAGTGGGGAAAGTGGACATGATGTGGTTCAACAAGCACTGCAGAGTGGTAGACCGGGAGGAATGGCACGACGTTATACAATCTTAGGGCCTGAGACTCAAGAATCTACTGAAGTTATTGTCAATAAATTTTCATTATTTAATCAGGATGTATATACTTTGATAGATCTCGGTTTTTCTCATTCATATATATGTAATGCGTTAGCACAAGAGAAAGGGTTACTTATAAAAGAATTAAGAGAAAATATTGAAGTGACTAATCCTTTAGGACATAGTGTGATAGTAAACAAAGTGTATATGAATTGCCATATTATGATTCAACATAAACTTTTCCATGCAAATTTAATTGGTTACCTTTCAGAGAGTACGATGTAATCTTGGGAATGGATTGGTTATCAGAACATCGCGCTGTGGTGGATTGCAAAAATAAAAGAATGTCACTTTAAGTTTTTGATGGAGAAGAAATAGTTATCATGGGGGAAAGATCAGATTATCTCTGTAACATAATTTCTTTTATGTAGACTAAAAGGCTGGTTAGGAAGGGATGTCAGGCCTACCTAATCTTCGCTCTAAAATCGAAGAAAGGTGAGTTAGAATTGCAAAATATTCCTAAGGTATGTGATTTTCCAGATGTATTTCCAAAAGAACTACTGAGGTTACCACCATAAAGAGAGGTAGAATTTGCAATTGATGTGTTGTCGGGTACCGCACCAGTGTCCAAAGCACCATATAGAATGGCGCCTGCTGAACTAAAAGAGTTGAAGATCTAGTTGCAAGAATTGTTAGACAAAGGATTCATATGCCCGAGTATATCCCCGTGGGGTGCACCAGTGTTGTTTGTTAAGAAGAAAGATGGGTCACTCCGATTATGTATTGACTACCGGGAGTTGAATAAATTGACAGTGAAGAATAAGTATCCATTGCCAAGGATTGAAGACTTATTTGATTAACTCAAGGGTGCCAAATACTTCTCTAAGATTGATTTGAGATCGGGTTACTATCAGATGAGAGTGAAAGATGATGATATTGTAAAGACGGCTTTTCGAACCAAATATGGGCACTATGAATTTTTTGTGATGCCATTTGGTCTAACTAATGCACCAGCAGCATTTATGGACCTTATGAACCGTGTCATTTACTTATATTTAGATAGGTTTGTAGTGGTTTTCATTGATGACATTTTGGTGTATTCTGAGTCATGGGAAGAGCGAGATCAACAATTGCGGATAATCTTCCAAACTTTGAGGGAAAATAAATTATATGCCAAACTTAGCAAATGTAAGTTTTGGTGTGAAGAAGTTTCTTTCTTAGGCCATGTTGTTTCTGCAGAAGGAATTAGAGTGGATCCTAAAAAGATAAAGCAGTTGTCAAATGGAAACCACCAAAGAACCCCTATGGAAGTCAGAAGTTTCCTTGGCTTTGCAGGGTATTATAGAAGATTTGTGAAGGGATTTTTAGTCATTGTTGCCCCACTGACGAAACTACTTTAAAAGAATGCAAAATTTGAGTGGAATGACAAGTGAAAAGAAAGTTTTGAGAAGTGGAAGGCGATGTTGACAAAAGCACTCATCCTTACCCAACCAGAACTTGGAAAATACTTTGTAATCTATAGTGACGCTTTGCATTGTGGTCTTGGGTGTGTTTTGATACAAGAAGGGAAAGTGATTGCCTATGCTTCCAAGCAATTGAAGAATCATGAAAGGAATTATCCTACTCATGATTTGAAAATGGCTGCAATAGTCTTTGCCTTGAAAATTTGGCGATACTATCTTTATGGAGAAAAATGTTATATTTATACAAATCACAAAAGCTTGAAATATTTGCCAACACAGAAGGAGTTGAATTTAAGGCAGAGAAGATGGATGGAATTCATTAAAAATTACGATTGTCTTACTGATTACCATCTAGGAAAGGCTAATGTAATGGCAGATGCTCTTAGTAGAAAGATAATGATGGCACTAAGGGCTATGAATACGAGGTTAGCTCTTACTAGTGGTGGAGCCTTAATTGTAGAATTGAAGATTCAACCTATACTACTACAACAGGTTAAGCAAGCATAAAATGAAGATGATGACTTGAAGC
The DNA here is from genome assembly GCA_947683365.1 of Euphorbia pulcherrima. NCBI lineage: Eukaryota > Viridiplantae > Streptophyta > Magnoliopsida > Malpighiales > Euphorbiaceae > Euphorbia > Euphorbia pulcherrima. The sequence goes on from CANTUS010000004.1 coordinate 6,568,552, forward strand.
CCATTTGAGCAAGGACACATGTGGGTATTGTAGACAACTATATGGTTCGAGAAGATGGGTATCTATATTTTAAAGATAGACTATGTGTGCCAAATAATGAAGAATTAAAGAAGAATATCTTACATGAGGTGCATAGTAGTCCTTATGCGATGCATCCAGGGGCAAACAAGACGTACCAAAATTTGAAGAGCCATTATTGGTGGAATGGGATGAAGAAAGACACTACCAACTATATTGCTCAATGTCTAACTTGTCAACAGGCGAAATCCAAACATCAAGTTCCTTTTGGATTGTTGCAACCAATAACAACTCCAAAATGGAAATGGGAAAGAATCACAATGGACTTTGTGACGTCTTTACCATTTACACAGAAGAAACATGATGCAGTATGGGTTGTTGAAGATAGATTGACAAAGTCTGCCCACTTTCTTCTAGTTAGGATGGATTATTCACTTGATAGGTTGGCTCAATTATATGTAGATGAGATAGTGCGGTTACACAGAGTGCTTGTTTCAATCATTTCTGGCCGAGGTCCAAGATTTACTTCGAGATTTTGAAAGAAGTTGCAAGAAGCCTTAGGTAGTAAACTTCATTTCAGTACTTCATTTCATCCTCAAACAGATGGTCAATCTCAAAGAGTAATTCTGGTGTTGGAAGACATGATGAGAAGTTGTATCATTGAAGTTGAGGGAAGTTGGGATAAGTATTTGTCCCTCATGGAGTTTTCCTACAATAATAGCCATCAGTCAAGCATACAAATGGCGCCATATGAAGCATTGTATGGAAGAAAATGTCGAACTCCATTATATCGGACTGAGCTTAGTGAAAACAAGATTGTGGAGTAGATTTGATTCAGGAGACAAAGGAGAAGGTAAAATTTATTCAAGAAAGATTGAAGGCTGCATCGGATAGAAAAAAAAAATCTTATGCTGATCTAAAAAGAAAAGACATTACTTATAAAGTGGGGGATAAAGTATTTCTGAAAGTATCTCCTTGGAAGAAAGTCCTGTGATTTGGCAAGAAAGGCAAGCTCAGTCCGAGATTTATTGGCCCTATTTAAGGTTATAGAGAAGGTTGGACCGGTAGCTTATCGGTTGGCACTGCCCCCGACACTGGACAAAATTCATAATGTGTTCTAATTTGTCAATGTTAAAAAGATACAGATCAGATCCATCACATATCTTATCTCTTGATGTCATAGAAATTGAACCCGACCTAACGTATGAAGAGAAATCGGTACAAATCTTGACGAGAGAAGTTAAACAATTGAGAAACAAGTCTATTCCATTAATAAAAGTACTTTGGAGGAATCATAAGGTTGAAGAAGCAACTTGGGAACCAGAGGATACAATGAAAACTCAATATCCACAACTGTTTTCACGTAATTTTCAGGACGAAAGTTCATAAGAGGGGGAAAATTGTAACGAACCGAAAGTTCAAAATTTAAATATAGTGAATTATGGTAGGATAAGTTAGCATAAAAGTTATAGTTAGTATAAATATTAGATTAAAGGATTAATACGGCAATAAGGGAATATGAATTATTAGTTAATTAGCCTGTTGCTTTTATGATAGTAAATAGGAAATAAAATGAGTTAGTTAATTAAAGAAAGGAGGTTATGGTCATCAATTTTTTTTGATAAGGGTATATAAGTAATTTGCACAATTTTATAGAGATAATTATAACAATAATTATATATGAGTGTAGTCTCATTCTAGCAAGTTCCTATGCCTACTCCATCTCCTGCTCTTCGTTTCAACCTTGGTGGTTCCTTTTTCAAATTTCACAAACCACAAAACTTTCGATTTCTTTGATTCAACTTCAAATTCTTGTTAGAAATCAATCCTTAAGCCCTCTATCATCATCAATTTCAGCGAATCAAGACTAGAAGAAGAGGATTTCAGTTTTTAAGGTTTGGATGAGTAGTAACCTGAATTTGAGGTCCGTGATTTTTTTATGAAATTAAAGCTTAATTAGTAGAATTTATGGTAGATTAAGCATATTTATGGTATCATGAAGTTTATTTATACAATATCTTGATAGAATTAGTACATGGCTATTGTAGAGGAAGCTAGTACTAGTAAAGGACAAGGGAAAGAGGTGGAAGAGAACTAGAAAGAGCTTAGAAAAAGGTTTGTGTCTCTAATTTCGATTTCTTAGTTTTTCGGAAAATTTCCAGATTTCTATCCCTGTTTTGTTTTAATGTTTTCTCTTGTTATATAAATCCTATTAGAATGATTCTTCATCCTATTAATATCTACAGAAAGTAAGGAATATATTTTCAGAAGAAACCTTGTTGAATTTCGTTTGTTTTCAATGTGAAATTTTTGTTTGAAGTTGAGTCATGAAATCTGTTTTTGGAAAATCTCAGCTTTGTACACTGTTTAGTATTTTGATCATAACTTTGGTTATACAACTTGGATATCTATGATTCTGGTGGATTTGGAAAACTAAGACATGTGGCTAATTATGTTTAGAAGAAACTTCTTCGATTAGATGATGTTTTAATAGTGAAAAATGTAGGGGGACGTCAAGTCACGAAATCTGGAAATTTCTCGAAAATATGAATGTTAATTTTATTTGTGTTTTAATTGAAGTTTGATGCTTTAAAATTTAGGATTTGAATTTCTTAATTACTGAAGTTATGTTAAATTATGTTTGATGGTTTATACTGGAATTTTTAAGATGTTACTTTGATTTATTGCCCTTATTAAACGAGTAGAATACGGGTCAGGGCACGTTTGCGCCAATAAAGGGGGGTACAGTACTGTACAAACAATTGAAGCTTTGGTTTCGGGCTTGACCGATATATTGATTTTGAAGCTTTGGCTTCGGGCTTGACCGATATATTGATTTCGAAGCTTCGGCTTTGGGCTTGACCGATACATTGATATTGAAGCTTCGGCTTCGGGCTTGTCCGCTCCCGTATCTATTTTACCTTTACTCATGACCTGTTTACTTTGGGCAATATATGGTTAATGTGTTTGGAAAAATTGGATATAACTTTTATTGTACTTTGAAAGGTTTATAATATAAGTTTTGTATTTTGGTTTTATAAAGTTTTTTGATTTGTTTTTGACTTATGACATACTTTGTTTCTATTTTAAAGTGTTAAAAATGCTCAATGTTGTTATATTTCTTTTATGTACACCACTAAGCAAATTGCTTAGCATGTAGTTTATTTTCTACACGTAGAACTGAAGATTGTAGATAGCTTGGACCAAAGTGGTAGAAGTGGATCAGCTTGAAGAGTGTATAAGGAAAGGTTCGAGGTGGATTTGTATATTAATGTAATATTATGGTTTGTAGAATATTGGTATGTACTAGATTGTGTGAGAAATGTAAAGTGGCATTGAGAAATATTTGGAGAATAATTTAGAGTTTGAAACATTATATTTGTATTTGTACATATTAAATCTGTAAGGATTGAACTTTATATAGTGGAGTAGAGTTATTTATTGGGTGATTATAGTTACTGTGGCACTCCCTATAAAGGGGGTGTTACATTTTCTAACCTTGAAATGAAAAGCACAAGTTCATATATATTGTTTCAAACAATTAAATATACAATAAATTATTTCATATAGAAAATAATATTCACTTCGCTTCTAACTTAATTATAAACTAAATAGACAGACTCTGATACTACTGATGTAAACTGACAGTCAAATTGAACATTCATAACAGGCATGACGAAAATTCAAAACTTTGTCTCAGTCCCTTGAAACTCCTACTATATGCATATAAATTAAATAAAGCCTTAACTAAATAATTACCTACATAGGTTAGCATGCAAAGGCTAGGCATACCATAATTCTAAATTATATCCTAGCATAAATATTTTATACTAAGCATGTTATAATTCCAAGCTATAACCTAACCATGTTATAACTCTAAGCTATAACCTAAGCATAAAATAAACTAAGCATGCATAACAATCTAAGCATAATTATTAAAAAAAAAAGACCTAATAATTAAAAGAGAAAGAGAGAAAACTTACCAGTTGAAGCTTGCTTTAGCAGAACCTCCTTGCACAAGCCTCCAAGAGTAGGATAGCCTCTATGAGTATCCACATGAACCCCACTAACCAAAACCTCCCCGAGAGGAAGAACTAAGGAGCCTCGAGTAATTGCTAGACCACTCCAGAAGCCCCACCCAAAAGTATAAACTAGAGGTGCCCGAATAAATTCAGGCTCCTCAAAAAGAACTTGCTCGATTACCCGAGAGATTAATCTTTACGAATCTCAACTTGGGATTTATAATTGAGCTTGGTGCAATTTCAAAAGGGTGAGGGGAAAGCCTATTTATAGTCTTGGGGAGCAATACAAAAACCAAAGTGGGATAGGGTGAAAACACGCCATCCCACGCGGGTCATACATGCAGATCCAAAGGATCCACATGTTGACTCGCCCGCACACAGCGTGCAGCGCACGCTGTGTGCTGCAAGGCAAGCCTTTGCCGGCTTGCCTTGCATACGAGCTGGGCCTTGCAGCGTGCCCTATGGGCTGCGCATGGGTAGCCCATTTTCATTGGCTACCGTGAGCACTGCCCAGCAGTGGTCGCACACCCGAGCTTGTAAAAAATATATTTTGTACTCCCGATCTAATTCAATTTGCGAAGGAAAAATCCCCTTTTAATCTATTTCAAATAAATATTTATTTTATGACCCTAATAAATTAGTTACCGGTCAAAATAAATTCCTTAGTTTGTCAAAAATGATCTAATCATTTTTAACCATTTAAATAATAATCCAATTAATATTATGTTATATTCTCGTAATAGAATAAATCTATAGTTCTTTACTTAGTCCGATGAAGGTCCAATGTGTGTGACCTTATAGGATCCCGAAGTTTTGAGCTGTTAAGGCTTAACCAACCCTTATTCTAATAGAACCATTTGCTCGAGGTTGTAGACCGTGAATAGAACTCGATTACCTTAAACGACTGTAGTACGCCTCTTGCAAGGGTCTACCATACCCTATTACTCGGAACATCATTTGTACTTACGACTTAATCCCGGTTAATGCAATAGTTATCCAGTGCGAAAACTCCTTCCATTCTTTAATATTAGTACCATGTGGTTTATAGGGTTCGGTTAAAGTGTTAACCCACTAATAGCAAGGTTGCTCTAAGCTATCCCAGTTATTAACTTGTTACTGAAGTATATTGTCTTTTACCAAGGCTTAAAATAATTAATGGTATACGAACTTTATATTTACTAACATAATGATATATGAACTTTAAAACTTAAGATAATAACTTTTCACTTTACTAATATAATGGTCAAAATTACCTTTGACCATAAAAAATTACCTTTGACTCAGGTTTTAACCTTCATAAAATGCCAAGTCACATCTTAATTACTTTTTCTTACAATTATCTTTCAATGTAACCCATATCGTCTTTTTAATATTTTTTTTCTTTTACATATGAAATTATTTTTATGGTAAGAACATATGAAGTTATTTTTTAAATAAATGAAAAAATATCCATTCATCATCTTCATAATTGGAAAATGTTAATGAAAGAAATTGAAGATGTTCATTTATATTCTGGTTTAACATTTACGAAAAAATCAAACAAACTTTTTTCGATTGCATTCAAAATTATCACGAATTAAGAATATGAACTAAGCTGCAATCTTTTCTCCATTGAAATGTCCCCCTGCAAATTAAAGATAGGCAGTCCATGTCATACGCTTCAGTTTTTCCATAAATTACTCTTCATAGCTGGATGTGAAAATCATTGTTCAACCCAAAATTCATTTCCGGTTTCAAAGTGATCTAATTTTCCTTGATTTTTCAGGTCATTGGCACTTTCCTGTTGCCTGAGATTTCATGCCAATACATGCACAAAGCACCTCTGCAATTCCTCCAAATCTGTTTGCAGTTTTGTATATGTGAAATTAGGAAATCAATTGAAAACTTCATGATACTTAGAATGAAAAATTGCAACCAAAGTAAATAACAAGATTTCTTCCATTTACAATCAATCGTAGATGAAGAAGACGAAAGGTTTTATTAATTTATTTCAAAAAATGTAGTTTATCAAGAAAAAAAATAGTACAAAAAGGGGGGCAAAATTGAAGATAATTATAAGAAAAAGGTAATTAAGAGGTGACGTGGCATTTTATAAAGATTAGAAGGTGTAAAGTTCGTTTACCATTGATGATTTTTAGCCCTTTTATCATAGTGTGTTTGACTAGAAACTATTTCGATCAAACACATACTCTAATCAGAGGTTTATAGCAATCATCACTATAACAAGTGGCCAGGTACAACTTCTTAATATATCCGGAGCGATGGATTCTTTCCGACTACTCAGCTTACGAATGTGCTTCCATTACTATACCCGTAATCACCAGTGACACCCTAAATTAATGAGTGTATAGAAATAACCCAAAGTATAGCAATAGTACCACACAAGGTAACATGTATCTCAAGCATGAGGATATTCACAAAGCTTATTGCATGAAGATAAACACTAACACATTGATATATATACCAAGTATTTATATTACTGCGGTCTCCGATATATCTCCCAGATATATCATGTGTCAAAGGCACACCTTCAGTCCTTAGAAGATTGACTACTTGGACCCTTTCCAAGAAAGTTGACCATATGCTAGTCTTTCCGCTTCATCAATATCCTTTCTTGAAGAAACTATGATTAGGGATAGTTTAGACATAATCGTAATTGCACATGAAGCAGGTCTCACTAACTATAGTCCAACTATAATTCTCTAACTTCATGCTATGATACGTCAAGGACTTTTGCATACATACATCAACAAATATATTTTAACCAGCTATAATATATTTATAAACACATCGATATAAACAAAAGATTTAAATGCCTTCATTAATTAAATAAAATATTCATACTATCACATAATTAAGATATATCGCCCTAATTGCCTTAAAGGCATACATCATATCCAACACTAGCGACACAAAGGGTCATGGTTGTGGCATGGAAGAGTGAGGGGTTATACAAGTTGAGAGAAAGCTCTTTCGACAGTTTTTTTCTACATAAATTTTCTACAAGTTAGTCTGACAAAGACCATACGAATAAAGGTAGTGTCTGGCATCAAAGATTACGCCACGCAGCTGATGAAGCTCTTTCTTACATTCCTACTACTGATTTCAGTTGCAATAATGGTGACTATAAAACATGTCATTTAGCAAAACAATGTAGAACAATTTTTTACAAAAGTTCAATAATAACTATGAAAATATTCCAGATGATCCACATTGATTTATGGGGTCCTTATGTTTTACACTCATTAACTGGTGCGAGATACTTCTTAACCATTGTTGATGATTTTCCTAGAGCCACTTGGGTTATTCTTTTACAAAGTAAAGCCCAAACAGTATCATCAATAAAGACATTCCTTAAAACTACGGAAGTGCAATTCCAAACCACAGTTCAAGTGGTAAGGAGTGATGATGGGAGTGAGTTCATAAATAATGAGTGCTTGAAAATTTTCCAGTCTTTATCAATTGTGCACCAGAGAACCTACATTCACACTCCACAACAAAATGGAATTGTGGAGAGAAAATACAGGCATTTGTTAGAGGTGACAAGGGTACTCTTGTTTCAGGTTGGAATGTCAAACAAATATTGGGGTGAAGTTGTTTTGATGGCCACCAGTATTATTAATGTTTTACCAAGCAGATTGCTCAAGTGGAAATCACCACATCAAATTCTATATGGAGAAAAACCAGAGTACTTGAAGTTTAAGGTCTTTGGCTGTCACTGTTTTTATATAAACAACAAACCATACAAATATAAATTGGAAGCTAGAGCACATGCAACTATTTTTGTTGGTTTCTCCACAATGTAAAAGGCCTGAAAATTACTAGATCTATCATTTGAAAAAATTGTGATCTCCAGGGATGTCAAATTCCAGGAGAACATTTTTCCCCCCACAGGCACAAAGCCTGAACAATTTCCAGATCCAACCATTATGACAAAAGAGTCACAAGATCTTGATTCATCACCAAAATAGACATGTATAAGGTCAACTAGAGAGATAAACAAACCTGCTTGGTTGAAGGACTATGTTACCAATGTCAACTTAACTCCATCTCATTCAGCCTTTTTAGGAAAAATCTCTACTGTAAGGGAACCAAAAGATTACAAAGAGGCTAGCAAGGATTCCAAATGGATTGCAGCCATAGATGCTGAAATTTCAGCCTTAGAGAAGAACAACACTTGGCAATTAACCACATTGCCCCTTGGAAAACAAGCCATTGCATTTAAATGGGTTTACAGGGTCAAATACACCAACTGGGGAAGTTGAAAAATTCAAAGCTAGACTGGTTGCAAAGGGGTATAACCAATAGTTTGGTATTAATTTTCATGAGAGTTTCTCACCAATGCCAAGAATAGTCACAGTTAGATTGATCATTGCTATTACTACTGGTAAGAAGTGGGAATTACATCAAATTGATGTGAACAATGCTTACCTTCATGGTAACTTGGTTGAAGAAATTTACATACTCCCCCCATTAGGCTATGATAAAACAAAAGAATGGCAAGTGTGCAAATTAGTCAAATCCCTTTATGGCCTTAAACAAGCAGGAAGATAATGGAATAAAGAGTTATCATCAAAGCCTACTTCATATGACTTTGAAAAATCACAAAATGATCATTGCATGTTCACCAAGGTTTCAACCAATTCCTTTTTGGTTTTAATCATATATGTTGACGACATCTTAGTGACTAGCTCCAACTCATCAAAGATTGCAAAGGTAAAATCTTACCTACATTCCATGTTCACCATCAAGGATCTAGGCCAGGCTTCCTATTTTTTTGGGCATTGAATTGCTTAGGACTGACAAAGGCATATATCTCTCCCAATCCAAATATGCCAATGACATATTACTGGATGCTGGATGTATCGATAGTAAGGTAACATCAAGTCCTTTCTCCCATGGGATTGATCTAAATGCAGAAGGTACATTACTGGCAGATCTAGAATAATTCAGGAGATTCATAGGAATAGTGTTATATCTTGGCTTCACTAGGTCTAATCTAGCACATGCCACGCAACAACTAAGCCAACATATGCATGCTCACTGTACACACCACCTACAAGCTGCTATTCACTTACTGAGATTCATTAAAGGTACCATACAATGTGGTATTTTTTACTCAGCAAGCTCTAATCTTTCTGTGACTGGCTACTGCGATGCTGATTGGGCAAAATGCAAAATCACAAGGAATTCTCTCTCAGGATACAGTATTTTTATGGGATCCACTCTCATATCTTGGAAAACTAAGAAGTAGGGAACTATAAGTCGCTCCAAAGCTGAAGTAGAATATAGGAGCATGAGTCAAACCACTTGTGAGCTCAAGTGGATTAGCTATCTTTTAACAGACCTAAAAATCCCTGTTTCTTTGCCTATTTCACTACACTGTGACAATCAGGCAGCTTTACCATAGCTAAAAACCATGTATTCCACGAGATAACCAAAAACTTGGAGATCGACTGCCATATAGTGAGGAACAATGTAGAAACTGGATTTCAGAATGTCACGGCTGTCAATTCCTCCAACCAAATCGCAGACCTCTTTACAAAACCTCTAACGGCTGCCTAAATGGCACCTGCCTTGAAGAAAATGGGTTTTCATCACTATATTCCCAAGTCACCTGAGGTTACTTGTGAGGGGGGCTGAAGAATAAAGCAACATTGTTTGAAAGAATCCCAGCTGCAACATGGATTGATGACATGGCAAAAGGCACAGATCGATGACTTGGAAAGATGACATGGCAGTTAGTTATTACAGACTTTAGAGCTAATTAGCTACATTCATTCTCATTGTAATCTCCCTTTCATCAGCTATAAATACAAGCAAATGTACTGTATTTTACAACTTCATTCAATTAGAAATCAATCTATTTTGTTCATCTTCTTTGCCAAATTTTACATAGACATCAATTAGACGTCTACATAAAGCATCGAATAGACATCTAATAGACATTATATAATAAATTGCATTTTCATAAATCCAACAAAAATTACGTTATGCTTAGTTAAAATGAAGTAATCTCGATGCAAGATCATGTTAAAACCACTGAAAAAAAAGAGTCGCATGTATGATTATATATCGTTTTAATGAGAATCATATCAAGTGAAAATGATCGTATTCACATTGAGTTGCATCCAAGCTGAGTTCAAGAAGATTGAAAAGGTTATCAGGCCCAACAAGTAAGGTCTGTTATATTGTTAGAAATGAGAGTACATACGTACATGACGTTCTAAAATTGGATTTGCAATAATGACATTTAAATGTTTAATTCTTCTAAAAAATATATATCTAGGCAAGCTTCATTTTGAATCCTTTTAGTGTAGTTCAGTTTAACCACCAACATAATTATGTAATTTGGGTTCCAAATCAAAGAGTTAGCATTAAAGAGAATCGATATAATCCAGGTAAAGCAATCTCGAAATAGAAAGAGAAATTGAGAAAGAGGGAGGAAGAGAGGTCTGAATTGCCAAACCATATTATTGTAAATGAAAGTTTTAGAAAATGTAGTCGTATATTTGAAATTATGACAAACTTAAAAAAATATATTGTGGTTTCACTCATTTATAAAACGGGGTATGGGAAAAAAAAATTTACAGAATGAGGTTTGTAGTTTCAAAAAAATTAGCAAAAAGGGGATAAAAAATATTTTTTTATTCAGAATAGTGATATTACATAACATATTTTAATAAATTCAACATTCTCAAAATTTTATCTAATTATTTTAAAAAAATGTACGCCACAATTCGTGTAAGTTTCCGAGATATTTTCCATTTTTTATGATTTTTTGAAATTGAACATCATAATTTATTTAAAATAAATATTTGCAGTATTAAAAAAATTAAAAAATTATCACTAATGTGTATTCTATTTTTATTAACTGGTCCACAAACGGATAAAAATAAACAATATTACTCATTATCGTGACATACTTTATTATTGAGAATCTTTTTTACCAATTTTTTGAAACTACAGTACCTATTTTATAAAAAAAATTTCAGACCCCATTTTACAAATGAGTTAAACTATAAGATACTTTTTGAAGTTTATCCTTGAAAATATTTTCAAAAATTAATATGTATTTGACAATTTCTTTATTATCTTGTAACGTTTTAGATAAATGATCAGACCTTAAAAAATTGACGAGGATTCTCTTTGGAAAACATTTGAGCAAATCAAAATTTTCCATTCTATTTTGAAAGGCTATGATTCAGTTTGCATTTTACCCAAAAAAATTTTCTCTCACATCCTCCCATCCTATATCTCTCTTACATTACTTTTAAGTTGGATACATGTAAATATTACAAAAAAAAGTTGAATTTTTGTAGAGGCTAAATATTGAACTTAGGATCTCCCACCTCTACATTGAGTGATGTACCAATTAGAGTACACCCAATTGATTAACATTACTTTTAAGTTGCTTTAATCAATCTTTTTCCTTAAAAAAATAATTTTATTATGCTAGTTTTCGAATTGGTTATGTTAATATATATGTTAATTAAGTTCTCCATGCGCTAGTTATGCCACCTGACTTTTTGAAATGTTGAATGGCCGACCATAATATTTGTCCATCTTTGACTCTGAGCGGCTTCAATCTTATGCAATAGACTAGCATCTTTAAGTTAAAGAATCTTCACTTTAAAATTTTTGTTATTTTTTTATTTATCAATATTGATTATTAACGTACTCACTGATGTATTTATATACTAATTAATAAAATATGACAATGAATTTTAAAGTGATAATTGTCGAAATCTTTTTTTATTATAAATTATACTGTAACAAATTTTTTATTAAAGTGTATACCATATATAATTTTTTTCTATAAAATAGAAGAATTCATATTTAAAATATATCTAATATATACTAACAAATCAAATAAAATGTTTTACCAAATCCTAATAACATAATTTGTATGTATCTAAACCTAAATCCTTCGTAATCGTCTCTTTCACTGCTTCAGTGCTTCTGCTATTGCCGGCGACTATCTCAATTCTGCAATTACCCACCATTTCAACTAACATTACAGTCATCTACATCAAAACCGCCGTTCGCCTAGTCAGTTCTTAACCGTGGTGTTTGTTTAGGTAAACAATACTTCCATTTTCCCTCTCTATTTTTTATTTGTTTTCCTTTGATATGTATTGTTTTTACCCTCTCTAGTTTTGGCCGTTTCCTGAGCCTTCAGGGCTGAATACTTGATGTTATATTTGTATTATGAATTTTGATTGATTTCACCTCTTTTATCTAATTGAATAATCTCTGCAAATGAATATCAATTTCATTCAATTGTCTATATATTTCTACGTTTGTGTTGGTTGAATTGGTCGATATTGGGGCTGATTCTCGCTTATCTTGTTGTTCAATAGTTTACTAGTATACTGGGAGCTATGGATTTATAAGAGATTCGTGCCCGCATAGAACCTTTACAAGTTCAGAAGAAACGTCAAGATGAAACCCCCCAAAGGGGGTTAGGGTTAGATGTTAACCCTGTTCCTAGAGATCCTTTACAGGAAAGGCTTGAAAAGTATTTGAGCAGACCTATAGTTATGAAGAAAATACATCTCGAATATATAAACTTACCAGACATTACTGAAAATATGACGGCAGTAACAACTGACTTTCTTGATGACCAACTCCTCTCAGAAAAGTCTGTGATTATACAAGTTATGACCGAAAAAGAGATAGTTGCATTAGGTACAGAATATCTCCCAATGTTCGCCTCTAGGTTTTCACCAAAAGGCGTAGGAGCCATTTTCCAAATTGCATTTAACTTGAGAGACCCCAAGAAAAAGAACAGCAATGTTCTTCCATATGGTACAAATATTCTAACGAGAAACGACATTCCCTTGTAAGAAATGTCAGAAAAAGTATTGAATACCAAGATCTCGGTGGCTATCACTCCCCTCTCTGTATTAATAAACGAGTCTGAGGAAGCAAAAGCTTATGCTTTCATAGCCGCATCGACCCTCCGGTTGTTTTTAAAACCCGAAGCAAACTACATTCACGATTTTAACCAAATCTGTTCAGGGTACCAAAATTTCTACGCAACTCGATTCCCCGTGTCACTAATGAACCCAACACTAGAAGCCTTAAAGACCCTGACTTTCAACTTCTCGAATAACCCTATCTTCAAGTCAGCACTTTACAGAATCTTATACCTTGGAGGGTAGACGAAGAACACAATAGGGCTGACGAGATTCCTGTATGGAATTCATCTAACTCACCCTGGATTGCTATCTCAAAGATTAAAACACGGGAAATCTCCCGTCAGGTAGATAGGTTGACTAGGGTAAGGAAGCTAATGGAGAATGAAGATGACGAGCACAAAAGGCGAATGTGGAAATATGGGAGGATATTTGATGAGGCATTTATGGATACACTAAGGACTAAGAATTGTCCGAGTCTTGTGTATGTACTTGATTCGGCGTTAAAAACTGTCGACCCTGAGAATAATCGAGATATACTTAATATTGTTCAAATAGAGGATGTGAGCCCTGAGAAAAGACGGCAATGTGAGCTGGCTGGACTTGCTATTGTCAAGGTAAATATTGAACGAGAAATTGGAAGGGAAACAAGGGTAGAAGCTTGTGCTTTTCTTATTGTAATGGTTATAAGCTATGGGGTGTTTAAGTGTTGGTTTTCATTTAGTTGTTAATTCATTCCTATGTTGGCTACAAGAGAAAATAAAGAAAAAGCTTATGAAAGAATGGTGTACGAACAAAGATAACTAAGCTGAAATTTTCTGATGTTTATTGATAATAAAGTGCAGCCTTTAAAAAGGCTTATAACATTAACAAACTAACTGAACTTATGAGAAAAATATGGAACTAAATCAAATAGCAATCAGATTGCATAAAATAAGGAACTAATTGACTAAGCACTAACAGCTATCTAAGACTAAGTCAAAGAATTAAACATCTGCAACTTTTGAATTAATTAACGTCCAACATGCCCCCTTGATTCAAAGTTGCAGACACCAAGCAAGGATCTGAAGTAAAAATGCTTGGCTCTTGGAAGGGACTTTGTCATGATATCAGCCACCTGCTCATTCGTATTGCAATGGCTCAAAGAAATTGAATTATTTGCCACAAGATCTGTGATGAAATGAACTTGAAGCTCTATGTACTTTGTTCTTCCGTGGTAGACTGGATTTTTCGTCATTCCAATTGCAGACTTGCTGTCACAAAAAATTTCAGTTGCTCCACTTTGCTCTTGATTCATGTCTGCAAGAATTCGCCTTAACCAAATTGCTTCACAAGCTGATGATGTTGCAGCTATATATTCCACTTCAGATGTAGATAAAGCTGTTGATGCTTGTTTCTTTGAACTCCAACTTATATCAGCTGATCCAAGATTGAAGGCATATCCAGATGTGCTTTTTCCATCCTCTAAACAACCAGCCCAGTCACTATCGGTGTAGCCACTCAGTTTGAAGTCTGAAGTATGCCCATACCATAAGCCGAAATCAATTGTTCCAGCAATATATCGTAATACTCGCTTGGCAGCTCCGAGGTGATGCTTCAATGGGTAATGCAGAAATCTAGAAATTACTCCAACTGAGAAAGCTATATCAGGTCGTGTGTGTGTGTTAAGTAGATTAAGCCACCAACTAAACTTCGAAAATACTTCTCATTTGCTAGCTCGGTGCCGTCATTGACCCACAACTTCTCATTCAAGTTCATCGGTGTGGCTGCAATTTTACAACTAATCATGCTAAATCTTTTTAACAAATCAGTAGCATATTTTTGTTGTGATACGAATATGCCATATTCAACCACTTCCAATCCAATAAAATATTGCAGCTCACCCAAATCAGTCATATAAAAATTGTTTTCCATGCTAGCTTTGAAAGCATTAATTAGAGAAGAAGAACCCATGTAAATCATATCGTCAACATATAGGGCAAACAACGAGAAGATCATTTTTACCATGTTTCTTCATATAAAGATTGGGTTCGTTCTTACTCCTTTCGAAACCATTACCGATAAAGTAAGAGTCAATCTTACTATACCATGCTCTTGGAGCCTGTTTCAGTCCGTAATGACCTTTCTGCAGCTTGTAAACTTTATCTTCGTTTCCTTCAATTATGAATCCTTCGAGTTGAGCAATATATACCTCTTCTTGCAATTCTCCATTTAAAAATGTCGATTTCACAATGAATTGACATACTTGCCACTTTAATTAAGTTGTAATAGACAAAAAGGTTCTCACCATTTCAAATCGTGCAACGGGAGAAAATGTCTCATCATAATCCACACCTTGCTACATCGAATAACCTTTCACCATAAGGCATGCCTTGTGCTTTTGTATGCTGCCATCTGCTAGAAACTTTGTTCGAAAGACCCATTTTACTCTAATAGCTTTCTTTCCCTCCGGAAGATCTACAAGCTACCACATTTCATTCTTTTGAATTGCTGCAAGATCTTCTTTCATCGCCTACCGCCATTCTTCCTTTTTAACTACTTCTTTGAAGGAAATTGTGTCTACAACAAACAAAGCCTGTGTATTTTCATAAATGTCAGCCAAACAACAAAGTTTTCCTAGTGAATTTTCATCTTCAGATGAGCTTTGACTGCTAGAAGTTGAGGAATTTGGAGGAGTGGGCTACTGCACTTCAATTTATGGAGTTGGATCTTCAAATTGAACATCATTTAATTGAACACCATCAGCAACTGCATTTTTGTGCCAACACAAACTTGCTTCCTCATAAAAAGCAATGTTCCTGCTAATGATAACTTTTTCTCCAATCGGGTCATACAATTTATATGCTTTTGATTGCGAAGAGTAACCAATAAATATGCATTTTGTTGATTTCTCATCAAGTTTGCTGCGATTATGTCAATCAATCAAAGCATATGCAATACAGCTAAAAACTTTTAAATGACTAACCCAAGGCTTTGTGCCGTGCCAAGCTTCATGCAGCATCTTGTTCAAAACAGATTTTGTCGGAGATAAATTCAATAAGTAAACGGTTGTGACTACAGCCTCCGCCCAAAAATGATCAGGAAGTTCTTTAGCTTTCAACAAGCTTTTCGCTATCTCTACATCAGCCACGCCATTTTGCTCTAGTGTGTAAGGAGCTGTCAATTCTCTATACAAGCCTTCCTCTTCATAAAATTGGTTAAATTCATTGGACACAAATTCTCCTCCTCTATTGATTCGTAATGTCTTGATGCATGATCTGGTTTGCTTCTCCACCAACGCCTTGAATTTCTTCAAGAATTCAAAGGTTTCTTATTTGTTTTGTAGAAAATACACCTAACTCATCCGGCTATAGTCATCTGTAAACAACAAAAAAATCTACATCCACCAAATGATTGAGTTTTCATTGGACCAACCAAGTCAGCATGTACCAATTCAAGATAATTAACGGTTCTTTTCGACTTTCCCACAGGAAAATATTTTTTTACGTTGTTTCCTATATACACACCCTTCACAAACACCTAAAAAATCAATCTTAGAGCAACCCAAAAACCATTTCCTTTTGACTCAACAGTTTCAGACCATTTACATTCAAATGCCCATAACGTAAATGCCATAATCTCGACTCACCAGCTTCTCTGACAATAAGTGCATGGCTCTCAACGCTAGAAATATCAAGTGGAAATAGTTTGTTTGGTGTCATCTGAGCATTAGCTATGACTTGATTAGATTTTTTATGTCTAATCACACAAGAGGCATCAGCAAACAAAATAGAATACCCACTAGCTATGAGTTGCCCGACACTTAATAAATTTGAGATAAAGTGGGAATGGAATAAACATTATAAAGGATCTTTATGTTACCATTACCACTATTGACAGTTACAGTTCCTTTCCCATTTACTTGCATTTGCTTATCATCTCCAAGCCTCACTTTTAACTTGTGAGACTGATCAAGCTCCTTGAATAATGATTTTATTCCCGTCATATGATTCGAACAGCCGCTGTCGAGCAACCAAACATTATTTGAGATGTTTGCACCTTCATGGTAAGCCATGAACAACTTCAGCCCCTCTTTTTCTTATTCTGCATAGCTAGCTTGCTTTTCCCTTTTGAAACAATTAGCTTCTACATGCCTAAATTGTTTACAGTGGTAACATTGCAAACCACTTTAATAACTCCCGTGCTGTCTTTCAGGTTGTTGCACATCACCACGTCCTCAACCACATCCTCTACCACAGCCTCTTCCACGAAATCCACCTCTTCCACATCCTCTACTACTTGTATCTCCTTGATTTAAGGCCTCTCCATTTACATGAAAAGCCTTTTCTTCATTCTTTTCATCCCGTCTATTGAGCCTTGCTTTATGAGATTGCAGAGATCCTATAAGCTCAACGAATGAGTAAGTAGCCAAGTCTTTCGACTCTTTAATGACATCTACAATATGATCAAACTTTGGAGGTAAACACCTCAATATTTTTGCAATAATAGTTTGATCAGAAATCTTTTCTCCATATGATTTCATTTAATTATAGATTACAGAAATTCTAGTCAGAAAATCTTGCACCGATTCTCCATTGTTCATATACAAAGTTTTGAAATCTCGATGAAGAGATTGGAGTTTCACCTGAATCACTATTGAGGAGCCTTGGAACGTTGTTTGCAAAGTTGTCCAAGCTTTGTGAGCTGTATTTGCTACTACAATTTTTGAAAAAATTGACTTATAAACAGCGTGCTGGATAAAGAATAATGCTTTTGTGTCTCTCTTCTTATTTTCCCTTAACCTGACCTATTCATGAGGTACAGCATATCCATTTTCAACCAAGTCCCACAAATCTTGAGACTTAAACAAAGTCTTCATTTTGATATTCCAAAATTCATAATTGCCACCTTGAAAGATTGGAATTGATGGTTGAGAAATGTTCACAGCATTGGTCATATTTGCCATGAATTACACGCCCAGTGATGAAAGAACTTGCGCTCTGACACCACAATGTTAGCTATAGGAGAAAATAAAGAAAAAGCTTATGAAAGAATGGCATATGAACAAAGATAATTAAGCTGAAATTTTCTGATGTTTATTGATAATAAAGTGCAACCTTTAAATAGGCTTATAACATTAACAAACTAACTGAACTTATGATAAATATATGGAACTAAATCAAATAACAATCAGATTGCATAAAATAAGGAACTAATTGACTAAGCACTAACAGCTATCTAAAACTAAGTCAAAGAATTAAACATCTGGAACTTTTCAATTAATTAACGTTCAGCATCCTAGACCATAAGGAATCCTTAAAATTTTCCAGAAACGAGGATCTTGCTACAAGCTTCCAAGTCTGTCCAAGCCTATAGGGTGAATGCCAAAGATTCTGGACATAGTTCACTTTTAAGTACCGAATTGATTCCTATAATATCAAGAATGATACTTGTCTATTTCATAAGTGTTAGTAATTCTTTGTGAAATACTCCCTCCATCTTTTTAAAATAGGCATTCTAGCCTAAAATTGGATTTCCAAAACACTCGTCATTTGCACTTTTCTAGGTACTTTTTTCATTGTTTTTCCAACTATGTCCTTAGTGTTAATTGCACTTGAAAATTAAGGCATTAATTTGAGATACAAGGGTAAACTAGTATTTTCATAACTTTAATAAATGGGTTTATTAAGAAGCGCAAAACTTATAGGAAGACGAGTAAAATATATGGAGGGAGTATTGTTTTCTCCTAGTAGATGTATGACCCTATCTAATCTGTTCATAGCGAGTTTGATCACGTTAGGTGTGGTTGGCTCAAACGAAGGATCTTGCAGAAAAAGAAGATTGAAGAATCTTGGTAGAGAATCGCAAAAGTATGCGCAACTTGATTTGTATATCGATAAAAGAATAAAACTTTATAGAGCAAATGTCTAAAGCTAACCGTGAGAAAAATTATAGGGAAATTGTACTAAATATATAGTTAGGGTAAAATATTTACCTCTTGACCCTCTATTTTTATAAATAACTGTTCGAAAAGCTTTTAAACTTTACCTTTTCAATATTTACATTCCTCCCTTATATATGTGATTCCTTCCTTTTTATATATTTTTTTACTTTATTTTGCATTTATCTTGCAAATCGTTTATTTTTTTGATATGCCATTTTATAATTTTTTGTTTGTCTCATTTTTATCTTCGAAAGTAGATCCATGATGATATACTTTTTTCAAATTTTTATTTTTGAAGATATGTAACAGATGGTATCAGCATTATACAAGGTGTGAAAACTAGCATTATGTCAGTAAATATTTCTACAAAATGATCTAGAAGCTAGACAGATCCGGAAGGTAGACATATCTGAAAGTAAACTGGATCCGGAAGGGAACTGAGACCGGAAGCAAATAGGATCCAGAAGTAATTCCGGATGAAGATTTGGATGCACTAATAAGGCAACTTTTTTTTAAGACTGTTGCAGCAGCTCGGTAAACTGGATCAAAGGCAATACTTTTCTGAGCAGCAATTAGAATCTGACATGAACTAAACTTTAAAAAGTGATTGGTAGAATGAGTTGAGTCACGTAGGAGAGGTTGTCCTTAAAGGATACTTCATAATTCCTTCCAGGATTAAACAACTCTGTCAAGCTCGATTTGAACTTGGAGTCAGGAATCAGAAATGCATGTATATATCCAGAAAAGAAAAGAGGATTCGGTATCTCTGATAGGAAACACAAGTAGCCTTTATATAGGTTAAGAAAAGAGATGTTTGAAAACTAGAGATTGAAGCCATTTAAAAGCGTAATCAAAAGAAGTTACAGAATATTAATGAAAATATAGCTATTAGCATTTAAGCAAACCAAAAGAGCTATTATAATTTTAAATGCAAATAGCTGTTGGCTATTTAACTCTGTTAAAACAACAGTTTTGGGTAATGAAATAAATTCTAAAAAATATTTTACTCTCTTAAAACAATAGCTATGGGTAAGGAAATAAATTCTAAAACATATTTTTTTGACTAATATTATTTTCTCAATAAAAATAATAAAATAGTTCTAAGCATAGTCCTCATCACCCGAGCAGAGGGGGAATCCACTGATTTGCACTAGAAATGGCTTTGGGCCATTTCTCTCATGTGCGCGAGAGCCCACCCATTCCCTCTCACAACTTAGCAGGCCCATATAGAACATCTCAATATAAAGTCAAAAATTCACTTGTCAAAAATTCATGTGGGGTATTGGTTCTTTTGAAAGTAACTTTAAACACTAGTTTTCCAACACATTATACCAGGTGTGAAGAACCAAAACCATAAAATGTTGGTCCCTGTGAGGGTCTACATAAGGTCGGAGGGGGGGGGTGAATGACCCATTTTCACGGAATTAACAGACTTTTAAAAAGTCTTGTGTAGCATGTTTGATGGCTTCCGGATGTTACGATTCCGGATGATGCAAATGTGAAATATGATGCAAATATAAACAAAGATTTAGGGAAAACCAAATACGATGATTTATACTGGTTCAGCCACACCTACGTCCAGTCCCCAAAGGTTCCTTCCTTTGAGCTTTTCCACTAGTGCGATTTCTTTCCAACTGGTAGAAATTAAGCGTCACAGTTTATCTCCGAATGGGACCCCCTTCCGGATGTAGGATATACCACTAAAGGCACCAACCTCTAGCTGAGTCCTTTTTATCTTTAGTAGGATATACCACTTAGACTTCTACCCCGAATCTAAGCTGAGTCCTGCAAGGAGATCCCACTCAAAGCACCTACTTCTAGCTATATTCTGATCTCACTACTCACCTAAGTAGGAGATATTTTACTCTTTGGTTTCTATCAAAGGTTGGGATTTTAGACTTCCTTAAGTTTATAACACACTTACGAATACTTACAAACTGATTTCCAGTGATTTGGTTCTTGGAGGTTATCTGATTCATTTATTGTAAATTCTCTTGTTACATGCTTTTGTGAAATCAACCAGCACTTTCTCAACATGTGAAGCTTCCCTTTTATCGGCTTTGATCATAAATGTAGTAGTTGTGGGTTGGTGAGTTGTAATTGAACCTTCACCGTTGATTAGATAAGATGTGGTGCTTCTGGAGTCGCTGATCAATCCATTATACAGTAATTTGACCCGTTTGAATCCTTGAGATTAAGGCTGAAAAGATGTCAGTGATCATTTTTCTTATTTTTTAGTATCGCACCAACTTTTATACTAGTAGTTTTTTGGTGTGAGCTCCACGCGCCTCCTTATTGGACAAGGTGAAAAAGGTTGTTTCCTTTTTCTATCCGGTGTCAGTCCTTTTATCAAGTGCGAGCTATCTCTTTTGTCTTGCTTATAGGGAAAGGATCTTTAACTTTGTAGACCAAAAGATGGAGGGAAAAAGTTATAATTGAAGCTTTCCCGTTGTCTTGATATCTAAGTTTTCCGGATGTCTTCAGACTCAATATCACCGAATCTGACTTTATCTGGATGCTTAGCAATTAGTTCTTCTGGATGCTGATTTTGAACGATTCAAAGTTTGTTTCCTTTCCAAACTTTAACCGAATGTTCTCAGTATATGCTTAGGTACTTGTAGTCTTCAATGGATACCCTTATTACTAGATTTTATCCGGATGCTTCCATTTGGATTTAGGAGATTACGTAAGTATATTTCTTTGAGTTTTTATTTCTTTCAAACTTGATCCAGATTTTTAGTTTTATAAGATTCCGGATCAATGTTTTCCAACAATCTCCCCCGTTTGATGGAATAAAAAACTAAGCATATAAAAAGGACTTATAAGAACTAAGTATGATTCTTGATACTTAGTCATTTACAATTTTACTCCCCATAATTCTAGCATCCTAACTCCCCCAATATTTTTAAATTCTAGCTTTTAATGTTTTTATAGTACAATTACATATTGTACTTTAGAAGCAAATTTTTTTAAGGAATTAGATATTCACTATATACTTCTACTATTAATAACAGTTAACATCAATGAAGTGCAGGATTATAAATACGAAAATATATAAGTAAATCTAGCTATTACAAAATTTTACATTGAATATTCATGCTAGTCAAATTCCTACCGGATGCTCTAGATGCTCCTCTTTCCTTTTCTTTTCCCTTGCCTTTCTCCCCCTTTTTGTTTTCAGCAGGGGAATCAATCACCATGTATGTCCTACTTTCCCATTTTCACTGCCAAGCCATTAAATAGATTGAGTAGTCCAAGTTATCTTGCTATCTCTATTCTTGGATATGGTCCATAGTGGCTGGAGATAAATGTAGTGGGCGAAAGAGATTCCAGAGCTTTTTGTAGGATCCGGTGATGTAGGGATGCATCTAAAGAACATAATCTCTATCTTTCTCATCAAGGCTTTGAGAAGAGTAGTTATGCCCTTATATCCGAAGAATCCTGTGTCCCTAATATGCTAGACCAGGTCTTGGAATATGGAAATGAGTTGGCTTTCTGGAACTGATGGAGAGGGGGAGGATTCGGAGATGGATAAGCTTGATAGTCCGGACTGCAGCTTTTCAATTTCTTCGCCCAGATCCTTGCGGATATTATGAATGTTGGGGTTAACTGTCATTATATCCGTGTGAACATTAACCTTTATTCTTTCAACGACAGCATCCTGGCCATTGAATTGCCCAACAAGATCTTCTCCAATGGCAGCTATTTGATGGACAAACACCTTTGGCAAGTCGCCTTCCATGAACTTGGTTAGTTTATTCAAAATTGTTTGCTGCTTTTCATTCAGGCTTGGAAGAGGGGATTTGTCATCTTTTTCAGCAATGAATTTTGACAAGTTTTCAAACTTGGTATCTAGATATTCTTTTAGATCAGTGGATAACTCTGAAGAGGAGGGGGTGATTTTATCCATTATAGTTGTGCAATTATTTGTAGCCAATGTATTGCCTTGGTCTATGGATTGGCTTCCTGCTGTAACATTTTCTTTCAGCTCATTGAGGACCGGAGTGACCTTGGTTAGGGATACTTTTGCAACCAAATCAGCCGTAGGAAAGTCCTCCACTTTCTATGCTACTTTCTCGACATCCCCCTTTATCACCTCAAGTTCCTTCTTTAAATCTAGAGGCTTGAATTCCTCAAGAAGTACCTTTTCCATAGCTTTTAAGTGTTTGCAGATATTTCGGAGGCTTTGTTTAATGACGCTCTCCTCTTGTTCTTCATGAGTAGCCTCTTGTAGAATCTTGAGTGTTGTTGATATCTTTTTAGCTTGTGTTGGCTTTTCAATTGCAGTAGGTATTCTGATTGGGCTTACTAGAGGAGTTTCAATTTTAGTGCTGCTTTCGGTCTCATCAGATCCAGATGTTTCTGCCTCAATAGATTCTTCTTCTTCTTCCTTCTCTTCTTCCAACTGATCCTCCGAACTGGCCTCGCCCCTTGAGTCTACTCTAGGTGCATGCTCTTAGGAACCCAGACCAAGTCCCTCCTCCGGAATGGTGTTTTTGGGGTTTCACTTATTTTCCTTAGATACACTTTGAGATTGTTCATCCAAGTTATCCTTCGTTGTTTCAACAGCAGTAGCAGAGGAATTATCATTTATATTGAATGAGAAGGTGTCAGGAATTACCTAATGAATTGGCATTTGATTTTGTACAACTGCATCCTCTCTTTCTTCTACATTTATTTCCACTTCAACCCCCCGGATGACAAAAATTGTCCTCTATCACCCCTATAAATGCCTTTTCAGGTGTTTGAGTTTCTCCTCTAGGTGCATTGGTAGTGTCCTCAATGCCCTCTTCTTGTGCCTCTACAGGACTTACCTTAGTCTAGATTTTAGTCTCTACATTTAGCAGATTATCTGGAAGGGGTCCGGATCTTGGTAGAAAGGTCATCAGCTTTCGGATCTCGGGCAATTTCTGCCTTATCTATCAAATCTATAAGGATGGGTTGTGTGCTAGAAGAACTACCAGGTCCTTCTATTATGAGCTTTTTGTTTATCCAGTCACTATCCCTTATTGCTACTATGATTACTTTATATTAAGGATCATCCTGATTTACCTCTTCAGTGGATCCGGGCACATGCTTGCCCTTAGTAACTTTGGCCTTAGCTAATTCTTCCAGCACCACTTTCTTAGCAGCCTCTTCATCAATTATAATCCTTGCAGGCCTTTTGGCTACCTTCTTCTGAGCTTTCTGGGCCTTCACGGCCTCATGAAAGGTACATCCCTTCCAGGTGAATTGCTTCTTGGGTATAGGAGCTTCATCTTATGTTTCTTCCTCATCAGACCCATGCTCCTCTGTTAGTATATCTATTACATTTCTTTTTTGCCCCTTTTTATACCCCTCTCTAATTGCAGTAGCAGCCACTATAATAGATTCTCTTGCTTCCAGGTCCCAGACCAGTTTTCTC
Source organism: Euphorbia pulcherrima (assembly GCA_947683365.1). Lineage (NCBI taxonomy): Eukaryota > Viridiplantae > Streptophyta > Magnoliopsida > Malpighiales > Euphorbiaceae > Euphorbia > Euphorbia pulcherrima. The sequence goes on from CANTUS010000004.1 coordinate 6,592,840, forward strand.
ACTTTATCCGCTGCTTTAATTAGCCTTCCTCTTGGCTTTTTGGCTTGAGATTTGGCCATCAATTAGGTTAAGGATAGAGTATCCTCATTAACTTCCCTAGCCGGAACTAAGGCAAGTTCCTTCTGTTCCTTTGACTTGGTGGTTCTTACTTTCTTAGGAACCGAAGCTTCTACTGGATCCACGACCTTTCTAGCCTGCTCTTCTTATAATCTCATAGCTTCTTAGCTTTTTCCTAGTTCCAAGTTTCCCCGAAACTCAATTTTTTGAAATTCTTTTCTAGAATTTCCTTTCCAGTTTCAGACTGGAATCCAGTCAAGGCCATTTTGTTGGCAAGTAAGATCCTGGTGGTCAGGGCACCATAAGAATTCTTGTGTTGCTTGAGGTAGTGGATAATCAGTACTGGCATGTTAACTGCCCTGCTCTCCACCTAATGTTGTAGTACACAGTGTTAAAAGGCTGACACTGTGTTAAGGGATCCCTTCCTAATTAAGACCAGTTTGGCAAGAGCATATTAGAGGAATCTTGGTACCTCTAGAAAGTAGGTGGAGAATTTGTCTCCAAAGTAGTTTGGATTTAGCCACATCTTTGGGTCATACTTAACATGTTGTTCATCCCCATCACTTCTCAGTTGAATGCCGTTGTTTTTCATATTGAGATGTTTCTCAAAGAATTTTGGAGTAACAGTTATGACTTTTCCCTAAACCTTGGTTCTCTGAGCATCAAATAAGAAGTAGACTTTGAGATTTTCATAGAATTCTCTCACCAGATCCGGGTAGGTTGGACTTGAGGAAGTCGGTCAGGTGTTGATCTTGTATCAATTTAGAATATGGGTCAGTTTCAAACAAAATATTATCACCCAAGAAGTCTGTGGGGACAACCGAATCCTTGGTTTTGAGTTTTATGGGTTTGAAATATTCAACTTTCAGATCAAACTCTATAAAGATATTTTGAGTTGGGAGCATTTTAGGTCCTTCACTGGTCATGATAGCAGCCATTTCAGTAATTTAAGGAAATTAGGGTTTGAGATAGGATTTTTACAGAGTAACAGTAGATGATTATTGCTCTTATGAAGGAGACAAAGATCTTTAGGGGTTTATATAAGATTTTCATAGTGAGGACATAATGGTAATTTAGATGCTGTTAATTTTGGCTGGATTGATGACATGGCAATCAGGATTTTAGGAGAGAGGTAAATTTAGTTTAGTCGGAGAATGGGAACGATTTATTTTGAAAATCAACTATTGAATTTACTTCACGTGTAACACCCAATAAACATTTGAAATTAAAAAAGGGAACAGTCACTTTTCAGCGTCTTTGACATTCCAATCAAATTTATTGTAGAATATCTTCTGGATTTCCCTCAAATTGGATTTGACATTCCAATGGAATCCCTTAGCTTGTTGAATTGATCTTTACACAATGGTTTGGTAAAGATATCTGCTCTTTGCTCATTGGTTGGGATGTGCACTAATGCAACATCCTTCTTCATTACATGATCCTGGATGAAATGAAGCCTTATGTTGACATGCTTCATCCTGCCATGGAGTACTGGATTTTTCGACACATCAATGGCACTCTTGTTGTCACACATAACATCCACACATCAGGATTGAAGTCCATAATCTCCTAGTTGCTGATTGATCCAAAGGAGTTGAGCCATACAACTTCCAGCTGCCATATATTCTGCTACTATAGTAGATAAAGCAACTAAAGTTTGCTTCTTGCTGTACCATGTTACTAGGCAATCTCTAAGGAAATTGCAACCTCCGGATGTTTTCTTCCTTTCAAGAGTGTCTCTGCCATAATCTGCATCTGTGAAGCCTTAGAGTGTGAAATTTCCATTACAAGGATACCACAATCCAACTTTTGTGGTTCCTAAGACATATCTAAGAATCCTCTAATCTGCCTTGAGATGAGAATCCTTAGGATTAGCTTGGTACATTGCATACTAATAGATTTCATATTGTATGTCAAGCCTACTTGCTATCAAGTACAGAAGTGAACCAATCATCCCTCTATAGAGCTTTTGATTAACATCCTCTCCTTCACAATCCTTGGATAGGACTATATCTTATCCCATTGGAGTAGACATTGGCTTGCTCTTGTCCATTTCAAACCTCTTTAAGATCTCCTTGGTATACTTTGACTGGTTAATGAAAATCCCATCCGGACTTTGCTTGATATGTAAACTAAGTAAGAATGGACATCTCGAATTCTTTCTGCATCTAAGAGCTGAATTCTTCACACATCTTTTCATTAGTTGCTCCAAATATAATATCATCCATATAAATTTAGACTAGAATAATATCATTCTTCTTTTTCTTGATGAAAAGAGTTGTGTCTGCTTTGCCCTAGATATATCCCTTGGATATGAGAAATATTGTGAGTCTCTCATACCAGGCTCTTGGAGCCTGCTTCAATCTATAGAGAGCTTTCTTCAGTTCATAGACATGATCCAGATGCTTTGAATCTTCAAATCTAGGTGGCTTCTTTACATAGACTTCTTCCTGGATGACTCCATTGAGAAATGCACTCTTGACATCCATTCGGAATAATATGAATCCCATGAATGATGCAAAAGCACATAGAATCCGGATTGCCTCCAATCTTGCTAGGGGGGCAAATGTTTCTTCAAAGTCAATCCCTTCCTGTTGATTGTAGCCTTGGGCAACCAATCTTACCTTGTTTCTTACCAAGACTCAATATTCATCTAGCTTGTTTCAGAATACCCATTTGCTTCCAATAATTGACTTTTCCTTTGGAGGTGCCACTAAATCCCACACATCATTCCTGGTGAATTGATCTAGTTCTTCTTGCATTGCCATCATCCAGCTTTCATCTCCTTTTTCTTTGGCTCAATGAGAGAGACAAAAGCAGTGTGACTCATCATTCTATTAAGTTGTCCTCTGGTTCTGACTGGATTTTGAATCTCATCCAAAATAGCTTCTACCGGATGATTTCTGAGAGTCCAGATCTCCCTTTGTAAGCCTTCATGTTGAACAAGGACTTTCTCAACTTTTGCCTCAGCATGCTCTCCTTGGTCATTATTGAAGTTTATCTTATATGGATTGAGATTGAGTTGTTATCCTTCTAGATCAAAGGATATTCCTTCATCTTCTTCTTTGTACTTCTTGATTTAGAATGAATCAGGAATTTTAGCTTCCTTCTTTTCTCCAGATTTTTCAGCTTTCAGAATTGGATCTTCTAGAGTAGAGCTTCTTTTACTTGCATGGTTAGTCTCATCGAAATCTACATGTATAGACTCTACCATAGTTTGGGTTTGTTTGTTGAAGACTATATAAGCCTTACTATGTGTTGAGTAGCCAAGGAAAATTGCTTCATCAAACTAAGGATCAAATTTTCCTAGTTGCTCTCTATAATTTAAGATGTAGCATTTACATCCAAATGACTTAAAGTACCCAATTTTGGGTTTTCTTCCCTTCCAGATTTCAAAGGGGGTCTTTTCTATGGTCTTTCTAATGAGAGCTCTATTCAAAATGTAGCATGCTGTATTTATGGCCTCTCCCCAAAAATATTTTGGCAAATAATTCTCATTTAGCATTGTTCTAGCCATCTCAACTATGGTCCTTTTTTCTCTCAACTACTCCATTTTGTTGAGGAGTATGAGGGGCATAGAAGTTATGCACAATGCCCTTGGAGTCACAAAACTCAGTAACGTGCTTATTTTTTAACTCACCACCATTATCACTCCGGATTCGTGCAATGCTTATGCCCTGTTCTACGATGAATGTTTTTTAGAATTGGTCAAAGGCTTCATCTTTTCTTGCTAGCAAGAGAACCCAGGTATATCGAGAATAATCATCCACGATGACCATGGTGTATTCTCTAATACCTAAACTCAATGGTTTAATTGGACCAAAAAGATCAATGTGTAAGAGCTCAAGTATTCTTTTGGAAGGAATGTAGGAGATGGAAGAACAAATTTTCTTTTGTTGTTTACCTAATTGACATGCAGTGCATAGACGATCCTTATCAAAAGTAACCTTAGGTAAACCCACTACCAATTCCTTTTTGGCTAGTTTGGACACGAGGTTCATGCTAACATGTCCCAACCTCCGGTGCCATAGCTATGAGGACGGGATTTTAGAGTCCCTCTCGCGGACGATGATAACATATACCCAATTTTTATTCCTCATAATAAAAATTCTTTTGGGATTTTTATTAATGATGTAAAATTCTCTACAAATTTTATTTTTAGAAAAATTCAATTCGGCATGTCCGGTAACAGGTCTGGTGGTAGCTCAGATTGATGATTTTCACCCGAAAAATAATTTAGTCCAAAATCCACTTTAATAATCAAAAAATACTCATAATATCTGAGTTTTTCCGTCATTTTCACCCTTTTCTGATTTTCTCCCCTTTTACTCAATTTCGGGCATGATACGTGCAACTTTTCAGACCCGGCAGGAAGTTGAGGCCACCGGCGGCCTTATCAATACCGCCAGCGGTATCACCCTTGCTGCCGTCGGCATCACTTCTATCTATAGAATAGTTGTCCACCTTTTTTACTGAAATTCGCTGGATAAATGGACTAAACCCAATTTTCGTTGGATCTTAGCCTATATAAAAGGCCATTTCTCACCCATTTGAAGGGCTCCAACTTCCCACTAATCAAAATTTCAAGCAAATTTTGAGCATTCTAGCTAGATTTAGTGGAATAAGGTTTATAAAAGGTAAGAAAAGAGGATTCAATCCCTCTTTTCTTGGTTTTTCTCTACTGAAGTTTCTGATATTTAAGTGAATTTTAGGTCTAAAAATCACTAAAGCTAGGATTTAGAGACAATCACCCCTTACTTCCTAAAATCATCTTTTGAGCTCCCTTAAGGTGTCATACAAATCAAGAAGAGATGGATTCACACCCACGAGGTAAAAATTCTGAGTCTCATAGCTCTTTGGCTTTCATTTTGCTTGTTTACTGGTTTTAGTTGTTGTCTGTACTTAGTTTCAGGTTTTGGTTGCATTTCGACCAAACCAGTTACGGCAAGAAGCTGAAGCCCCCGAAGGCATTTGGAGCCACCGGTGGTATCAACCATGCCGTCAGCTGCATCATTGATGTCGCCTATGGCCTCATTTTCTTGTAGGACCATTTCTTTATGGTATCCAAAAAAGCCATATAGTCTGCCTGTGCGAGTGATACCGCCAGCGGCATTACTTTTTGGACAACAATTTTGTTTCATTTATTTTCTCGCCTAGTTTAAAATTTTGAAGCTAGTATATACAGTGCAATGACAAAGGTCCAAAACCTTCTGAAAAATAGACCCCACCCCATACTATGTGGCATTTTCACTAATAATCCGGTTAAAACAACAATCGAGTCTAAAATATGGATACAACGGAATTTTTCCTTAAACGCCGATTAAATCCCTTTTTTAGCCATCCAATCGGGCTCCATAAATTTTAAATGAAATATGCCATGCTTACGCTAACTCGAGTCTTGTTTGGTTCGCTAACTATGCATGCTTCGTGATATATTTCGTCCAACATGCCGCATTTGTGCTAACCATTTTGTGCAGGTAGATTTAGGTTAGATATTTGCTAGGCCTTCGAGTATTTTACTTATTTCATAGAAAAATGTATAGGATTTGGAAACCCATGTAATTATTATTTTATTTTTTGCTTTTATTTTTGGATAACTGTAATAATTATTTATTTACTGCTTTTGAATGCTTGGTAAACGATTAACAACTTATAAAACCGAAAACACAATAAATAGGGTGGATTAAACCAATTAAGGAAGAATGAAATATTTTTACTTCGCTCAATGTAAAATAGATAACACCATCCGAACTCAGAATCTCTACTCAAGGTATGGTCTACCACCTGGTTGGACTAAACCGGGTGGTGACTCTATTTTAAGTGCGGGATTTTGATCTCGCATCCTTTAACAAACAAATTGGACTTAAATTCAACATCAACCAATCAATCTTTTCGTCACATTAAAATGAGGATCGATCCCTCGGAACGCTTCACAATGCTAGTTACTTTTCCACCCCTCGTGCTACGCATCTCACGCGGTCCTCACGGGTGGGAAAAAGGTCATCCGCTCATAGTGGTGACTCTGTTAGGGATAATGATCTCTTTGAACTTGAACTTAAAATTCTCAATAAGTTTGTAGGATTTTGATGATGTATTGAAATCATTGGCCAAGTTAAAACTTCATTCTTTTTTCATAAGTGTGAGTGGACGACGTTTCGCACGGCTGCGGCGTGGGGCCGGTTTCGGTCGGGCCGGCCCATTAGAGTGTCGGGGAATGAGTGTGATGTGGTTGAGAAATGATTTTGCATATTTTAATGCTTAAAAGATAGGAGATCAAAATCCCGTACTTAGAGTAGAGTCGCCACCCGGTTCAGCTCAACTGGGAAATTTTTGGTACGATTTTCCCACCTGATGGTTGGACCATACCTTAAGTAGAGATTCCGAGTTTGGATGATGTTATCTACTTTTCATTAGGCCAAGTTAAGATACTCCATTCTTTCTTAATCGGTTTAATCCACCCTATTTATTTGTATTTTCAGTTATTTTGTTGTTTTCGTGTTTATTAAGTAATTGAAACGATAAATAAAATATTTACGACTGTAAAAGAAAAGTAAGTGCGGAAAGTAAAATTATTACAAGGTTTTCAAGTCCTGTGCATTTTCTACGCAACAAATAAAATACCCAAATGTCCGATATACATCTACCTGCAGAGGATGGTTGACACGAGTATGGCATATTTTATTTATAATAGTATAAAGCCCGATTGGATGGCTAAAATGAGGTTCGAATGGCGTTTACGGGGAAATTCCATTTTTATCCAAATTTTAGATTCAATCGTTTCTTTAATCGGATTATAGGTGAGCATGTCACTCGTTGTGGGGCGGATCTATTTTCAGGGGGTTTTGAATCTCCATCGTTATGCTATATGTCCTAGCTCAAGAAGATAAGTTAGTTCGGGAACAAACAAAAATTATACTGCTGTCTAGAAAGTCATGCCGTCGGTGGGGCATCTGATGCCACCGGCGACATGGTTGATGTTGCTGGCGGCATGGCTGATGTCGCCGGTGATATCAATCGTGTCACGGATGACATTAGCATACAGACAGGCACAGGGCTTTCTGAGTACCGTAAAGAAAGGGTCCAATAAGAAAGTGAGGCCTCTAACTGCGGTATCAACGATGTCTCTGGCAACACGGATGATACGGCCGACAACATCGCATGTCTCCAGCGACTTCAATTTCTTGCAGCTGCAGCAATTGGCAGTCAAAGTGACCGAAGACTCAAAAATGAACACAAATCAACAAAAATTAACACAAACCAATAATAATAATGGCAAAGAGCTATGAGACTCAGGATTTTCACCTCGGGGTAGTGAATCCAACTCTTTGTGAACTGAACAATAACACCTCCAGGGAGCTTGTAACAATAATTTGATTGTTAATTTAAAAGTTTTAGGTCTCTAAATTCTATCAAGTTGATTTAATCCAAAGACCCACTGATTTAAGCTCACAATCAGAGAGTTCGAAGAAGAAAAATCGGGAAAAGTGGATTAGAATCCTTTTTCCTGCCTTTTCTAGTTCTTGTCTCACTAAAATCTATTCTCTCGATTTCAGCCTCTCAATTGCCCAATTTTAGCCGCTTCCCTCTATAATTTCAGTCCCCCCCTTTTTGCAGTTTTAGGTGCCTTTTATAGGCAAGTTAGGGTGTTTTTCGAGACCTTTTTGACTTATTCCGCCGAAAGTGGCCGAAAGGCTGTCTGTGGAGGGACCCATTTTAGGCCATGCAGCCGCCGACATGATGATGTCATTGGCGGTATGGCTGATGCCGCCGGCAGTATGGTGATGCCACCGGCAGCATGGATGATTTCAGTGGCGACATCATTTTCCAGCATACCGACAACCAAAGGGTCAAAAAGCCTGAAAAGTCGGGAAAAGTGGTTCAATAATGGGTGGAAAGGTATCTTTTTGAATTTTAATTATATTTTAATGGGTATTATTTAATTTGGGTGTAAATCATCGGTTCAATCTCTTACCGGACGGGTTATCGGCCACGCCGAACTGGATTCTACCAATTATAAAATTCATAAGGAATATTATTTTTGGTAATAAAAATTCTAAAGAGAACTTTTATTTTGAGGTGTTAAAATCGGGTACACATCATCATCGTCTCATGAGAGGGACTGCAAGATCCCGTACTCACAATAAGATTTTATCCTTACGCATGTAGATAGTTCAGTAATTTTTAGGTACCCCATTTTTACCCGAGAAAATCGTGAAAGTATCACTCATGCCCTGTTTGGAATTGAGGATGCCTAGCGGGTGGATCACTTATTTTAACCAACACGTAAACTCCTACGATCACACCTATTTGGGGAGTGGTTGAGTAACATGGAATCAAGGTAAACGAGAACCTTCTACATCAATAACGCTATACCAAAGGCGTGCTAGGAAAAGCCTTAGCACTTCATCCCCTTAGGATTACCAAAATAATGAAAAATAATTAGGGCACACTTCTTTCGCCATTATCAGTGAAGAAGCCAAACTCCATACTTCCAAAGAGGCGTTACACGGGAGTCATAAGGTCGGAAGAGGGACGCTTTATGTGCTATGTGCTACTTGCTCATGCATCACCCATGCATCGGCTCCAAAAGCCAAAATTCAACCTACCCTTACAGATCTCCACGCATGGAAGAGGTTTAGCAACATCCGTAGGACTTCTTTTGTACCCCCGTTGAGTCAGGCATATCACTATGTGTGATGACAAGTATGAACGTCCCACGGATGTTGGAGGAATAAGCCACCGCATCATCGCTAACCTCAACTAAGTGCAGCCATACATGCCACGTATCAGTTATTAAATAAAGACCATTTATCCCATCCATGGCATCACACAATCCATGCATGATCTGATCCAATCCCTACCATTTTAGCTAGGAGGAGGCAGAATTATCATCACACCATAGCTTGGAAAAGGCCAGGTCACCGTCTAATTCGTCATTCTTTCATCTCGGTTGTCATCATAAAAGTTCAGGGAGTTCCATGTACCGATTCTGGCAAGGAGTCAGATTCAGATCAGGTTCAGTTAGGTTAAGATTTCTTTTGATCAGCCATATCTCTTCCGAGCAATGATAACAACCCCCTCTGCCTAAGGAGCAAGTCAAACCTACTCTCAGCTCGGGGGGAGCATCTCACCCCCCTCTTGGTTTTGATTTTGCCAGTGCTATCGTGCAGTTCCTGAGTTCGGATTCATTTCAAGCTTCCATCCAAAACACTGTCCAAGCAGCTGTTAAGCAAGCCCTCAAAGATGGGAATACTGATCGGGTCTTTGAGTTTGATATGCAAGCCTAGAATAGTTTAGCATAGATATTGGCCGGTCTGGTAGGGACAAGACCCTTTGCACCCCTTTTTAACCTAGTTCCCTCGACTTAGCTTATAGTGAGCCCATTTCACTTCGAGCAAACCTCTGCTTTTATGCCTATCTCGATTATTTTATCGATTTTTCCTTTCAACCCAAGACCTTTTGCTCAAAGCTCGTTTCCTTTAATGTTCACTCATCAGTTGTTAGCTTCTTCTAGTGGGTTAATCTAGCCACCGTCGTTTACTCCCCCTCAATTCATTGTAACTCCCAAAGGTACTACCTACCCTCAGAACCCTTTCAGCAGAAATATGGTCCCTCATCCTCCACCATCTCCTCTAATCAATGACCAGGTCACGCAGCCTTTGGGGGTGACACCTAAAATAGGTGCTTTTGTTTGCCAAATGATGGCCTCTCAGCTCAATGACCAGGTCATGCATTCTCCAAGCGCGACTCCCAAGGCCATAGCTCTCTCTCAGCCGATCAACGACCAGGTCATGTAGCCTCCTAGCGTGACACTAGAAATCCAAGCTTACATTAACCATCTCATAGTTACCAAAGAACCTGAAAGAAATGAAGGTTGGGTCCCTCATAATTTTACTATACCGAATAAGGCTCATTATGATGGTTCTAGTGCACCTGCTTCCCATATTATAATGTATGAAAGAATTATACGTGTAAAGAAATTAAGTGATAAAGTGCTTGCTGAAATATTTCCCTGTTCCCTTCGGGGCCCTGCTCTTAAATGGTATCATACTTTATCGCAGCATATTGTCACTGACTGGAAACTTCTTTCTAAGGCTCTAAAAGTGCATTATGGTTTTAATACTATGATGGAAACAACCCTCCAACATCTCGAGGGAGTTCAACAAATGTCCAATGAAACCTTTAAGCTGCATTTTAACCGGTGGATGTCAACCCAAGTTTAGGTGAAATCTAAGCTAAGTCTCGAGGAGATGATTGTGAAACTCTTAGAGGGATCTCTTCCCCTATTCTGTAAATAGATGGCTTCTGATTCATTCCTTTCTTATAAGGCTATTTTTAAAAAAACCAGGAAAATTGAGCACGAGTCAAAGCACGAAAAAGCCAAAAATGTAGGAAAGCCGTGGTTCAGAAAGAATAATGATGCTCAGCCCTCGACTTCAGCACCTACTAAACCTAAAGCCCCGACAGATGTTTAGGAAATTTCTCAAGCCCCTGCTACACCTCTCGCAATCGCCCAGCTCTGCCAGCAGTTACTACAGTTCAGCCTCCTTGCCATCCTTTTGTTTTGGCTAATCCATACAAGTTGCCTCTTCGAGTTATCTTTCAGCATTTAAGGGAAGTAGGTTTCATCCAGTCCCTTCAAGAATACAAACTGCCCAAACTCGAAGATAAGAAGAATTTTTGTAATTATGATGTTCAAGTGGGACACCAAACTATAATTGCAAAGCCCTACTCTTGGTTATTCAGCGTCTAGTCAGTGAAGGAAAGATTGCTGAGCCTGATAAAATCCCGAGCACCATGAATTACCTGTTGCCTAATTTTAGGAGCAAGGTACGAATGATCCAGTTCGGCTTGCCTAAAGCCACAATCTTTGAGCTAATCACCTAGGGTCTGGGTAGCGGTAATTCTATTATAGTTCCCATCTAACTCAGTGTTTGATCTCATTAGTCAAGCTAATTCGGGAGTCAATTCGGTTCAGGGTATGGATGTCAACCCGAATCTTCCTAAGCAAAAAAGCCACAGAACTCAGCCATTTGTGGCTAAGAGGATGAAAGTTGAGAAAAATCCACTATTCAGCATAGATACCTTTGTTTCAAAGGAAGACTATTCCGATGAAGATAAGATAGTAGTCGAGGTAGCCAAGGCCGTAAATGCTGAGCTATTCAGGGTTGATTCACCCGTTAATGAGAATCCGAAGGGATTATTTAAGGTTGATCAGAATGAGATTTTCAGCATGGATGGGTATGAGTTGCAGCACCCAAATTCAGACTCTGAGGAACAATAGTATCTGTTTAAAATAAGAGCTACCAAGAGTGTCTTTCTCGATAATATTCTCAACATTACTTGAAGTGGCCGTGTGTATCAGCTTGAAGACCGATACCTCCACTTGAATAAGGACAAGGTCTCTAGCAAGGTAGGAACTACTGCAAGGCCTCCTTCTCCTCCTCCACATGTTCCTACCAGTCTCAAGGTTGATCCTCTCATTACTCAGCTAAAAAACATGCAAGCTTGGTACAGTATCTGGCAGCTAATAATAGACTCAGACGGGCATCGCATAGGATTGATCAAGCGTCTCCTCGATTTATAAGCCAATCTAACCACTTCAGTCATTGAGATGTATGCCATGGTCAGAGAAGGCATTTCCCTAAAGAAGGGGCCTCAAATTATGTTTGACCTTTTTTATCTCTCGCTTGAAGGTAAGGATCACAATCGGGCATTTTTCATTCGCATTTAGATGCTCGATAGGGTTATTTGTTGTGTTATGGTGGATGATAGATCTGCCTTGAATCTATGCCCTCTATAAGTCCTTCCTTGGGACTGTTGGAGGAAATGCTTGAGAAATCCAGTACCATTATCAGAGCTCACAACGATTCAAAAAGTAGTGCAATTGGGGCATTTGAGGTAGAAGTCACTGTAGAAGCTGTTACGAGCAACGTGCACTTCACTATACTTGATATTCCTATTACTTACTCCCTGTTGCTCGGCTGACCGTGGCTCTATGCCTGGGGTGCAGTTCCCTCCACTCTTCACCAGGAAATCAAGCTCATTCACTAGGACGAACTGGTGACTATTAAGGCCAACCCCACTTCCATTGCGATGGTTATGGAAGCCGAGGCTAAATTAGAAGAAGGCCTTTGTATTACTATGATTAGTAAGACCGAGAAACCACCTCCCCTTTGGCATAGTCATCTCTGCACCGGTATGGGTAAATTGATGAAGAAATCTGGTTATAAGCCTAGCAAAGGTGGCAGAATGTATGAGCAAGAAATTATCGAGGCTTTAGAGCCAAAAGTATTGGTCCGCCAAGCTGGATTGGGGTATAAGCCTAGAAAAGTGTGTCCCCATATTCCTTCCTACTACTGCTGCACGGTCATTGTATATGAAACCCAAGGTAACAAGCCTTACAAGGGAGAACCTAAACCAATCAAGCATAATGGAAAATTGCATCGTCTTTAAGATTTTTAAAAATGTCTATGATTTTAAGGCCGACTGTATAATGGTTTCAGGTGAACCCACACCCACTGAGCCTGTTGCACCTATCAACATTGTTTCTAATAAGGCTAAGGGAAAGGGTAAGATGTATCCCAAGGATGAGTCTGGGGGAAGTAATAAAGAGTCTATTGATCCAATGATTGAAGATATTATGGCAACCATGACCAAAGCCATGACACTGCTGATGAAGAAAGGTTGGAGGGGTGAGAGAACCCGTGAAGGTGATTCCATAATAGAGATAGTAAGGAAGCTCATTAGGGCCCTTACCGAGAAAGCCAACCTATCCTGGGAACCATCGCTCACCGCTACCCAGAAGGCTGCTCTAAAACATGACCTAGATGCCATTCTAACAGACATTACAAAGGATGCTCCTCCGGTTGATATTGCTGCTGAAGACCCTCCTTCTATGGAGGAGGATATGGATGAAGTAATTTTTAATATTTCTGATGTATTTGACACGAATAATGTTACCTACAAGGCCTTTAATACAATCAATGACTCTTATTTTGCTTACTTGTTTGATGTTTTTCCTGATGGATCTATGCATTCAGATAACAATACACATAATGTTTTTAGCTTTAGCAATACATCTTTAAGTGAAATGAACCTAAGTACTAATGACAATCCTAAAATGGTAACCATTTCCACAGATTTAACTCCTGAGGAAAAAAGTGAGATAATAAAAGTGCTTAAAGATCATATTAATGCTTTTGCCTGGTCATACGAAGATATGCCTGGTGTCGATCGTCAAATTGCCGAGTACAGAATTCCAACCGATCCTAAATTTAGACCTGTCAAGCAAAAGCTCCATTGGTTAAGACCAGAATGGGTTGATTAGGTTAAGGCAGAGGTTTCAAGGTTGATTGACGCTCGATTCGTCGAAGTTGTGGAATATCCGACTTTGTCGTCTAACATAGTCTCGATTCCCAAGAAAGATGGTGGGTCTTAGTTTCTTTTAACTTCCAAGATCTTAACAAAGCCTTACCTAAGGACAATTTCCTGCTTCCTCATATAGATGTCCTAATTGACAGCACTGCCAGGGTAGCCATGTACTAATTTATGGACAGATTCTCAGGATATAATCAGATTCTGGTAGATATCATTGACAAGGTCAAAACGACATTCATTATCGAATGGGGGGTCTATTACTATAAAGTAAAGAGTGCAGGGGCCACTTATCAATGCACTGTAATTGTCCTCCTACATGATATGATCCATAAGGAAGTGGAGGTATATGTGGACGATATGATTGTGAAGTCTGCTACCCGAGAAGAGCACCCTGCTATTCTCGACAGATTCATGACTCGTATCAAAAAGTATAATCTTCGCCTGAATTTGAAGAAGTGTGTATATAAGGTTACTTCAGGAAAGCTACTGGGACATGTGGTCAATCAAAAAGGAATTGAGATGGATCCCAATAAAGCCAAAGCCATCAGGCATATGCCTCTGCCTAAGATAGAGAAAGAAGTCTGATCATTTTTTGGGTCCTTGCAGTATGTCAGGCGATTCATCACCCGCCTCACTACCATATGTGAACCCATCTTTAAATTGTTAAGAAAACAGCAACCAGTGGTATGTAATGAGTAGTGCCAGGTGGCATTTGATAAAATCAAAGCTTATATTGTCGACCTACCCGTTCTAAAACCCCCCATCCCAGGGAAACCTTTGATCCTCTACCTAGCCATTAAAGAATCTTCTAACTCAAAAGTTGCGCCATTTTTCCAATCTTATTGGGTCCAAGCCATGGCTAAGCTTGACCCTATAAAGTATCTTTGTCAATCCCCCACCCTAGCTGAGAAGTTGTCTCGAAGGTTATTACTTCTCTCCGTGTTTGACATTGAGTATGTGACAAAGAAGATGATTAAGGATCGGGCCGTGGAAGAATTTCTGGCTAACCAACCTCTTGACTATGATTATGTTGAAAACCTAGAGTTTCTTGATGAGCAGCTCGCCTCTATTAAGATCCTCGAATGTGTATGGATTATATACTTCGACAGTACTATAAACCGATGGGGAGCAGGTCTTTGGGTTATTATAGTCACACCAGATAACGAAATCATCCCGTTGTCTAAATGCTTGGAGTTCTCTGTCACGAACAATGGCGCTGAGTATAAAGCTTGTCTATTCGATATTGAAGTCATACTCTAGGTCAGGGCCCACCTGGTATCTATCATTAAGGATTCAGCCCTTATGATCCGTCAAGTTATTGGGGATTAGGAAATCAAGGAAGAATCTCTTTGTCCTTATGTTGAGTTAGTCTGCAGCTTATCTAAGAAATTCTCTTCGCGCTTATATCGCCACATCCCCCGGGATGAGAATCAAATGGCTAACTCCCTAGCTACCTTGGCCTATTTATGGGAAGGACACCAGCAGCAGCCCATCCACCCATTAGTCTTGTTATCAACCAAAGTCCCCTACCATGCTCAGCCAGTTCAACAGGTCCTCGCCATCTCCACCAAGCCTTGTTAGTACTCTAATATTGTCCTATTCCTCCAAATCGATCAATATTCGCCGGATTCCTCCGAGTCAAATCGTACCACCCTAAGGCAGCTCACTATTTAGTTTTGAATTATCGATAATGATCTATTTAAATGGACTAATGATAGGTTATGCTTAACTAAATTAGAGGCTCAAAAAGTCATTGATCAGGTCCATGCCGGTGACTAGGGCCTTTATATCAATGGCTTTGCTCTCGCAAAGAAAATTCAGTTGTTGGGATATTTTTGGCTCACCCTCATGGCCAATTGCATCGCCCAAGTCAGGCAGTGCCACCAATGCCTGACTTATGGGGACATGCAACATCTGCCATCCACCAAACTTCATCATTTATCTACTCCTTCGCCGTTCTCGGCGTGGGGGATAGACATAATCGGTGAAATTCATCCTTTATCCATAAACGGGCATCGATTCATATTGGTAGCAGTGGATTACTTCTCTAAATCTTGCACCAATGTCACTGCTAAGAATATGGCCAAGTTCATGGAGAAGTATATCTTTGCTCGATATGGACTTCCGTATCATATAGTGTCAGATAATGGGGTACAGTTTCAAGGAGCAACTGCTGATCTGATTGAAAAATACGGGATTGACCATCATAGGTCTTCTCCATACAAACCGCAAGCCAATGGTGCCGTTGAGGCAGCTAATAAATCGGTAAAGAAGATCATTTCAAAGATGATAGCCGATTACAGGGATTGGTCAGATAAGCTACGTTTAGCTCATTAGGGATATCGCACAAGCATCCATACCCTGACTAGTCAAACCTCATTCTCCTTAGTCTACGGAATGGAAGCGGTATTGCTAGTTGAGACTCAAGTAACCTCACTCAATGTCGCACTAGTAGCCAAACTGAAAGAATATGAATGGACTTAGGCGAGGTTCGAACAATTGAATATGATAGATGAATAGAGGTTAAGGGCTCTAGATAATCTCCAAATATACCAGCAGAGCATGGCTCGAGCCTACAGTAGTCGGGTAAGGCACCAAAAGTTCCCCCTGAAAGCTGGTGATTTTATCCTTAAATAGCTGAAACCTTCCACCACCGATCGAGGGGCAAGTTTAGGCCAAATTGGGAAGGACCTTACATCATAAAGAAGATTCTTAGCAAATGAGCGGTTAAGCTTATAGATATGGATGGGAATGAGTTTGTGAACCCCATAAATCAAGACAGGCTTAAGCTTTACCATATCTAAATCAAAAGAAATAAAACAGAAAAAAGAGGAAGCAAAAAAAGTGGATAAAATAATCACCCGCCTTTCAGTCTTTTACTGATTGGACAAAAATTAGGGTCACACACGACGGTTGGTATGCTACAAACTGGTCGTGCAAAAATTAGGCGATAAGTTAGACCCGCTAGAGCGAAAACCCGAAAAGGGCTATCTAGGCAAAAATTAGGGTAAATGAGCAAAGAGAGAGTGTGCCTTCTAGAAAATCAACCTAGGCTAGTTGGCACCAGGAGTTAAGTGAATGGAAATGCTAACCAAACATCATGTTCTTTGTTTTACTTCAATTAATGAAAGTATCTCTTTTTTCAAATTTTGAATGCTTATGTTTATGTGAATGTTGTATCCATACGGTTAAAATAGCTCGAGTAAGCCTAATGCATAGTTCATGTTATTCCAAATCAAATGCACAATAAACAAAAATAATTATGATAAACTGAAAATAGCAAGGTCTATACAAAAGTCAGAATAAGTCTGCTGGATCGAAAACCCAAAAAGGGCGGTCCAGGCAAAAGTTAAGACAAGGTTTGATAGATTGAAAACCCCACGGGTCAGTTTATAAAAAAATTAGAACCAAATAAAAGACATGAAATAAAATAAAGTTTGATAGGTTTGTCACCCTGACTAACCTATGCAAAAGATAGAAATAAAAGAAAGCGTGTCTCAAGCTAAACTTCCTTCATCACCATCATAATATTGAGAAATCCTCCTCAAGGTGGTGGTGGAAAAGGGCTCGTGCCCCTGCTCTACTCGCTCCCCCTTAAGGTGGGCCCACGATCACTCGGACTGAGTCATCATACGTCTAATCTTAGCAATCCATCCTCTGTAGTGTATGTCAATCTCGATGGTCTCTACATGAGCAATATCCAGAGTGTTGAATATGGCCACTATGGCCCACTTCTCCTGGATATGGTTCACCCTTGCTTTGTAGACTTTGATTTGGTTACGAGGCAGCTTGATCGGGACTCTCTATCTTCTACCGTACTGACAGCACAATCTGTAAGGGGTATAGAATTAAGACCTCTCCAGACTAATCAGTTGAACACAGGATCCCCAAGACTTCACAACCATATCTCGGATCCTCCACCATGGGCTTACCCACTGAATCTATGCATCTGTGTATCCCCTCAGAATGGGCATCCAGCTATCAAATGTCAGCTGGTCAAAATCGGCTTACATGAGCCCTCTCCCCCTCAGGTGAACGAGTAAGTACTTCTTCGAGTTCTCCCAAAGTACCTCCTTCAGCTTCAGCTTCTCCATCAGCCATACCTATAAACTAATTTCAGATAAGGCCAAGAAGAAGTGTATAATTCATAGAATTAGGGGATAATGAATACCTAAAGTAGTATGAGGTGATCACCGATAAGGGTCGGATCGGTAGAAGCAGCACCCGTATTTAGCAAGACTTCGGGTAGTCCCGCAGCTATGGGAGAAGCCCCTGTTGACATGGGCCTGATAAGTGAAATCAGCCTGAGTAGGGCAATAAAGCCCACTCCACACATGAATTCTGCCATAAGTAGTAGTGCCACCATAGACAACTAAGCAAGATGAGATCTAGGCGCCCCTTGGCACCACTTCAGAACTGCGGTGAGCTGAAATCTAGGTTTGTCAGGCAGTTAGGACAAAAATGGGCCTACTAAATCTAAATTCCATAACCCTCGGGGCAAGCCATCCATACCAAAATAAAACTTCGGATGTGCCAAGGGCATGTGCTCGGGATATAGAACCCTTAGTATGGCATGGAACTCTTCAAGCAAAGGGCATAGCTCGAAGAATGAGAATCAGAATACATGTCCCATCCGATCCCAAAAAGCAGTTGCGGCCCGAAGGAATTCAGGACTCACAGGCCACGCCATGACATATCAAAACCCCCAAAGCCCAAATTTTTCCAGCTTCTTCCAGTCCGCATTTTCCAGGCTTTATAGAAGCCTCGTAGCTGTTGGTTATAGCTTGCCATAGCAGAATTTGATGAAATGGCTGGATCTAGATTACTAGGCAGTTGATGTCGCCAACGATATTGGTGATGCCACCTACGATATGGATTGAAATGGGGTGATATCAGGTGATGCCGCCGGCGGTATGGACTGTAGTCGACTTTATCTATATTATATAATGGGGTGATATGGGTGGCAACATTAGTGATACCGCCAGTGCCAGGGGAGTATTTTCCTACAATATCAGAACCATTTTTATCAGTTCAGACCTGTGCAAAAAACTGTAAACATCCCTATAATCTGTTTTCAAAACCTGTTCGATCACGAATCCACATTTTATTCAAAATAAAAGCTCGAAGGTGCAAACAATTTAAATATCCCAACACTAAGCCTAAATAAAACCAAAATCACACGACATCCGAAATCCAAAACCAATTAAACCCCAATCTATCAAGGGTATACAAACCAAAACCAAAATCTAGAAAAATAAAAGTAGAAAGAAAAAGCATGAATCTAAGAATGCCCGCTACCACCGTTCGGGTGAGATGTAACATCCTCATTGCCAAGAAGCCAATTGTTGACCTCATCCTCTTCCCTATCCTCAGTCATCGGGATGCTGCTTGACTTGGTGGGCACCATAGAAGGATGGCAGCCTGCTGCCATCTTCACTCCTCTACGGCTTGTCTCACTGGGGTGTGCACAGTCCATATTATGCTTGCTCCTTCTCTCATGAATGGTAGCATCCAGTTGGTTCACTAGCTCAACCACACGACATCAAAGCATCGCATTCTCTTCCTCGTACCTCCTCCAGGCTGCATGGGCATCCGATAGCGAAAGGGCTAAGAAATCCTACGGACAAAGGGATCAACAATAATCCATATCATTGATAACATCCATACATGCATTTCATTTCATCTTAACATGTCATCAATGAGAAATGTACCTAAACAAGCAGAGATTGGCCAATGAGCGTTTCCCTGAGAGCGAAGGCATTTCCAGCCAACCGCTCTGCCTTACTCTGAGCAACCTGAAAAATCCAAAGGGCAATCAAAAGAAGTCCACAAAAAGGGTTATAATAGGAATATGTTCACATTTACACAAGCCTTACATAAGTGGTGTTTTCTGGTATGAAGTTCAGCGTGTGGCTGCTCGAGCTTATATCTCTTGACCAAAAATCACCTCTTGAGTTCACCAGTAGGAATTGGGTTTCTGGAGGGTTTAAAAGGTGCCTATCTATAAACTCGACACCCTCAGGCACGCAATAGTATCGAGTCCTGCTTTCGCCGGCCCGGCCTCTCTTCTTAGAAGGTTCCTGTAAAATACAAAAGGCAAACATAAGCAATCATTTTCAAATCGGACAATTGACATACATAAAAAACAATCGTACCTTTAAAGAATGGTGTTCCCCATGAGACATCGGTGCGCTCCCAACAGTCGTGCCTTCACCTACCCTACCCCCTCCCTAAGGGTTCGCCCTTGCCTTTTTCCTACTCTTCCTTCTCATTATCACTCACTATGCCATTAAGCTGCCTTTTCTCCTCCTACCTCTTCTTCTCATTATGGTACTCAATCGTGTCATTCCTGTTGACATAAGGGCAAATAGGGAGTAGGTGCTGCTAGTGTTGCTTATATAATCCCAGAACGCTCAGAATGACCCGGCTATTCCCCTTAAAGTAGACGACTTTATCTGCCACAAAAGTAATCACCAGGTGTGGCCACCATAAGCCCGTAGGAGGGTCAATGGGCACTAGCTTAGCGGAAGTAGCGACAAAATTCCAATCCCAAACACGCTTCCCCAAATACCGCTCCAAGGATGTAGGGCATTCCATCACAAACCGGTGATGATCCACCTCCTTTGAACCCTAGCCACCTCCACCAAGTTTTCCACCCCGTCAAAAGGATCACAGTTAAGCTGACCAAACAACCAAGCAAATGATCAATGTAAGCATAATGGAAATTCATAAATGAATTTTGTCTACTAATGTTTTGTTTAAGCGTGAAACAGGGATCAAGGTCAAAAGATTGCATACCGAGCTCAATCGCACACTCCTCAGGGACTCCCTATAACTCATCGGATACTTGCTCTTCCCCTCAATGCTACTACACCACCAAGCAAGGAAGTGAGAACTCGGTGGTATAGTGACTATGAACTGGACTGGTGGGAGGATCTGGTGTTCAAAAGCCCAGGCCTACACAAGTAAGCAATTAATCAGTCTGAAGCATCCAAAATAAGGAAAGTGTGCAAATCAAGCAAAGGGAATCAACCAAATGCTTTTGAGAAGGGTATAACTATAAGAGCAAATGGGTAAGTCGAAGGGTTTTCCCTTTCTTACTTGCACCCACGTCTAGTCTGTGGTAAAGCTGTGCCAAGATGGCCCTGGGCCAATTTTTCCCCTTAATGCTGGCCACGTCATCAATAGCAAATATCAACTTATAATTGATTTTCCTGCCCGAAATCGGAAAGAACAGCATGATGAGAAGAGAAATCACCAATGAATTGACACAAGCATCCTGATCCACCACGGGAACTATTCCTACTCCTACCTAATGCTTATGCAGCTCTCCATATGATAATCGCCCCAAGATGGGCTTCAAGCTGAATAACTCAGTCACCCGTCTTACCATGGGCATCTCAGTATGATACTTATCCATGTATACATCAAAGTCGATGACCTCGTCCTTCTATGGGAGCCCGGTCATAGCCACCATGTCAGAAGGTGTGATAGTCACCTCCTTGAATAAGAAGCGAAAGGTGTGAGTGGTTTCGAACCACTTTTTCATCAAAGTAGTCATGGCCGAATAGGAGAGCTTCAGCATTAGAAAGGGCATGATACGTTTATGGCCATCGCAAGCTCGGGATCCTTGTCCATAATGTGATACCACCATTCACTAATTGTCCCTATACCTCCGGTATAGGTCAGTCCATGCGGCTGCAAAAATCAAAAGCAAAATAGATAAGTCCCTGTTTATTTTCTCATCTCTGCTATCTGCTGGGAGGCTGCTGACGTCGCTTCTATATGCAGTGATGCCACCGACGACATTAGCCATACCGCCGGCGGTATGGTTGATATCACTAGAGACATCGCTGTAAACAACAGTGACATCACATCTTCCTAGGCCTTTTTGCAAGGCCTGATGTCACTAACGACATCACTTATATCACCGATGACATCAAAACCTACGGGCACAACCCAGTTTTACCCCAAAATCAAACCAAATCACTCCAAAATTACCAAATTGCAATTAAACGAATTTGAAGCATAAAAATAGAAAAACTCAAGCCTAAATCATGCCATATCAGTTTCTAATCAATCAATTTTGTATTTATAACCCCTATCATGGCAAAATTTTGAGACTAAGGCCGAAATTGAAACTTAACCTAAAAAAGAAAGTTCGAGTTTTGTAGGATTACCTGGACATAGTAGAGATGTTTCTCCTTATCAGGAGTCAAATCACTAATCGGAGAATTTATTTTGTAGCCATACATTTTGTCCATTGCCTTCAAATCATACCCGATGGGAATCAGGCAAAATTTTAGCCCTTCAATGGAAGAATCAGGCAAACCATCCCTAGCCTTGGTAGTTGATTTTTCTTTAAGAGCCTTAGAAATCCTCTTCATGGTTTTTGTGAAAGAGAGAAAGTAGAGAGAAATAAAGATGGGTTATGGTTTCTGTATGCACAGAATGAAGAAAGAGAGAGAGTTTTACTCTTTTAAATCCCCCACATGGAGTTTGAGGAGTTTTAATTTATCTAAAACTACTCATCCATGCCGCCTCTGGCATCAGTTCATACCGCCAGCGACATCAGTCATGCCATTGGCGACATCACCTTCCCTAGTTTGAATTTTGAATTCCTTTAACCAGTTAAAGATGCCACGAGACATCCATACCGCCAGCGACAATAATCAAGATCGTCAGAGGCATCAGTGAGGCTGCCTGCATTATAAAAATACCCCTCTACATCTCTCGGCAGATCCAATGGAATCCTGGCTCCAGCCCCGACATCCCAGGAATCCAGATCATCGGCGGCATTAGCGAGGCTGCCTACATCATTAAAATACCCCTTTACAGCCCTCGATAGATCCAATGGAATCCCGGGTCCAGCCCCAACATCCCTGGACTTCTGATACCCATATTCTTTCAATTATTATGTTTTTACTGTTGATCAAAGGGGTAAAAATATTTTTAGTTTTATAAAATTGACCAAGCAGTAAAAACATCATTTAAGAATTGGTCTAATCTTTTACTTATCGCTTGTTGTAGGAACTACACCTTAAATCTATCATCAAAGCCCAAGTCCGCTTGGCAAATCTATAATGCTCAATTCCAGCTAAGAGGCAACCATTCCACAAAGCTCAAGCCCGACCAAGGGGCATCCTCTCTACAAAGTATAAGCTCGACCAAGGGGTAAACCTCTCCTCAAAGCTCAAGCCCTACCAAAGGGCAACCATTCCACAAAGCTCAAGCCCAACCAAGGGGCAACGTCTCTACAAAGCATAAGCCTGACTAAGGGGCAAACCTCTCCGCGAAGCTCAAGCCCGACCAAGGGGTAACCCATCTATAAAGCATAAGCCCGACCAAGGGACAAATCTCTCCATAAAGCATAAGTCTGACCAATGGGTAACCTCTCCAAAAAGCATAAGTTTGGCCAAGGGGCAACCAATCCACAAAGCATAAGCCCGACCAAGGGCCAAACCAATCCGCAAAGCCCAAGCCCGACCAAGGGGCAGACCAGTTCTCCATCAGGTATCATTCCTAACCCTTGCTCTTTTATGAGATCATACTGACATGTGGCAGCAGTCATCCCCCAATGGGCAGCCTGTGAGCATGGGATTTTACAGTCCCTCTCGTGAGACAATGATGACGTATACCCTATTTTTATTCCTTATAATAAAAATTCTTTTTTAATTTTTATTACCGATGTAAAATTCTCCATGAATTTTATTTTCAAAAAAATTCAGTTCGGCATGTCCAGTAACACGTCCGGTGGTAGCTCAGACAGATGATTTTCACCTGAAAAATATTTTATTCCAAAATACCCTTTAATAATCAAAACATACTTATAATATCTGAGTTTTTTCATCATATCACCCTTTTTTGGATTTTCTCCCCTTTTCCCCGATTTCGGGCATGATTTGTACAACTTTTCAGACCTGGCAGGAAGTTGAGGTCGTTGGTGGCCTCATCAATACCGCCGGCGGCATCACTTCTATCTCTAGAATAGTTGTCCACCTTTTTTGCTAAAATCCAAG
The DNA here is from genome assembly GCA_947683365.1 of Euphorbia pulcherrima. NCBI lineage: Eukaryota > Viridiplantae > Streptophyta > Magnoliopsida > Malpighiales > Euphorbiaceae > Euphorbia > Euphorbia pulcherrima. The sequence continues at coordinate 6,616,296 of CANTUS010000004.1, forward strand.
GGATAAATGGACAAGAGGCAATTTCCAATGGATCTTAGCCTATATAAGGGCCATTTCTCAGCCATTTGAAGGGTTCCAACTTCCCACCACTCAAAATTTAAAGCAAATTTTCAGCATTCTAGCTAGATTTAGTGGAATAAAGTTTAGAAAAGATAAGAAAAGAGGATTCAATCCATCTTTTCTTGGTTTTTCTCTAGTGAACTTCTTGATATTTGAGTGAATTTTAGGTCTAGAAATCACTAAAGCTAGGATTTAGAGACTTAATCACCTCTTACTTCCCAAAATCCTCTTTTGAACCCCCTGAGGGTCATACGGATCACGAAGAGGTGGATTCACGGCCCCGAGGTAAATATTCTGAGTCTCATAGCTCTTTGGCTTTCATTTTGCTTATTTTTTGTGTTTTAGTTGTTGTCTGTGGTTAGTTTTAGGTTTTGGTTGCTTTGTGGCCAAACCAGCTACTGTAAGAAGCTGATCAACCATGCCATCAGCGGCATTGTTGATATCGCCAGTGGCCTCACTTGCCCCTAGTGGCCTCATTTTCTTGTAGGACCCTTTCTTTATTGTACACAAAAAAAGCCATATAGCATGCCAATGTGACTGATACCGCTAGAGGCATCATCAATGCCGCCGGCGGCCTCAGTCATCCTGACGGCATGACTTTTTGGATAGCAGTTGTGTTTCGTTTATTTTTTGGCCTAGTTTAATTTTTGAAGCTAGTATATACAGTGCAACGACGAAGGTCTAAAACCTTCTAAAAATAGACCCCACCCCATACCATGTGGCATTTTCACTAATAATCCGGTTAAAACAATAATCGAGTCTAAAATATGGATATAACGGAATTTTTCCATAAATGCCGATTAAATCCCTCTTTTAGCCATCCAATCGGGCTCCATAAATTGTAAACTAAATATGCCATGCTCATGCTAACTCGAGTATTGTTTGGTTTACTAACTATGCATGCTTCGTGATAAATTCCGTACAACGTGCCGCATATGTGCTAGCCGTTTTTGTGCAGGTAGATTTAGGTTAGATATTTGCTAGGCCTTCTTGCATAGAAAAATGTATAGGATTTGGAAAGCCATGTAATTATTATTTTATTTTCCACATTTATTTTTGGATAACTGTAATAATTATTTATTTACCGCTTTTCAATGCTTGGTAAACGCAATAACTACTTATAAAACCGAAAACACAATAAATAAAGGGGATTAAACAGATTAAGGAAGAATGAAATATTTTAACTTGGCTCAATGTAAAATAGATAACATCATCCAAACTCAGAATCTCTACTTAAGGTATAGTCTACCACCCGGTGGGAAAATCGTACCAAAATTTCTGGGTAGGGCTGAACCGGGTGGCGACTATATTTTAAGTGCTGGATTTCGATCTCACATCCTTTAACACACAAATGGGACTTAAATTCAACATCAATTAATCAACCTTTTCATCACATTAAAATGAGGATTGGTCCCTCAGCACGCTTCACAGTTCTAGTTACTTTTCGACCCCTCATGCTACACATCTCACATAGTCCTTGTGGGTGGAAAAAAGGTCGTCCGCTCACAATAGCCATGATTCTTATTCTTTAGACACCAAGCATATGTTCTTTTTCTCATTTTTAATGTTTACAGAATAGACATTGTTTACTCTAGGTGTATAAAGAATAAGTTGATTAGACTTACTATCATAGATTGAGCATCCTCCAGAATCAAAGGTTACTTTTCTTCCTTTATCGCAGAGTTGGGCTAGACTTAGCAAGTTGAACTTCAGTCCATCAACCAGTGAGACATCTTCTATCTTTAATTAAGATCCAATGGTTCCATGTCCAATCATCTGTCCCTTTTGATTATCTCCAAAGCTTACTTTATCTCCTTGATTCTGGGTTAATGTGATGAAGGCCTTCTCATCACCTTTCATGTGCCTTGAACATCAAATATCAATGTACCAAGTGTGTTGATCTACTCCAGATCTAAGGCATACCTACATCCTGAGATGGGTCTATTCTGCTCGTGCTTGTTTTTTATCTTTTCAAGATCCTCCTTCCCATAGTTCCCTCTATATCCAGCTTCTTGTACACTTGTAGATGGTCTGGTGTGTATCCGGAAGCTAGTTAGGGTGCAAATTCTATTGCATGGTTTCTTTTTTACTTTACAGGTTGCTAATTGTATACAGCCTTAGCTTTTCATTTTCTGTAGTAGTGTATCTTTTGGCTTGTGGTTGCCTGCTAACCTCCTTCACTTTATAGTTGGAAGGCTTTGGATTTTCTTTGGCTGTTGGATGTTGATTTGTTTGCCTGCTCTGCGTTAGGGTCCTTCTTGGTTGTGAAGGGCCTGATCTCCTTCTGAATGATTCCTTCATCAGGGTTAGCTCCCTATCTAACCCCATCAAGTTAGCATTCAATATCTGCACTTGATTTCTCAGAAAGTTCTCTTCAACCATATCTATGTGCTTTGGTGGCTCTTATAAAATTTACATCTTATGTCAATATTTCACCATCTTCAGCAAGCTCCATCACTTATCTCCTTAAGGATTTGATTGCTTTTGTATTCTTCTTCACACTCTTGATCATAATAGCTATAGCTCTAGTAAGGTCAAAGTTAGAAGCAGAATTAAAACAAGAGTTTACCTCAGTATCTGCTGTTTCTGATTCTGATTCTTTGATTTACATTATATCTTGCTCAGAGATATTCTTTCCGGATTGCTCTACTTCGGGATCAGTCAGTGCCATGAATGCACAGTGGGCAGTCTCTTCTACTTCTATTGAAGATGAGTTCCTACTTTCCTCGTTGTTGCTCCAGGTGGCCACCATTGCCTTCTTCTTGTGCTTCTTGGATCTTTTAAGCTTAGAGCATTTTGCTCTGAAGTGGCCTTTCTCCCCACATTTAAAACAAGCAGCTTATTTTTCTAGATCCTTCTTTTCTTCCAGATTCTTTCTAGGTCTATCTCTTCTGGATGTGCCTTCCCTTAGTCTTCGGGGATTCATATTTTCTAGACTTCCTTCTTTCTTTCTTTTATAGGAACCTGTTGAGTTGTCTAGTTAATAGAGCTAGTTGGTCCTTGATACTTTGATATTCCATGACTTGCTCTTCTTCTCTGGATAAAGCTGATCCGGTGGATTCTGCGTTAAGTGCAATAGCTTTCTTCTTCTCTTTAAGCCTCTTCTCAAGTTGGCTATATCTTTCCAGATATAGCTCTTGAGTCAAGAGATTGCCAATAAGCTCATTATAACTATAGAAGTTTAGGTCATGAGCTTCCTCAATGACAGTCTTCTTATTATCCCACTCCTTGGTGAGACTCCGGAGTACTTTCTTGACCATATCTACTTCAAGAATTTCTTTACCAAGCCTGTTCATTTCATTTACTAGATTTGTATATCTAGTGTTCATGCTGCTAATTGATTCTTTTGGCTCCATCTTAAAGGTCTCAAGTTTCTACTGGAGTAGATCAAGCTTGGCCTCTCTTACTTTGTTGCTTCCTTCATAGGTGACTTCCAATTTCTGCTAGATTTCTTACGCAGTCTCACATCTAGATATCCCGTTAAATTCTATTGCACTAAGAGCATAATGAATCAAATTAATAGCATTTACTTTTTCACATAATCTCTTATAATCATTTTCATCCCATAAGCTCGAGGGCTTGCCGGTGGTTAAACCATCTACCTCATGAGTAGGCTCATATGGACCAACTTTAATGGTCATCCATGCCATCATGCTTTGAGCTTGAATGAAATTCCTTATCCAATTTTTCCAAAACGTGTAGTGTTCACCGATCAAGAGTGGAGGTTGGGTAATAGACATACCCTCTAGAAGGCGCTCTGAGTTTTGGAAACTCATTTTGATTCTTAAATGAAAATATGTAGACCTTTAGCTCGAGATTGTTAGATCTCTAGTTTGAGCACTTGCTCTGATACCACTTGTTGGTCTCTGTGAGGGTCTATATAAGGTTAGAGGGGGGGTGAATGACCCTTTTTTGCGGAATTAACATACTTTAAAAAGTTTTGTGTAGCGTGTTTGATGGCTTCCAGATGTTACAATTTTGGATGATACAAATGTAAAATATGATGCAAATATAAATAAAGAGTTAGAGAAAAGCAAACACGATGATTTATACTGGGTCAACCCCGCCTACGTCCAGTCCTCAAAGGTTCCTTCCTTTGAGCTTTTCCACTAGTGTGATTTCTTTCCAACTAGCAGAAATCAAGCCTTACAGTTTGTCTCCGGATGGTACCTCCTTTTGGATGTGGGATACACCACTAAAGGCACCAACCTCTAGTTGAGTCCTTTTGTCTTTAGCAGGATATACCACTTAGACTTCTACCCCAAATCTACTTTGAGTCCTACAGGGAGATCCCACTCAAAGCACGTACTTCAAGCTATATCCCAATCTTAGTACTTACCTAATTAGGAGATGTTTTACACTTTGGTTTCTATCAAAGGTTTTGGTTTTGGACTTCCTTAAGTTTATAACACACTTAGGAATCCTTACAAACTGATTTTCAGTGATTTGGTTCTTGGAGGGATTTGTGAATCTAATTGCTTTCTTGTAAAATCTCTTGTTATATGCTTTTGTGGAATCAACCAGCACTTTCTCAATATGTGAAGCTTCCCTTTTATAGGCTTTGACCATAAATGTAGCCGTTGTGGGTTGGTGAGCTATAATTGAAACTTCACCATTGATTAGATATTCTGGAGCCGTTGATCAATCCATTAGACAGTAGTTTGACCTGTTTCAATTCTTGGGATTGAGGTTGAAAAGATGTTACTGATCATTTTCCTTATTTTTTAGTGTAACCCTCCTTATTGGTCTAGGTGAAAAAGGTTGTTTCCTTTTTCTGCCCGGTGTTAGTCCTTTTGTCCTTTCTCTGAAAAGTGCGAGCTATCTCTTTTGTCTTGCTCACAGGGAAATGATCTTTGGCTTTGTAGACCAAAAGATGGAGGGAAAAAAGTTATAATTGAAACTTTTCCCATTGTCTTGATATTTGAGTTTTCTGGATGTCTTCAGACTCAATATCACCGGATCTGACTTTATTCGGATACTTAGCAATCAGTTCTTCTAGATGCTGATCTTGAATGATTCAAAGTTTGTTTCCTTTCCAAACTTTAACCGGATGCTCTCAGTATATGCTTAGGTACTTGTAGTCTTCAATGGTACCCTTATTGCTGGATTTTGGCCACATGCTTCCATTTGGATTTAGGAGATTACATAAGTATATTTCTTTGAATTTTTGTTTCTTTTAAACCTGATTCGGATTTTTATTTTTATGAGATTCCGAATCATTGTTTTCGCACATAAAAATCTATTTTGTAAAAGAAATCAAACAAAAACCACTTTATACTAGCATTATAACATGTGCAAAAAACAAAAAATACAAGCATATATTTTTATGAAAGAAATCAAACAAAAATAATATTTATACCAGCATTATACCAGGTGCGAAGAACCAAATTCATAAAAAATCTATTTTATGAAAGAAATCAAACAAAACCCACTTTATACCAGCATTATACCAAGTGTGAAAAACAAAAAACACAAGCATATATTTTTATGAAAGAAATCAAACTAAAACCATCATTATACCAGGTGTGAAGAATCAAAACTATAAAAATTTATTTTATGAAAAAATCAAACAAAAATCACTTTATACCAGCATTATACAATATGTGAAAAACAAAAAACATAAACATATATTTTTATGAATGAAATCAAACAAAAATCACATCTATACCAGCATTATACCAGGTGTGAAGAACCAAAACCATAAAAATCTACTTTATGAAAGAAATCAAAGAAAACCCACTTTATACCAGCATTATACCAGGTGTGAAAACAAAAAACACAAGCATCTATTTTTATGAAAGAAATCAAACATAAACCAGCATTATACCAGGTGTGTAGAATCAAAACCATAAAAATCTATTTATGAAAGAAATCAAACAAAAACCACTTTACACCAGCATTATACTAGTATTATACCGGGTATGAAAAACAAAAATCATAAGCATTTATTTTTATGAAAGAAATCAAACAAAAACCACATTTATACCAGCATTATATCCGGTGTGAAGAACCAAAACCATAAAAATCTATTTTATGAAAGAAATTAAACTTATACCAGTATTACACCAGGTGTGAATAACAAAAAACACGAGCATCTATTTTTATGAAAGAAATCAAACAAAAACCACATTTATACAATCATTTTACCATGTTTATATCATGTGTGATTAAACAAAATAGTAATCAAACAAACAATACGTTTATATTAGCATTATACCAGGTTTATACCGACATAACAAACAAAAAATACATTTACCAGGTGCGACTAATCGAAAAACACATTTATACTAGCATTATACCAACAGAATGTAACAAAGTTGTTAAATGTGAAGGAACATACAAATGTTGTGTTCTACCCCTGTTTTGGGTATAAAAATTGTGAGATAAAGTTTATATTGATATTCTTTATGGGCTTTAGCCAAGTTATTTTCTTTTCCCTTTAGGCCAACCGGTTGATATAATTGATTATACATTTACCATTTATCAAAGGTGGTACGTGCAAAACCAAAGAATCAGAGTTTATTGTGCAAATTCAAGGGAAGAAATTAGTTGAATTAATGTTCAAAATACTCCATCTTTTAGCCTATCAGACAAAAGTCTACAGCATGCATTTAATTTGTAGAAAAATAATGCATACTGCACCCAAAGACTTAGAATATGCATTGCAAATAAGTTGGATGTCACAAAATTCGTAGCTAATTTTCTATCCCTACAAAAAAAATCTTATTGTCATTTTCTGTGGTAGAAAAAAGCAAAGAATACTGAAGTTATATGCCATTTTCTTTAGTAGAAAAAAAGCAAATAATACTGAAGCTATATTAGTGGATACAAATAAGAGTTAAGCAATTATCAATATCAATTATGACTTTTATAACTAATAAAACAAAATATTCTTCTTCTTCATCCAAATTTTTCAAAACTGCAAATTGTATTAGCCACCTCTGTTGACCTTAAAAATTAGTTTTATGCTTACTTTTCTTTCTAAAAATAAACACACATAGCTCTATAAAGTTCACTCATCCCCTCCTTAATCCTTCCATACCCAATACCCACAATGGATTATTTCTCTACAAATTTTGTAGCCATTATTGGGGCAGCTGCATTGTTTGTAATTTACAATTTATGACGGAATAAAATAAATACCACCACAAAATCTTTACCACCCCAAGTTTCGGGCGCCTTGCCGCTCATAGGCCACCTTCATCAACTTAGGGAGAAGAGACCTCTTGCCAGAATATTAGGCAGTCTGGCTGATAAGTACGGCTCGATATTCATGATCCGGCTGAGAATGCACTGAACCGTTGTGATCAGCAACAACAAGATAATGAAGGAGTTCTACACAACAAATGACAAATTTGTGGCTTCGAGACCTCGATCAACTATGAACCGAATCCTCAGTTTCAACTATGCAAACTTTTCATTCTCACCTTATGGTTCGTACTGGCAGGGTATTAAAAGCTGACGATAATTGACCTTCTATCCACCCACCGAATCACGTTGATGAAGCATGTTCAATTGTCAGAAGTGAGTCATATGATGACAGAGTTGTCCTTAAAGTGTAAAGAAACAACAATGATCTTATCAAGGTTGACTTGAGTGAATTGTTTGAAAGCATGGTGATGAATATGATGACAAGCATGATTATTGGCAAGTGGTTTAGCAATCAGCATGGTAACCGAATTAATGTTAATACGGGACGGGATATCGGTGAAATCTTGAAGGATTTCATGACTGTTGTCGGTGCTGTTGTTACTTCGGATATGATTCCGTTCCTCGGAAGGATGGAATACTTCAGAACAATGGAAAATTCCAAGAGAATAGTAAAGGAACTAGATGATATGATGGATAGTTGGGTCCAAGAACATGAATCCAATGTTAGGCCTAATAATAGATTACGAGAAAAATAATAGCAGCAGAATAAAAAGACACGCAGACTTTTACGTGGAAACCCCAAATGAATTAGGGAAAACCACGGGACCAATTCCGAATAATTCTTCTACTATGAAAATAATAGTAGGTACACTAAGAGATTACAAAATAGTGGCACTCAAGTGTTTCCCAAAACCTCACTATTTTTTATTTTACCCAACTCTTAGGAACCCTTTTCCTAAGTTTCTCTACACAAATAATATTTTTTCTGTGTTTTCTTCCTCTCCTTGCTTTCAGTTGAGGCAGAAGCCTCTCTATTTATAAGAAATACAAACGCGTATGGCCGAATTATGCACAGTAATTTTACTGCGCATTTTTTGAAAAAAAAAGTTCTGCCGACCTGCCTCTTTTTTTTTATAATTTAAAATTGTGGGTCCCACAAGAATGGAGGGACACCAAACAACAAATCTCCCCCTCCCGACTACATTGTGGGACTCTCCATCCCGGTTACTTTGATGCACTAATCGAACTTTTCTTTTGGAACGACCTTTGTCAGCATATCAGCAGCATTATTGTTTGTATGAATCTTCTGCAACTTGAACTCTTTTTCTTCAATGGCAAGTCTGAGCCAATGATATCTTACATCAATATGTTTCATCCATGCATGATACATAGTATTTTTGCTCAAGTCTAGTGCACTTTGACTATCACAATAAACTATGTAGTCTTCTTCTTGCACACCCAATTCTTGAAAGAATCGCTTTAACCAAAGCATTTCCTTTCCTGCTTCTGTTGCTGCAACGTACTCTGCTTCAGTTGTTGATAATGAAACACACTTTTGTAATCGTGACTGCCATGAAATAGCTCCCCTTGAGAATGTAAATAAGTAACCTGATGTAGATTTTCTTTCATCAAGGTCACCAGCCATATCTGCATCTGTGTAACTAATAAATGCTGGCTTTTTAGCTCTAAAGGTTAAACATAACTTTAAAGTTCCTCTCAGGTATCTAAAGATCCATTTAACTGCTTCCCAATGTGTATTCTGGGGATTTGACAGGAATCTACTCACAACTCCAACTGCATGAGTAATGTCTGGTCTCGTACATACCATTGCATACATTAAACTTCCGAGCACTGAAGAATATGGAACATTTGACATATTTTCTCTATTTTTCTCTGTTGAAGGCTAGGATTTCTTACTCAACTTGAAATGAGAGGCAAGTGGAGTGCTAACTGGTTTAGCATTCTTTATATTGAACCTTTCTAGTACCTATTCAATACATTTTTCTTACGATAACCACAGCCTATAAGACCTCCGATCTCGGGTAATCTCCATTCCAAGAATTTGCCTTGCCGATCCCAAATCCTTCATGTCAAACGCCTTAGATAAATCACACTTCAACTTACTAATCATTTTGGCATCTGGCCTAATGATTAGCATATCATCAACATATAAGAGAAGAATGACAAATTTTCCATCAGGGAATTTCTGGACATATACACATGGATCAGTTTCTGTCCTCTTGTATCCTTGATTCACCATGAAGGAATCAAACTTTTTATACCTTTGCCGTAGGGCTTGTTTTAACCCATACAAACTTTTCTTCTGGCGAAAAACCATGTCCTCCTTTCCCTTAACCTTGAAACCTTCTGGTTGTTCCATATAAATTTCTTCTTCTAAATCCCCATGCAAGAACGCGGTCTTTACATCAAGCTGTTCTAACTCAATGTCTAAGCTGGCTACAAGACCTAGCACAACTCGAATGGAACTCATTTTCACAACCGGTGAAAAAATCTCGTCAAAGTCGATACCTTTCTTTTGAGCAAAGCCTTTGACAACCAATCGAGCTTTGAATCTCACTAGGTTTCCGTCATCTTTCTTTAGCTTATACACCCATTTGTTCTTGAGTGTTGCCTTCCCTTTAGGAAGTTTCACCAGCTCGTATGTGTCATTCTTCTTCAAAGAATTCATCTCCTCCTACATGGCCTTCATCCAACAATCTTTATCTTTACAAGATTGCACATCTCGGAAGCTTTCAGGCTCCCCCTCATTAGTGATTAAAATGTAATCAGAACTATAGTATTTTGTAGATGGTTGGCATTCTCTTATTGACCTCCCTAATTGAGGTTCTTTGTCTGGTAGAATGGGGTTCTCGGGCTCCCCCTGCTCAATACCCTCTTCATTCATATCTTCATCTGCAATCGTATCTTGATCCCTCACAACTGGGTCTTCATCTCCATCTAGTTCTGATAGATGCATTCTTCTATTTGTGGTATCATCTGATAGAATGCTCTCTGGTGTAATATCAATAACACTATCACTTATATATCTTTCGCCGATGATATCATTCTCATGAAATACAACATCTCGGCTCCTTACAATTTTCTTTTTCACCGGATCCTATAATTTATCGTCGAACTCTTCATCTCCATAACCGATAAAAGTGCAAGGAACTGATTTATCATCAAGCTTTAGCCTTTGTTCTTTAGGAACTTGCATAAATGCCTTGCAGCCAAATACCCTCAAGTGAGAGTATGAGATATTTCTACCTGTCCAGACCCTCTCAGGAATATCAAAATCCAAAAGTGCTGAAGGTAGTCGGTTGATAAGATAGCCAGCAGTATTGACAACTTCTCCCCAAAATGACTTAGGTAAGGTAGCCATTTTGAGCATGGATCTAACTCTTTTGACAATGGTACAATTCATTCATTCAGCAGCGCCATTGTGTTGAGGTGTACCAGGAACTGTCTTTTTATGCCTGATACTATGTTGACTACAGTAATCTTTGAACTCCTTGGAGATATACTCACCACCATTATCTATGCGTAAACACTTCAGTGGCACTCCAGTCTCCCTTTCCACCATTGTATGGAATTGCTGAAAGTGTTTGAATACTTCATCCTTTGTACGCAGCAAATAAATCCATGTCTTCCTTGAGAAATCATCAATGAAGGTAAGAAAGTATCTGCTTCCTCCAATGGATTTTGTATCCATGGGACCACAAACGTCAGAGCGTACTATCTCTAACTTATTATTTCTCCTTCTAGAGCTTTTCTGAAATGAAACTCGATGTTGCTTCCCAAATAAACAGTGATCACACGGGCTAATTTTTCCTTTGGCTAATTGGATGAGGGACTTTTTAGCCAGAATATTCAACCCTTTCTCACTAACATGCGCTAGTTGCCTATACCATAAATTTGGTGAAGCATCATCTCCAACTGTATTCAGTTGACTCGCACATATTATTGCGTGCATTTTGTATAGCGAGCAACACAATCTTCCTTTCACCACCACCAACGCTCCTTTGGTGAGTTTCCAATTTCAATTGCCTGTATGACTGTGATAACCTTCCTTGTCTAATACACTAATAGACAATAGGTTCAACCCAAGATCTGGAATGTGTCGCACATTTTTAAGTGTTAACGTGCATCCGATACTTGTCTTCACGCAGATATCACCGATTCCCACCATTTATGAGACACCATTATTTCCCATTCTAATAGTACCAAAATCACCGGCTTTATATGTTGAGAAGTATTCCCCTTTTGGAACATAGTGGTATGAGGCACTAGAATCTACAATCCACTCAGAATCTACATCTTGAACATGACAACAATCAGCATCATGAGATACTAAAGCCACCTCTCCATCTTTTTTTGTGGCTATAGCAGACGTATTTTTGTCATTATCATGACTTCGATTTGATTTCTCTTGTTTAAAGAAATGGCAGTTCCTTTTGATGTGGCCCTACTTTCCACAGTGGTAACATGACCTCTTCTCCTGGGACTTGGATATATCTTTCGATTTTCCATTCCCACGACCCCTACTCTTGCTTCGACCCCTGTTTTCCGTGACAAGGGCTTGTGAACTAGTACTGGCAATGTCTTTTCCACGAAGTTCTTCATTAAGTAGGCTATTCTTTACCATAGACATTGTTACCACACCATTTGGAGCTGAGTTACTCAGTGATACAATAAGAGTATCCCAGCTATCTGGTAGAGTTCCCATCAAAAGACATGCTTTCATCTCATCATCCAAGGACATACCGGTGACTGCTAACTCACTTATGAATCCTTCAAAGTCGTTCAGGTGTTGTGTGATTGATCGTCCCTCTGTAAGTTTCAAGTTCATGACTTTGCGAATCATGAACACTTTTCCTTGAGCATTTTTAGCCTCGTACATATCCTCTAGCTTCTTCCAGAGAACTTTGGGATCTGTTTCATTCCTCACGTGGTTGTACAGGCTAGCATCTATCCATTGGCGTACTGTACCCAATGTCTGCTTCTTCAACTTTATCCACTGCTGATCTTTCATATCCTTCGGCTTTGCGTCGTCACCCTCAATTAGATCATACAAATCTTTGCAATTGAGGTAGTCCTCCATTCTGGATTTCCACATTGAATAATTTGTATCCGTCGATTCGATCATTACACCGTCATTTGCCATGTCGAAAATTTAAGAATGGTAAAATTTTACTATTCACAAATTTCACTATTCATATAAATGGTGACTTTATATGTGAATAGTATCATATATCCAAATAATACTTGTATATTGGAATAGTAACAGTACGTATACTTAAATAATACTATTCATAAAAGATGGTCGAATATGAATAGTATTATATATGAATACTATTATATATGAATACTATTATTCAAGTTACTATTTTACTATTCACTCAAATTACGTATCTACGACGGTTTTTCGAACGGATTGCGCCACCGGATTTATCGTAATTTTCTCGTCGTTGTGGTATATTTTTTTTGAAAAATATATATCCACGGATTTTACTGATAAAACAACCTTCGGCTTTGATACCACTTGTTAGGCCCAATAATAGATTACGAGAAAAATAATAGCAGCAGAATAAAAAGACATGCAGATTTTTACGTGGAAACCCCAAATGAATTAGGGAAAAACCACGGGGCCAACTCCGAATAATTCTTCCACTATGAAAATAATAGTAGGTACACCAAGAGATTACAAAATAGTGGCACTCAAGTGTTTCCCAAAACCTCACTATTTTCTCTCTTACCCAATTCTTAGGAACCCTTTTCCTAAGTTTCTCTACACAGATAATATTTTATCTGTGTTTTCTTCCTCTCCTTGCTTTCAGTTGAGGCAGAAGCCTCTCTATTTATAGGAAATACAAATGCGGCTGAATTATGCACAGTAATTTTACTGTGCATTGAAAAAAAATTCTATCGACCTGCCTCTTTTTGTTTTTTTATAATTTAAAATTGTAGGTCCCACAAGAATGGAGGGACACCACGCAACATCCATTGGTAACGCGAAGGAAAACAAGTATTTTATAGATGCTTTACTTTCCAATGTTGAGGATGACACTGAGTTAGGCAATTCACGTAGAACCATTATTAAAGCTACTATATTGGTGAGATTAATTCTCTTAAAATTCACAAAACACATGCTATGAATACATAATATTATGGATTTTTGTACATGGTTCTAGCAATAAGTGTCCATCCATCCACAAATTGACACTTGTAATTCACTTTTGGTTAAAAAAACTTTAATGAGAATTTGATTGGAGGAGAATTACAAGTGTCAACGAATAAATAGATGGGCACTAATCCAACATGGATTACCGGGTGTAAAAAAACACTAATATTAGTGACCGAGCCCGTAACTAATAATAGGGATAAAAAAATATAAAAATTATAAACATATTGCAAGAAAATAACTGATTAAAATTTGCTTTTCCATAAAAAGAGTACTCATTCAATACTTCCTTACATCTTCTTTAGATTAGTCAAACACTCGGAAAGTTCAACATCACCAATGTGTTGGAGATGTGAGGTTGGTAATCCCACTTTGGAAATATAAGGTAATGGTGAGTGATATATAAGTGAAGTATATTGGGCCTTAACATTAGCCAATTGGTTTTGTGTTAGATGGGCTCAACCCCACTTGTATGCTCACTCATCCTATCGATCCCAACATTCTCGAGGCTTTCGGATTCTCTACATGGAATCAGAGTAGAAGATGGTCGGACTGTCAATGATCCTGGGTTCTTATTAAAGTCTTGGTGGAGTTGGGCTAGCGAAGAAGGCTAGACCCGTTGATGACCCTGAGCCTCGATGAAATAAGCCAAGGAATGTTTGGCAAGTGGCAACTGGTCCAGACCTAGTTGTGCTTGAGGGGGAGTGTTGGAGATATCCCACATGGGAAACAAACAATGACAAAGAGTGGTATATAAATGGTGTAGATTAGGCCTTAACATAAGCAAATTGGTTTTGTGTTAGATGGGCTTAACCCCACTTGTGTGCTCACTCCCCTATTGAGCCCAACACTCTCCCGGCCCATGGATTCTCTACATGGTATCGGAACGGAAGAAGGCCTGACAGTCGAAATGATCCTTGGTTTGTGTGTAAAGTCCTGGTAGAGTTTGGGCTACAGAGAAAGGCTAGACCCGGTGTTGACCTTGAGCCTCGGAGATGATAGGCCAAGGAATGTTGGCAAGTGATAACTAGTCCAGGCCCAATTGCACTTGAGGGGGAGTGTTGGAGATGTGAGGTTAGTAATCCCACATTGGAAATATAAGGGAATGGTGAGTGATATATAAGTGGAGTATATTGGGCCTTAACATAAGCCAATTGGTTTTGTGTTAGATGGGCTCGACCCTACTTGTATGCTCACTCATCCTATCGAGCCCAATGCTCTCGAGGCTCACGGATTCTTTACACAATGAACATATTTGTCACGCAATGTTTTAACAACAAAAAATACTTTGTCACAAAATTTTGCATATTTAGTTTTTAAAATTATGTTTTTATGTGTATAAATATTTAATTATTTCGTAATGAAAGTTGTGTTGCAGACTCTTATGATTGCAGGCTCAGATACTACATCCATCACAATGACATGGTTGGTCGCGTGTTTGTTGAACAATAAACGTGTATTAAGCTTAGCCCAAGAGGAGCTTGACCAAAAAGTTGGAAGGGAAAGGACGATGGAAGAATCTGATATCGAAAAATTGGTATATCTCAATGCAATCATTAAAGAGATACTACGTTTATATCCGGCAGGTACACTAGCTGTAGCTCGAGAGGCAATGGAAGATTGCACCCTCTATGGATACCACGTACCAAAAGGCACCCATATTATAACAAATCTATAGAAGTTACATCGCGACCCAGATGTCTAGCAAAACCCTAATGAATTTCGACTGGAAAGATTCTTAACGAGCCAAGTGAATGTCGAGTATACGAGTCAGCATTTTGAGTTCGTACCATTTGGGTCTGGAAGAAGAAAATGTCCTAGATATAACTTTGCAATGTAGGTGATTCAGTTAACAATTGCTAGATTTCTTCAAGGGTTTACTGTTAAAACTCCAAATAATGAGTCTATAGACAAGACCGAGAGCTTAAATATTACCTTATCAAAGGAAACACCTCTTGAAGTTATGATTACTCCACGCCTTCTTCCACAACTTTATGAATAACTGATAAGTAACTTTACAAATAAGTTAATGTGTGAGTGCGTTACTCTCTTCATATATAATAACAATAAAAACACAAGTATTATTTATCCTAGTTATTAATAGTTTTGGAGTTATAACATAAGTAATATGGTCTTGTCTGCATAAAACAAACTGGGAAATTATACAGAGAACCAAGTACTTTTTACTCTTTTTATTGGATGATTGACATGTAGTCTATTTTAATATAATAACAATAATAATAATAATAATAACAATAATAATAACAACAGTAACAACAACATGTGGCTAAATGTCAATCATCCAACGAAATTGATATAAAATACTAGTTGCGCCGTATAAAAACCCAAAATAAAGAGTACTTATCCATCTTTTAACTATTTTTCTTTTTTTTAATTAATTATGTAGATGCTATAGGCTTTTGTCCATTTAGTTTTTGTTAAATAACATTAATTTTATTAATTTGTTACACAAATGATGTCACCATAGAAATATTGGTATTAGAAAATAATTACTATAGAAAAACCGGTTCATTACACACAAAAAAAATATTATTTTAGCATAAGCACAAACTTTGTGTGATTTATACTTTGCTTATACCGGTATAAAGTGAAAATTGCGCACTTTATACCCCTCTTATTTAGCAAGTATACTTGAGAGAAATCTCTCCATCGCACGCATATGTAATTGCAAGAATTCTGCCCAAGTGCACCGCCCTTATTCATGTTGTATAAGTATATGAAAAGAATATTATCAAAAATATATTATATAAATTTAGTGTTGAAAATAAAAGTAAAATAAACAAAATATTCTAAAATTATTACAATTTAAGACGAAAAAACTAAGCCCAAAAAGGGAATAGAAGAAGGGAAAATGTGAAATAAAAAAGAAGAATGAGAAGAATGTATGTGTAAAATGTGATCCAAAATAAAACTAAAAAACAAGTCATCGTCCCAAACAATTAAGAAAGTAGAGATATGACTCATCTTCTAAAGGACAGAAAATGGCAATTTAGCTTGGCCTAGTCTATTTTTTTACTGAAGAATATTGTCTCTATGTGAAATCATAATCAATTATAGTTTTAATTGTTAAGTCCAATAATAGATTACGAGAAAAGATAATAGCAGCAGAATAAAAAGACACAAAGATTTTTACGTGGAAACCCCAAGTGAATTAGGGAAAAACCACGGGACAAACTCCAAATAATTCTCCAATATAAAATAATAGTAGGTACACCAAGAGATTACAAAATAGTGGCACACAAGTGTTTCCCAAAACCTCACTATTTTCTCTCTTACCCAACTCTTAGGAACCCCTTTCCTAAGTTTATATGCATAGATTATATTCTTATATCTGTGTTTTTCAATCTCTGGCTGAAATGAGGCAGAATGCCTCTCTATTTATAGGAATTGAAAGACGCGTGAAATGTTGTCTTTGAATTCCTTTAATTGCACCACCAATCACCACCGAATTCGGTTTTTATTTTTCTTTTTTTCTTTTTTTAATAATTTCAGTGGATCCCACATTTAAAGGGACACCATTCAACAAATCTCCCCCTCCCAACTACATTGTAGGACTCTCCATCCCAGTTGCTTTGACTCACTGATCAAACTTTTATTTTGGAACGACCTTTGTCAGCATTTCGGCAGCATTGTTGTTTGTATGAATCTTCTGCAACTTGAACTCTTTTCAATGGCAAGTCTGAACCAATGATACCTTACGTCAGTATGTTTTATCCGCGCATGATACATAGTATTCTTGCTCAAGTCTAGTGCACTTTGACTATCACAATAAACTATGTAGTCTTCTTCTTGCACACCTAATTCTTGAAAGAATCGCTTTAACCAAAGCATTTCCTTTCCTGCTTCTGTTGCTGCAACGTACTCTGCTTCAGTTATTGATAATGAAACACACTTTTGTAACTGTGACTACCATGAAATAGCTCCCCCTTCGAATGTAAATAAGTAACCTGATGTAGATTTTCTTTCATCAAGGTCACCAGCCATATCCGCATCTATGTAACCATCAAGTGTTGGCTTTCCACCTCCAAAGGTTAAACATAACTTTGAAGTTCCTCTCAGGTATCAAAAGATCCATTTAACTGCTTCCCAATGTGTCTTCTGGGGATTTGACAGAAATCTACTCACAATGCCAACTGCATGACCGATGTCTGGTCTTGTACACACCATTGCATACATTAAACTGCCGACCGCTGAAGAATATGGAACATTTGACATATCTTCTCTATTTTTCTCCATTGAAGGGTAGGATTTCTATCTCAACTTGAAATGAGCGGCAAGTGGAGTGCTAATTGGTTTAGCATTCTTCATATTGAACCTTTCTTGCACCCATTCAATATATTTTTCTTGCGATAACCACAGCCTGCTGGACCTCCAATCTCGGATAATCTCCATTCCAAGAATTCACCTTGCCAGTCCCAAATCCTTCATGTCAAACGCCTTAGACAAATCACACTTTAACTTACTAATCATTTTGGCATCTGGCCCAATGACTAGCATATCATCAACATATAGGAGAAGAATGATAAATTTTCCATCAGGGAATTTCTGGACATATACACATGGATCAGCTTCAGTCCTCTTGTATCCTTGATTCACCATGACTGAATCAAACTTTTTATACCATTACCGCGGGGCTTGTTTTAACCCATACAAACTTTTCTTCAGGCGACAAACCATGTCCTCCTTTCCCTTGACCTCAAAACCTTCTGGTTGTTCCATATAAATTTATTCTTCTAAATCCCCATGCAAGAATGCTTCTTTACATCAAGCTGTTCTAACTCAAGGTTTAAGCTGGCTACAAGACCTAGCACAACTCGAATGGAACTCATTTTCACTACTGGTGAAAAAATCTCATCAAAGTCGATACCTTTCTTTTGAGTAAAGCCTTTGACAACCAATCGAGCTTTGAATCTCACTAGGTTTCCATCATCTTTCTTCAGCTTGTACACCTATTTGTTCTTAAGTGTTCTCTTCCCTTTTAGGAGTTTTACTAGCTCGTACGTGTCATCCTTCTTTAAAGAATTCATCTCCTCCTGCATGGCCTTCATCCAACAATCTTTATCATTACAAGATTGCACGTCTTGGAAGCTTTCAGGCTCCCCCTCATCAGTGATTAAAATATAATCAGAACTGGAGTATTTTGTAGATGGTTGGCGTTCTCTGACTGACCTCCTTAATTGAGGTTCTTCTTCTGGTAGAATGGGGTTCTCTGGCTCCCCCTACTCAATACCCGCTTCATTCGTATCTTCATCTACAATCACATATTGATCCCTCACAACTGGCTCTTCTTCTCTATCTGGTTCTAATTGATGCATTCTTCTTTCTGTGGCATCATCTGATAGAATGCTCTTTGGTGTTATATCGATAACACCGTCACTTATAGATCTTTCACCGATGATATCATTCTCGTAAAATACAACATCTCAGCTCAGTACAATTTTCTTTTTTACTTGTTGCCGAACTCTTCATCTTCATAACCGACAAAAGTGCAAGGAACTGATTTATCATCAAGTTTTAGCCTTTGCTCTTTAGGAACATGCATAAATGCCTTGCAGCCAAATACCCTCAAGTGAGAGTATGAGATATTTCTACCTGCCCAGACCCTCTCTGGAATATCAAAATCCAAAGGTGCTGAAGGTAGTCGGTTGATAAGATAGATAGCAGTATTGACAGCTTCTCCCCAAAATGACTTAGGTAAGGTAGCCATTTTAAGCAAGGATCTAACTCTTTTGACAATGGTACAATTCATTCATTCAGCAGCGCCATTGTGTTGAGGTGTACCAGGAACTGTCTTTTTATGCCTGATACTATGTTGACTACAATAATCTTTGAACTCCTTGGAGATATACTCACCACCATTATCTATGCGTAAACACTTCAATGACACTCCAGTCTCCCTTTCCACCATTGTATGGAATTGCTGAAAGTGCTTGAATACTTCATCCTTTGTGCGCAGCAAATAAATCCATGTCTTCCTAGAAAAATCATCAATGAAGGTAAGAAAGTATCTTCTTCCTCCAATGGACTCTGTATCCATGGGACCACAAATGTCAGAGTGTACCAGCTCTAACTTATTATTTCTCCTTCTAGAGCTTTTCTGAAATGAAACTCGATGTTGCTTCCAAATAAACGGTGATCACACGAGTTGATTTTTCCTTTGGCTAATGGGATGAGGGACTTCTTAGCCGGTATATTCAACCCTTTCTCACTAACATGCTCCAGTCGCCTATGCCACAAATTTGGTGAAGCATCATCTCCAACTGTATTCAGTTGACTCGCACATATTGTTGCATGCGTTTTGTATAGCGAGCAACACAATCTTTCTTTCGCCACGACCAATGATCCTTTGGTGAGTTTCTAATTTCCATTGCCAGTATGATTATGATAACCTTCCTTGTCCAATACACTAACTGACAACAGGTTCAATCGAAGATCTGGAATATGTCGCACATTTTTAAGTGTTAATGTGCATCCGACACTTGTCTTCAGGTAGATATCACCGATTCCCACCATTTGTGAGACACTATTATTTCTCATTTTAATAGTACCATAATCGCCTGCTTTATATGTTGAGAAGTATTCCCTTTTTGGAACACAGTGGTATGAGGCACAAGAATCTACAATCCACTTGGTATTTGCATCTACAACGTGACAACAATCTGCATCATGAGATACTAAAGCCACCTCTCCATCTTCTTTTGTGACTGTAGCAAATGTATTTTTGTCATTATCATGACTTCGGTTTGCATTCTCTTGTTTAAAGAAACGGCAATTCCTTTTGATATGGCCCTGCTTTCCACAGTGGCAGCATGACCTCTTCTCCCGGGACTTGGATCTATCTTTCGATTTTCCATTCCCACGACCTCTACTCTTGCTTCGACCCTTGTTTTCCAAGACAAGGGCTTGTGAACTGGTACTGGCAACGTCTCTTCTATGAAGTTCTTCATTAAGTAGGCTATTCTTTACCATAGACATTGTTACACCACCATTTGGAGCTGAGTTAGTCAGTGATACAATAAGAGTATCCCAGCTATCTGGTAGAGTTCCCATCAAAAGACATGCTTGCATCTCATCATCCAAGGACATACCGATGACTACTAACTCACTTATAAATCCTTCAAAGTCATTCAGGTGTTGTATGATTGATCGTCCCTCTGTCAGTTTCAAGTTCATGACTTTGCGAATCATGAACACTTTTCCTTGAGCATTTTTAGCCTCGTACATATCCTCTAGCTTCTTCCAGAGAACTTTGGGATCTATTTCATTCCTCACGTGGTTGTACAGGCTAGCATCTATCCATTGGTGTACTGTACCCAATGTCTGCTTCTTCAACTTTATCCATTGCTGATCTTTCATGTCCTTCGGCTTTGCGTCGTCACCCTCAATTGGATCATACAAATCTTTGCAATTGAGGTAGTCCTCCATTCTGGATTTCCGCATTGAATAATTTGTATCCGTCAATTTGATCATTACACCGTCATTCGCCATGTCGTAAATTTAGAATGGCAAAATTTTACTATTCACGAATTTCACTATTCACATAAATAGTGACTGTATATATGAATAGACCGTATACCCAAATAATACTTGTATATTGGAATAGTAATAGTATACCT
The DNA here is from genome assembly GCA_947683365.1 of Euphorbia pulcherrima. Lineage (NCBI taxonomy): Eukaryota > Viridiplantae > Streptophyta > Magnoliopsida > Malpighiales > Euphorbiaceae > Euphorbia > Euphorbia pulcherrima. The sequence continues at coordinate 6,637,326 of CANTUS010000004.1, forward strand.
CCCGTATACTTAAATAATAATATTCATAAAAGATGGCCGAATATGAATAGATTTATATATGAATACTATTACTCAAGTTACTATTTTACTATTCACTCAAATTGCGTATCTGCGACGGTTTTTCGAACGGATTGCGCCATCGGATTTATCGTAATTTTCTCGCCGTCGTGGTATATTTATTTTTGAAAAATATATCCACGGATTTTACTGATAAAACAACCTTCGGCTCTAGTACCACTTGTTAGGCCCAATAATAGATTACGAGAAAAGATAATAGCAGCAGAATAAAAAGACACAAAGATTTTTACGTGGAAACCCCAAATGAATTAGGGAAAAACTACGGGACAAACTCCAAATATTTCTCCACTGTAAAATAATAGTAGGTACACCAAGAGATTATAAAATAGTGGCACACAAGTGTTTTTCAAAACCTCACTATTTTCTCTCTTACCCAACTCTTAGGAACCCCTTTCCTAAGTTATATGCACAGATTATATTCTTATATCTGTGTTTTTCAATCTCTGGCTGAAATGAGGCAGAATGCCTCTCTATTTATAGGAATTGAAAGACGCGTGAAATTCTATCTTTCAATTCCTTTAATTGCGCCACCAATCACCACCGAATTCGGTTTGCATTTTTCTTCTTTTTATTTTTTTTAATAATTTCAGTAAGTCCCACATTTAAAGGGACACCACTCAACACTAATTAAATATGGACAAACATAAAGTCAAGTCCCCTTACATATCCCAGAATCAACTGCTCTAACTTGGCCTGGTCCATTACATATTCATAACATGTTTATTATTTAGGTAAACTTACCAAAATCGTCTAAATTTTAACATTTATTTAGTACAAAGTTATGAGCCATGACATAAATACAATTTTTATTCATATACCATATTTTTAAAAAAAAAAATTTACTTATTTTTCATTTATCTTTCAAATCGTTTATTTTTTGACATGTTCCTTTACATTGTTTTGTTATTCTTTTTTTTATCTTCGAACTAACATCCACTGTGCTATTTTTTTGATAAATTTTTTGGAACTGTTAGATATCTATTAGACGTCTCATAGACATCTATTATATATTTATTAGATGTAGATAAAATCATCATATTCACATCTATAATATATTTGTAAGATGTCCTTAATTGTCATGAAAGACTATCAAAATAGATTTCTGATATACCGATACTCTTTGTATTCTATATACATCTACTAAGAATCTAATAGATATTTATTATATGTCTATAGAAAGCATATAATAGCTATCTAATAGATATCTCAGACATGATATTACTAATATACACAATAGAATTATACTCAACGTATTCAAATACATTATTATACATCTAATAGACATCAATTAGACGTCTACATAAAGCATATAATAGACATTATATAATAAATTGCATTTTCATAAACCCAACAAAATTTACATTATACTTAGTTAAAATGGAGTAATCTCGATGCAAGATCATGTTAAAACCAATGAAAAAAAGAGTTGCATGTATGCTTATATATCGTTTCAATGAGAATTTTTTTTTGTTGCTCATTTGGTTCACAGTAGCTTTGCTTCGACTACATCCAGATACGACCCGGGTCGCGCACCTGGCTATGGTGGGTGTCCTAATAAGGATTTTCTGCATTCACTAGGACTCGAACTAAAATAAAGTAATCTCGATGCAAGATCATGTTAAAACCAATGAAAAAAAAGAGTCGCTTGTATGCTTATGTATCGTTTCAATGAGAATCATATCAAGTGAAACTGATCGTATTCACATTGAGTTGCATCCAAGCTGAGTTCAAGAAGATTGAAAAGGTATCAGGCCCAACAACTAAGATCTGTTTTGTTGCCAGAAATAAGAGTACATACATGACTTTCTAAAATTGGATTTGCAATAATGACATTTAAATGTTTGATTCTTCTCAAAAATATATATTGTAAATGAAAGTTTTAAAAAATGTAGTTGTATATTTGAAAATAGGACAAACTTCAAAAAAAGTATATTGTGGTTTCGCTCATTTACAAAATGGGATATGAGAATTTTTTTTTTGCAAAAAGGGATTTATAGTTTGACAAAAGGAGGATAAAAAATATTTTTTTTTCAAATAGTAATGTTACAAAATATATTTTAATAAATTCAGCATTCTCATAATTTAACCTAATCATTTAAAAAATATATATATCACAGTTCAAGTAAATTTCGGAGATTTTTTCCATTTTTTATGATTTTTTTAAATTTATCATCGTCATTTAGTTAAAATAAATATTTGCAATAATAAAAATTTCAAAAATTATCACTAATGTGTATTGTACTTTTATCAACCGATCCACAAACAAAAAAATGAACAAGATTAACCATCATCGTGACATAATTTATTATTGAAAATCCTCTTTTTGCCAATTTTTTGAAACCACATACCCCATTTTACATTAAAAAAATTCTCAGACCTCATTGTACAAATGAGTGAAACCACAAGATACTTTCTTGAAGTTTGCCCTTGAAAATATTTTTCAAAAATTAATATGTATTTGACAATTTCCTTATTATCTGATAACTTTTTAGCATGCCTTTAATAAATGGACGAGGATTACATTTCCAAAAAAAGAATTCTCACATCCTCACGTCTTATATCTCTCTAATTTTACTTTAAAGTTATTTTAGAAAATTTATTTTTCTTTAAAAAAGTTTTGTTATGCTAGTTTTCGAGTTGTTTATGTTAATATATATGTTAATCAAGTTGTCTATGTGCTAGTTAAGCAATCTAATTTTTTGCCGTGTTGAATGACTGAAGGGCGATCTCTCGAAACGAGCCCGACCGAAGGGCGATCTCTCGAAACGAGCCCGACCGAAGGGCATCTTCCTCAGAGCAAAAACCCGACCAAAGGGCAATCTCTTCAGAACAAGCCCAACAGAAGGGCAATCTCTTCAGAACAAGCCCAACAGAAGGGCAATCTCTTCAAAGTGAAAGACCGACCAAAGGACAATCGCTATACCAAACACGAGCCCAATTGAAGGGCAATCTCAACAGAACAAGCCCGACCGAAGGGCGATCACAACAGAACAAACCCGACCGAAGGGCGATCTCTTCAAACGAGCCCGATCGAAGGGCAATCTCTTCAAACCAACCAAACCGAAGGGCGATCTCTTCAGAATAAAAGCCCAACTGAAGGGCAACCTCCTTAGAATGAAAGCCCAACCGAAGGGCAAATCTCTTCAGAACAAAAGCCCCATCGAAGGGCAATCTCTTCAAACAAGCCCAACCGAAGGGCGACCTCTTTAAAGTGAAACGTCCGACCAAAGGACAATCACTATATGAAGTGACAAGCCCGACCGAAGGGCAAACTCCCCATGAACTGTAAGTCCGACCAAGGGACGAACAGTAGACAAAGTATAAGTCCAACCAAGGGGCAAACCTCTTTATTCAAAGCAGGAGCCCGACCAAGGAGCAAACCTCTTTATTCAAAGCAGGAGCCCGACCAAGGGGCAAACCTCTTTATTCAAAGCAGGAGCCCGACCAAGGGGCAAACCTCTTTATTCAAAGCAGGAGCCCGACCAAGGGGCAAACCTCTTTATTCAAAGCGTAAGTCCGACCAAGGGACGAACAATCGACAAAGCACAAGTCCGACCAAGGGACAAATTCTCTACGAGGCACAAGTCCGACCAAGGGACAAATTCTCTACGAGGCACAAGTCCGACCAAGGGACAAATTCTCTACGAGGCACAAGTCCGACCAAGGGACAAATTCTCTACGAGGCACAAGTCCGACCAAGGGACGAACAATTGACAAAGCGTAAGTCCGACCAAGGGATAAACGATCGACAAAGCATAAGTCCGACCAAGGGACAAAAAATCGACAAAGCGTAAGTCCGACCAAAGGAACAATCGACAAAGCGTAAGTCCGACCAAAGGACAAACAATCGACAAAGCGTAAGTCCGACCAAAGGACAAACAATCGACAAAGCGTAAGTCCGACCAAAGGACAAACCGGTCATCCCTCAGGTATCATTCCTATCCCTTGCTCTTTCGTGTGATCATACTGACCTATGGCAGCAGTGATCCCCCGAGGGGCAGCCTGTGAGCACGGGATTTTGCAGTCCCTCTCGCGAGACGATGATGACGTGTACCCGATTTTAATACCTCAAAATAAAAGTTCTCTTTAGAATTTTTATTACCAAAATAATATTCCTTGTGAATTTTATAATTGGTAGAATCCAGTTCGGTGTGGCCGATAACGCGTCCGGTAGGAGCTTGAACCGATGATTTACACCCAAATAATAAATACCCTCTAAAATATTATTAAAAGTCATAAAGATGCCTTTTTTCCACTAATAAACCACTTTTCCCGACTTTTTAGGCTTTTTGACCCGTTGGTTGTCGGTATGCTGGAGGATGATGTCGCCACCGACATCATCCATGCCGCCGGCGGCATAAGCATACCGCCGGCGGCCTCATCCAAGTCGCCGGCGATATCATAATGTCGCCGGCGGCATGGCCTGAAATGGGTCCTCCACAGACAGCCTTTCGGCCACTTTCGGCGGAATAAGTCAAAAAGGTCTCGAAAAACACCCTAATTTGCCTATAAAAGGAACCTAAAACTGCAATTAAGAGGGGGGGACTGAAATTATAGAGAGAAGGAGCTTAAATTGGGTAACTAGGAGGCTAAAATCGAGAGAATAGATTTTAGTGAGATAAGAACTAGAAAAGGCCGGAAAAAGGATTCTAATCCATTTTTCCCGATTTTTCTTCTTCGAACTCTCTGATTGCGAGCTTAAATCAGTGGGTCTTTGGGTTAAATCAACTGGATAAAATTTAGGGACCTAAAACCTTTAATTAACAATCAAATTATCGTTACAAGCTCCCCTGAGGCGTTATTGTTCAGTTCACGAAGAGTTGGATTCACTACCCCGAGGTGAAAATCCTGAGTCTCATAGCTCTTTGGCTTTATTATTATTGTTTTGCACTATTTTTTTGTTGATTTGTATTTGCTTTAAGTTTTCGGTTATTTTAACTGTAAACCGCTGCTGCTGCGAGAAATTGAAGTCGCCGGAGACATGTGATGTTCCTGGCTGTATCACCCATGTCGCGAGAGGCATCGTTGGTACCGCCATTAGCATCACATTCCCCGGAGACCTCGCTTTCTCGCAGAACCCTTTCTTTACGGTACTCAGAAAGCCCTGTGCCCATCTGCATGCTGATGTCGCCCGAGACACAATCGATGTCGCCGGCGGCATGATCCATGCCGCCAGCGACATCAACTATGTCGTCGGCGGCATCAGATGCCATCGGCGGCTTGGCTTTCTGGACAGCAGCGTTGTTTTTGTTTATTTCCAAACTAATTTATTTTCTAAAGCTAGGACCTATAGTGTAACGATGGTGGTTCGAAACCTCCTGAAAATAGACCCGTCCCACAACAAGTGGTATATTCATTTGTAATCCGATTAAAGCAACAATCGAATCTGAAATTTGGACAAAAATGGAATTTCCCCTCAAATGCCATTCGAACCTCATTTTAGCCATTCAATCGGGCTTTATGATATTATAAACAAGATATGCCATATTCGTGTCAACTATCATCTGCAGGTGGGTATATATCGGACGTTCGGGTGTTTTATTTGTTAAGTAGAAAATGTATAGGACTTGAAAACCTTGTAATAATTCTACTTTCCGCACTTACTTTTCTTTTACGATTGTAAATATTTTATTTACCGCTTCAATTGCTTGATAAATGCGAAAACCACAAAATAACTGAAAATACAAATAAATAGGGTGGATTAAACCGATTAAGAAAGAATGAAATATCCTAATTTGGCCTAATGAAAAGTAAATAACATCATCTGAACTCGGAATCTCTACGTAAGGTATGGTCCAACCACCCGGTGGGAAAATCGTACCGAAAATTTCCCGGTTGAGCTGAACCGGGTGGCGACTCTATTCTAAGTACGGGATTTCGATCTCGTATCTTTTAAGCATTAAAATATGCAAATTCATTTTTCTTTTCAACCACATCACACTCATCTCCCCGACACACAAAAACGGGCCGGCCCGACAGGGTCCGGCCCCCGCGCTCGCAGCCGCTCGAAACGTCGTCCGCTCACAGTGGCGACTCTGCTGGGGACTTCTTTAAACTTGAATCTTCTTTCATAGTTTAAAAGATTTTTGATGATGTATTGAAATCATTGGCCAAATTAAAACTTCATTCTTTCCTTATGACGGCTTGTCCTCATGCGTGTAGATAGTTCGGTAATTTTAGGTACCCGATTTCACCCGAGAAGCTCACAAAGTATCACTCATGCCCTGTTGGAATTGAGGATGCCTAGTGGGTGGATCACTCGTTTTAACCAACACGGAAACTCCTATGACTGCGCCCATTCAGGTAGTGGTTGAGTAACGTGGAATCAAGGTAAACGGGAACCTTCTACATCAACAACCCTATACCAAAGCCGCGTTAGATAGGAGCCTTAGCACATCATTTCCCCTTAGGATTACCCAAAACAAATAAAATAATTGGGACGCGCTACTTTCGCCATTACCGGTGAAGCAGCCAAACTCCATCCTACCAAAGAGGTGTTACGCAGGAGCCATAAGGTTGGAACAGGGCCGATTTGCATGCTATGTGCTTTATGATCATACACCCCCATGCATCGGCTTTGAGAGCCGAATGAATCAACTTATCCTTATCACTTCCACCCGTGGAAGAGGTTTAGCATCATACGTAGGACTTCTCTTGTGCCTCTACTGCGTCATCACATATCGTTCCGTGAGACACAAACGTCCCACGTATGTTAAAGGGATAAGCCAACGCATTATCTCTAACCACATCTGCGTGCAGCCATACATTTCACGCACCGCTTCCAGAAGAAGGCATGCATACATTCCATCCATACCATTTACAATCCATTCATGGTCTAATCTGCGACTCGTGATCCTAAACAGCCTTCCTCTTGAACCAAGACCTTCACAACCGGCCATGTCTCTTCCCCACGATGACAACCGTACCTCATCCAGAGGACAAGCTAGCCTTCCCTCCACCGTAGGGTCAACAACTCACTCGTCGTCTCTAGGATCAGAGATCACCGCTGCTATCATTCAGTTTCTGAACTCCGATCAGTTTAGAAACATCATTCAGGAGATAGTGTATGTATCCGTCAAGAAGGTCCTAGCAAGTCAGGACTTCGACCAGGTCATGCGATCTCCGGGCATGACACCTGATGGCGATACACTTTGGCAGTCACCGCCAACCGCTTACCCTGGACAAAGAGAAGGAGCCCAGAATCCTATTCTTCCACCATTCTCTAACACCTTACCACCAACTTTGGTCACCCCATCACAATTTAAAATCCCCGCTGCCCCGATGCTTCCTCAATACGACCAAGTCATGCAACACATCGTTGAAGACTTCTCGCGTCAGTTGATGACAGCAGACTGCTATCAGGGAAGGGTCCAATCAGAGAAAGACCAGTTCTTTCAATACACTGAATCACCCACACCCCCACCTCAAATCATGGTGGACCAAGAGACCTATCAGAAGTCGGCACCAGTTGCCATTATTCGGCCAAACAACGGTCCTAAGTGTAGAACCAATCCGTGGAAACTGCCACTTAATGTAATCTTCACCGGGTTAAAGGAAGCTGGGATTCTTAAACCTCTTCACGAGTTCAATCCCCCCATGAGAGAAGAAGGAAAAGGCTTTTGCAGATATCACATGTTGTCGGGTCACAACACCAACCAGTGCAAAGCTTTGGTCCGTACCATCCAACGACTGGTGGATGAAAAGAAGATTACCGACCCTGAAAGGGTATCCTGCCCCTTACCAGAGTCTGGCAACCAGACACGGACGATTAATCCCGGCTTTTCCAAACAGCCGAAAGCTCCTCAAGATCTCATCAAGGCCATCTACTCAAATGGTGGGGGAAAATCGCGCTCTGACAGTGAGGACGAAGAATCCCGATTTGCAATCCTCAGAGTTCAGGCCTTTTAGCTCCATAAGCCACTTCCATTCTTCTTACTTACGTTGTGTTTGTATCCTTTGATCAGCGTCTTCACATGAGCACTTGTTCGACGCTTTCAGTATTCAAGATATTTTTATTGAATGAAATTAAATTGAGTACATTATGTGGTAATCAAATCCAATAATTTAAACCCTGTCAAACACATGAGAGATAATAAAGTGCTTAAAGACCATGATAATGCTTTTGCTCAATGCAATAATCGGATTGTTGAAACACCATGGGTCTCTTCTAGAATTAACTCAACGGCCTTACAATGGTGCACCTTCAAGCCACCAAAGAAACATCAATCGGTCTAGAGAATCAAGGCTTACACCCAACAGAGCCTAGCCTCCGTCAAACAAACGTCGTAACCAAATCCCAGACCAATATCACCACCAAGGACGCAACCAAATTTGGAGAGAAACACATCTTCACCCGGTACAAATCAACCCCATCAAACCCTTCAGCTAACAAAGGTCAGGGGGCAACCATTTCCTAGAACACCAAGCCTAAAGGCAAGTACCTTCATCCCACAAGCCACAAAAACGATCGCGCAACCAATGTCGCAATCGCCTTACCAAATGAACCAACAAGGCAAACAACCACTACAAAGGCACCGAACAAAAGGTCCTTGAGCCAAACATCACTTGTTCACAACCCATCACCACTAATTCAGAATACTAATTCAGGCCTACACAAGAAAGGCTCTGCAGACCACGAATTGAAGGAGCAATCAAAATAGCGGTCAGGACAACAATCAAACCAATCGGTGAAGCTTTGGAGTAAGCACCAAAAACTCCCGCAAACTAAACGGCTTGCAATAAGGTCAGCCAAAAAACGCCCGACGTAACTTTGAAGGTCAGAATAAACTGGGTGATCCATGAAAAAATCAAATGGACACCAAGGAACTTGGAGAATCTGCAAAAGCACAACTATGGAAACAATAGCAAATCAGATACCCAATGCCCTTTCCAAGAGTCATAGACCCAGCACTGAGAAGTTTGAGACCTTCCGATACTAAGGTTAAGTTCAAATCAGATTGAAGAGGCCTTCGTACGATCGGAAATGACACCAAATAAGCGAGGCTGTTAAAGTCATGAGCTTAGGGAAGAAGCGAGTTCATCGATCTAGTCGACCAAGACAAGCTTAAGCATTATCAGGTCTAAACAAAAGAAATAAATCAGAAGAAGTGGCACACTAAAAATATATATATACAATAATCACCCGCTTGTCAGCCTTCTACTGACTGGGCAAAAATTAGGGTTACGCCCGACGGTCGGTACCCTGCAAACCGGCTGTACAAAAAATAGGGGATAAGTCAATAACGCCTGTTGAACTGAAAACCCGAAAAGGGCGGTTCAGACAAAAAGGAGGGCACGAGAGAAAAACATTAAGATGTTAACTTGAAAACCTGTAAAGGCTGGTTAACACCAGGGGTCCCATTAATGGAAATGATTGCCAACATCTTGTACTCAAATTAGATTCACTCGATAAAAGTGTCTTTCATATTGAAACATCTGTGTTTTTGATTATGTGAATGCCTGGCGATCGAAGGATGGAAACATCACAAGTAAGCTTAATCGAAGACACTATGCACTCAGAGGTCGGAATAAATCTGTTAGGGCGAAAACCCGAAAGGGTAGTCCATGCAAACCATGGGGTCGAATTGGAGCCTAAAATCTGTGTTCCCCAGGCTCTGCAGAAAACCCTGCAGCTTTTGGTTATGGGTTGCAATGGCAGAAACGGACGGAATGGCCGAAAACAGGTTGCTGGAAGATTGAAGCCGCCGGCGATGGAAGCGATACCGCCGGCGATATCATGATACCGCCGGCAATGTATTTGATACCGCCGGCGATATGGGATCAAATTGGGCGATATGGGTGATGCCGCCAGCAGCATGAAGTTAATTTTCTGGGCGGCATCAGACGGATTTCTGCCATTTCAGACCTGTACAAAACCTGTAAACAATCCTATGCTACATTTCCAATGACTTAGCAAACAGCAATTCATCTTCATATTCAAAATAAAAGCCCGAAGGCGCAAATTGCTCAAATTGTACCAAATTGTCTACAAAATCAAATTGTCAAAACCCCAATGTATCAGAGGTACAAACCAAGAACTCAAAGGCAAAACAAAAACGAAAGGTAAAACTAAGCATGCCCGCCACTACCGGCTGGACGGGATGAAACGTCATCAGGACTTGCGAACCAATCGTCAACATCGTCTGCCTCTCTTCCCTCCGTCAGGGGAACACTACTGGACTCCTCAGCCGCGGTAAACGCACGTCGGCCGGCAGACTTCTTGACCCCCCTGCGACTGGTACCCCTAGGGTGCGCACGGTCCAGATTCTGTTTGCTTCTCTGTTCTTGAGCGATGGCCGCCAGCTGTCCCTCGAGATCGCTCACGCGGCGCTGTAAAGCTGCAGTCTCCTCCTCATACCGTCGCCGGGCTACGTCAGCATCAGACAGAGAAAGGACTAGAAAATCCTGCAAACCGGAGAAAATATCAGCCTTGCATATCATGCATAACATCCATACATATATCCCATCTTAACATGTGCATAAAATACCTGTACAAGAAGCGATTGCCCAATAAGGGTATCCCGGAGAACGAAATTGTTCTCCGCAAGTTGCTCCACATGACTTCGCGCCACCTAGCAAATCCAAAAAGCAAAATCTTAGACACCTACATCTATGGCTCAATAAGAAAATGATTATTAGATCTTACGTAGGTAGCGTTTTCAGGCACAAAAATCGGGGCTTGCCGGCTCGAGCCAACATTCCTATGAGAGAATTCGCCTCGAGAGTTCATCAACAGGAAGGTGGTTTCCAACGGATTAACCAATCTCCCCTCCACGAAGTTTACGCCCTCCGGGACGCCATACTGTCGGGTCCCGCTTTGGTTATCACGACCCCTCTTTCTCGCGGGTTCCTGCAGAACGTAAAAGTCACACGTCAACAACGTCCCTAAACGACTTCAAAATTATACACACAAACACAATCATACCTCGAAAGAACGTTGCTCCCCTTGGGACATCGGCACGCTCCCGCCAGCTACCCCCGCGCCTACCTCATCCTCCCCCTCAGGATCAACCGCAACATCCCCTTCCAGCGCTTCGTCCTCGTCATCATCCTCCTCCTCAATGTCCACAACGCCTTTTAAGCGCCTCTTTTCGTCCTCCAATCATTGCTCATTGTGATACTCAATTGTATCGTTGCCGTGGATGCGAGGACACACAGGGAGAAGACGCTGAAAAAGCCGCTCGTAGAGGCCAGGAACGCTAGGGATCACACGGCCGTTCCCTTCAATATAATCGGCTTTATCGGCCTCGGCAGAAATCACTAAATGAGGCCACCACAAGCCCCGCAGAGGATCAGCAGGCACCGGTCTAGCAGCAACCGGAAGGGACCTCCAACCCCGTACGCGCTCGCCCAGATACCACTGCTGGGACAGGGGACACTCAATCACAAACCGGCGGTCATCCACCTCCCTCCGAACCCGTGCAACCTCGGCCAAATTCTCTACCCCATCAAACGGGTCCAAGACGAGCTACACCAAAACAACCAACATAAACCCATAAATAATAATAATAATAATAATTAAAAAAAAAATAATAATAATAATAATAAAATCGCGTACCGAACTCAATCGCGCGCTTCTAAGGACCTCCCTATACAGCGTAGGGTACTTGGCCTTCCCACCGATACACCCGCACCAACGGGCAAGGAAATGAGAGTCCGGTGGCATGACCTTCTTAAACTCCAACGGCGGAAGGATCTGATGCTCAAATGCCTAAGCCTGCACAAATAACGACCAATCAATTCAAAGGACGTCATGCATTAAATAAGAACACATGTTAACAAGGGAAATATTTCAAAAAAATCTATGCCTGGAGTAGCAGATGGCAAAGGCGAAGGGCTTTTTCATTCTTCCGGGCTCCCACGTCCAGCCCGTGGTACAATTGGGCCAAGATGGCCCTCGGCCAATTCTTCCTCCTGATTCCCGGCACATCTTCCACCGCGGTTATAAGTATGTAGTTGATCTTACTCCCCGAGATTGGGAAGAACAGTACGGTGAGTAGTGAGATCACAAAGGAACGGACACATGCCTCCCTTTCCTCCTCAGGCACCACAGCCACCTGGGTCCAATAACGGTACAACTCACCATAGGACAGCCGCCCAGAAACAGGCTTCAGTCCGAACAACTCCTTTACCCGTCTCACCACGGGCCTCTCGACATGGTACTTGTCCATGTAGACGTCAAAATGGATAACCTCATCCGTCCAAGGAAGGCCGGTCATGGCCACCACGTCAGAAGGGGTAATCGTAACTTCCCCAAAGGGGAGATGGAAGGTATGGGTAGTCTCGGACCACCTTTCAGTCAAGGCCGTTACTGAAGAATGAGGTAGCTTGGGCATCAACATAGGCATGATTCGAGCCAAATCCCCAAACCCCGTCTCGTTAATCGCGAACGCAAGCTCGGGATCATTCTCTGAAATATGGTGCCACCACTCACCGATGGTGCCAATCCCCCCTGTGTACGTCAATTCGTATGGCTGCAAAATCGAAAGCAAAACGGATCAATTCTGTGCATTTCTGTCAAAAAGGCTGCTGATGTCGCCTCTGTTAGAAGCGATATCGCCGGCGGCATCAGCCCATACCGCCAGCGGCATGGCTAATGTCGCCGGCGACATCACCTTGAACAGAGCGACATCAGACTCTCATAAAGGGGCTGATGCCGCCAGCAACAACACTGATACCGCCAGCGACATAACTCAGGCCGCCAGCGGCATCACTCAGCACGGGCAGAACCTGTTTTCTCCCTAAATCGTGCCCGTAGTGCCAAAAATCACAAAAATCCAAAATCAATCGAACCACAAGGCAAAAATCGATCCTAAAAGCATACAATATGACTGATATATTCCACTCTAAACCCAAATCAATCGAACGACAAAGCAAAAATTGAACCTATCATGACATGTTTACAAATCTAAGGCCAAATCACATCGAATTCGAAAAGAAGTAATTTAGGTTTTTGTGGAATTACCTGGATATAAGAGAGGTGTTTCTCCTTCTCCGGAGTCAGATTTATGATAGGAGAGTTAATGCCATAGCCATACATTTTGGCCGTCTCCTTCAGACCATATGCAGTAGGAACGGAAAGGATTTTCAGTCCCTCAACGGAAGAATCGGGCAGGCTCTCCCTAGCCTTGGATGTACCACTAAAAGCCTTGCTAATTCTCTTCATAATTTCAAAGACAAAGAAGTTGGAGAAGAGATGAAGAAGGATGCGGTTTTGAGAGAATGGGGAAGAAGAGAGTTCCAATCTCTTTTTAAACTGCCGCGCGGAATTCGAGGAGTTTTAATTTACCTGAAACTGTTCATCCATGCCGCCGGCGATATCACCCATGCCGCCGGTGATATCAGTATTGTCGCCGGCAACATCGCCACATTTAGTTCAAATTTTGAAATTATCTGACCAGTCAAAGCTGCCACGTGGCATCCATGCCGCCGACGATATCATCTATGCCGCCGGCGATATCAGTAATGTCGCCGGCGACATCGCCACATTTAGTTCAAATTTTGAAATTATCTGACCAGTCAAAGCCGCCGGCGGCATCACCATACCACCGGTGACATCAACCCATGCCGCCGGCGATTTAAGTCATGGCGCCGGCGATGTTCCCCCTCCAAACTAGATTTTCAAAATGAGCCCGACCGAAGGGCGATCTCATCAAAGCGAGCCCGACCAAAGGGCGACCTCTTCAAAATGAGCCCAACCGAAGGGCAATCTCTTCAAACGAGCCCAACCGAAGGGCGATCTCCTCATAAGCCCAACCGAAGGGCGATCTCAACAGAACGAGCCCAACCGAAGGGCGATCTCTTCCGAACGAGCCCAACCGAAGGGCGATCTCTTCAGAACGAGCCCAACCGAAGGGCGATCTCTTCAACATGAGCCCAACCGAAGGGCGATCTCTTCAAAATGAGCCCAACCGAAGGGCGATCTCTTCAAAATAAGCCGGTCTGAAGGGCGATCTCATCAAAATAAGCCGGTCCGAAGGGCGATCTCAATAGAACAAGCCCAACGGAAGGGCAATCTCTTCAAAACAAGCCCGACCGAAGGGCAACCTCTTCAAAACGAGCCCGACCGAAGGGCGATCTCATCAAAGCGAGCCCGACCGAAGGGCGACCTCTTCAAAACGAGCCCAACCGAAGGGCAATCTCTTCAAACGAGCCCAACCGAAGGGCGATCTCCTCATAAGCCCAACCGAAGGGCGATCTAAACAGAACGAGCCCAACCGAAGGGCGATCTCAACAGAACGAGCCCAACCGAAGGGCGATCTCTTCCGAACGAGCCCAACCGAAGGGCGATCTCTTCAGAACGAGCCCAACCGAAGGGCGATCTCTTCAACATGAGCCCAACCGAAGGGCGATGTCTTCAAAATGAGCCCAACCGAAGGGCGATCTCTTCAAAATAAGCCGGTCCGAAGGGCGATCTCATCAAAATAAGCCGGTCCGAAGGGCGATCTCAATAGAACAAGCCCAACGGAAGGGCAATCTCTTCAAAACAAGCCCGACCGAAGGGCGACCTCTTCAAAGCGAAAGTCCGACCAAAGGATAATCACTATACCAAACGAGCCCAACCGAAGGGCAATCTCTTCAAACGAGCCCGACCGAAGGGCAACCTCTTCAAAACGAGCCCGACCAAAGGGCGACCTCTTCAAAGCGAGCCCGACCGAAGGGCGACCTCTTCAAAACGAGCCCAACCAAAGGGCAACCTCTTCAAAAACGAGCCCGATCGAAGGGCGATCTCTCGAAACGAGCCCAACCGAAGGGCGATCTCACCAAAATGAGCCCGACCGAAGGGCGATCTCTTCAAAACGAGCCCAACCGAAGGGCAATCTCTTCAGAACAAAAGCCCCATCGAAGGGCGATCTCTCGAAATGAGCCCGACCAAAGGGCGATCTCTCGAAATGAGCCCGACCAAAGGGCGATCTCTCGAAACGAGCCCAACCGGAGGGCGATCTCTTCGAACGAGCCCGACCAAAGGGCGATCTCTCGAAACGAGCCCGACCGAAGGGCGATCTCTTCAAAACGAGCCCAACCGAAGGGCAATCTCTTCAGAACAAAAGCCCGACCAAAGGGCGATCTCTCGAAACGAGCCCGACCGAAGGGCGATCTCTTCAAAACGAGCCCAACCGAAGGGCAATCTCTTCAGAACAAAAGCCCCATCGAAGGGCGATCTCTCGAAACGAGCCCAACCGGAGGGCGATCTCTTCGAACGAGCCCGACCAAAGGGCGATCTCTCGAAACGAGCCCGACCAAAGGGCGATCTCTCGAAACGAGCCCGACCAAAGGGCGATCTCTTCAAACGAGCCCAACCGAAGGGCAATCTCTTCAAACGAGCCCGACCAAAGGGCGATCTCTCGAAACGAGCCTGACCAAAGGGCGATCTCTTCAAACGAGCCCAACCGAAGGGCAATCTCTTCAAACGAGCCCGACCGAAGGGCAACCTCTTCAAAACGAGCCCGACCGAAGGGCGACCTCTTCAAAGTGAGCCCGACCGAAGGGCGACCTCTTCAAAATGAGCCCAACCGAAGGGCAACCTCATCAAAACGAGCCCAACCGAAGGGCAACCTCTTCAAAAACGAGCCCGACCGAAGGGCGATCTCTTCAAAAACGAGCCCAACCGAAGGGCGATCTCACCAAAACGAGCCCGACCGAAGGGCGATCTCTTCAAAATAAGCCCAACCGAAGGGCAATCTCTTCAGAACAAAAGCCCCATCGAAGGGCGATCTCTCGAAACGAGCCCGACCAAAGGGCGATCTCTCGAAACGAGCCCAACCGGAGGGCGATCTCTTCGAACGAGCCCGACCAAAGGGCGATCTCTTCGAACGAGCCCGACCAAAGGGCGATCTCTCGAAACGAGCCCGATCGAAGGGCAATCTCTTCAAACGAGCCCGACCGAAGGGCAATCTCTTCAAACGAGCCCGACCGAAGGGCAACCTCTTCAAAACGAGCCCGACCGAGGGGCGATCTCATCAAAACGAGCCCGACCGAAGGGCGATCTCATCAAAACGAGCTCGACCGAAGGGCGATCTCATCAAAACGAGCCCAACTGAAGGGCAACCTCTTCAAAACGAGCCCGACCGAAGGGCGATCTCTCGAAACGAGCCCGACCGAAGGGCGATCTCTCGAAACGAGCCCGACCGAAGGGCGATCTCACCAAAACGAGCCCGACCGAAGGGCGATCTCATCAAAACCAGCCCGACCGAAGGGCGATCTCTCGAAACGAGCCCGACCGAAGGGCGATCTCTAGAAACGAGCCCGACCGAAGGGCATCTTCCTTAGAGCAAAAACCCGACCAAAGGGCAATCTCTTTAGAACAAGCCCAACAGAAGGGCAATCTCTTCAGAACAAGCCCAACAGAAGGGCAATCTCTTCAAAGTGAAAGACCGACCAAAGGACAATCGCTATACCAAACACGAGCCCAATTGAAGGGCAATCTCAACAGAACAAGCCCGACCGAAGGGCGATCACAACAGAACAAACCCAACCGAAGGGCGATCTCTTCAAACGAGCCCGATCGAAGGGCAATCTCTTCAAACCAACCCAACCGAAGGGCGATCTCTTCAGAATAAAAGCCCAACTGAAGGGCAACCTCCTTAGAATGAAAGCCCAACCGAAGGGCAAATCTCTTCAGAACAAAAGCCCCATCGAAGGGCAATCTCTTCAAACAAGCCCAACCGAAGGGCGACCTCTTTAAAGTGAAACGTCCGACCAAAGGACAATCACTATATGAAGTGACAAGCCCGACCGAAGGGCAAACTCCCCATGAACTGTAAGTTCGACCAAGGGACGAACAGTAGACAAAGTATAAGTCCAGCCAAGGGGCAAACCTCTTTATTCAAAGCAGGAGCCCGACCAAGGAGCAAACCTCTTTATTCAAAGCAGGAGCCCGACCAAGGGGCAAACCTCTTTATTCAAAGCAGGAGCCCGACCAAGGGGCAAACCTCTTTATTCAAAGCAGGAGCCCGACCAAGGGGCAAACCTCTTTATTCAAAGCGTAAGTCCGACCAAGGGACGAACAATCGACAAAGCACAAGTCCGACCAAGGGACAAATTCTCTACGAGGCACAAGTCCGACCAAGGGACAAATTCTCTACGAGGCACAAGTCCGACCAAGGGACAAATTCTCTACGAGGCACAAGTCTGACCAAGGGACAAATTCTCTACGAGGCACAAGTCCGACCAAGGGACAAATTCTCTACGAGGCACAAGTCCGACCAAGGGACGAACAATTGACAAAGCGTAAGTCCGACCAAGGGATAAACGATCGACAAAGCGTAAGTCCGACCAAGGGACGAAAAATCGACAAAGCGTAAGTCCGACCAAAGGAACAATCGACAAAGCGTAAGTCCGACCAAAGGACAAACAATCGACAAAGCGTAAGTCCGACCAAAGGACAAACAATCGACAAAGCGTAAGTCCGACCAAAGGACAAACCGGTCATCCCTCAGGTATCATTCCTATCCCTTGCTCTTTCGTGTGATCATACTGACCTATGGCAGCAGTGATCCCCCGAGGGGCAGCCTGTGAGCACGGGATTTTGCAGTCCCTCTCGCGAGACGATGATGACGTGTACCCGATTTTAATACCTCAAAATAAAAGTTCTCTTTAGAATTTTTATTACCAAAATAATATTCCTTGTGAAATTTATAATTGGTAGAATCCAGTTCGGTGTGGCCGATAACGCGTCCGGTAGGAGCTTGAACCGATGATTTACACCCAAATAATAAATACCCTCTAAAATATTATTAAAAGTCATAAAGATGCCTTTTTTCCACTAATAAACCACTTTTCCCGACTTTTTAGGCTTTTTGACCCGTTGGTTGTCGGTATGCTGGAGGATGATGTCGCTACCGACATCATCCATGCCGCCGGCGGCATAAGCATACCGCCGGCGGCCTCATCCAAGTCGCCGGCGATATCATAATGTCGCCGGCGGCATGGCCTGAAATGGGTCCTCCACAGACAGCCTTTCGGCCACTTTCGGCGGAATAAGTCAAAAAGGTCTCAAAAAACACCCCAATTTGCCTATAAAAGGAACCTAAAACTGCAATTAAGAGGGGGGGGACTGAAATTATAGAGAGAAGGAGCTTAAATTGGGCAACTAGGAGGCTAAAATCGAGAGAATAGATTTTAGTGAGATAAGAACTAGAAAAGGCCGGAAAAAGGATTCTAATCCATTTTTCCCGATTTTTCTTCTTCGAACTCTCTGATTGCGAGCTTAAATCAGTGGGTCTTTGGGTTAAATCAACTGGATAAAATTTAGGGACCTAAAACCTTTAATTAACAATCAAATTATCGTTACAAGCTCCCCTGAGGCGTTATTGTTCAGTTCACGAAGAGTTGGATTCACTACCCCGAGGTGAAAATCCTGAGTCTCATAGCTCTTTGGCTTTATTATTATTGTTTTGCACTATTTTTTTGTTGATTTGTATTTGCTTTAAGTTTTCGGTTATTTTAACTGCAAACCGCTGCTGCTGCGAGAAATTGTAGTCGCCGGAGATATGTGATGTTCCTGGCTGTATCACCCATGTCGCGAGAGTCATCGTTGGTACCGCCATTAGCATCACATTCCCCGGAGACCTCGCTTTCTCGCAGAACCCTTTCTTTACGGTACTCAGAAAGCCCTGTGCCCATCTGCATGCTGATGTCGCCCGAGACACAATCGATGTCGCCGACGGCATGATCCATGCCGCCAGCGACATCAACTATGTCGTCGGCGGCATCAGATGCCATCGGCGGCTTGGCTTTCTGGACAGCAGCGTTGTTTTTGTTTATTTCCAAACTAATTTATTTTCTAAAGCTAGGACCTATAGTGTAACGATGGTGGTTCGAAACCTCCTGAAAATAGACCCGTCCCACAACAAGTGGTATATTCATTTGTAATCCGATTAAAGCAACAATCGAATCTGAAATTTGGACAAAAATGGAATTTCCCCTCAAATGCCATTCGAACCTCATTTTAGCCATTCAATCGGGCTTTATGATATTATAAACAAGATATGCCATATTCGTGTCAACTATCATCTGCAGGTGGGTATATATCGGACGTTCGGGTGTTTTATTTGTTAAGTAGAAAATGTATAGGACTTGAAAACCTTGTAATAATTCTACTTTCCGCACTTACTTTTCTTTTACGATTGTAAATATTTTATTCACCGCTTCAATTGCTTGATAAATGCGAAAACCACAAAATAACTGAAAATACAAATAAATAGGGTGTATTAAACCGATTAAGAAAGAATGAAATATCCTAATTTGGCCTAATGAAAAGTAAATAACATCATCCGAACTCGGAATCTCTACGTAAGGTATGGTCCAACCACCCGGTGGGAAAATCGTACCGAAAATTTCCCAGTTGAGCTGAACCGGGTGGCGACTCTATTCTAAGTACGGGATTTCGATCTCGTATCTTTTAAGCATTAAAATATGCAAATTCATTTTTCTTTTCAACCATATCACACTCATCTCCCCGACACACAAAAACGGGCCGGCCCGACAGGGTCCGGCCCCCGCGCTCGCAGCCGCTCGAAACGTCGTCCGCTCACAACTACGTTTATATCCGGCAGGTACACTAGCTGTAGCTCGAGAGGCAATGGAAGATTGCACCCTCTATGGATACCACGTACCAAAAGGCACCCATATTATAACAAATCTATAGAAGTTACATCGCGACCCAGATGTCTAGCAAAACCCTAATGAATTTCGACTGGAAAGATTCTTAACGAGCCAAGTGAATGTCGAGTATACGAGTCAGCATTTTGAGTTCGTACCATTTGGGTCTGGAAGAAGAAAATGTCCTAGATATAACTTTGCAATGTAGGTGATTCAGTTAACAATTGCTAGATTTCTTCAAGGGTTTACTGTTAAAACTCCAAATAATGAGTCTATAGACAAGACCGAGAGCTTAAATATTACCTTATCAAAGGAAACACCTCTTGAAGTTATGATTACTCCACGCCTTCTTCCACAACTTTATGAATAACTGATAAGTAACTTTACAAATAAGTTAATGTGTGAGTGCGTTACTCTCTTCATATATAATAACAATAAAAACACAAGTATTATTTATCCTAGTTATTAATAGTTTTGGAGTTATAACATAAGTAATATGGTCTTGTCTGCATAAAACAAACTGGGAAATTATACAGAGAACCAAGTACTTTTTACTCTTTTTATTGGATGATTGACATGTAGTCTATTTTAATATAATAACAATAATAATAATAATAATAATAATAACAATAATAATAACAACAGTAACAACAACATGTGGCTAAATGTCAATCATCCAACGAAATTGGTATAAAATACTAGTTGCGCCGTATAAAAACCCAAAATAAAGAGTACTTATCCATCTTTTAACTATTTTTCTTTTTTTTAATTAATTATGTAGATGCTATAGGCTTTTGTCCATTTAGTTTTTGTTAAATAACATTAATTTTATTAATTTGTTACACAAATGATGTCACCATAGAAATATTGGTATTAGAAAATAATTACTATAGAAAAACCGGTTCATTACACACAAAAAAAATATTATTTTAGCATAAGCACAAACTTTGTGTGATTTATACTTTGCTTATACCGGTATAAAGTGAAAATTGCGCACTTTATACCGCTCTTATTTAGCAAGTATACTTGAGAGAAATCTCTCCATCGCACGCATATGTAATTGCAAGAATTCTGCCCAAGTGCACCGCCCTTATTCATGTTGTATAAGTATATGAAAAGAATATTATCAAAAATATATTATATAAATTTAGTGTTGAAAATAAAAGTAAAATAAACAAAATATTCTAAAATTATTACAATTTAAGACGAAAAAACTAAGCCCAAAAAGGGAAAAGAAGAAGGGAAAATGTGAAATAAAAAAGAAGAATGAGAAGAATGTATGTGTAAAATGTGATCCAAAATAAAACTAAAAAACAAGTCATCGTCCCAAACAATTAAGAAAGTAGAGATATGACTCATCTTCTAAAGGACAGAAAATGGCAATTTAGCTTGGCCTAGTCTATTTTTTTACTGAAGAATATTGTCTCTATGTGAAATCATAATCAATTATAGTTTTAATTGTTAAGTCCAATAATAGATTACGAGAAAAGATAATAGCAGCAGAATAAAAAGACACAAAGATTTTTACGTGGAAACCCCAAGTGAATTAGGGAAAAACCACGGGACAAACTCCAAATAATTCTCCAATATAAAATAATAGTAGGTACACCAAGAGATTACAAAATAGTGGCACACAAGTGTTTCCCAAAACCTCACTATTTTCTCTCTTACCCAACTCTTAGGAACCCCTTTCCTAAGTTTATATGCATAGATTATATTCTTATATCTGTGTTTTTCAATCTCTGGCTGAAATGAGGCAGAATGCCTCTCTATTTATAGGAATTGAAAGACGCGTGAAATGTTGTCTTTGAATTCCTTTAATTGCACCACCAATCACCACCGAATTCGGTTTTTATTTTTCTTTTTTTCTTTTTTTAATAATTTCAGTGGATCCCACATTTAAAGGGACACCATTCAACAAATCTCCCCCTCCCAACTACATTGTAGGACTCTCCATCCCAGTTGCTTTGACTCACTGATCAAACTTTTATTTTGGAACGACCTTTGTCAGCATTTCGGCAGCATTGTTGTTTGTATGAATCTTCTGCAACTTGAACTCTTTTCAATGGCAAGTCTGAACCAATGATACCTTACGTCAATATGTTTTATCCGCGCATGATACATAGTATTCTTGCTCAAGTCTAGTGCACTTTGACTATCACAATAAACTATGTAGTCTTCTTCTTGCACACCTAATTCTTGAAAGAATCGCTTTAACCAAAGCATTTCCTTTCCTGCTTCTGTTGCTGCAACGTACTCTGCTTCAGTTATTGATAATGAAACACACTTTTGTAACTGTGACTGCCATGAAATAGCTCCCCCTTCGAATGTAAATAAGTAACCTGATGTAGATTTTCTTTCATCAAGGTCACCAGCCATATCCGCATCTATGTAACCATCAAGTGTTGGCTTTCCACCTCCAAAGGTTAAACATAACTTTGAAGTTCCTCTCAGGAATCAAAAGATCCATTTAACTGCTTCCCAATGTGTCTTCTGGGGATTTGACAGAAATCTACTCACAATGCCAACTGCATGACCGATGTCTGGTCTTGTACACACCATTGCATACATTAAACTGCCGACCGCTGAAGAATATGGAACATTTGACATATCTTCTCTATTTTTCTCCATTGAAGGGTAGGATTTCTATCTCAACTTGAAATGAGCGGCAAGTGGAGTGCTAATTGGTTTAGCATTCTTCATATTGAACCTTTCTTGCACCCATTCAATATATTTTTCTTGCGATAACCACAGCCTGCTGGACCTCCAATCTCGGATAATCTCCATTCCAAGAATTCACCTTGCCAGTCCCAAATCCTTCATGTCAAACGCCTTAGACAAATCACACTTTAACTTACTAATCATTTTGGCATCTGGCCCAACGACTAGCATATCATCAACATATAGGAGAAGAATGATAAATTTTCCATCAGGGAATTTCTGGACATATACACATGGATCAGCTTCAGTCCTCTTGTATCCTTGATTCACCATGACTGAATCAAACTTTTTATACCATCACCGCGGGGCTTGTTTTAACCCATACAAACTTTTCTTCAGGCGACAAACCATGTCCTCCTTTCCCTTGACCTCAAAACCTTCTGGTTGTTCCATATAAATTTATTCTTCTAAATCCCCATGCAAGAATGCTTCTTTACATCAAGCTGTTCTAACTCAAGGTTTAAGCTGGCTACAAGACCTAGCACAACTCGAATGGAACTCATTTTCACTACTGGTGAAAAAATCTCATCAAAGTCGATACCTTTCTTTTGAGTAAAGCCTTTGACAACCAATCGAGCTTTGAATCTCACTAGGTTTCCATCATCTTTCTTCAGCTTGTACACCTATTTGTTCTTAAGTGTTCTCTTCCCTTTTAGGAGTTTTACTAGCTCGTACGTGTCATCCTTCTTTAAAGAATTCATCTCCTCCTGCATGGCCTTCATCCAACAATCTTTATCATTACAAGATTGCACGTCTTGGAAGCTTTCAGGCTCCCCCTCATCAGTGATTAAAATATAATCAGAACTGGAGTATTTTGTAGATGGTTGGCGTTCTCTGACTGACCTCCTTAATTGAGGTTCTTCTTCTGGTAGAATGGGGTTCTCTGGCTCCCCCTACTCAATACCCGCTTCATTCGTATCTTCATCTACAATCACATCTTGATCCCTCACAACTGGCTCTTCTTCTCTATCTTGTTCTAATTGATGCATTCTTCTTTCTGTGGCATCATCTGATAGAATGCTCTTTGGTGTTATATCGATAACACCGTCACTTATAGATCTTTCACCGATGATATCATTCTCGTAAAATACAACATCTCGGCTCAGTACAATTTTCTTTTTTACTTGTTGCCGAACTCTTCATCTTCATAACCGACAAAAGTGCAAGGAACTGATTTATCATCAAGTTTTAGCCTTTGCTCTTTAGGAACATGCATAAATGCCTTGCAGCCAAATACCCTCAAGTGAGAGTATGAGATATTTCTACCTGCCCAGACCCTCTCTGGAATATCAAAATCCAAAGGTGCTGAAGGTAGTCGGTTGATAAGATAGATAGCAGTATTGACAGCTTCTCCCCAAAATGACTTAGGTAAGGTAGCCATTTTAAGCATGGATCTAACTCTTTTGACAATGGTACAATTCATTCATTCAGCAGCGCCATTGTGTTGAGGTGTACCAGGAACTGTCTTTTTATGCCTGATACTATGTTGACTACAATAATCTTTGAACTCCTTGGAGATATACTCACCACCATTATCTATGCGTAAACACTTCAATGACACTCCAGTCTCCCTTTCCACCATTGTATGGAATTGCTGAAAGTGCTTGAATACTTCATCCTTTGTGCGCAGCAAATAAATCCATGTCTTCCTAGAAAAATCATCAATGAAGGTAAGAAAGTATCTTCTTCCTCCAATGGACTCTGTATCCATGGGACCACAAATGTCAGAGTGTACCAGCTCTAACTTATTATTTCTCCTTCTAGAGCTTTTCTGAAATGAAACTCGATGTTGCTTCCAAATAAACGGTGATCACACGAGTTGATTTTTCCTTTGGCTAATGGGATGAGGGACTTCTTAGCTGGTATATTCAACCCTTTCTCACTAACATGCTCCAGTCGCCTATGCTACAAATTTGGTGAAGCATCATCTCCAACTGTATTCAGTTGACTCGCACATATTGTTGCATGCGTTTTGTATAGCGAGCAACACAATCTTTCTTTCGCCACGACCAATGATCCTTTGGTGAGTTTCTAATTTCCATTGCCAGTATGATTATGATAACCTTCCTTGTCCAATACACTAACTGACAACAGGTTCAATCGAAGATCTGGAATATGTCGCACATTTTTAAGTGTTAATGTGCATCCGACACTTGTCTTCAGGTAGATATCACCGATTCCCACCATTTGTGAGACACTATTATTTCTCATTTTAATAGTACCATAATCGCCTGCTTTATATGTTGAGAAGTATTCCCTTTTTGGAACACAGTGGTATGAGGCACCAGAATCTACAATCCACTTGGTATTTGCATCTACAATGTGACAACAATCTGCATCATGAGATACTAAAGCCACCTCTCCATCTTCTTTTGTGACTGTAGCAAATGTATTTTTGTCATTATCATGACTTCGGTTTGCATTCTCTTGTTTAAAGAAACGGCAATTCCTTTTGATATGGCCCTGCTTTCCACAGTGGCAGCATGACCTCTTCTCCCGGGACTTGGATCTATCTTTCGATTTTCCATTCCCACGACCTCTACTCTTGCTTCGACCCTTGTTTTCCAAGACAAGGGCTTGTGAACTGGTACTGGCAACGTCTCTTCTATGAAGTTCTTCATTAAGTAGGCTATTCTTTACCATAGACATTGTTACACCACCATTTGGAGCTGAGTTAGTCAGTGATACAATATGAGTATCCCAGCTATCTGGTAGAGTTCCCATCAAAAGACATGCTTGCATCTCATCATCCAAGGACATACCGATGACTACTAACTCACTTATAAATCCTTCAAAGTCATTCAGGTGTTGTATGATTGATCGTCCCTCTGTCAGTTTCAAGTTCATGACTTTGCGAATCATGAACACTTTTCCTTGAGCATTTTTAGCCTCGTACATATCCTCTAGCTTCTTCCAGAGAACTTTGGGATCTATTTCATTCCTCACGTGGTTGTACAGGCTAGCATCTATCCATTGGTGTACTGTACCCAATGTCTGCTTCTTCAACTTTATCCATTGCTGATCTTTCATGTCCTTCGGCTTTGCGTCGTCACCCTCAATTGGATCATACAAATCTTTGCAATTGAGGTAGTCCTCCATTCTGGATTTCCGCATTGAATAATTTGTATCCGTCAATTTGATCATTACACCGTCATTCGCCATGTCGTAAATTTAGAATGGCAAAATTTTACTATTCACGAATTTCACTATTCACATAAATAGTGACTGTATATATGAATAGACCGTATACCCAAATAATACTTGTATATTGGAATAGTAATAGTATACCTCCCGTATACTTAAATAATAATATTCATAAAAGATGGCCGAATATGAATAGATTTATATATGAATACTATTACTCAAGTTACTATTTTACTATTCACTCAAATTGCGTATCTGCGACGGTTTTTCGAACGGATTGCGCCATCGGATTTATCGTAATTTTCTCGCCGTCGTGGTATATTTATTTTTGAAAAATATATCCACGGATTTTACTGATAAAACAACCTTCGGCTCTAGTACCACTTGTTAGGCCCAATAATAGATTACGAGAAAAGATAATAGCAGCAGAATAAAAAGACACAAAGATTTTTACGTGGAAACCCCAAATGAATTAGGGAAAAACTACGGGACAAACTCCAAATATTTCTCCACTGTAAAATAATAGTAGGTACACCAAGAGATTATAAAATAGTGGCACACAAGTGTTTTTCAAAACCTCACTATTTTTTCTCTTACCCAACTCTTAGGAACCCCTTTCCTAAGTTATATGCACAGATTATATTCTTATATCTGTGTTTTTCAATCTCTGGCTGAAATGAGGCAGAATGCCTCTCTATTTATAGGAATTGAAAGACGCGTGAAATTCTATCTTTCAATTCCTTTAATTGCGCCACCAATCACCACCGAATTCGGTTTGCATTTTTCTTCTTTTTATTTTTTTTAATAATTTCAGTAAGTCCCACATTTAAAGGGACACCACTCAACACTAATTAAATATGGACAAACATAAAGTCAAGTCCCCTTACATATCCCAGAATCAACTGCTCTAACTTGGCCTGGTCCATTACATATTCATAACATGTTTATTATTTAGGTAAACTTACCAAAATCGTCTAAATTTTAACATTTATTTAGTACAAAGTTATGAGCCATGACATAAATACAATTTTTATTCATATACCATATTTTTTAAAAAAAAAATTTACTTATTTTTCATTTATCTTTCAAATCGTTTATTTTTTGACATGTTCCTTTACATTGTTTTGTTATTCTTTTTTTTATCTTCGAACTAACATCCACTGTGCTATTTTTTTGATAAATTTTTTGGAACTGTTAGATATCTATTAGACGTCTCATAGACATCTATTATATATTTATTAGATGTAGATAAAATCATCATATTCACATCTATAATATATTTGTAAGATGTCCTTAATTGTCATGAAAGACTATCAAAATAGATTTCTGATATACCGATACTCTTTGTATTCTATATACATCTACTAAGAATCTAATAGATATTTATTATATGTCTATAGAAAGCATATAATAGCTATCTAATAGATATCTCAGACATGATATTACTAATATACACAATAGAATTATACTCAACGTATTCAAATACATTATTATACATCTAATAGACATCAATTAGACGTCTACATAAAGCATATAATAGACATTATATAATAAATTGCATTTTCATAAACCCAACAAAATTTACATTATACTTAGTTAAAATGGAGTAATCTCGATGCAAGATCATGTTAAAACCAATGAAAAAAAGAGTTGCATGTATGCTTATATATCGTTTCAACGAGAATTTTTTTTTGTTGCTCATTTGGTTCACAGTAGCTTTGCTTCGACTACATCCAGATACGACCCGGGTCGCGCACCTGGCTATGGTGGGTGTCCTAATAAGGATTTTCTGCATTCACTAGGACTCGAACTAAAATAAAGTAATCTCGATGCAAGATCATGTTAAAACCAATGAAAAAAAAGAGTCGCTTGTATGCTTATGTATCGTTTCAATGAGAATCATATCAAGTGAAACTGATCGTATTCACATTGAGTTGCATCCAAGCTGAGTTCAAGAAGATTGAAAAGGTATCAGGCCCAACAACTAAGATCTGTTTTGTTGCCAGAAATAAGAGTACATACATGACTTTCTAAAATTGGATTTGCAATAATGACATCTAAATGTTTGATTCTTCTCAAAAATATATATTGTAAATGAAAGTTTTAAAAAATGTAGTTGTATATTTGAAAATAGGACAAACTTCAAAAAAAGTATATTGTGGTTTCGCTCATTTACAAAATGGGATATGAGAATTTTTTTTTTTGCAAAAAGGGATTTATAGTTTGACAAAAGGAGGATAAAAAATATTTTTTTTTCAAATAGTAATGTTACAAAATATATTTTAATAAATTCAGCATTCTCATAATTTAACCTAATCATTTAAAAAATATATATATCACAGTTCAAGTAAGTTTCGGAGATTTTTTCCATTTTTTATGATTTTTTTAAATTTATCATCGTCATTTAGTTAAAATAAATATTTGCAATAATAAAAATTTCAAAAATTATCACTAATGTGTATTGTACTTTTATCAACCGATCCACAAACAAAAAAATGAACAAGATTAACCATCATCGTGACATAATTTATTATTGAAAATCCTCTTTTTGCCAATTTTTTGAAACCACATACCCCATTTTACATTAAAAAAATTCTCAGACCTCATTGTACAAATGAGTGAAACCACAAGATACTTTCTTGAAGTTTGCCCTTGAAAATATTTTTCAAAAATTAATATGTATTTGACAATTTCCTTATTATCTGATAACTTTTTAGCATGCCTTTAATAAATGGACGAGGATTACATTTCCAAAAAAAGAATTCTCACATCCTCACGTCTTATATCCCTCTAATTTTACTTTAAAGTTATTTTAGAAAATTTATTTTTCTTTAAAAAAGTTTTGTTATGCTAGTTTTCGAGTTGTTTATGTTAATATATATGTTAATCAAGTTGTCTATGTGCTAGTTAAGCAATCTAATTTTTTGCCGTGTTGAATGACTGAATGTAATACTTGTCCACCTTAGCTCTAAGCCGCTTCGATCTTATACAATAGACTAGACTCTTTCTATTAAAGAATCTTTGCTTTAATTTTTTTTATTTATCAATATATATTATTATCATAGTCACTAATGTATTTAATTAATAAAATATGAAAATGAATTTAATAGTGATAATTGTCGAAATCTTTTTTTATTAAAAATTATAGGGTAAAACACTAAATTGGACATGGTTTGCAAAATAATTACCTCCTTGCCTCGAAAACTAGTGTGTAACCAACCTAACTTTTCGTAACCTGATGCTAACTTTTATACGCTCCATATAAAAAGTTTTGCAGAAAGTCCATGCCTAGCAGCAGCAACAGATCGTGTTTTGAGAATAGAATAACCATGCCCAACAGCAGATTGTGTTTTGCAGAAAGTCCAGATTTGTAACAGATCGTCATTCTCTTCTCAATTCTCTCAAATTCAATCATCGTTCTTCCTTCTTATGTTTTGTAACAGATCGTGTTTTGCAGAAAGTTCAGATTTTCTTTTCAATTCAATTTTCGTTCTTCCTTCTCAAATTCAGATTTGATTTCAGATTCAAATTAAATCGATTTCATCTATTCTTCGTTCTCGATTTTATATTTGATTTCTGATTTCATTCGCGATTCCTATTTTACTTTTCAATTCAATCTTTGTTCTTCCTTCTCATGTTCAGATTTGATTTCAGATTCAAATCAAATTGATTTCATCTGTGTTCTTCGTTCTCGATTTCAGATTTGATTTCTGATTTCAAATATGTTCTTCATTCACAAGTGTTTGACAAGCTAATTTACATGTTTTTTTTCTACCTGCTACGCATATAATACAGACCTACTACATACATGTTACATATGTGTTATATATCTACTACAAGTCTAATACAAGTGTTTGGTGAGAATATAACAGACTTTTAACAGTATTGTGTCAGAAGAGAAATATGAATGAAGTCTTTCTTTGAATCTATTATATATCTAGTACAGACCTACTACATATCTGTTTTATGTTTGCTACAAGTCTAATACAAGTGTTTGATGAATATATAACAGTAATATAACAAAATATTGAATTAGATAGAATTACTAATGAAGTGTTTGATATAATCTTTATGACTTTTATCTATTACAATTCTACTACAGGCCTGTTACAAAGTTTGTTATATGGTTGTTATATATTTGTTAATGGTGTTTAATGAATAAAATAGTAAATTTCCATTAGTTTTGATTTACATTGGATTATTGTTGAAGTGTTTGACATTATTTGGCAGCCATCAATTTGTTACAAGTCTATTATATATCTGTTACAAACCTAATACAAGTCTAATACATGTCTGTTACAAGTCTGTTACAAACTTGTTACAAACCAAATACAATCTGGAGTGTAAAATAGTTATGAACAACGTATAAAAGATATGGAGGGCGTATGAAGGTTATTAAAAAAACACAGTAGCGCCTTTAGGTAATTAAGCTAAACTTGGGCTAAAAGTATTTTACCCAATTGAGGCATAAGTGATAATCTGTAATAATTTTTTTTATTAATTTTGACAAAAATTATTACGAGATACGTGTACAAGGGTATACTAGACCTGTTCGTGGGTCGTGCTACCCATGGAGCCCAGCTCGAGCCCGCTCAAATGGGTCGGGCTTGGACCCAAAAACTAGCGTGTAACTAAAATAGAATTAATTAACCTAGTGTTAACTTTTATACGCTCCATATTCCATGCCCAGCAGTAGCAGCAGATCGTGTTTTGAAAGTCTAGGTTTGTAATCATCATTCTCTTCTCAATTTCTCTAAAATTCATGATCTATATTTCCGATTGTCCAGGTTTAATTTCTGATTTCATTCGCGATTTGTATTTTGCTTTTCAATTCAATCTTTGTTATTCCTTCTCATGTTCAGATTTGATTTCAGATTCAAATCAAATTGATTTCATCTATGTTCTTCATTCTCAATTTCAGATTTGATTTCTGATTTCAAATTAGACGAGAAATATGAATGAAGTCTTTCTTTCAATCTGTTATAAATCTAATTTCTTTTTGCAATTTCTATTCTTCGTGAAGAATTACAGATCGATCTCTGCTGCATTTTTCTCTCTCTATTTCATATGTCTTCTTCGTTCTTTGTTTCTTCCCAATTCAAGCCAAGGATTTCTGGTTTAGATCTATTTTTCATTCTAGTTTCTTTGCTCCGCTGCGATTTCAGATTTGGAATCAGATTTTGGAATTCAAAGATGAACACAACTCCAATTTTTGCTTCATATAAATAGATCATGGACTAATGATCACTGGATTCAATGTAGACAGTGTTTGGCAACCGATTTGCATGTTTTTTTCTACCTGTTATGCATCTAATATAGACCTAGTACATATCTGTTACATATGCGTTATATATCTGCTACAAGTCTGATACAAGTGTTTAATGAGATGTAACAGACTTGTATCAGTATTGTATCAGATAGGAAATATGAATGAAGTATTTCCTTGAATTTGTTACATATCTAATACAGACCTACTACAGACATGTTACAAAGTCTGTTACAAGGCTGTTATATATCTGTTACTGGTATTTGATGAATAAAATACTAAATTTTCATTAATTTTGATTTACATTGGATTCTTATTGAAGTGTTTGACATTATTTATCAGTCATTAATCTCTTACAAGTCTATTATATATTTGTTACAAACCTAATACAAGTCTAATACATGTCTATTACAAGTCTGTTACAAAGCTGTTATGTATCTGTTACAAACCTGTTACAAACCTAATACAATCTGGAGCGTAAAAAAGTTATGAATAGCGTATGAAGGATATTGAAAATACATGTTAGGACCTTTAGGTAATTGAGCTAAACTTGGGCTCAAATTCTTTTACCCAAATGAGGCATAAGTGACAATTTCCCTTATATAAATACCCAAGCTCGGCCCGATGAAAAAAAATATTTACTTTATTATTTTATATTATATTTAATAGTGTTTATATTTTCATATTTTAACCTACTAAATTTTTAACTATATATAAACATTTTTTACTAAAAATGTAATTGCATGCACAATTCAGACATTTTTATGTAGAAATTTTAATTTTTTTCAATTTAGTTTATAAAATATTAAAAGAAACAATTATCTATTGGTCATGGGCCAGGCTTGGAATGGCTTAGTAAACCCAACCAGAGCCCGAAGTTCTAAATCATGGGCTTAGGCCGGGCTTGAGTTGATATTTTTAATAAAAAGCTCGACAATGCTGATCCGAGCCCGACCTAGCCCGCTCGACGAACAGGTGTTACTAAGGGGGTGTTTCTCTAAACTTTCTTTTAAGTCCAAAGCTCCTTGTAAGGAGAAAAGTAAAAAGTAGCTTTTAAGTTTAAGAAAAAAAGAGAAAAACACTCTAACTTATAAGTTAATATCTTGTTAGAAGTATTTTTAAGTAATAAATAAAAGCTACAAATTTGGAGAAACACTCGTTAAACCTAAATCTGCTATTGCCGGCGACCATAACTCCCTCTCCCTCTTAACCATCTCTCCCTTTTGCCTTTCCCGTGAACTCGATTTTACCTTCTTCACCCATATCTAACCGTTTATACAGAGACCATCTCACTTTTGCAATTACCCACCATTTCAACTATCATTACAGTCATCTGCTCCATAACCGCCGTTTGCCATAATCAGTTCTTAAACTGTGGTGTTTATCTAGGTAAACAATACTTCCATTTTTCCTCTCTATTCTTTTATTTGTTTCTTGAGCCGTCAGAGCTAAATAGTTTATATTATATTTGTACTATGAATTTTGATTGATTTCAGCTCTTTTATCTAATTGAAAATCTCTACAAATGAATATCAATTTCATTCAATTATTTATGTTTCTGCATTTGCGTGGGTTGAATTATTGGATATTTGGAGCTCATACCCATTTATCTTCCTATTTAATAGTTTCCTAGTATACTAAGAGCTATGGATTTAGATGAGATTCATGCTCGCATAGAAGCTTTACAATTTCAGAAGAAACGTCAAGGTGAAATCGCCCAAAGGGGTTAGGGTTAGGGTTAGGGTTTACTATTAAACCTATTCCTAGAGATCCTTTGCAGGAAAGGCTTGAAAAGTATCTAAGCAGACCTATAGTTGTGAAGAAAATACATCCCGAATATATAAACTTACCAGACATTACTGAAAATATGACGGCAATGACAACTGACTTTCTTGATGACCAAGTCCTCTCAGAAAAAGTCTGTGATACTCCAATTTATGAATGATAAAGAAATAGTTGCATTAGGTAGAGAATATCTCCCAATGTTGGCCTCCGAGTTTTCACCAAAAGGCGTAGGAGCCATTTTCCAAATGGCATTTAACTTGAGAGACCCCAAGAAAAAGAACACCAATGTCCTTCCATATGATACAAATATTCTAACGAAAAATGACATTCCTTACAAGAATTGTCAGAAGAAGTATGGGGTTCCAAGATCTTGGTGGCTATCACTCCCCTATCTCAATTGAATAATTAGTCTAAAGAAGCAAAAGCTTATGCTTTCATAGCCGCATCTACCCTTCGGCTGTTTTTGAAACCCGAAGCAAACTACATTCGATCTTTTAACCAAATTTGTGCAGGGTACCGAAATTTCTACGGAAATCAATTTCCCGTGTAACTAAACCCGACATTAGAAGCCTTAAAGACCCTGACTTACAACTTCTCGAATAACCCTATCTTCAAGTCAAAACTTTACAGAATCTTATACCTAGGAGGGGAGACAAAGAATGCAATAGGGCTGAGGAGATTCCATTATGAAATTCATCTAACTCATGCTGGTTTACACATTATTAGCATCTTTGACCGATTGTGTGGAGCGTTGAACTGTGACCCTGGATTGCTATTGTCGAAGATTAAAACACTGGAATTTTCCCATCAGGTAGATGGGTTGCCTAACGCTAGGAAGCTAATGGAGAATCGAGATGATGAGCACAAAAGGGGAATGTGGAAATATGGGAGGATATTTGATGAGGCATTTATGGATACACTGAGGACTAAGAATTGTCCGAGTCTTGTGTATGTACTCACTTCATCATTAAAAAGTGTGGACCCCGAGAATAATCGAGATATACTTAATTTTGCTCAATTGGAAGATGTGAATCCTGAGAAAAGAAGGCGATGTGAGCTGGCTGGACTCGTTCTCGTCAAGGTAATATTGACCGAGAAATTGGAAGGGAAATAAGGGCAGAAGCTTGTGCTTTTCTTATTTTAATGGTTATAAGTTATCGGATGTTTAACTGTTGGTTTTCATTTAGGCAATATTTGTGTTTCTCTTAGTTTAACATTCAAATCCTGTGTTCACTTATTATGCTATTGTATTGTGTTGCTGTTTTAACCCTCCAATTCCATCTCTATCATAGCTACAATATTATTGAGTGTTTTGGTTTGTATCTGTGTGTACGTACATTAATAATATTCGGTTCGGTGTTTCGGTCTATTTGATTTTTTTCGCAAGAACCAAACCAAAAACCTAAACTATAGGGTAAAACACCAAAATGCAGTAAATTAGGCAAAATAATTACCTAAACACGCCAAAGAAATGCGTGTAACTGTTCTGAAACTTTTTAATGAAGAAATAACCATAATACACTATATAAACTCACGCTTTCCTCATCGCTTGTTTCTGGAAATTCAACGTTCTCTTTTCAAATCTCTCATATTACCTCTTCATTCTTGAATCTCAATTTTATTGTTCTTTTCAGTTTCATTAATCAACTTGCATTCTTTGTTCTCCAGTTCTTTGTATTTCAAATCAAGGGTTTCTTATTCAATCACTGTTGCATTTGTTCTCTCTATTACAATCCAGATTTTGAATTAATATTTCGAATTTGAAACATGTGCTAAAGAATTATGATGTGTTCTTTTATTTCAGCATTGATTTGGATGTTCTTTTGTATCTGCTATACATCTATTATATATCTACTACAAATCTGCTATATATCTACTACAAATCTGTTATACATTTATTATATATCTACTACAAATCTGTTATAGGCCTAATAAATGTCTAATACAAATTTATATTAGAATTACCTTCTAAACATCCATGAACCACATTTATATTATATTCATAACAAGTTTGTAATAGTTTGTAACAGATACATAATTTGTATATTCTTTTTGTATCTGATACAAATCTGTTATATATATATGTTATAAATCTGTTATAAATCTAATATAAATGTGTTATATATCTGTTATGAACCTAGAATAATGAATGTATGCTACAAGCTTGGTAAATGTCTAATACATGTGTTTGATGAAATATATACAAGATATATAACAGATTTGTATTAGATATGACTTGTGAAAGTCTTTAGCATATTTTGTATGTTATTTTGTATATGTTATAAATCTGTTATAAATCTAATATAAATGTATTATATATCTGTTATAAACCTATAATAAATTTGTATGTTTGCTATAAGCATAATAAATGTCCAATACAAGTGTTTGATGAATAATATAACAGATTTGTAACAGTTTTGTATTAGATATGGCTATTATAAAAGTGTTTGGCACCATATGTATATTTTTTAGTATCTATTACAAATCTGTTATAAATCTGATATAAATATGTTATATATATGTTAAATGTGTTATATAATGGAATTTGGAATATAGGTTTTATTTCGCTTCTTTCATTTATCTAATACATATCTACTATATATCTACTACATAACTGATACAAGTCTTCTTTTTTGAAATGAGGTAAAAAAAACACACTTGCCCATGATATGAACAATGTGACTCATTTAAGTATGTTCAATGCCAAAGATGAATATCTAGTTTATTTTGAATATTTCGGAAGCGTCTCATATCTTCTTTGACCTACCTATTACATAACAACTACAAATCTGTTACAAATGTAATACAAACTCCTAAACATTGCCTTCCCTTAGTTTCAATAGTTGAAGAAGGAAACAAGATTCCCCTGATAGATGTTCCTATTGAGATAAAATACAATCTTCTAACTAATGATGTCAAGGTATCCTAGACTGACGACCATTCACTCTACACACAAAACATTTTATATCTGGATATTCAAAATATAACAAGTTTGCGATGATGAGAAAGATGAGACACATGAACATTCCACTTAATAAAATCAGTCACATCCTAGTTAGATGAGTATTGACTCCAGATGAGACCATGTTTCAGGGTAAATCAGATCATATGGCTTTGGATGGGGTACTCGTAAGAATGGATTCTCATCGTCTGAATCTTTCTTCTACAAATTACAACAAAGGAAGATGTTATTTACTTGACACATTTTGAAAACATATTATAGTGATAATATATTTATGATACAGGTGCCTTAACTAGTTAAAGAACTTCTATTTACATGAAATTGTTAGCTTATAACAGACATATAACAGAATTATAACACATATATTACAGATACAATTTTCACTTGAAAAACCCTATTTTCATATACAAAGCTCAATTTGCACCAAACAAAACACTTTATATGTTGTTATAATGAACATTTAATAGACTTATAACACATATGTACTAGATGCTTAATAATCAAACATTATAAACAATCTTATAAGATATATAACAGAATTGTATCACATATAAGATAACTGGCCAAAACACTTCACAAACTCTTATACCTTCAATTTCTTACATTTATACACATTATATCATATATATAACAGATTTATATTAGATAAAAAGAGAGTATACTTATTATATCAAAATTTAACATATCTGATATAAATCTGATATAATTCTAATACAGAAGAACGATATATAGTAGAAATATCACATTTATAATAGATATATAACACATTTATTTACGTATTCTACTTAAAGAAAAAATATAACAGACATATACTACATATATAACAGATATATACTACATACATTAGATCTATACTTTTCTTACCTTCCTCCAAGATTTAACAACTCTCTCCTTTTTAGCAGCATGAGAAGTAGATTTCCCTATATTTCCTTGGACGTTTTTTCCTTTTAGGAGCCATTATCACTTAGATAAGAAAAAAACATATAAAACAACAATATCAGAAAAACGAAATCAAAAGAACATGTAAACATAAATACAAAGTTTCAGACATGCTTACCATGAACTGTGATACAGAGAAGTTTCAAAAACAACTACCGCAACTTGATTGATAGAAAAAAGTGAAGAAAAAACTTGAACAATAACAATTAAAAATGAAATAACTAAAAAGGCAAAACAAATGAACAGATTTGTCTCTGTTGAAAAAGTGATACAAAAAGATGATCAATAGAAGCTTTTATGGAGAGAAAATGCAGAGTTAATTGGAGAAACCGAAGAGAAGCACGATAGGAAACTGTTGATCATGTGTTTAGAATGGGGAGCGTTCGACTGAAATTGAAAATAGCTATACAGCGTATCAAAGTTAGTGAAAGCATATAATGGTTAATTGTAAAACATAAAATAAGCTTTGGGTAATTGTTTGGCCTGAAAATATTTTGGGCAAATGAGTCATTTTGAACAATTTCCCCTAAACTATAATATGCCAGATACTAAATAAAATTGAAACAAATTGTCTGGATTCAGTACAATTCAGTTTGGTCTGGTTCATTTCTGTTTTGTTCCTATACTATAAGGAATCCTTAAAATTTTCAGGAAAGGAGGATCTTGCTACAAGCTTCCAATTATAGTTTATTACAGACCAAACTGAATTGTACTGAATCCAGACAATTTATTTCAATTTTATTTAGTATATGGCATATTATAGTTTTAAGAACCGGACTGGCCACTGAACCGGTGAAGGCAGTGGTTCATGGATTTCAGGTTCAACCGGATTAAATCGGTGGTCGAACCAGATTTTCTTAAAACATGTAAAAATACTAAATATTTTATATAATTTGCTATTAAACATGTAATATAAGTTATACTCATATAAAAATTAATACTATTAAATAAAGTATTCTATAATTTAAAGTTATATTTTAAATAAAAATAAAACACAAGATAATAACTAATACAATCTAATGAAAGAATGCAAACCGAATTCCATATTGATTAGATTGGATAAAAAAAGTTAATAAATTTGATTTATGATATATAAAATTACGCATTAAAAGAATTAAAATTTATACACAATATGTAAAATAAAAAAGTTATATATCCATTTAATATAAATTTAATCAAAAAACTTGGAGTAACGTTATTTAAAAAAGTTATATATTATTTCGTTATGAAAATCATTTAAAGTTGTTATTGAAAGAAATATTTTAAATTTAATAAAATGTGTAGTCTATGAAATAAAAAAAATATTTGTTATGGTTTTTTATAATAAAATATTATTAAAATAATTTAAAAATTAATAATATATAATATAAAAGGTATATAAGAAGAAAATGTTATCACTTGTGTGTGGTAGCTCAGTCGGTAGAACATGTATTGAAACATGTGTTGGAGGTTTTGTGTTCAATTCCCACCACCAATAATTTTTAAAAAATTATGATTTAAGAGAACCGGAAACCAGTCAAAGGTTGAACCGGTTGGTTCGATCGAGAACTGGCCGGTTCAACCAGTCGTTGATTGATTCTTGACTATGTCAAGAATCTAGTCAAATCGGACCGGATCAAGCACCGATTCTGGTCAAACCGGGTCCGACCGGCCGGTCCGGTCCGGTTTTCAAAACCATGATCAGAAGCTGTGAACTTTGTAATAAATTTCAGCCAATTACAACTTTAGATTGTTCTTATACATGTTTATATCTTTTGTTATAAAAAAAGGCATAAATGCATCCGAACCCCCTAACTTGTCCCAAATAGCCCCTCGCCCCCCAGAAATTTCGAAGGTACCTCTCGTCCCCCTGAACTTGTCTAAGACGTGTCTCAGGACCCCCTGAACGCAACTATACCACTCTCACTAAGGAGAGTGTATTACACTCGCTTCCATGTTACCAAATTGAAAAAATCAAACCAATGGTCACTTAACAAGTGTCATATAAGGTATAAATTACAAAAAATTCCATGTAAAAGTTTCATTCAAGTCCATATTACTTTATTTTGCTTCTAAAACACCATCTTCTACATTCATTAAGCTTGTAAAACCCGTTTTTAGTCTAATCTTTTATTCAATTCTTCTTCAATCTGCAACTGATCTCTGTAACACATTCAAAGACAATAGGATCCATTTTTTATTCTTCTCCCCCGAATCATTCTATTATTCCCAATTGTGAGCAATCAAACACTTGAAATGTTTAATCAAACTTAGGTAAACTTACTTTAATGATTTTGCTTGATAAGAAGCAAGATAAAGCCAAAACAATCAATTTTGAGACTTCCAATTGACTACTATCAATACAGTTTAAAATTCTCCAGAAAATAATAAAAAAATCCCTAAAAAGTATTATTAATCAACAACAATCAAAAGAGGGGAAATTAAAGATAAAACTGATCGAACAAATTCAATTAATCAAAATAAGATGCATCTAATTGAAGGGCAAAGAAAAGCAATTAGGAAACCAAAACTCCAAATTAGAGAATAAGAAAGTACAAGTAAGGCAAAAGGATAAAGAGAAGAAGAAGAGAAGGAAGAATCGATGATAGTTTTTGTTGGGGAAATGTAGAGGAATTATGAAATATTATTAGAACAAAGAACACTCTTAATTCATAACAACTGCTCTCATTCTCACTTTGAAATAGAACTCACTTTTTATTAGATGGAAGAAATAATTTTATTTTGTGAGTTTTTTGGAATGATTACAAATGATAAATCAAAGCACTAATTATAAGCTTCACTAGATGAAAGTAAAGGAAATGTAATCAATATTACTTTGAGTGGGGAGGAAGTATATAATTAATGTGAATTGGAGTGGGGAGCAAGGCTTATTCTTGGAGTGAGGAGGAAGCATATTCTTGGAGTGGGGATTAAGTTTAATTAATTTATTTATTTCAACACTCCCCCTTACGCTTAATTCTCGGTATGTTGATACGACTATTCCAAGCTCTCGGCCCTTGGTTGAGTTCGTACAATGCCTTCCTATGTTTTAACACTTTTTCTTCATGTCCTTTGACAATATTGCCAAACGGTTGTTGAATATAGATCTCTTCCTCTAAGAAGTCATTTAAAAATGCTGACTTGGCATTCATTTGGTGGATCTTGCATCCATTTTGAGCAGCAACTGAGATCACCAGTCTGATGGTCACCATTCTTGCGACAGGTGCACACACTTCATCATAGTCAATATCGGGTTTTTGACTATATCCCTTTAGACCGAGCCTTGCTTTATGTCAAACAATTTTTCCATTTGCATCATTCTTTGCCTTGAACACCCATTGGACTCTTATGGGCTTTTTCTCAGCTGGAAGTTTGGTCAGCTGCCATGTCTCGTTCTTCTCAATTACATTGATCTCCGCTTCCATGGTTTTTCTTCAATTTTCATCTTTCATAGACTCTTCAGCATTAATGGGCTCACTATCAATGAGATGACAGTAGAGAGTTAATTCTTCACCGAGCTCTCTAATGACATCATAAAGATCTTCAATTCATAGAAAATTTCTTGGCCTTTGTATAGGACTTTCACTTTCATCCTCTTCTTGTCCAAGAGATGCATTCAAAGTAAGACTGCTTAATGTTGATGTAGTGACTGGTTCCTCTGCATCACTATCATTACTTTCATCCATTGGAAAAGGATAAAAACTATAGTTCTTCTTATCATCGTTCCACTCCCAAACTGCTTCCTCATCAATAGTCACGTCCCTAGTGAGGATCGTCTTTCTCGTGTTAGGATCGAACATCTTGTAACCTTTTGAAAATTCTCAGTATCCCACGAACAAGTATTTTTTACTTTTCTCGTCTAGCTTTCTCCTTTCTTCATTAGCAATATGAATATGTGCAACACTCCCAAAAACACGAAAATGAGAGATATTGGGCTTTCTCCCACTCCATGCCTCCTAGGGTGTCATATGTAAGACACTTGTTGCTTCTGCCCATAGCTCCTTGGGCATATTCTTGCTCTTTAGCATACTTCTCACTATATTCATCATTGTTCTATTCTTTCTTTTAACAACACCATTTTGTTGTGGCAATCTTGGGACTGATAGGAAATGATGGATTCCATGATGCTCATAGAATCTTTTGAATTCATTTGATATGAATTCTCCCTCTCTATCAAATCTTACGGCTTTGATATAATAACCACTTTCTTTCTCAACTAATTCCTTGAACTTCTTGAAAGCTCCGAAAACTTCTGACTTCTCCTTCAGAAAGTAAGCCCATATCTTCCTGCTATAATCATCAATGAATAGCAAGAAATATTTATTGCCTCCCAATGATGTTGGTGTCATTGGTTCGCATACATCGGTATGAATGAGTTCAAGAGGCGCCTTTGCTCTTGACATGGACTCCTTTGGAAAACTACTTCTGGATTGTTTTTCAACAAGACATCCTTCACAAAGCTGATAGGGATTAATAATCGACGGAAGACCATGCACCATCTTATTTTGGCTTAACAATTTCAAACCTCCAAAATTGAGATGCCCGAATCTCAAATGCCAAAGCCAATGAGAATCCTTCACACAAGCTTTCAAGCACTTTGCAACATCCGTCTTGATGTTGAGAGTGAACATCCGATTTTTTGACACACTTACAAGCAGTTCCTTCTTCTCATTCAACAACACCAACTTTTGGTTCATCATATGAACTTGGTAGTTTTTCTCCAGTAGTTGTCCCAAACTTAAAATGTTGCTTTTCATGTTTGGAACATAATACACATTATTGATAAATTGGTGCTCCCCATTCTTTAAATGAATCAGAATGGTTCCTTTTCCTCGAATAGGAACTTTTGACGAATCTCCAAAGTTGACATTTCCGCTACGATTTGTTCAGTTCTATGAACATCTTCTCATCACCGCACATGTGATTGCTCACTCCATTTTTAAGATACCAAATATTATTTTAATGATTGTGGTCACCTTCACGGGTTAGTAAAACCGTATCGATTACCTCTTTATCTTGGATGTTGTTGGGTGTCTCCTCTGCTTGGTTCGGTGGGCTCCGACATTCTGCTGAATTGTAGCCAAATCTAGAGCAATTGTAGCATTGGATATTGGACTTGTCACATCCATCATTTTGCCTCTGATTTCCTCTTCCTCTTCCTCGTCCTCGTCCACGACCTCTGCCTCTTGTGGACTGATTACTTTCATCATTTCTTTCAAATTGTTAATTTCTACAATATCCTCTTCCTCTGCCATTTCCTCCATGTCCTCATCCATAATGATTAGGATCTTGACTACTTTCTCCTATGAACGAAGCCTTTGCTGCTAAGACTTATTCAATAGACTCCTCTTTTTGTTTATTTAGCTTTTCCTCAAGTGCTTGCAATGAGCCAACAAGTTCATCAATAGTCATTGCACTTGTGTCTCGTGACTCTTCTATGACCACGACTATATAATCGAACTTCGGTAGTAGTGACCGTAGAATTTTTTCTATAGTTCTTAATTCATCGAGCTTTTCTCCATACTATCGCATTTGA
Source organism: Euphorbia pulcherrima (assembly GCA_947683365.1). Lineage (NCBI taxonomy): Eukaryota > Viridiplantae > Streptophyta > Magnoliopsida > Malpighiales > Euphorbiaceae > Euphorbia > Euphorbia pulcherrima. Next base: position 6,679,338 of record CANTUS010000004.1, read on the forward strand.
TTGACGATAGATTTTACTTATGAGGAATAATCAACAACAGCTTCTATTTCCTTCATTTTCATCATCTCAAACTCTTCTCTCAACATTTGCAGTCATACTTTCTGTACTTTCTCCTCTCTTTGAAGAGAAACTTGTAGTATATCCCAAGCTTGCTTAGAGGTGGTTGCTTCTACCACCTTCTCAAACATTATATCATCCAAGCCTTGATGGATTAGACTAAGAGCCTTCTAGTCATTCCTGTGACTTTTATGCAAACTGTCTTTCTCTGCTTTTGACAATTGTGCATCTTCAGCTGGGGCTACATAACCTTTTTCGACTATGTCCCAAATATCTTGGGCTCCAAGAATCGCTTTTATTTTAATGCATCAATTTTTATAATCGGGTTTGGTAAGTTGAGGGAAGTTGAAGGAAACACCGTTGATGTTCATCTTAAGGAGGATTTTTTAAGAAAAAATTGGTTTTTAGGCGTACAGGGGCTACTGTGACACTTTTGTATGCCTTTCGTAACACTTTTGACTTAAGGCAACACTTACAGGAATCTTTTGCAATGCTACGGACAGACTTCTTGCAACACTTCTAGACTATTCCAACACCTGAAACTTCTTAAATTGGACTTTGAAATTTCTTTCTTGGGAAGAGGATCGGGATCAAAACTAGCTCTAGTACCACTTTGTTTGTAGAGAAATTATGAAATATTAATAGAACAAAGAACATTCTTAATTCATAACTATTGCTCTCACACTCCCTTTGAAATAGAACTCACTTTTTATTAGATAGAAGAAATGATTTTATTTTCTAATTTTTTTGGAATGATTACAAACGACAAATCAAAGCACTATTTATAGGCTTCATTAAATGAAAGTAAAGGAAATGTAATCAATATTACTTTGGATGGGGAGGAAAAATATAATTAATGTAACTTGGAGTGGGGAGCAAGACTTATTCTTGGAATGGGGATTAAGTTTAATTAATTTATTTATTTCAATAAGCTTTTGTTCATGGCGTCAGTAAAGAAATTTGTTGGCCTAAATTGAAGTTTGGCTTGGCACCTTTGAATTTGCTAAAGCCCACAGCTAGCCCATTGATCCAGAGCCCACTTACTTAACCCTAAAAGCTTAATTTCTATAATATCTAGCCTTACAAACCCTTTTCTTTGTACTATCAACAATATCTTATTTTCTCTTCTATAAAACTCTCGGTTTTCTCCCCTTCACTTATGCAACTCCGTTGCCTTGTGCTCGGTTAAATTCATAAAGCTTCCTAGGCACGTGAGAAGGCACAAGCTTAGGAAAGTCGGTTATGAGCGGTTTTTGAATGACAGTGGTTAAAGATTGAGCCTATAAAAGGATGGAGGGGGCTGCGATTAGTGTAAGCTTTTTGGTTTTCTGGTTGCTTGTTAAATCATTTAGGCGTTTTGTAAGGCTGTGTTTCTCCGATTCTCTATGGGTTTTTTTATTAGCGCTCAGAAGTTAGGGTTTTCTCTGATTTGCTAGTTGTAGAGTTTCAGATGGTTATGGCCTGTATAATTTTTACATCTTTTGCCTCTTTGCCATTAATGAAAGACGTTGGAAGTCACTTTGCACCGTGTATTGACTAGGTCTGCTGTAAAACACAGATTTAGGTAGCACGTTAAAATCTTTGTGTTCTTTAATTTTATGCCAAGAAGTATGTGTTATTTGAGTTAATTCAGGGATTGAATACCAATAAAATTGAAATCTTGAAGAAGAAAAAAATCTGCGACTGATTTTGGCCGAACATCTCTATGAAACCACTGGCGGAACCAGGGTGTAGCGGATGGTGGCGGCCGCCTCCCCTCTCCGGTAGAAAATTTAGACCATAGATTGAACCTTTCCGGACCACAAATCAAGTGCCGCCATTGCCGCCCATCTGCAACTTCAGCTTGTCCCTTTCTTAATTTATGCTTTTATACTTTTAACTATAAAAATAGAGCAAAGAAAAAAAAAATCAGTTGCAGATATGGAAAAGTGACATGAAATAAAGAAGAATTAAACATGACAGTGGACAAATGGAGAACACTGTTGGAATTAAAACACTCAAATGAACAACTTTTATTAAACTCAAAAATATTACAAGAACACTCTCACTCAAAATACAAAACTACAACTCACGCTTTTACTTCTTTTCTCTGTAAAGAAGTTCTTATTTTTGTTGATGAAAAACAACTAAACAACTCACCTAATTATAGGTGCATTATACAACTCCCAACTCCCACAATTAATAACCACAACTCTTAATTAACACAATTACTTACCACCACCTCGAACTAATACAATTAATAGCCAACTTATTTTGTTAATTTAATGGCCTCTAAATTGGTGGTAGTTAATAGCCTCCAATTTGGTTATCACACACAAAAAATCTACATAATTAAAATACCTAAATAAATTTACTACATTTTGGATTTGCGGGCTTGGACTCCAATTGATTGGATTGAGATTTTGGGTTTCCATTGATATGGATCAAGTTTATAATCCAACACCCCCCCTTAAACTTGATCTTGTCATTTCGAGTGAGCTTCTCAATCTGATGTAGTTTTCGCTTGTGAGCGGCTTAGTGAAGATATCTGCAATTCGATCTTGTGTCTTCACGTATTCAACTTGTACTTCCTTTCTTACAACACACTCTCTTATGTAATGGTAGCAGATGTCGATGTGTTTGCTTCGATCATGGAATACCGGATTCTTTGCTAAGGCAATGGCTGACTTGTTGTTAACACTAATCTCAGTCGGCTCCTCTTGCATTAACCCAATCTCCTTCAATAAATTTCTAAGCCAAATTGCATGACATACGCTTGAGGTTGCTGTAACATATTCTGCTTCACATGTAGACAAAGTTACAATCGGTTGTTTCTTTGACATCCATGTGAAAGCAGTGTCTCCCATGAAAACACGAATCCATTAGTGCTTCTTCAGTTATCTACGTTTCCACCCCAATCGGTATCGCTATATCCAACAAGCTTGTAATCATTAGATACCGAATAAAACAAGCCAAAGTCTGTTGTACCTTTCAAATAGCGAAGAATTCTCTTAGCAGCTTTGAAATGGGTGGTTGTTGGTGACTCCATAAAGCGGCTTACTAATCCGATTGCATTAAGGATATCTGTCCTCATGCATGTAAGATAGCGTAGACTTCCAACCAAACTTTTGAGAAATGTTGGATCTACACTTTCCCCTTCTTCATGTTTAGACATCTTGATCCTGTACTCCACCGGTGTGCTTATTGACTTGCAGTTATCCATCTTGAACTTTTTCAAGATCTCCTTCACATAGCTTTCTTTGAAATTAAAATTCCATCCGTTTGTTGCTTTACTTCTATGTCGAGGTAATACGCCATGAGCCCTATGTCTATCATCTCGAACTCCTTCATCATCACTTTTTTGAATTCATTGAACATTCTTTAATTGCTTCCAGTGAAGATCAAATCATCCACGCAGAGGCACACAATCAAAATATCTCCATCTTTGATCTTGATGTACAAAGCGTGCTCATAGGGACATTTGTTGAAGCCATTTTCTGGGAAGTACTTGTTAATTCTACTATTCTAACTTGTTAATTCTACTATTCCATGCCCTTGGTGCTTGTTTTAGCCCATAAAGAGCCTTCCTCAACTTCAACACCTTGCCTTCATGGCCTTTTGCTTTGTAGCCTGGTGGTTGTTGAATGTAGACTTCCTCTTCAAGAACTCCATTTAGGAAGGCCGATTTTACATCCATTTAATGAATCCTCCATTTGTTTTGAGCCGCCAAAGATATGATTAGTCTAACAATTTCCAATCGAGCAACTGGAGCGAACACCTCATCGTAGTCGATTCCAGCCTTTTGATAGTAGCCTTTTGCAACAAGCCTCGCCTTATGTCTTTCGATCTCTCCATTGGCATTTCTCTTTGTTTTGTACACCTATTTGACACCTATTACCTTGTGTCCTTTGGGAAGTGAAGTGAGTTCCCATGTGTCATTCTTCTCAATGGCCTTGATTTCTTTGTCCATTGCATCTCTCCATTGTTTCTCTTGTGCAACTTCTTGAAATGTCACAGGCTCACAATCAACAAATAGATAGAATAATTTAAGATTGTCTAATTGTTCAGTCACCTCATAGAGTTCTCGAAGACTTCTCGTACGATGCACTTCTCTTTCATCTTCAGTCTCACTGATGATAACCCATCTCCATGAGTAGGAGAATTTGGTGGAGTTTTGAGGCCTTGTTGAAGTTGTCTTGGTTGCTCAAGCGTTGTCTGCTCATCTTCCTCGAAAATTAAAGTCCTCCGTTTGAGAATCAAAGTTCCATTCGCCTTCTTCATCAAATATCACATCTCGACTGATCAAAAACTTCTTGTCATTCGGATTGTATAGCCTGTAGCCTTTTGAGCTTGAGTCATAACCAATGAAAATAAAACTTTTGCTTTTATCATCAAGATTGGTTTGATTCTCATCTAGTACATGAACATGAAGACTCGAAGGTGGGAAATTCCGGGCTTTCTTCCACTCCATGCTTTTTGTGGTATCTTTCCCCATACACTTCTTATAGGAGAACGATTTGACAGGTAGACTGCACATGCCACTGCTTCTGCCCAAAACTGCTTGGGTAGTTTCTTGCTTTTAAGCATAGTTCGTGCCATATCGAGGATTGTTCTGTTCTTCCTTTCTGCTACACCATTTTGTTGGGGGGATCTAGGGACTGTTAGTGGGCGATGGATTCCATGTGCTTTATAGAACTCGTTGAATGCCTTGGATGTGAATTCTCCTCCTTGATCTGATCTCATGGCTTTGATTATATGACCACTCTCCTTTTCAACGGCTACTTTGAACTTCTTGAATACTTCAAAGACTTCTGATTTTCATTGCAAGAAGTACACCCATGTTTTTCTTGAAAAATCATCAATGAAGAGGAGGAAGTAATTTTTGTTACCGAAAGAACTTGGCTTAAAAGGACCGCACACGTCTGTGTGGATGAGCTTGAGCGGCTTCTTGGCTCTAGAATCTGACTCCTTTGGAAAGCTTCTTCGGAATTGCTTCCCTTGTAGACATCCTTCGCACAATTGATCAGGATCATTGATACATGGTAAACCTCTAACCATTCCCTTCTTGGATAACAACTCCAATCCTCCAAAGTTGAGATGACCAAATCGAAGATGCCATAGCCATGATGCGTCTTTGTAACACGCCTTCAAACACTTCGCAACATCGTGTTGAATGTTTAAAGGAAACATTATATTCTTTGACATTTGTACTTTAGCAATCAGATCTCCTTTGCCATCTCTTATTAAAAGACTACAATCTTTCATGTGAATATCATAGCCTTTTTCTAAGAGTTGGCCCAAACTTAGAATGTTGCACTTCATATTAGGCACATAGTAGACATTTGAAATTAATTGGTGGCTACCATCTTTAGCACGAAAGAGGATGTTACCTTTCCCCTTCACCGATATCTTGCTGTCATCTCCAAATGAGACATCACCACTTACTTCTTCAGTCAGCTCCACGAATAAGCTTCTTTTTCCGCACATGTGGTTGCTTGCATCGGTGTCGAGATACAATGTGTTGCCTTGATGATCACTGTTGTTGTTGTATGCTAATAATAGCATTTCTTTCTCCTCGATCTTCTCCTCCATGAAATTTGCCTTCTCTAAAACTTGATCATTACGAGCTCTACATTCTGAAGCGTAATGCCCAAACTTTTGACAAGTATAGCATCGGACTTGAGATTTATCATACCTCACATTCGAGTTTCCTTTTCCATGACCTTGCGTAGAGCTTTCTCCTTTCTCATAGTTATTGTTGGAATTGTTGTTGTAATTCCAACTCCGTCCACGACCCTGGCTTCCTCCTCGTCTGTGGCCTCGTCCTCTACCTCTGCCTCTACCACGGTTGTTTCTACCATTGCCTTGGCCTTCACTCATATCCTTATGTTGTAACTTGAGGAGTTACTCAGATATACCTTACTTCTTCTTATGCTTTTCTTCATAGGCTTGTAGTGATCCTTGGAGTTCTTTAATCATCATCTCCTCCAAGTCTTTGGTTTCTTCAATCGTCACCACGATGTGCTCAAATTTGGGATCCAACGAGCGGAGTATCTTCTCTATTATTCTTACATCTTCTAACTTCTCACCGTTTCTTTTCAATTGATTAGAAACGACTGCTACTCTTGAAAAGTAATTGGAGATAGACTCGGATGGTTTCATGTGCAAGGATTCAAACTCACCTCTTAGTGTTTGGAGACGGACCTTCTTCACCTTTTCGACTCCTTTGTAAGAGGTTTGTAGCTTCTCCCATGCTTGCTTGGCGGAAGTTGCACTTAAAATCTTTTCAAAACCGTCATCATATAATGCTTGATAGATGAGAAAGAGAGCTTTCTTGTCTCTCTTTCGGGAATCCTTCAAAGTTATAGCTTGATCTGGCGTGAGAGAGGCTTCATTTTCGGGTCCTAGAATCCTTTCTCTATGATATCCCAAACATCATGAGCACCGAGAAGAGCCTTCATCTTGATACTCCAATTGTCATAATTGTTGTTGTTGAGTGTTGGAACTTGAAAGGATGCCACGTTATTCGCCATCTTACTCAAATAGCTTTTTTAGACGTACAGGAGCTATTGCGACACTTTCTATAGTCTGCTGCGACACTTATGGAGTCTGCTGTGACACTTTTGGAGTCTACTGCGACACTTCTGGAGTCTTTTGCAACACACTGGACGTATTGCAACGCTTTTGGTAGTCTACTGCAACACTTCCTGAGCTTTTTAGCTACTGCAACGCCTGAACAATTTCAACTCGATTTTTCCACACTTGAGAAAAAAATTCTTTTTGGGAGGAGGACTCGAGCTTTCAACCTAGCTCTGACACCACTTTGTTGGAATTAAAACACTCAAATGAACAACTTTTATTAAACTCAAAAATATTACAAGAACACTCTCACTTAAATACAAAAGTACAACTCACTCTTTTATTTCTTTTCTCTCTAAAGAAGTTCTTATTTTTATTGATGAAAAACAACTAAGCAACTCACCTATTTATAGGTGCATTACACAACTCCCAACTCCCACAATTAATAACCACAACTCTTAACTAACACAATTACTTACCACCACCTCGAACTAATACAATTAACAGCCAACTTATTTAGTTAATTTAATGGCCTCCAAATTAGTTGTAGTTAATAGCCTCTAATTTGATTATCACATAAAAAATCTACATACTTAAAATACCTAAATAAATTTACTATATTTTAAATTTATGGGCTTAAACTCTAATTAATTAAATTTAAATTTTAGATTTCCATTAATAGGGATAAAGTTTATAATAAAAAAAAACTTGAAATGGCGCATACAATGGAAACTGGGGAAGAAGAGTAAGTGTAAAACCCAAAGTAAAAAAACATGTAAGGGGTCCAATTAAAAGATGCGAAGTGGTAGTATAGTTACATTGAGTAGAGGACAAGCTTTTATTTGACCGATATAAATCACAAACCTCAATTATATTCTCATTTCTTACCTTTCAATTCTGGTTTAGGATTCTACATTTTTTTAATTTCACACATTCAATTTAATTGTATTTCTGTGTGCTCTCTGCCTATCTTTCTTTTTATTCCAAAATCTCTAATGATAAATTGTTTTGAAATTCAATTTTTGATTCAGTTAAATTAGTATGAAAGCTTCTGTTATTTTTTAAAAATATTTTTATTGTTAAAAGAAGAATTGTTTTGTTTGATGTAAAACGATTCATTCATAAAAAAATTTATGTGTAAATGAATATCGCTAATATATCATAATTATATATTTTTTGTTTGGATTTCAGTATTGAAAGGTGGGTGTCAAAACTTGTAATATGACCAATTTGATATAAAGTATTACAAATTGCAATATTATGCTTGTGCTTCTTTGTTTTGACGATCACTCTGAAAAGAAAAAAAATTCATTTTGGGAATTGAATTGTATTATTATTCATGAGAATTTTTTTGTTTGTTCTAGAAATTTTTTTATTTATGATACTCCGCCTCCCCTCTTGTCGGATCCTGGCCCCTTTAAAAACTTCATCCGGAAATGAATTTTGGACCTGAAATAATGTGTCTTTTCGGACACAGATGAAACCAGGAAAATCATGTCTTTTTGACATGCCTGCTATCCGAAATAACATGTCTCTTGGACATGTCTGTTGATGTTTTTTGGCTATTTATATCACCAAAAACGAAATTGGCAACATATAGATTTTCGGTTGATTTCTTTTCTTCACAGCAAATCTAATTCTGGTTCTTGATTAATTTCTGATTTTATCAGATTGAAAGTTTGGTGAACTGACCAAATAAATTTCAATCTGATAGCGTATTTGCAACTTTATTAAATATTTTATCCGATTGAAAGTTTGGTGAACCTAAATATATTTGTAAAAAATTTAATTTGTTGCCATTTTATTAAATATTTATTGTAATAATAATGAAATTTTTTTAATTATTTTACTTGATCAAATAATTATAAATATTCTACTATTATCCATGAGTAAATACTATTATACAATTTAAATTTTTTCTTCAATTATGTTATAAAATCACAACAAATTAAATTTCAAAAACAGATTTAGGAATTAGTGTGACTCTTTTTTCTCATCAAATATGTTATATCGTGTATCAAATTAAATTGCAAAAAACCTCTTTATCTTGTGATTTCCTGTCAAAATTTGATAAGATAAAGTATTCACACTGATTCTAAAATAAGGAGTAAGTACTGTTATGAAATTCAAATATTTTTCTTAAATAGGATTATTATCTACGTAATTAACAAAATCATGAACATCAAATTAAATTTTAAATAAACAGATTTAAAAGATATATTAGTTGACCAAATAATTTAAAGTATTTCATTATATGAATAAGTACCATCATAAAATTCAATTTTTTTCTTAAGCATGTTTATAATTTATACTTTTTTGCAGTTATATTGTGATTCCCTGTCAAACATTTTATTAGAAAAAAGAGTCACATTAATTCTTAAATAGGATTATAATAAACAAATTTTGATTAGTTAGTATTTATAGTAAAATTAAAATCTTAACTATTTTGATGAGTTTTCCTTATATATGTTCGTTTGTATATTATTTTAAAAGTCAAATAATCATTAATTACTATAACAGTTTTGCAATATAATTCTTATCAGGAATTATGAATTATTTGACTATGTAATTATTGCTTTAATTGGTTGTACGTTTACTTTGGTTTGTTTCTATAATAGTGGTATTTAGAATTGGTTATTATGTATAATAATCGTAACAATATCAAAATATAATTCTATTGGTTATAATCTTATTTAAGAAAAATTTCATATGTTAAACTTTAATTAACAATTAATTAAATATACAAATGTTTTAACAGATATAATTTATAATTTATTCTTAAACATGTTTATAATTTAGAATTAATGTGAATCCTACCAAACAAAAATAAATAAATAAATAAATAAATAAAAGATCTAATTCAAATCATAGTAGATAATGAATCATTTGTACTTATAGTATCAATGTTAGAAGTACTTTGAAATTTTCATTTGCATCTGGAAATAAGTCAATATCGAAATCTGGATCCTATTTTTTAAAAAAATTAGGTTAAAATATATATGAACTAAAATGCAAATAATACAACGTACTAATTTGAAGTTACATATAAAATAAAATTAAACTTACAATTAATGAATTTTGAGGGAGAGAATTATTATATTATTTTAAAGTTGTTCATCCTCAGTAATTTGAACGACCGTGAACACTTCATCATGTGTAATAATATTATTGCTCTTAACTGAAAGTTTGAACTTAATTTCTCTTCCTACAATGTACTCCAATTCCATTGGTATAGGTGTTCACCAAGTGCAACAGACATCTAATATAATTTCAAAAGATAAAAATCAGTAAAAGATGTTTAAAACATTATTAATGGAGAAAAAACTAAAATTAATTAGAATTCAAAGAAGATATAATATTGATATGGGAACTCTATGTACCACAATTACTGTATCCTTCAATTCATTTGCAATTTTTTCAATCAGTTATTACGCTTCACGGTATAAAATTAGTAAAGAAATAAACTTTATGTCATCCATTACACGAACTTCAAGCTTATTTATGTGAAACCAATTTGAATGTTTAATTCATTATAATTTTAATATCGAAATACTTTAATTATATTAATTGAACAATTGAAAGCCAAATTTTAGATGCACAATATTTACCTGTGGAAAGCCGAGTAATCAAAACATAATGAACATCCGTCTTCAGTTGCACCCTAATTGGGTTGATATCATCTACCAAATTATGTTTCTGCTTCAACATAATGAACACTATACTTTTCTACAATTATCTTGTGATTTCCTGCAAAATTTTATGAGGAAAAAGGAGTCACACTAATTCTTAAATAAGGAGTAAGTACTATCACGAAATTCAAATTTTTTCTTAAATAGGATTATAACCAACAAAATTGAATAAAATCAAGAACAACAAAGTAAATTTTAAATAAATAGATTTAGGAGATATATTATTGACCAAATAATTTAAAATATTCCATTATGGGAGTAAGTACCATCATAAAATTCAAATTTTTTGTTAAACAGGTTTATAATTTATACTTTTTTGCAGTTATATTGTGATTCTCTGTCAAATATCTAATCAAGAAAAAGAGTCACTCTAATTCTTAAATAGGATTATAATCAACAAATTTTAATTAGTTAATTTATAGTAAAACTGAAATGTTAACTGTTTTGATGAGTTTTCCTTATATATATTCGTTTGTATATTATTTTAAAGTTTAAATAATCATTAATTACTATAACAGTTATGCAATATAATTCATATCAGCAATTATGAATTATTTTACTGTGTAATTAGTATTTTAATTGGTTGTATGTTTACTTTGATTTGTTTCTAAAATCATGGTATTTAAAATTGGTTAATATCCATAATAATCATAACAATACTAAAATATAATTCTGTTGATTATAATCCTATTTAAGAAAAATTCTATATTTTAAACTTTAATAAATAATTAATTAAATACACAGATTTTTTGACAGATATAATTTATAATTTATCCTCAAACAGGTTTATAATTTAGAATTAATGTGACTCTATAAGAATTATCGTGAGTCATTTTCCTCATCAAATACTTTATTATTACTATTGTTGTTGTTGTTATTATTATTTTAATTTTATTTTAATTTTGTATTTTGGTATTGTTACTCATCAAATATTTTATTATTACTATTGTTGTTATTATTATTTTAATTTTATATTTTGGTATTGTTATAATTAGTATGAATATTAACAAATTTTAAATATTCATAAAATATTTTATTATTACTATTGTTGTTGTTGTCATTATTATTTTAATTTTAATTTTATTTCAATTTTAAATTTTGGTATTGTCATGATTAATACGAATATTAATAAAATTTTAACATCATTATTATAGTAATATAAATTCGAATAATATGGTAATAGAATATATCAAATTTAATAATGAAATTGAAATATTTCTTTTAATAGATATAGGGGCAAAGAAGTATTTCAGGACATCTTTGCTTTTATAGTATTAATAATAATAATAATAATAATAATAATAATAATAATAATAATAATAATAGTAATAATAATAATAATAATATAGACATGTTGGAATTTTTTTGTTCACCTACCTTAAAAATAAAGCATTAACAAAAGGATAATTAATAAATCATCTCATTTAATTAATTATTATCTTAAAAATCGTAAATTAGGTAAAATCACAACTATTTATAATTATTTTGTAATTTATGTAACTGTTTAGATTTTAATATTTTATTAATGGTTGGTATTTTACATAATTTGTAACTCTATAATTATGGACTCTCAATCAACTTAAACCTAATTCCTTCCCGGCTGCTGCAAAACCCCCCCAAAAAACTCCCTCTCACTGCATCTGCATAGTCTGGTCTAAACCATCGGTCTTTCTTTCTATAAGTAATGCTTGCACTTCTTTTTATTTTCCTTTGATATGCATTTCGTTATCCTCATTGAATTATCAAGTTTGATTAATTTCACCTCTCAATTGAATACTGAAATCAATTTGAGAGTGAATTTCAATTTGAGTAAACTTAAAAAACATGCGACTTGGTTTGACTTTTTTGCAAAAAAGTTCTATGGGTGTCTGTAGTTTCAAAAGTTAGCAAAAACATGCTTATCAACATTTTGAAATCACATTTAGAAGGATAATCTTATCTATTTTGAAGTGAAATTTTATAGCTTTGTTTATGAAAATACAATACACATTAGTGATAAATTTTAGAATTTATTTGAGAAGTACAAATATTTACATTAATTAAAAATTGACTATAACTTCAAAAAATCAAACAAAATGAAATTTTTTTTAAATGTGAATGGAATCCGTTTTGGGGACAACAGACTTGTTTCCAGCTCATAGGGCTGTTGGGACGGAAAAAATTACGTTATCCCCAGATTGGTGTCCCGTGGCATGTCCATCATTCAATTGTTGACATATGTCTGTTTTTATTATTATTTTATTCTTTTTTAGTTTATCTCTCCAACAAACATGCTACATGTTAAATGATGAATGGAGGGATATGGAAGGAGACACCAATTTAGGGACATCATATATTATTCCTTTTGAGCTTGACAAAAGTGCACTAGTTTGCCCCCTTGATGTCGCATTGATTTTACTTTTCAAAGATGTCATTTTCCTAATTTTTCTTTCTCCAATCAGAAGCTGAAATGTAGCGATGAGGGGGCAGGTGCTTTTTGCCAAGTTTGAGGGGCTAATTAGAACTTTTGAAAGTTCAAAGTGGCATCGGGCTTTTCGTACCAAATTCGAGGGACAAATGATGCATTTGGCAAGACTTTTCATACCAAATTTGAGGGACAAATGATGTATTTGGCATAAGAAAATTATTTCATTTTAGGCATAAGTTTTACAACATCATGCATAAGAATTAATTTGACTTGTTGATTTTGAATTTGAACACACTTTCAAAGTATATATATGTTTTAAATTACCTTTTTGCCCCTATACCTTTTAAAAAAAGGGTTAACTTCAAAAACATACCATGTGGTTTTGCTCGTTTTAAAAAAGGGGCATGTGAAATTTTTTTTTCAAAAGGGGCTTGAGGTTTCACACCGTTAGCAAATAAAGGATTTTTACTGACACCGTTAAAAAATGTTGACTTGTCAAAGGGCATTTTTGGAAATTTCTCCACCTTCTTCTTCTACCTTCAGTTCGCGTGTTCCGCAACTCCATTTTTCAACTGTTCACTTTTACTCAAATTGTAATCCTAAATTTAGTTTCTCGTTTAATTTAATCTTCCATCACCAGGCTCTTTAAAAGATCCCCAAATCATCAAATCCTTATAAACTAAAAACCAAAATTTAACACAACCGGATCTCTAAGATTTTTCTCGTGTTGATTGCGCTGATTTCGAAGCCGTACTGAGTTTAATTTGCTTTTTCTTGTTCGACATTCTACTTTTAAAACAGATTCCTTTCAGTTGTTTTTAACTTTATAATAAATTACTCGATGTATTTTGTGGTTAACCAATCTTCAAATCGTCGTTAGGGTGTGCGTGTGTATGATCTTAGGGGGGGTTTGGTTAGGGGGTTTTAGGAAAGGGAAAGGGAATCAAAATATCTGATTCTCTTTGTTGTTGTTTGTTTGGACAATGGAATCAAATTCATTACCCATTTTGGGTAGTCGGATTACCCCTTTCAAGGTCTTTCCATTCCCCCCACTCCACTAGATATTAACATTCCCTTTCTTGGTCTTTCTCCAATACTTTTATCTTATAATTAAATTATTATTATTATTACTATATATATAAAATACTAATAATAATAATAAATATTATTATATATTAATGAATAATAATATTATATAATTAATAATAATAAATGATATTATTATTCTATATAGACAATAATAATTTATAAAGTTATCTATTAACTATTTTTAATGTCTTGATAATATTGTTTATATATATATATATATAATATTATTAAATAATAATATTTATTTAAAAATAATAAGAATATATAATAATAATAATTATTATTAAATAATGTCAATAATAATATTATTAAATACTATTAAAATATTATTATTATTATTAAATAATACTAAAATAATATTATTATTATTAAATAATACTAAAATAATATTATTATTCATTTAATAATAATATTATTAAATAATAATATTATTTATTTAATAATAAATAGTATTACTTATTTAATAATAAATAATATTATTAAATATTATTAATATTAAAAATATTATTTATTATTAAAATATAGTCTAAGCAATATTTATTTAATAATATTACTATTTATTTACTATATATTAAATAATAATAAATATTATTATTTTAATAATACATATTATTAATACTATTATTATTTTTATAATTATTATAAATATAATATAAATAATAATAATAGTAATAAATTATATTTTTATTTATTATATTAATCGATAAGATTATATATAATTATTGTTATAATACTATAATAAATAATTGATTTTCTTTAATTCAAAAAATAATAAATGAAATTAGGAGCAACTTCATTCCATTTTTTGATCTTATCAAACACACATGTCAATCAAAGAGAATTGGATTCATTTCCTTACCTTTCCCTTTCTTGATTCCCTTTCCGTTTCATGATGTGAACCAAACGTCCCCTTAGTGAATTTATATGTTTGAATGAATTTCGGCGGTGTGTTTCGTCGCCGGTATGTAGTTATATCGGCGAGGAAGACATGATTTCTAATTTGAAAAAGGAAGACGTGATACAGGATTTTGTTATGATTTACGCGATAACAAAATTCATTGTATACGCGGGGTCTTTTGCTTTCGAATTTTTTTTTTCATTTTGCACCACTGGCTTTACTCGAGCTTCAAATCTTGAGGTGCATTGGGGTTGTTTGTAGCGGCTGAGTGGAGAGAGAGAGAGAGGGGATGAAGAAGATGGCTGTTACAGAGATAAGGAGGAAGGGAGGTAGGAGATGAAAATTATGAAATTCCAAAAATGCCCCTTGCCATGTCAGCATTTTTAACGGTGTCAGTTAAAAAGCCTTCATTTGCTAACGGTGTGAAACCTCAGACCCCTTTCTCAAAAAAAAAATTTCACAAGCCCCCTTTTGAAAACAAGTGAAACCACAGGGTATGTTTTTTAAGTTAACCCTTAAAAAAATAGTAACATTTTATTATTAAATTTATTATATTTTATTACTATATTATTCCAACTTATATATTTATATATATATATATGTATGTATTATGTATGTATATACAATTATTATAGAAATTAGTTAATATCTCTATAATAATGGTAATTAAAATTGGTTAATATTCATACTAATCATAATAATACCAAAAATTAACATTGAAATAAAATTAAAATAATAATAACAACAACAATAGTAATAATAAAATATTTGATGAGTATTTAAAATTGGTTAATATTCATACTAATCATAACAATACTAAAAATATAACACATGATGATTACAAAATTAAATAATAATAATAAAAAATTTGATAATTGTTGAATAATTGATGTATCAGCCGCTTGTTACTATGCAGGCGACTGTTATATAATTGATGTTGGATCTACGTCATTAATATTTGATATAATATGTTTCCTACTTTTCTACCTGTCATTAATATTTGATGTAATATGTTTCTTACTTATTTACCGTTTTTATCATTAGATTTCTCTATAAATAGGAATTCAATTTATTCATTTGTGATATACCTCAGATATAAGAAATAAAAGTTTCTCTCAAATTCTCTCTCTGCCTTCTTTATTATTGTTATATAATTTCCTTGCATTTATAGTCAATTTCCAACACATTATCAGCACGAGCTTGCTCTATCAATCAAGGATATCACAAAATAAATCCAAAGTAAGGCATAATTATTTTATTTTCTATAAATATACATTATACATATAATTCTTAATATGTCTAATATCAAAAGTTTGGACTTTACTCCTCTTGATGTATCGGGAAAAAATTATCTTACTTGGGTGCTGGATGCAGAAATGCATCTAGAATCAATGGGTCTTAATAATACTATTAATGAAAATAATAATATTACACCTCAGTATAAGGCAATAGCTCTAGTTTGTCTCCGCCGTCATCTTGATTAAGCACTTCAATCAAAATATTTGACTGTCAAAGATCCTACAGATCTTTGGAGACAATTAAAGGAAAGGTTTGAACACCTTAAGAAAATATCTCTACCAAATGCCTAGTATGAATGGATAAACTTAAGGCTTCAAGATTTTGAATCTGTTAGTGGATACAAATCTAAACTTTTTCAAATTACATCCACATTAAGATTATGTAGAAAGGAAATAACTGATGAGGATTTACTGAAAAAGACATATTCTACTTTTCATTTGAATAATATGGTATTACAGGAACAATATAGAGCAAAAGATTATAAGAAATATAGTGAATTAATTACTGCTCTTCTCCTAGCAGAACAGAGAAATCAACTCCTGTTGAAAAACCCTGAATTACGACCTACCGAAACAAATCCATTCCCTGAAGCGAATGCGATAATTCATAATAATTTTAATGGATGCGGCCGCAGAAATGGTCGTGGTCGTGGTCGAGGTCATGGTAATGGGTGTCGTAGAGGATATAATAATAACAATTTCCACCAGAAGTGGAAACTTGGTAATAATAATAACAATAATTTCACTCGAAGTGAAAAAATACAAATAACCACCAGAAATGGAATAATCAAATTGAAAAATTTGTTCAATGAAATAATAGTCAAGATGATGAAAATCAATGTCATAGATGCGGTATGACTGGTCATTGGGTAAGAACTTGTAGAACCGCTAAACATTTGGAAAACTTATACCAAGCATCCCTAAAGAAATGTGCGGAACCAGAAACTAATTTTATATTGGATGAGAATAACCACACTAATGACCCTATTGATATCCCCAATATGGAGTTTGATGATTTTCTGTTACCTAGCACCAGTGGAGATGAAAAATTTGAATAACTACTTCATATATTTTTCTTAATTAATATACTATAATTTTTATGTTATTATTGGTTTGCTTTTGATATTGTTGATTAATGTACTTTTTACAATGTTTATTTATAAATAATAGTGCGTCTTTCGTTTCTTCAATGAAGAAAATGAATTCTTTTCGGGTATTATATGACTTCAAGGAAAATAAAGCAAATTTATGTATTGTAGATAGTGCCACCACTCATACTATTCTCAAAGAGGGAAGATATTTTAGTACTCTTAACACGGGTGAAACTGTTGTTACCACAATATCGGGACAAACAAAAATGGTTGCAGGCTCCGGAAGAGCTAGTATTATATTACAAAGGGGAACAAAACTTATTATAAATAATGCATTATTTTTCCTGAATTCTCACATAAATTTATTAAGTTTTAAAAATATTCGCAGAAATGGATATTATATTGAAACTATGAGCGAAGACAATAAAGAATGTCTTTATGTTACAAAAATAATTTCAAGAAATGTATACTTGAAAAATTTTATACTCTTTCATGTGGCCTATACTACACATATGTTAATATGATTAAGGCCAATTTAACTATAAACTAGAAGTTTATAGATTTAGATACTTATAAAATGTGGCATGATCGACTGGGTCATCCTGGTTCGGTAATGATGAGAAAAATTATTGAAACTTCACATGGGCATCCATTGAAGAACCAGAAGTTTCTTCAAAATAATGAATTATTTTGTGTTGTTTGTTTGCAAGGAAACTGAATAATAAAACCTTCCAGAAGAAAGGTTGGAATAGAATCGCCAGCATTTTTAGAGCGCATACAATGTGATATATGTGGACCAATTCATCCACCATGTGGACCATTTAGATATTTTATAGTTCTAATTGACACTTCAATTAGGTGGTCACGTGTATGCTTATTATCTTCATGAAATATGGCATTTGCAAGGTTACTTGCTCAAATTATAAGATTATGGGCTAAGTTTCCCGATTATCCTATTAAATCAATTTGTCTTGATAATGCTAGAGAATTCACATCCAAAACATTTAATGATTATTGTATGTCGATTGGAATAAAAGCTGAACATCTTGTAGCATATGTTCATGCACAAAATGGTCTAGTAGAATCATTTATTAAACGTCTACAATTAAAAGCACGATCGATAATTTTGCGAACAAATCTCCCTACTACAGTTTGGGGTTATGCAATATTACATGCAGCATCTCTTATACGTTTAAGACCAATAAGTTATCATGATTATTTTCCATTACAATTAGCTTCTGGCCATGAGCCTAATATTTCTCATCTTAGAGTTTTTAGTTGTGCGGTATATGTGCCTATTGCTCCACCATAAAGGAGTAAAATGGGTCCTCAAAGGAGATTAGGAATATATATTGGCTATGAATCCCCTTCAATAATTAAATATCTTGAGCCATTAACTGGCGATATGTTTACTACATGATTTTCAGATTATCATTTTGATGAAAGCACTTTCCTAAATTTAGGGGGAGAGAATAAGAGCCCAATTTTGGAAAGAAAATAATATGGAATGCTTCATCACTTTCTCATATGGATCCTGAAGCAAATGATTTTGAACTAGAAGTACAGAGAATAATCCATCTTCAACATTTAGCAAATTGATTGCCTAATGCACTCGCTAATCCAAAAAGAGTAATGAAATCGCATATATCAGCAGTAAATGCACCAATTCGTATTGGGATTCCTGAAGAACAACCTACGGATAATACTCTAACACGCCTGAAGTATAGACAACCTATTGGTTCAAAGAATAAAAATTCTAAAAGGAGGAGAGTTATTGATAATGAAGATATTCCCAATGAGGATATAAATATAAATACACTTCCGGAAGAAGTGCAAGCACCTGAAGTGAAAATACCTAAGCTATTGAAAATGAAGAAATTCAAATAAATTATATCAATATTGAAAGAAGATGGAATATCAATAAAATAGTTATAGACCATATTTTTTCATATAATGCTACGATCAATATTGAAAATGAAAATGTAGATCATGAGCCAATATCTATTGAAGAATGCCAAAGTAGAAATGACTGGCAACAATGGAAAGAAACAATTCAAGCAGAGCTAAATTCTCTTGAAAAACGCAAAGTATTTGGACTAGTAGTTCGAACACTATAGGACTATGAGGAAAATGAAATAATAAGATATAAAGCCAGATTAGTTGCCCCCTTTCTCCATTGTTCAATGCACCAAATTCAAGTGGATCTTGAATCTTTAGAATATGTATTTTTGGGTGGGAATTTGGGAGCGATCTAGCAATTGCTCAAGGTT
This sequence comes from Euphorbia pulcherrima, assembly GCA_947683365.1. Classification (NCBI taxonomy): domain Eukaryota; kingdom Viridiplantae; phylum Streptophyta; class Magnoliopsida; order Malpighiales; family Euphorbiaceae; genus Euphorbia; species Euphorbia pulcherrima. The sequence goes on from CANTUS010000004.1 coordinate 6,698,695, forward strand.
CTTCGGTTCTTCCTCATTGGGAGGTTTCAGTTGGTGGGGTTCGTGTGGATACTTATAGAAGCTATCCTACCTTGGAGGCTTGTGTAACAAAGCTCTGCTAAAGCACTCTTCAACTTGTAAGTCTTCTAATTTCTCTTTTAATTATTAAGTCTTTTTAAGTATTTTTAGACTTAATAATTATGCTTAGGTTATAACGCATGCTTAATTTATTTATATTTAAATTATAACTTAGAGTTGTAATATATTTAATATAAATATTATTGCTAGGATATAATTTAGAATTATGGTACAACTAGCCCTTGCCTGCTAACCTAGGTAGAGAATCCTTTAGTTAAGGCTTTTTTTTAATTTATATGCAACTAATAGGAGTTCCTGGGGACATGGACAAAATTTTGAATTTTCGCCATGCATGTTATGCATGTTTAATCTGACTATTAGTTCCTAACAAGAAGTACCTTAGTAACCAAATTTTGGGCTAGCTTTCCCTTCTTCGAGAACATGGAGGCTATAAGTTCACTAGCCTTATAGTCAGCAAGAACTTCATAATCCACAGATATGTCCACATGCTCTTCATCCTTCACTGCTCGCATCCTCAGTCCTTTTTACTTCATTCCTAAAATATTTGCGATTAGTTTGGGAGTCATATACACTTTCCTCCCCATCATAGTGGTGACGAATATATCCTTGAATCCTTCAACCATGTGGATACTATGGAAGAATCTCTTCACAATCTGCTCATAGCAGCCACTAGGTATCTCAAAGAACCCTCTTAAGTGGTATTCACGAGTCCACTTCCCAAAGCGCTCTTCATTGGAGAAACTTTGCATATCAATAATGACAGGTTCTTCTACTTCTGCTCCTTCCTTAATACACCTCTCAGTTGGTGTGTAAGCAATTCCTGCGGGAATAGATAGATCTTCCCTCTAATTGATTCCAGTAGCCACTTGCGCCCGACAAGTATCTTACTCATCTCTAACAAAAAGAGGTCTCCTTCAGGTGAACTGGGTGATGAATTTGAAGAACTCGACATGGAAATAGCTTTTGAAGAATAAAAGAATTTGGGGATTCAAGAAGAAGATTGCAGAGAGAAATTTGGAAAATTAAAACCCTCTTTCTTTTGTATCTCTCCCTAAATAGCAAAAACTCATCCAGTTAACCTGCAAAGCTACGTGTACGACTCACAAGCAATGGTCATATTTGAATGGTGAGATTGATCAACGGTTATAGTGGAATAAATGATTGCAAAATACACGGAGTTAAAGTGTCTGAATGTGGATCATTTTTAAACTTGCTACCATTTATATCAGTTTTGAATTTGAAAATAAATCGGTGACAGTTTTAATGACGTTTCCAAAATTCAAGCTCGAAGAAGAAATACTTATCCTAATTCACAAAAGCTCGAAGTGGAAGATAGGTTAGCTCCAGAATAGGTCAGCGGGGAAAATATTTCTTGAAATTGGATTGGACATTTCGATCAGTTCTCTCAAGATATTGAATTGGTCCTTTGGGCTTTGTGAATATGTTAGCTCGTTGTTCTTCAGTGGGAATGTAAGTGAGCTTGACTTTACCTTTTAGCACATGATCCCTTATGAAGTGATGTCTAATATTGACATGCTTCATCCGGCTATGTTGAATTTGATTCTTAGATAGGTCAATTTCACTCTTGTTGTCATACATGACTTCAAGGAACTTAGACTTTATACCATAATCCTCCAATTGCTGCTTAATCTATATCAGTTGTGCTACTGTGAGCGGGTGAACCTTTTCGATCGACTCTTTTTAGATCATCAGTTAGATTGGCATGGCTAATGCGGGACTCTTGGGTTTTAATGCGGGGAGTCACCGCTATAGCAAGGGGCTCATTGTATATGGGAACATACTTGGCATTTCCAACTAGATAAAGAGGTTGAGGACTCCTTTGAGGATTAGCCTTTTTTATTGCAAGAGTAAGGTCCCTATTTTATACAATATTAGAGTCGCCACCCGGATCAGCGCTTTCAGGAAATTGGTGGTATAATTGATCCGAGTAAGATTCCTATACAGATAAAAGAGAGATTCTGGTTCCGGATGAAACAGTTACTTGCCATTTGAATTTGGATAAACCATATCTTGAGAAATCTTTTATTATTAAAAGAGATGAGTTAGGGAGATACGACCTTTGTGGGCCTGGCCCTTGGAGCGTGGGTCCGACATGACTGGATTACCTCGTGAGGTGGTTAAGAATGCATGTTTGAAAGTAACACTTTGATCCTCAGTTACCTTTTGTTTGTTACAGGATAAGTGGGAGGCTCGGTACTGACTAGGACCGCGTTTGCTTTGGATTTCTTCAAGATTCATGTCGACATAACATCAAGGAATTTTGTAGGGGGTTTATTTGAATGTTTGGGAATGAGTGGGCAGCTTTTTGGCTAAAAGCTATTTTAAGGAAGGGTGTCTATACCTTGGTATAGTTTTGGATATTTTTGGTAAAGGCTCGATACTATAAGGGATTTTGAGGAGGGGACTGCTCGAATTTTACTTGTGCTTGCTATTTTTATTGATTGATTACCTCTGGAAATGCTAGGAGCTTTCCTTTTATAGAAATTTTGGGAGTGTCGATCTACACAATAGATGGCAGAATAACTTTGCTGAGTCATTAGGTCTAGATTCCCTTATAAGAGACGATCGATGAAAAAGTGTTACATCGATCGACGTAATTCAGGCAGTGATAGCTTTGCTGAGTCATGGTTGTAGGTTTGATGAGTCATCAAAGAAATTTACACATGGCATCATCGATCGTCACAACAGAATACCATCGATCAACACATTGTGGGGTCTAATTAGTGTCGATCGACACTTAGGCTTAGGATGTCAGAATCCTATTTCCTCAAAGGGGTTTGTAGTTTGGTTAAAACATGGTCCTTTGTCAGTACCGGCTAGCCATCTCCTAAAAAAGTCTTGTACATCATCAGGCCTGGGACGGACCGAGCCCATAGGCTACCCCTCACATACAACTTATACCACGGAGGTAAAGTTTTTGCATACGCAAAATGAGCGCGGTGAGTAAAAAGTGCGCGTGATTTTGCGGGAATTTAGTCAACATTATTTGATCGGCCAAATTTTTGAAAAAAAATATTTTTGCCCCCTCGATCAATTAATGTTTGGATTCCCATGGTGTGTCTTTCTGAAACATTGTATCGGGTCTACTGGTATTTTAAAAAACAATTTTATTATGGAAAATGCAATTTTCAAAATTAGGACTCAATTGACGCTACAATTTTATCCTGGAAGAGGTAGAAAAATAGTCATTTTTTATATTTGTCGATTGACACATAGGGGTTGTGTCGATCGACTCAACCCTTTAAATTTCAAACGTTTGAATTCTAGCAGTTGCAGGCATTAAAAGGCATGTCAATGATTGCATCGATCGATGCTTATAAATTGTGTCGATTGACACAATACGGAATTCTATACATTCTGCAATTTTTTCTGCAAACAGAACACTCCTCATATTGAAACTTTTCCTTCCTACATTTTCTTTTAAAAACAGAAGTAATGTTGGGTTTTTTGCACTTTTATTTCTTTCGACCTTATCTATTTTTCATCCATTATGATGTGGACAAAAATCGTGACATTCAGAGACCGCGTTTGTGCTCCTACGTCGGTGATAGAGGTAGATATTCACGAGGAGATGGTCCAAATCCCATTTTTAAGGTGCAGAAGATAATTACGGGCTTCCTGTGAGGCAGATATTTCACGGCATGGGCAGAGGCACTCTTATCCCTCTTGTTCTCTAGCCTGAGTGTCACATCTCTCGGGTTCTGGTGAGTTCCTTAATGCTCCTTTTCCTTTTCGAAAGTTTTGCATGGTTTTTAGAGTTTGATGATTATTTATGGTCTGTTCAATTTGCTATTGGTTCTATATCATTGTAAACTGCCCGTAAGACATTCTGTGAGTTTGGGATTTTAGGCTTAGCATTGATCGACGCTTCTGGTTCTTCAAGATGCATCGATTGATGCTCCTTAGTGTCGATTGACACTTGTGTTTTCAAAAGCCTATTTTTTTTTATCAATTTTGAGTGTTCTGGAGATTTCTGTACTTCACAAAATAATCTGTGATGTCATGTTGTGCATATACTACTGCTGTTATTGCAATATCCAGAAACTTTTTAGGGTAACTTAATGACTATAAGCCTTGTGATGCCTTAGGAATTACCATACTTGATCATAGCTTAGTAACTATAAGCTTGCTTTGGACATTTGTGCTTAGTGGCTATAAGCATGACTTTGATGATGGCTTTATCCTTAATAACTATAAGGCGCGACATATAGGTAGCTTAATGGATTTTCGCTTAATAATTATAAGTGGGTATTTTTTTGTAAACGTTGGTGACTTGTGCTTAATAACTATAAGCATGACTTTAAGAAATTCTTAGATGCTTAATTACTATAAGCAACCTTTGGATTTGGTTCCTATTTGTATTTGCTTCACAGAAAGTCGACCATCGGGGCACGGGCAACTTTTTGGATGTTGTCACTTGTGGGGAGTTCTTTCTCCTAAAGTGAAGAGGATTCTGTAGGACTCAGGTTTTAGAGCATTTATTGAAAGATTCATTCCGGTGAAGGTCGTCCAGTATTCTTGTGCGATCTTGCCATCAATTTTGACGAGGTGGTCGGACTCAACCCACACTTTCCATTTGTCGTGCGGGGAGTATACCATTACTCCGTTGGATTTTGCAACCATCACCGGTTTGCATTTTGATAGGGAGATGATTCACTTCAACTGCGCCATGAACATAGGCAATTATAATCCTGCACTCATGCTGAAACTATTAGGGTTTACTAGTGCTAGAAAGGAAATTTCTGCTAATGACTTGTACACTTTTTGGTCGGCTCTAGGAGATAGGGCCCCTGATGGTGCTGAAGCTTGAGAGCAATGTGCCCATTCCTTTATGCTTTATGCTCTAACCAGCACTCTATTCCATGTTGGTGATTCGGCCCTCAACTTGAATCTTTTGGGCTCTTTGGTGAATTTAGGGAAGTTTAAGGAGCTGGCTTAGGGTAGAGCTGCACTAGAACAGCTGTACTTGGCCCTAGATCACTATACAAGGGAGCACACACCTTGGAGCTAAAATCTTTGAAACTCATTCTCGAGGTAATTTGTTGAGAAATACTTTACATATGCTTTCACGTAATGTGTTGACTTTTGTTTCATTTTCTTGCAGATTTGGGGTTTTGAGAAAGGAATTCTCCCTTGGCTAAAGAAGTCCAAGGTCCAAAAAGATATTTCTTACTTTCTCGGCCTCCCCACTTGGTTGGTTGCCTGGGGGAACTTAGATTCTGCCAAAGCTAAAAAGATGATTAAGAACCTGACATTTAACGAGGCAAGCCTTGCAACATTTCAGATTTTATTTCTTCCATGCAGTGTTTACTAATGATGCATGTGTTTGTAGGTTATTCATGCTCTGTGGGGGAATGCTTTCGGCTAGAATGAGGTCATGGCGGGTGTAGGAGAGTTGGTGCCGAAGAAGCTAATTCTAGAAAGTCCTTCCTCTCTCAAGTGGTATTTAGGGGAAAGAATAGTACAATGTGACACACCTTCAAAGGAGAGACTGGTATCGCCCGAGCTCCTGAGGTGGCTATTGTGGCTGAAGTTGGCCGAGAATCTTGATACTCTAAAACAGGATGGCGAGACCTTAGAGCTATTTGGTGAGGTCGACCCATATCCTGACTTTATGACCGAGTGTTTGCTTGGCTGGCCATTGGAGGACCATACCGCATCTCAGGGGGTGCGTATCTGCTTTTGAACTTTTGCCCTCTCTCTCTCTTGTATTTATTCATTTTCTGAGTGTTAATCCCCTTTAGTTTTATAGGGAAAATGGGCAAGGGGTCCATATACGTCGGGCAGCACCACCTGCCACACTATGGGGCATCGAGATTACCACGTCCCCATGGGGTTACACATTTATTAGCCTGACCTATAGCTCTACTTTCCTCCCTTTGGTGTGGACGACTCGACCAGGGTGGACATGATGTTTTCACCTTGCCATGCGACTCATGTGAGTTTATTATGCATATTGCTATTATCCTTGGCTCATACTAATGCAATTTACTCTTCTAGTCAGGTGCCGAGAGAAGATAGCAAAAGTGATGGACGTCTACTTTTCAACTTCCAGAATATCATATTGGGGAACAACTTTACGATGGTGGTAAGATTGGTGAAGTTCATTTACTCTTTTTCCCTTAGCAGGTAAGCATGGATGAGTGCTTTATGTATGCGTGAAACATTTATAGGGTAAGATTCATGGCACTGAATGCAGAAGTTGACCAACTTTGAGCTGGTTATAAGGTGCCTCCACCGACAGGGCCTTCAGGCTATAGCCAGTATGGGCGGGCTCATCCAGCGGCATATGCCTAGCATCTGTCTAGTTATGGAGTGCATTCTTATATGCTCGGTCATTCGGCCCATGCTGGTTTTGTAGGAATGCCTTCTTAGTTCCCACGGCTCCACTATCTGCGCCTGTTCCTTTGCTTGTGCAGCCTTTTTAAACCTTGCCTGGCCTAGGGGGCCAAGAGGGAGTCGGAGATAGCAGTGAGGTATCGCAAGTGGACTTAATGGCCCCCATTCATTCGGGCAATTTAGGATATGATAGTTACGCCTTAGCTTGATGTATATATATTTTTTGTGGGCCCTGAGTGGCAATTTTATTCAGTACATTTGATGGTTGGACTGGGCATATTTTTGCCCCTTTATTATTTCCTTTTTGCGGATTGGTGGGTCCTTTAAGGCCCTATTTACTTTTGGATGGATGATTTATTTTACTATCTTGACAAGCTAGCCTCATTATTTTGTTGTTTTTTCACTGAAAATGAGCCTCCTCTTGTGAAGTTGGTATTGATCTTACGATCTATCATCGCCTTCATTGAGTGATGATCAAATTGATATAGATAGGTTCAAGACACAACTGGTGGACCATCTTCGGACACTAAGTCTGACTGATTGTAATCTGCTCCAGGCTAGGCGCCTTTTCAACATGCGGCACTATTACAATGTCTCCTTGGATGACGCGCTTTTGCAAAGCACAATAAGTTTATGGGATCCACTTGACCATGTGTTTCACTTCAATAACCAAGAGTTGTATCCACTTTATAAAGAGTTTTATGCCATGATGGATGCTTCCTGCAACCAGGACATTATGGTGCCTGATTATGGTGCTACAATAAAGCAGCATGATGTAGGTTTCCTAAGACTTTCTGATCGTTGAAGGAATAGAGTCATGTCTACCATCCCTGAGCAACCCGGATTGATCTTATGAGTGAGCTTAGAAATATGTTCTTCCATTCCTTCCAGTCACTGCAGTTGGGTTCCTCTCATGGTTGTACTACTGAAGGGAGGTTTTCTGTGTGAGTCTAACAATGGGATTTGCAGTCCTAGGTTAGTTTCTGTGATCCAAAACACTCTAGAATGATCATCACCCATGGACGTGGTCCTAGCTAAGACCTTCATTTACATTGACTCCATTTATCAAGACGAGGATGTAATGGTGAGAGGAAGCAGGCTCCTCCTTCAGTTATACTAACCAACTTATTATTATTGTCATGGACTTTTATTGGCAATGGTTCGCTAACGGGGTCATATCATGGCAGATATGGCTGATTGAGCATTTGAAGGTCATTAGAGCACCGATTGGGTTACTAGATTCCTATGCCCCTAGGGACTTTTGGGGTCAAGGAATCCAACCCGGGCATCATAGGAATTAATCCTTGCATGAATGGCTATATTTTCTACAGAGGCTAACTGAAAGGGATATTAGGTGGACCTACCCCTAGTGAAAAATTGATGAGGTGACCACCCAAACTGTACCCTAAGGTGTTCAGTTGTTGGGCCTAGAGCGAATATCGTACAACTTTCATGAACGCTTGAGGCGGTAATACGGCAGTCCTCAGTCTGTGCCTGCATATATTCATGCTTCACATGCGAGGCCTTGAGGGCCCTTGTGGCCAGCTCATGTTCGTACCAAATGGGAGAGTCATACATTGGTCATGATGAACTATGAGCTGCCCTTCAACAAGTCACTTGATGAGACCTATTTGGGATGGCTCTCTGCCATCAAGGTAGCGTATACTAGAGCAGATAGGCTGGCAATTTCTTTCCACTATAGTCATCAAGTGGCAGGTCCTAGCCACTAAGTTATATTTTTGAGTGTTTGCAAAAAAGCCTTGACTTTGTTTCAGGCATGAATGTATCCATGCTTCTCTTTAATGTATTTCGTTTCATCTTACAACCGTCACTGTTAATGTTCATGACTCTACAAAAGAACACAGAGTGTGGGATGACAACTTTTCAACGTGATTTTCTTTTGTCTGGAACTGGTCTTTCAAATGTGATATGCTTTGAGCTTGTCCCCGATTGACAAGATTTGTTACTTCATTTCTGTCCATATCTATAATTTTCATGGCTCCTTTACTAAGAACTCGTTTTACTACATATGGACCTTCACAGTTTAGACAAAATATACCTCTAGGATCGTTATAAGCGGCTTTTACCTATTTCAACATGAGGTTGCCGGCCTTAAGAGGCGTGTCGATCTTTCTCAAAGTTATTATAGGCCGGGGCCATTCATTGTTGGTACATCTATTAAGGGCCTCTAGGTGCCTTTCATCGATGGTGTTAAGTGTTTTATAACAGGATCTGGCCTACACATCTTTGTATAATTTTGGTTCGAGTGCCACTCAGAGTGACTTGACTTCAATTTCTATCGAAGGAATCGCTTCCATTCCATACACTAAAGAGAGCGATGTCTGTCCTGTTAGGGTTTTTACGCTGGTTTGATAGCCCCAAAGAGCATAGGGAAGATGGTCAGCCCAATCTCGATGGGTAACTACCATCTTCGACAGAATCTTTTTTATGGCTTTATTGGCCGCTTCCACCACCCCATTGGCTTAAGGGCGATATGGCGATGATCGATGATATTCAATATTGTGTATTTCCAGTAGCTCTATGATTTCTCCCTGAAACTATACTCCATTGTCGGACACTATGTGATAAGGCATACCGTATTGGGTAAAGATGTGCTTTTGAATGAATTTTGCCATTTTCTTAGCAGTGATCCCAGTTTAGGATTCAGCTTCAACATATTTTAAAAAGTAATCCACGACCACTATGATGAATTTGTGGCCATTGGTCGAGGATGGTCGAATTTCTCCTATAATGTTAATGCCCTAAGCCGAGAAAGGCCATGGGGTGGGTAGGTGTTGCAGTTTAACTAGCGGCAGGTGACTGATGTTACCATGAATTTAACATTCATGGCATTTCCTGACTAGGCACGTGCAATCAGCTATCATGGTTAGCCAAAAGTAACCAATTCGTTGTATTTTCTTAGCTAGCTATACTCCATTCATATAAGGACCACATGTTCGTGCATGTATTTCTTGCATAATATTGTCAACCTCCGCTTGTCCCAAGCACTTGAGAAGGATTTCGTCGGAGGATATCTGAAATAATTGCCCCTTAATAAGTCTGAAATGGATGGCCAACTTCTATAGGGTGGTTTTGTCGGCGTCCTTAACCTCAGTAAGGAAAGCTTTACTTTTGAGGTATTGAAGTATGTCGCTCTACTGGGGCTCTTGCTCAGTGGATATTCACGTGACCGAGGTGAGATGGTACGGAGTGTTTGCAACTTCCACTATTATAGGTTTTATGGGCTATTGCTCGGGGAATTTCCCACATGGAGGCCAAGGTGGCTAGTGAGTCTACCATTTGATTCTCCTCCCTCAACACATGTCAGAATTTACATTTCCCAAAATGGGATGCCTTTGTCCATATGGATTCAAGGTATGGTCGAAGTGATTCTTCCTTCACATCCCAATCGGCTATTACTTGCTTGATGACAAGGGAGGAGTCTCCAACAATTTCTGCTTCTTCTGCCCCTAATGTGAGTAATGAATTCAAGCCAAATAAACATGCCTTATATTCAGCGCCATTGTTAGTTACTGGAAATTCTAATATTTTGGAAAGGGGGATCAATCCTCTCTCATGGGACATAATTATGACTCCTAGACCAGCTCCCTTATGGTTCACCACCCCATCGAAGAACATGGTCCACCTCCGGGGTTCATTCGATATTGTGGCTAGCTATTCATCTGGGAATTCAAGGTTCTTGACATAATTGGATTCCAGAGGTTGGTTGGCCAGAAATTCTACCAGGTCTCGTCACTTGATCACTTTTCTGGTGACGTACTCGTTGTTGAACTCCGATAGGCTTAACAACCATCGGGATAATTTCTCGGCCAAGGAGGGGGCTTGACAAAGGTATTTCATGGTATCTGCCTTTGCAATAGCCTGGATTTTATAGGATTGGAAGTAATGTCTGAGCTTCTTAGTTAACCATACTATAGCGGCACAGGTTTTCTCCACTATAGTGTACCGGTTTTCATACTCCAAGAGTTTCTTGTTGAGGTAATAAATGGCATGTTCTTTCTTATCTTCATGCTCTTATACTAGCATCGCCCCTATAGAGGTTTCTTCAATGGCTAAGTATAGGGTAAGAGGTTTACCCAGCGTAGGCGGCTTCAGTACCGATGGGTTTGACAAGTATGCCTTGATCTTTTTGAAGGATTCTTAGCATTACGGATTCCAGACGACTGGTTATTATTTCTTGCGGAGTTTTAATATGGGTTTGCAGATAGTGGTCAACCTTACAATAAACCTACTGACGTATTATAGGGATCTAAGCAAACTTCGGACTTCCTTTTTAGTCTTAGGCGGAGGCATAATGAGGATCGCCTTCATTTTATCGGGATTGATCTCTATGCCTCGTTGGCTGATGATATAACCTAGCAATTTTCCAGAGGTTACCCCAAAGATAAATTTCTTTAGGTTGAGGTGCAGATTATATTTTTCTACCCGAGTGAGGAAGCGATTGAGCACAACCGGGTGCTCTTTGGGGGTTTGCAATTTTACCAGCATGTCATCCACGTATACTTCAACTTTTATAGGGATCACGTAATAGAGTAAAGTGGTGATGGCCTCTACATTCTTGAGTCCTAACGGCATGACTTTACAGTAGTATACCCCCCATTCTGTGATGAAGGCTATCTTAAATTTGTCGGTAACAATCATCAATATCTGGTTATATCCCGAGAAGCCGACCATGAAGGAATACATGGCTGCCTTGGCTACGCTATCGATTAGTACATCTATGTGAGGTAAAGGGAAGTTGCCCTTTGGTGAAGCCTTGTTGAGATCGCTAAAGTCAACACAGGCTTGGACTCTCCCGTGCTTCTTTGCAACTGGTACCATATTGGCTAACCATTCCAGGTATTCTATGACTTCAAGGAACTTAGCTTTGCTTTGTTTGGTTAGGTCTTCCTTGAACTTTTCATCCCAGTCAAGTCTCAACCTTCATAGCTTTTGTTTAACAGACCGGATTTTTGGGTCGGTGGGGATTTTGTATTCTGCAATGGTCCTATCGACTCTAGGCATGTCATAATAGGACCAGGCAAATACTTTTACATGTGATTTGAGTACTCTTACTAATTCTGCCTCAAGTTTGGGACTAAGGTCATTAGAAATTGATATTTTCTTGGGGTCATCTTCGGTTCCCAAATTTATTTCTTTTGTAAGAGTATCATGAATACTAAAAATGCTCAACGTATGGTGAGGTGAATGCATGAAATCGAAAGCACCACACAAATAAGCGAAGTCGTTCATTTTATTTTCATTGTCGTTCTCATAATATAAGTTGTTTAGCTCAAAGATATCAGAAATTGAAATATTATTATCGACTTTTGGGATAGGAATTTCTTCGTTTGGAATTTCTGCGCTGCTGCTGGCGATCGCGCCTTCGACCTTGGACTTTCCCTCGATAATGAGTCGGGCTAGCTAAGCAATTATTTTATCCATTCCTTCCTTCGTAGGTTATTCTTTTTGCGATTTTGACTCGATCTTCTTGTCTTCAAGGTGGGCTTCCATTAGCTTGGCTAACCTTACTACTAGCTCTTTGACACTTGACAGGTTTGCTGTCTTTTACCTCTTGAGGGCATCTTCCTCAGATGGGGTCTTCCTTTTATGAGTTAGCTTCTTATAATTAGTCGAGCGAGTGGGGCCTTCGAAGCCTGCGATGTCTGAGAATATCTCAAAGCCGGGCACTTCTCCTTCTTCAATTTTGATTGGTTCACGCTCACCCAGGTATAGGATTTCCCTATGATGAATGAAGATTTCTGACATCTGGCACCTCCTGGACCATGCCCTTTGTTGGCTTCTGCCCCGATAACCGAGCCCAGAGGGCTATAGGAGCCTATAGCAAATTTGAACTCCAGGGGGCCTTGCTCTTGTGCTCCGAGGTCAGTTCCCGGGGTTAAGTGTTGGTCCATGTAGTTTTTTACCCACTTAGACCATTGGGTTATTTTTTCATCCTTCCCTGTGGTGGCTGTTAGAAATCCGCCCATGTATTCAAGGGTTACGCATATGGCAGCCACGGTGGATTCCTCATCGGCCTTGAGGGTTACTATTTTTCCCTTGTAAGGGATTTCAACCTTTTGATGCAAGGTGGAAGGGACACCTCCCAGTGCATGAAACCATGGTTGACCGAGTAGCAAGGAGAATATGACCGGGATGTTGATGATGGTGAAGGTTATGAGGGACTCGACTTTCCCTGCCTTCACTATTGCCTCAAAAGTCTCCAGGAGGAACCTTTTTGAGTTATCATATGCTTTAATAACCATTCTGGACTTCTTAAGCATTTCTTCATTCAGCCCTAGGATCGGTAGGATCTTTCCAGGGTAGACATTGAGTGCTGAGCCATTGTCTACCATGACACAGGGCATTACTCGATCTAGTATCTCAATATTCAAGTACAAAGCCCGATTGTGGCGTAGCCCATTTTCTGGCAGGTTTACGTCAGAGAAGACAATGTCCAGAGATTCAGCGGGATCCCGCATCCGATCAAGGTACATACTTTTGCCAAAGAGGCTAGTGATGGGGCCTCCATTTCCATTAACTTTTTCATGATAGCCCTCCTGTGTGTCTGTGATCCCTGTAATAGGTCCCAAATACTCATCTTCCTGGGGGTGTTTATTAGTTGTTTAACTACAAGAATGCCAGTTTCCTTTGGCGGTTATCTACTGGCGGAGCATCAGGGGGGCTAGGATTAACTTGGATTTGAGGTCGATAGACTCTACTGCTTTGGGTAATATGATTGTCGTGCTCTTGTCACTCTTGGGGAGTACCTTAGAGTCGAACGCTGCAAATTCATCAAAACGCCTTTTGGGTCGGCATGTACGTTTGCTAATAATGCTATGGCGGGATTCACCAAGAGGATTTCGTCTATCACATCTGCTTGCAGCTCATTTCCTCTGATCATGTTAACGATATTAAAGCAAGCCAGGACTAACTCATCTAGTATTTCCACGATTTTTGGACGGGGTACCATTATGGGTATGCCCAGGCTATGGGCTCATCTCTAGGGTATAGCTCTATCCTGGGCGGGTCTCCCCTTGGACCCTCATCGGTTTCTTCCATGGTGAAGTGATAGAGAAAGGGTTGACTTAAAATGCCCCAAAAGAAGTAATAGCGTTGCGTGGCCGGATTATTCCAAGTCCGATTGTACCATTGCAATGCTCTCCCTTCAAGAGTGGTGCCAAAGTATTTCGGCCAACAATGATAATGTTCATCCCTTGAATTCATTACTTTTGTGAATATTACGACGTAGATCCAAGCATGCCCACTCCCGTCATATCAGAGTTCCGGTGGAAACTCGAGGAAGAGCATGGTCTCGTAGGTATCTTCCCAGGCGATTGCAGATTCAAGGACCACATTGATCCTTTTATAGAATCTTTGGTCATTGTGGATACTTATGAATGCCATTGGCTTAATTGCGGCATCAGACTGATGTCTCCTCTGCCGCGGGGGTCTCCTATTCTCTTATTGGATTCTTTTAAGAACTAATCTATTGGTAAGGTGTCTAACCCTGATCGCGTTGATTTCTACCATCCGTGATTCCCCGTAACTCTTCTCTTATTAATTGAGAGCGTGGGGACTCAAGGTCAGGTGATGGTTGAGGGTCTACAATCCCTTTTATTGGCGAATCCCAGAAGTGTACTGGCTCTGGTGCCTATAATTGAGGATTAGTGGGGATTGTCCTAACGTATCCATTTATCATCGTTCATTCATTATCACTTGGATAATCAAGATCGTCATCCCATTGTGATTCCATGGTAGTCAAGCCATATGATATTAATCTACTTGGCATGAAGCCAGGGTATGCCATGTCCTTTAGTCCTGGGGCTAATTCATTGGTGCCCTTAAAACTCCGTTCCTCTTACAGGGTATAGAGTCGATTGGGCATGCCCCCTTGGAATGTGGGCGGACTCTCCGTTATTCAAGTATCCATGGTCACCTTCAGGCTGAGGATAGGTACATTGAGGTGGCTCTTCATTCGAAGGACCTATTTTATTGGGATTTCGGCTACTTTCCTCTGCTTAAAGTGAGGGTTCTAGTGGGAAGCGTACTCCTATTCATGAAGATTTGGCATTACCTCATATCTTGTGAGCATGGTGATGGTGGTGCGACGGATCATGTGTATTGTCCCTTCTTCAGGCATGCTTACATATCTTTCGTATATGGGTCCAAAATGTATGCACTCAGGGGAGGGTGGAAGGACCCAAGAGTAGGATCCATCGTCGTTTATAAAGAACGGAATATAAGGAGCGAATGCCTGGATGAACTTCGGACACATTAGTGTTGAGTCCCACCACCTGTAGGGCAAGATTTAGAAATACCAAGCTTGGGCTTAACCAACCAAGAATGTGGGAAATAGGGCTAATGCTCTTAGGACACTTATGTCATATAATTCCAAAGTTCGAAGGAACCACCTCAAGAATCTAATTGAGTAAGAGTCCTCAGAAAACCTGATTTCATTCCCTTCCCAATTGGCTATGTTAAGGAGTCTGCGCGCCCTAAGCTCATCTTTGTAGGCTGAGACTCTCTCAATCATGTGCATCTCATCCAATATAGGATTGTCGTCGAAGCAGGGATCCTCATCTTGGTTATCCAACCCCCATTCTTCTTCTTCATCAAGCAAAATGGCATTGATGAATAGCATCTCACAGAGATCTGACTAAGCTTCATCTTCTTGGGGCTAAGATGTAGCTGCACTTTTAATAGCCGACCCACGGCTTAATACCAAATTTAAAGAGTCACAACTTGCAAAGGTACATGCTAGACTTGCATTTATAGGGTAAAGATCATAATAACATTCGATTGGTAGCCCGTTGTACCAACCGGAAACCTTATCATCGAGGAATATGGCTCGCAAAGGTGGGGTTGTGGTGCTATTGAGCTTTCGGAATGAATCAAGGAGGCTAACCAGATCAGGTCCTACCTCAATCCAATCATCTTCGATACTTATGAGGTTGGCAGCCCTTAAGTTTGCCAGCCATACTACAGCATTGCTTGATTGCCACCACTCGAGTATGGTAGCCTCTTCATGTTCTATAAGATATATTGCCTGATTGCCCTCATCAAGGGACTCTTGGAGTATTTTAAGTCTATCACTAGGGAAGGTTTCCAAGAACTAGTGTTCTAGCTCTACCCAGTCCCACAATTGTCTAGGCGACATGGAAAGGTACTAGTCCATTGCATCCCCTATGAGAATTATGGGAAATGCGGTGACCATATCATAGGGTGGGATATCATATTTTTCTAGGACATCGTAGAATTGTTCCAAGAAAGTGACTACGTCGGTGTCCCCTTTGTGCCGGAGTCTTTCCATCGCCAAAGCCGCGAGTTTCCCTTACTCAGACAACTCTTTTGCACAGGTGTCAACCCTGTCTATTTTTGTGAGTTGCCACTCAATATCATTTATCCCGAAGCCAGGATCAAACTGGGTGTTATTTCTCCTACCATTATTGTCCTCATGGAGAAGGATAGCGTTGGCAGGGGATTCGAAGCTCGGAAGCGGGTTATTTTGGGTACTTGGCTTCCGTTCTGGCTCCTCTAAATTCCCTTCTTGGATCATCTTTTGTAGATCCTGTAGTAGTCAGACACATTTGTTAGTTCTGTACCCTTTTACCTATGTAGAAAAGTTGTCTATGTCAGTTGGGGATAGAGGCAAGAAAGGTTTTAAACTTTGCGTACCTCCGGTTTTCCTCAGCTTAGTGAATATCTGAGATAATGACTCGGTCCATGGCAAGATCGGTTGAGGCGGTGTCGGAGTGATTACAGCGGTTTTGACCTCGGTTTTATTTTCTTCCCTTTTGGTATAGGGAGACTTTGGCTGGTAGGATTTTAGGGGAGCCACCCTATCATATGGCTTATTTCTCGCATAATAGGCTGCTTCTTCCTGCCTGATGCGCTCTTCTTCATCGTACTTTTCAATTCTCTTGGCATATTCCACAACATCACCGAAAGTGTGGAATTTCTTCATCTTCATTTCTTATCAAAATTTGGTATTACATCCCTCCACCAATTTGATAACTAGGGCATCCATTTTCGAGGCACCATCCACCAGTGATTGAAACACAACCCATCTGTGATAATAGGGTTCAAAGGACTCTTTAATACCCTGTTAGACCCTTCCAAGTCTTGCAAGGTTGTTTCTACCCGGACGTTGTAGGCATAATTCTCAATACAGGCAGTACAGAGTATTTTCTAGTTTGATTTCACTTGGCTGGACATTCTCATATACCAATCCATAGTCAGACCTAGTAATGCTGTTTGGAACAAGTTTACCCGATTGACTTCAGGAATGTCCATACTCATCATAATGCATAGGTACCCCTCAATATGGGCTTCAAAGGAGCCCATGCCATCAAATGGTGGAACATAGGGCATGATAAAATTAACAGGTAGTGGCGATGGTATCGAAAGCTCAAACTTTTGTGGGTCTGTATATTTAGTGTTGGATGGTCCCGTAATGCGCTTCAGCTTAGGGAGCATTTCTTCGAAATGAGAGAATTTCTTTTCAATCTCCGTAACCTTATCACATGAATCGGAACCCAAAATTATGGCATCTCTCATATTATTTATGACGGCTTCAAACTTCTTAACAAAATCCACAGAAAGAATCATGTCCTGTACAGCTTCGAGTATTACCTTATGGTTATCGGCCATTTTGTTGCTTTATTCTGCGAGAGTGGGATCGTCAGAATCTGTCTCCTCAGGGGCCCTTCTCTAAGGTTGTTTCTTTTTTGGTGCCAGTTTAGGCAACCTTCTGTGAGCTTCTAAAATAAAAATAGGTGAGTACATGATTGTGTGCATAATGCATGAGCCTATGGGCATTTCTGGCATGGTTTATGTGGTGCATGCATATTTATGCGATGTATGCATATCGCCTATGATGCGGGGTGATGTTTTTTTTGTGTATTGCTTAATACCAAGGGTATGCGCAATGGTGCGCTCTAGAAGCGGCTTTTCTATAGTTGTATCGCTTAATGCCAAGGGTATATGAGATGGTGTGCTCTAGGAGCGGCTCTTCTATGATTGTGTCACTTAATACTAGAGGTATACATGATGGTGCACTCTAGGAACGGCTTTTCTATAGTTGTACTGCTTAATACTATGGGTATGCACGATGGTGCACTCTAGGAGTGGCTTTTCTATGGATGTATCGCTTAATACCATGGGTATGCACGATGGTTCGCTCTAGGAGTGGCTTTTCAATGGATGTCTCGCTTAGTACCAGGGGTACGTGCGATGGTGAGCTCTAGGAGTGGCTTTTCTATGGATTTATCACTTAATACCATGGGTATGCGGGATGGTGTGCTCTAGTAGCAACTTTTCTATGGATGTATTGCTTAATACCAGGGTATGCGTGATGGTCCATTTGCATGATATGGCTATCTTATGTTACGGCTGGACGCAAATCATGGTTAGGGGTGCATGGGTGATACAATGTTTGAGCAGGCAAACATGTACTTTTTAAACTCTTCCTCCCAAGCTTATTACTCCATCGTGGCGAGCGTCTTTCCTAGGCGGGGGCTTTTTCCTCTATTACCAACCTAGGGTAGGCGAGGATGTACTCTCTTTTTTGATTTTAAGAAAATCATTGGGTACCCCTAGGGAAAGTTTCTAGGTCTGTATTTCTATAAGCTGGGCTAAGTCCAATAAGGTTACAGTTGGTGGTAACCGTGCATTATATACTTAAGCCCAAGAACCCTAATCGAGTTCAGGAGCCCGTTTTCCACGTTTAATAAACTCATACCTAGTGGCCGTAATCAAGCCGACTAGATCATATTGTACTACGCACTGTGGGTGTGTCCCAATTTTATGCCCCTATACAAATTTGAGTAAAGTTCCAGAGACACGTCCTTGAGAACACTGGGTTCTGGGTGCAGACATATGCAGATGCTATGCAGTAAACCCTAATCATTCCAAATTCAAATGACTTTCATTATTCCATCAGAGTCGCCACTATGAGCGGGTGAACCTTTTCGATTGACTCTTTTTGGATCATCGGTTGGATTGGCACGGCCAATATGGGACTCCTGGGTTTTAATGCAAGGAGTCACCGCTAGAGCGAGGGGCTCGTTGTATGTGCAAACATACTTGGCATTTCCAACTGGATAAAGGGGTCGAGGAATCCTTTGGGGATTGGCCTATTTTATTGGAAGAGCAGGGTCCCTGTTTTATACAATATTAGAGTTGCCACATGAATCAGCTCTTCCAAGAAATTGGTGGTATAGCTGATCCGGGTAGGATTCCTATACCGATGAAAGAGAGATTATGGTTCTAAATGAAATAGTTACTTACCATTTGAATTTAGATAAACCCTATCTTGAGAAATCTTTTATTATTTTATTGAGCAAAAGAGATAAGTTAGGTAGATACGACCTTTGCGGGGCTGGCCCTTGGAGCGTGGGCCTAGCATGATCGGATTACCTAATGAGATGGTTAAGAATGCATGATTGAAAATAACACTTTGACCCTCAGTTACCTTTTGTTTGTTATAGGATGACTGGAAGGCCCAGTACTGACTAGGACCGCGTTTGCTTTGGATTTCTTCAAGATTTCTGTGGAGATAACCTCGAGGAATTTTGTAGTGAGTTTATTTGAATGTTTGGGAATGAGTGGGTAGCTTTTTGGCTAAAAGCTATTTTAAGGAAGGGTGTCTATACCTTAGTATAGTTTTGGGATATCTTTGGTATAGGCTCGATACTACGAGGGATTTTGAGGAGGGGATAGCTCTAATTTTGCTTATGTTTGCTAATTCTATTAATTGATTGCCTCTGGAAATGCTGGGAGTGATTTTCTTTTATAGAAATTTTAGGAGCATCGATCGATACATATGGCAGTGTTGGTCGACATAATAGATGTCAGAATAGCTTCGCTGAGTTATCAGGTCTAGATTCCCCTATGAGCATCGATCGATGCAATTTAGGTGGCGATAGCTTTACTGAGTCATGGTTGTAGGTTTGATGAGTCATCAGAGAAATTGACACGTGGCACCATTGATAGTCATAATAGAATAGCGTCGATCAACGCAATGTGGGGTGTAATTAGTGTCGATCGACACTCAGGCTTAGGATGTTAGAATCCTGTTTCCTCATAGGGGTTTGTAGTTTGAGTGAAACATGGTCCTTTATTAGTACTGGCTTGCCATCTCCTAAAAAGGTCTTGGACATCATCAGGCTTGGGATGGACCGTGCTCACAGATACACAACTTCATCTAGCCATATACTCAGCCTTAGTTGTACTCATCACCACAGAAGTTTGTTTCTTACTAAACAATGTTACTAGACGATCACCAAGGAAATGACATCCTCTAGTGGTGCTTTTTCCTTCAAGTTTGTCTCTTCCATATTCAGTATCTGTGTATCCTCTCAGAGTGAAATCTGCCTTACTTGGATACCATAAATCTGCATCAATAAAGCCTAGCAAATACCTGAGAATTTTCTTCACAGCAGCTAAGTGAGATTCTCTGGGGTGAGCTTGATATCTTGCACAATAACATACAACATATTGAATGCCAGGCCTACTAGTAGTTATGTAAAGTAGAGAACCAATAATACCTCTTTAGATCTTACTCTCTACAGGTTTACCTTCATCATCTTTACTCAGAATTGTATTAGTGGCCATGGGTGTTCACATTGGCTTGGCTTTATCCATGTTAAACTTCTTGAGCACTTCCTTGGCATACTTAGCTTGGATGATGAAGATCCTATCATCACCTTGCTTGATTTGCAAACCTAGAAAGAAATTAAGCTCTCCCATCATTGACATTTCAAACTCTTTCTTCATCTGCTGGCTGTACTCTTTGCAAAGCTTCTTATCAGTTGCTCCAAAAATAATGTCATCAACATAGATTCGGACAAGCAACACATCTTGATGCTTTCTCTTGATGAAAGGGTTGTATCTACTTTTCCTCTAACATAACCTTTGTTGAGTAAAAAGTTAGTCAGTCTTTCATACCAAGCTCTTAGAGCTTGCTTCAATCCATGGAGAGCCTTCTTCATCTTAAAAGATATAGTCTTGATACTTTGGATCTTCTAAGCCTGGGGGCTGTCTGACATAGACTTCCTCTTGAATATAACCATTAAGAAATGCACTCTTAACATCCATTTGAAATAACTTGATGTTCATATGAGATGCAAAAGCATAGAGAATTCTTATGGCTTCAAGTCTTGCTACTGGTGCAAAGGTTTCTCCATAGTCAATGCCTTCTTGTTGATTGTAGCCTTGAGCATCTAGTCTGGCCTTATTTCTAACAACATTACCAGCTTCATGTTGCTTGTTCTTGAAAACCCATTTGGTGTCAATGATTGACTTGCCTCTAGGTTTCTCCACCAAATCCCAAACTTCATTTCTTCTGAATTAGTCTAGCTCCTCCTGCATTGCAATCATCCAGTTGTCATCGAATTCAGCATCTTCAAACTTCTTGGGTTCAATCAATGAGATAATGTTGAATGACTCGTCATTCTATTCAGCTGACCTCTTGTTAGCACTGGATTTTGCACACTATCAAGGATCTTCTCAACTGGGTGATCTCTCCTTACTCTGACTTATTTTGGTAGATAAGGATCAGATCTCTGAGCTATAATCATTGGTTAAGCATCTTTATCATCACCAAAGTTGATCGATTGGTCCAAGTCAACTTTATAAGCTTCCTTCATTAGAACTAGATCAGGAATAACAATGGGCTGACTAACTAACCGCTAACTTATTCCTTTTCCTTTTCATCATCATTGGCTTCTCTACCTGCATTGTTAGTTTTATTAAAAACAACATGCATAGACTCCTCTAATGTGCCAGTCCTCTTGACATACAATCTACATGCCCTACTGTGTGTTGAGTAACCCAGAAAGATTCCTTCATCAGCCTTGGGGTCAAATTTAGCAAATTGGTCTTTAGTGTTTAATATAAAGCATCTACAACCAAAGGCCTTGAGATGACCAACCTTGGGCTTACGCCCTTTCCAAAGTTCATAAGGAGTTTTGTTCCAAACTTGGTGAATTAAAACCTTGTTTAGAATATAACAAGCTATGTTAACAACTTCTCCCCAAAAATACTTTGGTAGGTTGTTATCACTCAGCAAGTAAGACAATCTAAGTGAACCTGGTTAGATCATCTATAACCACAAGCAGTGGCAGAGATAGGATTTGGACTAAGATGGGACACAATTTCAACCATCGGTGGATAGATAGCAGTATACTAACAATGATAACGGTACTAGATTTAGGCAAAGAAGGGGAATAAATAACACTTTAACTCTTTCATATAGCAAAGCTCATATTCAGGAAAATCTCAAAGATTGACTCATCAATTAGCCTAGTGGTCTTGAATTTGTAACCCCTACAGGCGGTATGTTCGTGTTACATTCGGGTTGGGGTGAGGATTTTCTTTGTACTTAAATTAAGCGTAATTGCACGATTTTTTTACAAATTAGCCTTCATTTTTCAGAATTAGGTTAGTTTCGTAATAAAATAAATTACAAAGTCTACATATAATTAGAATTAATGTATGAGAAATTGTTCAAAAGAAATTTATCAATTTTATATAATATTATATAAAAAATTACTAAAATATGAAAAGAAAATAATTTGAAATACAGATTTTATTTAATTGAGGAAGATGAAGTTATTTATTTAAGAAGTTTTATATATTTATAAAATAATTATTTAAGTAAAACAATAAAATTGAGAGAAGATGGGAAATAGGTTAAAAAAATTATAATAAAAATTAAGAAATAAAAAATTACGCTTTTTTGGAAATTAAAAATAAAATGTATGTTTTAAAAGTTTATTTGTAGTAAAAACATTTAAGAAATGGAACGAGAAAGTAAAGGAAAGGTTGAATAACAAAATTTGGGGGAATGAGGAGATATAACAAAAAAAAAGAGAAAAATAGAGAAGTGCAAGTGCTAGGAATTGAACTTGGCACGACAAGAATGGTGCACACCGTCTCAACCACTGGGGAACACTGGACAATGGGCTAACAGTGTACACTATAATTTATATATAATATAATTTTACCAACTTTACATAGTATATTTATCCTATATTTTGGGGCACGTGCCCCACCGGCCCCCCACCTCCTTCCGCCACTGACCACAAGGGTGTAATTCATTTCACCTAGACTTGTTGGCAACATTGGCCCAAACAAATCCAAGTGTAGAAGATCAAGGGGACGAGGAATTCAAAGTATGTGTAAATACATTGGGCCTAATTTAAATCCCACCAAATGAAAAATGTTGCAGCTTAATTTCTGGACTTGTTGATGTGGATATTGCTCTTTGCCTTTGCACTGCTCTTTTTTTTGTTATACAAAGAAAAGAAATAAAGCAGATACAAGAAAGGAAAATCAAACTACTGCAGAATAATGTGCATCCTAGTAAAGAAACGAGGAGCAGCAACTATTTTCATGTCCTAGTCAAGCACCAAAATGATTTAAGGAGGGGGTAAATCCAAACTAGTAATCCCTAAAGGACTCTGGAGAGCAAGGTGCGCTAATGTATCCATACAGCGGTTCCCTTCCCGATAACAGTGAACCACTCAAGTGTGAGGAATTTGGTTCAGCAATTCGTTAATGCAGCAGAGCAAATTGTAGAGAGGGTGTTCTGTCTGAACATCCAAATGATTGTTGATCAAATGAACCAGCCCGAGAGAATCGGATTCTAGGATAACATTTGAAAAATTCTTAGAAATAGCGAGTTGAAGTCCCATTACCATTGCCCAAGACTCGGCTAAGCTAGGAAAACCTTTACCAATGTTATGTGTAAATCTAAATCACCATGAGCCACAGTTATCAAATAAGACCCCATGCTGCAGCTAAACCGACGATAGATCACAAGCTCCATCGACATTGAGCTTTAGCCAATTATTAGGCGGGTTCGTCTAATAAATTAACAACTCCACAAAATGAGGGACCTCGGTAATAAGAGACGGAGACCATGCCTTATGGCAAGATTCAACATAACATTTGATAGTACCAATCTAGTTGATGGGAACATTTGAGCCATTTTGAAAAACTCGAGAGTTGTGCCATTTCCAGAACCACCAACATACAATGCAAAAAGTTAGATTCCAAGGGTAATTCCAAACATATGAATTAGTTCTCTTCATATTCAGCTTCCACCATTAATCACTTGTGGAACTAAAGAAATTTGGCAGTAAAGCCGCAATCCCCATATCATTCCAAATATGCTTGCTATGACAACAATCTCGCAGCAAATGGATTGTGGTTTCTCTTCCGTAGGAAAAGGAAAAACAAGTATCATAGTCAATCAAATGTCTATGTTATCTTTCCTTATTTGTTAAAAACTTGTTTTATATGGCTAGCCAAATATGGAATTGAATTCTAAGAGGCAGCTTTAACTTCTAAACTGACATCAGAAGGGGGTCTACAGTATGCTCATTAGTCAGAGAGATCATCTGAAATGCAAACTTGGTTGAGAAATTACCTGATGGGGAAAGAGACCAACTGAGAACATCTTCCTCTTCTCTAGAGGCTATAACCTTAACCGCTACAATGTGAAGTATAAATTCATGAGGTAACAAGGATTCAAGGGTGCACCAGTCCCATTCACCGTCCCCTGAAATGTATTCTTTGATCGTTCGTTTAATATGCTCATTCAGGACTCTGTTCATAATTTCAATTAAAGGCTTTTCAAGTAACCATAAATCTATCCAGAATTTTATTGAATGACCATTTCTTGGACTCCATTCAATTCCTCTATTGAACTCAGGCAAAATCATAAGTAAACTTCACCACAGAAATGATTTACGGCCCTAACTATCTGATAGACTGAACAGATTATCATTCCCCATATACTTGCCTTGTAGGAGTTGGACCTATAGGGCATCCGGTTCTTTGAGTATTCTCCACACTTGTCTCATAAGGAGGGCTTTATTATGATCTCTACTATGACGAATGCTGATGCCTCCCTCATCTCATCTTTTACAAATCTGCTTCCAAGGCACCAAGTGGATTTTCTTAGTACCATTGTTGTCTCCCCAAAGAAATGACCTATTAGCTTTATCAAGAGATTCCAATGTAGAGGCCAGAAGGAAGTTTGTTTGCATCACATGGTTTGGTATGCTGCTAGTTACCACTTTGATCATAGTAGCTTGACCTGCCAACGATAGACTAGATGCTTTCCAGCCTAAAAGTCTAGATTGGACTTTTTCCACTATCAGAGAAGATGTTTTTTTGGTAATCCTTCCATCCAACAAAGGAATGCCCAACTACTTACCCAAATAAGCACACAAGGGGATACCACACTAATTACTAAAAGGCTCTAGCCATAGCTGAGTTCTTATTTTTGGATGCACAAAGTCTAGATTTGGTAAGACTAACCCTTTGTCCTGATATATCACAAAACTCAGCAAAACAAGATTTCATAATATCAATTTGCTCTAAGGAAGCCTCACAGAATAAAAGGAGATCATCAGCGAAGAAGAGGTGAGTAATAGCCGAACTACTCCTTGTACACTTAATGCCCTTCCATAACCCTACTTCACCTTTAGCTTGAATAATTTGGCCAAGTCTATCCATACAAAGCACAAAAAGGTAGGGTGAGAGTGTGTCGCCTTATCTGATGCCTCTGGAGGGTTGGAAATTGTCTGTCATCGATCCGTTGAGAAGAATCCTAATCGAAGGGGTGGAGATACATTTGAAAACAATGTCGATCCATGCTTTTGGCATTCCAACACTTTCCAAAGTATCAATGATCAAGTCCCATCGCAGGCGATCATAAGCCTTTTCCAAGTCAATTTTCACTACGATAAAGCCTTTCTTTCTTTTCTTGATTCTCATAGAATTGACTATTTCTTGGGCAATGGTGATGTTGTTAGAAATCTGTCTCCCTGAAATGAAACTACATTGATTTGGTGCTATAAGATTAGGCAATAGTGGTTTGATTCTATTGGCAATAATTTTTGTAATCATTTTATACACCACCGAGCACAGGCTTATGGGTCTGAACTGGGTGAAGTTAATCAGATTAGCCACTTTTGGGATAAGCACTATCAAGGTTTTATTGACTCCAAACAAGTCCGTTAAGCCCACAAAGGACGAGGTGATAAACTCTAAGACCCATGTTTTCACTGAATTCCAATGTTTTTGAAAAAAACCCTGCTGAAAGGCCATCAATTCCTGGAGCTTTAGTGCTCCCATGTTGAAAATTACGTTTTTTATTTCTACATAGGTTACTTTCACAAAGGCCTCAGAAATGACCGAGGGTTCCAAAGCTGGAAAACGGGCAGCGGTTCTAAAAGTAGAAGAGACCTCATCCTCCACTGTGAAGCCCTCTAAAATATTAAACAACAAGTACTTTGAGCCTCTCCTGATCTTCCGCCCACTCTCAATCCAAATTCTGAAGCTTGTCAATTCTATTCTTCTTTCTCCGAACAATGGTAGAAAGATGGAAAAAATGAGTGTTCCTATCTCCATCAACAATCCATTGCCTGTATGATTTTTGGTACCACATGAGCTCTTCATGTTTGAGGATACTAAGAAATTCTGACCTTAAAATTTCTTCATGAACAGTAAGGGAATGTGACCATTTCGTTTCCAATTCTTTATTGATACCCGCAATCCTGGCTAGAACTTGCCTTTTCCTTTTCTTAATATGACCAAAAACTTTGTTGTTCCAATGGACTACTTATTTCCAAAAGTTGGATGCAACTAAGAAAAAATTGAATTGGGGATTCCAGACATTCTTCACAGAATTTCCAAACTCTTTGTGAGACTACTTAGCAACTTCATAATGGAAGGTTGTATTAGAACGAAGATACATAGGGCCATCCAACCTTAGCAAAACTAGACAATGATCCGAATAGCGGAAGGGAAGGTTGGTCATAGTGGCGTTAAGAAAGAGACATCTTCCAAAGGAATTCAAATAAACCTTATCCATTCTGACTTTAAGACGGTTTCTTCTCCATATGAACCTGTGTCCCAAAGCTCCCAAGTCAATAAGATTAAGAGAATTAATTTATCTTTGGTGGTCGATACTACACAATTGATAAAGGTTGGATCCCCCTTGCTGATCTGATACTCTATTTATATCATTGAAGTCTCCTAGCAAGAACTATGCAGTGTCATCATCAATTTGGAGAGAAGAGATGTTTTCCTAGATGGTATGTCTAACCGAACTCTCAGTACTATCATATATTAGTGTAAGTTGAAATAGGTGCTCCGTGGTACTTGTACCTTAGCATGTATGAAATATCTATCCTTATGCAGAACATCCACATGAATTTTACTATAATTCCAAAACAACCATAGCCCCCCTAGATAAACCAGTAGGCTCAACGCAATAGTATTGCCACCCTTTCAGTTTGTCTAAGAATTCATTCACCTTGGACTTGCCCACTTTCGTTTCCACCAAACCAAACATATTCAAGGTATGAGTAAAGACTAAATCCTTCACATAAAGGAAGCTTTTTCCGCTAGAGCAACCTCTAATATTCCAAATAGCATAATTCATAATAAGGTAATTGAGGTAAAAGTAGGCCTAGAGAGTAACTTACTCTTTAATTGCAGAAACTGAGCTCTGCTTTCCTATAGCCTTAGCTTTTGCTTTCCCTTTTGATTTCTCCTTTCTGCTGGTTTCTCCTATAACAACATCAGGAGGTACAGGAGGAGGAACATTTTTTACCCCTTTATCATTGTCAAAATCATGTCATTCCCCTGCTTTACTGAAATTGATTTCCATGTCATTCTGATCTTCACCTACAGCCGCAGCTGATTCAAAATTCTGAGAAAGATCTTTAGGTTGAAGAATATTAATATGATTTGAATGGATCACCTTTGTATTAACTAGCAAAATAATATTCAAAATGTTACCACTAAGGGGTGGATTAGAGACTAGTAGCTATTGATCTTTAGAGGGAGAAGCACCGTTGGGCTATTCATTATTTGGACATATTGGAGAGGGCTTGGTCTTGTTCCATAGATTGGTTTTTAGAGACTATTAAATTGGACTTGACCATTTGGGACTCTTTAATATCAGGCTTTGAATGATTTCTCCGAAGCCAAGACTTGGTATCAGAACTTGGTATGGGTAATGAGGTATACTGGGCTTCATAAGACCTTCCACTAGATTATGAATTGGCCCCTCAATTTAAGAGACTAGCTCCTGCTTGTCTGACTTAGATTTTGACTCTAAAGCCAAAAATCTATTACTTGATCTACAGCTAGAAGGCTTTTCTGAGCTAGAAAATGTAGCAGCACAGGGCTCAATGTATTTCTTCTTACCTGCTCTGTTGACTTTTGACAACTTCTGTCGTGGTGCATTCTCCGAAATGGTCGTTGGAGACTGAGATTTCCATTTACCTTTCTTTATAGCAAGCATCCATAGACCAAAGTCCTCTAGCACCTCTGGTATTTGAGCATCTTTACCACATCTAATAATCTCCTCTTTTAATACTGACTCATTATTCCCAGAGCTTTCATCCACCTTAATTAGGCAAATCTCACTATTATGGCCGAAGATTCCACAAGTAAAACATTCTAAAAATCATATTCTTTAAACAATATTTGGCTAGCAGTGTTTTCCTGAGATTGATTTCCATACAAACTCTTGCATATTTACCTCGACTTGAATTAAGGGTGGTTTTGTCTACATACAATGCTTTGCCCACTAAATTCCCCAATTTCATCAAGGCTTGAGCATTGTAGTATTTTATCGGAAGCCTCAGAAAGCGAATCCAAGCTGTTATTATTGAAACATTATCTCCAAATGGATCAAAATGAGGATGCCATTTCGTTATAGAGACAAGATGGCCGACCACCATCCATGGCCCTCCTTGCAAGGCAGCCATATAGTCCTTAGTATAGAGAATTTGTCGGTCTGGAGAGTGTTGGGCTCGATAGATGAGTGAGCATACAAGTGGGGTTGAGCCCATCTAACACAAACCAATTGGCTTGTGTTAAGGCCCAATCTGCACCACTAATATACCACTCCTTTTCAATGTTTATTTCACATGTGGGATATCTCCAACACTCCCCCTCAAGTGCAACTAGGCCTGGACCAGTTGCCACTTATGAAACATACCTTGGCCTATCTCCTCTGAGGCTCAAGGTCATTAACGGGTCTAGTCTTACTCACTAGCCCATCCACGGGTCTAGTCTTATCTGCTAGCCCAAATTCCACCAGGACTTTAAGTACGAACCTAAGACCTTTCCGCTTTGATACCATGTAGAGAATCCGTGGGCCTGAAGAGTGTTGGGCTCGATAGGTGAGTGAGCATACAAGTGGGTTGAGCCCATCTAATACAAAACCAATTAGCTTGTGTTAAGGCCCAATCTACACCACTTATATACCACTCCTTTTCAATGTTTGTTTCCCATGTGGGATATCTCCAACACTCCCCCTTAAGTGCAACTAGGCCTGGACCAGTTGTCACTTGTGAAACATACCTTGGCCTATCTCCTCTAAGGCTCAAGGTCATCAACGGGTCTAGTCTTACTCACTAGCCCATCTATGGGTCTAGTCTTATCTGCTAGCCCAAATTCCACCAGGAGAGAATTCATGGGCCTGGAGAGTGTTGGCTCGATAGGTGAGTGAGCATACAAGTGGGGTTGAGCCCATTTAACACAAAACCAATTGGCTTGTGTTAAGGTCCAATCTACACCACTTATAGACCACTCATTTTCAATGTTTGTTTCCCATGTGGGATATCTCCAACATTCAGTAGCTAAAAATTTGATTAGATAATAGTCATTGGTGAGGTCAATGATATCCATAAAGCCCATTTTTTGCCAAAATTTGTATAGTCTAGATGCTAGAAAGTTGAAACCCACTCTTCTTCCTAAAACCTTACAAATGATGGAGTTTTTCCATGGTTTCCAGAAGGACAATTTCGTAGCAGCTGAAAATCTAACCCTGGGGCATTTCTCATCATCTTCTCCTTCGTCTTCACTGTCCGACATTGCAACGAACTCCTCTTCTATACTACAATCAGAATCCGATTGGTTGGGTTTCTCCGGCATCTCTACATCTTCATCATTTGTTACACCGCATAACACATCATTGTAGGCCGATTTCTTTTGGACCGGTGAATTTTCAGCTTACGAAGATCTTGTTTTAGGTGAAGTATCTGATACTCCGGCAAGACCATCCTCTCCCTTAATCTTTGTGCTACTTCTTTCCAACTGATCACTTTCTTCTCCTGAAAGTTGCAGGGAGTTCTCCATTTTTTCAAATTTCTTACTACTTTTTCCCCTCTCAAGTGCAACTGGTCTGTACTAATTGCTACTTGCCTTTGCACTGCTCTTAAAACTATGGTTTTGGTAATAAACCTTAATCTTCCTATTGACTTGAGCTTGTTGCTCAACCAATGCAACAAGAACGTTGCCGAAGGATTCAAGTTTCCCTCTCATTATTAATCTTATTTTTTTAATTTTAAGTGGATTTGATTTTGTTTGTTAGTTCTGTTGTGTATTGATTCAGTGAAATGTACTAAATTAATAGAAATTTAATTGTATTTGTCTTGTCTTATTGTTATTTGTGTTGATTTCAGTAATTAATTTTACTGAGATTTTGATGTAATAATAATATTTTTAGCTGTATTTTTTTGTTTGAATATGTTATCCCCCTCCTCCATGTTCATACTTGCTGTTAATTTAGTTTAACTGACTGATATAAGAGCTATTATACCTCTCTTAGATATAGTATAAGAGCTCTTATTCCATTTTTCCATTGAAATGGTTTGGTTTAAATATGTGGTATAAGAGCTCATATACCACTCCTGTACCTATTATAACAGCTTAAATGAAATAAAATGACTAGTATAAGATCTCTTATATCACTTTTATACCTTATATAAAGCATTTATACCACCAATTTTTTTTTTGGTGATTATGTTTTTGTTTTGGAGATTATACCACCAATTTTTCATTTATATGTTTTCATAAAAACTTAAAACGTTGGCAAAAAAACCAGGATATATATGTCTTATACTTGGTATAGGAGCTCTTATACCAGGTAAAGAGTGACATAAAGTTACAGAAAAAAGCGATTCAAGTAAAATTACACTTGAAGGCTAACAGCGTGAATCTATTTAAGTTTAAAGCATTCATGAAAAATGGTAAAAAGCTAGTATAAGAGCTCTTGTACCAGGTATAGGACTGCGATAATTTTTTTTCTCTAAAAAAATTCGAAATGGAATAAGACGAACAAAATATTCTGAAGGAGCTTGTCGAAAAAATTAATGGCTTGTGAGATATAGTCGTTTTTAGTTGCGAAAATCATGTAATTACAAGGGTGTGCAAAGCTTGGTTGTTATATTCACGTACATAGAAAACTCAAAATTAAAAATGTTGTATATATGAAGAATTAAACTTTGATTTCTGAGCTTTTATAAAAGGTTGGTTCGTAATAAGAAAATTATGGACCCATATTTAGTTAGTTAAAAACCTCTATTTTATTTTGTCTAGGGCCGAAAAAATATTAGGATCGAGCCTGATTTGGAGAAAATGAATCGAGAAAAGGTTCGTGGCGATTTTCCGTGACACCATTCAAATCAGAAAAAAATTGGTCTAATTGTGACATTTTCGGACTCTATTTATTAGAAACGGATAAATCCCGCCAATTTTCAGCCAAAAAGTGTTATTTAGGTCCTCAACTTGCATTTTCGGGTCTTTAGGATTTAATTGCAATAATCTAAAAGTTTGTGTGCTTGTTCTTTATTCTGGATTTTGATCCTAGACTAGTTAAAGACTTGTAAGACGCTCAATAGTAGGTTTTTGCATATTGTCGAATTATAGACAATTTTCTTAATTAAATTCCCTAGTAGTTGCCGCTAATAAGGTTTTTGAAGAGTAGATTTCCTTGATAGTTTGAGTTTTCGTTGTAACAGAGAAAATTATATAACGCATTAGCTTTTTACGTGGAAATAACTTTCAGTAAATATTTTTTCATGTGTATTGATAACCTAAATTTATAACACTTCGAGCTCCATCAGCAGTAACACACATGTCGGTTTATCATGTTATAGGCCAGACAATCCAACATATCAAGATTTCGAAATGAGTGGTTATATTCATAATTAGGTCACTCAACGTTTAGGAACAGCAGCCAAAGTGCCCATCAAAGTGGCTTATCTACAACCAGAAGAAGCCTAGACCTTGGTTGCTCCTTTCATAGGATGGCGACAACAACTACTTTCTTGGAGGGGCCAAATCATGGTTTTCTCATGTAATTCTCGGCAACCGTAGAGGTAGTTGCCTCTGCGTACCCTCCCCAGCTCCGCCCTGTATAAATTACATGGTAATGAATACAGCATTATAAGAAAACTAATCTTAATTAATTATATATATTTTTATCCTTTATTGTTGTTGTGGCTCGCGAAAGCGCTTGGACACGATATATCCATACACGTGGTATGATATTGTCCACTTTGGGCCTTAGCCCTCATGGTTTTGCTCTTGGGATTTATCCCTAAAATGCCTCATACCATAGGAGATATTGTCCACACTTGTAAACCCATGACTCTCCAACTTTCCAAGCAATGTGGAATATTTGTTTGCCCAACATTCCTCCCCTCGAACAAACATTCATCGAGTCTCCCCTCGATCGATCAACCATCCGTCTACAAACACATATCTTCTACTCTAATGCGTTGGTGGACACGTCTTACATAGAGTACTAGCAGTTTTCGCAGATATCCGTTTATCAAACTGGGCATACCACTATTTGTTCGACTTTTCGAGGATCCATCCACACCGCTAACATCGGAGCATGGCTCCGATACCAATTGTTGTGGCTCGCGGAAGCATATCGGACAACCCATATCCCCAGACATGGTATGATATTGTCCACTTTGGCCCTAAGTACTCATGGTTTTGCTCTTGAGCTTTATCCCCAAAAGGCCTCATACCAATGGGGATATGGTTGACACTTATAAATCCATTATCTCCAACTTTGTCCTCACAACAAACAGAAATATGATCACTATTATTACAACAGAAAAAAAATATTAAAAGAAGATAGCAGTGAAAGTAACACAAAAGGCACAAAATATCAAAGATATAACAGAAGGAATATTAGAATGTCACCAAAAACAGATTTCAGAAAAGGCAAGATTATTCAAGGATCACATGCAAGAACAAATACCACAACTGAGATAAAAAAAATGCAAAGAATAGATGAACTAGAAAACCTTACCGAGACCAAACACTATAAAACTTAGCGAAACCACAAAATACGATATACAGTCTCAAATAAAAATGCAAAAGTAGAACAAACTCGCATAAAGAGAACTTGCATACAGAAACTCACTAAATTATAGTGGAAGACGAAATTCAAAGCAAGAACAAATCATTCTGAAGCACAAGAACTTGTTTAAAATAACCAGAGAATTCAATATCACTTTAAAACACGATTTTCCTCACAGGAATTCAAACAGTTGATTAATATGAATGCTGATGAAATTATTTCTGTCCTGAAAGTTAATCCTACTGTTCTAACTAAACTTGTTTGTTTAGTTGTTTTTCAGGCAGATTTTGAGGAAATTAGGTGTAGTACAATCCTTAACTTTGTGTTAAGGTTTTTTGCTCTCTAATGTAACCTGGTTATTATCTTTTGAGTGAATTAAAGTTCCTGGCAGTAGCATGTTATGTTGATGGTCGCATCAAGGTGAAGATTTGTTGGCAACATTTATGTGGCTTGGCCCATACAACTCAAGCCCATATTATAGCCTGCTGAGTTTGAATCCTAGTTATGATTTTTTAGGGTTACCTTTATTCCTTGGTATAAATACCACTCTAAACTTTCAGCCACACTTAATCCTTTCTCATTTCTCTGTTAAAACTCTATTTCTTCTTCTTTCAAAGTCGGTTTCTACTTCTGCGTGATTCGCACTGGTTGTTACTAACGGCTCTTACCAACGGCTCTTTTCTAAGGTGTTTACTTTTTCGGTTAGTTAAATATGAAATATATATCTAGGGTTCGAATGTATGATTTTTTTTGATGGATTGTATTGAGAGGATTTCTGAGTTTTGTGCCTTTTCTGTTTTCTTAACTCTAGTTAGTCTCTGATAAGAGTTTTGGTGCATAATAAAGTTTATGCATGTATTGTTAAGAGTAGTAAATCAATAGGCTTGTATTTCTTTCATCTTTGGCGATTCATTGACATAATAAAGTGGCTACCGGACTCCGATTTATTCCGTAGATGTACTCGTAACTTTATGTTATGGGGAACTACGTAAATCTTGTGTTCTTTTATGTTTTATGATTTATTTCGTTTATGTTGAAATATGGAAATTAAGGGATTAAATCCCAACAATTGTAAATTTTTAGCACTTTTTAATGATTTTGGTAAGGGCAAATTCATATCTAGCTACCCGAACTTGTTCTAAAAAACATACAGCCCCCTGAATTTTTAAAGTGACCTCGTAGCTCCCTCAACTTTTAAAAAGTGCACCATTTCGCTTCCTGAATGCCACATCTTAGAAAAGTTAAACCTACCAGAAGTTGACACATGGCATTTAGGGAGCAAAGTGATGCATTTTTTGAAAGTTGAGGAAGCTACGGGGTCACTTTGAAAGTTCAGGGGGCGGTAGGTTTTTTATAACAAGTTCAGGTAGTTATAGATGCATTAAGCCTTTTCGTAAAGATGAATGTTGATACTGTTGGAAATTAAACTTAACTTAAACAATTAAAAGAAATAAAAATAGGAAGAAATGCAACTTGTAATTGGCGGCAATTCATAATTGGTGTGCAAGTTGCAAGGATGGGTTGCAATACTTAGAATAGGTGGCAATTCATTATTAAAAGTGCAAGTGGTTTGATAGGCGGCAATGGCAAGATTCCCTACAATAGCATGGGC
This sequence comes from Euphorbia pulcherrima, assembly GCA_947683365.1. NCBI lineage: Eukaryota > Viridiplantae > Streptophyta > Magnoliopsida > Malpighiales > Euphorbiaceae > Euphorbia > Euphorbia pulcherrima. The sequence goes on from CANTUS010000004.1 coordinate 6,732,942, forward strand.
GGCAACAATGATGGAAAATCCAAGTGATGGGCGGCAAAATCATCATTAGTGGAGCAAGGAATGGGCGGCAACATTTTATACGAGTATGTGGCTGTGTGTTTTGATATTGGATAATAAATCCAATCTCCTCTTTAGTAAGTAAGTGTATCAATATGTATTGTGTAAGAGTGTTGTTATCAAGTAGAGTTATTATGTGTTTTTGAGATTATGTTTTAATCAAGAGTTTATCGATATGTGGTCGTTTTTTATCGAATTTTCAACATGGTATCAGAGCGGATGTTCGTTCTTGAGCCATTTCGTATCCAAGTCTCTTCCCGAAAATTCCCGAGTCCAAAATTCGAGTTTAAAGAAGTTGCAGAAGCTGCCTAGAAACGTGTTGCAAAAGGCTATCTAAAGTGTTGCAATAAATTGCAGAAACAGTTGCAGTACGCCAAAAATGTTGCCTAAAATTCCAGAAGCGTTGCAGTAGTCTCCATAAGACCAGAAAACAAATTTTCCAGAATTGCAAGGGAAAACTTCGTTGCTGTTTTCCTTGCAGAGTCCGTCAGAATCTAACTGTGATGCATCAAAGTGTTGCAATAGATTCAAAAGCGTTGCAAAATACCCTTTAGTGAAAAAAAATTTAGATATAGAGGAAATACCACTACATGGGGTGTTATGTGAATTACCGGTTGAAGGGCTGTTGAGAGTTTAGTGAAGACTGGCAGATCTTGGTGCAAAAAGAATGCCAGATCTAGGAGCAGTTAGTGAAGTCTGCACGAAGATGCAGCATTTGTAAAGCTCTGTAATGAACCCGATAAAACATTGCTAGAGTAGCAGTATTAGAAGATGACTTCTAGAAGAGCAGCCAGTGAGGACTGCTAGAGGAGCAGCCACTTAAGGTTTCAATTGTGAACCTTTCTGCAGTAGATTGGTAATTTCCGAAGTTTGATGGATTAACTGAAAAATTAAATTTAAGGGGGAGTGTTGGAAATTAAACTTAACTTAAACAATTAAAAGAAATAAAAATAGGAAGAAATGCAACTTGTAATTGGCGGCAATTCATAATTGGAGTCCAAGTTGCAAGGATGGGTTGCAATATTTAGAATAGGTGGCAATTCATTATTAAAAGAACAATTGGTTTGATAGGCGTCAATGGCAAGATTCCCTACAATAGCATGGGCGGCAACAATGATGGAAAATCCAAGTGATGGGCGGCAAAAGCATCATTAGTGGAGCAAGGAATGGGCGGCAACATTTTGGCTATAAATGGAGCTTGGTTGCTCCATTGTTAATAGGTAAGACATAAAAAATGTAGAGAGCATGTGGCTGTGTGTTTTGAGATTGGATAATAAATCCAATCTCCTCTTTAGTATGTGAGTGTATCAATATGTATTGTGTAAGAGTGTTTTTATCAAGTAAAGTTGTTATATGTTTTTGAGATTATGTTTTAATCAAGAGTTTATCGACATGTGGTCGTTTTTTATCAAATTTCCAACAGATGCCAATTACATCCACAAGGAATGGATGGGGATGACTAAGGATCAAACCTTCAAGGGTTTAAGTACGGTCTATCCGGAGACATGCCCAGGTCTACTATATCAGCAGGAGTTTGTATTGGATTACTAGATGACGAGATCATATCCATACAACTTTAGCTTCCGTTTGAAAAACTTCATTAGACTTTACTGATTTACGTGAAAATTTATATAATGGTTCTTTTTCTGCCATTGGGCTTGGTCCTTTTACATAGAGGAAACTTATTTGTACTAATCATGTAAATATAGGATTTGGATGTACGCCGGAGAATCAAAATTGTGAAGATTTTGGAGTGAGTGGTAATATTCACAATTAGGCCCCTCAACGTGCTTAGACAGCTTAAGTATTGGACATTTCTGCTTATTAGAAATAATTTAAGAGTCTAATAATTACATATCATAAGATTTGAAGTCCACTCGTGATATGACTAAAAATTTAAGACAGTGTTATCAAAACCGTGCCGTAACACACGGTTCGCTCGGTTTTACCACAAATCAGCCATGCCTAAGGTGCGGTTCAACTTAAGAACAGTTTTTTAAAAAAGGCCACGACACTTGGAAGTGTTGCAAAAGACTAAGAAAGTGTTGTAAAAGACTTAGAAAGTGTTGCAATAGCCACAGAAACACGCAGAAGCATTCAAATCCCCTCTGGCAACACGCTGAAGCGTTGCGAAAGAGTCATTAAGAGTTGCAATAGCCACTGGAATTCATAAATAATATATATTCTTTGAAAAATAAAAATCAGTAAACCACTAATTATACCGGTAACACCGTGTACCATTAACTTCACCAATATTTATGATGCCTGGTCCGGTATTAATAACATTAATTTAAATCTAAATTAATTATCATGTACCAGGAACAAATTAATGAATTAACAACTTAATTATTCGATATAATCTTAATGTGCCAATTACAGTACACATCAACCCATTCCAGCAAAGTTGGCTAAATAATTCATAGCAATTTCTAACATGGAAACAATGCACAAAGTTTTTTTTTTCATGGCAAAGGTTTAGTCTAATGGTTGATTTGAAGCTGTGATCGTAGAGGTCGCAGGTTCGAGTCCATACTCGGACATGGTGGGATAAAGTTTTCCTATATTATTATTGTAAGCCATATGAGGCAAAAGTTTTTAAAAAAAAAGTTATTTTTTTCTTAAAAAAGTGATTAATAACTGAAGAAAAAAGTTAATTTTGGCCTATAAAAAAACCCTGAAAACCAGACTCCATTTCTCACCACTCTCAGCACATAAACAAAGGCTAATTAATCATAGAAAATCAAAGATAACTGAAGAAAATGGCAAAAAAGCAGCAGCCTCAATTGGGTTTTTTCTGTGTTTGAATCTGTTATTTGTCACAATGGTGAGCTCTGCAAAGTGCCCAACAGATGCATTGAAATTCAAGGTATGTGTAAATGCATTGGGCCTAGTTCAAATCCCACCAAATGAAAAATGCTGCAGTTTAATTTCTGGACTGGCTGATGTGGATGCTGCTCTTTGCCTTTCCACTGCTCTTAAAGCTAAGGTTTTGGGAATAAACCTTAATCTTCCTATTGACTTAAGCTTCTTGGTCAACCAATGCAACAAGAACGTTGCTGAAGGATTCAAGTGTCCGTCTCATTATTAATCTTATTTTATTAATTTTAAGTGGGTTTGGTTTTATTTTTTGGGTTCTATTGTGTATTGATTTAGTGGAATGTACTGAATCAATAGAAATATAATTGTATTTGTCTTGTCTTATTGTTGTTTGTGTTTTCCAGTTATTAAATTTATTGAGATTTTGATGTAATAATTGTTGGAGGAAAGAGAGAAATAATTAGCATAAATTTAAGTAATATATATTATGAAAATAATATAATACTTATAGTATGTAAAAGCTCACAATATATTGCAAGAAATCAAGGAATTTTATTCTTTTATTTTATACTTCTTCGACTCTCTTTCTCTCATTATACAAATGAGATTTCAACTCTTTATATAGAGTTTACAAGTAACCTATAAAAACAATAAATACAAAACTTCAATTTTGGTTTACTAACTGATATTATAAATCCTGTGTAACTTTCATAAACACTAAACAAATTAACAACCATAAAATAGAAACTTATCTGTTCATTAAACTTAGGTAACTCTTACGTACTTTATTTCTTCTGTTAATCTTCTTTTCTTTGTTATATTTTTTTTATCATTCTTTAATTAAGTTTATTAATTCAACACTCTCCCTTAAACTTAATTTTCTGTACGAAGATCCACCCTTAATCTGGAAAATACTTCCTTGTCTTGTAAATCCATTCAGTATTGATAGTCTTCGTCTCTTTAGAAAGACATGTTTCTTTCCAATTGCCGTTCCTTTTAATTGCTTGATATTCTTCATCCTTTCCTTCTCTCCATCTTTGATCTTTTGTTGCATCTTAAAAATACATTGATCCTAAGTCTGAATACATGAAAAATGCAGTTGATTCATTCACGTCCACTTCATTAGTTTCAACATATATATCATAGTTTCCAATCTTTAACTCGATAAGAATGTCTCCTTTCCACATAATTGGAATTTTTTATTCATCCACAAAATAAATACTCTCAATCACAGACTCCTCAAGTTTATTAAATAAATCTTTATTACCAGTCATGTTTTCTCTGTTATCGAGACTCCACGAATTACGATCTTCATCTCCTACGCAAGTGTGCAAAAACAGAGATTATTTTGTTTCTTCTTCGCATTATTCAACTTCATAATTGACATCTTTCTTATCCTCTTCTTTGATCATATCTACTTCTTCATCTACCTCTTTCTCAAACGAAACTGAATTTACTTGTTGAAGTTCAACTTGAAGAACTTCTTGCACATGTTCTTCCTTCTTTTTCATTCTTTCTTCTTGGACTTGTAATAATGCAATGAGTTGATCTGTAGAATCTGACTTCAAATCATTTAATTTCTCAATGTCGACCACAACATGATCGAATTTCGTAACCATCGAGCGAAGAATTTTTTCAACAACACAAAAATTCTCCATTTTTTCTCCATTCCTCTTTATTTGATTGACAATTGCCAATACACGAGTAAAATAATCTGATACACTCTTAGATTCTTTCATATTCAAGGATTCAAACTCACTTCTTAGAGTTTGAAGGCAAATAGTCGCAACTTTATCAATTCCTTGATAGGAGTTTCGGAGAATCTCCCATGCCTGCTTCACTGTTACTACGGTTATAACTTTTTCAAACATACTCTCATCCAAACACACATAAATAAGACTAAGAGTTAGTTGATCATTTGTTTTTTTGCATTTTGTAATGCATTCTTTTGTACTTGATTTAAAAAGGCTTCAACTTCGAGTAGATCATATCCTTTATCAATGATCTCCCACAAATCTTGAGAGCCCAACAAAGCTTTCATTCTAATACACCAATTATTATAATTTTCTCTGGTGAGCCTTGGAAATTAAAATGCAAACATATCAAAATCCATGGTTTTTCATTAACCAAGCTCTGATACCACTTTGTTGGAGGAAAGAGAGAAATAATTAGTGTAAATTTAAGTAATATATACTATCAAAATAATATATTACTTATAGTACACAAAAGCTCAAAATACTTTTATTTTATACTTCTTCAACTCTCCTCTCATTATACAAATGAGATTTCAACTCTTCATGTAGAATTTACAACTAACATATAAAAACAATAAAATACAAAACTTCAATTTTGGTTTACTAACTGATATTATAAATCCTATGTAACTTTCATAAACACTAAACAAATTAACAACCATAAAATGGAAACTTATTTGTTCATTAAACTTAAGTAACTCTTACGCACTTTTATTTCTTCTGTTAATCTTCTTTTCTTTGTTATATTTTTTTTATCATTCTTTAATTAAGTTTATTAATTCAATAATAATAATATTTGTAGTAGTGTTTTTTTGTTTAAATATGCTATCACCATCCTCTATATTCAAATTTGTTGTTAATTTGGTTTAAGTGGTTGGTATAAGAGCTACTATATAACTCTTATACCTAGTATAGGAGCTCTTATTTCACTCTTTTATACCATTGATACAATTTGGTTTAAATGCATGGTATAAGAGCTCTTACACTACTGTTAAATTATTATAAGAGCTCTTATTTCACTCTTTTACCTCCAATGAAACAAAATGACCGGTATGCGATCTCTTATATCACTTTTATACCTGGTATAATGCATGTATACCACCAATTTAATTCATTTATTTTCACAAAAATACTTAAAATGCTGGCAAAAAAGTCCCGGTATATAGTCCTTATATCTGGTATAAGAGCTCTTATACTAGGCAAAAGAGTGACATAAAGTTATATAAAAAGTGATTCAAGTCAAATTAAACTTGAAAACTAAGAGTGAGAATCACTCATTCTATTCAAGTTTAAAGCATTCATGAAAAATGGTAAAAAAAAAAACTAGTATAAGAGCTCTTATATCAGGAATAAGACTACAATTTATTTTACTCAAAAAATATTCAAAATAAATTTCATTTTGAAGATAAAAATAAGACGAACAAAATATTCAAAAGCCCCGTGTAAAAGAAATTCACAGTTTGTGTGATACTATCATTTTTATTGCGAAAATTAAATTAAATATGGGAAAGAAGGTTGTGCGCAGAACATCTCTACTATATTCATTGTAGATAGGAAAGTCAAAACTTAAAATTTCGTATATATGAATACTTATTAAACTTTGATTTGTGAGCTTTTAAACAAGGTTGGCTCTAATTAGAAAAGAGAAATATACCATATAGGATTTTTTTATATTTACCAAACTTTCTTTTGATTTAGTTTTTTTTAACCGCTTTTTAGGTTTTTGTTTTCTCTTTACCATACGTCATTATTTTCCTTTTATAATAACCTTCTCTCTTATATTTGATTTGATTCTCGCAACTTAAACCGAGTATATCTCATAAACCATTAATTTTTTTGACACGAGCCTTTTGAATATTTTGTTCATATTATTTTTATCTATAAAGCGATATCCATTTTGAATATTTTTGGAGCAAAAAAATTATCGCAGTCTTATACATATTTTCTACTACCTTTATACCAGGTATAAGAGCTTTTTTGATTTAAAGAGAATAATGTTGCTCATGTCTTATGTTATATACCTGTAAATAAATGGAAAATTGGTGCTATAAAGACATTAAACCACTCTTATACCAGGTATACGAATTCACAAAAAAATGGTAAAACTGTTATAAGACTGCGATAAATTTTTTTGCTCAAAAAATATTCAATATGGATTTTTTTAGAGATAAAATAAGACGAACAAAATATTTTAAAGGCTTGTGTTGAAAAAATTAACAGTTTGTGAGATATATAGTCGTTTTAACTTGCGAAAATCAAAATAAATAAGGGAGAGAGTTATTATAATGAGGGCTTCTTACATTTAGGTAAAAACAAAATATAAAATTTTTTTTACTGAAAAGCAAAATTTAAAAGTTAAAATATTGTAATTAAGAAAGAGTGTGGGTAATTAAGAGAAGTGAAGTTTTTATGATGGTATTTACAAAATTAAAGGCTCAAAATCTTTTATTTAGCTAACACGCTCATTAGAAAATGGGAATTTATCATAATAGGGCACTTTTTTCAAATTAATTATAAATTTGTCAAAATACCTACAAGTTTATTATGCTTGTTAAATATATCTTAACTTTCTCATTTTTTCAATTCTATTTACACAATTATCATGTTACTTTTTTTTCCTTATTTTCCATTTATCTCTCAAACCGTTTATTTTTTCAACATGCCGCTTTAGAGTTTTTTGTTCGTCTTATTTTTATCTTTGAAATTAGATCCACCGTGAATTTTTACATTTTTTATCTAATAGATTTCCAATAGATCATTGATAGATATCCAATAGATCACTGAAAATTTTGTTGTATTCATCGAAATTTTTACAAGTATAATTTAGGAGTCCTCCACCTTTTACCATTGGACAGTCATGTGTTATTTAATTTACTTGGATTCAATGGCGGAATTTGGGAAAATTGACTATATAGATTTGAGTTACGAATGGATTCCTAGGAGTTGAAGGGATTATTTCATTGAGGATTTTTTTGCAATTGATCTCTTGCTTCGTCTCTTTTTCTTTGTTTGTTGTGTTTATGAGATCAATTAGTTGTTTAACTTGTGTTTTCTCATCTACAAGACATCTTTTGGTCATCTATCGGAAACTAATTGGACATATACTAGATTTCTAATAGAAAAATCTAGTTTGAAGTTTATATTTAGATATTTGCAAAAGTCTGTTCTAAAGCTAGATCTATTAAAATCAATCTAGTGTTTTGAATCCAAGGTCTTCTAGTTTTACTGATTTCTGTTGGACTTCTATTAGATATCTATTGGATATCTGATAGTTAAAAAACTCTCGATAAAAGTATATCATCATGGATCTACCTTCGAAGATAAAAAAAAAAGAGATGAACAAAAAACTCTAAAGCAACATGTCGAAAAAATGAACGGTTTGAAAGATATAAGTAAAACAAATCAAACAAATTAAAAAAAAGGAAACATGCGTGTGGTGGGGGTGGGGGAGAGGGGTTTGTAATTATTTTGCAACGATGACATACTTGAAATTATTTTGCGTTTTTATGGTATTTGGCTCAAATTATTTTATCTTTTTAATCCATTCGTGTAAAAGCCCCTTAGAAAATTATAGCCCCATATTTAGATAGTTAGTTAAAAAGCTTTATTTTATAGGAGAAGTACACAACTAGGCCAAAGTCCATTAAGAATTTCATTGAGAATTTTGGCCCTCAACTTTTATAACCTAAATCAGGGATCTTAAAAACATTCATACGCTCCACAATAGATGAAGAAATCCAAAATGAAGCCAGATTATATCACTTCAAAATCGCAAATCATTCTGTATTTACAAGAGAAGAAGAAATCTGATTCAAAGTAGCAAATCAAAGGTACGTAATTGAAAAACAACCTTATAATTCCTTTAATTGAAGTCTAAATTTAAACTGATTTGGATTGTTGATAATATGAACAGAAATGGCTCCAAAAAGAAAAGGAAACTAGACTACTTCACCTTCTCAACCAAAAACAATAAAGAGACAGACAAAAACAAGCCAAAAGGCAGAAAAGGAAGAGAGTCCAGAGGAAAAAAAGGTTTCACAACATGAATTCATTGTACTTTTAACTGATTTTAATATAAATAGAATTGTAAGACGCTCGTATGAAACAGTTTTTGCTTGGATTTCATTGATAAAATAGATGTTTATAGTTATGTTTAGTAACACCTGGTAATATGCTAGTAAAATGCTCGTATAATGTAGTTTCTATATGGTTTTTTTTCATACAACAGATGTTTAAGGATTTATTTAATCCCACCTGGTATAATGCTAGTAAAATGCTGGTATAATGTAAATTCTATTTAGTTTCTTTCAAAAAACAAATGTCTAATGATTTGTTTAATCCCGCCTTGTATAATGCTGGTAAAATTTAGTATAATGCACTTTTTGTTTAGTTTCTTTCGTAAAAAAGATGTTTAAAAATATATTTAGTCACACCTGGTAAAATTCTGGAAAAATGCTTATAAAATGTAGTTTAATTTTGTTTCTTTCATAAAAGATGATAAATGTCAGTGTGAGCTAGCGACCAATTCCCCGCCCGCGAGGACCGCGTGAGATGCGTAGCACGGGGAGCAAAAAACAAATAGCGTCGTGAGTCGTTGCTAAGGGATGGGTCCTCATTTTAGGTGTGATGAATAATAATGGAAAATGATGTTTAAGTTGATATTTAGGTCCAATTTAGGTGTTGAAAGATACGAGACTTGGAATCCCGTATTTTAAGATAGAGTCACCATTCGGTTTAGCTCTACCGGGAATTTGGATACCATGTTGCCACTGGGTGGTTGGGCCGTACCTCAAAATGTGAGATTCCAAGTTCGGATGATGTTGCCTATTTTTCATGTTATTAAATCAAATTGTTTACATTTTAATAAACTCAACTTTAGTTCTTATGCGATTTAAATCCAATTATTGTTTAATGTTTTTGGTTTATATGCCATACATCACTCAAAAGCGGTAAATAAAATGAATAAATAATTATTACAAGGCTTTATAAATACCTATACATTTTTTATAATGTAGGAAAATAAATAAAGCGATAAATAAATAAATGGGCAAAATCGGGATTTAACCAAGCTTACCAACTCAGACTCGTCTCCAAACAAGGCAAAATATAAGAGAATAATCACGAGTAGATCATGGATAAGTAAAGGGCTGAAAATAAACACATAAGAATGGATTTGAAAGATCGAGAAAATGATTAACGTGATTTTTAACTGAGGAAAACCATGATTTAAGCCAAGTTTACACGATTTAGCCGGTTAAACGATCAATTTACCATTTTAAGATCAACAAAAACAAGTTTTTGATCCACCAACATAATTTACAGATTAAAACCATAAAGGAAAACACAAAAAAGGGCAAAAATGAAAGAAAATGGGCAAGAAACAAGCTGAAACTGAGATCCAGCAGTCAAGGCTGTTGTGATAGCCTTGACCGCCGTCACTATAGCGATGGCCGCTACAGGTATTGTGGCCTCCGCTTTGGTGGCGGCGGTCAAGGCTATGACTTTAGCCTTGACGCCAGATCTCAGCTCCAAGGAGCTTCCCATGTGTTTTTGGCCTATAAACTCAAAATTATTGGGATTTTAAGTTGTAATCAGTACCCAAAGGGATAGATCTGGACTTAAAAAGCACAAATAATGCTGATTTTATAGGTTTGGGATGGAAAACACCAAAAAATATGAGAAATGATGAGACCTTTATGAGATAGCTTTTACCGTTGTATCTATAGCCTTCACCGCTATAGAGATAGCGGCCAAGGCTATAGGGATAGCGGTGAAGGCTATCCTTATAGAGGTCGTCCCCTTTTCTGAGATTACTCAAGAACACCAAGGGAAAAACAACCAAAACTAAGAACAACAGCAGGTAAAACATGATAAAAGTAAGGAAATAAATAAGGGAGCTCAGTTTTGTTACCTCTAGGCCGTGAATCTATCTTTGGAGACTCAAATCAACCCTCAGGAGGTGCCTTTTGATGATTTTCAGATGGGTCAGTGATGGAAATCGACAGAAATAGAGACGAAATTTAGGTAGTATTTGAAAAATAAGTCTCTAAACCTATATAATCCATTTTTCCTAACATTTCTAATCAGTTTTAGTGTTTTAACTAAGAAATCAAACCCAATAATAACTAAAAATCCCAGATTAAAGGTGATTAAACCTGGATTTTTGCCTTTCTTAAGCTTTCCCTCTCTAAGTTCCTAGTTTCTAGGTTTTTTGGTCTAAAATCTTTGAATTTCAGCCAAAAAGTCCCCTAAATCTCTCTCTTCAAGGGTTTAAATAGCCTACACTCAAAATTCACTAACTTTGGGTGAGAAATCCGGTGAAAATACGTGGCTCAATCTAGAGAAGAGGAACAAAATGAGTGGCACGACCTGGGTTTGGCCATGCCACAGCCATAGCGGCGACCGCCACCGCTACGGCGGTCATCGCCATACATATGGCCGTGATGGCCATTATGGTGGTAGAGACCACCGGTATGATGGCAGGGGTGGCGACACCCCGTATGGCGATCATCGCCGTAACATCGGCGGTGACTGCCACACGGACGGTGGTGACCGCCATAAGGATGGTTGTCATTGCCATCGCTGGAGCTGCTCGCCGCCATGAACGACAATGGCAGCTCTGGCCGGTGGGGGGGACGACGGAAAAAACCCTAAAAATGACAAAAAAAAGGGAATATTATGTTTTTATCATGTTATTCCAAGTTATTTTAAGGCATTTTAAATTTTTAATTTTGAACTAATTAAGTCTAAAGGCAGGGTCAAGCCCAAAAATCATCAAAGGTGCAACTTCCAATCATGGTTCGAATTCGGAAGATAAACCCGATTGACCTATAATGGGGACGAATAAAACTTCATCATCATTCCAAGGCGACACTGAAAAGCTCGTACTCACAGTTATATTTAGTCACACCTGGTAAAACGCTTATATAATGCGATTTCTGTTTATTTTCTTTCATAAAATAGATAATTAAAGATTTGTTTAATCCTAACTTGTATAATGCTGGTATTATGCTAGTAAAACACTAGTATAAAGTCGTCTTTGTTTGATTAATTTCATAAAATGGATTTTTAATGTTATGTTTAATCATACCTTGTATAATTCTAGTAAAATGCTTGTATAAAGTTGTTTTTCAATTATTTCTACCATAAAATGGATCCTTACGATTTTGGTTCTTCACACTTGAAAAAATGCTGGTACAATGCTTGTATAAAATGCTGTTTTTCATTGATTTCATTTTTAAAAACAAATAATTATGTTTGGTTCCATTTTTCAAACCTTGCATAATGCTACTACAATACTAAAATAAAGTAGTTTTTGTTTGATTTCATTCAAAACACATATGATTATGGTTTTGATTCTTAACAACTTGTATAATGCTTGTATAATGCTGGTATAAGGTAGTTTTTGTTTTATACAACTGGTATAATGCTTGTAATATATTGGTTTAATCATCCTTAACAGAATAGATGCCTATGCTTTTGAACTACACAACTAGTATAGACCTAGTATAAAGCTGGTATCATGTTGTTTGTAAATAATTTTCTTAACTATTTTCTTTATACTAGTGTAGCTGTACAAAACCATATACCCAACAGACATAAACTAGACTACTAGTGTACAGTTGATATCCAACCATACTATAATCTCACTCATGCAACAAAATGTGCGTTCGACTATAATGAAGAGATTAGTAGAATACATTATTGATGAATTTTTGAAAAGTACCACAATAAAGGCTCAAAGGACAGTCATCCATAACCTGCTGATGAGGGAGATCTATCAGCCAAATGGAAATGAAATATGGATAAATGTAGGAGGGAAAACTCTATCCTTTAGTCTAGAATAATTCCTGCTCATTTTTGGTTTGAGAGGAATTCCAGTTGATAGCAACAACGTGTAGGATATCGGAGAAATGAGAGAGTCATGCGAGAAATACTTCCCAAAGAACCCAGATATCATCAAGCATGAACACTTATATGAGATAATCGAGACAGTAGAAAATTGAAAGGAAAGGGATGAGAGCACTAACAAGAATCTAGGGAAAAAGCCGAAAGACATTGAGAATGACGACGACTACTTCATCATGGAAATTGTGTACTTCATTGTGTACTACATCGTAGGACTCAATCCAGTTAACCAAATTGCAACAAAATACTTTGATAGTGTGTACACGGGACAATACATAAAGGCATCATGGAGAGATCTATCCTTTGGCGAGATGATACAAGGGCTAAAAAACATTGGAGACAAAGGGACAACACCAACATCGTAAAGACTTATAGGATGCCCTCTGGTATTCCAGATATGGTTCTATGAGGTATGCGGATTGTGTGAAGGAATATTGTGTAACAGAGTTAAGGAAACTGATGGATTCAGGCCAAGATTCTTTAATTGGCAGCCATATAAAAGAGATTTAAAGGGGCCTCAATTAAAAAATGCAATTTTCAACAAGCCAAAAAAGATGGTAAATGAAATAGAACTAAAAACACACACACTAATTTTGGTACTTTCTTTACAAACTAATGTATACTTACGATTTTTATTTGCATTCACATATAGCCCAAAATTCAAATTATCAAGCCAACAAAGAAGGAGATCAATCTGCTGCAACTCCAAGATTTCATTCCTTCCAATGAACAAACAAATGTGCAGTCAGACTGATAGGTTAGATGTGATGTATAAATTGAGAGTGACAATGGAAGAAGGTTTTAGAGAAATAAGAAGAAGGCTAGAAGTGGTGGAAAAAGAAAACAATGAAATGAAGGAGCAAATCAAAGAGATGAAATAGATTCTAAGGGATAACAACCTAGAAAGGAAAGTGGAAGAAATCACAGGACTAGATGATGAAGAAGAAAGTACTGATAAAAAGTCAATTGACTCAAACAAGAAGGACAATTAAAAATTTGAGAATAAAGAAGAGAGGAGTACAAATGATGAAGAAGAGAGTAGTAAGGATGATGAAGATGAGAATGCTGAAGTGAGCCAAAAGGAAGACGAAGAAAAAGAGGGCAAAGATGAAGACGAGATTGTTAAAGAAATCGATAAGACTTTAGAGATCCAAAGCACAGATATAGAAGAGGATGGCCTAGTTGATATTGAGGAAGATGAGTTTGTTAAAGAGACTGGAGATACAATGGAAATTCAGAACAATGACATGATGACACAAGCAGCTGTAAGTATCAAAATACGGTTAGGTTTAAAATTTTAAGTAGAAAATCAAAGAATGTGTGGATAAATCTTATATTATGATCAATTACAAAAACTAATAAAACTAAATACTATGTAAACAAGACACACAAATAGAGAAGACACAAGTGATAGCAACACCCCAATCAATAGAAAGTAAAGAGGAGGGAACTGAAGAGATATACGAGACACCGAAAACTTAAGAGGTAAGAAACATTCACATATGAGAAACACGCGGATCCTAGTGGATCCGTGTTTCCCCCATGCTGACCCAGCTTGCACAGTAAGCCGGGTCTACTTGCCACACAAGACGGGCTCTTACAAGCCTGCCTCCTGCTCGTGGGTGGCCCTTATGGGTTGTGCAAGCGTTGCTTTTGCAGCGCTTGCTCATCCTAGTCTACATGCACGCGCAAGCTGGGCTTGCGCGGCATGCAGCCCACGAGTGCACCATGCACTCATGTGGCCTTTTTTCATATGCCCTGTAAGCCCTTTTGGGCTTTCGGGGCCTATATGCACAGGGTCCAACCCTCGCTTTGGCAATCTGATTTTTTTTAGCTCTCCTCAGTATTTTATTTGATGACCCTAATAAATTAGTTTCTTATCAAAATAAAATTCCTTTGAAAGTGATCTGACAATCTTTTAAATAATTAAATAATTATCTAATTATTATGTTATATTTTCATAATAGAATAAATCTATTAATTCTTTACTCAGTCTGATAAAGGTCCAATGTGTGTGACCATATAGGATCCTAAAGTATTGAGCCGTTAAGGCTTGACCAACCCTTGTTCTAATGAAACCATTGGATCAGAGTTCTGGACCGTGAATAGAACTCGATTACCTTAAACGACTGTAGTACGCCTCTAGTAAGGGTCTACCATCCCCCATTACTTGGAACATCATTTATGCTTATGACTTAATCTCGGATAATGCAATAGTTATCTAGTGTGATAAATTCCTTCCATTCTTAAATATTAGTACCATCTAGTTTATAGGGTTTGGTTAAAGTGTTAACCCACTAATAGCAAGGTTGCTACAAGCTATCCAAGTTATTAAGTTATTACTGAAGTATATTGCCTTTTACTATGGTGTGTTTGACTAGAAAACATTTCTATCAAACACATACTCTGATTAGAGGTTTATGGCAATCATTACTTAAATAAGTGGCCAAGTATATCTCCTTAATATATCCAGAGTGATGGATTCTTTCTGACTTCTCAACTTACCAACGTGTTGTCATCACTATTCCCGTAATCACCCATAACACCCTAAATTAATGAGTGCATAGTAATGACCCAAAGTATAGCAACAGCACCACATAAGGTAAGCTTATTGCATAAAGATAAACACTAACACATTGATATATATATATACCAAGTGTTTATCTTACTGCAGTCTCCAATATGTCTCCCAGATATATCCATGTGTCAAACTTAAGGCGCCACCTTTAGTCCTTAGGAGATTAACTGCTTGGACCCTTTCCAAGAAAGTTGACCACATGCTAGTCTTTTCGCTCCATCAATATCCTTTCTTCATGAAACTATGACTAGGAATATTTTAGACATAATCATAATTGCACATGAAGCAGGTTCCACCAAATATAGTCCAACTATAATTTCTCTGACTTTATGCTATGATATGTCAAGGACTTTTGTAAACATACATGAATGAATATATTTTAACCAACTATAATATATTTATAAATACATCGATATAAGAAAAAGATTAAATGCCTTTATTGATCAAATAAAATATTCGTACTATTAAATAATTAAGACATATTGCCCTAATTGCCTTAAGGACATACATCATATCCAACAAGCTCCCACTTGCACGAAGGCCAATTAGCCCTATGTCTTAATCCATATGCTTTAACATGCTGGTCAAGTTTGACTTGAGTCAATGGCTTTGTCAGACCATCCGCGAGGTTCTGATCAGTGGGAATATATTCTAGTCCTATTATCTTAGCATCAATAATATCCCTGATTATATGATACTTTCTGGATAAATATCTATTTTTTTGATGATACAGTGGTTACTTTGCCTGAGCTATGGTACCATTGTTATCACAACACAAAGTAATTGGATCAACAGCCTTAGGCACCACACCGAGATCATCAGCAATAGTTTCTTGCTTGGAACTTTTCCTGCATACTGCCCCTCTATTTAATACATATACAAAACCTAATTGAGACTTAAAGTCATCCTTGTCAGATTGAAAATTCGTGTCTGTGTAACCTCTAATTATGAGGTACTATCTCTATAAATCAAGAACTGATCCTTAGTTCTTCTCAAGTACTTAAGGATCGCCTTAATGGCCATCCAGTGCTTTTCACCTGGATCTGACTGATATCTACTCATAAAGCTCAAAGCCTGAGAGACATCTGGCCTAGTATATATCATAGTATACTTGATGGATCCTATCGCGGATGCATAGGGTATATCCTTCATGCGCATTCTCTCCTGAGTTGTCTTCGAACACTTAGCCTTAGATAGGTTTATCCCCTTTGTCATCCTTAGATAGGTTTATCCCCTTTGTCATTGGGAGATAACCTTTATTTTAGTGCTCAAGGTTGAACCTATTCAATACCTTGTCTATATATATGCTTTGAGAAAGAACTAATAACCTCTTGGATCTATCCCTATAGATCTTTATACCTAGTATAAATGCTGCTTCACCAAGGTCTTTCATGGAGAATTTTCTTGACAACCATACTTAACATTTTGAAGAAGAGAAATATCATTTCCTATTAGTAAAATGTCATTGACATACAATACTAAGAAAATGACTACACTCCGACTAACCTTCTTGTAAACACAGGGCTCATTGAGGTTTAGACAGAAATACAATTCATGGATTGTTTGATCAAACCTTATATTCCAACTTCGAGATGCCTGTTTAAGACCGTAAATGAATCTTTGTAGCTTGCATACCTTCGAGCCATTGTGAGATGTAAAACCCTGAAGTTGTGTCATATACACATCCCGATCTAAATCCCAATTTAGGAACGTTGTTTTTACATCCATCTACCAGATCTCATAATCATAGTGAGTAGCAATGGCAAGGAGCATCCTTATAGATTTAAGCATGCCTACCAGTGAGAAATTTTCATCATAGTCGATGCCTTCACATTGACTATAACCTTTTCGCATCTAACCTTGCTTTATAGGTAATTACGTTACCGATGTCAGCCTTCTTCTTAAAGACCCATTTATACCCAATCAGTCTAACCTCTTGTGGTGCATCAACCAAATTCCAAAATTAGTTCTCATACATGGAATCCATTTCTGATTTCATGGCTTTTAGACATTTATCAGAATCTGAGCTTTCATTGCCTCATCA
Source organism: Euphorbia pulcherrima (assembly GCA_947683365.1). Classification (NCBI taxonomy): domain Eukaryota; kingdom Viridiplantae; phylum Streptophyta; class Magnoliopsida; order Malpighiales; family Euphorbiaceae; genus Euphorbia; species Euphorbia pulcherrima. The sequence continues at coordinate 6,750,100 of CANTUS010000004.1, forward strand.
TATGTCCTTGGTTCATCATCCTCCATAAGATATAGTTCCTTGTCATCACTGATGATAAAGCCATATCTATCGAGACCTTTATGAACATGACCCAATCTTTGCAACGATTGTGTTTCGATTGGTTGTTCTTGGATCACACTTTCTTGTGTATCTAGAATGGGGTCAATCAGTTGATTGTCTGTTTCCTCCTCTTAAACTTCCAGTTCAATATTACTCCCACTGACTTTTACAAGTAAGTGTTCCTTTTCCAAAAAGTGAGCATTCCGAGACACAAATACCTTTTATGCTTTGGGTTGGTAAAACAGATATCCAATTGTTTCCTTTAGATATCCAATGAACAGACATTTGTCAGCCTTAGCATTTATCTTATCTGACGCTATCCTTTTTACCATGGCAGGACAACCCCATACTCTTAAGTGGCTTAGAGATGGCTTCTTGTTACACCATCTTTCATAAGGTTTAAAATCAACTGATTTAGAGGGCACTCTATTTAAAACATAAACCGTGCTCTCTAGTGCATATCCCTAAAAGTATTTACTAAGATCTACATGGCTCATCATGGACCTGACCATATCTAATAAAGTTTGATTCCTCCTTTCTGACACTCTATTATGTTGGGGTGTATAAGGAGGGGTCCACTAGGGAACTATCCTATTTTCCTTTAGATAATCCTGAAACTCCTGACTTAAGTATTCTCCACCTCGATCTGATCGAAGTGTTTTAACACTTTTCTCAAGCTGCTTCTCTACTTCAGCTCTGAATAGCTTGAACTTTTCAAAACTTTCAGACTTGCGCTTCATTAAGTACAAATAACCGTATCAAGAATAATCCTCAATAAAGGTTATAAAGTAGGAGTATCCTCCTAGTGCCTGAACACTCATTGGACCATACACATCAGTATGTATAAGTTCCAATGTACTCGTGGCCCATTCACCCTTTCCTTGAAAGGGTAACTTTGTCATTTTTCCTCTTAAACAAGGTTTGCAATCACCATAAGACTCCAAGCCTATTGGGCCCAAGTCTCCACGCTTCTGCAACTTGGTGGAGCGATCTTTGTTTATGTGGCCTAAATGACAATGCCATAAGTAGAAGGAATTCTCTTTATCTAATTTACCTTTCTTCACATTGTTTATATTGAAAACTTCTGTTTTAGTATCAAGAACATAAATGCCACCTTTCAACATCCCATAACCGTAAAGAACATTATTCAAATGAATCTGACAATTATTATTCGAAAATAAAATCTCAAATCCTTCTGCTGCTAAACTCGCAACAGATACAATATTCTTAGTAACACTTGGAATGTAGTAACAATTATTCAAAACTAAAACAAGTCCACTTGGCAAAATAAGATTAAAGCTTCTTGCTGCTAATGCAGCAACTCTGGCTCTATTTCCCATGATTAGGTCTATCTCCCCTTTTGCAAGTCTTCTACTATTCCTTAGTCCCTGCACTGAAGTACAGATATGAGAACCACAACCAGTATCTAATACCCAAGTGGATTCACGAGGAAAAGTAGCAAAAGTTTTAATTACAAACATACCTGAAGTAGATGCCTCTGCATGCTTCTTCTTCAAATGCTCAAAAGCAGGAGCTTTGCAATCCCTCTTCCAATGTCCCGGTTTCCCACATTGGAAGCAGACATACTTAGATGCCTTCGCTTCTTTCTTCTTTTTACTGATTCTTTTCTTGGCATCTAGTGCCTGCTTCTTCTTCTTAGAAGCCTTACCTTTCCCAACCAACAATAGAGGTTTCTGATCTTTCTTGATCTGAGGTTTCACTATTTTCGGCATGTTTATTAATTTAGGGAAAGTAGAATTAATCTTGTTCATGTAATAGTTAGTCACAAAGGCTGAGTAACTATCTATCAAGGACATCAACACTGCGTCAATGCTCAAGTCATGATTCATGTCAAATCCCAATCGATTCAGCTTCTCAAGGTATCCCAAGAGTTTCAATACATGCTAAGAGGCAGAGGTGCCATTCTGCATCTTGGTTCCAAAAAGGAGATTGGAGGTCTTATACCTCTCTGTCCTTCCCCACTCCGAAAAGAGCTCTTCAAGGTGGAGAACCATGTCCTCCAAGGTCATCTTCTCTTGTTGTTTCTGAAGCTCAGGATTTATGGACCCCAACATGATACACATGGCTATCTCACGATCTTTCCTGTGCTTCAACCAGGCCTCATGCTCCACATGATCCTCAACATCAAGTTCAACAAGGAAAACTTCACTTAGAACATAGGCAATTCCCTCGTATCTGAGAATAATTCTCACAGCTCGGAACCAATTAGAAAAGTTTGAGCCATTCAGTTTGGTGTCAAGTAACATACGGAGATTAATGTTAGAAGTCATTTTTAACCTAAGATATAAGAAAAGAAAAAGAGTTCAGATATTAGTTTAAGTGCATGTATTTAATATAAGGACTTTTAATTAAATACATTTATCCTACTATTTTCTTTAAAATTTACAGTAGCCCATTCTATTGAATTCGAGAATTTTAGCCTAGCTAAATTTCCTAGTAGGTAGCATCTATAACTAGTTTATTGCAACCCCCAATTTTATGAGTCAAGTTATAATAGTAAGTTATAGTTGGAATCCCATTCCATTTGCATCGTATGCAAATTCTAATTTATTCAAGTTCCCTAAACCCAAGGGACGTGTGCTCTTATTTTAGCATCTCCTTAAATGTGTCTCAGATCTGGACCTAGCCCCCAATTTCATGGTAGACTACCACAGTTCCATTAAGGCAGGCCCTATCCCAGACTTTACAACCAATCAATGTGGACTAGAAGCAATGCTTTGCGCAACACTTTGATAGCCCAATGAGACCGTATTATAAATTTGAGTAAGGAAGATTGTAACTTGCCTTAATATATTTACTTTGGGATTTTATTGGTGTTAAACGTCTCACCCAATCTAGGAATTTATCAGATGGACATATTTATAATAACTTGTATTAATTCAGGGAATTTTAGAATTAATTTATAAGGTCTAACCTTAGGTGGGTTCAAGCTCTTAATTATAATTATTCCATCAGCCTAGATTATATGCAAAATAATTAACACTTTTATTTGTTATATTTATATTGCATTTCCTTTAAGCTTTTATTCAATAAGTTTAATTTTTACTTTGTTATAGAAACATATATAAGCACCATCTTATATACTAGAAATAAATTAGTCCATATTTAATCCCCCGGTTGGTCGATTCAAGCTGCACCGATATAGGTTCCCAGGTAGGAGAGGTGCCCTTGAAGTGAGTAGACACCAAGTCCAACCTTAGCCAAAATATATACGGGTACAAACTCGAAGACCAATGGATTCTCTTAGACTAATAAATTTCATTCTTTCAATTCATGTAAATTGAAAGCATCTATAACCCACGTAATTTAAATAAATTATTGAAACTTATATAATTTGAGTAAGTTGAGGAGGCTTATTCAAAATTATTTATCACCATTTTCTAACCTTGAAATAAAAGGCACGAGTTCATATATATTATTACAAACAATTAAATAAACAATAATCATTTCATATATAAAATAATATTCAATTCGCTTCTAACTTAATTATGCACTAAATAGGCTAGCTCTGATACCACTATTGGGAACTAACAGTCAAATTGAATATGCATAATAGGCATGACGAAAATTCAAAATTTTGTCCCTGTCCCCAGGAACTCCCAATAGATGCATCTAAATTAAATAAAGCCTTAACTAATTAATTCTCTACCTATGTTATCATGCAAAAAGGGCTACGCATACTATAATTCAAAATTATATCCTAGCATAAATATTTTTATATTAAACATATTATAACTCCAAGTTATAATTTAAATATAAAATAAACTAAGCATGCATTATAACCTAAGCATAATAATTATTAAGTTTAAAACGCTTAAAAGAAAACACCTAATAATTAAAAGAGAAAAATAAAGATGTACTAGTTGAAGCGTGCTTTAGCAGAACCTTCCTACACAGGGCTCCAAGCGTAGGACAGCCTCTATGAGTATCCACACGAACCCCACCAATCAAAACCTACCAATGAGGAAGAACCGAAGAACTTTGAGTAGCTGCTAGGCCACTCCAAAATCCCTCCCGAAAATATAATCTAAAATATTCAAGTTCCACTTGAATCGGTGCACTGGACAATGGAGAAGGGAGCCCCTTTTTTATAGGTGGAGCAAAGGCTCCACCTAATTAATGTGGGATGGGTAAATACCCATCCCGCCTATGAGAAACACGCAGATCCTAGTGGATCCGCGTGTCCCCCATGCTGACTTAGCTTCCACAGCAAGCTGGGTCTGCTTGCTACACAAGGCAGGCTCTTACGAGCCTGCCTTGTCTTGCAGGTTGGGCCTCGTGGGCTTTCCCATGAGCCCAGCTCGTGGGTGGCCCTTATGGGCTGTGCAAGTGCTGCTTATGCAGTGCTTGCTTAGCCCAGGCCGCATGCCCGCTCAAGCTGGGCTTGCGCGGCATGCGGCCCATGAGTGCACCATGCACTCGTGTGGCGTTTTTGTCATATGGCCCGTAAGCCCTTTCAGGCTTTTGGGGCCTATGTGCGCAGGGTCCAACCCTCGCTTTGGCAATTTGATTTTTTTAGTTCTCCACAATATTTTATTTGATGACCCTAATAAATTAGTTTCTCGTCAAAATAAAATTCCTTGGCTTATTTAAAAATGATCCAATCATCTTTTAAATAATTAAATAATCATCCAATTATTATTATGTTATATTTTTGTAATAGAATAAATCTATTAATTCTTTACTCAGTCCGATGAAGATCCAATGTGTGTGACCTTATAGGATCTCAAAGTATTGACCTGTTAAGGCTTGACCAACCCTTGTTCTAATGGAACCATTGGCTCGAAGTTCTAGATCGTTAATAGAACTCGATTACCTTAAACGATTCTAGTACACCTCTAGCAAGGGTCTACCATCCCCCATTACTTGGAATATCATTTATGCTTATGACTTAATCCCGGTTAATGCAATAGTTATCCAGTGTGAAAAATTCCTTCCATTCTTTACTATGAGTACCATATGGTTTATAGGGTTCGATTAAAGTGTTAACCCACTAATAGCAAGGTTGCTCTAAGCTATCCTAGTTATTAACTTATTACGAAGTATATTGCCTTTTATCAGGGTGTGTTTGACTATAAAACATTTCTATCAAACACATACTCTGATCAGAGGTTTAGGGCAATCATTACTTTAACAAGTGGTCAAGTACAACTCCTTACTATATCCAGAGCGATGGATTCTTTCCGACTTTTCAACTTACCAACGTGCTATCATCACTATACCCGTAATCACCCGTAACACCCTAAATTATGAGTGCATAGTAATGACCCAAAGTATAGCAATAGTACCACACAAGGTAACTAGTATCTTAAGTATGAGGATATTTGCAAAGCTTATTGCATGAAGATAAAAACTTACACATTGATATATATATACCAAGTGTTTATCTTACTGCGGTCTCCAATATGTCTCCCAGATATTTCCATGTGTCAAACTTAAGGCACCACCATCAGTCCTTAGGAGATTAACTATTTGGACCTTTTCCAATAAAGTTGACCACATGCTAGTCTTTCCGCTCCATCAATATCCTTTCTTGATGAAACTATGACTAGGGATAGTTTAGACATAATCATAGTTGCACATGAAGTAGGTTCCACTAAATATAGTCCAACTATAATTTCTCCAACTTCATGCTATGATATCTCATGGACTTTTGTAAACATACATCAATGAATATATTTTAACCAGCTATAATATATTTATAAATACATCGATATAAGCAAAAGATTAAATGCCTTTATTGATCAAACAAAATATTTGTACTATTATATAATTAAGATATATCGCCCTAATTGCCTTAAGGGCATACATCATATCCAACATCCATCAGCCTTCAGTCAGTTCGATCAGCTTAATTAGGGGTTTGTATCGCTTCCATTTGTGTTTGGGGCATCTGGACTAACCCTCAATTCTGTGGTCACACCTAAGGGGATAACCTTTCCTCAATCAACGTGTTTACACTTGGGTGCGATTACTCAATCAGAGGGGTTATCCTTGTCCATGGAATTACGTGATCTTCTTCAAAAATTACTAGCTGCCAATCCCAGCTCTCAACTATCGTCCCTATTGGTTCAAATGCCCAAAGAGGAAGACTAGGTCCCTAAAAACTTTAGTATGCCTAGCATAGCGAAGTATAAGGGAATTGATCCACCTCAATCTCACATCACCACCTATCAGAGGGTTATGAGAATTAGAAAGTTAAGTGATAAGGTCCTAGCCAAAATGTTTCCTTGCATCCTAGAAGGTCCTGCTATCGAATGGTACAATACTCTATCAGATGAGATGATCAAAAATTGGAAAGCTTTATCTGAAGCTTTCATTGAGCAGTATGGTTTCAATACCACCATCAAAACTACCATACAAAATTTTGAGGTAATCAAGCAGGCCCTCAATGAGAAATTAAAGCCCTATTTCAAAAGATGGATGGCCACTCAGGTCTTGTTGAAGGATAGGCTAAGTCTCCCTAAGATGATCGTGAAGTTAATGGATGGTGTCCTGCCTGGTTATCATAAGGTTCTTGGTGTGGATACATCTCTAGCTATGTTGAGGTCTTTGAAAAAGCTGAGAAATGGGAAAGAATTGAGGAATTAGAGAAGGTGAGTGTGTCGGCCAAACCTTGGTTCCAAAAGAACAACCCTTCAGCCCCAGCCCAGGCTTCTAAATCAAAGTCTGGCTCCGATCCTAAAGTAGTGGTAGTACAAGTAGAAGTGGTTGCAGTTTATTCCATTTAAGATGGCATTTCCCCTTGGAAAGCATCTCTGCCTGCCATATTCACTAAGTTAAGGGCGCTTGGCCTTCTTCAGAGTATTAAGCCTTATGACCCACCCAAGCCTAAAGATAGGGATCAGTTTTGTGCTTATCACGTAAGTAAGGGTCATCGCATTAGTGCTTGTAGAGATCTATTTGAAGCTATTTATGGTTTGATTAAGGAAAAGAAGATTAATAAACTTGAGCTTAAGCCTAGCACCATGAATAACCCCTTGTCAAATTTTGAGAGGTAGGTTGTAGCTATCGAGTCAGGTTTACCCTCTTACCAAGTCTTCAATATGATCTCGCAAGCTAATCCTATAGTTCACTTAGTAGTGGCTTTACTTGATGAATTGGTCCCCATTAACATCGATCCATTCGAGTTAGAAGGAATTCATGATGAGGAAGCCATGTTGGTTCAACCAAAGCCAATTGGTATCGATGCGATGCTCAAAGGACCCGTCTTGTTGGTGGAAACTTCCGAAGGGAGAAGTCATGTGTGGAAGGATTCCTTCTAATCCTCTCCTAAAAAGAAGAAGGGGGCAAAGATGTAGATATCCAGGTCATTCCAAATATCAATAAGGGTCCAATCTTCACGCCCGCTATTGAAACTCAAACCTCAGTTGGCAATGAAAAGAAAGATTCAAAGATCACCCCCCTCATCCAGTAGTTATAGGTTACTCCTGCTAAGTACAGCATTTAGCAGCTTCACATTGACTCTAAAGATCACCGCAAGGGTTTGATAGAAAAGTTGTTAAGCATGGAGGCTACACCATCCACCACTTTGGTTGAAGTATTTTAAGTTATCGGGGGATCTCCTCCTGATCAAGTTGTACCCATTAATTTCTATCCATCAGACCTCATGGCCAAAGGTAACAAGCATAACAAGGCACTTTTCATTAAGGAGCAAATCTTTGATCGTTCTATCCCATGTGTTATGGTATATGGTGGTTCTGCCCTTGATCTCTATCCTGCCAAGATCCTTCCTCACTTAGGGCTGGATGAATCCATGTTGGAGATGTCTGATACTATTATAAGGGCATATGATGACAAAATGAGGAGTGTCATTAGGGTGTTTGAAGCTGAAGTTACAGTTGGGGTAGTAAAGTCTAAAGTCTTATTCATTGTCCTTGACATTCCTGTTACCCACTCATTATTATCGTATCAACCTTGGCTCTATGCATTAGGAGTCGTCCCTTTCATAGTCCATCAAAAAGTTAAGTTTATTCACAATGGGAAGCTAGTAACCATTGAAGTTGACGAACCATCTGTTATAGCAGCTATGGAGGCCAAAGAAAAAGAATCTAGGGTGGCTATAGCTCACCAGAATACAAAGTCTTCGATTAGGAGGTATATATCACTTAAAATAAAAAATATCATGATGAAGCAAGGTTATGTGAAAGGTAAGGGGCTCGGAAAGAATCTGCAGGCTATGCTGGAACCTATTTTGCCTCTTCCATGGCCATTCAGACTTGGTTTGGGGAATTGCTCAGGTGCTAAGAAGTCTAAACCCGAGTCATGCCTCATAATAGATGCTGAGGTCAAGCAAAAGATATTCACAGGTGATGAAGAACCTATTGAGGTGAGGGGCAATAGGGTCCCTGGTTTTGAGATCTTCAACGATGTATATGATTTCAAGAAATGCTGCATGATTGAAACCTCAGTTTCTGTGGAAGTATGTGGGAATGTTAAAGAAGATGAAATAAAAAAGCAATGGAGTCCATCAGCAAGGCACTAGTAGTACTTATGAGGAAGAATTAGAAGGGAAGTGAGAAGGGAATTCCTATCAGCAATGATGTCAAAAACTTAGCAAGAGCAGTAGCCGAAGAAGCACATGCAAACTTGCACACCAGAGCTACTAGTTTAACTCTCAATATTGCCAAAGCCGAGCAACGAGGCCCTCCACCTATGGAGGATGATTCAAATGATGTAATTTTTAATGTTGTAAATATTTTTGATGTAAACAATGCCGCTTATAAGGCATATCATGAATAAGTTGTAACATCGGTACTTTTTAACATTCTATGAATACATTGATGCATCTCTCATTCACATTTCACTTGAATATTTCATTCTAATTATACCATGCACTCATAACAACAACATTCTTAAAATATCATCATATTCGTTAATGAAGTTAACTTTTTATACATCGCAATGGTATAAATATCCAATGGTTAAAACCTATCACCAAGTAAAAGAGAGATAATAAATGTGCTTAGTAAATATAATAACAATAAGTCTTAGTTCATCTTTCTTCACGAAGGGGGAAAAGGGTACAAAGGTACTTGTCTCTAAGAAAGAAGACCAAGAAGACTCATGAGAACATCAACAGCAGGATGACTCTAGTTTTGAGAAAATAGAAAGCACATATTGGTCATAAAAGATGCCCAAAATCCTTTAGAAGTTCTAAAGGGAAGCTGATTATTAATAAATCAAGAATATTTGTCCAAAATAGTGGCTACCTTTAGGGACCGGGCTGATAAACTTCCATTCGCAGTTTGGGGGGTATAGAACTAATATAAGAACTCCCACTAATCAGATGCCATTCTTCTTGGTATATGGAATGGAAGTTGTGCTACCAATTGAAACAGAAGTAAGATCTCTAAGTGTGGCACTCAAATGTCAATTAAAAGAATTAGATTAGGCAAGGGTTACATATGAGCATTTAAATGCAATAGATGAAAAGCAGCTCAAAGCACTTGACCACCAATAGATGTATCAGTAACGTATGGCTCGAACTCACAACAACAGAGTCAGATACCCAAAAAATCCTCTCAAAGCGGGTGATCTGGTTCTCAATCAGCTACGTTTGGTCAACACTGATGCTAGGGGCAGGTTCAGGCCTAATTGGGAAGGATCATTCATAGTAAAGAAAGTCCTGGGAAAAGGAGGAATCAAGCTTATGGATATGGATGGAAATGAGTTTGTGAATCCAGTAAATCAAGATAGGCTTAAGCGTTATCCTGTCTAGGTTAAAAGAATTAAATCATAAAAAAATAGAATAAAGAATAAAAGTAATAAAGAATAAATTACCTGGTGAGCGGTCCTCTACTGCTCGAGTAAAAATTAGGGTGCAGCCCGCTGATCGGTATTCCACAAGCTGATTAGGCAAAAATTAAGGTACTCCAACTCAAATAAAGCCCGCTAATCTGAAAAATCGGAAAGGGTGGCTTAGGCAAAAGTTAGTGCATCGAGAGAAAAATGTCAGTTGCCTTCTGGAAAATCTATAACCATTGGAAATTGTTACCATTGCTTATGTACTCAAATTAATCTCATCAATGAACATGTTATGATTTTGCTAAGAATATTGGTCTTATGAATGCATGCATGTCTTTAGGTGAAATAATCGGAGGCATTTGAACATCAATTTTTCTCTACATGTTGAGCATCTTCGTTATTTCTTTCATTATACATGTAATCCAATAGAAATAAAAGTTCTAAAGAAATCAAGCATATGTAAATTCAGAAAAGGTTTGTTGGATTGAGCCGCCAAGGACAATTTAGGCAAAAATTAAGACAGTCTGCTAGATTGAAAACCCAAAAGGGCGGTCCAGGCGAAAGTTAAGATAGAATAAAAGAAAAAAAAAAGAAAAAGCCTGCGGGATCGAAAACCTGAAAGGACGGTCTCGGCAAAACTTAAGACGAAAAGTAAAGAAAAAGCTTGCTAGGTTGAAAACCCAAAAAGGCGGCCCAGGCAAAAGTTGTAGCTAAAAAGAAAAATAAGTCTGATGGACTGAGCCGTCAAGGACTGTTTAGGCAAAAATTAGGACAAAAAGAAAGAAAAATAAATGTTTGATAGGTCATCTCACGTCGAATGGCCTATGAAAAAGTTAGAACACCATTTGGTCCCCTCGCTATGAAATCACTGGATAAAATATGGGTTCGAAAAGCAGCAATACTTAATGATCTTAGTTCAAGAAAAATCCACAAGTATGAAAGTTAAATCTCAAAAGTATCAATCCAAAGCTTATATCTAAAGCAAGCCGCATAGGGCCCAAAAGTATCAACTGTTTAGAAAGTAATCATAATCTAAGCTATCAGAGGATCCTATCCCTGGTGACCCTCTAGCATCTAATCTTGAGTATCCCCCAATAGATAATCCACGTCTATGGTCATATGATCCTCAGCCTCACCGGTATCAGCAGTTGGTTGGGAGGGGGCCCTAGTCTCTGAGGTCCCTAAAGCAACCCTAGCAGCATCAGCCCCCTCAATAGACTGATCTCCACCCCTTTGAGTCACTCGGTATGCAGAAAGATCATCCTCAGACTCATGGTCAAAAGGAGTCGGTGTCTACCTGTCTTCAGTCATCGTCACCAACTAGCCCCTCAACATCTCAATCTCGGGCCTAGCCCGAGCAATCTCGGCCCTAGCCTGGTCATCCTCAGTGATAGCTGCCCACAGCTGCTCCTCCAAGAACCTGGCTCTCTCCTCCAAAGCATCTAAGTCCTGAACGGACTTTCTGCGCTCCATGGCTAGCAGAGTCTACAATGCAAACCATAAGATCAGTACAAATATATAAATGTCATAGCATGCATGCATAGTTTGTTAAATTTTACAGGAAAAAAAACTTATCGAAGCTAGTGCATCCTGGGCCAGTAGCAGATCCGACAAGGAAAAGTAGCCCTGGCAATCCTCCCGGCCTTAGAGATGGTCATCTAAAAGGAAAAGGTCACATCAGGGTAGGACATTCTAATCAATCACTGTAATGGATAAAGATTAAGCAAGGGATCCCTCACATGAGTAGAGGCGGAAGGAGTAAAATTGATAGGCTGGACCGACTCCTTGGGCTCCTTGATGGCTCGCTTCCTTGAATGATCGAGCAGCTGGAAAAAAGTATCTAGCTCAGCTCAGAGGATCCCCTCTCTCATGGACCTAGAAGCGTGATACCGCTTCGTCGGCGGCTTAAGGACAGTAGCAGTAGCAATGGCGGTAGGCCTTTTTTCGTGGAAGTGGAAGGCTATAGCAATAAAGGATCATGCTTAGAATCCTAATCAATTTCAAGAAACAGCAAGGTATTCACAAGGGTTAAGTTAAGAAAATACCTGAGAAGAAGGGGTATCAGATCTAGCCAAGCCTCTAGTACCCCGAACTATGGACGGTCTCCCGCGGTCGCCCCTTGGTCTACCCTTATCATCATCATCATCATCATCATCATCATCACCCCCACTGTCGCTTTAGTGGAACTTAAGGGGCTCATCCTCATGATAAATCCTCTCACAAGGAGGAAGAAGAGAGGAATCGACAAACTCAGTATAGGAGCCCTTCTACAGATAGCACGTGAGCCCCCACCTCGCCCAATAAGTACAGCCCTTGGTCGGTCCCCGGCATGAGATGAGGCAAGAAGACACCCGCTAGTATTGGGGGAGGGATCGATCTCTCCACTATGGCACTGGTCCTCCACCCACGGACCTGCTCACCGAAATACCACTCGTAAGAGAGTGGTGACTCCAAGACAAAGCAGCGGTCATCCACACCGGCCCGCATTCACTCAATAGCCCCGTATATATCCAGCATCTCCCATGGGTCTCGGATGACCTGCATAAAATAAATGCAAATGTGAGTATCACAACATCGTAAATATAGTTTTGACTAATGGTTTGTTGAAATGTAAGATGTAGGTTTAGTAGAGAAGAAGTTTACTTGATCCGAGCATAGCTGGCGTAGGAACTCTCGATATTGAGCTGTAGTCAAGGGTTGGCCATGCCAAAGCCCCATATACCTAGAAGTGATATGCGGTGTCTCGGGCTGCATGGGAAAGCCCGGCCCGTGGATAAACTGGTGCTCAAAGGCCTAGATCTGCAAAACAAAATAAGAATTAATCATAACACAATCTAAGTGAAAGGTTAAAGCGCAAGAGATCAATTCGTGGTTTACCAATAGTATTAGGTGGCAGATCTTGAGCTCAGACTGCTCCCCCCAGACTTCGACATCCAATCCATAATATAGTTGCGCCAAAATGGCCCTACACCAGTTCTTGCCTGGCATAGTAGAAGGATCCACCACAGCCACAACCAAACCATAATTGACGTTGCTCGAGTAGATTGAGAAAAAGACGGTAGTAAGGAACATCAGCAGGAAAGACCGAGCGTATTGGTCCCTTATATCAGCCCCACAGGACTTGGCTGCCCAATCCAGTAAGCATGCAGATCCCTGTAATTGAGCTTGTTCATCCCGCCTGGATGAATCCCAAGTAATCTACCTATGTAGGCCTTCATCTCAGGCCAGGAATGCCACCGTTTGGCATAAACATCAAAGTGGACAATATCCCCACTCCACTCCAATCCCATCGCAACACACACATCTGAGGGTGTGATAGTAACCTCCCTAATCGATAGATGGAAGGTATGGGTGGTCTCCGACCATCCCTCTGCTAATGCTGAAATGGCCCCCGGGGCTAGCGTCTTTGGAGCCTGAGGAATGGCCCCAATAATGTCACTGAAGCCAAAGGAATCAATCCGAGATAGTAACTCGGCATCCCCTGCGGTACGGATCTCCTTGTACCATTTCCTGCAAAAGCTCAGGGCTCCCATAGTCTTATATTGAAACTACAAAGACAGAATTACAGCTTAATGTGGTAGAATACAATGGAAAGGATTGCAAAAATGCAAGTTACAAACATTTTATCCCTGAGGACAGGACCTGTACAGGTCAGCCTCTCCCGTATGGGTCCTCAAGTGACTCCCGTGCCAAGAATGGGACCTGTACGGATCCCCTCTCACCCTTATAGGCCCTCTACAATAAGTAGCATTGCAAGAATTCTCCCAAAAAAATCCAAATTCGTCCAATCTCAACCAAAGCTCATCCAAAACTATCCTAAAAGCATCCTAGGATAAAGTTACAAGCATCATGCTCTATTCCAAGGTCTAAAACACCCTAAATCATGCCAAAAATTGAGAAACTCTTAAAGAACTCGAAAATGGAAAATGGAGAATTATGGGAAATACATGGAGTTTAGAGGCGTAGGTCTCAGGAGAAGGAATTCAGGGCCCTTTAGAGACTAGGGTGAGCCCCAGAAATAAGTCTCCTTCACAAAAGGCATACCCGATGGAAATCGGGCATTCTTAGAGCCCTGAATCACCCACCGGGGGCTAATCTTCCAGTCTAAGGGAGAAATGGCCAGTCTTTGGGATCTTTTTATACATCTTGATTAGTTTAAGGGAGAAAATCATTGGAGATTGCAAAATGAGAAAATTTTGTGTAAGGCGGGATAAGAGGAGTCTGATTAGCATTTGAAAACCCCGTTGGGGACCCATACAGTCCCACCCCACCCATATGGGTCCTACCTCTCAAGGACTCCACCCATACAGGTCCTGGCCCACCTGTACGGGCCGTCTCTTGCCATCCAGGGGCAAATTTTTGAACCAGTGTTTCAAAAGGCACCAGAAATTCATCCAATCCAAGTCCATCCTAGCACAAGACTTCCTCCCCAAATCTTACCAAGAAGGACTTCTCCAGTAGAAGAGGTTTTTCCAAAGCATATTACTTTACTCCCCAGCAATGAAACCAATCAAGGGGCATCCCCCCACCAACCTAAGGGCACCCCCCCATTCCCCAGTAGTTGAATCAAGTCAAGGGGCAAACCCCCATCATAAAAAACCCTAGGAGCACTCACCCTAGGGGCATTTCTAGCAGAGGAATCAAATCCTAGGGGCATCCCCACACCAACCTATGGGCATCCCCCCATCTTCCAATAGAGGAATTAAATCCTAGGGGTATCCCTCCACTAACCAAGGGTATACCCCCCCCCCCCCATCCTCCAGTAGTAGAATCAGTCAAGGGGCACACGCCATCATAAAAAAACCCTAGGATCGCCCACCCTAGAGGCATTCCTCAGTAGTGGAACTAGCAATAATTGGGCCAAGCCCGACATTTCTTACACTTAGTTTTTAGTTTATTTCGGGGGCTAAACCCCATCCACACATCTTTATTCTTAATTGAAGGGGCAAAAATATTTTGTTTTAAAAAAATTCAATCAAGAATAAAGATGTGTCTGCTTGGACAATGACTAACTCGGTGTTTAATTGTTGTCTCTTTTCAGGTTATTCAAATTCCCTAGTAGGAGAGTCATTCACCTTAGGAAAGGGATACATCACCAGTTAGGAGAGTCGATCTGCCTTAAGAAAGGGATACATCAGTCAAGAAAGTCGATTCGCCTTAGGAAAGGGATATACCATCAGGCGCAGGAGAGTCGATCCGCCTTAAGAAAGGGATACGCCACCTTCCTCAGTATACAGTAGTAAAGGAAAGTCATCCGCCTCAGGAAATAGATACGTAGTAGCAAAGGAAAGTCATTCGCCTTAGGAAAGGGATACGCAGTAGCAAAGGAAAGTCATCCACCTCAGGAAAGGGATACGTAGTAGCAAATGAAAGTCATCCTCCTAAGGAAAGGGATACGCAGTAGTAAAGGAAAGTCATCTGCCTCAAGAAAGGGATACGCAATAGGAAAGGGCAGTCATCCTCCCTAGGAAAGGGATACGTAAAGGAAAGTCATTGATCTTAAGAAAGGGATACACAGTAGCAAAAGGAAAGTCATCCACCTCAAGAAAGAGATATGCATCGGCAAAGGATAGTCATTCGCCACAGACAAGGGGGCACCCAAGGGAAGAGTTAGCCTCAAGAAAGGACCTCGCCCATATCATCACATCAGGTATAATTTATAAACCCTCACTCACATTGTGAGATTATACAGATCCGTATCTGCAGTGATCCTACAAGGGGCAGTCTGTGAGCACTGGATTTTAACGATCCTTCTCACAAAATGATGATGAGGGCTATATGATGCGATGTCTTACAGGTGTTATCCATCAGAGGAGTTCCTATAGCTGTAGAGTTGGGTTTAGCCAAAGTTCAGAGACCTAGTCTACCCTTAGGTACCGCGTATGGGTTCTGTCTAGTGGTAAGGATCCACTATCAGACCCGTATGGGTGATTACCTTCCATGAGCTTGGAGGGGACCCGTAGGGGTCCCCTAGTACCTGTACAAGGGGGGCCTACCCTGTACAGGTCCCCTTATTGCCTAATCAGCCTCTTTTAAAAGTAATCTCTTACCTTTTTCGGAAAATGCAGGTCTTGACTGCGGGTTATTACATTCAGACCAGACTCTCACCCTATAAATAGGGCCTTTTCCCCTCATTTCATAACTTACACAATTCATAGGAGAAATAGGCTATATAGAAACTATAGTAAAGTTCTAGCAATATCTATAGGTATAGAAAAGGTATAGTGGAGGTATAGAAGGTATAAAATAGGGAGAAAACCCATTCCATGAGGTTTAGTCCACATTTTATTTATGCCTAACTTCGTTTATTATGATTTAGAGGAAGTTCTATCCACACAAATACTCACCTAAATAGTCCTACTTAACTATCTACTTTGGCTGGACTTTCTCAATAGTAAAAGGATCACCTCAAAGTGGATTCACACCGGAAAGGTAACGCTCCTGAGTTTCAAAGAGACTCACATTTTAGTTATTTTATTATTGTTATTCTCTGCCTCCTCTATCATTTTTGCTCTTTTTATTTCCTATTTCAGGACAGGTCAAAACCCCGTATGAGCCTTGTTGGCACCTTGTATCTTCGAGATAGTAAATTGGTGTGCCACACTCAAATGGAGGGAAATCCCTTTTTATTTTATTTTTCTGCCATTAATCTGTTAATCTGCAAGTTAATCTAAACAAAGTTTTTGCCTAGACTGGACAGGACACCGTATGGGTACACCATACCCATACCGGTCCTCCCTAGTAGCCGTATGGGTCCCACCCACCTGTATGGGTACCAGCCCCAAGCAGAATCCAGAACTCATTTTAATTCGGTTAAAAATCAATCAACTCACCATTTGCCATGCGATCACTTTCACTAGTAATCCTGTAAATCTACCCACAAAAGTTAAATGTGTTTTTACATCAAAATACATTGAAGACCCGTTATTTCTTTCCAATCCTAGAAGCAGCCCGGGAACTATCGATCAGAAAACCATCATGCTAACATAATCACATTTTTCCTAATGAAATGTTGATTTATGATGTGCTATAAACTGTGCTAATCTTTTTGGATGCAGGAGGATTTATTTTTATTTTGTTTTATAACTTATAACAACTGTATAGGTTCTCTTGCAATTGCCCCACTTTTCCCCTGATTGTAGTTTTTATTCCCTCATTTATTGCTTGTGCTTTATTGTAATATGTAAACGCATGTAACGAGTGTGAAAGAGTTTGGGAAAATAGGATTTCTATGATAATTCCCCAAATGATGAAAACAAAACGGTTTTGCATAGTGAATGTAATTTTGAATCAACTAAATGAGAAATAAGTGACTCATCCGATACCCGAATCTCTGATCTAATAGGCATGAGTCTCCCGCCGAGAGGGAACCATTCAAAAAATCTTTCCCAAGTAGATAACTTGGGTGGCGACTCTATCATTTGTATTGAGATTTGGGTCTCGATTCTTTTATTAATTAAAATTGGCTTATTGTCCAAACTTGAACTAAAAATGTTTTGTCACGCCAAAATCCAACCAACCCCCATTGGGCCCCTCTATGAGCGCAGGATTTTGTGATCCCTCTCATGAGATGATGATGACATATACTCTCCTCATCGATACCTCTGTGAGCACAGGATTTTGAGGTCCCTCTTGCGAGACGATGATGACGTATACCCGATTTTAAAATCTCATAATAAAAGTTCTCTTTAGAATTTTTATTACCAATATAATGTTCCTTGCAAACTTTATTCTTCGTAGAATCCAGTTCGACATGGCCGATAACGCGTCAGGTAGGAGCTTGAACTAATGATTTGCACCCAAAACTAAAATAATCCCTAAATACCCACTAATACGCCCTTTGACCCATGTTTGGCAGCTTTTCAGGCTTGTGGGCCCGCTAGCAGTTAGCTTTTTGAAAGCTGATATTGCCAGCGGAATCGCCCCATGCTGCCAGCGATATCATCCATGTCACTGGTGGCGTGGACAAATTGGGCTTCTATAGTCAGCTTTCATCTTCTTCCTTGGGACAGTCTCTTTTTTCCCATTTCGGTGAAAATGGCTGAAAGCTCTCGAAGACCACCCCAATTTATCTATAAAAACACACCTTAAGGTTTCAAAAAAGGGGGGAGAACACAACAACAACCTACAACTTTAATTTAGGAAATTTTAGAGAGATAAAGTAGTTCTAGAGAGATAAGAATTAGAAAAGGTAGGAAAAAAAGGATCTTCATACATTTTTCCAGGTTTTTCTTCTTTCAACTCTCTGATTGTGAGTTTAAAATCAATAGACAGTAAGTTAAAATCAATCTAAATAGGAACTTAGAGACTTAAGTACCCAATTTACTACCAAATCATCATTACAAGCTCCCCAGAGGTCTTCCTTGGTTTACAAAGACGTGGATTCACGGCCCTAAGGTAAAAATCCTGAGTCTCAAAGCTCTTTGGCATTAATAATGCTTGTTTGTGCTGATTCTTGTTGATTTGCATTCGTTTTCAATTTATCGATCATTTTTTGACCGTCAACTGCTGCTGCTGCAAGAAATTAAAGTGGACAGAGACATGAGATATCGCCAGCAATATCACTCATATCGCCAGTGACATAGCTGATACCGCTAGCGACATCACATTCCCCAGAGGCCTCACTTTCTTGTAGGACCCTTTCTTTATGGTACTTAAAAAGCCATGTAACCTACCTACGGATTGATGCCTCTAGGGACATCATTCATATCGTCGGCGGCATCAGCCATGTCGCCGGCGGCATAACCTTCTTGACAGCTATTTTATTCTATTCATTTTTTACGTAGTTTACATTTTCAGAGCTAGGATATATAGTGCAACGAAAGAGGTCCAAAACCTTCTGAAAACAGACCCCACCCTACACCATGTGGCATTTTCACTAATAATCAGGATAAAATAACAACTGAATCTAAAATTTGGTTAAAAACGGAATTTTCCTTAAACGTCTTTCAAAACTCATTTTAGCCATCCAACCGGGCTTTATAATGATATAAATATTTATGCTATGATCATGCTAACTCGGGTCTTATTTGGTTTACTAACTATGTGTGATTTGTGATATATGTCATACAATGTGTCGTATTTGTGCTAACCAGTTTGTGCAGGTAGATTAAGTTAGATTCATGTCTAGGCCTTCGGGTATTTCATTTATCGCCAAGAAAAATGTATAGGATTTGAAAGCCTTGTAATAATTTTATTTTCCGCATTTATTTTTGGATGACTGTAATAATTTTATGGCTTTGATTGCTTGATAAATGCGATAACAACATAATAACCAAAACCACAAATAAACAGGATGGATTAAACCGATTAAGAAAGAATGAAATATCTTAACTTGGCCCAATGAAAAATAGATAACATCATCCAAACTTGGAATCTCTACTTAAGGTGCGGTCTATCTCCTGGTGGGAAAATCGTACCAAAATTTCCTGGTTGAGCTGAACCGGGTGGTGACTCTATTTTAAGTGCTGGATTTTGATCTCGTATTCTTTAACACCTAATTTAGACTAAATCCAACTTCAACATCACTGATTTCATCATGCCTAAAATAACGATCAATCCCTCGGCACGCTACACAGCGCCAGTTATATTTCCCCCGTGCGACATATCTCACGAGGTCCTCGTGGGCGGGAAAAAGGTCGTCCACTCATAGTGGCGACTCTACTGGTAATTGATCTCTTTAAACTTGAACTTATCTTTCATAAAGTTTAAGAGATTTTTGATGATGTATTGAAATCATTGGCCAAATTAAAATGTCATTCGTTTTTATAATGTTTTATCTAAAACACGCATGTAGATAGTTCGGTAATTTTTAGGTGCCCCATTTTACCCGAGAAGCTCACAAAAGTATCACTTATGCCCTATTGGAATTGAGGATACCTAGCTGGTGGATCACTCATTTTAACCAACATGTAAACTCCTACAATCGCACCTATTTGGGGAGTGGTTGAGTAACGTGGAATCAAGGTAAACGAGAACCTTCTACATCAACAACCCCATACCAAAGCCGCACTAGAAAAAGCCTTAGCACTTCATTCCTTTAGGGCTACCAGAAAAGATAAAATAATTGGGATGCACTTCTTGCACCATTACCAGTGAAGAAGCCAAACTCCATCCTTCCAAAAAGGTGTTATGCGGGAATCATATGGTTAGAAGAGGGATGATTTGTGTGCTATGTAATCCGTGATCATGCGCCCCCCATGCATCAGCTTTAAGAGCCAAAAATGAACCAGCTTACCCTTACTACTTCCACTCATGGAAGAAGTTTAGCAACATATGTAGGACTTCTTTTGTACCTCCTTTACATCACCACATATCACTGTGTGTGGCGCGAGATACAAATGTCCTATGTATGTTGGAGGGATAAGCCGCTGCATCATCTCTAACCACATCTACGTATAGCCATACATGTCATGCATTGCTTTCCAAAAACAAAATGCATGCATACCATCCATACCATTTACAACCCATTCATGGTCTGACCCACGGTTCACGATCCTAAATGGTCTTTCTCCTAAATCTGGACCTTCACAACCAGCCATGTCTCTTCCTCGCAATGACAACTCTGCCTTACATAAAGAACAGACTGGTCCTCCACCAACCACAAAAACAATAGGTCACCCTCCATCTCTTGGTACATCAAGGAAGCCCTAGAAAGCCAGAAATTTAACTAGGTCATGCAATCTTCGAGCATGACACCTGATAGTGAAACACTCTGGCAATCACCACCAACTGCTTACCCTGGACAAAGGGAAGGAGCCCAGAGTCCAATTCTTCTATCATTCTCTAGCATCTTACCTCCGACGTTGGTCACTCCATCGTAATTTATACTCCCCACAACCTCGACACCTCCTCAGTACGACCAAGTCATGCAGTCTCCGAGCATGTCACCCAAAGTCAAAGCCCTCTTACATAAGTTGATAGTGGGTAATTATAATCAGAAAGAGTAGGTTGCCAAGAGCTTCGGCATGAACTCATTGAATGGAGGTGATAGAGTAAGCACATCCTTCTCCCGGATCGGGATGGGTAAGAAGACCTCTCAAAAGCCAACCTTAACCTCCTCTACCCCATCGAATAATAGTCTTGCAGGTAGCATAAACCCATGGATTTTACCTCTCAATGCGATATTTGCCAGCCCAAGAAAGGACGGGCTTCTTGAATCTGTCCGTGAGTATAAACCCTCACGAGAGATGAAAGGGAAAACTTGTATGGATAGCATGTCTTGCCAGGTCACCGCACTAATGAATGTAAGGCCCTACTCAGTGCCATACAATGTTTAATAAGGGATAAGAAGTTCATGGAACCCAAAAGGGCACCTAGTAACGCAAATTCTCCCCTACCAAAGTTTGACGACCAAACTGGGGTGATTAATCTTGGGTAATCTAAATGAGGGAATGGGCTACAGGAACTTATCAATGCCATATGTTCTAAAGGAAAAGAAAAATCATGATCCGGCAATGAGGACGAGGAGTCAATCAATGTAGAGGCAGGGAGGTTATCGCCACCATGATCAAAGCCATGATAGTTTTAGCAAAGAAACATGGTCAAAGCGAAGTAAAGAACCTAATGATCAAGGCCTTGAGGCAGTTCACCGAGGTCCTCACCGGGGAGTTAAGTCAAGTGAGAGATACCTCGCCCAGTACTAAGCAGAATGAGGCTCAACTCACCATCAACATCAACACCTAAGACCCTTCGCCTGTGGAGGATGAAAAGCCTTGATTTGTAATCTTTAGATTTCTTTCAGTTTGAACATTTCAGGTACCAAACTTTGATCTCCATGAGCAACTTCTATTTTTCTTACTTATGTCATGTTTCTATCATTTGATCCATGCATTCATATAAGCACACGCATGATGCTTCTAGTATTCGGGATATTTTACTGTATGAAATTAATTTGAGTACAAATGAAGGCCCTTATAAGGTAATCAACTCTAATAATTTAACTCCTGTCAAACACATGTGAGATAATAAAGTGCTTAAAGACTACAATAATGCTTTTGCTTGGTCCCCCATCAATAATCAGATTGTTGAACACCACGGGTCTCTTCCAAAATTAACTCAGCAACCCCACAATGGTACACCTTCAAGCTACTAAAGAAGTATCAACTGGTTCCCTAAAATGGAAAATCATGGCATTTTTACCCACCCACCCCTTTCCCTTTTTTCAAACCTTACCCAACACTTCTCCGCTCCTTGGCCATCCTTGGTGTGGGGGCATAAACGATTGATGAAACCTAACCTCCATCAAATAAACACCGTAGCTAAATCTTACACCAATGTCACCGCCAAGGAAATGACCAAACTTGTAGAGAAACACATCATCACCTCACACTAATTAACCCGTATCAAACCCCTCACGCAACAAAGATCAGTCCCAAGGGGGTAACCACCGCCAAGAGCATAAAGTATGAGAGCAAGAACCTTTACCCCACAAGCCACAAAGATAAGCGCACAACTGAAGTCGCGATCAACTTGCCAAGTAAACTAGCAAAATAAGCTACAATTTCACCCTTCGAAGGCACCAAGTAAAAGACCCCCAAACCAAATGTCACTTGGTCAAAACCCTCCACCCCCGGTACAAGGCGCACTCCACGATAAGCTGGGGATCATCAACTTCTTTTCAGACTCTCGCCACCTCCACTAAGTTCTCTTCCCCATCAAAGGGATCAAGAATAACCTAATCCGACAACCAAGCAAACAACCAATGTAAGTATAATGTAAATTCATAAGAGCTTTTTGTTTACTTATGTTTTGTTCTAAGTAAGAAACAGGGGCTAAATCAAAATATCGTATACCGAGCTCAGTCGCACACTCCTCAAGACCTCTATGTACTTCATGGGGTACTTGGCCTTCCCTCCAATACCACCACACCAACGGGCGAGAAAATTGGAACCCAATAGCGCAGTCTTTTTAAACTCAGCCAATTGAAGGATTTAGTGCCTAAAAGCCCAGGCCTGCATAAGTAACAATTAATTAGTTCAAAAACATCCACAGTAAATGAAACATGCACAATCAAGTAAAATGCTTCCAAGGAAGGTATACCTGAAGTAGCAGATGGCTGAGACAGAGGACCTTCCCCTTCTTTCGAGCGCCTGCATCTAGCCTATGGTACATCTGTGCTAGGATAGCCCTCGTTTAATTCTTCTTACTGATGCCCGCTACATCCTCAATGGTGGATATCAGCTCGTAGTTGATCTCACTCCCTAAAACTGGGAAGAACAACATGGTGAGCAAGGAAATCATGAAAGGGCAGACGCAAGTGTATCTATCATCCTCGGGCACCACATCCGCTCTAGTCCAGTATTGGTGTAGCTCACCATAGGATAGCCGCCCTGAGACGGGCTTCAAGCCAAATAGCTGCTTCACTCGCCTCACTATAGGCTTCTCTATGTGATACTTATCCATGTAGGCATCAAAATGAATGAGCTCATCCGTCCATGGGAGCCCAGTCATAGCCACAACATCAGAAGCCATGATTGTCACCTCCCCAAATGAAAAGTGAAAAGTATGGGTGGCTTCAGACCACCTTTCCGTAAGAGCCATCACGGCCGAATGGGAAAGCTTCGGCATTAACATGGGCATAATTCGGGCCATGTCTCCAAAACCTGTCTCATTAATGGCCAATGTAAGTTGAGGATCCTTTTCCAAAATATGGTGCCACCACTCGCCGATCGTACCCATACCTCCGGTGTAGGTCAGTCTATGCAGCTGCAAAAATTAGAAGTAAAATAAATAAGTCCCAGTTTATTTTCTCATTGTTGGTACCTACTACAAGGCTACTAATGTCGCTTCAGCTAGAAGCGATGTCGCCGATGATATCATCTATACCGCTGGCAGTATGGATGATATTGCTGGCGACATCACCTTAAGAAGAAATGGCATCACATCTTCCTAGGCCTTTTTGCAAGGCCTGATGCCACTAGCGGCATCACTAATGTCGCCGGCGACATCACAACCTGCGGGCAAAACTCAGTTTTGCCCCAAAATCGCACTAATCGAGCCAAAACCATAAAAATCACAATTAATCGAATCCTAAGCCTAAGAATAGTAAAAATTGAACCTAAAACATGTAATATCAGTTTATAATCAATCTATTTCACACTTATAACTCCTATCATGGCACGATTTTGAGCTTAAAGCCAGAATCAAAACTCAACCCAAAAAGAAGAATTTTGAGTTTTACAGGATTACCTGGATGTAGCAAAGATGTCTCTCCTTATCCAGTGTCATGTCGGCGATAGGGGAATTGATCTTGTACCCATACATCTTGGCTGTCTCCTTCAAACCGTAAGCAAAAGGAACCGTGAGAAGTTTCAGCCCCTCAACGGAGGAATCAAGTAGGCTCTCCCTAGCCTTAGTGGATTTTCCCTTGAGAGCCTTGGCAATTCTCTTCATGGATGGAATAGAGAAGAAAGGAAAAGGTTTGGAGAAGAATGGAGCAAAGGGGGTGCGATTTCTGTATATGCAGAATGAGGAAGAGAAGGAGTTTTACTTCCTTTTAAAACCCCAGCGTGGAATTTGAGGAGTTATAATTTATCTAAAATTGCCAATCCATGTCGCCGATGGCATCATCCATACTGCCAGTGACATTAGTCATGCTGCCGACGACATCACCTCCACCGATTTGAATTACGAATTTGTTTGACCGATCAAAACTACCACGTAGCACTCACATCGCTGGCGATATTAAATCAAACTGCCAGCAACATCATCTATGTTATCGATGACATCAATTCCTCTCCCACAATTTTCAGCCATTTTTAGTGAAATCTCGGCTCTAGCCCCGACATCCTAGGACTTCCAAAACCTTTGTACTTTTTATTATTACATTTTTACTGTTTATCAAAGGGGCAAAAATATTTTTGTTTCACAAAATCGATCAAACACAAAAAAACGTCATCTAAAATTTGTCTAATCTTGTTCTCATTCTACTCTTTATAGGTACAACCACAACTGCAAACCTAATATGCTCATTGTGTATGCCAACCGGAGATTACAATACGACCATATACATATCGATCTTCGGATTCATCCCTTGGAACATCATTGGAGATTATGGAATGACCCTATACCTTCTGATCTTCAAGTTCACCCCCTATCCGCCAACCAGAGATTACGGCATGACCCTGTACAAACCGATCTTCGAATTCATCCCCTCGAACATCATTGGAGATTATGGAATGACCCTGTATGTTTTGATCTTCAAGTTCACCCCCTGTCTGCTAACTAGAGATTATGGTATGACCCTGTACATACCAATCTTTGGATTCATCCCCTGGAACATCATTGGAGATTATAGAATGACCCTGTACATTCTGATCTTAAAGTTTACCCCCTATTCGATAATCAGAGATTACAGTATGACCCTGTGTATACCGATCTTTGGATTCATCCCCTGGAACATAAATGGAGATTATGGAATGACCTTGTACATTCTGATCTTCAAGTTCACCCCTTGTCCACTAACTGGAGATTACGGTATGACCCTGTACATACCAATCTATGGATTCATCCCCTGGAACATCATTAGAGATTATGGAATGACCCTGTACATTCTGATCTTCAAGTTCACCCCCTATCCGCTAATCGAAGATTACGACACGACCCTGTACATACCGATCTTCAGATTCATCCCCTGGAACATCATTGGAGATTATACATTCTAATCTTCAAGTACACCCCCTATCCGCTAATTGGAGATTATGGTATGACCCTGTATATACCAATTTTGGATTCATCCCCTAGAACATCATTGGAGATTATGGAATGACCCTGTATGTTCTAATCTTCAAGTTCACCCCTTGTCCGCCAACCGGAGATTATGGCATGACCCTGCACAAACCAATCTTCGGATTCATCCCCTCGAACATCATTAGAGATTATAGAACGACCCTGTGTGTTCTGATCTTCAAGTTCACCCCCTATCCGCTAACCAGAGATTATGGCATGTACCGATCTTTGGATTCATCCCCTAGAACATCATTGGAGATTATGGAATGACCCCGAACATTTTGATCTTCAAGTTCACCCATTGTTCGCTAACTAGAGATTATGGCATGACCCTGTACATACCGATCCTCGAAATCATCCCCTGGAACATCATTATAGATTATAGAATGACCCCGTACGTTTTGATCTTCAAGTTCTCCCCCTATCCGCTAACCAGAGATTATGGCATGACCCTGTACATAACGAACTTTGGATTTATCCCCTGGAACATCATTGGAGATTATGGAATGACCCTATATGTTCTGTTCTTCAAGTTCACCCCCTGTCCACTAACTGGAGATTATGATGTGACCCTATACATACCGATCTTTGGATTCATCCCCCGGAGCATCATTAGAGATTATGAAATGACCCTGTACATTTTGATCTTCAAGTTCATCCCTAGAACATCAACTGAAGGTCCTGGCATGACCCCGTACATGTCGTTTTTAGGTTCACCCCTCCAAGATTACAATGTGACCCCGTACATGCTGCTTTCAGATTCAACTGTTGTCCTATCATCCAAGACTTTTGAAATCCTCGTACTTTTTATTATTACATTTTTATTATTGATCAAAGGGGCAAAAATATTTTTATTTCACAAAATCAATCAAGTAGTAAAAATGTCATTTAAGAATCAGTCTAATCTTTTACTTATCGCTTGTTGCAGGAACTACACTCCACCAAATCTACAAAGCATAAGTCAAACCAAGGGGCAATCTCTCCGTGAAGTTTAAGTCTGACCAAGGGGTAACCAATCCATAAAGCATAAGTCCGACCAAGGGGCAACCAATCCACAAAGCTCAAGCCCTGATCAAGGGGCAAACTAGTCATCCATCAGGTATCATTCCTATCCCTTGCTCTTTCATGCAATCATATTGACATGTGGCAACAATGATCCCCTGAGGAGTAGCCAGTTAGCACGGGATTTTGCGGTCCCGCTCGCAAGACGATGATGATGTATACCCGATTTTAATGCCTCATAATTAAATTCTCTTTAGAATTTTTATTACCAATATAATGTTCCTTGCAAACTTTATTCTTAGTAGACTCCAATTCGACGTGGCCGATAACGTATCCGGTAGGAGCTTGAACCGATGATTTGCACCTAAAACTAAAATAATCTCTAAATACCTACTAAAATGCCCTTTAAAATTCAAAAATCTAGCTTTGACCCCTTTGACCCGTGTTTGGAAGCTTTTCAGGCTTATGGGCCCGCTGGCAGTCAACTTTTTGAAAGCTGATGCCATCAGCGGTATCACCCCATGCTGCCAGGGTATCATCCATGTCACCGGGGGCATGGACAAATTGGGCTTCTGTGGTCAGCTTTCATCTTCTTCCATGGGATAGTCTCTTTTTTGCCATTTCGGTGAAAATGGCTAAAAGGTCTCGAAGACCACCCCAATTTGCCTATAAAAAAACACCTTAGGGTTTCAAAAAGGGGGGAGAACACAACAACAACCTGCAACTTGAATTTGGGAAATTTTAGAGAGAGAAAGTAGTTCTATTGAGATAAGAATTAGAAAAGGTAGGAAAAAAGGGATCTAATCCATTTTTCCTGGTTTTACTTCTTTGAACTCTCTGATTGTGAGTTTAAAATCAGTAGACATTAGGTTAAAATCAATCTAAATAGGAACTTAGAGACTTAAGTACCCAATTTACTACCAAATCATCATTACAAGCTCCCCAGAGGTGTTCCTTAGTTTACGAAGAGGTGGATTCATGGCCCTGAGGTAAAAATCCTAAGTCTCAAAGCTCTTTGGCATTAATATTGCTTGTTTGTGCTGATTCTTGTTGATTTGCATTCATTTTTGGGTTTTCAGTCATTTTTTTACTGTTACCTGCTGCTGCTGCACGAAATTAAAGTCGCCGAAGACATGTGATATCGTCGACGGTATCACTCATGTCGCCAGCGCCATAGCTGATACCGCTAGCGACATCACATTCTCCAGAGGCCTCACTTTCTTATAGGACCCTTTCTTTATAGTACTTAGAAAGCCATGTAACCTGCCTGCAAATTGATGCCTCTAGGGACATCATTGATGTCGGCGGCGGTATGACATTATGAACAGCTGTTTTATTTCATTCATTTCCGACCTAGTTTACATTTCTAGAGCTAGGGTACATAGTGCAATGATGGAGGTCTAAAATCTTCTGAAAACAGACCCTACGCTATACCATGTGGCATTTTTACTAATAATCCGGATAGAATAACAATCAAAGTCTAAAATTTAGTTAAAAACAAAAATTTCCTCAAACGTCATTCAAATCTCATTTTAGCCATCAAATCGGGCTTTATAACGATATAAATATTTATCCCATGATCATGCTAACTCGAGTCTTTTTAGGTTTACTAACTATGCATGATTTGTGATATATCTCGTACAACGTGCCGTATTTGACCTAATCATTTTGTGTAGGTAGATTTAGGTTATATGCATGTCTATGCCTTCGGGTATTTCATTTATCGAATAGAAAATGTATAGGATTTGGAAGCCTTGTAATAATTTTATTTTTGGCATTTATTTTTTTATTACTGTAATAATTTTTATCGCTTTGATTGCTTGATAAACGCGATAACAACATAACAACCAAAAACATAAATAAATACGATAGATTAAACTGATTAAGAAAGAATGAAATATCTTGACTTGGCCCAATGAAAAATAGATAACATCATCCGAACTCAGAATCTCTACTTAAGGTATGGTCTACCACTTGGTGGGAAAATCGTACCAAAATTTCCAGATTGAGCTGAACCGGGTGGCGACTCTATTTTAAGTACAGGATTTTGATCTCATATTCTTTAACACCTAAATTGGACTTAAATCCAACTTTAACATTAGTGCTTTCATCAAGCCTAAAATAAGGATCAATCCCTCGGCACGCTTTACAGCGCCAGTTATATTTCCCCCATGCGACGCATCTCACATGGTCCTCGTGGGCGGGAAAAAGGCCGTTCGCTCACAAACTCACAATCTCGTACAAGCTCATCGCGCGCTTCAATGTGTTTTTGTCCTTGAAAACTTGGCCAACTTTAATGTAATCAATCCTAGGATCAGAAATCACGTTGTCTTCCAGTCCATCATCAATTAAATCTTGATCAACAAAACTATTTATTTCATCCATTGTAATGTTTGTAATATTTTGAATATAAGCAAAATAATCATCATTCGACTCTTGTAGACAATCGAACTTAAAGGATCAAGTTTTAGTTAAAACCAAGAGTCAGTCTGCTCAGCATTTGCGATAGGATTATCGAGTTGTACATCCACTGTTGAACCTAAAAAAAATTTAAAAAAAGTACAAAAAATAGTTTTTACGATATGCATCGATCATAAAGAATAATTAAAGTACCTATTAAAGATCAAATCAATGAAAAAAAACACTTATACAAGCATTATACTAGATACATACTAGATGTGATGTCACAGACCAATAAGTCAAAGTATTCCAAAAAATCAATCAACATAACATCTATACCAGCAAAATACAAGGATTACATCAGAAATAATTAAACAATTCTATAACTATCAATTTAGCAAAAGAAATCAAGTTAAAAAGACATTATACCAGCATTTTACCAGCAATGTACTAGGTGTGATTGAACAAAAACATAATTAATCAACAAAAAAATACTTCATACCAGCATTTTACCAGCAACGTACTAGCTGTGAAGCCCAAAAATTGTTGAAATCTATTTTACCAAACCAAACCAAACAAAAAAATGCACTAATTTGTAAAAAGAAGTAAAAAACAAATCATGCAAACAAAATATAATACCAGCAAAATACAACGATTACATCAGAAATAATTAAACAAATCTATAACTATCAATCTAGCAAAAGAAATCAAGTTAAAAAACATTATACCAACATTTTACTAGTAATATACCAGGTGTGATTGAACAAAACCATAAGCATGTGATTTATGTAATTAAGCAACAAAAAAACCACTCCATACCAGCATTTTACCAAGAATTTACTAGGTGTGAAGTTCAAAAACTATTGAAATCTATTTTACCAAACAAAACAAACACAACTACACTAATTTGTAAAAAGAAATTAAAAAAAAGCATCCAAACAAACCATAATACCAGCAACATATCAGCATTATACCGGAAAAGATAAGTGAAACTAGACACGTCTATTTTTTTTAAAGAAATCAAACAATAGAGTTTTTATACAATCATTATACCAGCAATGTACCAGAAAGCTATCAGATCAGAAGAAACTAAAATTCAAAATTCAAAAAAACAAACAAGAACCAGTTATTACCTTGATCAATGACAAGAACCAGAGGAAATTGAGTAACACACAGAGGATACTGGTTGTCAATCATATTGCGAGATTTTACTGACATGAAATATCTCAAGAACATGTCGCAATTGATATCCATTGCAGGATCTCCAGGAGTAACCTGGAATTGAATGACCACATCTTGAAGCTTCTCGTCTATCTTCAAACTCTCCATCAAAATCCGCTTACAATCCAAAAAACTCATTGAACTAGACATCACAACCCCGGCCACCTTATAACCTACATATTTGAAATCATCAGTCCAAGATCCATTGTAATGAACCAAAATAGGAATGTCTTCCATTGATCTCGCTCAAAAATCACAGATGAAATCATAAAATCAAAAGACGAATGAAAACAAAGAGAAAGAATCGATCAACAAAGACAAAATCAAACGGATTAGAATCGCAAAATCAAAACATGAAGAAAGAAGCAAAAATCGACTAAGAAGAACGAAATCAAGTTGATTTCAATCACTGGAAGAAGTTTGAGTCGAAGAAGGAAACAGAAAAGGAGCCAAATAAGAAAAAAGGGAGGAATGTATGAATAGAAAAGGAAAAGTTTAAAAACTAACAAAATAGTTATTTATAAAAGTAGGGGTAAAGAGGTAAATATCAATCCCAAACCGTACATTCTTTACAATTTCCCTTATTTTATTTTTGTTATTTATCAAGAATAGGAAAACTTGGTAAACTATTTACAAATTCACCATCAAGTTAAACTATTTATAAATACATATTCCCTTCAATTCTAATTAGATATCATGGCATCCACCTGTTCCTCCCTTTTTTTATTGTCTTTCTTATTTTTCATTTATCTCTCAAACCGTTTATTTTTTCGACATGCGGCTTAAAAGTTTTTTGTTCGTCTTATTTTTATCTTCGAAACGACATCCACCTTGACATTTTTGAATTTTTTGAACTAGTAGACATCTGATAGACGTTCAATAGACATGTGATAGAAGTCTGGTGGACATCTTGTAGATATTAGTTTTTTATAGTTTTTTTATAGAATCGTTATGTTAATTTGTGCAAACCTTGGAATGAAACCACCAGCTACACTAAAAGCAATAAAATTATGCTCAACAACCCAAATTCAATTATGATGAAACAATACATCAATCTCTTCCATTATTAAACAACAATACGAACTTCAATTTCGGAAATAAAAAACAATAAGTGAATCAAAATCAACAATCACTAGACATCAATAAGCGATACAAAAAAAACAAAAAAAAACAAAAATAATGCCTCAGAAAATCAAACAACGATTAACTAGTGGCGGAAATCAAACAAGTAATAAGAAGAGAAGAGAATCGAGATAAGATTTTCAGATCGAGAGAAGAATGCTAGAACATATCCAATGGAGAGAAAGCGCACCATACAGATCAGGAGAGGAAAAAGGCTAATGAAAAAACAGATTTCAAACATCTATCAGACTTCTACCACATATCTACAAGACATCTACAACATGTCTACCAGTTGAAAAAAGTTCAAAAATGTCACAGTAGGTGACATTTCGAAGATGAAAAAGAGATGAATTAAAAACTTTAGAGTGACGTATCGAAAAAATGAACGGTTGGAAAGAAAAATGCAAAAGAAAATAAGGAAATTAATTAAAAACATGCATAGTGATATGATTTTGCAAATGGCGTATATATGTAACTAGTTTCTCATTTGATCCAAATAATTTTATGAAGAGATGTGTTTTTTGTAAAAGGGTTGAGTGCTTGTTATTTTTTGGGGATATGAATCCTAGACTATTTGAAGACTTGTAAGACGCTCAATAGTAATTAAGGTTTTGCATATTATCGAATTATAGACATTAATTAAATTTTCTAGTAGTGGCAGTTATTGAAGTTTTTGAAGAGTTGATTTCCCTAATTGTTTGAGTTTTTGATGTATCATAGAAAATTATATAACGCATTGGGTTTTTTACCTGGAGATGACTTTCAATAAATATTTTGATATGTGTATTGATGGTCTAACTTTACAATACTTTGAACTCCATCAACACACACGTCGGTGTATCATGTAATAGGCTGGGCAATCCAACATGTCAAGATTCTTGAATGATATATATATATATATATATATATATATATATATATATATATATATATATATATATATATATAAAGCAATGAAGTTCTAAAAGACTTTTTTACCCTTATACATTTTTAAAAAAATTTATCCTTATACATTTTACATATATAGATTACTAATTAAAGTTACATACCATGAATAATAAATGATGTCTTTTACCCTTATACATTTTTAAAAACTTTATCGTTATACCTTTTACATATATAGATTACTAATTAATATTATTTACCATGAATAATAAATGATGAAACTAACTACAAACAGTATTAATAACAACAAATAAATAATTAATTATTTTTTAATAAAGAAAATTAAAATAACAAATCTATATATAAACAATAAAAATTATATTTCGGTTATATTCATAATAATCTTAACACTACCAAAATATAAAATTAAAATAATAATAATAATAATAACAACAACAACAACAATAATAATAATATTAATAATAATAATAATAATACTAAAATATTTTATGAGAAAAAAGGTCACATTAATTATTAAATAGGATTATAATCAATAGAGTCAAATTTATAAATTTTAATTTGTTTTCATATTGTTCAATTGTTTGAATTTTGTTTACCAATGTGAATATTTGATATATTATTGCTAACTTTTTAATTATTTGTTGATATATAAGAGCTTTCTTTACTTTAATTGATTTTACACTATATATGAGCAGATTTTATTGCCCTTTACAATAATTATTAAATTGGATATTTTTTCATAAATTTAAATCAATATTAAATCAATGCTTCTTCAATTAGAATTTTAAAAAATTGATTTTAATATATTTCCCGAATAGATTTGATTTAGAAAAATGATAATGATTAATAGCAATAACTACTTTTTATAAGGAAATAATTAATTAGGGTGAATTATAGTTATTGTTATACACTTATAAATTGTAGCCAATTTTCATAATCAATATAAATATTTGTATCAAAGCACATGCAATAAAAATGAAAGGCTACACAAGTTTGATAAGCACGGAAGCTATCGAGACAAAAATTTATACTTTAATATTTGTCGTTATGGATTCATACATGTTAGTCTTTTTTCAACTGAATACAAAATATCTATTTTACATACTTGGAAGTTGAAACGAATCAACACAAAAATTATAAAATATAATTGTACTTTTAATTTAAATATACGTTGATTTGGAACTTTTGTGTATTATTTTGGTTTTGTAGGAGTAGATGTATAATATTGCTACTTGACATGTTGAATAATACAGTCAATGCCTATTTTAACGAAATAAAATATGTACTATGAAACATATTTTTTGAAGTTTGAAATTACTTATCATTGATATACTTATTACGAATGACATATCCGTGCATCGGACGGACACTACACTAGTATTCATAATTAGGTCACTCAACGAGCTGAAGAGTCAAGACAGCCTAAACGTTTGACCAGTGTTGTCAGACCCAGGCGATCGGACGGAATAACCCGACCCGGTGACTTAAATTGACCGATTCATGCTAAAAACCGGCCATTAGATGACCCGCTAAAAATCTGTCGGCCCGATCAGTTGAACCGGTGACCCAATGGCGGGTTATTAGGCCAATGGTTTAAATTTTTGTTGTTTAATGTTTAAATAAACATATATTAAATTGTAGGTTAAAAAGTTTATACGATTTTAAACTTTAATGAAATTAATTTTAACTAATTTTTTACTCTTAATGTCCATTTTTTAAAAAAAATTGTGTCATGATATAAAATTTGTAATAATTAAATATATATATATATATATATCTTAAAACCAATAATTTTGATATTTTTTTCATCTCAACTACTAATCATAAGTTTTTTTAGTCTTATTTTATGCTTCCCTTTTTACTTTTCAATCTTGAATAGATTAACTTCATTTTGTTTTGAATATAAAATTAATTAGTTTGGTAGTTAAAAAGTTATTGTATCATATTTTAATATTTTAAATATTGAAAATAATAATTTTTTTTATAATTTTATTCTAATCGGTTCAATTTCGGTTCAACCCCGGTTGACCCATCAACCTTTGACCCTCTACCTTCACCGGGTCGAGTGGCCGGATCGGATTTGACAAGGCATTTGACATTTTCGCTTATGTAATTTATATAAATTAACAATCATGTATAACGAGCAAAATTAATTAAGCAACTACTAAATTATTAGATATGCTGCATCTTAATGTGCCAATTAGAGATGAACATAAAACGTTTCCAGCCAAGTCTGCTGAATAATTCATAGCAATGTCTAACATGGCAATGTTGTACTAACTAATTAATTTCTTATAAAAAAATTGAAAGATAAGCTCAATTTTGGCCTATAAAACCTCTGAAAACCAAACTCCATTTCTCACCACTCTCAGCAAATAATCAAGGCTAATCAGTCATATATTCGAATATCAAATATAAATGAATAAATGGCAAAGAGAGCAGTAGCCTCAATTGGATTTTTACTGTGTTTGAATCTGCTAGTTGTCACAATGGCAAGCTCTGCAAAGTGCCCATCAGATCCATTGAAATTCAAGGTATGTGTAAATGCATTGGGTTTAATTCAAATCCCAACAAATGAAAAATTCTGCAACTTAATTTCTGGACTGGCTGATGCGGATGCTGCTATTTGCCTTTGCACTGCCATTAAAGCTAAGGTTTTGGGCACTAACCTTAATCTTCCTATTGACTTAAGCTTGTTGCTCAACCAATGCAACAAGAAAGTTGCCGAAGGATTCAAGTGTCCTCTCATTATTAATCTTATTTTATTAATTTTAAGTGGCATAGGCTTGGTCTAGTGGTTGAGCCTGTGATCCTAGAGGTCGTAGGTTCGAGTCCACACTCGGACGGGGTGGGATAAGGTTTTCATTTGTTATTATTGTTAGCACATATGAGAAAAAAAAATTTTAAAAGTGAGTTTCGTTTTGTTTTTGAGTTCTGTGTATTCATAAAAATTTAATTGTATTCGACTTTCTTTGTTAATTTGTGTCGGTTTCAATGATTAATTTTACTGAAATTTTGATGTTATAATAATTGTATTTAATATTGTTAGGATATTTGTTTAACTCTCTAAAAAATTCTGTAGGTGTGCAGGCTTACATTGAACATCCAACATTGCTAGACGAAAGATTTATGTAGTTCTTTATATCTTTATAGGCAATCTCCCCCTTTTATATCGAGTGTTACCTCCAATTAATTGATCTGAGAACTTTATACACTTCATGTTAGGGGTTCGAATCAAAACATAATTAACCTCTTGTTAACTAAACTTCAATTAACCTCAAGTTCATAGGCAATCTGTATGGGAAGGTGTTAGATACATGGTAATGAAGGAGAAAAATAATGTAATTCTCCTTATCAATCAACTTAACCCAAAGGATTCTACATCACTAATGAATCCCTCTTTAAACTCAATTGTTTCTAATATGTTGGCATTTCCACCCAAGCACAA
The DNA here is from genome assembly GCA_947683365.1 of Euphorbia pulcherrima. NCBI lineage: Eukaryota > Viridiplantae > Streptophyta > Magnoliopsida > Malpighiales > Euphorbiaceae > Euphorbia > Euphorbia pulcherrima. The sequence continues at coordinate 6,785,756 of CANTUS010000004.1, forward strand.
TTTGGGATCTAGAATAATTGTCGATTGTCAAGCTTTTGTTCTCGAAATAGTCCTTAAATGGTGTTGCTACCAATTTGACCAGTTCGTCGGGGAGAATGAGTCGGGTTTGGGCTAGCCTCTTTTGGCTTTTAACTTAAATTATCTATCTAAGTTCAGTCTGACCCACTGGCGGAACCAGTGGGAGGCGGAGGGCCGCCTCCCATATTCGCCGGCAAATTCCACCTACCGATATGCTTCCACTGATTCAGCCTCTAACACTCTCCTTCTCCGCCCATCCAATTGAATATTGAAATTACCACGCTACATATTCAGCATAAAAGTGAAAGAAAACATAGAAAAAATAAAATCAGAAAACGAAAATAAAAATGAAGAATTGTAAGTCATGAAAAGTTTGACTGAAAGCTGGAAACAGAACAACAATGGATAAGAAGGGATACAAAATGGTAAGAAAGTAAGAAAATTTTGGATCTGCACCTTTTGTACGAAAAAAAGCAGGGCTGGAATTGACAAAGTGAACTTTGTGTTCTTTTAATAAATTAAACATAAGAAAATTAGAGTTATGAATTGAGTAAAATTCGTAATGTAATGTGTGATTTACACACGTCCTCCATGCAAAGACACTTGTCTTGATTTTATATACTTCTTGAATTATCATTAATTCATTTTAAATAATTACTTCAAATTCACCTAAACATCATCCTTGCCTTCGCTAGTTCAAGAGAATAACTCCTTCTTTTCTTTAATTTTTTAAGTAAAGGTTGAGCTCGGCGAAAACCGATTCCATTTATTAAAAAAGAAAAGAAAAAATAACAACTAAAAAGTAAAAAGAAAAGAAAAACAAAAACAACCCAAGAATGTAACAAAAGATTTGCAACCTAATGCAATAATAATGGACTAAAAGTCCCAATCTCAACGGAGTGTGATCCTAATGATCTGAAGCCGTAGCAAAATGATCGGCGGGAAGAAGTTCCTCGTGATGCTCCAAAGTCAATCTTGGCGAGAAGACTGAGAAGATTAATCCTAATGCATGCAAGGTCGCGCAAGACCGACACAACGTCAAATCATCTAAACGTCGACTTAGATCAAACTAAAATCCAAGCCGATAAACAAAATCTGAAGATCCAAGCCGATGAACTTGCGATCCCTACTCCCCGGAAAGGCACCACCCTATATGGTTAGGGATTAGCCAAAACCACCCGCACCGTATCGCATTAAAGTAGGAGATGTGATCCCTGTGTTGAAAAATTGCCGGCCAAATTCCGGTTAGAAGAACATCGACCCCCAGTCGAAACGTCGGCCAAATAGTACTCTATCCGCCTAAATAGTCTCCTATCAAAGGTCAGTTGCTCGAACCGACCACGCCTGAGGAGTGAAATCATCCTGACAAAACGCAGGTGGAATTAGGGCGCCGCCAAGTCGCAAAGTCGTCATCTTGTCGAAACCCGGTGGAAAAAACCAACGGAACCCAAGCCGCAATCACCGAGGTCTACTACTGTAGAGATTGAACCGACCAGATGCCGGTAGAGTGAGTCAACAGAAACCTAGCAACAATCACCAAGATCTGCCGTTGTGGACCAAACGCCGATAAAATGAGATCAAGCGTCGCCTAATCGTCATCTTGTCAAAAGCCGGCCAACCACCGAAAAAGAAGATCAGGGCGGTTAGGATTCAGAGAGAACCCTATCCACCTTAAAAGAGAGCTCTCTTTTTCACTTCCCCTCACGTATAAAATCATATCCACTCGTTCTTTTACTTCATCTTTGTTACATTATTAACAACTAGTATCACTTTTTCACAACACATTAATAAATTATCAAACTAACAGTATCACAATTTTTCTAGAACAAAAAAGCAACAAACCAGAAAACATAAAACACTGCATCAAAATATGCATTGATTCGTACAAACTATACATAAAACACCTAGTCCTTGATTTAGTGGCCACCACGTCTTAAAGAATTCAAAATAAATAATGTTGTGAGTTTAAACGTTACAATCAACAAAAATTAACAAAATAGCCCCATATTATTAAAAAAATATGCATAGACGTTTATATTCTCTCTTTAGTCACCATCCTAAGAAAATGTTAGAAAAATGAGCTTATTAAGCTAAGAAATCCACACATCTATTCACTCTAATTTATTTCAATGTCAAAAAAAATTTTATCAAATTAAAAAAAACTTTTTTACATATTATTTTTCCACTTCACCTTTTATTTAATTAAACAATAAGAATAAAAAGATATTAATTAGTGACAATTTTGTGCTTAAATTTGGAAATGGGTTATGGTTTTCAAGAAAATCAAATTTTTACTAGTTCAAAAAACGTTATTGAGACATTTTAATGAAAATTTGCCCCCCGTCTTATGAATTCCTAGTTCCGCCACTGGTCCGGCCCATGCTTTAGAGCTTCGGGTTCGAGATGAGCTCAAGGCGAGCTTATAAAGTTATTCTTAAGCTCAATCTCATAATTTTTCTTTTTTAAAAAAATTTCGATAGACTAAATAAAAATATAAATATAAATTTTACCATAGTTACAGAATTTACTTGAACTCTTTTAAGCTACGATTTGCCTTATTGTAGGCTAGAATATAAAAATCCAATAGTCTAAACTATAAAAACTAAACATTTATCAAAATATAGTATAAATATATAATAAATAAAACTATCATTTGTTGGATCCGGTTCAAGCAAAATAATGTTTTAAAAAAACCCCGGATAGGCCCCATTATGGGCCTTTCTGCCCGACTTCTTATTCTTAGAGCGCTATCAAGCGATTAACCGATTTATGGCCGCTGGCACCGCCTAGTCTAGTTTTTTTACACTTAGACGGCACCTGAACTCAATTTTTTAAGATATTGATATTCATAAGGGTATTTATCAAGAACAGTCAAAGTTGGTAAAGTATTTACAAATTTACAATCAAGTCAAACAAATCTTAAATCTACATTCTTTCTTATCTATTTACATATCATACGGTCTCCTTTTTTTTCTTTTGATTTTCTTTCTTATTTTTCTTATATCTCTCAAACCGTTTTTTTTAACACGTCGGTATAGTTTTTTTGTTCGTCTTATTTTTATCAACGAAATGATATCCATTGTGAATTTTCAAACTTTTTAAACCAACAGACATGATATCCAATAGACATATGGTAGATATCTGATATATCTTAGTTTTGATAGTTTTTTATGGAATCGTTATATTAGTTTGTGATGTTGTTTCTCTGACTGGATCTAGTGCTACTTTGGGTTCCGGGTGTGGGATTTCGCTTTATTTGTTGCTCAAATTAAGAAGTTTTGATTGTTGTTCATTTGAGTTTACCAAGTTTAGTTCTAAATCTTCTACTGATGTAAATTCTGAACTAATCATTGATAATTTGAAGCAAATCTGTTGTAGAAGACCATACAATATCAGCGTATCTTTATTTGAGAATTTAGCAATTCTGCCCTTAGGCGATTGGCTCAATTTAAATGAAATTTATAGAAATTAAGAAAGAATGACTCAAATACGATACTGATTATCTGAACTATCATATATTATTATGTAATAGACATCTAACATATAATCGATATATAATATATTGTACGTAATAGACATCTATTGGACATCTACTAGACATTTAATAGATTTCTATTAGAAAATCTATTTTAAAGGTGATATTAGACATATGTAAAAGTTTATTTTAAATTTCTTATCTATTATAAATTTATATAGTGTTTTGAATCTAAGTTCTTCTAGTTTTACTGATTTCTATTGGACTTTTACTATATATCTATTGGATATCTAAAAGTTCAAAAAAAACTTGGAAAAAATATCACAGTGAATGTCGTTTCGACGATAAAAAAGAGAGACAAGAAGAAAACTCTAAAGCGGCATGTCGAAAAAATGAACAATTTGAGAGATAAATGCAAAAAAATCAAAAAAATTTTAAAAAAACAAAGATGCAGTGTACGCATATGGGGGAGCTGTTGGTCCCTATGCATACACTCAGAGAGTCAGAGGAGGGGTGAATCACTCGCTAGAATAAAATAGGTAACTTTTTGCGATTAAACAAATTGCGCTGAGAAGCTCAGCAGGAAGAACAGAGTCTGAGTAAAGCTTCAAAAATAAAGTAAAGAACACAGAGATTTTATAATTGTTCGGCAACCTGTGCGTACATATAGTCTCATGAGAGTGTCTTAGCTTTAATCCACTAATCTCAACTCCTTTAGCCTAGGCGCAGAAGCCTTTCACAGAGTGTCCCAATTACAACTGAGTACCCTCCTCACTATAATTACTCACCGCTAAGTAGAATACCCTCTTCTACTAGCAACTCAACAGAATCTAAACAAGAGCTAGATTCAACTTATAGAAACGTTGATCTTGTTACACCAATCTGATATTACAGTTCAAATGATGCATACTAATCTCTCTTATTGCAAAACAGATTCTCACTAAATAGTTGCTTTCTTGAATGAACTTCTTTAAAGCTTGGAAATTGACAGAGTTTTGCTTCTTAGAAATTCAGGTGTATTCACCAAGTTCTAACCCTTGCCTTCTTGCTCCTTTTATAGTTGAAATCAAGAATGTAGCAGTTGAACTTGCCTTCGCATCTTTTGTAATTTGATAACTCAGATATTCACTAGTTGCTTCTTCAAATCGATCCGTTGAAAGATAGAATCACACCATTATGAAATACAAATCAATACGTTAGAGATGGATTGTATAAGAGCTTAAAATTAGAATCTTTTGTCGTTTGAAGCCAGTCTACCATTAAAAAGAACTTGCACTAACTTGCTACATGTCATCTTCCCATTGCTTCTGACAATCTAACATTCTTGCAGAGTTGCGCACTTATAGGAGATACACGCTATAACAATCCAATTTGACTTTGTCTTCGTGTAGCTTTACTCCAAAAAAACATTTATCTTTATCTACGTTGAGCTTTTGTCTTTGTTGCATCATTAATTTTTTTTTCTTTTGTATGACGTCTATCGTTAATTTCTATAGTAACAGAACAAAAAGCAAGATTCCATTTTTCCTTAAATGGAATGGTCAGTATTTCTAGAAAACCAAGTAACTCAGCAAAATGAATAATTAAATAACACAACTGAAACATAATCAAAATATCGAGCGTTGAGTGAATAGTGCTTAGTCAGCGACTAACTACATAGCTCAGCCCAAAACAACTCAGAGTTAAAACTAAATAGCTAGGTCAACGGAGACTTAAAATTCTACCCTCAAATTCAATAACTCACATATAACCATAGACTATTTATTTTTACATCATTATTGATTTAATTAACTCACTAATTGGTATGATTAAAACTTAAGCACTACTGAGTCATCCACTAAGTCAGCCTAACCTTGTGCTTGGTTCAACAATCTCCCCTATTTTAATCAATGGCAATTAACTGAGCAAGAATTAAATCAATAAGATATTTAGATCATAGTTACCTCAAAAGAATGCTTGATATATCATGGTTCAACATCTTCATGTTGCTCAGAGTGAATGCTAACTCCCCCATAATCCTTGATTCCTCTTGGGTCAACATTCCTCAATACTTCTCATATTTTCCTACAACGCCAGCAACAGATATATACCAGAAAATACAAGAAGTTAAGAAGTTCTTAACTTGGAGTATATTAAGTGTTGGAAACAATGATCCGGAAGAATCAGAATAATCCGGATCAAGTTTGTAGAAAACAAAAACTATAGAAACAAAGCGTTAAGGAACAAAACATGTAATCTCCTTAATCTAAAATGTAAACATCATGTCCAAAGCAAGTCATCAGAACATATGTTAAAAACCACAAATACCTAGCACATAATGCAAGCATCCGGTTAAAGTTTGGAAAGGAAATAAACTTTGAACCGCTCGAATCAGCATCCAAAAAAAGATTGATTGAATAGCATCTGAAAGATACAGTTATCAAGACAAAGGAAAAGTTATCAGGGACCAACAAGTGGTATCAGAGCTAGTGCTCAAAACTAGAGATCTAACCATCTTGAGCTAAAGGTCCAGATTTTGATCCAAGAATCAAAATGAGTTTCCAAAACTCATAACTCCTTCCCGAGGGTATGTCTATTACCTGTCCTCTACTCTTCTCCAGTGAACACTACAAGTTCTTGAAGAACCGGATGAAGAACATCATTCAAGCACAAAGCATGATGGCATGGATGGTCATAGAAGGTGGCCCATATGAACCTGATCACGAAGTAGAGGGTATGACTACCCGAAACCCCTCAAGTGCATGGAATGATAATGATTATAAAAGATTGCGTGAAAACATAAATGCTATTAATATGCTTCATTGTGCTCTTAGTGCAGCTGAATTCAACAAAATATCTAGATGTGAGACTGCACAAGAAATTTGGCAGAAGCTAGAAGTGACCTATCAAGGAACAAATAAAGTTAAAGAAGCCAAAATTGATCTGCTACAATAAAAGCTAGAATCCTTCAAGATGGAGACCAAGGAATCAATTAGCAATATGAATACTAGATACACAAATATAGTAAATGAAATGAAGAGGCTTAGGAAGGAGATCTCAGAAGTAGACAGGGTCAAGAAAATACTCTAGAGTCTCACCATGGAATGGGACAACAAGAGGACTACGATTAAGGAAGCTCGTGACTTAAACTTCTACAGCTATGATGAACTCATTGGTAATTTCCTAACTCAAGAGTTGTCCTTTGAGAGATACAGTTAACAAGAGAAAAAACCTGAAGAAAGGAAGAAGGCCATTGTGCTCAAGGCAGATTCTACTGGATCAGCCTCCTTCGGATCAGATAAGCTACCAAAAGAATCTAACTATAGGAAAGAAGATATAGCTATACTGGCCAAATATTTTGACAGATTCCTAAAGAAGAAAGATAGGAGGAGATCCAGAAGGTATGAATCAAAAAGATCAAAGGAAAGCACTTTAAAAAGGGATAAACTAAGAAAGGCTCCGAAAGAAAAGAAAGATCTAGAAAAAGACATTGCCTGCTTCAAATGTGGAGAAAAATGCTACTTCAGAATCAAATGCCCCAAGCTTAAGAGATACAAGAAATATAAGAAGAAAGTTATATAGCCACATGGAGCAATAGTGAAGAAAGCAGCAGCTCATCTTCAACAGAAGAAGAGGAGACTGCTAATTGTGCATTCATGGCATTAACTGATTCAGAAGTAGAGCAATTCGGAAGAGATCCATCTAGGCAAGACACTTTGCAAATTCAAGAATCAAAGTTAGAAATAGCCAGTACTATGGTAAACTCTCAATCTAATTTTGTTTCTAACTATAAACTTGCTAGAGCTTTAGGGAATGTGATCAAGAATGTGAGGAAGAACATAAAAGTTATCAAATCCCTACGAAGATAAATGATGGGGCTTGCTGAAGATGTTGAAGCATTGGCATAAAATGTCAATCTAATAAGAGCTACAAAGCATATGGATGTGGTTCAAGAAAATTTTCTAAGGAGTCAAGTGCAGATCTTAAATGCTAACTTGACAGGGCTAGATAGGGAGCTAACCCTGAAGAAGGAGGCGTCCGGAAGGAAAATAGATCCTTCACAAAGAAGTAGAAATCAAGAGCAAGTAGTACTAAGAAATCTAAATCAAAATAATCTGGTACCCTCAAATCTAAAGGAAAGGAAAGTTAGCAGGCAACCTCAAGCATAGAGATTCACAGCTGCTCAAAAGGGAAAAGCTAAGGCTATATTAAATGAGCAACCTACCAAGCAAAGAAAGAATCATAGAGCAGAAATTGCACCTCCAACCAGCTTCCGGATACACACCGGATGGAAAAGTATTTAAGAAGCTAGATATGTTGGAAACTATAAAAAGGAGAATCTCAAGAAGATCTAGAAGAAGCATGAACAGAGCAGACCCATCTCAGGGAGCAGGTTTTATGGGAAAAATAATCATATTACTAAATTATGTAGATTAAAAAATGGTTATTATGATGTTTATCCTTGGCCTAAAATGGTTGATAACCCAAGAGGACCCAAATCTGATTGGGTACCCAAAACCTCTTGATCTGTCTTGAATATGTGCCTTAGATCCACAGTAGATCAACATACATGTTACATTGATAGTGGATGCTCAAGGCATATGATTGGTGATGAGAAAGCCTTCATCACTTTAATCTGGAAGAAAGGTGGAAAAGTAAGCTTTAGTGATAGCCAAAAGGGCTAGATTATTGGGCATGGGACCATTGGATCTGAAATAGAGATAGAAGATGTCTCACTAGTTGATGGACTGAAGTTCAACTTTCTAAGTATAGCATAACTCTGTGATAAAGGAAGGAAATTCACCTTTGATTTTAGAGGATGTTCAATTTATGATAGTAAGTCAAATCAACTCATCCTCTATACGTCTAGAGTAAATAATGTTTATTATGTTAACATTAAAAATGAGAAAAAGAATATATCCTTGGTGGCTAAAGAAGAAGAATCATGGCTATGGCATCGGAGATTGGGACATGTAAGCATGAACCTCCTGTCCAAATTAGCCAAAAAGCAATTGGTTATGGGTTTGCCTAAGGTAGCTTTTGATAAGGATCACATATGCACTGCATGCCAATTAGGTAAATAGCATAGAAAGAGCTTCCTTTTTATCTCATACATACCTTCCAAAAGTGTTCTTGGACACTTACATATTGATCTCTTTGGTCAAATCAAACCAATGATTTTAGGTAGAAAAGAATACACCATGGTCATAGTGGATGATTATTCTCGTTATACCTGGGTTGCTTTGCTAGCCAGCAAAGATGAAGCCTTTGACCAATTCTCAAAAACATTCATTCGGATAGAAGTAGAACATGGCATAAGCATTGCAAGCATCCTGAGTGATAATGGAGGAGAGTTCAAAAATAAGCACTTTGCTGAATTTTGTAACTCCATTGGCGTTAAGCATGATTTTTCTGCTCCTCATACACCTCAACAAAATGGGGTTGTTGAAAGGAAAAATAGAACCTTAGTTGAGATGGCCCAGAAAATGCTAAGTGAGAACAATTTGCCCAAGTATTTATGAGGTGAGGCCGTAAACACAGCACGTTGTATCATAAATAGAGTTCTCAGTAGAAAGACCATAAAAAAGACCCTATATGAAATCTGGAAGGGAAGGAAACCCAAAATTGGGTATTTCAAAGCCTTTGGATGTAAATGCTACATCCTGAATGATAGAGAGCAATTAGGAAACTTTGATCCTAAATCTGATGAACCAATTTTCCTTAGCTACTCAACACATAGAAAAGCTTACAAAGTCTACAATAAACAAACACAAACTGTAGTAGAATCTATACATGTAGATTTTGATGAATCTAACAGTGTAGGAAAAAGAAGTTCAAATCCGAAAGATTTAACTCCGAAAGCTAAAAATACTAAAGAAAAGGAAGAAGTATAGGTTCCTTATTCCTTCCTAATCAAGAAGTACGAGGAAGAAGATGAAGGAATCCCTCTCAACTCAAAAGTTCCACAAGATCATCCTATCAATCATGAGATAAACTTTATGGATAATCAAGAAGAAGAAGTTAAAGCAGTTAAGGAATAAGTTCCAGATCAGCATAAAAACCTTTGAAGAGAGATTCAGACTTACAGAAATCATCCAGTTGAATCCATTTTGGACAATGTCTAAGATCCAGTAAGAAAAAGATGACAACTAAATCGGATGATGATCCATGCCACTTCTATCTCTCTTATTCAGCCAAAGAAATTTTAAGATGTTGAAGGAGATGAAAGCTAGATGATGGCAATGCAAGAATAACTAGATTAATTCACTAGGAATGATGTTTGGGATCTAGTGCCACCACCAAAAGGAAAGTCAATCATTGGTACCAAATGGGTATTCTGGAACAAGCTTGATGAATCCGGAGTTGTGGTGAGAAATAAGGCAAGATTAATTGCCCAAGGCTACAATCAATAGGAAGGAATTGATTTTGAAGTGACTTTTTCTCCAGTAGCAAGATTGGAGGCAATCTAGATTCTGTGTACTTTTGCATCATTCATGGGATTCACATTGTTCCAAATGGATGTTAAAAGTGCATTTCTCAATGTATTCATTCAAGAAGAAGTTTATGTCAAGCAGCCACCTGGATTTGAAGACTCAAAACATCTGGATAATATATACAAGCTGAAGAAGGCCCTCTATGGATTAAAGCAACCACTAAGAGCTTGGTATGAGAGACTCACTACATTTCTCATTTCTAAGGGATACATCCGAGGCAAGGCAGATAAAACTCTCTTCATCAAGAAGAAAAAGGAAGATATTATTCTAGTTTAGATCTATATAGATGACATCATCTTTAGAGCAACAGATGAAAACATGTGTGAAGAATTCAACACTCAAATGCAGAAGGAATTTGAGATATCAATGATGGGAGAACTCAACTTCTTCCTTGGTCTACAAATCAAGCAGAGTCCGAATGGAATTTTCATAAATCAATCCAAGTACACTAAGAAGATTCTAAAGAAATTTAAAATGGACAAAAGCAAGCCAATGTCTACTCCCATGGGATCAGATATTGTCCTATCAAATGACAGTGAAGGAGAAGAAGTAGATCAGAAGATCTATAGAGGAATGATTGGATCACTATTATACTTGATAGCTAGCAGACCTGACATACATTATGCAGTTTGCTACTATGCAAGATATCAATCCAATCCTAAGGATTCACATATCAAAGCAGTAAAGAGAATCCTTCGATATCTCCTAGGAAGCACTGAAGTTGGATTATGGTATCCTAGTAATGGGAATTTCACACTCAAGGATTCACTGATGTAGCAGAGACACTCTTAAGAGAAAGAGTACATCCGGAGGCTGTCACTTTCTCGGAGATTGCTTGGTATCATGGTACAGTAAGAAGCAAACTTCAGTTGCCTTATCAACCACAGAAGCAGAATATATGATTGCTAGAAGTTATGTAGCTCAACTCCTATGGATCAAGCAATAGTTAGAAGATTATGGTGTTCAATCCAGATGAGTTGAGGTAATGTGTGACAACAAAAGTGATATTGATGTGTCAAAGAATCCAGTGCTCTATTGTAGAATGAAGCATGTAAACATTTGGCATCATTTTATCTGGGATCATGTGATGAATAATGATGTTGCATTAGTGTACATTCCAACCAATGAGCAAAAAGCAAACATCTTTACTAAGCCATTAAGTAAAGATCAATTCAACAAGCTAAGGGAGTCAATTGGAATGTCTAATCCAATTTAAAGAAAAATCTGGAAGACAATCTGGGATCAATTTGAAGTTCTATAAGTCAAAGAATCAGGAAGAGAAGAAGAAATGAAGGTAAATCTGTATCCAGAAGGAAGATTGCCAGCTCAGTATACAGACTTGACAAATGGCATTAAAAGCGCAGTAAAGGTGAATGTACACGTTTTGAATTTCAAACGTTTATTAGGCATCACACGCATAGAAAAAACAACAGTTATTTTGAAAAATAAACTGTTCCAATTCTCCGGTTATACGCCATTTACCTCTCTTCTCAAATTTAACTACCACCTCATCAATCCAGTTAAGTTTAATCGTGTCCTAGTTACCGTTATACCCTCACTTTGGGAATTCTATAAAAACCCCTAAAAATCCCTCTTCTTTTTAACGCAAGTAATTCTTTACTATTACTCTGCAAAATTCAATTTCCGGAAACCCTAGAATTTAAAATTCTTTCAAGCTCCCAAATGGCATCTACCTAACTCACTCCTCCTCCTCCCAAATACATCTTTAATGAATCTGATCTTAAAGATGAAGATTTCACCCCTCTCAAAATGAAAAATCCTGATTCAGTTATTCCAATAGACTATTTGGGAGATAACTTCCTCTTTGAGACCGAACCCTACTCATAGCTTCTAAAGGATCAACATCTCGTGGATTTTCTCAAAATCAGTTGTCCTTCCTATTTAGGGTTGGTCAAAGAATTCTATGATAATATGAGAATCCACTCATACTATGATGCTCTCAGAACCATAGTACAAGGAAAAGTCATCACAGCAATACCACAGTTCTTCATAGATAATCTCAACATGAAGAATGATGGAGTTCAGCTAAGAAATGATAGGGATGAACTCCAGATCATGTATTATCCTAAGAAATGGCTTCCTCTTTGCTACTTTGGAGGCAAATTCTCCACCTACTGGCTGCAAACACCCAGGATACTCTAGCATGTCCTGGCAAAATTGGTCCTCATCAAGAAAGGATCAACAACAGCTGCTTCCTCTTTTCAACACTACGTTCTGCAGAACTGCATAGATAGTAGGGTTGTGAGCATACATGTCCTAATCATTCACTTCCTGAGGCAGCACAGGAATTCCCATGGTGCTCTTATTAACCGGATTCTTCTACCAAATGCAGTTGACTTATCCGAAGTCTAGTCTATCCAGGGGAAGGAAATTCTCAAGAAGAATTTAAAGATTTTAAGCTTCGGAGAAACGTGGGATAAAGCAAAGGCAATCTAGCTGAGGTAAGAGAGAAAGGAAAAGAGCAGAGGCCGGAAAATTGAAGCTGGAATTGCTCCAGAGGTTAAGAAAGCTAGAACTACCTAACCCAAGGCTCAAAGGAAAATAAACACCAAGCTAGCTATTAAAGAAGATGATGAGGATAGAATACCCCTCACACAACTGATTCAAACCACACTTGAAAAGCCTAAGAGAAGGGGAAGGCTCTTTAAAGCAGCGGATTAAATGAAGAAACCAGTGTGTGAACTAGAGGCAAGTGAAAATATTGCAGTTGTTGTTACTGTAGTCAGAGAAGGGTACAAAAAGTGGAGGAAAAGATGTATTGAGAATATCCTAGCAGAGGACAATGGGTCCGATAGTGAAGAAACTAGAGATGGGGAGCTATTCGAAAGAAGTAATTCACAAAGAAGGGACCTTTCTTTGTAGAAGCCCTAAAAGTACAAAAGATAAATTGCCTGCCAAAAAACCATCTGATGGGATAACCATTAAAGAACCAACCCCGAGTGCCTCAACACCTACAAACTTCAGCAAGGGCAAGAATTAGTTATCTTTACTAAGAAACCAGTCCTTTTGGATAATCTTTTTTCCAAGGATCCTCAGTTTGATGAGATGATGTCAGCAGTCTGGACAAAAGTAGAACAAAATGACAAAAGAAGGACCAGGAGGATCATTCGGAGCAGCAGCCTTAAATAGCCCACCTGTCCTAATTGCTTCAAATGATTTCGCACTTCTCAAAGAAGCCAAGTATCCAGACGAGGACTTATCTCTCTTCCAAGCAAGATCAGGGCCTCTCCTAAAAAATCTGTTGAATATGGAAGGAGAAGTGGTAGAGCTGGAAAGTCCTAAAAAGGCATTGGAAGGGGATGGTGAGAAAAAGTCCACCATTCCAGAGAATGAAATAATGGTAGTAGTAAGTCATATACAGGCAATTGGTGAGGAGACTGAGGAAAGTTTCAGTCTTCTAGTTGTTGGATCTGTAGAGCAGAATGAAGAAGAAAACACTGAGCCTAAGCCAACCGATCAGGTAATCATCATCCTAAATATTTCTAATGTTGATGAAATTCCGGCTGTTGATGCCATGGAAGTTCAGGACAACTTAGGTATAGACTCTCAAACTGCATCTAAGGACAACCAGTCCATCCTGGAACACAATGTTCCGGAGGATGGGACTTGTCTGGGATCCAAAGAGCATACTTCTGAAGTAGACTTTATGGATGAGGCTAGTCTTGAGGCTATATTAGAAGAAGAAAAGAAGGAAGAGAAGGAAACAGGAGAAAAATCTACTGATAAAGAACCGAGTGATAAAGATTCATCCAGATTTAAGGAATCCAGTAGCAGCCTGAATCAGAAGAATCATCCTCATCCAAAGAGAAAAAGAAGCCAAAGCAAAAAACATTTATTGACTATAATGTTTCCCATAATGAAAAAATCAGGATGGGATTAACACTGCTTGAACAAGCTAATCTACAAGGACAAAAAGATGATGAGTTCAAGCCTTTGCTCGAGAACATCTATGACCAACTTATATCAGTTGAGAGCTTAATGAAAATAGAACTATGACTCCAGATCTTAAAACCGAATTGGGGGAGATAAAGAGTAGTGCTCAGAACATTGAGAGTAAGGTAGAGGCTTTCCCAACTACTAAAATTTTAGCTGAAACCTCTCTCTCTCTAAGATTGCTCCGATGCTGGAATAAATCAATACAAGTAAAGTAGGAGAAAATCGCTCTACTGATTAGGCTCACACCGGAGCAGACAATAATTATGCAACTCTGATGAACAAAATCACCCCCTCCTCCATAGAGATAACAAATGAGCTTAATGACTACATGGATAGCAAGTTTGAAAGCTTGGAAAAATTCATTCCAAAAGTAGTTGAAGAGGGTAGAAAAGGCATTGCATCTGGGCTTACAAAATTAAATAAAGAGCATTTAGCTGCCCAAGAGATGCTAACAAATTTTCTTGATGAAGGCCTCCCAAAAATGTTAAAGAAACAAATGGATGATTTTAGTGATGAGTTTGGGAGTCATGCCTTTGGAACAGAACAGATAATTAACAACTTAAGAGAAGCATTTCACAAAGATCTAACAACTCTTAACACAAGTGTTCATAACATCCGAAGAGACATCATTGAAGATATTGCTCTATTACTAATCTATCCATCTCTCCTTTTGGATCTTCATCTTCTAATCAGGATAGCTTCTCTTCCTGATCTACCAAGACCTTGTCCAATCCATTGGGGACATAGGTTTCTTTGGTTACAAATGCAACCTGACTCTGCTGAAATCTCTCTTCCCATTCTTTGAGGAAGCAGACCGGAAGGATGCTCTGAAGATGATTCTGGACATGGTAAAATCATACAAGCATCTCAGAGAATAAGTTCAACCACTCCATCTTCTCCCAGCTACATTTGAGACCATTCTGGAAAAGCGCTTGCTATGAAATGTAGATTACTCAGTTTACTCAGAGGCATGGCAAAAGAGTTGGGATGGGAGATCTTACATGGTAATAGACCCCCAAGCTGATGAAAACTAAAAGGAGGGGAAAAGCAAATGAAAAGAGGTAAATCATCAAGAAGAGATAGATGAAGAGCTAAACTAGTATAGAATGGCTATTTTTTCAACTATAAAAATCTGTAATAGCTAGTTCTATTTTCACTTATATATTTCTGTAACTGTAATCCAGAACTTCATAAGGTTAACTATTATTAGAAACAGAAGTATATATAGTGAAAATTGATACTCAAAATTGATTCTAAGTACAATTTATAATTGTACTTCAAAAACTTAAAAGCTAAAATTCAAAAATATTGGGGGAGTTAAGATGCTTAGATCATGGGGGAGTAAAACTTGTAAATGATTAAGTATTAAGAATCATACTTAGATCATATACCCCCCTTTTTCCATGTGCTTAGTTTTTATTTCCATCAAATGGGGGAGATTTGTGGAAATAATGATCCAGAAGAATCAAAACAATTAGGATCAAGTTTGAAGAAAACATAACTATAGAAACAAAGTGTTAAGGAACAAAACATGTAATCTCTTTAATCTAAAATGGAAACATCTGTTGGTCCCTATGAGGGTCTATCTATGGTTGGAGGGGGGATGAATGACCCTTTTTCGCAGAATTGATAGACTATAACAAGTCTAAGTGTACCGTATTTGATTGTGATCTGGAGGATGGATCTAGATAATACAAATGTAATAATATAATGTAATAAGTAAAGGAAACTAAATCAAACACAGTGATTTATACTGGTACGACCCCACCTACGTCCAGTCCCTGGAGTTTCCTTCCTCTGAGCTTATCCACTAGTGGATTCCTTTCCAACTGGCAGGAATCAATCCTATCTTTAGTAAGATATACCACTTAGAATCCTACCCTAAATCTAAGCTGAGTCCCACAGGGAGATCCCACTCAAAGCACCTACTTTAAGCTATATCCCAATCTCACTATTGACCCTAGTGTGAGATCTTTTACACTTTGGATTTTCTTAAAAGTTTTTGTTTTAGAATTTCCTTAAGTTTATAACTCACTTAGGAATCCTTACAAATTGATTAAGAATTGATTGATTCTTGGAGGGATGAATGTCTGATTACTTTTTGTGAGTTTTTCTTTGTTAATTGCTATCACACATCGACCAGCTAACCTTTTCAATGTGTGAAGCTTCCCTTTTACAGGCTTCTATCATAAATGTAGTCATTGTGGGTTGTTGTCTTGAATTTAATCTTCACCCTTGATCAGGTTGAATGTGTGCTTTCAAAGCCGTTGATCAATCCGTCAGACACTAATTTGACCCGTTTGAAATCTTGGGATTGAGGCTGAAAAGATGTCAGTAATTGTTTTCCTTATATTTTAGCGTCGCCACAGTAGCTTTTTTTGTGTGAGCTCCACGCACTTCCTTATTGGTCTAAGTGAAAAAGGTTATTAATTTTTTTAGTCCAATGTCAGTACTTTTGTCCTATTTCTAAAAGGTGCAAGCTATCTCTTTTGTATTGCATATGGGGAAAGGATCTTTGACTTTGTAGACCAAAAGGTGGAGGAAAAAGTTATCTTTGAAACCTGTCCCATTGCCTTTAAGCATGAGTCTTTCGGATGTCTTCAGACTCATTATCTTCGGATCTGTCTTTTTCTGGGGCTAGAGCAATCAGTTCTTCAGGATGCTGATTCTTGAAGGATTAAAGTTTGTTTCCTTTGCTAACTTTATCCTGATGATTCCAGAATATGCTTGGGTACTTGATGTCTTCAATGGATGACCTTGTAGCTGGACTTTGTCTGGATGTTTCCATTTGGATTTAGGAGTTTAAGTTTTTGTTTCTTTCAAACTTGATTCAGATATTTTAATTCAATTTATGATACGGATCATTGTTTCCCAACAATCCCCCCTATTTGATGGAAACAAAAACTAAGCATAAGGGAATGGAGTATATATGAGCTAAGTATGATTCTTAATACTTAGTCATTTACAAGTTTTACTCCCCAAAATTCTAGCATCCTAACTCCCCCAATATTTTTGAATTTTATCTTCTAATGTTTTTATAGTACAATTTCAAATTATACTTTAGAAGCAATTTTTTCAGAAATTTGATATTCACTATATACTTCTGCTATTAACAATAGTTAACATCAATAAAGTGCAAGATTACAAATACAGAAATATATGAGTGAATCTAGCTATTACAAAAGTTTACATTTGAATGATAAACTAGTCTAATTTCCATCAGATGGTCCTCCCTACTTTGCTTTACCTTTACGGGTTCCTTCCCCTTGCTGACTTTTCTCCCCCTTTTTGTTTTTAGCTTGGGGATCGATTACCATATGAGTTCTATTATCCTAGGCTTCTTGCCAAACTTTGGAGTAAATGGAGTAGTCAACATTACCTTTGCTCCTCTCATCAATGATTTGATTAACGATTGCTAGAGTGAGGTAATAAGGTTGGATGGCTTTCTTCAGTTGAGTATATGTCTGTTTGATAGCAGGATGGATGTGGTGTACAAACTCTTGATCTTTCTTATGAAAGTAAGGGAAGAGTGCCTTTAGTAGTGTTGAATAAGCCTGAGTCCCCAGTTGTTTGAATTAAATTATAGAGGACTGGAAGGAGTTGGCTCTCCCGTATTGAGGGGATGGAAGAAGATCCGGATATTGATAGTTTATTGAGTCCAGTTTGAATGAGGGCAATTTCTTCTCTAATACCTCTTCGGATGTTATGGATTGATTCTGTTTTGAGCCTTGTTTCTTTTGTGACGGAGGCTTTCCAATCATTTATTATCTTTTCTATTCCGGCCAATCGACTTCCCATCTCTTAACCCATATCATCCAGCATCTTTTCTTGGATTTTTAGGAGAGATTCATCCAGAAAGTCTACAAGCATTTTATGGACTACTTGTTGGTCTACTCCCAATTCCGTGATTGCAGGTTTTAGGTCTCTTTCAACCATGAATTTTGACAAGTTTTCAAACTTAGTATCAATATATTCTTTTATTTCTGTTGAAAGCTTAGAGGAGGAAGAGGTGATTTTATCTAGAGCAGTTGCACAGTTATTTTTTGGACTTATGTTTGCTTGACTGGCAATCCGGTTTGCTTCTACTATACTTAACTTTAGATCATCAAGTACCGGTTTGACTTGAGATAAGGATGCTTCTGCTGGATTACTTGGAGAGGGAAAATCCTCTCTTTCTCTGCTATCTTCTACACCTCCCCTTTTATTTTCCCAAGCTCAGCCTTCAAGTCTAGAGTCTGGAATTCATCCAGGAGCATCTTTTCAATAGCTTTTAAGTGTCTGCAGATATTTTGGAGACTCTGCTTGATATACCCTTCTTCATTCTCTTTAAGAGCAGCTTCTTGTAAGAGTTTAAGTGGCTATGACTTTGGCTTATTTGGTGTTAGCTGCAGGTATTTTGATAGGGCTGGAAGTAGAAGGAATTGTATCTTCAGTTGATCTTAAGGAATCATCTCTGGATGATCTGGAAGAGCCACTGTTATTTTATTCTTCTTCTTCCTCCAACCGTTCCTCTGGACTAGCCTCGCCCTTTGAGTGCACTCTTGGAGCGTTCTTATCAGATCTCAGACTTAGTCCCTCCTCTGAAACTTTAAGTTCCGGGTCAGACTCCTGGTCTTTAGATGTAATTGGGGAATGCGCATCTAAGTTGTCCCTTTGTTCATCTACTACTTCAGTACTAGCAGCAACATTAGCATTGATATTAAAAGATACTAAGTTAGGGATTACCTCAGTGGATGGCATTTTGTTCAAAACGGCTGCTTCCTTGCTTCCTTCCTCAACCTCTTCAACCCCTGGATGGCTGGTAATGTCCTCAGCCACTCCTTCTAATGCCTTAGTAGGACTTGGAATAGCTCCCTAAGGTGCATTAAAAATGTCCTTAATGCCCTCTCCATACGCCTTTATAGGACTTATTTTAGTTGGGATTTTAGCTTTAGTATTAAGAAGAAATGAAAATTTGCTGCTTTCGGATCTCGCGAGATCTCTTCCATATCCATTGGATCAAGTTGGATGAGTTAAGCACTGAAAGAGCCACCAAGCCCTTCTATTGTTTGATTATTGATCCTGTAATTGTCAGCGACCAACGCCATCATTTCCTCATACTGAGGATCCTCCGGAAGGATGTATTCACTTGATTGGGCATATGTTTCCCCTTGGTGACTTTAGCCTTATCCAATTCCTCTACCACTACCCTCCTTGCTGCTTCCTCATCAATAATTGTGCCCACAAGCATTTTAGCCATCTTCTTTTGATGAGTTTGAGCTTTTTGAGCCTTTAGAGCCTCATCAAAGGTACACCTCTTCTGGGTTAATTACTTTCGGGGAATTGGAGCTTCATCCTCTGTCTCTTCCTCCTCACATCCATGCTCTTCTATTAGCATGTTTGTTGCCTTTCTTTTTTTGCCCCTTTTGGTATCCTTTTCTTATAGCAGCAGCAGCTACTGCGATGGTCTCTTTTGCCTCTGGTTCACATACAGGCTTTTTCATATTGTTTGTCGCTTTGATCAATCTGTCTCTTACTTAGGCTTTTTCGTGGATTTGGCCAATAGGCAGGTTATGGATAAGGCATCCTCATTTACTTCCCCAGTCGAAACTAATGCTAGTTTCTTCCTTTCCTTAGGCTTGGAGGTTCGTGCTCTCTTAGGAGCACAAGCAATCACATCCGAATTTATAGCTTTCCTTCTTTAGCCTTCTTCTCATCCCGATGTTTCTTAGCCTTCTCCCCGTTCCATGTTTCCTAAAAGCTTAAATTTCTGAAATTCTTCTCGAGAATTTCTTTTCCAGTGATTGACTAAAATTTGGACAGATTAACTTCATTGGAAACTAAGATCCGGATGATCAACACATCATGTGAATTTCTGTGTTGCTTTAGGTAGTGAATAATTAGTACCGGCGTATTAACCACTCTACTCTCCACCCAATGCTATAGGACATAGTGCTAGAAGGAAGACACTGTGGTGAGAGATCCCTTCCAGATGAGCACCAATTTGGCTAGTGCATGCTGTAAGTATCTTGGTACTTCCGGGAAGTACGTTGAACATTTATCCCCAAAATAGTTAGGATGCAGCCACATCTTGGCTTCATATTTGATCTCTAATTCATCTCCATCACTTCTTAGCTAGACCCCATCATTCTTCATGTAGAGAAACTTTTCAAAGAATCTCGAAGTTACAGTGATTACCTTCCCTTGGACCGTAGTTCTTAGAGCATCATGAAACTTGTGTTCTTTCAGATTTGAGTATAATTCACGTACGAGGTCCGGATAGGTTGGATAGTTTATTTTAAGGAGGTCCCCCATGTGCTGATCTTCAATGAGTTTTGAATAAGGGTCTATCTCAAATAGAAAGTTATGTCCCAAATAGTCAGTGGGGATTACAAAATTGGAAGGTTTATAGTGAATGGGGATGTAGTCTTTGTCATTGAGCTCAGACTCTTCAATGTAATTCTTTTGTGGGAGCATTTTAGGTCCTTCTCTAGTCATAATAGTAGCCATTTTAGAAAGATTGAAGGAATTAGGGTTTAGGTTTTGAAATTTGTAGAGTAATAGTAAGGTAGTTGCTCACATGAAGAGGAAAGGTATTTTTGGGTGGTTTATATAGATTTTTCAAGGTGAGGGTATTTTAGTAATCCAAATGCCATTAATCTTGGTAGGATTGATGACATGGTAGTCAAAAGTTTAGGAGAGAGGTAAATTTAGTTTAATAGGAGAATGGGAACGGTTTATTTTAAAAACAAACTGTTGAATTTACCACGCGTGTAACCCCCAATAAACCTTTGAAATTGAAAAAGTGACAGTTACCTCTGCCATATGTCATTACTGTCTGCTGATGTGGCAGTGTTTCTTGTGGAACTAATTTTTCTTCTATGCCTCTACTCTTCCGTATTAATTTTCTTGCAAAGGATCCAAATTGATTTTGGACTGTCTTCCGAATTAACTTCAAATTGGATTAGACATACCAATTAACTCCCTTAGCTTCCCAAATTAATCTTTACTCAGTGGCTTATTAAAAATGTCTGCTCTTTGCTTATTGGTTGAGATGTACACCAATGCAACATCCTTCTTTAACACATGATCTCGGATAAAATGATGCCTTATGTTGACATGCTTCGTCCTGCTATGGGGCACTGGATTTTTTGACACATCAATAGCACTTTTATTGTCACACATAACATCCACACATCCGAATTGAACTCCGTAGTCTTCTGGTTATTGCTTGATCCAAAGGAGTTGAGCCACACAACTTCTAGCTACCATTTATTCTATTTCTGTGGTAGATAAAGCAACTAAAGTTTGCTTCTTATTGTACCATGATACTAAGCAATCTCCAAGGAAATGGTGGCCTTCGGATGTACTCTTTCTCTTAAGAGTATCTCTTCCATAATCTGCATCAGTAAATCCTTGGAGTGTGAAATCTCCATTACTAGGATACCATAACCCAACTTCAGTGGTTCCTAGGAGGCATCTAAGAATCCTCTTTACTGCCTTGAGATGAGAATCCTTAGGATTGGCTTAATACCTAGCACAGTAGCAAACTGTATAGTGTATGTCAGGTCTTCTAGCTGTTAAGTATAGGAGAGAACCAATCATCCCTCTATATAGTTTTTGATCGACATCTTCTCCTTCACAATCCTTGGACAGGACTATATCTGATCCCATTGGAGTGGACATAGGCTTGCTCTTGTCTGTTTCAAACTTCTTCAAGATCTCCTTGGTATATTTTGACTGGTTAATAAAAATCCCATCCAGACTTTGCTTGATTTGTAAGCCAAGGAAGAAATTGAGTTCTCCCAACATGGACATCTCAAATTTGTATTGCATTTGAGAGTTGAACTCATTGCACATCTTGTCATCAGTAGCTCTAAAAATGATATCATCCATATAAATTTAGACTAGGATAACATCATCCTTCTTCCTTTTGATGAAGAGTGTGGTTTCTGCCTTACCTCTGATGTATCCCTTGGATGTAAGGAATGGGGTAATCTATCATACCAAGCTCTAGGTTCCTACTTTAATCCATAGAGAGCCTTCTTCAGTTTGTACACATGATCCGGATGCTTTAGGTCTTCAAATCCAAGAGGTTGCTTAATATAGACTTCTTCTTGAATAACACCATTTAGAAATGCACTTTTGACATCCATTTGGTATAGTGTAAACCCCATGAATGAAGCAAAAGAGTATAGGATCCGAATCGCCTAACCTTGCTAGTAGTTCAAAGGTTTCTTCAAAATCAATTCCTTCTTGCTGGTTGTATCCTTGGGTAACCAATCTTACCTTATTTCTTAATACAACTCTGGATTCAGCAAGCTTGTTCCGAAACACCCACTTAGTGCCAATGATTGATTTTCCTTTGGTAGGAGGTACTAGATCCCAGACATCATTTCTGGAGAGCTGATCCAGTTCTTCTTGCATGGCCATCATCCAACTTTCATCACCTTCTACATCCTAGAATTTCTTGATCTAAAGGAGTGATTTATATAATAAGTAAAGGAAAGAAAATCATAACACAGTGATTTATACTAGCGGCCCCGCCTACGTCCAGTCCGTGGAGTTTCCTTCCTCAAAGCTTATCCACTAGTGGATTCCTTTCCAACTAGCAAGAATTAAGCCTTACAGATTGTCTCCGGATGGTAACTCCTTTCGGATGTATGATATACCACTAGAAGCTCCAACTCCTAGCTGAGTCCTTTTGTCTTTAGCAGGATATACCACTTAGAATCCTACCCTGAATCTAAGCTGAGTCCTACAGGGACATCCCACTTAGCTAAGAGTTGGAGCTTTTAGCAAAGCACCTACTTTAAGCTATATCCCAATCTCAGTACTCACCCAAGTGTGAGATCTTTTGCACTTTGGATTTTCTCAAAAGTTTTGGTTTTAGAATTCTGTTAAGTTTATAACTAACATAGGAATCCTTACAAATTGATTAGGAATTGATTGATTCTTGGAGGGATGAATGTCTGATTGCTTTTTGTGAGTTTTTCTTTATTAATTGCTATCACACGTCGACCAGCCAACCTTTTCATTATGTGAAGCTTCCCTTTTATAGGCTTCTATTATAAATGTAGCCGTTGTGGGTTATTGAGCTTGAATTTAATCTTCATCCTTGATCAGGTTGAATGTGGCGCTTCCAGAGCCATTGATCAATCCATCAGACACTAATTTGACCCGTTTGAATTCTTGGGATTGAGGCTGAAAAGATGTCAGTGATCATTTTCCTTGTATTTTAGTGTCACCCCAACTTTTATACTAGTAGCTTTTTTGTGTGAGCTCCACGTGCCTCCTTATTGGTCTAGGTGAAAAAGGTTGTTAATTTTTTTAGTCCGGTGTCAGTACTTTTGTCCTTTTTATGAAAGGTGCAAGCTGTCTCTTTTGTCTTGCATATGGGAAAAGGATCTTTGACTTTGTAGACCAAAAGGTGAAGGGAAAAGTTATCTTTGAAACTTTTCCCAATGTCGTTAAGCATGAGTCTTTCGGATGTCTTCAGAGTCATTATATCTGAATATGTCTTCTTCCGAGGCTGGTGCAATTAGTTCTTCTAGATGCTAATTCTTGAAGGATTAAAGTTTATTTCCTTTGCAAACTTTATCCTGATGATTCTAGAATATGCTTAGGTACTTGATGTCTTCAATGGATGACCTTATAGCTGGATTTTGTCCAGATGTTTCCATTTGGATTTAGGAGTTTAAGTTTTTGTTTCTTTCAAACTTGATCCGGATATTTTAGTTCAATTTATCATCCGGATCATTGTTTCCCAACAACATCAGGTTTAAAGCAAGTCACCAGAACATATGTTGAAAACCACAAATACCTTGCATATAATGGAAGCATCCGGTTAAAGTTTGGAAAGGAAACAAACTTTGAACCGCACAGATCAGCATCCAGAAAAAGATTGATTGGATAGCATCCGGATATATCAAGACTAAAGTCATCTAGAACATACAGTTATCAAGATAAAGGAAAAGTTTCAAAAATAACTTTTCCCTCCACCTTTTAGTCTGAAAGTCAAAGATCCATTTCCCTTAAGCAAGACAAAAATGACAACTTGCACACTTTTTAGAAAAGGACAAAAGGACTCAGATAGGAAAGAGAAAAGGTAACAACCTTTTCTACCTAGATCAATGAGAAAGGCGCGTGAAGAACACACTTTGGATTTCTGGCATAAAAGTTGGTGGATCATAAAAATACAAGAAAAAGATAACTGACATCGTGTCAGGCCTCAATCCCAACGGGACTTTTAATCAGTCTAATGGATCGATTAACGGATCTGGAAGCGCCACATATTACCTGATCAATTGTGAAGATTTAATATAACTTCAATAACTCACAATGGCTACATTTATGATAGAAGCCTATAAAAGGAAACCTTCACAAGTTAAGAAGGTGCTGGTTGTTTTGAGAAAGCAAAAAATAAGAGAATCTGCTATTGTAATCAGTAACATAATTCATCCAAGAACCAAACTAATCCAAATCTGTTTGTAAGGATTCCCAAGTGAGTTATACACTTGAGGAGATCGAAAAACAAAATCTTTGAGAAAAACAAAGTGTAAAAATCTCATACTTGGGTAAGTAGTAAGATTGGGATATAGCTTAGAGTTGGTGCTTTAAGTGGGATCTCCTTGTAGGACTCAGCTTAGGTTTGGTAGAAATCTAAGTAGTATATCCTGCTAAAGACAAAAGGACTCAGCTAGGAGTTGGTGCTTCTAGTGGTATATCCTACATCCAGAAGGAGCCACCATCCGGAGATAAATTGTAAGGCTTGATTTCTGCTAGTTAGAAAGGAATCCACTAGTTGAAAAGCTCGGAGGAAGGAAACTTCGGGGACTAGAATAGGCGGGGCTGAACCAGGATAAAATTATTGTACATGATTTTCTAACTCCTTATATTATTGCATAACATTTCATATTTGCATCATCCGAATCCATCATATCCAGAACGTAATCAAACACGCTACACAAGACTTTTTAAAGTCTGCCTATTTCTGTGCCCTAATTTAGACCCTCACAAGGACCAATAATAAGTAATATTTTCATATATAAATAACTGAGTACAGATGAACAAAAAGTTAATGTATTCTAAGTTTACACTTAGCACTAAGGATTACAACAGATTCTATTCTAGTTAAAGCTTATCAGGTAGCACTAGGGAATCCACTAGTGGAAAAGCTCTGAGGAAGGAAACTATAGGGACTAGAGTAGGCGGAGCTAAACCAGGATAAAATTACTGTACTTGATTTTCTAACTCCTTATATTATTGCATAACATTTCATATTTGCATCATCCGGATCCATCATATCCGGAACATAATCAAACACACTACACAAGACTTTTTAAAGTCTGCCTATTTCTGGGAAAAGGGTCATTTCAGCCCCCCTCTGCCCTTATTTAGACCCTCACGGGGACCAACAATACGTAATATTTTCATAAATAGATAACTGAGTATAGATCAATAAAAAGTTAACCTATACTAAGTTTACAATAAGCACTAAGGATTACAACAGATTCTATTCTGATTAAAGCTTATCAAGAAGCACTGGTCCTTGCAAATTAGCAGCCTTCCTCTGATATTCGTGGTTATCCCATCTATACTTCTTCTATTTTAGTGGCATGGGATCCTTGCCTTTCCTCTTCCTAAGCTCAGAGTATTCCTTTTCAGTGTGAATCAAAGTCTGGGATAGCTCATTGTTAAATTCAACAATCCTTGCTTCACTCTCTTTCTCTGCTTGCTCATGCTTCTCGTTATCCTTCTCCCCCTATTGTCATTGAATCCAAAATGGCTTGAGTTTGAATATCAAACCAGCTAAGCGCTGCCTCAAATATGGTTAGATCACCAAAGATATTAATAGAAAAGTTCTTGACCACGGACTCATAAATAGTTTGAGAAATGGCATCTTGTTCCCTTAACCAAGAGAAGAAAGCCACAAGAGCACATGGCTGCAACTGATTGACTCTGAATTGGTAATTAAGTCCTTCCCTAGAAATTTGAGTTAAGCTTAATATAGCTTTGGCATAGCTATTTTCATGCATCACGCTTTTAAGAACTGGGGTGATTCGAATATAAGAAGAAATCTGCTCATGTATCTGATCAAAAGCTTGACCATCGTTGAATGCATCGACATGAATAATATTGATTTTAACACAAATGTGACCAAGTTTCTGATGAGGAGATGGTTCTTATTCAACCTCTAACATCACAATGTCACTGCTCAGAGCGTTAGGTATATTTAATCTTTTCATTGCCTTCAAAATTCCTTCCTCATATGCCTTAACTCCCTCAAATAGCTCGTACTTCACCTGCCTAAGCTCATTGGAGGTGCCTTGATTTTGCTTAAAGGCTATTATCAGTGCATTAATGGAATCAATCATAATGTCTAGCTTCATTGTGTTAGCATCATTCTCCTTGCTGAGAATGTTATATCCATTAAGCATAGCTTGTAATCCCTACAACACTGGGTTAAATTTATCAATCAGAGAGTTCCTAAAGTCTCTCTTTTCATTTATAACTCTGTTGCTTGTTCCATAGATCTTTTCCATCCTTTACTTAAGCTCAGCAACATCCATCTTCAAGTAATCTGCCTTCCAACCTACAATGGATAAAATGGGTAAAGTATGGGATACTATAGCCTTCACCAATAAGAACTAAGTAGGAACTAACCTAAAATGGGCTTTCATCTCCTCAACAACTTCCATAAATCCTTGCACTAGCTCACTAGCCTTTGCAAGTCTCCTCAACACTTCCTCAAATAGTATTGATTTAGCTATAGCAGCATTAATTTCCTCCTCTATCCTTAGTGTTGGATACCTTTCCCTTCCCAATCTCCTTATCTCTCTAAGTAGCTTAACTTGGGGGTTGAATTGGGGTGCAGGTTGATTTGGTTGAGGTGGTGGTTGTTAATTATTGATCTCTTCAATAGTTGGACCTTTAAGAATTGGTCCTTCTATCATCAGTGGTTCATGCATAGGGGATTCGATGGATGAAAGAAGTGGGATGATGGTTGGGTAGTTTTTTTTGTCAGAGGTGGATGTGTTTGATTGGTCAAAGTTTGAGGTAGATGGTGATTGATTAATAGAAGTGGTTAAGGGTTGCATGGAAATGGGTGTAGCTGAGAGGGGTGTTTTAGTGGAAAGGTTTAGAAATAGGAATGGTTCTTCTTGCTACTCCTTAGCCTTCTCTCCTTTAACACCTTCAATAATTTGCTCACTGACCTAAGCTAGAGATGTTTGCTCAGCCAGCTGAGCTCCTTGCTCAACTACAATAACTTCTCCTTCTTCCTTATCCTCAAAATCTCCTTCATCAACATCAACTAATACCTTCATTCTCTTGAAAATCCTCCTCTTCTTTTCTCTCCTCTCCTCCTTCTCCTCCTCAGCAGATATATCAGTAATTTATTAGCCTTCTTCTTCATTTACATTAAATTTCACTGAGTTGATAGCATCATCCTCTTACTCCTCCTCACTTTCAATCCCTTCCAAAGCACCAATCACCTCATTAACAGCTTCAGGGATTGACTTCTTAGATAAGCTTGCAGAAGCCTTGTCATAAGCCTTCTCAACATCAGCTTCAGCTTGAGCAGCTGACTCTTCTGCTCTTCTCCTGATTTCCTCTTCAAGTTCCTTCTGCTTCTTCCTCAATCTTTCAGCCTCGATTGCATTTACTTTCTCATCCTCTTCTATATTTTAGACTATACCAGTCATCTTCTTAGCAACAAATTTCTTTCTTGGCTGACCTACTTCACGCACAGGCACTGATGTAGCTACATGTCCTTCAGCCTTCTTAGAGTTTGCCCCTACATTATCTGCTTTACTCTTTTTTATCCTCTTCAAAGGCATATCTGCTCTGAGTTCCTCTTCAGCCTTCTTCTCTTCTTCCTTCTCCTTTTCAATTAACTCCATGGGCTTCACGTCCTTGGTTGCCTTAGAGAATCTGGACTTTTTAGGAACAGGGATACCCATAGGATGAGAGGTGGCTGAGCTTGCTCCCTTTATCTTCTTCCTGGATTCTCTCTTAACCTCCTTCTTACTTTCCTTCTTGGGCTCAGTCTTTCCTCCTTCCTTAGCTTTTTGCTTTGTGATCCTTTCTAACTCCCTAGCCATAAAAGTTGTAAGAGTCTGATCTTCATCCTTGGCCTCTATAGGTTTCAACTTCATGGTAGCCTTTGGGCCTTTACTCTGACCTCTTCTTGCTTGAGCTTGATGTACTTTGTGGTCTTGGGCTTCTCCTCATAATGCAAATTATGAAAGTGGCCACTACTGAGTACTCTAGACTCAATAACATTATACATCACTGCATTTCTCAGTGCTTATCCTTCTAAATCTATCTCATATGCCCTACAAATCTCTATCACCAAGTGGTCATACACCATATGTTTAGAAACTTTAAGAAACTTATATAGAATGGCCAAAGGCTAGTTGATACTCATGCCCTCTATAATTGCATAGACAAACACCCTTTCAAACTTGGAACAACTTCCACTTGATCCAATCTTTTGTAGCAGAACCTTCGTCACCAACTCATAAGCTTACTTCTCCTTCTTGGTAAACATGGAGGTTGTCAGTTCTCCAGCCTTATAGTCAGCAGGCACCTCATAGTCCACTGGGATATCAACATGCTCTTCACCCCTTATAGCTCGCATTCTCAGACCTCGATGTCTCATTCCCAATAGATTCACAATCAGCTAGGGAATCACATAGATCTTTATCCCTATCATCGATGTTATAAACGTGTCATCAAAACCTTCTACCATGTGAATTCCAAGGAATAACCTTTTTATAATCTGCTTATAACACCTGCTAGGAAGCTCAAAGAACCCTCTAAAATGGTGTTGTCATATCCATTTTCCAAATCGCTCATCACTTGAAAAACTAAGCATGTCTACAGTGATAGGGTCTTCAATAAATGCTCCTTCCATTGTACACTATTCTAACGCAGAATAAGCGGTTCCAACTAGAATAAATAGATCTTTTCTCTCTTTAGATTTACTGCAACTTGGGTCAAATGATCTTGAGTTGTAACTCGATATGTGTCATCCTGACTACTGATAAATAGAGGTTCTTGTGCAGTTGAATAACCTGATATACTCGACATCAAAATAGCCTTCAGAGAATTAGAGATTTAAGAGAAAGATAGCAGAAGAAATTTGGTAAAGTGAACCCTCTTTCTTCCTTGTCTCTCCTTAAATAGAAAAAACTCTCGATTTATCATAAAGCTTACATGTATGACTCACAAGCAATGGTCATATTCGAACGGTGAGATTGATTCACGATTACCGTGGAATAAATGATTACATAAATTATTGAGTTAAAGCAGTTGAATATGGATCATTTTAAAACCTACTACCGTTTCTATCAAGTTTAAATTTAAAAAGAAACCGGTGATAGTTTTAATGACGTGTCCACAATTCACGCATGAAGAAGAAATACTTAACCTAATTTTCAAGAGCTCAGAATGAAAGATGGGTCAGCTCCAAAATAGGTCAACGGGGAAATATTTCATCAAATAGGATTGGACATTCCAATTAATTCTCTTAAGATGTTAAATTGATCCTTTCCAATAGGCTCGTAGTTCCTCAGTAGGAATATACGTAAGCTTGACTTCTCTATTTAGCACATGATCCCTTTTGAAGTGATGTCTAACATTGACATGCTTCATCCTGCTATGTTGAATTCAATTCTTGGATAGGTCAATTGCACTCTTGTTGTCACACACAACTTCAAGGCACTTAGACTTTATACCATAATCCTCTAATTATTGCTTAATCCATAGCAGTTATGCGACACGACTTTCTGCGGCCATATACTCAGCCTCAGCTGTACTCAGCACCATAAAAATTTGCTTCTCGCTATACTATATTACTAGTCAATCACCAAGAAATGACATCCTCCAGTGGTGCTTTTTCTTTCAAGTTTTTCTCTTCTATAGTCAGCATCTGTGTATCCTCTTAGAGTGAAATCTACATTACTTGGATACTATAAACCTGTAAACCTAGCAAATACTTGAGAATTCTCTTAACAGCAAGTGAGATTCTCTTGGGTCGGCTTGATATCTTGCATAATAACATACAACATATTGAATGTCTGGCCTACTAGCAGTTAAGTAAAGTAAAGAATCAATAATACCTCTATAGAGCTTACTCTCTACAAGTTTACCTTTCTCATCTTTACTTAGAATTGTATAAGTGGCCAGGGGTTTTGACATTGGCTTAGCTTTATCCCTATCAAACTTCTTGAGTACTTCCTTAGCATATTTTGCTTGATTGATGAAGATCACATCATCACCTTGCTTGATTTGTATACCAAGAAAGAAATTAGCTCTCCTATCATTGATATTTTGAACTCTTTCTTCATCTGCAGATTGAACTCTTTGCATAGCTTTTCATCAGTTGATCCAAAGATGATATCATTAACATAAATTTAGACTAGCAACACATTTTGATGCTTTCTCTTATTGAAAAGGGTTATATCTACTTTTCCTCTGACATAACCTGTGTTGAGTTGAAAGTTAGTCAGTCTCTCATACTAAGCCCTTGGAGCTTGCTTCAATCTATAAAGAGCCTTCTTCAACTTGAAGACATGATATGGATACTTCAGATCCTCACAGCCTGGGGGCTATCTGACATAGACTTCTTCTTGAATATAACCATTGAGAAATGCACTCCTGACATCCATTTGAAAAAATTTAAAGTTCATATGAGATACAAAAGCACAGGGAATTCTTATGGCTTCAAGCCTTACTACTAGTGCAAAGGTTTCTCCATAGTTAATGCCTTCCTATTGACTGTAGCCTTGAGCAGCTAGTCAAGACCTGTTTCTGACAACATTACTAACTTCATCTAGCTTGTTCTTGAAAACCTATTTGGTGCCAATGATTGACTTGCCTCTGGGGCCACCAAATCCAAACATCATTTCTTTTGAATTCATCTAGCTCTTCTTACATTGCAACATCTAGTTTTCATCAAACTCAGTACCTTCAAACTTATTGGGTTCAATCAATGAGACAAATGATGAATGACTCATCATTCTATTTAGCTGACCTCTAGTCAGCACTGGATTTTGCACACTATCAAGAATCTTCTCAACTAGGTGATCTCTCTTTGCTCTGACTTCTTTTAGTAGATCAAGATAAGCTTGCTAAGCTAATGTCATTGGTTGAGCATCATTATCATCACTAAAGTTGATGGATTGGTTCAAGTTAACTTTATAATCTTCTTTTTCTGGAATAGGATCAGGTATAACAACGGGTTGACTGAGTGATTCGCTGACTTGGTCTCTTTTCCTTTCATCATCACTGGCTTTTCTACCTGTATTGTTAGTTTCATCGAAATCTATATGCATGGACTCCTCTAACGTGCTAGTTCTCTTGGCATACACTCTATATGCCCTACTATATATTAAGTAACCCAGAAAGATTCCTTCATCGGCCTTAGGGTAAAATTTAGCTAATTGGTCTTTAGTGTTTAGTATGAAGCATCTATAACCAAAGGCCTTGAGATGACCAACATTGGGCTTATGCCCCTTCCAAAGTTCATGAGGAGTTTTGTTTAAAACTAGGCAATTAAAACAATGTTTAGAATATAACAAGCCATGTTAAAAGCTTCTCCCCAAAAATACTTTGGTAGGTTGTTATCACTCAGCATAGAAAGACCCATCTCTATAATAGTACAAGTCTTTCTCTCAATAACCCCATTCTACTGAGGTGTACGAGGGGCTGGAAAGTTGTGGCCAATACCATGCTTAGAATAGAATTCCTCAAACTGCCTGTGTGAGCACGGGATTTTGCATTCCCTCTCGCGAGACGATGATGACGTGTACCCGATTTTAATGCATCAAAATAAAAGTTCTCTTTAGAAATTTTATTACCAATACAATGTTCCTTGCGAACCTTATACTTGGTAGAATCCAGTTTGGCATGGCCGATAACACGTCCGGTAGGAGCTTGAACCGATGATTTATACCCAAATTAAATAAACCTCTAGATACCCATTAAAATATCATTAAAATTCAAATATCCCGCTTTAACCCCTTTGACCCATGTTTGGCAGCTTTTCAGGCTTGTGGGCTCGCTGGCATTCAGCTTTTTGAAAGCTGATACCGCTAGTGGCATCGCCCCATGCCGCCGCCGGTATCATCCATGTCGCCAGCGGCATGGCCAAATCAGGCTCTGTGGATAGCTTTCTTCTTCCTCCTTGGGACAGTCTCTTTTTTGCCATTTTGGTGAAAATGGCTGAAAGGTTTCGAAGACCACCCCAATTTGCCTATAAAAACACACCTTAGGTTTCAAAAAAGGGGGATTAATCTGAAATTAGAACTTACAAAATTCAAGAGTGAGAAATTAGTTCTGGTGAGATAAGAATTAGAAAAAGTAGGAAAAAGGATTTGAATCCATTTTTCCCGGTTTTTCTTCTTTGAACTCTTTGATTGTGAGTTTAAAATCAGTAGACATTAAACTAAAATCAATCTAAATAGGAATTTAGAGACTCAAGTACCCAATTTACAACTAAATCATCATTACAAGCTCCCCGAAGGTGTTCCTTGGTTCACAAAGAGGTGGATTCAAGGCCTCGAGGTAAAAATCCTGGGTCTCAAAGCTCTTTGGCATTAATATTGATGGTTTGTGCTGATTCTTGTTGATTCATGTTCCCTTCGGGCTTTCAGTCTTTTTTCAACCATTACCTGCTGCTACTGCAAGAAATTGAAGTCATCGAAAACATGTTATGTCGCCGGCGGTATCACTCATGTCGCTAGAGACATCGCTGATACTGCTAGTGACATCACAATCCTTAGAGGCCTCACTTTCTTGCAGAACTTTTTATTTATGGTACTCAGAAAACCGTGCAACCTACCTATAGACTGATGCCTCTAGCGACATCACTGATGTCACCGGCGGCATCAGCCATATCACCGGCGGTATAACTTTCTAGACAGCTGTTTTATTTCTTTCTTTTCTAACCTAGTTTATTTTCTGAAACTAGGATACACAGTGCAATGATGGAGGTCCAAAACCTTCTGAAAATAGACCCCACCCCATACCATGTGGCATTTTCACTAATATTCCAAATAAAATAACAATCGATTCTAAAATTTGGTTAAAA
The DNA here is from genome assembly GCA_947683365.1 of Euphorbia pulcherrima. Classification (NCBI taxonomy): domain Eukaryota; kingdom Viridiplantae; phylum Streptophyta; class Magnoliopsida; order Malpighiales; family Euphorbiaceae; genus Euphorbia; species Euphorbia pulcherrima. Next base: position 6,818,757 of record CANTUS010000004.1, read on the forward strand.
ATGGAATTTTCCTCAAATGCCATTCAAATCTCATTTTACCCATCCAATCGGGGCTTCATAACGATATAAATGTTTACGCCATGTTTACAATAACTCAGGTCTTGTTTGGTTTGCTAACTATACATGATTCGTGATATATCTTGTACGATGTGCCGTATCTATACTGACCATCTTCTGCAGATAGATGTATTTTAGGCCTTTGGGTATTTTATTTATCGCATAGAGAATGTATAGGATTTGAAAGCCCTGTAATAATTTTGATTTCTCCATTTACTTTTGGATAACTGCAATAATTTATTCGATGCTTGATAAATGCCATAACAACATAATAACCGAAAACACAAATAAATAGGATAGATTAAACCGATTAAGAAAGAATGAAATGTTTTAACTTGGCCTAACAAAAAATAGATAACATCATCCGAACTCGAAATCTCTACTTAAGGTACGGTCTACCACCTGGTGGGAAAATTGTACCTAAATTTCTCAGTTGAGTTGAACAGGGTGACGACTCTATTTTAAGTACGGGATTTCAATATCGTATTCTTTAAACACCTAATTTGAACTTAAATCCAACTTCGACATCAGAGCTTTCATCTTGCATACAATGAGGATCAATCTCTTGGCATGCTTCACAGCCCCAGTTGTCATTTCTCCCCGTGTGGCGCATCTCATGCCGCCCCTACAGGTGGGAAAAAGGTCGTCCGCTTATAGTGGCAGCTCCGCTGGGGATCAAACCTCTTTAAACTTGAAACTTAAAATTTTCAACAAGTTTAAAGGATTTTTGATGATATATTGAAATCATTGGTCAAATTAAAACTTCATTCTTTTTTATAAATGTTTTATCCTTACGCGTGTAGATAGTTCGGTAATTTATAGGTGCCCCATTTTACCCGAGAAGCTCACAAAAGTATCACTCATGCCCTGGTTGAATTGAGGATGCCTAGTGGGTGGATCACTCATTTTAACCAATACGTAAACTCTAGTAATCGCACTTATTTGGGGAGTGGTTAAGTAACGTGGAATTAAGGTAAACGAGAACCTTCTACATCAACAACCCTATACCAAAGCTACACTAGTAAAAGCCTTAGCACTTCATTCCTTAGGGCTACCAGAACAAATAAAATAATTGGGATGCGCTTCTTTCGCCACTACCGGTGAAGAAGCCAAACTCCATCTTCCAAAGAGGCATTGCACGGGAGTCATAAGGTTGGAAGAGGGATGATTGACGTGCTATGTACTCCGTGATCATGCACCCTCATGCATCGGCTTCAAGAGCCAAAAATGAATCAACTTTCCCTTACTACTTCTACCCGTGGAAGAAGTTTAGCAACATACGTAGGACTTCTCTTATGCCTTTGTTGCCTCACCACGTATCACTATGTATGACGTGAGCTACAAACATCCCACGTATATTGGAGGGATAATCCATTGCATCATCTCTAACCACATCTACATACAGCCATACATGCCATGCATTGGTGATTGTGCATTCATCCATGATATCATACAACCCACGCATGATCTGATCCACTACCTGCCGCTTCAGCTAGAAGAATGCGGACTTATCATTGTACCCCAGTCTAGAAAAGGCTAGATTACCATTTGATTTGTTATTCTCTCACCCCGATTATTGCTACAGAAGTTAAGGGGACTCCTTACTCTGATTGCAGTGGGGAGTCAGATTCAGAACTAGTTCAGTTAGATCAGAATCCCTCTCAGCCAGCCATGTCTTTTCCAAGCAACGAAGGGACCCTTCCTCCTAAAGAGCCAACCGGCGCTACTCCTACCTTCGGGGGCAGGATCCTAGCCACCTCCTGGCTTTAACTTTGCCAATGCTATAGCACAATTCCTGAACTCGGATGCTTTTCAGGCTTCTATCTAGACCACTATTTAGGCTACCATTAAGCAAGCTCTCGAAGATAGAAACTCCGACCGAGTATCAGAATGCAATATATAGGCCTAGAATAGCTCAGCACAGTTGTTGGCCGGTCCAGTGGGGATAAGACCTGTGGCACCTGTCTTTCAATCAACCCAGCCTATGGCAAGCTCATTCCAATTTAGGCAATCTTCAGATTTTCTGTCAACTTTAACTACCCCATCGATTGTGCTTTTTAATCTAAGACCTTTTGCTCAAAGCTCGGCTCCTCCAGTATTTACTCACCAATGCCTAGCTTCTCAACCGCTGCCCTCTTTCACTCCTCCATAGTTCATTATAACTCCCAAGGGTACTACCTACCCTCAGAATCCTTTTACTAGCCAGCTGACCATTTGTCCTCTGTTATCTCTGCCAGTCCATGACCAAGTCACGCAACCGCCGGGCGTAACACCTAAAGTAGCAGCTTTGGTCTGACAAATGATGGCTTCTCAAACTGTCAATGACTAGGTCGTGTATTCTCCAGGCGTGACACCCTAAGCCCTGGCTCTTTCTCCCAAGCCGGTCAATGATCAGGTCACACAGCCTCCAGGCGTGACACCCAAGATCCAAGCATACATCAACCGCCTCATCGCCGCTAAAGAACCTTAAAAAGATAAAGACTGGGTCCCTGATATTTTCAGTATGCCGAATATAGCTCATTACGATGGTTCTAGAGCACCTACCTCTCACATTATATTGAATGAAAGGATTATGCTTATAAAGAAATTAAGTGATAAAGTGCTTGCAGAAATGTTTCCTTGCTCCCTTCGGGGCCCTGACTTTGAATTGTATCACACCTTACCACAGCATATTATCGCTGATTGGAAACTTCTATCTGAGGCGTTGAAGGTGCATTATGGTTTTAATACTATGATGGAAACAACTCTCCAACATCTCGAGGGGATCCGTCAAATGCCCAATGAAACCTTCAAGCAATACTTTAATCGGTGGATGTCAACCCAGGTCTTGATGAAATCCAAGTTAAGTCTCGAGGAAATGATTGTCAAGCTCCTTGAGGGGTCTCTTCCTCTGTTCTACAAAGAAATGGCTATTGATTCTTTTCTGTCCTATAAGGCCATATTAGAGAAAGCAGAGAAAATCGAGGGTAAGGCAGAGTGCAAAAAGGCCAAAAAAGCGGGAAGGCCATGGTTCAGAAAAAATAATAAAACTCAGCTCTCGGCTCCAACACCACCTAAGCCTAAAGCTCTGGCTGCAGTTCAAGCCATTTCTCAAACCCCTGTTGCACCCCTAATAATCACTCCAGCTCTGCCGGTGGTTGCCATAATCCAGTTCCTCACCCCCCTTTCATTTTGGCTAACCCTTATAAGTTGCCTCTACGGGTCATCTTTCAGCGTCTGAGGGAAGTAGGTTTCATCCAGTCAATTCAGGAATACAAACCTCCTAGACCCGAAGATAAGAACAACTTCTGTAACTATCATGTTCAGGTAGGACACCAAACCAACAATTGCAAAACCCTACTCTCAGCAATTTGGTGTCTGGTTAGTGAAGCAAAGATCGTTAAACCTCTCCACCTCGTGCTGCTCTGGCCAGTCTCGTAGTTGACCCTCTTATTACTCATATAACAAACACCCAAGCTCGATACAGTATTTGGTAGCTAGTAATTGACTCTGAAGGGTATCACAAAGGGTTTATTAAGCGGTTCCTTAATTTAGAAGCTAATCCGACCACCTCGATTGTTGAGATGTGCGCTATGGTTGGAGAAGGCATTCCCCTAAGAAAAGGGCCTCAAATAATGTTCGAATGTTTTAATCTTATGCTTGAGGGGAAGGATCACAATAGGGCCTTATTTATCAGCATCCAAATCCTCGATAAGGTCATCCCATGTGTCATGGTGGACGATGGCTCCGCTCTAAACTTGTGCCCTCTAAAAATCCTTCCTTATCTGGGACTATCGGAGGACATGCTTGAAAAATCTGGCACTATTATTAGAGCTTATGATGATTCAAAGTGCAATGTAATTGGGACCTTTGGGGAAGAGGTCACTGTGGAAGGAGTGATGAGCAATGTACGCTTCACTATACTAGACATTCCTATTACTTATTCTCTATTGGTTGGCCGACCGTGGCTTCACGCCTTGGGTGCTATTCCCTCCACCCTACACTAGAAAATCAAGCTTATTCATAAAGATAAACTGGTGATCATAGAGGCTGATCCCATTTCCATTATTGCCATTATGGAAGCCAACACTAGTTTAGAAGGAGGTCTTTGAATCGCTATGGTTAGCAAAGCTCCAAAGTTTCCTCCCTTTTGGCACAGATACCTTCATGTCGGTATGGGTAAACTGATGAAGAAATCTAGCTACAAGCCTGGCAGAGGCGGTGGAATGTATGAGCAGGGAATTATTGAAGCTTTGGAGCCAAAAATCCTTACCTACCAAGCTGGATTGGGATATAAGCCTAGAAAGGCCTATCGCCGCATCCCCTCCCACTACTGCCGCATGGTAACTGTTTGTGGCATCCAGAGCAAGCGACCTTATAAAGGAGATCCTAAGCTGATCGAGTATGGCAGAAAAATGTGGCCCAACTTTAAGGTCTTTAAGGATGTCTATGACTTAAAGACCAGCCGCATGATAGCTTCGGCTGAACCCAAGCACGCTGAGCCTATTGCACCTGTTAATGTTGTTAAGGGAAAAGGTAATATGTATCCCGAAGATGAACCTGGAGGAAGTAATGAGGAGTCTATTGATCCAGAAATTGAAAATGCTATGACAACCATGACTGAGGCTATAATGCTGTTGATGAAGCAAGGCTAGAAGGGTGAGAGAACTGGAGAAGAAGATGCTATGACAGTGATAGTAAGGAAGCTCGCTAGGGCCCTCACCAAGAAAGCCAACCTATCCAGAGAACCATTGCTCACCATTGCCTAAAAGGCCACTCTAGAGCATGATCTGGATGCCATTCTGACAGACAATATAGAGGACGCTCCTTCTGTTGATGTTGTTGTTGAAGCCCCTCTGCCTGTGGAGAAAGATATGGATGATGTAATTTTTAACATTTCTGATGTGTTTAATACAAATAATGCTGCCTACGAGGCTTTTAATGCAATGAATGACTCTCATTTTGCTTACTTGTTTGATGTCTTTCCCGATGGATCCATACATTTGCATAATAATACACATAGCGTTTTTGGCATTAGTGATACTTCATTAAGTGAAATAAACCTAAGTGCAAATGACAATCCAAAAATGGTGACCATTTCCAAAGATTTAACTCCCGAGGAAAAACGTGAGATCATAAAGGTGCTTAAAGATCATATTATCGCTTTTGCCTGGTCATACGAAGATATGCCTGGGGTTGATCGATAAATAGCCGAACACAGAATCCCAACTGATCCTAAATTTTAGCCTGTCAAGCAGAAGATCCATCGATTAAGACTAGAAAAGGCAGATCAGGTTAAGGCAGAGGTTTCGAGATGGATTGAAGCTCGATTTGTCGAAGTTGTGGAATACCCGACTTGGTTGTCCAACATAGTCCCAGTTCCGAAGAAAGATGGTAGGGTCCGCGTCTGTGTAGATTTCCGAAATCTCAATAAAGCCTCACCAAAGGATGACTCATCAATGTCCTGATTGATAGTGCCACTAGGACAACTATATATTCTTTCATGGATGGATTCTCGGGGTATAATTAGATTCTGGTTAATATTATCGACAAAGTCAAAACAGCGTTCATCACTAAATAGGGGGTGTATTGCTACAAGGTAATGCTATTCAGGTTAAAAAATACCAAGGCCACTTATCAACGCGCCATAACCGAGCTCTTGTATGACATGATCCATAAAGAAGTGAGGTATGTGGATGATATGATTGTAAAGTCCGCTACTCGGGAAGAGCACCCTGCTATTCTTGACAGGTTCATGACTCATATTGAAAAGTATAACCTATGCCTGAATCCAAAGAAGTGCATGTTTGGGGTTACTTCAAGCAAATTTTTGGGCCATATGGTTAGCCAGAAGGGAATCAAAATGGATCCAGATAAAGCCAAAGCGATCAGGGATATGCCTGTACCTAAGACAGAGAAAAAAGTCTGATCATTTTTAGGGTCCTTGTAGAATGTTAGTCGATTCATTACCCACCTCACTACTATTTGTGAACCCATCTTTAACCTGTTAAGAAAATAACAACCCATAGTATGGAATGATCATTGCCAAGTGGCATTTGAAAAAATCAAGGCGTACCTTGTCAATACGGACTAGCTAATCAACCCCTTGACTCTGACTATGTTGAAAACTTGGAGTTTCCTAATGAACAGCTCACCTCTGTTACAATCCTTAAACATGTCTGGATGATGTACTTCGACGGTACTGTGAACCGATGGGGAGCGGGCTTTGGTATTATAATCGTCACCCTAGATAATGAAATAATCCCATTGTCCAAACGCTTAGAATTCACTGTCACTAACAACAATGCTGAATATGAAGCTTGTCTATTTGGTCTTGAGGCTCTTCTCCGTATTGGGGCCCATTGAGTATCTATCATTGGGGATTCAGCTTTGGGTCATCTGTTAGGTTGTCATAGATTGGGAAATTAAAGAAGAATCTCTTCGTCCTTATGTCGAGGCTGTCTGCGAATTGTCTAAGCAATTCACCTCGTGCTTATACCCCCATGTCCCTCATAATGAGAATCAAATGACTAACGCTCTCGCCACTCTCGCATCCCTATAGGAAGGGCCTCAGCAATAGCCTATTCGCCCATTAGTGATGTTGTCTGCCAAGACCCCTTACTATGCTCAATCGGCTCCTCCAATCCTCGCCATCCCGTCCGTACCTTATTGGTATTCTGACATTATCTTATTCCTCCAAACCAGCCAATATCCTATAGGTTCTTCTGACTCAGACCGTACCACCCTAAGGTGGCTTGCTATCCAATATTGTATTGTGGATAATGATCTATTCAAACACACCAGCAACGGCCTGCTTCTCCATTGCCTAACTGACTCTGAGGCCCAAAGCATAATGGCCCAGGTCCATGCCGATGGCTGTGGCCCCCTATATGAACGGCCTTGTTCTCACCAAGAAAATTTAGTGGTTAGGATATTTTTAGCTCACTCTCATAGCCGATTGCATCGCCCAGGTCAAAAGGTGCCACCAATTCCAGGTTAATGGCAATATGTAGGACCTACCACCCACCGAACTCCATCATTTATCTACCCCTTGGCCATTCTCGGCGTGGGGGATAGACATAATTGGCAAAATTCGTCCTTCTTCAACAAATGGCCATAGATTCATTGTGGTAGCAGTAGATTACTTCTCAAAATAGGTGGACGCCGAATCCTTCACCAATGTCACCGCCAAGCAAATGGCCAAGTTCATAGAGAAGCACATTTTCGCCCGGTATGGACTCCTACACCATATAGTCTCATACAATGGGGTACAGTTTCAAGGAGCAACCGCTGATGTAATCGAGAAATACGATATTGAACACCATAGATCTTCCCCATACAGATAGCAAGCTAATAGAGCTATTAAAGGAGCTAACAAATCGGTAAAGAAGATTCTTTCTAAAATGATAGCCGGCTATAGGGATTGGGCGGATAAACTACCTTTTGCTATTTAGGGATATCGCACCAACATTCTCACTCCAACCGGTCAAACTCCATTTTCCCTGGTCTACGGGAAGGAAGCGGTCTTGCCAATTTAAACTCAGGTGACCTCCCTAAGAGTCACCCTGGAGCCTAAGTTAAAAGAATCGGAATGGATCCAGGCAAGATTTAAATGGTTGAACATGATGGATGAACAGAGGTTAAGGGCTCTAGACAATCTCCAGATGTACCAGCAATGTATGGCTCGAGCATATAACAGTCGGGTAAGACACCAGAAGTTCCCCTTGAAGACTAGTGATCTGGTCCTTAAACAGCTGAAACATTCTACCACTGATGCTAGGGGCAAATTTTGGCCAAATTGGGAAGGGCCATATATGATAAAGAAGATGCATAGTAAAGGGGCAGTTAAGCTTATGGACATGGATGGGAACGAGTTTGTGAACCCTGTAAACCAAGACAGGCTTAAGCGTTATCATATCTGATTCAAAAGAAACAAATCAAGAAAAGCGGCACGCAAAAAATAGATAAAGGAAATCACCCGCCTATTGGTCTTTTACCGATTGGGCAAAAATTAGGGTGTCACCCGACGGGCAGTATGCTACAAACTGGTCATGCAAAACTTAGGGGATAAGTCAAACTTGCTAGATCGAAAATCTGAAAAGGGCAATCTAGGCAAAAGTTAGGGTATGTGAGCAAAGAGCGAGTGCCTTCTAGAAAACCAATCTAGGCTAGTTAGCACCGGGAGTTAAATCAATAGGAATGTTAACCAAACAACACGTACTTTATTTTATCTCAATTAATAAAAGTATCCCTTCTGTTGAATTCTAAATGCTTATGCTCATGTGAATCCTGTATCCATAAGGTCAAGAAACCTCCAGGAAGCTTAGGACAGAGTTCATTTTATTACATATCGAATGCGCAAAAATAATTCTGATAGGCTAAAAAAAAGGGTCTATGTAAAAGTCAGAATAAGTCTGTTGGGTCGAAAACCCGAAAAGGGCAGTCCAGGAAAAAATTAAGTCAAGATTCGATAGATTGAAAACCCCTCGGGGCGGTCTATACAAAAGGTAGAACCAAATAAAAGACGTAAAATAAAATAAAGTTCGATAGGTCTGTCACCCCAACTAGCCTATGCAAAAGATAGAACTAACGAAAGCGCATCTTAAACTGAGCTTCCCGCATTGTCATCATAGTACCTAGAGATCCGCCTCAATATGGTAGTAAAAAAGGGCTCCTCTCCCTGCTCCATACGCTCCCCCTTAAAGCGGGCCCATGACCGCTCCCGACGGGTCATCAAGCGTCTTATCTCAGCAAGACATCCTCTGAAGTATGTGTCGGTCTTGATGATCTCCATATGGTTATAATCTAGAATCTCGAATACAGCGTCCCTAGGCCACTTCTCCCGGATGTGGTTGACCCACCTAGCTTTATAGATTTCGATCTGATTATGGGGCAACTTAATTGAAATTCTTTGCCTCTTGCCGTACTGACGGCACAGCTAGTAAGGGGTGTAGAACGAAGATCTCTCCAGACCTATCAACTGAACATAGGCTCCCTAGGATTCCACAACCACATCTTGGATTCTCCACCATGGACCAACCCACTAAACCTATGCATCAGTGTACCCCCTCAAAATAGGCACCTAATCGTCATATGTCAGCTGGTCAAAATTGGCTCGCATAAGCCCCCTCTCCCTCAGATGAACGGGTAGGTACTTCTTCGGATTCTCTCATGGAGCTTCCCTCAGCCTCAATTTCTCCATCAGCCATACCTGTAATTCGAATTTAGGTAAGGATTGAGAAAAGAAATGTTTGAAGTTAGGAAGAACAAAGGATACATATAGTAATATGAGCTGATCCCCGATAAGTGTTGGGTCAACGGAAGCGACATTCATGTTTAGCAGAATCTCGACCAACCCCACAGCTATAAAAGAAGACCTTGTCGATATAGGGCTGATGAGTGAAATCAGCCTGAGCGGAGCAATTGGGCTCACTCCACACATAAACTCCGCCATAAGTAGTAATGCCACCATGGATGGCCAAGCAAGGTGAGATCGGGGCCTCCGACGGCACCACTCTAAAACTGCCCCAACCAAAAACCCAGGTTTGTCAGGAAATCGGGACAAAAATGGGTCCACAGAGTCCAGATTCCATAACCCTCGAGGAATTCCATCCACGCCAAAATGAAATTCCGGCAGCGCTAGGGGCATGCATTTAGGACACGGTACCCCCAATATAGCATGGAACTCTTCAAGCAAGGGGCATAGCTCAAACGATGAAAATCAGAAGACGTGGTCCATGGGGTCCTAAAAAGATAGTGTCGCTCGAAGGAACTCGGGACTTACGGGCCATGCTGCAGCATATCGAAACCCCCAAAGCCTAAATTTTTCAAGCTTCTTCTAATCCGCATTTCCCAGACTTTGTAGAAAACCCCGTAGCTATTGGTTGTGGGTCACCATAGCAGGAATTAGCAGAATGGCTGGAATCAGATTTTTGAATAGGTGATGCCACCAGTGATTTGGGTTTTGCCGCCAGTGATATGAACCTATGTGGGCAGTATCGACTAATGCCGCCAGATATATAACCTTTGGGCAGCCCCTTCTATATTATTTTAGCTGATTGAGTCTGGGAGATATGGGTCATGCCGCCAGTGGCATGGAATTAATTTCTGGCAGCATCAGAAGCATGTTTTTCATTATAGACCTATACAAACCCTGTAAACAATCCTGTAATCCATTTCCAGTACTTATTCAACTGCAATCCATTTTATTCAAAGTAAAAAGCCCGAGGGCGCAAACCATTCAAATATTCCAAATATCTAGCCTACCAAAGTAAAATCAAACAACAGTCCAGATTATTCAAACCCCAATGTATCGAGGGTACAAACCAAAATCCGAAATAAAAAGCAAAATGAAGGTATAAATCTACGCATGCCCGCCATTACTGGCCGAGCGAGATTAAACATCCTCAGGGCTCACTAGCCAATCATCAACTTTATCCTCCTCCCTTCCCTCAGTCATCGGGACGCTGCTAGACTCCTCAACCGTAGTAAACGTGCGTCGGCCGGCGGACATCTTCACTCCCTTGCGATTGGTGCTACCAGGGTACGTGTGATCCAAGTTTTGCTTGCTCCTCCGCTCCTAAATAGTAGCCTCTAGCTGACCCTAAAGGTCGCTCATGCGACATTGGAGTTATGCGGTCTCCTCCTTGTATCTCTGGTAGGCCGAATCGGCATCTGATAGGGAAAGGGCCAAGAAATCTTGCAAACTAGGGAAAACGTCAATAATGCACTTGATTCATAGCATCCATGCATACATCTTATTTAGAAATGTCATCATAGGGAATGTGCCTGAACAAGCAGCGATTGCCCAATAAGTGTGTCCCGGAGAGCGAAGTTGTTCTCTACCAGTTCCTCTACATGGCTCCGCATAACCTGAAAAATCCAAAAGGAAAATCAATAAGCACCCACGTCCAAGGTTAAGCAAGGAGGCTATTATCACATTCTCAAGCCTTATATAAGTAGTGCTCTCTAGCATAAAGATTAGAGCATGCAGGCTCGGACCTATGTTCTTTGGTTGGAACTCACCTCGGGAGTTCATCAGCAGGTATCGGGTTTCCATTGGGTTAACCAGACGCCCTACCATAAAATTTATACCCTTCGGTACACCATAGTACTGCATCCCACTCTAGTTGTCCCAACCTGTCTTCCTCACAGGTTCCTGAAAAGCACGAAAAACATACATTGGCGACATTCCTAAACCCAAACCATTACAAATCATACACATACCTCAAAAGAGCGATGCCCCCCTGGGACATCGGCATACTCCCGCTAGCTACATCCGCACCTATCTCGTCCTCCCTCTCAGGCTCGATCTCAACATTTTCATCAACCTCCATCTCAGCCTCCTCTTCCACTTCTTCTTCCTCCTCCTCAACATCAACTATCCCATTGAGCTTCCTCTTCTCCTCATCCATCTTCTTCTTGTTGTGAAACTCGATCATATCATTATCCTTGATTCAAGGGCAAATGGGTAAGAGGCGTTGCTGGTGATGCTCGTAGAGATTAAGGATGCGATGGATCACTCAGCCGTTCCCCTCAATATAGTCAGCTTTGTCAGCCTCAGATGTGATCACCAAATGGGGCCACCATAAACGCTTAGGAGGATCAGCGGGCACCGGCCTGGCAGCGTTGGGGATAAGCCTCCAGCCCTGTACAAGCTCCCCCAAGTACCACTACTAGGATAGAGGGCACTCAATCACAAACCAACGGTCATCCACCTCCTTCCTGACCCTCACAACTTCCAACAGGTTCTCCACCCCGTCAAATGGGTCCAGGAGAAGTTGTACCAATAATCAACCAAAATTATCAATGTAAGTATAATGTGAATTCATAAATGCATTTTGTTTACTAATGTTTCACTTTAAGTATAGGAGTTTAAGCCAAAGAATCATATACCGAGCTAAACTGTGCAAACCTCAATGACTCTCAATAGCTAGTAGAGTACTAGGCCTTCCCGCCAATGGCACCGCACCATCGGGCGAGAAAATGGGAGTTGGAGGGCACGATAGTCAAAAACCCGACTGGCGGGAGGATCTGATGCTCGAACGCTTAAGCCTACACAAATAAACAACCAATCAGTCTAAAATGGCCATAGCAGATAAAGTATTCATACCAAATAAGGAAAATCAAGTAAAATGCTTCCAAGAAAGGTATACTTGCAATAGCAAATGGCTGACTCGGAGAGCCTTCACCTTCTTCAGGGCTCCCACATCCAGCCCATGATACATCTACGCTAGGATGGCCCGCGGCCAATTCTTCTTCCTGATGCCCACCATATCCTCCACGGCAGATATCAGCCTATAGTTGATCTTGCTCCCTGACACTAGGAAAAACAGCACGATGAGCAAGGAAATTATGAAGGAGCAAACATAAGCATCTCTATCATCCTCGGGCACCGCATTCGCTTAAGTCCAGTGTTGGTGTAGCTCACTATAAGATAGCTGCCCTGAGATAGGCTTCAAACCAAATAACTTCTTCACTCGCCTTACCATGGGCCTCTTGGTGTGATATTTGGCCATATAGGTGTCAAAATGGAGGACCTTGTCCATCCAGGGGAGCCCCGGCCATAGCTATAACATTAGAGGGCATGATGGCCACTTCCCTAAATGAGAAGTGAAAGGTAGAGTGGTTTCAGACCACCCCTTTGTAAGAGCCGTCATAGCCTGATAGGAGAGCTTGGGCATTAACATCGACATGATTTGGGCCAAGTCCCCAAAGCCCTTCTCGTTGATGGCTAACGTAAGTTCAGGATCCTTTTCTGAAATACTAATACCACCACTCACCGATGGTGCCCATACCTCTAACATAAGTCAATCCGTGCGGCTGCAAAAATTAGAAGTAAAATAGATGAGTCCCTATTTATTTTCTCATCGCTGGTACCTGTTGGAAGGCTGCTGATGTCACTTCTATTAGAAGCGATGTCGTTGGTGACATCATCCATACCTCTAGCGGCATGGATGATATCGCTGGCGGCATCACCCTAAGTAGAAATGGCATCACACCTTTCTAGGCCTTTTTGCAAGGCCTGATGTCGCTGGTAACATCGCTCATATCACCGGCGATATCACAACCTGCGGGCAGAACTTGTTTTGCTCCAAAAATATCACCATCACACCAAAACCACAAAATTGCAATTAATCAAACCATAAGCCTAAAAATAGTAAAAATCAAACCTAAAACATGCAATATCAGTTTGTAATCAATCTATTTCACGCTTATAACTCCTATCATGGCATGATTTTGAGCCTAAGGCCGACTCGAAACTCATCCCAAAAAGAAGAAATTCGAGTTTTGCAGGATTACCTAGACATAAGAAAGATGTTTTTCCTTCTCAAGGGTCAGGTTGGTGATGGGGGAATTGATCCCATACCTATACATCTTGGACATCTCCTTCAAGCCATAAACAACGGGAACCATGAGAAGTTTCAGCCCCTCGATGGAGGAATCAGGCAAGCTCTCCCCAGCCTTAGCGGATTTCCCCTTGAAAGCCTTGGCAATTCTCTTCATGATTGGAATAACGAAGAAAGCAAAAGATTTAGAGAAGAATGGAGCAAAAAGGGGGGGGTACGGCTTTTGCGGAATGAAGAAAGTAAGGAGTTTCACTTCCTTTTAAACTGCCGCATGGAATTCAAGGAGTTTTAGTTTATCTAAAACTGCTCGATTCATGCCATCGGCGGTATCATTCCATACCGCCAGCAACATCACCCATGCCGCCAGTGACATCGCCTCCTTTGATTTGAATTCTGAATTTGCTTAACCAGTCAAAGCTACTACATGGAACTCACATCGCCAGCGATATCATCCATGACATCAGCGATATCAGCAATCTCCATGCCTTTTTTTAAGCCATCCTCAGTGGAATCTCGGCTCTAGCCCCGACATCCCAGGACTTCTAAACCCTTGTATTTTTTTAATTATGTTTTTACTGTTGATCAAAGGGGCAAAAATATTTTTGTTTCACAAAATTGATCAAGCAGTAAAAACATAATTCAAGAATCGGCCTGATCTTTTACTTGTTGCTTATTGCAGGAACTACATCTACAAAGCATAAGTCCGACCAAAGGGCAATCTCTCCGCGAAGCATAAGTCTGACCAAAGGGCAACCAATCTACGAAGCATAAGTCTGTCTAAAGGGCAACCAATCTACAAATCATAAGTCCGACCAAAGGGCAATCTATCCGCGAAGCATAAGTCCGACCAAAGGGCAACCAATCTACAAAGCATAAGTCCGACCAAGGGGCAACCAATTCACAAAGCATAAGTCCGACCAAGGGCCAATCTCTCTACAAAGCATAAGTCCGACCAAGGGGCAACCAATTCACAAAGCATAAGTCCGACCAAGGGCCAATCTCTCCACAAAGCATAAGTCCGACCAAGGGGCAACCAATCCACAAAGCATAAGTTCGACCAGGGGGCAATCTCTCCACAAAGCATAAGTCCGACTAAGGGGTAACCAATCCACTAAGCATAAGTCCGACCGAGGCATAACCAATCCATAAAGCATAAGTCCAACCAAAGAGAAAGCTCTCCCCGAAGCGTAAGTCTGACCAAGGGGTAACCAACTATAAAGCATAAGTCCGACCAAGGGGCAATCTCTCCACAAAGCATAAGTCCGACCAAAGGGCAACCAATCTACAAAGCATAAGTCCGACCAAAGGCCAACTAATCTACAATGCATGAGTCTGACCAAGGGGCAATCTCTCCGCAAGGATCAAGTCCGACCAAGAGGCATCCTTTTTGAAAAGCACAAGTCCGACCAAGGGGCAATCTCTCCTCGAATTATAAGTCTAACCAAAGGGCAACCAATCTACGAAGCATAAGTCCGACCAAAGGGCAACCAATCTATAAAGCATGAGTTCGACTAAGGGGCAATCTCTCCGCAAGGATCAAGTCTGACCAAGGGGCATCCTTTCCGCAAAGCACAAGTCTGACCAAGGGGTAAACCGGTCATCCATCAGGTATCATTCCTATCCCTTACTCTTTCGTGCGATCATACTAACATGTGGTAGTAGTGATCCCTCAAGGGGCAGCCTATAAGCACGGGATTTTGCACTCCCTCTCGCAAGACGATGATGACGTGTAGCCAATTTTAATGCCTCAAAATAGAAGTTCTCTTTAGAATTTTTATTACTAATATAATGTTCCTTGCGAACTTTATACTTGGTAGAATCTAGTTCAGTGTGGCCGATAACGCGTCCGGTAGGAGCTTAAACTGATGATTTACACCCAAATTAAAAAAACCTCTAGATACCCATTAAAATATCATTAAAATTCAAAATTCCCACTTTGACCCCTTTGACCCATGTTTAGCAGCTTTCCAGGCTTGTGGGCCCTTTGGTAGTCAGCTTTTTAAAAGCTGATGCCACTAGCGACATTGCCCCATGCCGCCGGTGGTATCATCCATGTCGCCGGCGGCATAGCCAAATTGGGCTCTATGAACAACTTTCTTCTTCCTCCTTGGGATAGTCTCTTTTTTGCCATATCAGTGAAAATGGCTGAAAGGTCTCGAAGACCACCCCAATTTGCCTATAAAAACACACCTTAGGTTTCAAAAAAGGGGGATTAATCTGAAATTAGAACCTACAAAATTCTAGAGTGAGAAACTAGTTCTAGTGAGATAAGAATTAGAAAAGGTAGGAAAAAGGATTTGAATCCATTTTCCTGGTTTTTCTTCTTTGAACTCTTTGATTGTGAGTTTAAAATCAGTTGACATTAGATTGAAATTAATTGTGAGTTTAAAATCAGTTGACATTAGATTAAAATCAATCTAAATAGGAATTTACAGACTCAAGTACCCAATTTACTACCAAATCATCATTACAAGCTCCCCGGAGGTGTTCCTTGGTTCATGAAGAGGTGGATTCACAACCCCAAGGTAAAAATCCTAAGTCTCAAAGTTCTTTGGCATTAATATTGCTGGTTTGTATTGATTCTTGCTGATTTGCGTTCTTTTTAGGCTTTTGGTCATTTTTCGACTGTTACCTGCTGCTGCTGCAAGAAATTGAAGTCGCTAGAGGTACGTGATGTCGCCGGCTGTATCACTCATGTCGCTAGAGACATCATTGATACCGCTAGTGACATCAAATTCCCTAGAGGCCTCACTTTCTTGTAGCACCCTTTCTTTATGGTACTTAAAAAACCATGCAACCTGCCTACAGACCGATGCCTCTAGCGACATCACTGATGTTACCGGTGTGAGCATGGGATTTTGCAGTCCCTCTCGCGAGACGATGATGACGTTCCCCTATTTTAATGCCTCATAAAAAAATTCTCTTTAGAATTTTTATTACCAATATAATATTCCTTGTGAATTTTATACTTGGTAGAATCCGATTCGGCATAGCCAATAACACGTTCGGTAGGAGCTTGAACCGACGATTTACACCCAAATTAAAAAATACCCATTAAAATATCATCAAAATTCAAAAAGATGCACCCACTTTTAGCGACTTTTTAGGCTTATGGGCCCGCTGGCAGTCAGCTTGCCGGAGGCTGATGCCACTGGCAGCATCAGCCAGGCCACCGGCGGCATGGCTCAAAATAGGCCCCTACACAAACAGCTTTTTTTACCACTTTTGGCAGAATTGGTCAAAAAGGTCTCGAAAACCACCCCATTTTGCGTATAAGAACACACCTTAGGCTTTGGGGAGGGAGGAGGAAAACCATCTGAAATTGGAGGAAGAATAATTGAGAGAAACTTGATTTTAGAGTAAGAAAATTGATTTTAGTGAGATAAGAATTAGAGAAGGTAGGAAAAAGGATTTTGATCCATTTTTCCTGGTTTTTCTTCTTTGAACTCTCTGATTGTGAGCTTAAAATCAGTAGGTCTTTAAGTTAAAATCAACTTAATATGATTTAGAGACCTAAAACTCTTAAATTTACTACTAAATCATCGTTACAAGCTCCCCGAAGGCGTTTCTTAGTTCACGAAGAGGTGGATTCATGACCCTGAGGTAAAAATACTGAGTCTTATAGCTCTTTGGCATTAATATTACTGATTTGTGCTAATTCTTGTTAATTTGTGTTCATTTTCAGGTTTTAGATCATTTTTGACTGTTGCCTGGTCACTGCGGATTCTATTAATTTTTAGTCCTTTTTCATTCATAATCTGAGTAGCCAACCTAAAGAATGATTCATATGTTTCATCTTTGCTTGAAAGCAAGACAATCCAAGTTAACCTGGTCAAATCATCTACAACCATAAGGGTGTACTACATTCCACCTAGACTTGTTGGCAAAACTAGCCCAAACAAATCCATGTGTAGAAGATCAAGAGGATGAGAAAAAGATATATCAACTAATGATTTAAAGGTCTTTCTAAATTGTTTCTCAAGTTGGCATGCTGAGCAGAGTCTATATTTTTCAAAGGCTAGATTAGGTAAACCTTTAACAAGTTCATTTTTGGCTAATTTGGATAGATTGGTCATATTGATATGTCCTAACCTTCTGTGCCATAGCCATGAATTTTCCTCCTTAGAAACTAAGCATATATCATTGGAGCCAGGGGATAAATCAATCATATAAATATTATTAATTCTAGGAGTATAAAGAATAGTTTGGTCAGAGTTATCATTAATAACTGAGTAGCCCGCTGAGTCAAAAATCACTTTCCTGCCTTTTTCACGGAGCTGATCAACGCTTAGCAAGTTGAACTTCAGGCCTTTCTCTAGAGACACATTTTCAATTGAAGGCTTGACTCCCATAGTGCCATTGCCAACAATCTTTCCCTTTTGGTTATCTCCAAAACTAACACTTCCATTCCTCTTTCGCTCCAATGTGATGAACTAATTTTCATCACCAATCATATGCCTCGAGCATCCACTATCCAAATAACACATTCTTCTATCATCATTGGATCTCAGGCTCACCTGCAAAACAATTAAGTTTTCTTAGGTACCAATGCCTTTTTCTGGCTGGGTCCTCCCTTGTTGGTGGTGTTAATCCTTGATCAGTCATACTTATTATAGTAACCATCTTTGTGTCTACACATGATTGTTACATGTCCTGATTTTCCATAAAAACTACAGGCGGCCTTACGAGTAGACCTGCCCACTTTACTCTTTTGAGAAACCTTCTTAGAGTGGTAAGTGTGGTTACTCTGAGTATTCCTATTTCGTTGAGGAGGGATCTGCACCTTTTTCAAAGCTATTAATTCAGTAGCTAACTCATCCATATGCTTAATGAGCTTGTTGTTATATCCATTATGGTACTTAGCTTTTTCCATAAGGTATAAGATGTCAAGTGAGGTAGAAGAATTGACATCTTCTAGATCATCACACCTCCCATGGAGTACTTTGATGTATTTGGCTGACTTCTTACTCGTATTAATAACATCATTAAGTACTACAGCAAGTTCATCTGAGGACAAAGGGGTTCATAATTTACCTCAATTCTCTTTCCTTTGTCTCTACTCTGATAAGTTGATTGATTAGTAGCAGAAGTAGATGGTTGGTCAGTTGACTCTAAGTTGGGTTGATCATCCTTTGCCATAAGACACACATTAGCTGAATCTTATACCTATTCATCTGATAAGGATGATGACTCTTGTTCAGAATCACTCTAAGTAGTAGTAAGAGCCTTCTTATCCCTTTTCTTTTTGAACCTGTTCTTCTTAGCTTTAGGACAACTAGACTGGATATGCCCTTTTCACCATATTCAAAGCACTTGATGTCTTTGTTATGCTCTTTGTTATATTCTTTGTGTGGTATATCATCTATTCCCTTCTTATACTTGGTAGACTTTCTAAATCTCTGAAAGTTCTTGTCTTTCTTCAAGAATCTGTTGAAATTCTTGGTCATCAGTGCTATTTCTTCCTTTCTATCCTCTGGATATTCTTCGTCTAAGGAATCCTTATCAGCCTTAAGAACAACAGCTCTGCTAGAACTTTCTCTTTCCTTATGCTTGAACTTCTTGGACTCATCTTCATATTGCTTCAGTGACATTTCATGAGTCAGCAAAGTTCCCATTAGCTCATCAAACTTATAAGTCTTCAGATCATGAGCTTCGTCAATAACACTCTTCTTTGCATCTCATTCCTGTATCAAGCTTCTCAAAATCTTCTTGATATTCTTTTCTTCAGTGAAGTTCTTCAAAGTCTTTTTAGCTCATTAAGCATATTTATGAATCTAGTGTTCATGTTAGATGTCCTCCTTGGGTTGCATATGAAACATCTCATAATCCTTTATAAGAATGTTGATCTTGGACTCCTTGACCTTGTCAGTACCTTCATAAGTCACTTCCAACTTCTTCTAGATCTCTAGAGTAGTTTCACACCCTAAAACACGATTAAACTCAGTTGTATCAAGAGCACAGTGAAGATAGTTGATAGCAGCTATATTTTCCTTCAATTTGGCCAAGTCTTGGTTGTCCCATTAATCAGAATACTTATCAACACGTACTCTATTCTTCACAATAGTAGGGACAAACGGCCCTTCAACAATAGCCATCAAAGCATACATATTTTAAGATTGGATGAAATTATTCATCTTATTCTTCCAGTAAGTATAATGCTCACCATTGAACATGGGAGGCCTGGTGGTTGACATGCCTCTAAGAAGAATGTAGGCTTGGGCCTTTCCACTAGATCCTCGTCCTTTGTACGAATCTTTAAATTGAGAACTAACTCTGATACCACTTATTGGTCCCTATGCATACACTTAGAGAGTCAGAGGGGGTTGAATGACTCATTAGAATAAAATAGGTAACTTTTTGCGATTAAATAAATTGCTCTGAGAAGGTCAGCGGGAAGAATAGAGTCTGAGTAAAGCTTCAACAATAAAGTAAAGAACATAGAGATTTTATACTGGTTTGGCAACCTGTGCTTACATCCAGTCCTAAGAGAGTGTCTTAGCTTTAATCCACTAATCTCAAATCCTTTACCCTAGGCAGAGAAGCCTTTCACAAAGTGTCCCAATTATAACTGAGTACCATCCTTACTATAATCACTCACCCGCTGAGTAGAATACCCTCTTCTACCAGTAACTCAACATAGTCTAGACAAGAGTTAGATTCAACTTATAGAAATGTTGATCTAGTTACACCAATCTGATATTTCAGTTTAAATGATCTATACTAATCTCTCTTATTTCAAAGCATATTCTTACTGAGTAGTTGCTTTCTTGAATGAACTTCTTTAAAGCTTGGAAATTGACAAAGTTTTGCTTCTTAGAAATTCAAGTGTATTCACTAGTTCTAACGCTTGCCTTCTTGCTACTTTTATAGTTGAAATTAAGAATGTAGTCGTTGAACTTTAGCATCTTCTGTAATTTGATAGCTCAGCTATTCATCCGTTGCCTCTGTAAATTGATCCGTTGGGAGATAGAATCACACCTTTGTGAAATAGAATTCAATCCATTAGAGACAGATTGAATTAGAGCTTTAAATTTGAATATTTTATTGCTTGATGCCAGTCTTCTGTTAGAGGGAACTTGCTCTGACTTGCTACGTGTCATCGTCCCATTCCTTCTGGTAATTTGACATTATTGCAGAGTCACACACTCGCAGGAGATACGTGCTGCAACAATCCAATTTGACTTTGTCTTCGTGCAGCTTTTCTCCAGACAACATTTGTCTTCATCTATACTGAGCTTTTGTCTTTATCGCATCATTAATTATTTTTTGTCTTTTGGATGATGCCTATCATTAATGTATGTAAAAGTAAAAGGACAAAAAGTAAGATTCCATTTTTCCTTAAATGGAATGGAAACCATTTCTGGAAAATGAAGCAACTCAGCGAAATGAATAATTAAATAACATAGCTGAAACACAATCTAAATATCGAGCGCTGAGTGAACAGTGTTTAGTTAGCTACTAACTACACAGGTCAGCTCAAAACAACTCATAGTTAAAACTAAATAGCTAGGTCAGTGAAACTTGAAATTCTACCCACGAATTCAATAACTCACATATAACTCATGGACTATTTATTTTAACATCATTATTGATTTAATTAACTCAAACTTAACTTAATTAGTATGATCATAACTTAAGCACTACTGAGTCATCCACTAAGACACCTTAACCTTGTGCTTGGTTCAATAGGAACATATGAAATGGCATTATTTTAGGAAAAAAACATATAATGGACCGAAACCCATAGAGAATTTCTTTCAAAACTCCAGCCCACAACTTTTTTAACCAAAATATGAGATTGGAATCTAATTTCATACGTTCCTTCACATCCAACAACACATTTCACATTCTTCTTCAAACTAGTAATGTTCTATTTAACCACACATGGTATAAACCTAGTGTAATGCTGGTATAAATGTATTTTTTGTTTGATTAAGATTATGTTTAATCACACCTATTATAAACATGGTGTAATGTTGATACAAAATTATTTTTGTCTGACTTCTTTCATAAATAGATGCTTATGTTTGATTTTATTTTTCACAATTGGTATAATACTGGTATAAAGTTGTTCTTGTTTGATTTCTTTCATAAAATGGATGATTATGGTTTTGGTTCTTCACACCTGGTATAATGTTGATATAACTGTGAATTTTGTTTGATTTATTTCATTAAATACATGCTTATATATGTTTGGTTTTATTTTTCACACCTAGTATAATGTTGGTATTAAGTGGTTTTTATTTGATTTCTTTCATAAAATATATGGTTTTGGTTTTGGTTTTGGTTCTTCACACCTAGTATAAACCAGGTATAATGTTGGTATAAAGTTATTATTGTTTGATTTCTTTCATAAAATAGATGCTTATGTTTAGTTTTGTTTTTCACACCTAATATAGTGCCGATATAAAATGGTTTTTGTTTGATTTCTTTCATAAATTATATGTTTATGGTTTTGGTTCTTCACACTTACTATAATGCTAGTATATAGTAGTTTCTTTTATTTCTTTCATAAAATAGAAGCTTAAGGTTTTTGTTCTTCACACCTGGTACAATGCCGGTATAAATTTGATTCTTGTTTGATTTCTTTCATAAATAGATGCTTCTTTTTAGTTTTATTTTTCAAACTTGATATAATGCTCGTATAAAATGGTTTTGTTTGATTTCTTTCATAAAACAAATGCTCATGGTTTTTGTTCTTCACACTGTTGGAAAACAATGATCCAGAATCTCATAAAACTAAATATCCGGATCAGGTTTGAAAGAAACAAAAACTTAAATAAAGTATCTCCTAAATCCAAATGGAAGCATCCGGTTGAGATCCAGACACAAGGATATCCATTGAAGACTACAATTACCTAAGCATATATTGGAATCATTGGGTTTAATTTTGGAAGGGAAACAAACTTTAAAGCCTCCAAGACTAGCATCTGGAAGAACTAATTGCACTCACTCTGAAAGAAGACAGATCTGAAGACATTGAGTCTGAAAGCATTCGGAAGACTCAGATATCAAGACTATGGGAAAAGTTTCAAAGATAACTTTTCCCTGCACCTTTTGGTCTACAAAGTCAAAGATACTTTCCCTTGAGCAAGACAAAAGATACAGCTCGCACTTTTTAGAAAAAGGACAAATACACTCACACCGGACAGAAAAAGTTAACAACCTTTTTCACCTGGACCAATAAGGAGGCGCATGGAGCTCACACCAAAATGCTAATGGCAGTTGGTGTGACACTAAAAAATAAGGAAAACGATCACGGACATCTTTTCAGCCTCAATCTCAAGGATTGAAACGAGTCAAATTACTGTCTAACGGATTGATTAACGGCTCTGGAAGCGACACATTTCACCTGATCAATGATGAAGATAAATTACAGCTTACCAACCTACAACGGCTACATTTATGATGAAAGCCTATAAAAGGGAAGCTTCACAAGTTGAGAAGGTGCTGATTGATTTCACAAAAAGTATATACAAGAGAACTTGCTAGAGAACAATCAGATTCACAAATCCTTCCAAAAACCAAGTCATTCAAAATCAGTTTGTAAGGATTCCTAAGTGAGCTATAAACTTAAGGAAGTCCAAAACCAAAACCTTTGTTAAAAACAAAGTGTGAAAGATCTCCTACATAGGTGAGTAGTGAGATTGGGATATAGCTTGAAGTAGGTGCTTTGAGTGGGATCTTCCTGTAGGACTCAGCTTAGATTCAAGGTAGAAGTCTAAGTGGTATATCCTACTCAAGACAAAATGGCTCAGCTAGGAGTTCGTGCTTCTAGTGGTAGATCTTACACCCGTAAGGGGGTACCATCCGGAGACAAACTGTAAGGCTTGATTTCTGCCAGTTGGAAAGAAATCACACTAGTGGAAAAGCTTAAAGGAAGCAACCTTTGGGTACTAGACGTAGGCAGGGATGAACCTGTATAAATTATCATGTTTGATTTTCTTTTTCTCTTTGTTTATATTTGCATCATATTTCATATTTGCAGCATCCGGATTCATAACATCCGGAAGCCATCAAACACACTACATAAGACTTTTTAAAGTCTATTAATTCCGTAAAAAAGGATCATTCACCCCCATCTGACTTCATATAGACCCTCACAGGGACCAATAAGTGGTATCAGAGTGAGTGCTCAAACTAGAGATCTAACCATCTCGAGCTAAAGGTCCATATATTTTGATTTAAGAATCAAAATGAGTTTCTAAAACTCACAGCTCCTTTTGAAGGGTATGTCTATTACCTATCCTCCACTCTTCAGTGGTTAACACTACATGTTCTGGAAAGATTGGATGAAGAATTTCATTCAGGCTCAAAGCATAATGGCATGGATGGACATTAAAGATCGCCCATATGAGCCTACGCATGAAGTAGATGGTTTAACCACCCACGAGCCCTCAAGTTTATGGGATGAAAATGATTATAAAAGATTGCGTGAAAATACAAATGCTATTAACATGCTTCATTGTGCTCTTAGTGCAACAGAATTTGACAGGATATCTGGATGTGAGAATGCATAAGAGCTCTAGCAGAAATTGGAAATCGCCTATAAAGGAACCAATAAAGTAAGAGAGGCCAAGTTTGATCTACTCCAGCAGAAACTTGAAACCTTTAAGATGGAGCTAAAAGAATCTATGAGCAGTATGAACACTAGATAAACAAATCCAGTGAATGAAATGAAGAGGCTTGGAAAAGAAATTCCTGAAGTGGATATGGTTAAGAAAATACTCTAGAGTCTCACCAAGGAGTGGGATAACAAGAAGACTGCCATTGAGGAAGCTCATGACCTAAACTTTTATAGTTATGATGAGGTTATTGGCAATCTCTTGACTCAAGAGCTATCTCTAGAGAGATATAATCAATAAGAGAAGAAGTCTAAAGAGAAGAAGAAAGCTATTGCACTTAAGACAGAATCCACCGGATCAGCTTCATTCGGAGAAGAAGAGCAAGTCACTGAGTCTCTAAGTACCAAGGAGCAACTAGTTATATTAACTAGATAGCTCAATAGGTTCATACAAAAGAAAGAAAGGAGGAAGTCCAGAAAATATAAATCCTGAAGACCAAGGGAAGGCACATCCAAAAGAGATAGGCCTAGAAAGAATCAGGATGAAAAGAAGGATCTGGAAAAAGAAGCTGCCTATTTTGAATGTGGGGAGAAAGGCCACTTCAAAACAAAATGCCCTAAGCTTAAGAGAAATAAGAAGCACAAGAAGAAGGCAATGGTGGCTACCTAAAGCAACAGTGAGGAAAGTAGCAGCTCATCTTCAACAAAAGAAGAAGAGATTGCCAACTATGCATTCATGGCTCTAACTAATCTGGAAGCGCGTAATCCGGAAAGAATGTATCTAAGCAAGATACAATACAAATCAAAGAATCAAAATTAGAAACAGCAAACACTAAGGTATGCCTTAGATCCACAGTAGATCAACACACTTGGTATATTGATAGTGGATGCTCAAGGCACATGATATGTGATGAGAAGGCCATCATCATATTGACCCAGAAGAAGGGAGGCAAAGTAAGCTTTGAAGACAATTAACAAGGACAGATTATTAGACATGGAACCATTGGATCTCAACTAAAAATAGAAGATGTCTCACTGGTTGATGGACTGAAGTTCAACTTACTAAGTGTAGCCCAACTCTGTGACAAAGGAAGAAAAGTCACATTTGATTCCGGAGGTTGCTCAGTCTATGATAGTAAGTTTAATCAACTCATTCGTTGTGCACCTAGAGTAAATAATGTCTACTCTGTTGACATTAAAAATGAGAAAAAGAATATCTGCTTGGTGTCTAAAGAAGAAGAATCATGGCTATGGCACCGGAGGTTAGGACATGTTAGCATGAACCTCCTAACCAAACTAGCAAAAAAGGAATTGGTGGTGGGTTTGCCTAAGGTTGCTTTTAATAAGGATCATTTATGCACTGCATGTCAATTAGGTAAACAGCATAAGAAAAGTTTCCCTTCCATCTCCTGCATTCCTTCCAAAAGAGTACTTGAGTTCTTACACATTGATCTCTTTGGTCCAATTAAACCATTGAGTTTAGGTAGAAGAGGATACACCATGGTCATTGTGGATGATTATTCTCAATATACCTGGGTTCTCTTGCTAGCAAGCAAAGATGAAGCCTTTGAACAATTCTCAAAAACATTCATCCGGATAGAAGTAGAACAGGGCATAAACATTGCATGCATCCGAAGTGATAATGGTGATGAGTTCAAAAATAAGCATTTTGCTGAATTATGTGACTCCAAGGGCATTGGACATAACTTCTCTGCCCTCACACCGCTCAACAAAATGGAGTTGTTAAGAGAAAGAATAGGACAATGCTAAATGAAAATTGTTTGCCAAAATATTTTTGGGGTGAGGCCGTAAATATAGCATGCTATATTTTTAAATAGAGCTCTCATTACAAAGACCTTAGAAAAGACCCTCTATGAAATCTGGAAGGGAAGATAACCCAAAATTGGGTAGTTTAAGGCATTTGGATGTAAATGCTATATCCTAAATGACACAGAGCAACTAAAAAAATTTGATCCTAAATCTGATGAAGCAATTTTCCTTGGCTACTCAACACATAGTAAGGCTTACAGAGTCTTCAACAAACAAATTGTGGTAGAGTCTATACATGTAGATTTCAATGAGATTAACCATACAGGTAAGAGAACTTCCACTCAGGAAGATCCAATTTCGAAAGCTGAAAAATTTGGAGAAAAGAAGGAAGCAGAAATTCCCGATTCATTCTAAATCAAGAAATACAAAGAAGAAGATGAAGGAATATCATTAAATCCAGAAGTATAATAAGTTAATCTCAACCAACAAGAGATTGACTTCACTGAAGGCTAAGAAGAAGTAGTTGAGACAGAGGTGGAACAAGCTCCAATCCAGCATGAAGGCTTACAAAGGGAAATCCGGACTCACAGAAATCATCCGGTAGAAGCTATTTTGGATAATGTCTAAAATGCAATCAGAATTAGAGGACAACTCAATAGAATGATGAGCCATGCTGCCTTTGGCTCTCTTAGAGATCCAAAGAAATTTCAAGATGCTGAAGGAGATGAAAGTTGGATGATGGCAATGCAAGAAGAACTAGATCAATTCACCAGGAATGATGTGTGGGATCTAGTGGCACCCCCAAAGGGAAAATCAATCATAGGCACCAAATGGGTATTCCGGAACAAGCTAGATGAATCCGGAGTAGTGGTAAGGAATAAAGCAAGTTTGGTTGCCCAAGGCTATAATCAATAGGAAGGGATTGATTTTGAAGAAACATTTGCCCCTGTAGCAAGACTGGAGGCAATCAGGATTTTATGTGCTTTTGCATCATTCATCGAATTCACATTGTTCCAAATGGATGTCAAAAATACATTTCTCAATGGAGTTATCCAGGAAAAAGTCTATGTAAAGCAGCCACCTGGATTTGAAGATTCAAAGCATCTGGATCATGTCTACAAGTTAAAGAAGGCTCTCTATGGATTAAAGCAAGCACCTAGGGCTTTGTATGAGAGACTCATAACCTTTCTCATATCTAGAGGATATATCCGGGGCAAAGAAGACACAGCCCTCTTTGTCAAGAAAAAGAAGAATGATATTATTCTAGTCCAAATTTATATAGATGATATCATATTTGGGGCAATGGATGAAAGGATGTGTGAAGAATTCAGTTCTCAAATGTAGAAATAATTTGAGATGTCCATGATGGGAGAACTTAATTTCTTCCTTGGTTTACAAATCAAGCAAAGTTCAGATGGGATTTTTGCTAACCAGTCAAAGTATACCAAGGAGATCTTGAAGAAGTCTGAAATGGACAAGAGAAAGCTAATGTCTACTCCAATGGGATCAGATACAGTCCTATCCAAGGATTGTCAAGGATGTTGATTAAAAGCTCTATAGAGGAATGATTGGTTCACTTCTGTAGTTGACAACAAGCAGGCATGACATACATTATGCAGTCTATTACTGTGCAAGGTACCAAGCCATTCCTGAGGATTCTCATCTCAAGGCAATTAAGAGGATTCTTAGATATCTCCTAGGAACCACTGAAGTTGGGCTATGGTATCCTAGTAATGGAGATTTCACACTCCAAGGCTTCACCGATGTAGATTATGGCAGAGAAACTCTTGAAAGGAAGAGTACATCTGGAGGTTGCCATTTCCGTGGAAATTGCCTAGTTTTATGGTACAGCAAGAAGCAAACTTCAGTTGCCTTATCTACTATAGAAGCCGAATATATGGCAGCTAGAAGTTGTGTGGCTTAACTCCTTTGGATCAAGCAACAACTAGAAGATTATAGAGTTTAATCTGGTTGTGTGGATGTTATGTGTGATAACAAAAGTCCTATTGATGTGTCAAAGAATCCAGTACTCTACAGCAGGATGAAGCATGTCAACATCAGGCATCATTTCATCCGAGATCATGCGATGAAAAAGGATGTTGCTTTGGTATACATTCCAACTATGAGCAAAGAGCATACATCTTTACTAAGCCATTGAGTAAGGATCAATTTGGCAAGCTCAAGGAGTCAATTGGGATGTCAAATCCAATTTGAAGAAAATCCGAAAGACAGTCCAAAGTTAGTTTGAATTCCTGGCAAGATAAGGAATCCGGAAGAGAAGAAGATTTGAAGAAAACTCCTCTCCGGATGGAATATTGCCATATCAACAGACAAAACAGGACACATGGCAGTAAAGGCGCTTATTGGGTGTTACACGCGCGGTAAATTGAACAGTTAGTTTTTAAAATAAACCGTTCCCATTTTCAAGTTAAACTGAATTTACCTCTCTCCCAAAAATTTGATTGTCGTGTCATCAATCCTGTTAAAATTAACGACATTTGGATTACCAAAATACCCTCACCTAAAAACTCTATAAACACTTCAAATTTTCTCTTCTTCCTCACGCGAGTAACTTATCTATTGTTACTCTGCTAAAATCAAATCACAAACCCTAAATTCCTTCGAACTCTCTCAAATGGCTGTTATTATGACAAGCAAAGGACCCAAAATGCTTCCCATCGAAAATATCTTTGCAGGGCTTGATCTAAAAGATAAAGATTTCAACCCCTCAAACTGAAAACCAATGACTCCGTTATCCCCACTAACTTTTTGGGAGATAATTTCATGTTTGAAATAGACCCCTACTCCAAATTGATTGAGGATGAATACTTGACTAATTTCCTCAAGAACAACTATCTAACCTACCCGAAATTGGTTAAGGAGTTCTATAACAATCTCAAAGCCCACTCCTTCCACGACGCTTTGAGAACTCAGGTCCAGGGAAAGGTGATTTTGATTACCCCAGAATTTTTTGAAGAATTCTTGAATATGAAGAATGATGGGGTCCAACTGAGAATTGACGAAGATGAGCAAAAAGTCAAGTATAAACCAAAGATATGGCTGCATCCCAATTATTTTGGGGACAAGTGTTCAACTTACTTCTCGGAAGTGCCAAGATTCCTTCAACACGCACTTGCCAAATTGGTGCTCTTCGGAAAGGACTCTCTCTACAGTGACATCCTTCTAACATTGTGTTCCACAGCACTGGGTGAAGAGCAAAGTAGTCAATATGCCAGTTCTGATCATCCACTATATGAGGTAGCATATGAATTCTCATGGTACCCTTATCACTCGGATACTAAGAGTAAATGAAGTAAATTTAACCGGATTCCAGGCTATGAACGATAAAGAAATCCTGGAGAAAAACTTCAGGAAATTGAGTTTCAAGGAAATTTAGAATGAGGAAAAAGCCAAGAAGCTCCGAGATGATAAGAAAAATAGGGCTAGAAAAGTAGTACATCCAGTAGAAGCTCCGGTTCCCAAGAAAGCAAGAACTACTAAGCCAAAGGCATAGAAGAAGCCTGCCTTAGTTCCTGCTAGGGAAGTTACTAAGGATACTTTATCCTTAACCCAACTATTAGCCAAATCTCCAAAGAAGCCTAAGTCTCGAGGAAGACTAATTAAGGCAGCTGATAAGGTGAAGAAGCCATTCTGTGACCTGGAGGCAACAGAATCTATTATAATGGCTACTGCTACAATTAGAGAGGGATACAAGAAAGGGCAAAAAAGAAAGTTAACAGATATGCTAATAGAGGAGCATGAGTCTGATGAGGAAGAAACAGCAATTCACCCAGAGCTTTTGATAAGGCTGTGAAGGCCCAAGCAACTCAAAAACATCAGAAAAAGAAGGCTAAGAAGCTTGCAGGCATAATCATTGATGAAGAAGCTGCTAACAGAGTGGTACTGGAAGAATTGGTTAAGGCCAAAGTTATTAAGGGCAAGCATATGCCCTGATCCACTGAAGAAATTAATCCAAAAGACCCACAGTATGATACAATAAGGGAGGCTATAAAGGAAAATGACAGGATCAACAAAGAAACCATAGAAGGACCCAGGGGCTCTTCCAGTGTTCAACACATACTTATTGATCCAGTGGATATGAAAGCTATAGCCCGAGAACCAAAAGCTGATAATTTTCCCTTTCTACCTAGATCAGGACCCCTTCTAGATAATTTACTAAATGAAGTAAGTCCTGTAAAGGCACAAGGAGAGGGCATTGAGGACATTATCAATGCGCCTAGAGGAGAAACTAAAAGTCCTGAAAAGGCATTTGTAGAGGTGACAGAGGACATTTCCTGTCATCCGGGGGTTGTTGAAGTTAAGGAAGGAAGAGAAAATGTACTGGGAACTGACAGTTAGATTGAACATGCATAATAGGTATGGCAAAAATTTAAAATTTTGTCCCTATCTCCAGAAACTCCTGTTAATTGCATATAAATTAAATAAAGCCTTAACTAAATAATTCTCTAACTCGGTTAGCATGCAAAGGGCTAGGCATACCGTAATTCTAAATTATATCCTAGCATGTATATTTTATGCTAAGCATGTTATAACTCTAAGCTATAACCTAAGCATGTTATAGCTCTAAGCTATAACCAAAGCATGTTATAATTCTAAGCTATAACATAAGCATAAAATAAACTAAGCATGCAAAACAACCTAAGCATATTATTAAGTCTAAAAATGCTTTAAAAAATACCTAATAATAAAAGAGAAAGAAAGAAAACTTACCAGTTGAATCTTTAGCAGAACCCTCTTGCACAAGCCTTCAAGAGTAGGATAGCCTCTATGAGTATCCACACAAACCCCATCAACCAAAACCTCTCTGGGAGGAAGAACTAAGAAGCCTCGAGTAGTTTCTAGACCACTCCAGAAGCCTCATCCGAAAATATAAACTAGAGGGGCCCGAAAAAATTCAGGCTCTTTAAAAAGAACTTGCTCAATACCTGAGAGATTTATCTTTCCTAATCTCGATTAGGATTTAAACTTTGAGCTGAAGGTGCAATTTGAAAAGAGCATGGGAGAGCCTATATATAGGCTTGGGGGAGCAAAAATGCTCCCCCTATATCCCACGTGGGTTATGCCCGTGGGTTATGCCCGTGCTTTACAATGACCCGCGGGCATAGGCCACTTGCACACAGCCTGCAATGCATGTTATATGTAGTAAGCCTTGCAGCGAGTTAGGCCTCGCAGCGCACCCTGATGGGCTGCGGCGAGCAATGCCTATCATTGCTCGCGCACCTTTTGGTGCACTCCCGCGCACCTGAGCCTGTACAAAATACTTTTATACTCTCGGTCCAATTTAACTCGGCCTGGTAAAATTCCCTTTTTAACCCTTTTCAAATAAATATTTATTTTTTGACCCTAATAAATTAGTTACCGGTCAAAGATAAATTCCTTGGCTTATAAAATTGATATAATCAATCTAGCCAATTTATTTATGACCCTAATTAAATTAGTCACATGTCAAAAATAAATCCTTGGTCCAACCAAATAATAATCTAATTATTATCATGTTATGTTTTCGTAATAGAATAATTCTACTAGTTCTTTACTTAGTCCGATGAAGGTCCCATGTGTGTGACCTTATAGGATCCCGAAGTATTGAGCTGTTAAGGCTTAACCAATCCTTGTTCTAATGAAACCATTGGCTCGAGGTTCTAGACCGTGAATAGAACCCGATTACCTTAAATGACTGTAGTACGCCTCTAGCAAGGTTTTACCATCCCCCATTACTTGGAACGTCATTTATGCTTATGACTTAATCCCGATTAATGCAATAGTTATCCAGTGCGATAAATTCCTTCTATTCTTTAATATTAGTATGATCTAGTTTGTAGGGTTCAGTTAAAGTGTTAACCCACTAATAGCGAGGTTGCTCCAAGCTATCCCAGTAGTTCACTTGTTACTGAAGTATATTGCCTTTTACCATAGTGTGTTTAACTAGGGACCATTTCTATCAAACACATACTCTGATCAAAGGTTTATGGCAATCATCACTTCAACAAATGGCTCGGTACAAGTCCTTAATATATCTAAAGCGATGGCTTCTTTCTGACTACTTAGCTTACCAACGTGCTATCATCACTAGACCCGTAACACCCTAAATTAATAAGTGCATAGTAATGACTCAATGTATAGCAATAGTACCACATAAGATAACTAGTATCTCAAGTATGAGGACATTCGCAAAGCTTATTGCATAAAGATAAACACTAACACATTGATATATATACCAAGTGTTTATCTTACTGCGGTCTCCAATATGTCTCTCAGATATATCCATGTGTCAAACTTAAGGCACCACCTTCAGTCCTTAGGAGATTAACTGTTTGGGCCCTTTCTAAGAAAGTTGACCACATGCTAGTCTTTCCGCTTAATCAATATCCTTTCTTGATGAAACTATGACTAGGATAGTATAAACATAATCATAATTGCACATGAAGCAGGTTTCACTAAATATAGTCCAACTATAATTTCTTTGACTTCATACTATGATACGTCAAGGACTTTTGCATACATACATCAATGAATATATTTAACCAGCTATAATATATACAAACACATTGATATAAACAAAAGATTAAATGCCTTTATTGATTAAACAAATTATTCGTTCTATTATATAATTAAGATATATCGCCCCAATTGCCTTAAAGGCATACATCATATCCAACAAACTCCGACTTGCACTAAGGCCAATTAGCCATATTTCTTAATCCATATGCTTTAACATGCTGGTCATGCTCGACTTGAGTCAATGACTTTATCAGACCATCCCCGAGGTTCTGATCAGTGGGTACATAATCTAATCTAATTATCTTAGCATCAACAATCTCCCTGATTATATGATACTTTCTAGATACATGTCTGTTTTTCTGATGAGACCGTAGTTCCTTTGCTTGAGCTATGGCACCATTGTTATCACAATACAAAGTAATTGGATCAACAGCCTCAGGCACCACACCGAGATCACCAATAAATCCCTTTAACCAGACAGCTTCTTTTGCCGCTTTTTATGCAGCAATGTATTCAGATTCCATAATTGAATCAGCAGTAGTTTCTTACTTGGAACTCTTCCAGCATACCGCCCCTCCATTTAACACACATATAAAACCTGACTAAGACTTATAGTCATCCTTATTAGATTGAAAACTCGCATCAGTGTAACCTCTAATTATGAGGTCACCTTCTCCATATATCAAGAACTCATCCTCAGTCCTTCTCAAGTACTTAAGAATTGCCTTGAAGGCCATTTAGTGCTTTTCGCCTGGATGTGACTAATATTTGCTCGTGAAGCTCAAAGCCTAAGAGAAATCTGGCTTAGTATATATCATAGCATACATGATGGATCCTAACATGGATGCATAGGATATATCCTTCATGTTCATTCTCTCCTAAGCTGTCTTCGGACACTCAGCCATAGATAGTTTAATCCCCTTTGTCATCCGGAGATAACCTTTCTTAGAATGCTCATTCAATACCTTGTCTATATATGTACTTTGAGAAAGACCTAACAACTTCTTTGATCTATCCCTATAGATCTTTATACCTAGTATAAATTCTGCTTCACCAAGGTCTTTCATGGAGAATTTTCTTGACAACCATACTTTAACATTTTGAAGTAGAGAAATATTATTTCCTATTAGTAGAATGTCATCAATATATAATACTAAGAAAACGACTGCACTCCTACCAACCTTCTTGTAAACACAAGGCTCATTACATTTGGATGGAAATCCAGTTCACAGATTGTCTGATCAAACCTTATATTCCAACTCCTGGATGCCTTCTTAAGTCCATAAATAGATCTTTGTAGCTTGCATACCTTTGAGCCATTCTAAGATGTAAAACCATTAGGTTGTATCATATACACATCCCGGTCTAAATCCCCATTCAGGAATGCTACTTTAACATCCATCTGCCAGATCTCATAATCGTAATGAGCAGCAGTGGCGAGGAGTATCCTTATAGATTTAAGCATGGCTACCGGTGAGAAAGTTTCATCATAGTCGATACCTTCATGTTGATTATAACCTTTCGCAACCAACCTTGCTTTATACGTAATTATATTACCATCCATGTCAGTCTTCTTCTTAAAGACCCATTTGCACCTAATTAGTCTAACTTCTTGCAGTGCATCAACCAAATTCCAAACTTGGTTCTCATACATGGAATCCATTTCTGATTTTATACTTTTAGCCATTTACCAGAATCTGAGCTTTTCATTGCCTCATCATATGTCCTTGGTTCATCATCCTCCATGAGATATATCATTAGTGATGATAAACCCATATCTATCGGGACCCTTATGAATACGACCTGATCTTTGTAATGATTGTGTTTTGACAGGTTATTCTTGGATCACACTTTCTTGTGTATCTAGAACGGGGTCAATTAGTTGATTGTTTGTTTCTTTCTCTTGAACCTCTAGTTCAATATTGCTCCCACTGACTTTTGCAAGTAAGTGTTCCTTTTCCAAAAAGTGATTATTCCAAGACACAAATACCTTTTATGCTTCGGGTTGGTAAAATAGATATCCAATAGTTTCCTTTGGATATCTAATGAACAGACACTTGTCAGATTTGGCATTTAGCTTGTCTGACGCTATCCTCTTTACCATAGCAGGACAGCCCCATACTCTTAAGTGACTTAGAGATGGCTTTTAATTACACCATCTTTCATAAGCTGAAAAATCAACTGATTTATAGGGCACTCTATTTAATACATAAACTGTGCTCTCCAGTGCATATCCCCAAAGGGATTTACTAATATCTGCATGGCTCATCATGGACCGAACTATATCTAATAAATTCTTATTCCTCTTTTCTGACACTCTATTGTGTTGGGGCGTATAAGGAGGGGTCCACTAGGGAACTATCCCGTTTTCCTTTAAATAATCCTGAAACTCCTGACTTAAGTATTCTCCACCTCGATCTGATCGAAGTGTTTTAATACTTTTCTTAAGGTGTTTCTCTACTTCAGCTCTAAATATATTGAACTTTTCAAAACTTTTAGACTTGTGCTTCATTAAGTACAAATAACCGTATCATTAATAATCATCAATGAAGGTTATAAAGTAGGAGTATCCTCCTAGTGCCTGAACACTCATTGGACTACACACATCAGTATGTATAAGCTTCATTGTACTTGTGGCCATTCACCCTTTCCTTGAAAGGGTAACTTTGTCATTTTTCCTCTTAAACAAGGTTCGCAATCACCATAAGACTCCAAGTCTATTGGGCCCAAGTCTCCACGCTTATACAACTTGGTTAAGCGAGCTTTATTTATATGGCCTAAATGACAATGCCATAAGTAGAAGGAATTCTCATTAGCTAATTTAACTTTTCTTCACATTGTTTATATTGAAAACTTCTGTTTTAGTATCAAGAACATAAATGCCACCTTTCAACATTCCATAACCATAAAGAACATTATTTAAATGAATCTGACAATTATTATTTGAAAATAAAATCTCAAATTCTCCTGCTGCTAAACATGCAACAAATACAATATTCTTAGTAACACTTGGAATGTAGTAACAAGTATTCAAAACTAAAACAAGTCCACTTGGAAAAATAAGACTAAAGCTTCATACGGCTAATGCAGCAACTCTGGCTCTATTTCCCATACTTAGGTCCATCTCCTCTTTTGCAAGTTTTCTATTGTTCTTTAGTGCCTGTACAAAAGTACAGATATGAGAACCACAACAAGTATCTAATACCCAAGTGGATTCACGCGAAAAAGTAGCAAAATTTTCAATTACAAACATACCTGAAGTAGAGGCCTCTGTGGGCTTCTTCTTTAAATGCTTAAGAGTAGGAGCTTTGTAATCCCTCTTCCAATGTCCCAGTTCCCCACATTGGAAGTAAATATACTTAGATACCTTCTTTTCTTTCTTCTTCTTACTGATTCTTTTCTTAGCACCCAGAGCCTGCTTCTTCTTCTTAGAAGCCTTGCCTTTCTCAACAAACAGTAGGGTTTTTTTTATCTTTCTTGATCTGAGGTTCTACTATTTTCATCATGTTGATTAATTCAGGGATAGTAGAATTAATCTTATTCGTGTAATAGTTAGTCATAAAGCCTAAGTAACTATTTGTCAAGGACATCAACTCTAGGTCAATGCTCACATCATGATTCATCTCGAATCCCAATCGATTCAATTTCTCAAGGTATCCTAAGAGTTTTAGTACATGCTGTAAGACAGAGGTGCCCACTGCATCTTGGTTTTGAAAAGGAGCTTGGAGGTCTCATACCCCTCTATCCTTTCCCGCTCCGAAAAGAGCTCTTCAAGATGGAGAACCATGTCCTCTAAGGGAATGTTCTCATGTTGTTTCTAAAGCTCAAGATTCATGGACGCTAACATGATACACATGGCAGTCTCACGATCTTTCATGTACTTTAACCAGGCCTCATGCTCCACATGATCCTCAATATCAGGTTCAACAGGGAAAATTTCACTTAGAATATAGGCAGTTCCCTCGGATCTGAGAACTATTCTCATAGCTCGGAACCAATCAGAAAAGTTTGAGCCCTTCAATTTGGTGTCAAGCAACATACGGAGATTAACATTGGAAGTCATTTTTAGCCTAAGATATAAGAAAAGAAAAAGAGTTTAGATATTAGTTTAAGTACATGCATTTAATATAAGGTCTTTTAATTAAATAAATTTGTCCTACTATTTTCTTCGAAATTTACAATAGCCCATTCTATTGAATTTGGGAATTTTAGCCCAGCTAAATTTCCTAGTAGGTAGCATCTATAACTAGTCTATTAGAACCCCCAATTTTATGAGTCAAGTCGTATTAGTAAGTTATAGTTGGAATCCCATTCCATTTACATCCCATGCAATTGCTAAAACATTCAAGTTCCCTAATCCCAAGGGATGTGTACTCTTATATTAACATCTCCTTGATATGTCTCAGATCTGGGTCTAGCCCCCAATTTTATGGTGGACTACCCCAGTTTTGTTAAGACAGACCCTATCCCAAAATTTATAACCAATCAATGTGGACTAGAAGGAACGCTTTGCATAGCACTTTGATAGCCTAAAGAGACCGTATTATAAATTTAAGGAAGACTATAACTTGCCTCAATATATTTACTTTGGGATTTTATTGGTGTTAAACGTCTCACCTAATCTAGGATTTTATCAGATGGACATATTTATAATAATTTACATTAATTCGGGGAATTTTAGAATTAATTTATAAGGTCCAACCTCAGGGAGTTCAAGCTCTTTATTATAATTATTCCATCAACCTAGATTATATGCAAAATAATTAACACTTTTATTTGTTAAATTTATATTGCATTTCCTTTAAGCTTTTATTCAATAAATTTAATTTTTACTTTGTTATAGAAATATATATAAGCACCATCTTATATACTAGAAATAAATTAGTCCATATTAATCCCTCGGTTGGTCAATTCAAGTTGCACCGAATAGGCTCCCAGGTAGGAGAGATGCCCTTAGAGTGAGTACACACCAAGTCCAATCCTTAGCCAGAACAAATACGGGCATAAACTTCAAAACCAATGGATTCTCCTAGACTAATAATTTCGTTCTTCCCATTCATGTAAATTAGAAACATCTATAACCCATGTAATTTAAATAAATTATTGAAACTTATATAATTTGAGTAAGTTGAGGAGGCTTAAACAAAATTATTCATAACCATTTTCTAACCTTGAAATGAAAGGCACAAGTTCATATGAATTGTTCCAAACAATTAAATAAACGGATCAGTTCAAATAGAAAATAATATTCAGTTTGCTTCTCTAATACCATTGCTGGGAATTAACAGTCAGATTGAACATACATAACAGGTATGGCAAAAATTCAAAATTTTGTCCCTATCCCCAGAAACTCCTTTTAGTTGTATATAAATTAGATAAAGCCTTAACTAAATAATTCTCTACCTAGGTTAGCATGCAAAAGGGCTAGGCATACCATAATTCTAAACTATATCCTTGCATGTATATTTTATGCTAAGCATGTTTTAACTCTAAGCTATAACCTAAGCATGTTATAGCTTTAAGCTATAACCTAAGCATAAAATAAACTAAGCATGCAAAACAACCTAAGCATATTATTAAGTCTAAAAACGCTTAAAAAAGACCTAATAATAAAAGAGAAAGAAAGAAAACTTACCAGTTGAAGCTTTAGTAGAACCCTCTTGCACAAGCCTCCAAGAGTAGGATAGCCTCTATGAGTATCCACACGAACCCCACCAACCAAAACCTCCCCGGGAGGAAGAACTAAGAAGCCTCGAGTAGTTGCTAGACCACTCTAGAAGCCTCATCCGAAAATATAAATTAGAGGTACCCAAAAAAATTTAGGCTCCTCAAAAAGAACTGTGCTCAATACCCGAGAGATTTATCATTGCGAATCTCGCTTAGGATTTATACTTTGAGCTAAAGGTGCTATTTGAAAACGAGCTTGAGAGAGCCTATATATAGTCTTGAGGGATAAAAAATGCTCTCCCTATAAAGCACATCCCACGCGGGTTATACCCTCGAGTCACCATGACCCGCGGGCACAGGACGCTTGCACACAGCGTGCAATGCATGCTATGTGCAGCAAGGCAAAGCCCCTCGCAGCCCATGCCGTGAGCCCAGCTCGCGGTGCACCCTGATGGGTTGCGCATGTGCAGCCCATTTTCATGGGCTGCCACGAGCAATGCTTATCATTGCTCGTGCACCTTTCAGTGCACTCCCGCACACCTGAGCCTATACAAAATACTTTTATACTCTCGGTCCAATTTAAATCGCCCTGGTAGAATTCCCTTTTTAACCCTTTTTAAATAAATATTTATTTTTCGACCCTAATAAATTAGTTACCGGTCAAAGATAAATTCCTTGGCTTATAAAATTGATATAATCAATCTAGCCAATTTATTTATGACCCTAATTAAATTAGTCACATGTCAAAAATAAATTCTTGGTCCAACCAAATAATAATCTAATTATTATCATGTTATATTTTCGTAATAGAATAATTCTATTAGTTCTTTACTTAGTCCGATGAAGGACCAATGTGTGTGACCTTATAGGATCCCAAAGTATTGAGCTGTTAAGGCTTAACCAATCCTTGTTCTAATGGAACCATTGGCTTAAGGTTCTAGACCGTGAATAGAACCTGATTACCTTAAACGACTATTATACACCTCTAGCAAGGGTCTTCCATCCCCCATTACTCAGATTGTCATTTATGCTTATGGCTTAATCCTGGTTAATGCAATTTTTATCAAGTGCGATAAATTCCTTCCATTCTTTAATATTAGTACCATCTAGTTTGTAGGGTTCGGTTAAAGTGTTAACCCATTAATAGTGAGGTTGCTCCAAGCTATCCCAATAGTTTACTTGTTACCGAAGTATATTGGCTTTTATCATAGTGTGTTTGACTAGAAACCATTCAAACCCATACTCTGATCAGAGGTTTATGGCAATCATTACTTCAACAAGTGGCCAGGTACAACTACTTAATATATCCGGGGCGATGGATTCTTTCTGACTACTCAGCATACCAACGTGTTGTCATCACTATACCTGTAACACCCTAAATTAATGATTGTATAGTAATGACCCAAAGTATAGCAATAGTACCACACAAGGTAACTAGTATCTCAAGTATGAGGACATTCGCAAAGCTTATTGGATGAAGATAAACACTAATACATTGATATATATACCAAGTGTTTATCTTACTGCGGCCTCCAATATGTCTCCCAGATATATCCATGTGTCAAACTTAAGGCACCACCTTCAGTCCTTAGGAGATTAACTGCTTGGACCCTTTCCAAGAAAGTTGACCACATGCTAGTCTTTTTGCTTCATCAATATCCTTTCTTGATGAAACTATGACTAGGGATAGTTTAGACATAATTATAATTACACATGAAGCAGGTTCCACTAAATATAGTCTAACTATAATTTCTCTGACTTCATGCTATGATACATCAAGGACTTTTGCATACATACATTAATGAATATATTTAACCAACTATAATATATATACAAACACATTGATATAAACAAAAGATTAAATGCCTTTATTGATTAAACAAATTATTCGTACTATTATATAATTAAGATATATTGCCCTAATTGCCTTAAGGGCATACATCATATCCAACAAAACGCAGCTGATCTGAACACAAATCTAGTCAATGAGGTAATTCCTGAAATAGTCTCATTCAATATCAACACTAATTCCTCTGCTATTGCTGTTGAAACAACTTAGGTATATAAATCCTAAGTGTATCTAAGGAGGATGAGTCAAACCCGAAAGACATTATTCCAGAGGAGGGACTTGATCTGAGTTCCCATGAGCACACTTCTAAAGTGGACTCAAGGGACGATGCTAATCCGGAGGAACGGTTGGATGCAAGCAAAGAAGAAAAGGATGAATCTAGTTCGGAGGAGAGCACTAAGGAGAAAAGCCATAAACAATTCGGAAGCAGTTCCAGCTCGAATGATACTTCTACATCCTCATCCGGACATCTAAATAAACTAGGAACTTACAATCCTCAGCTAACAAGAAGAGAAAAAATACGTGTGGCCTTAAGGTTAATTAAAGAGGCTACTCTGGAAGGACATAGAGAGGACAAGCTGTCAAAAGCTCTCCAAGAAGTTATAACCACTTTACAATCCGTTGAGAAGCAACTTAGTGATGAATCTACTTCTCCAGACTAGAAAGGAGACATTGGAGAGATAAAGAGGAGTGTCCAAAAAATTAAAGAAAAGGTAGAAGACTTTCCAACTACTGATCTGGTAGCAGAAGTCTCTCTAGCCAAAGTCACTCCAGTCCTCAATGAGCTTAAAGCAAACGTTGCAGCTGCAAGCCAATCCGCAGACCAAGCCAATACACTAGCTACAAATAATTGCGCAACTGTAATGGACAAAATCATCTCCTCCTCTTTAGAGTAATCCACTGATCTGAAAGAATATCTGGATACCAAGTTTGAAAACTTGTAAAAATTCATTGCTAAAAAAGAAGACAAGTCCCCTCTTCTAAGCCTGAATGAAAAGCAGCAAACCATTCTAAATAACCTGACCTAGTTCATGGAAGAAGATCTCCCAAAGCTTGTTGCCACACAATTGGTAAATATTGCGTAAGAGGTTTATGGACAACTCAATGGATAAGACTCTGTCATTGAAAGAGCAAAAGATGATCTTCATAAAGATTTGACAACAATAAACTCAAGCATTCATAATATCCACAAGGATCTGGGTAAAGACATTGAAAAGCTGCAGTCCGGACTATCAAGCCTATCCATCTCCGAATCCTCTTCCTCTCCATCAATTCCTAAAAGCCAACTTCTTCCGGTTTTCCAAGATCTAGCCCAGTACATTGGAGATACCCGATTTTTTGGACACAAGGGAATCACTACACTTCTCAAAGCATTATTACCATAC
Organism: Euphorbia pulcherrima; assembly: GCA_947683365.1. Taxonomy (NCBI): domain Eukaryota; kingdom Viridiplantae; phylum Streptophyta; class Magnoliopsida; order Malpighiales; family Euphorbiaceae; genus Euphorbia; species Euphorbia pulcherrima. Next base: position 6,859,896 of record CANTUS010000004.1, read on the forward strand.
TTTGATAAGAAAGATAGAGATTATGTGCTATAGATGCATCCCTACATCACCGGATCCTAGAAAAAGCTCTGGAATCTCTTCCGCCCACTACATTTATCTTCAGCCACTGTGGACCATATCCAAGAATAGAGAAAGCAAGGCAACTTGGACTACTTAGTCTATTCAATGGCTTAGCAAAAGAAATGGGATGGTAGGACATATATGGTGATTGACTCCCCTGCTGAAAACAAAAAGGGGGAGAAAGGCAAGGGAAAAGAACAGGAAGGAGGAGCAGCATCTAGAGCATCCGGTAGGAATTAGACTAGCTTGAATATTCAATGTAAAATTTTGTAATAGCTAGATTCACTTATATATTTCTGTATTTGTAATCTTGCACTTCATTGATGTTAACTATTGTTAACAGCAGAAGTATATAGTGAATATCTAATTCCTTAAAAATTTTGCTTCCAAAGTACAATCTGTGATTGTACTATAAAAACATTAGAAGCCACAATTCAAAAACATTGGGGGAGCTAGGATGCTAGAATTATGGGGGAGTAAAATTGTAAATGTCTAAGTATCAAGATTCATACTTAGTTCATATAACTCCTATTCATATGATCAGTTTTTGTTTCTATCAAATGGGGAAGATTGTTGGAAAACAATGATCTAGAACTCATAAAACTAAATATCTGGATCAGGTTTGAAAGAAACAAAGACTTAAACAAAGTATCTCCTAAATCTAAATGGAATCATATGGTCAAAATGCAGACACAAGGACATCCATTTAAGACTAAAATTACCTAACCATATATTGGAATCATTAGGTTAAAGTTTGGAAGGGAAACAAAATTTAAAGCCTCCAAGACTAGCATCCGAAAGAACTGATTACACTCACTCCAAAAGAAGATAGATTCGGAGACACTAAGTCTGAAAGCATCCGGAAGACTTAGATATCAAGACTATGGGAAAAGTTTTCTGCACCTTTTAGTCTACAAAGTCAGAGATCCTTTCCCATGAGCAAGACAAAAGAGATAGCTCGCACTTTTCAGAAAATGGACAAAAGCACTGACACCGGACAAAAAAAAGTTAACAACCTTTTTCATCTAGACCAATAAGGAGGTGCGTAGAGCTCACGCCAAAAAGCTAATGGTATAAAAGTTGGTGTGACACTAAAAAACAAGGAAAACGATCACTGACATCTTTTCAGCCTCAATCCCAAGGATTCAAATGGATCAAATTACTGTCTAATGGATTGATCAACGGCTCCGAAAGTGCCACATTTCACCTGATCAACGATGAAGATTAATTACAGCTTACCAACCCATAACGGCTACATCTATGATGGAAGCCTATAAAAGGGAAGCTTCACAAGTTGAGAAGGTGCTGATTGATTTCACAAAAAGCATATACAAGAGAACTTGCTAGAGAACAATCAGATTCACAAATCCCTCCAAGAACCAAGTCATTCAAAATTAGTTTGTAAGGATTCCTAAGTGAGTTGTAAACTTAAGGAAGTCCAAAACCAAAACCTTTGTTAAAAACCAAAGTGTAAAAGATCTCCTACTTGGGTGAGTAGTGAGATTGGGATATAGCTTGAAGTAGGTGCTTTGAGTATGATCTCCCTATAGGACTCAGCTTAGATTCGGGGTAGAAGTCTAAGTGGTATATCCTACTAAAGATAAAAGGACTCAACTAGGAATTGGTGCTTCTAGTGGTATATCCTACATCCGGAAGGGGGTACCATCCGAAGACAAACTGTAAGGCTTGATTTCTGCTAGTTGGAAAGAAATCACATTAGTGGAAAAGCTTAAAGGAAGGAACCTTTGGGGACTGGACGTAGGCGGGGCCGAACTAGTATAAATCATCGTGTTTGATTTTCTTTAACTCTTTATTTATATTTGCATCATATTTCATATTTGCATCATCCGGATTCATAACATCCGGAAGCCATCAAATACACTACACAAGACTTTTTAAAGTCTGTTAATTCCGCGAAAAAGTGTCATTCACCCCCCTCTGACCTTATATAGACCCTCACAGGGACCAACATACATGGTATAATGTTGGTATAGATGTGGTCTTTGTTTGATTTCTTTCATAAAATATATGTTTATGTTTGGTTTTGTTTTGTTTTTGTTTTTGTTTTCCACACCTATTATAATGTTGGTTTAAAGTGGTATAGCATCGTTACATGGATAAAAACTCGATAAAAGTATATCATCATGGATCTAGTTTTGAAGATATAACATGAGAAGAACAAAAAAACTCTTACAGTGACATATAAAAAAATCAATGGTTTACGAGACAAAATGTAAAACAAAGTAGACAAATGAAAAAAAAAGGAAGGAATCGTTTAAAGTGTAGGAACTTATAGGTAAAAAGAGCAAATTCAAAAAGATAAAAAAAAAAGTTAATCATAAAAGTAGAGGATAATTATATAAATAAGTTATATAACCCCTACAATCCTTACAATTTCCCAAATATTTTCCCCTCTTGTGCATTTGGCCCAAATTATTTTATGAAGGTGTTTTCTTTTAAAAGCCCATATTTGTTATAATTATAGTTTAATTTTTTACTCTCAAAAGGTAGTTTTATACATTTGTAAAATTAAAGTACATTAAAGTATTTTTACAATAAAATTTTCGTTTTGAGTCTCAATCCAAGAAATAATATACTCTAAGTCACAAATAAGGAGGTCTATTCCATCCAAATAGCACCTATAAATTTTCTAAACATTGTCTAAATTGTGTGTGTGTATATATATATATATAATACAAGTCTACCTGGGCTCCTCTCAGGCCCTTCGGAAGCCCTAACCGCTCGATTGCTGCTTAACCCTTTTCAAAACATTACATAAAATCAAGTGCAACCCATAAAACTTCAAATAAAGCCAAAATTTGTGACAATATGAGTGTCTAAACTCGGCTCAGGGCGAGTCGAGCGGGTACCTAAACCCTTGAACAGATCTACTCACAGTACTTCTTCAAAATCAGCAATTTGTTTGCCCCATTTCCTTTTCTCGTGCCAAACATTTATCAAAACAAGGATGAAATACGTTCTTACTCGTTATGTCTGTATTTTTAAAAAATTTGCCTCATTGGCTTACAACTATAACAAGGTTAAATTTATATCACTCCATCCTATATGTGGATTCGAACCTGTGACCTCTAAAATCACAGTTTCAAGGCTCAACTATTAAGCTAAGACCTTTGCCACCCAATACTCAGTTAAAAATAACCAATATGCAATTTTTTTTTGATAGTGTTACAAAATTATTATGTCTTATATCTTTTTTTTTTATATTCTATTCTAAATTGTTTGCCCTTATTTAATGTTTTATGTAAAGTTGAATGTTTGTACCTACTGCAAGTTAAGTTATATACGCTTATCAGGTTTATAGATGTTTCAGGTTGGAAATCGTTACCATCATCCTTATTCATTTTAAGGATTATAGGATGGTCTAATACATTAAAAACCTCTTAAATTTGTTTTTAAATACTTATTTGTAGGAATGGCAATGGATTGGATATGAATATCGTACAATATATTCTACAGTATATTTCTACGGTATATTGCATACAAGTATATGGATATCCATATCCATATCCAATCCATTGTCATCCCTACCTATTTGCCCCATGAACTTTCAAAAGTTTCAAATAACCCCCTGAACTTGCAAAAAAGTTCCAAATAGCCCCTTAAACTTGCAAAAAGTGAACCAATTTGCCCCTCAATGCCACGTGTCGGCTTCTGATTGAACAAAGAAAAATGACATCTTTGAAAAGTCAAACCAACTAAAATCTGACACATGGCATTTATGGGGCAAATGAGTTCACTTTTTGCAAGTTCAGGAGGTTATTTGGAACTTTTTTACAAGTTTAAGGGCGTCTTGATATAATCAGCCTTCTAGGATTGAAATCCCTATGTGTAAGTATTGGAGACTTCTTATTTCCATTGGAGAATCTCGTAAAATTTCGGAAATTTCTGCCTCATTTATAACTTTTTTTTAGAAATAGGTAGCTTGTTGCCAATTTCATTACTTGTGTGGATCGAACACACAACCACACATTCAGGCTTGGCTTTAATAATTTGGTACTTTAAGCAAATTAATATTAAAAGTAGTAATATGGGGTCATTAATAAAAATATAATGAAATGAAACATATTTTTTTTAAAAATAAAGAATCAAACTCATGCCATCTTTCAACTTTAATAAGCACTTTACCAATTCTACCAACATTAATTTATATCTATTTTTATCTTTTAAATTATAACAACCAAATCTTTAAATAAAAAATTTTTTGACCCCATCCAACTATAGATCCTAAGCAATGGCATCCATTACCTACCCTCGGGCCGGGCTGCACACACTTCTTGATAATTTATTAAAAAGATGTTGACCATCAAACTATTTATAATTTTAAACATGCTTTTATAAATGAACAAGCTGTCTGATTTTTTAGTTAGGAAACAGACCTTGTAGTTCCAAAATAATAATAAAAAACTCTTTAATTTTGCAGCTTCTTTTTCACTTTTAAAAGTAAAATTGAATTAAATTAAATTGAAATTGATTAAATTGAATCAATTGAAAATGGGTTGAATTGAATTGAAATGAGCTGAATTAAATTAAACTTATTTTAGTATAAATTTATAACTAGAACTGAATTGAATTGTGATGTTTGAGGTTTGACATTCGAATTCTTAAACACGTGTTTGTGTTTCATCAGTAATAATAATAGAGAATGAACTGAAATTAAGGTAACAAGTTAAAATTAATATGAGAGATAGTATTACTAATAAGAAATGTAAATGTTTCCAATCAAAAAAGTAAAATCTCAGCCGTAGGATTAAATTATAATCATTGCTACGCGTAGGTGTTAGCAGCAGCGAATCACGTACGTTGTCTGCCCCCCTCTGGAAAATTCACGATCCCATTTTTTTAAAACCCTTTTTAGAACTCTCTAGAAACCCTAAAATCTCTCTTCTCGTCAATTCCATCTCTTTTATATCCCTCTTTTCTGTGCCCTATGTACCGCTAACCAGAACCTTCTCTTTCACTTGTATTCTCTATACTCAGATCAGCTTTCAATTATGGATGAGGATTTCGATATTCCGGCCGGAGACGAGATGATGGACGACCTTGATATCCCTGACGACAGTCCCGTCCTGAAGGTTGGGGAGGAGAAGGAGATCGGGAAGCAAGGGTTGAAGAAGAAGCTGCTTAAGGAGGGTGAAGGATGGGAGACTCCTGATAATGGCGATGAAGTTGAAGGTAAATTGGAGTTTTTTTGGTGATTGATTGATTAGTTTGATGATTTGGTTTGTGATTTTGTGTTGTATGGTTTGACTGTTTCAGTTCATTATACTGGGACGTTGTTGGATGGGACTCAGTTTGATTCCAGTCGAGATAGGGGCACGCCGTTCAAATTCACGCTTGGTCAAGGTGAGGGAAATGAACATGATGTTTCTATTCGGCATTTACGCATTTTGTATGATGTATTGGCTTATTAGTTTTAGCTTCTGTTCAAATTTGAGCTGGTGTTTTTACTGTTGACGATGAGAAAGTTCGCATTCTTCGTCTTTGAGTGACAGATCATGTGTGATGTAGTCTTTCTTTATTTGATTGATTTACTTTCTGAGGCAGGTGAAATGCGAATTAGTCTTAGCCTTTTAGGTTGATTCCTTGTTCTTTATTTTGTCCTTAAGTAGGTTTGTAAGTACGACAGTAGCTTTCATTGCACTTGTGAATATGGAAACTTTTCATTGAGTCAAAAGGAGCAAAATGATCCTGGAAGTTGTTGTCTTCTCTTTCTTTTTATGATTTTTTGGCGTGTTGGAGAGGAAGTGAATAAATATGGTAACTGTCTGCAATTTTTGTTCATTTTGTTGGCAATTTATTAGAAATTCTGCAGTTTTACCTTTCCTGTTTTGGATTGTTGTATAGGCTGCTTAGATGATTGCATTTAAAGTGGATATCTTACTAAAAAAAGTGGATATCTAATCACATGCTTGTAATGAGAAAATTATTTACATAGCTACACTGCAGTTAATGGATATGTAGGTATGTGATGACTTGGCGTCCATTCTGCTGACTGTTGCTCACATGCTGATGAGGGATTGGTTCATCTAGTTCTAGTTATCTGGCTAGATATGTTATTTGTCAGCTATTACTTGATAATAATAAATGGATCACAAAAACTGTACAAGGTAGCAAAGACATTATTTGATTCACTAAGAGGATATCTAGAAAAACGGTTCCATCTTGATTTTTTAGTGTGCAAGTGTAATTAATGTAACTCCCTCTGTCTTCCTTCCCAACTTTTTCATCTGGAAAGAGGTCTACGAAGAATACAAATAACTGCTCTTTGGGGGATAAATGACTTAGATTGGCTAGAATGTTGCATTTTCTTACTCACAAGGTGTATGGTATACTAACCTCTTTCCCTTGTAGGCCAAGTTATCAAAGGATGGGACCTTGGTATCAAGACAATGAAGAAAGGAGAAAATGCTATTTTCACAATTCCTGCTGAGCTGGCTTATGGTGCATCGGGTTCCCCACCAACTATTCCTCCGAATGCAACACTTCAGTTTGATGTTGAATTGCTCTCTTGGAGTAGTGTCAAGGACATCTGCAAGGATGGTGGAGTCTTTAAGAAGATCCTTGCAGCAGGAGAGAAATGGGAGACCCCCAAAGACCTTGATGAAGTTTTAGGTAACACTAGTTTACTAGAATCTCAGTTTTCTCAGTGCTTTTGATTCAGAAAAACTAAATTCTTATGTTAAATGATCAATGCAGTTAAATATGAGGCAAGGCTTGAAGATGGCACAGTTGTTGCCAAGTCTGATGGGGTGGAGTTCACTGTGAAGGAGGGTCAGTATTTTATGTCTTTCTGTATGGTGGTTTCAAGAAATCAATTTTTTCAGTTGCTAATATGAAGTTCCTATTATAACAGATCACTTCTGCCCTGCTTTGTCTAAGGCTGTCAAGACAATGAAGAAAGGGGAGAGAGTTCTCCTGACAGTGAAGCCGCAATGTAATTTGTCTTTTTTGTAGATTATCAAATCTACACAGATATGTAATTTGCAATATCTTAACATTTATATTTGTTTCTTTTAGACGGATTTGGGGAGAAGGGTAAGCCAGCATCTGAGACTGAAGGCGCTGTTCCACCCAATGCTTCACTTGAAATAACTCTGGAGTTGGTTTCATGGAAGACTGTGTCCGAGGTGACTGATGACAAGAAGGTCATAAAGAAAATTCTAAAAGAGGGCGAGGGATATGAACGTCCAAACGATGGCGCTACTGTCCAAGGTTTGTCTATAAAACCCGATTGAATATGAAATTGCATGTTGCCTCTAACGAGAGATACTGAGTTCTTTTTTTGTGATCTTCAACAGTAAAATTGATTGGGAAGTTACAAGATGGTACTGTATTTCTGAGGAAAGGTCGTGACAATGAGAACGAACTATTCGAGTTCAAGACAGATGAAGGTAAACACTTTCTTTTTAAACTGTGACAAAAGGGCCTTTCTGGTCCTTGTGGTATAACTTAATTGCCTATTTGGTTCCTCTGTTCATGTTACCAATTTGACCCTTACGCAATTGTTTCCTTTTTTGAACCTTGTGTAATACAACCATTACCCATTAAGTCCTTATACTAAGCAATTTGTTACATTTTAGGCCCTATATCGTAGAATCTTTATTGATGTATCATGTAACTATGCATAATATGCACTTAAGGGACCAAAAAGGTAATAGGTTGCATAGCACGTGGACAAAATCGACAACTTGTATACCAGATGGTCAAATGAATAAATGGATTATGCCACATGGTCCAAAAAAGTGGTTCTGCCTTTAAACTGTTGTTACTTTTTTGAGAGGTTAATATTAAAGTGGTGCTGATATTTTTTCCCGTGATAGAGAAAGTAATTGATGGGCTTGATAGAGCCGTGATTTCAATGAAGAAGGGTGAGGTGGCCCTGGTAACAATTGCACCAGAGTATGCATTTGGTTCGTCCGAGTCAAAGCAGGAGCTTGCTGTTGTTCCTCCTAACTCTACTGTATACTATGAGATCGAGTTGGTATCCTTTGTCAAGGAGAAAGAATCATGGGACATGAACACTCAGGAAAAAATAGAAGCTGCCAGTAAGAAGAAAGAAGAAGGGAATGCCTTGTTTAAGGCAGGCAAGTATGCAAGGGCCTCCAAGAGATATGAGAAGGTAACTAATACGAATTCATTTCGAGATTCTTTCATTGATCTAGTTTTGGTTTGTTATTTAGTTGCTTAAAAGTTTCTACTAGTGTTACAACAGGCTGTTAAGTATATAGAGTACGATTCTTCGTTCAGTGATGAGGAGAAGAAACAGGCGAAGTCATTGAAGGTGGCCTGTAACTTGAATAATGCTGCTTGCAAGCTTAAACTAAAGGAATATAAAGAAGCAGAAAAGCTGTGCACCAAAGTAAGATAACTGGAACAATTCTTATTTCTTGGAAACTTTTATTGTTTTTCTTAAGCCTGGTTGGGATTGTTGTCACACTTAAAAGTATCACTTACAAAATTTTAATAGAATTAAATATTTTGATATTGGATTAAAGATTGTGACTCTTAGAACTAATTAATTAGGAATTGCTTGGGGCCAGTTTGGTTGTACTTTCCTAGCCTGCTTCTCTGAAGAGCTCCATTTTCAAGCTTTTCTTATAAGTAGCATAATTAATTTTGGAAAAATACAGTCCCTGATTAATTAGTGTGAAGGACCAAAATGTGTTTGCTCAAAACCAAAATTTGTAGTTTTGTGATGGGAAAGCGGCTTGAACAGCAATACCAAACTGGCTCTTGCTATTGATTTCTACAACTTTTCAAGACAATAGCTTGAAAATGGAGCTTTTTGGAAAAGCGGCTTGGGAAAGCAATCTCAAACTGCCCTTATTGTTTTCTTGTTTTGTATTTTATTGTACTAGGGTTAAAAACCTTGAAACTGGTTTGTGCAGGTGCTAGAAGCAGATAGTAGAAATGTAAAAGCTCTATATAGGAGAGCACAAGCATATATCCAGTTAGCAGATTTAGATTTGGCTGAGTTTGACATCAAGAAGGCTCTCGAGATCGACCCTGACAATAGGTACTTGCATAGTTTACCTGATAATAATTGCTTTGAAATATGATTTGACTTGTAAGCTAAACAAATCCTATAATTGCAATCAGGGAGGTGAAACTAGAGTACAAGACTCTGAAGGAAAAGATGAGGGAGTTCAATAAAAAGGAAGCCAAATTTTACGGGAACATGTTCGCCAAAATCACCAAGTTGGGGCCCCTCGATTCTAACGTAAGCCAATGTCTTTCATTTTTTTAATAGATAAGAGGATGCAGTTTCAATGAAATTATGTGCTGATGCTAATTTTATATGTGTGTAGAAAACCGAATCGAAGGAGGCGGAGCAAATGGCTGAAGACAGCAAGGCATAAGGCGGGCACGATTATGGTTGAAGTTACTGCTCAGTTTATGTGGTTGGTTTGCATTTTAGCATTATGTTATTTGACACGTGGATTTGTAGAACGAAATGGAATTTATGGAACAATCTATAGGGTGAATTTTCAAAAGTTTGCCTGGACCGTTTCTCTCATTTGCAAACAAAGTTCACATGTTCTTCCTCATATTTTTCTTATAATTAATGTGTAATTTGCATATCGAGTTTTAGCATGGTTTGTTGTCTAGAAGAAACTACCAGAAACACAAGTTTTTACCTTTATTATAAGCTACTTCTGCTTCTATCGATCTCTTCATCTTGGGTGTGAAACATGATATCCAACTGTAGGAGTAGCCAATATTGTTGGTTAGCTATATATTACCTGATATTTAACTGTATGATTTAACATCCTCAGTCCAGCCATTAGATCTTCATGATATCGTAAAATAATCAACCATGGAGTTTCGTATGTTACTCTTTTACTTCATTTAGGTTGCAGTTTATACTGAAATAAGTTTAGTTCAGCTCACTTCAATTCAGTTCAGCTAACTTTACCTTTTACCTTATAATCCGAAAACAATAGCATCAGAACCGATGGGTATCGGGGGAAAATTTTCATCTGTGGGAATGGGGGTGAGAAAATTTTATCCCTGTTTGAAAATTTGGGTGGGGTGGGTTGCTTTCGTAAAATTTTCCGTATAAATTTTCAAAAGATTTCATTATTATAATATTTATATAATATATAAATTGATAGATATAAATAAATTGGAGATATAAGTCCAATCCATTCATTAACTATTGCTATTTTTGCATAGGCTTATAGTGAGCCTGGCCCTAGAAAGCGTGTATTCTATTTTCTTTATTTTTTATTAAGTTAATTAAACTCTTATAATTTCCTAATTAGGTTTAGCTTTTATTCGACGGATTGAAGTAATCGATATTCAGGAGTAAGGTAACGAGCATTGTATATATGAATTATATAAAAAAAAAAATTTAACTGGCTTTAGCTTTTTATTAAATATTTTTTCCCTTGTTTAACAGTGAATCCTGATTGAAATTTAAATTGAGCAAGTATGAATGCTTGATAAGTTATTTCTTAATATGGAATATTACTATGGAGAAAAAATATGATTATAATTTTTTAAAATTTTCAGGTGGATAATTCCTGATTAACTATGGAAGATGTTTATTCAACACAAAAAAACTACTATAGCTAGTAGCAATCTTCCTCTAGTAGAAACACGATAAACTTCAACAAAAAAAAATAAAGAAATCAAAGCAAAAGTTTATTAATTTTATTTTTTTTCAAACTTTATTGTGGGTAAGGATTCCCCGAAATTCGTAGATATCCTCATGGGTGCAGAATAAGTGAAAATATCTCCGAAATATTAAATAGAGATTTTCCGAATTCCCCCCAAAAACTATTGGGTGTGGAGTGGGGGATATATCACCCACCCCGCCTCGCTTCATTCACATCCCTACTTCAAGTTAGGCTCATATATGAGCAATTGTTTGTTTTATGTGTTTGTAGATGAGTGTTACTCTTATATTTCGTGTCTATGGAACTTTAAGAATAATATGATTACTACAGCTTTATTAGATCACGTAGACAAGATTAAGGAGATTTTTGGTTCACAAAACATCTATTCGACTAAAAATGAATGAAAAAAAATGTTATGATTTGTAACAGATGGAATAACAGATGGAATAATTTTCTTAGTTATTATACATCTAAAAAATAATTATTCCTTCATTTCACCTAGTAATAGCTATTCCACGACACATATAGTAATTAGGAATTATAATTTCATCCGATGACGAATTGTAAACGAATAATCTATTATACTTAACTTTTTTCATTCGTTTTTCTTATTCAATGGGATAGAGATTCCATGAACCAAGGGATACTCAATAGTTTGTTGAGAATTTGGGATGTATAGTTAGTTTCTTTTTTCTCTTAAATAATTTTTAGATTTAATTTGCTTTTAAATTAAATTCTTAGGAATAAAATAAACTGAAAATGATTGAACAGATTTAGTTGAATATAATTAATAATTGTCTGAATTACAAAACTCAATATTTCATCCGGTTCGAAAAAACTAGTCACTTTTAGGCTTTTCATAAAACCAATAAAAATTTAATATACCATTAAAATGACTAAGTATTATTGATAAAAAAAAGAATTTTCTTTTTAACTACCACTTTTTTTGAAAAAAAAATTGCCCCATATGGGCTTACAATAGTAACAAAAGAAAACTTTATCCCACCTCACTCGAATGAAGACTCGAACCTGCGACCTCTAAGATTACAACTTCAAGGCTCAACCACTACACCAAACCTTTACCACAAGATAAATTCTTAATTGCCACTTTATAATTTCATCAATACCTAATATGTTTCCTAATTAATATAAGGGTATATTATTAGAAAAAATTCTAAAGTTGTATGATATTTTAAAATAACAAACAAAAAGAACCAAGAGGAAAAAAGCCTCAAATAATTAGTTTTTATTTTTTTTATCAACTTAGACCATGTTCTTTTCAACTTCTGAAAGGTGAATTGAACTGAACTGAAGGTGGATGAACTGAATTTAATTGAGCTGAACTGAACTTAACTTAACTTATTTCAGTGTAAATTTATAACTATGTATAGCTTAACTGAAATGAATTAGACTGAACCGGACTGAACTGAACTGAACTGGTTTGAACTAAACTGATTGTATTACAACACTTTAAATGACTAGTTTTTAGAGCATATGCATTGTTTATTGAATTTTAACTCGTAATGTACAGAAAAATTCAAAATCTAAGTCATTGCGCGAAAAAGTAACTGCATCATCGTGACAATATAACTACAGGTGAACGTGAATATGCACAATGAACAATAACCTTTAATGAAAATATGATCAATAACAATAACAATTTTAGATTTTCTGTGAGGTTCTTTCGTCTTACAAAGTATTCATTAGTTTGCTGCATTTTTAACTGATGTGAATGTAATTAATGGTAGACAAATAAAATACATTTTAATTAAGGGAAGATCAAGAATCGAGATAAGTATTTTCCTATTATTTAACGGATTTAAGACAAAAAAAAGCATAATAATAAAAAAAAATACATATAAGGCACATGGTTTAACAATATATGTAAATCAGGCATAATTTTAGCTCGAATGGCTTTATTTGTGTCATAAAATTGGCTTAGTAAGCCCCTTTTTGTCTGAAAACGAGCTTACTAAGCCAGTTTCAGACACACCTGTAGCTGACGAGATGTCAGCTAAGCCCGTTTTCAGACGGCGCGGCAGTCGAGGCAACCTCAACTGCCGCGTGATTCACTTTATTGAATATGGGTGAATCCCCAACCCCCCACCCACCCCTTTAATAGTTTACATCGTAAAATTTACTTTCATCTCCGAATCAATTTTTTTCTTTCAATCTCACATTCATTTCTCTTAACTTCTTCATTTTCATTTTAAAAAATTCAATCCACTTGCACTTCTAATCTGCAAACTTTTGTTTCTAGAAGATAAATTCAAGGTAATAATCGTTGTTAAATTTATTTATAATTTTTCGTTCAATGAATTTAATGTTATAAATGACAATGTTGAACTTATAATAGTTAATTTTTTCATTTTTTACAGGATTTTAACAACTTAAAAATAGAGGTATGCAATCTAATCCTCTAAATTTACTATGAAAATTTTAGTCTTATAGTAAAAATTGTAGTTATATGCATATATGAACATATTTTTGCTCTACTTTTAATTATATCTTTATTTTTACAAGAAAGAGATATAAGATTTAAAATATGAACATCTTATTGCTTTAGTTTTAGTATTAGTATAAGTTAAATTTTTTGTTTCATATATTGACATATTTTGCTTTAGTTTTAGTTTTAGTATGATTTTAGATGTAGTTTTATTTTTAGAGTAAGAAAAAAAAAGAAATTAGTACTAATTTTAGTGAAATACCAAATATGAACATGATAATGCTCTAGTTTTAGTCTTAGTCTAGGCTTAGTTTTATATTTAGTATGATTTTAGTTTTACTTTTACTTTTACTTTTACAAAAGAGAGGAAATTAGTTATAGTTTTAGTGAAAATAAAGAATATGCACATATTAATGCTTTTTTTACTGAAGAATATAGTCTATTAAATTAAATCAGAACCAATAACAGCTCTAATCAAAGGTGGACAAATCCCCCTACATGTCGAAGAATCAGCTGCTCTAACTAACAATTATGCAGCATGATTCGCAGATCGATCAACATAGACATTCAAAAACTACTCTAAACATATTACCGGAGTTCAAACACTGGACAGAAACAATCAGCACAAACAAACGAAACTTGCTTTTACACAAGACAAACAAGCCATATGGCAAGACAAACCAACAATAAAATAAAATAAACTTTGCAATCTATATTTTCTTGATCTCAACTAACATTTTCGATACACAATCATAAGAACTTCTGTGTACGCCATAGCATCAACCGTTGCTGCAGATCTAGAACGATCTTGCTTAAAGGAGATAAATCTGGATACCTACTGTGAAAGAGCATGCAAATATCTTGTCAGAAGGCAGATGAAGTCTAATCCAACTATCAAGATTGAGATGTGTAGCATTAGATCCATGATTGAAGAAGCCGATCTCGTCGTGGAAACTAAAAAAATAGCAACAGATTATTCAACATAAAAGGAAAAACATTAAAAATTTTAAAGAATGGAGGAGGAAGAAGAAATCCAAAACTTTCTCCTTCCTCTTCAACGAGAGGTTAAGAAGAATTGAGCAGAGGCCAAGAGAGAAATAGGGGTGGCTAGAGTTTTTTTAGGTCCAAGTTACACGTACCTTTTAGTAATGAATATATTAATGCTTTAGTTGTAGTTTTAGTCTAAGTTAAAAAATTTTATTTCATATATCAACATATTATTGCTTTAGTTTTAGATTTAGTATGATTTTAGGTGTAGTTCTACTTTTACTTATATGAGAAAGGAAATAAATTGAATTTTGTAGTATGATTTTAGTTTTAGCTGTACTTTTATTCCATTGAAGATATCATACTGGAATTCAATTGAAAATATTTTAGTATACATTTTATAAATTTAGTATACATGCTTCAATTGAAATATTTATATACTTTATACATTTTTAACTTTTATATATTTTATTTCAAAATTCATACTGGAATTCAATTGAAAATATTTTATACATTTTAGAATACTTTGATTTATTTTGTCATTTTAGTTTGTTAATTTTGTAATAAATATAAGTTGAATTTGACTAGAGATAGTTGTGTTGTTTTGTAAGGGAAAATGGAATACAATCAAAAAACTAAACAAATTATTAATCCTGGACCAATTCTTCCAGACGTGCTAACTTTACCAGAGAAGCATAGATCACAAAATATATGGATAGGATAGGTAAAATTTTGTATGTACTGAGATAATTTTTATAATTAAAATATAAATGAATCAAAAAAATTAATTTAAGATTTATATTCACAAGGTTGTTCTGAAGTGTATTTGCAAAAAGGAGGAGTTAGATCATTGTTAGACAATATTGACCAAAGAATATATCAAAAAGTGATTGAATGCGGCTTTGAAGGGGTTCTGAAAATTGGCACAATGGTAGTTGACCATAGGCTGATTAATGCAATGATAGAGAGAAACATTTACGTTTCATCTAAGCGTTGGTGAAGCCACTGTTGGGAATTGATAATCAGATTCAACATGCATAACAGGCATGGCAGAAATTCAAAATGTTGTCCTTGTCCTCAGGAACTCCTATTAGTTGCATATAAATTTAAAGCATTAACTAAATAATTCTCTACCTAGGTTAGCATGCAAAATGGCTAGGCATACCATAATTCTAAATTATATCCTAGCATGTTTATTTTATGCTAAGCATGTTTGTTATAACTCTAAGCATGTTATAACTCTAAGCTATAACCGAAGTATAAAATAAACTAAGCATACAAAACAACCTAAGCATATTATTAAGTCTAAAAATGCTTAAAAAAATACCTAATAATAAAAAGAGAAAGAAAGAAAACTTACCAGTTGAAGCGTGCTTTAGCAGAACCTTCTTGCACAAGCCTCCAAGCGTAGGATAGCCTCTATGAGTATCCACACGAACCCCACCAACCAAAACCTCCCCAAGAGGAAGAACTAAGAAGCCACGAGTAATTGCTAGACCACTCCAAAAGCCTCACCCGAAAATATAAACTAGAGGTGCCCGAATAAATTCAGACTCCTCAAAAATAACTTGCTCAACTATCCAAGAGATTAATCTTTGTGAATCTCAACTTAGGATTCAACTTTGAGCTTGGTGCAAATTGAAAAGGAGGAGGAGGAAGACTATATATAGGCTTGGGGAGCAAACCATTGCTCCCCTTTTTCCAATGTGGGATATGCAAAATTGCATATCCCACAAATGGGCTTGACCTGCGGAGCATGGAGCCTCCGCGAGTCAGACCCCTGTGCAGCGTGCTTTGCATGCTGCACTTGCTGCCAACACAGCGCCCAGCTCACGGCGCACCAAATGGCTACGCTTGGGCAGCCCATTTTCATGGGCAGCTGAGAACAATGCCTTGCATTGCTCGCACACCTTTCGGTGCTTTTCCGTGCATCCGAGACTGTACAAAATGTACTTTGTACTCTCAGTCCATTTCAACTCGCTAAGGCAAAATTACCCTTTTAATCCCTTTCAAATAAATATTTATTTTTCGACCCTAATAAATTAGTTGCCGGTCAAAATAAATTCATTGGTTTATCCAAAAATGATCTAATCACTCTTAACTAATTAAATAATAATCCAATTATTATTTATATTATATTTTCATAATAGAATAAATCTATTAGTTCTTTACTTAATTCGATGAAGGTCCAATGTGTATGACCTTATAGGATCCCAAAATATTGAGCTGCTAAGGCTTGACCAACCCTTCTCCTAATGGAACCATTGGCTCGAGGTTCTAGACCGTGAATAGAACTCGATTAACTTAAACGACTGTAGTATGCCTCTAACAAGGGTCTACCGTCCCCCATTACTCGGAATGTCATTTATGCTTATGACTTAATCCCGGTTAATGCAATAATTATCCAATGCGATAAATTCCTTCCATTCTTTAATCTTAGTACTATCTAGTTTATAGGGTTCGATTAAAGTGTTAACCCACTAATAGCAAGGTTGCTCTAAGCTATCCCGGTTATTAACTTGTTACTGAAGTATATTGCCTTTTACGATAGTGTGTTTGGCTAGAAACCATTTGTATCAAACACATACTCTGATCAGAGGTGTATGGCAATCATCACTTCAACAAGTGGCCAGGTACAACTCCTTAATATATCCGAAGCGATGGATTCTTTTCGACTACTCAGCTTACCAACGTGCTATCATCACTATACCCGTAATCACCTGTAACACCCTAAATTAATGCGTGTATAGAAATGACCCAAAGTATAGCAATAGTACCACACAAGGTAACTAGCATCTCAAGTATGAGGATATTCGTAAAGCTTATTGTATAAAGATAAACACTAACACATTGATATATACACCAAGTGTTTATCTTACTGTGGTCTCCAATATATCTCCCAGATATATCCATGTGTCAAACTTAAGGCACCACCTTCAGTCCTTAGGAGATTGACTGCTTGGACCCTTTCTAAGGAAGCTGACCACATGCTAGTCTTTCCGCTTCATCAATATCATTTCTTGATGAAACTATGACAGGGGATAGTTTAGACATAATCATAATTGCACTTGAAGCAGGTTCCACCAAATATAGTCCAACTATAATTTCTCTGACTTCATGCTATTATACGTCAAGGACTTTTGTATACATACATCAATAAATATATTTTAACCAGCTATATTATATTTATAAGTACGTCGATATAAATAAAAGATTAAATGCCTTTATTAATTAAACAAAATATTCTTACTATTACATAATTAAGATATATCGCCCTAATTGCCTTGTGTGCATACGTCATATCCAACAACCACTATAACACTTTAGGACGTTGAAGTGTTAACGGGATTATATGTAATGGGCTGTAGTGACGAGTGTAACGAAAAGTCTATGATGTCTTTTCCAAACTTGTGAGAATTTTTTAGGAACATCTCCAGAATTAGAGGATGTAGTAGGGAATCGTATAAAGTTGACATGGTTTAGAAATAATTTCTCTCAAGTGCCTGATGATGCCGATGAACGTACAATTGAACAGTATACCCGGGCATTTTTAATGCAGTTATTTGGTGGTTTGCTCTTTAACAATACTGGGGGTAATAAAGTAGATGTAATGCGGTTGAGCTTGTTGGAGAATTTGAATGCCGAAGGTGTTGGTAGCTATGCTTGGGGAGCTGCTGTCCTAGCATATTTGTATAAAGATTTGTCAAAAGCAACAACACCAGGGAAAGAAAATATTTGTGGATATTTTCAATTGGTGTAAGTATAGGCCTATGAGCGGATAAAAAACATAGCCCTTATTTCTGAACCACATTACAAGGCTTGTGATGAAGAACCATATGCTATGAGGTAAAATTATATAATTAGCTTCTTATTTAAGTTTCAATTAATAGGGAGATAGAATATTTTAGACAAAGTGAAATATTTTTTAATCATGTAAGTGAATCACAGGTGGAAAGATGCAATTTCTGAAAGGCTCCATTTGGAAGAAATAAGAAGACGATTAGATTGCTTGCCAGTTGATCAAGTATGTTTTATTTCATTGAAAAAATAATTTTATTAACATCTGGAGCTAACACGTTGAAGGTATAAAATATGACAAATAATTTGACACTTGATTTTGTTATGAAGTTTGTCTGGACACCATATGATGGAATCCTAGATTTGTTGCCCGAGTATTGTACACGTGGAAAAAATGTTTGGAGAGCAATTGTACCAATTATATCATGGAATATAGTTGAGTTTCACCATCCATATCATTGCATGCGTTAATTTGGATTAGATCAACTTATACCGCAGAAAATTGATCCTAGAGTGTACAATCTCCTAACTGTCAGAATGACAGGGCATACAAGTTATGACTGGGGCTAGAAGTATGCTCAATACATAATTGTGTGGAATTCACGTTTGCAATGGATTGCAAATGTCAGAGATAAGTGTCCAGCGTTCTTAGGTCCACAAGCTCTATATCAATCTCAATATACGCAGTGGTACCTTAAAATTACAAGACGTTGGATCAGCCTGACTGGTGCTGCAACAAATGTAGTGGTATGATATTTGTTTGATAATCTAAAATTTTATTCCCAAATAATAATGACATTATATTGGCTATGTTTGTTTGACCTATTATTGTTCATGGTATGGAGACGGACTCGAACAAATGTACTACATGGCAGGAGACTACATACCCCGTGTAAGCTTTGTGAACATTGTCGGGAGTATGCTTGGTGGATTAAACCAACAATATCGTATGCAAGAAATAAATCGACCACATTTGTGTCCTCAGCCAATTCCATATGAAAATGTGGCAATCCCCAGGTGGTTGACAAGTCGAAGTGATCCAACGTTTGATGACAAACGACTTCCGACTCCTTTTCCTTCATTTCCCAATGGGATTCAACAAATTCCAGAACCACATTTTTTCTCTCTACATTCTGAAAATGTTGGCCCATCGATGTACCAGAATATCGTAAGTTCATCAACAAACTAAAATTATGTAAGTCCATCAACAAACCATAATCACACAGGTCCATCAACAAACCAGAATGACTTTGGTCCATCAACGAACCAGAGTGAACAAAGTTGGACTTCGAATGACATAATGGAATTGTTTGATCAAAATTTTCTTGCAACAAATGAAGCCAATATGCCACAAGAAAATTTTGCACACAATTCTGGTTTCGGGAGTCCTGACCCAGATGTCCAACAATATCAAACCATCGGCACAACCTATTGCTCCTCCATTTGGACATATTATGTTTGATTCATATAGAAATACAATTATGCCAAATATCCAAATGGGTCAAGAATATGGGATTGGTCCTTCAAGTGATTTCTACAACAATATGAACACAAATATCCCATATGAAGGAATGGGTCCAACGAGATTAGATTATTTAGGTGCATTGAATATGGGGGGTCAAGGATCAATGAATGTCCAATATCCAAATATGTTCGACCTTAACAAATAAGGCACCCAGCATCGCAATTCGCAAAACTAAATGTAGCATATTTTGTACTGTAAGAGAATTTTTTTTTTTTATGTTGAGTTCAAGTAAATTTTCTTTCATATGTTACGTTATTATATTATTTTGAGTTACTTTGTTTTTTTATTTTGGAAGCATTTTTCCACTAGGATAGAAAAAAAATTCTAAAGTAAAGAAAAAAGAAACTACTATATGACTAAAAAGAAAAAATAGGAATATGAATGAAATGAAGTAATTTGAGTTACTTTGTCTGTTGTTTACTATAATTCTTTTAATACTTTTTTATGTAGTAATTTAGTATTGTAGTGAAGAAAATTCTTCATCAATTTAGCTTTAAAATAAAACATACAACATAGCATTAATAGATTTAAAAGTATTACAAATAAGAGAAAGACATAATAATAATAATTTCACTTTGACAAATCCCTTACTAATTTAGATATTGCCTACTTCGACTGGGATTGTTATAAGTAGTTCGATTATGTCTACCTCGACTACAATTACTACATTTGTACGAAGTAGTCCCCTTTTCTTTTTCATCCATTTCATTTCTAATTCTCATTGACTTTGGCCTTCCCTTGCTCGGTTTGCATACTGGATTCGGAATGACTGTTGCTGAATTTACTTCAGGCCAATAGTCCTTATGGCCTAAAGGTTGGAATGGATGTTTGTAGACTTGTAAGTTCTCCTCCAAAGTGTGCACTTTATCAACAAATTTGAAAAAGTTATAACGCAAGCGCTTACATACCTCAATTGCATGCGAACATGGCATTTTGTAGATTTGGAATTTCTTGCATGTGCACTCTCGACGTTCTAAGCTCACTACATGAATGTTGCACCCTTTGGCTCGAATTGGGTCATTTCCAGTTAAAACTTTGCACAGTCCACTTCTACTATCGAAGTATGTGACAGTATGACAATTTGCCTTACGCGCATATTTTGTCACTATTTTCTTACAAACTGGAGTAACATGTTCGCCCTTTTGAAGTAAATTCAAGTATTTATTTTGATAGGTATCAAAATAATGTACCATTTTTCCAATGGTGTGTTCAATAATGCTCTAAATAGGCCTTCATCGAATGCCCTTTAACACTCTATTTACGCACTCAGCAACATTTGTGCACAAGTGACCAAACCTTGAGCCGTTATCATTTGATAAACTCCACTTCTGCACAAGTTTCTCCATTACCCACTGGTATGCTCGTTCATCTATTTTTTTTATTTCGTCCATCTACTTTAAGAACTTCCGCTCTTGTGCTTGAGCTCCTACATGTAATAAAATTCATACAATAATGGTTATATGTCAAAAGCATATCAAATGCATTAGGAATACTTATAATGCACAATTTGTACGTTCATACCGGCTTGATATAATAGGTTTTTTATTGTAGTATTGTGTCATTTTTTATTGTACTTGCTCGTAAAGTGCCTGAGGAAAAACCGATGGTATGCTAAAGGTTCTGCCCACCTCGAACCTTCACTGTTCATTATCTATAGTATTCCACCGTGTCGATCAGAAATGACACCTAGACTAGTGTGTTGTGTCACATACACTCTTATGCACTCCATGAGCCACCCCCAACTAGATCTGTTCTCACTTTCAACAATAGCAAACGCAATGGGAAGAATATGATTATTACAATCTAGCGCAGTTGCTACCAATAATGTGTGATGATATTTCCCATACAAGAATATCCCATCAATCTGGATGACAGGTCTATAATGCTTGAACCCTTCGATGCATGGTTTGAAAGACCAAAATACTCGACTGAACATGCGATATCAACTATTAGTTGTTTCATCCGTGATCAAAATAGTGATAGAACCGGGCTGTAGTGGGTCAATGCATTCAAATAACGCGGCAACATATTATACGATCCTTCCCAAGTGCCAAAAATATCTTCCATTGCTTTTCTTTTTGCACAAAAGCCTTCTTCTTCGAAATGGTAAACCCCCATTTCTCTTTAGCATGCTCAATTATTACATCAAGGCTTAGCAATGGATTTTTGGAAACCATTCCAAATATAGAAGGGCAATCAAATTTCCATCGAGATTTCAATGGTCTTGAGATAGTCGAGTGTTCACGCATGTATGTAGACCATGGAGTCTAGTGATTTGCCACATATTGATTGACTTCTTAAGGCTTGCATGAAGCCTCCATCCACATGTTTGTCCTACTCCACCTTCCATGTTGTTGCATTGAAGAGCTAATTTATATGGATAAGATTCAACCACTCCATATGACACATGATTTTTCATTGACATGATCTTTACTGCTGTCTGCACAGACTTTTTATTAGGGAAAACTAACCCAACTCTCAACTCAGAAACTCTATCCCATGTGCTTATGTCATCAATATCATTGGCATATTGCACATAATCATGTTCCTCTATCATTGTATATGTCGGGCCTGGGAATTCAAAATCTAATAACAGAGTAGTAACCGGAACCTCGTGACTTTCCTCAACATCCGAGGGAGTCAAGTTCAAGTCGGTCATACTAGATTGCTCAGTAGACTCATTATCAACATGTTCATCATCATTATCATCATCGCTACCGAACATAGCCATATCATATATGAACTGCTCCTCCAATGTGTTGTCAATATCATTTGGTTCTACAGTTCCATTAACATAATCACATACTGGATCTTCTATTTCTTCGTCTTCATTTTGGGAACTTCCCGCTTCATAATTCGTTGGATTCCCCTAATCAGTTCATGCTAATTGAGGTTGATTAGATTGAACGTTAGATAACCCAAATGTTTCCATTAACAGATGCTCTCCAATGCCACCACTAACTCCACCTACAGTTGTTGTCAATGGAGATGTAGTTGTTGAAACAAATTGGACAGAATTGGATTCTTCGGCACTAGTACAACCCAAATTTGTTGTTGATTGAACTCCAACAAAAGGATATCTTGTATGTTCTTCCACGGATTCAAATGTAGACATTGGTTGATTTTGTTGAAATATAAAAGGCGATGGTGCTTCTTGGCCGTTTATCTCATATTCAACAAATAACTCAGTTGTGTGATAATTTGGAATGTTGTCCAAATTATAGTGAATAAATTCAATTCCTTCATCACCGCAAATTTCCATGTAACAATAATAATTAGTTGGTGGAACCGGATACCTATACACAATCTTTGTTATTCTTCCATTATTTTCAAATCCAATCTCTGTTGATATCTTTTGAATAACACTACCATACAACGGCTTCCTCTTAACCTTCACACGTTTTTGCATTTCTCCCCAATATAAAGTGTAGTGGTTGTTGAATGACATTTTTCCTTGCAATATAAACGAATAAATTTTATTAAACATATCATGACAATGTTTTTATTTGGTTCTAAATATGGAAATTTTATTGATTTAGATAGTTTAATATATAAACAAACATTAAGTAAATCATACATGAATAAATCATAAACAAACAAATAGAAATTACATATATCACATATTCATAAATGTTCTTCAAACTACAATAAAACAACGCATAAATAAACACTAGTCATAATTTTCCTAATACAATAATACTAAACTCAACGCGTAACAAAAGCTTTCCTAACCGGAATAGATTCACGCATTTCATGTTCCAAAGAGGTGGACCACCATTTGTGTGAGATCTCCTTTGAATAACTCTTGGGCCAGTCCTTAGATTTATTACTCTTTTCTCGAATCGAACAAGTTTATGATAATAAAAGTTGAACATCTATGTTATAAACAATCTCGTTGCAGATCCATACTTTTGTTTTGCTCTTTCAAATGCATTGGCTAACCTTTTTTTAAGAAACCTATTACTAAAAGAGTCATACATACATGTATAAAGGGAATCATTTTGTCCCAAATTAAATCCTCCTACCCATATTAGTTGTTGCATTTTATCATGCATGTTTATTACATGCGCAGCTAGTGCAATGTCGCTGTATTAATGTATTGGTGATAATCGATTTTTTTAATTCCCTCATCATATCTCTAAGCCTTCTTAATTGCCAATACTGTTTAGGATATATTGGTATCCTGATTGTCGCTATCTATCCAAATTGTACAAAATCAGTCTTATATAGTACATAAATAACTAACACAAATTCGATAAACTAAACCACATGTAAATTAGTAAAATTTATTCAACTACACCTAAATTCATAATAGAGCATAAATATGTTAATATGTTACACCAACACTAAAACTAAAGCATTAAATTTCACTAAAGCTATAGATAATTTCTTTTCTTTTGTAAAATTAAAACTAAAACTACATCTAAAATCATAATAAAACTAAAACTAAATCAATATTATGTCAATATATGAAACAAAATTTTTTTAACTTAGACTAACACTAAAACTAAAGCATTAATATGTTCATATTTTGGATTTCACTAAAACTAGGGCTAATTTATTTTTTATTCTTACTATAAAAATAAACTACACCTAAAATCATAATAAAACTAAAACTAAAGCAATATTATGTCAATATATGAAACAAAAATTTTTAACTTAGACTAACACTAAAACTAAAGCATTAATATGTTCATATTTTGGATTTCACTAAAATTAGGACTAATTTCTTTTTTTCTTACTCTAAAAATAAAACTACACCTAAAATCATACTAAATCTAAAACTAAAGCAATAATATATTAGTATATGAAACAAAAAATTTTAACTTAGACTAACACTACAGCTAAAACATTAATATGTTCAAATTTTTTTATTTTCACTAAAACTATAGCTAATTTCCTTTCTTTTGTAAAAGTAAAGGTAAAACTAAAACTAAAATCATACTAAATATAAAACTAAACTTAGACTAGGGCTAAAACTAGAGCATTATTATATTCATATTTGGGATTTCATGAAAACTACTGCTAATTTTTTTTTCTTACTCTAAAAATAAAACTACACCTAAAATCATACTAAAACTAAAGTAAAATATGTCAATATATGAAACAAAAAATTTAACTTATACTAACACTAAAACTAAAGCAATAATATGTTCATAGTTTAAAAATTATTTCTCTTTCTTGTAAAAATAAAGATATAATTAAAAGTAGAGAAAAAATATGTTCATATATGCATATAACTACAATTTTTTACTATAAGACTAAAATTTTGATAGTAAATTTAGAGGATTAGATTGCATACCTCTATTTTCAAGTTGTTAAAATCCTGTAAAAAATGGAAAAATTAACTATTATAAGTTCAACATTGTCATTTATAACATTAAATTCATTGAACAAAAAATTATAAACAAATTTAACAACCATTATTACCTTGAATTTATCTTTTAGAAGCAAAAGTTTATAGATTAGAAGTGAAAGTGGATTGAATTTTTTAAAGTGAAAATGAATGTGAGATTGAAAGAAAAAAAATTGATTTGGAGATGAAAGTAAATTTTACGGTGTAAAGTATTAAAGGGGTGAGTGGGGAGTTGGGGAATATGGGTGAAATAATAAAGTGAGACCGGTTGAAAAATCGGTCTCACTTTACTTCATGCGGCAGTTGAGGCTGCCTCGACTGCCATACCATCTAAGCTCGTTTTCAGATAATCACTATAACTAACATCTCGTTAGTTATAAATGTATCTAAAAACTATCTTAATAAACCCATTTTTAGATAAAAATGGGTTTACTAAATAAATTTTCTGATAAAAATAAAGCTATCCAAATTAAAGTTTGGATTGATTTCATATATTGTTAAACTATATCAATTTTTTTTCTTAAATCCACTATTTCACTACACTCCACGACGACAAGATTGTAATAACGTGTATATAGAAGGGCAAACTCGTCACTTGAACTGCTTTAGACACAGGTATAGATAAAACGATTGAGCTAGGGTTTTTGAGCAACAGGGAGTCTGAGAAGGCGAGCAGCAGCAGCCATAAAGCTTTTCAGCCAGGATGGGTACTATTCCTCTCCGTTCTCCATTGTTTTTCATATCATGCCTTCATTTATCCAATCGAATATTTGTTACATTGCTGTCTATGGCTCTCTTTAGGTATCTCCAGAGATTCTATGCATAAGAGGCGTGCCACTGGTGGCAAGAAGAAAGCATGGAGGAAGAAGAGAAAGTACGCAAAATTTTCATCTCTTTCCTTATTCTTTCTTATTAGGGATTAGAAATCACAATGTCTTGCTTTTTTGATGTTTAGGAAGTTCATCAGAATTCATAAAGCGGTAGATCTTTTGTTACTTCATTTATTCAGATTTGTGAACCTAGAAAGTTGTTCAGTAGGACCCTTGTTATTAGTGGATCATTTGATTTTCCATATACTAATTACATCAGTATGGTTTTCAATGCGTTCTATAGTTTTTGAATTGACAGAGAGAAGATAATTTTTGCTTTTAGTGATAAATAAGCCCCTGTTTGGCTTGTAGGTTTTTTCATGGTATGTTATGGTTCTTATTTAAATTCGTTTGTTTGGTTCCATGGCTAAATTACCATGAAATTAGAACCTCGGATTTGGTGGTTCTCTATCAAATTCAAACTAATTTTTTTTTCAAAAAACCTTACTATACCATACAATCTATCCAAACAAGAATTTTAAGAAAAATCATACCATCACCATAGTTTTGTATTGTTGTTGAGATGTTGTGGTCCTTGTGGATGTGTGATTTGTTTACAAATGGCTCAAGCTTTTTAATTTCTTCTTTGTGGCTGATTTAATAAGGTATGAGCTTGGACGTCAGCCTGCTAATACCAAGCTCTCAAGTAATAAGACTGTAAGAAGAATCCGTGTTAGAGGAGGTAATGTGAAGTGGAGAGCACTGAGATTGGACACGGGGAACTTTTCGTGGGGTAGTGAGGCTGTCACTCGGAAGACTCGTCTCCTTGATGTTGTTTACAATGCCTCGAACAATGAACTTGTCAGGACACAGACTTTGGTGAAAAGTGCCATTGTTCAGGTGGATGCTGCTCCATTTAAGCAGTGGTATCTTCAACACTATGGTGTTGATATTGGTAGGAAGAAGAAGGCTGCTGCTAAGAAGGAAACTACTGAGGTGATTTTTTCGGACAATTCATAAAGTATCTACTTTTCTTCATCGTCCATTTGATTTTACAAAAGTTCTTGTTTACTTATGCAAAAAATTCTCTGTTTTATTGGTATCTTGATTATTTTTTCTGCACCTCTCTTCATTTACCACCGTTTGGAAACATCTTTTTCAAGGATTCGATTTAGTTGAAATCATTTTACATACGAAAGTCAAAAACTTTATACTTAAGGTGATCTGAAATGAGTTGATTTTTTCAAAAGGAATGTTTCCTAACATACCAACCAACTACTAAATATTTTTCTTGAACAAAATCACGACTTGCATCACATAAGTCTAATATATCATTGTTATGTACCATCCCATTTTGTTATATGTGATCTGTTTGGAACACTTTGAATTTGATATTTATGTGTTAGGAAATTATAAATTTAGTTTTGATTTTATAATGGCTGCGCCTGTTCTAAATACTGAAGGAATGAAATATCTAATTATTGGCGACAACAGGAAGGCGATGGTGCAGCTGCTCAAGCAGAGGAAACTAAGAAGAGCAACCATGTCACCAGGAAGCTTGAAAAACGCCAAAAGGATCGCACGCTTGATCCTCACATTGAAGAGCAATTTGGTGGTGGCAGATTGTTGGCCTGCATCTCATCCCGTCCTGGTCAATGCGGCAGAGCTGACGGGTGAGTCAAAATGAATAAAAACTTGTGGAATTCCTTTTCGCAGTAAATCTTATTTGTTTTAACACAGAATTATTGGTTTTAGGTACATATTGGAAGGTAAGGAATTAGAATTCTATATGAAGAAGCTTCAGAAAAAGAAGGGAAAGGGTGCTGGTGCTGCCTGATTACAAAATTTTTGAGTAGCTTTCTTTCTAAATTTCGGTTTATGACTTCATTATTGGCTTTGGTTCGTTGATATTCAAATATGATGCCATGATTTATGTTCAAAATTGGTGTAGTTTTCTTTTTGAGTTTTCCTATACTTAAATTTCACCTCTTTTGCAGTTGAATTTGTTCTTCAGTGCCAAATTTTAAAATCACTTTGTTAACATGTGCATTTGCTTGGTTTTTGAGTTACTTGTTTTGGTAATCTTTCTTGCCTTGATTTTTGTATGTTCATTGCCATTGATTATTTTTTTTAAAAAATTTGCTTACCTTCTAAACTTGGCACAAAAAGTCTACTGTTCCTTGAACTTTCAAAGTTTCTCTCAGCCTCCTAAACTTGGTATAAATGTATTAGTTTGACCCTTAAATGCCACTTGTAAACTTTTGATGAAAAGTCAAATCAATCAGAACATGGCACGTGGCATTTGAGGGGTAAATTGATACATTTTGCCAAGTTTAGGGGGGGTAAACTGATACACTTATAAGTTAGGGGCTGAGAGAAACTTTTGAAAGTTCAGAGTCGGCTTTTGGCCACGATTAAAACATATGGAACCTGCATGTGTCATGGATGAAATTGAGCAAAGTTTAAGCTGAATCATATTGTCTACGGCATCTTAACCAATGGCATGTATGTACAAGGTCGGAAGACTTTGAGAAACACAAGGGTTATTTACTAATTTCGTTTGAAGGCTTTTTTAGGACAATAAAAAGGGTGGTTAGTCACCCGATAGTTGCGCTTATGATATGTGCAGTTTCGTTGATCCAATAACTTCGCCAGGCAGAACAAAACTTGTGTATGTAACGAGGGATTTGGGTTTCTGTGCATATTGTACTACACTGGAATGTCTTCAAAGATTAGATCTATATTTGGGTTTTCATTATTTTTTTTTGTCTACTTGTTTTTACTTCGCTTTGGCTGAAAACGATTTACTTCAGCCCAAGCGGGTCAGTACAGCATGGATCAAGATCTGTCGATCTATTCAGATCTAATTTCGGTTGGAGAAGAGCTCAAGATCTGGAATGCCTATAAAAATCAAAATAATTGGGGTGTGTCATTAATTATTTATAAATTAACAAAAGTCGAAAATAATTACAAAAATATCATGTAGTAGTTATTTGGTAAATATCTAGTAATCGTCTAGTAGTTATCTAGTAAACATTCAGTAGATCGGTGTTAGATACGTAGTGGATATCAGTAAACATCTAATAGATATCTAGTTTACATTTAGTAGATCGGTATTAGATATGTTGTAGATATTTAGTAGATCGATTACTAGATATTTACCATACAACTATTACATGATATTTATGTAATTATTCTCTTGTTTTTGTTAATTTGTAAATTATTTATGTTTTTTTGTATATATGTAATTAGTTTGACTTAATAGTGAATTTTATAAATATTTCATTTGAGACATTTTTTAGAATTTCCCTAAATTTAAAGCTAGGGAAGTTCAAATTCAAGGAAGATATTGTATTTTTCTTAATTTTGTTAAATATTGTGTGTTTTCTTAATTTTGTTTTAGTGACTTTTGCTGCCTTTTGGTTAGTTTTTTTTTTGGAATTGTATTTCCCTAATGTGGAATATTTCATGGCTTTAGCCTTTTCTGGGCTGTATTTGTGGCTCTATTTGATGTTTATATGGAATGAATATAAGCTATTTATTGAAAAAAAAAAACAAGTAGAGATGCCTCGGTTCTCTATCACGGTATTACCTTGCATGTCAACGTGGGATTCCGATGATAGAAAATATATTTGCCTGGGGAATATTTTTTTTGTTTACAATGTAACTGGTAGTTCATAGTAGTGCCCATTTTGACTCAAAAAGGATTTAAAGATAGCATTACAAGTATATACAAAATCAATACTATCTCTTTTAACAGTTCTGATTCTTTGACTGCAAAAAGAAACTTTCAACACTAAATAATCGTAAGGGTACAAAGTTCTTAATAACGAACATACACTTCAAAAGAATGATAATCACAATCTGTAATTGTGTAAAATTCATGCCTTATTCGACTCGGCACATATATTGTACAATTTACCGGACCTATCCAAACAATTCGAAAAACAATGTTCTGCCACCACTTTCAACCTTGCCAACAACTCGAAACCTCGTATCGACCACCACAACAATATCTCTTCAATATAAAAATAATACAGAAATTTGCTCTATCATAAGGGCTTATCGAGGCTGAGACTGCATTTCCAAGTATCGGCCGAACCCCTCAAAACACCTTTCTAAAACGCTACAACATTTCGGAATTTCACTATTAACTAATCTGCTCCCCAATTAAATCAAGTCCAACAACTAGAAAACTAATCCCCTGAAACAGCAGAAAATAAAAGTGAATCCCTTGAGCCGACAACAAGCTTCTAACCGAAGCAGTCAACAATATCAATGCTAAAGTAAGTTCCTTCCTATACAAACGATTCCTCCTCTTTTTCACCGATTTCTTTGACAATTCAAGCTTGTTCAGCTCGTTTAAACCCGAATCAGATGATGATCTCATAAGACCGCTAGTTTCTACAAGAGGGTCGGTTTCCCTTTCACCATAAGCAACTAAGTCAGCCTCAGACGATCTCCCTAATTTTTTCGTAACTATCCACTCGTAAGAGCTTCCAAATTTAAACAACCCCGAAATCGTAGCGTTGAATTTGGTTACCGACATTGTGTTTTCGAACAAAAGGTACGGGACTATGAAGGGAAATGATTGTGGTGATGGAAGGATATTTAAGATGGACATAATCCCCGGGATATAGCAAACAACCCAAGCGGGTAACTGAGCTTCTGGTAAGAACATGGTAAGCGGTAGAATTATGCAGAAAAGGGTGAACGAATAGAAAGGTAGGATTAGCTTTCGCAATAGGAAGAAAAGAAATATTAAATTCGCCTTCTTCCCCAAACTCACCTGGCATTTAAAAAAAAAGGACAATAGAAGTATTAGGACGAAATTCCATGTATTAAATGGTAGAACCATCTTTTTGGACCATGTTTTACAATCCATTAACTCATTTGGTCTCTCAGGTATACAGGTTACCTATTTGGTCCCTATGCTATGCAACCTATTACCATTTTGATCTCTTTAGTGCATATTATACATAGGACCAATTTGGGATTGCTTTCCCATGCTGTCATCTCGAAAAGCTCCATTTTCAAGTTTTCCTCATGCCAACATATTATTTTGACATTGGGAAATCAACAGCAAACAGACCCTAATTAATTAGTATTAAGAGTCAAAATCTTTTTTCCAATGCCAAAATATGTTGTTTTATGAAAATTTTGTGACTGGGCCTTTTCACGATAGCAGCAATACCAAACAAGCACATAGTAATATCAATAGAGAATCTACAATGCAGGGCCAAAAAGGTAACAAATTGCATAGTATAGGCCTATAGGGACTTAATGGTAATGGTTGCATAGCATGGGATTCGAAAAGATAACAAATTGCATAGCACATGGATCAAATGGATAACATGAATAATAGAGGGATTAAATGGGCAAATGGGTTATACCACAGGGACCAAAAAGGCCCTTCTGGCCGTCTTTGATCCAAAATAAAATCATGAAAAGAATGAGATAGTGGCAGTAAACTACCTTCGAACGAAGTATGTCAAAGAAGCACAAGCGAAAGAGCTGCATTGGACCCGAATGCCACCGATATTGCTGTTTTTTGTACGCTTCATAGGACTCCGGAAGTTCACAAAGACACTAAAAAACGAGCTTCCATTAGATTCATTTTTTGCTTCATATAGACAGTATGTCTATAATGAAGGCGAGAGCAAACCTTAACGTCGTTCAGATATATAAACTTCCATCCACAAAGATGAGCACGAACAGCAATATCCATATCTTCGACAGTTGTCCTTTCCATCCACCCACCACAATCTTCAAGGGCTTTTGTTCTCCAAACACCCGCAGTTCCATTAAAACCGAAAAAGTTCAAGAAAACACCATTTACCTGTTGCTCAACCTCAAAATGGAATGCTAAGTTCACATTCTGAAGTCGTGTTAGCAAATTCTCGTCCTTGTTTACAAAACTCCACCTTGTTTGGACCAACGCCAGGTCATCGTTACCCTTCAGGATAAAAAGATGAAAATGGTCAATAGCTTTTTATCTGAAATGATAGTAGTTTTGGACTTTCGCATTCAAATTATAGCAATGGCTGAAATAAAGGTCTAACCAATGAAGTCAACAATGGGGCAGAACCACCTTTTTGTACCCTGTAGTTTAATCCAATTAGGTATGCATGTTATCTAATTGGTCCATACTATGCAAGCTAGTACCTTTTTGGTCCTTTTAGTGTATTTATACATAGTTATGGCAATATAGATTCTACAATGCAGGGCCTAAAAAGGTAACAAATTGCATAACACATGGACTTAATGGGTAACAGTTGCATAGAACTGGGCTCAAAAAGGTAACAAATTACATAACATAGAGACAAAATGGGTAACATGAATACCTAAGAGACCAGATGAGCAAATGAGTTATAAAAGGACCAAAAAGGCCCTTTTGCCTCAACAGGGGTAGAGCTTCAGGTTTCTCACATTAAATCTATTCAAATGCATTCTTTTAGCATATGCACAAATGAATGAACTAAAATGAGAGGCTAAAACATATACCTTGAAGTAAGGAATAGTTTTCTTCAAGAAATCAGGCGCAGGCTGAAAATCAGCATCGAAAATAGTGACGAATTCGTAGTCTTTCACATAATCACAGGTCATTGCAGATTTGAGGTTTCCCGCCTTGTAGCCTGTACGAATCAGGCGATGCCTATACAAAATAGGCGCACCTCTTTGTTGCCATTTGTGAACTTCTGCCTTGATAAGAAGTTGAACATCTAACTCATCAGAATCATCTAAGATCTGAACAAGCATTCTCTCCTTTGGCCAGTCCTGGATACAAACTGCTGCTATAGATTGTTGATAAACCTAAAGGCAAAGTACTAATTCAGGAAAAATCATCATAATTAAAACCGTCATTAATGGAGAAAATCCTAATTAAACTCAAACACAACAAATTCATCCATTAATGGACAAAAAGCGAGTTAAATACAAATTAGGGATAAGGAACCTACATCTGCTTACCTCCCTCTCATTGCACATAGGGATCTGAATCAAAACCATTGGAAAATCCTCGACATTCTCGGCATTCACAGGCCCGTACTCTACAGAAGCAATCGGCTTCAATTTCCTGATTTTGATCCAAAAACAACCTAAAACCAGCACCGCTCGATCCACCGACTGGATCAAAAACAAAACGATACACACATTCGCTAAGCTCTGCAGCGGCGGCGCCAAGTAATTCGCTCTAATATCCAACCAATTCGCGTAAACCATCTCAACCAAAGCCTCGGCGGACTCCACCGACGGCGGACTAAAATGCCAACCCTTGAAATACGCTGCTAATTCGAAGAACAACAGCACAACAACGAGAATGAAGAACACTCGAATGATTTTATAGAGGCGAGAGGATGAGGAATCGGAAGGCGAATCGGTAGTTACGATTCTACGATTAGCAGTACGGAGGAGATAGAACAAGGAACTTGTGAATGAAGCGAGAGAAGAAGCGAGTTGATGGAATTTGAGGCGCCATAGCCAGGAGAGCTGGCGGGCGCTCCGAGTGTGGCCTTTTGGATCCGGGTCGGCGGTGGTGGGGCTCCGGATCTCGACGGCGAGCAAGGCATTGTCGGATTTGTCCAGAAATTCGCGCTGTTTGTTCCACCATTCTTGAAATTCTTGGTTTTGTGCTGAACTCATACGAGAAATGTTCAAAAAAAAGGGATTGAAATCGTTTTTTGGTTAAAAAAGGAGCTTAGTTCTTGTTTTTCAGATCTGTGGGGGGGAGTCTGGATTGGCCGGTGAATTCGTGTGATAGAGAGAGATGAGAGGCTTAAGCTATTTCTGGAAAGTGTTAGTTTTCTCTTTTATTGCAATTTTCTTGTGTTCTTGTTTTTCCATTTTCTTTCTTCTTTTCATTCCTTTGTAAATTACAGTTTAAGAAATTTCTTTCATGCGAAACTTATAAAATGGGACATGTGATTTTAGAATAGTAGTGTTATATTAAATACTTTAAATAATTAAATATTTTAATAATTTAATTTTATTATTTAAAAATTATATATTAGAATTTGAGTAATTTTTTAAGTTTGTAATTAATATAATTAAAAGATATTTATGATATTAAAAAAATTTTAAAAGATTTAACCGATAATATGTATTACATTTTTAATAATTATTTCATAAAAATTCAGATAAAATAAATAAATTTAATTATTTTTATAATATAATTTAATATTAAAAATTCTCCTAAAATAATTTTTAAAATTTATTTAAAAAAAAACTCATACATCATTTTATAGATAAATGAAGCTCTATCATTTTTTAAGTTTGCCTTAATTTATTTTAAGAATCGTGACCGCTTCATTTTGGTGAATGTTGAGTGGACGGTGATGGAGAAGAGTGTACCGTATGTGTGGTTTTAAATAGTAAGGGATTGTCTGTACATCTCAAATTGTATTCGGACAGGACATGTGCGGTACAGTGCAAGTATCTAATCGTGTAAGTTGGACTTGTGTTATTTGCTCAACATTATCTGGAATTTTAATATTTAAGCTTAAAATTTTTGTTCAACACAATTTATTTACAAATTTATCATTTATGTGTTTGTCACAATTTGTTTATTTGTTAACAAATCAGTTATAAATATAAACAAACCGTTTATTTGTTTAAGAACAAAAACATTAGTGATAACTTTAATATATAAAATATATTAAATTTTACTGTGGATCAAATATTATCAAATTTAGTACAGTAAATAATATTAAGCTTATATATTTAAAATGTCTCTTAGTTATTATACATTAAATAGTTAAAAAGCTCTGAAATCAACAAATCGTTACTATCCTTGAAATGGAACTTATACAGATAGATATATGTTACGTAGATGCGAAAAATTGCAATGTGCTTCTTTACATTAAGATAGTAAGTTGATTTGTACGAGTCTCTTGCTTTCTAGTGATTTTTCATCAAATAGGTTAATCCGTATTCACATGTGTCTAGATTAATCCCACTTATTATATCAAATTTACCAAGAAATGAATGAGTTTTTGTTTCAGATTAGCATGAAATGGCATCACACAAGTAGCATTTAAATGTTGTTCAAAGATTTTACTAAGTATATAGTATTGATTAGCAGTTATATAATATGCTATAAATGCTGTTATATAAGTAGTTGTTGGATTTGAAAGGATCAAACAATTCTACATGTTGGTCCCGGTAATGGTCTAATCTGTTCAAGAGGGGATGAATTGAACTACTGGAAACTTAAAAACTTCTTTTCGAAGATTATAAAACCAACCAGAGGGATTCAATAGCAATAGCAAATAAACAATTCAATAGGCAATAGATGATTCAATACCAATAGCACAACTAACCAATAGAAGAAATAAGAGTGAGACCGTTGAGAGTCTAACTAGCAGTATTCAACACATAGTCATAATTACAACAAAGATATCAATAATAGCACACTTATACTTTCAATATCAGAAACCGTATAGCAAAACTGCAGATTCACCAATAGCAGAGTAAAGTAAATAAGTTTACGGTTAGGAAATCAAACTCAGCGATATATCCTAGTTCAGCAACCCCATGCTTGCCTCCAGTCCACGTGCCTCCGGCTATCGTGCTTTAATCCACTAAAGAATTCTTTCCAACAGGTAGAATTCAAACATATTTACAACTTAGTCTAATCCTCACCTTGTTAAAGTGCCCTTCTTTACAAGTCCTGAATACAACTAAGTCCCCTTCTTTACAAGTCCTGAATACATCTAAGTCCCCCACTACTTATAACCCAAGTAGTGTACCCATAACACAAGTGATAAGTAGAGATTGGTAAAAAAAGATTACGATGAATAAAACTCTTTCTCCGAAAGCTATTCTGAAGAAAATATTTACAATAAAGTTCTAGCTCATATGCTTCTGAATTTCAGTATGAAAAGATGATCGCTCAATATCTTTGAAGGCTTGAATATGATTCTTTTCAAGAGTGATGGGTGTTCTTGTTCAAGCTCTTATTTTCATCTTTGAATTTGGCTTCTTTATATAGGCTTTCTTGATAATATGGTTGTTTGAATTGTTGGTCTTCTTCATAGTAGTTGTTGTGTAATGGCTTCAATTTTCAGGTTGCTCAATAGCCGTTACTTATCGTTATATGCCTTGTATGGAATGCTTTGAAGGTCTTCTTTGATAATCATGTTGGCTTCTTGTTGATAATAGAAGATTCTTCCAGGTGTTGGAATATTTTCATTTTTGGTATTGACGCTGACAATTGTTAAGAGTCAACTTCGTTTTTTGCTATATAAGGAAATTGGCATCTCCCTTTTGTCTTTTGCAGATGTTGAACTTTGTGCAAGATGCTTTTTTCTTTGTCCGATGCAAGACCACATCTTTCAAATATATTCTTGATAGAATTATGTTTTTTTTGCATTTGTCATAAAAATACTCAAAAATACAATTGTTGATCTTATGAAAAACAAATACAAGATATTCTCTAAGCATACACAAACGAGTGAAGACACGTAAATGTATAGAAGCAACAATAAATATGCAAGGCACCTAAAGAAATAAATTCATATGATAAGTAATAAATATGCAGAGCCAAAAATAAACATATACTAAATACAAGAATCACCATAACCAATTATAAGTATTTATATTAATATTAACAATTTGTTGTCATCTTCAAAACCTAATACTGAAAGAGCTTTAATTTCTTATAAGTATAAAATGTTGAAAGGCGCAAAGATTTCTTTAGAAATCGAATTTGTGAGCCATTACTCATCAGTATATCGTGAAATGAAATTCATTAGAATGTTTGAAACCAATAGTTTGAGAGGTAGATGCAGAGAAATAAGGGAGCGACTCTAGGAGATGTTTCTCATATAAGCCCAATAAATTAGCCCAAATACTTTAATATTTTATGAAGTGGCCCATTAACCTTCATAAAAGGCCCAAATTAGTTAGCCCAAATTCGATAATATTTTATGCAATGGCCCATTAATCTTAATAAAAGGCCCAAACCTGTCCAATTTAGAATTAATCTTTCTCCTTTTACTCGTTGCCCTTCAAGCTCTCCTTCATTTACTGCCTCTTCCGCAACTTTGATTCTTTTCTCGTTTTTTTTTTTTGTCCATCTGGTTCATCGGAGCTTTACTCCGACAATATCCAGATCCGACCCGGATCGCTCACCTGGCTGTGGTGGGTGAGTCTCCCAATAAGATTTTCTGCATTCACTAGGACTCGAACTTGAGACCTTACTTAAGTGATACCAAGTCG
Organism: Euphorbia pulcherrima; assembly: GCA_947683365.1. Classification (NCBI taxonomy): domain Eukaryota; kingdom Viridiplantae; phylum Streptophyta; class Magnoliopsida; order Malpighiales; family Euphorbiaceae; genus Euphorbia; species Euphorbia pulcherrima. Next base: position 6,896,737 of record CANTUS010000004.1, read on the forward strand.
CTTACCACTTGAACCAACCCTTATTGGTTGATTCTTTTCTCGTTGTTATATGTCCTCGGAATATTATTTCTCTGATGATGAATCTGACATACCCTAACATGTGTCCGGAAACTAGTACTTGTACCGGACACATGAAAAGTGGCCAGTCCGAGTAACAGAGGTTGAGCTCATTTCAGTTATCAGCCTACTCAATAAAAAAATTATAAGTCATGTTTAATATTGTCATTAATTTGAATATATGTTTTTTTCTTTTTTTGAAAAAAATTGAAATTAAATGCCAAGTTACTAGGATTTGAGTGTATGCATCAGACTTTAGCTTTAAATGTGAACACTTTGAAAATTTCGTAGTATTTGTATATAATTCTTGTTATCCTTAAACAGATAATGTCAAACTCCATGTGGAACTCAAAGAGTTGAACTTATACATCTTCTGGCATCCATTAGTCATTTTTTCTTTTCTATATGTGGAGAAATGTAATACATTGTTATTATCATACAATTATAAAATTATTAGGATAAGTAAAATTAGGGTATTCTAACATTGATTTCTACAACCTCAAAATTACTTCCCACCTGTATTTTTTACAAAAAAAATATGTTCTCATAGATTTTTCTGAAAAATTAACAAAATGTAGACAACGAATAACCCAAACTTGTGTTTAGGCCTAATGCATCAAGAACCCCCTGAACTTGTCCCTAATCGCCCCTCGCCCCCTGAACTTTCAAAAGTTCATCTCGCTCCCTTGAACTTGTCCAAACTGTACCTCATGTCCCCTTTCGACTGACGTGGCAGGTCATTTGGCAATGCTTGAAAAGTCAATGCCACGTCAGCCGAAAGGGGTCGTGGGGTGCAATTTAGACAAGTTCAAGGAGGCAAGAGGAACTTTCGAAAGTTCAAGGGGTGAGAGGCGATTAGGAACAAGTTTAGGGGTCTGGTGGTGTATTCAGCCTGTTGTTATTAATCATTGGCTAAATGCATGCATATATTCCAAAGTTCAAATATCAGCTCACCGTCATTGAGACCTATAATGAAAAATGAGAAGCTAGAAATGTTGAAGATATATCAAACAAGATTAAAAGAGGAAAGTAATATAAATGTTGAATTGGGTGGAAGGTGAAGGTAGGTTAGGTGCATAATATTCTTTGATTTGGTAAAGATAGGATGCGTCATGAGAGGGTAACGCATGCATTGACATCTAACTTATTACTAACTCTTTTACGTAAATGCATGCAATGCATGAATCCCTACTTTTGACTTGTGGGTTTTTCTATAACCATTAATGTGTATCTAATCATCATTGGAATGCACAGTGAGTAACCAGAACACACATATTTATCATATGTTAAATCATACTAGTATGTTGTAAAATATGACTACATATAAATCTTTCTCCTTTTGCATTGAAGGAAAACCAAGTTCTATACGATAGTCCACTTATGATTATGATTAAGAATATATAATTGATAGCCTTTGATTTTGCTTATCGTTAATTAACTGATTCAAAACTAATCAACTACATTCATAGAAGAAAAGTATAAGTATTATTATGATGAAAATATTTTTTTTAAGGAAATAATGAAAATATTTATAACAGAGTGCTAATAAAAAACAATTTCTTAAAAATTGTGTTGTGCATCAAATTTGATATATAACAAATAAAAAATGTATTGTATAATGTGAATGAAGTATTAAAGTTTAATTGAAATTCAATGAAGTCTGAAATTATAAGCAAATCAATTTTTCTAGATTGGTGGTAAGGCGTAAAGGCAAAATGACATTCCTTTAGAATTTGGAATGCATTTTTTTTATCTACATTCTCAAAAATTACGTTGACGATATAGTTAAAAATAATAATTTGAATTTAAATTTAAATTTGATAGTTCTATAGAATCCAGATTACACTAAATTTCAATCATTTATATTTAATAAATTAATTAAATTTTACAACTTCATTAAGTCTCAACCCGTTTTTTTAATTAAAAAATGAATATGATCAAATCAGAGGGGTGGGAAGCTGCTTAAGGTGGCATCAACGTGTTGAAATAGCCTGACACGCAATATCATTTTGAAGCCTATTCTATACCATACCGCATCCTATAATATTCCATGCCGGTGAATGTCGGTCCATTTGAATTTCCTACTGCTATACCATTATAATATAGAAATTAATCATCGGGTTAAAATTTAATGTTATTAGAAAATTAAAGATTTGACTTTTTCCCTTGTTACATTGGATTCCACTTGCTTATAGCTTAGCTAAACTAAAACTTTATTCCATTAGTCTTCCTAATTAGTTATAATGTATCTAAATTTGAATTGTCAAACCGTTTCATCCAAAAAATTTTATAATGTACCATACATGTTAGCGTTACTGTTTATTGAATTTTCAATTATATATGAAATTGATAAAATTGAAACTTTTAACCTTGGCATTGCTTAAGCAATGTCTCGATTTCGAGTTCTAGTGAATGCAGAAAATTCGTATAAGGAAACTCGCCCACCACAGCCAGGTGTGCGACCCGATCATATCTGGATGTAGTCGGATCAAAGCTACGGTGAACCAGATGCGCAACAAAAGAAATGTAATAGAATATATTTGAAAAAATATATAAGGTGATATGTAAATAGTTTCATCTTTTGTATTATTTCTCATAAACCTTATTTGGTTTATAATTATTTTTTTTATGGGGAACTCTGGAACAACGATAGAGCTGCATCCTTGTGACAAATAGGTCACACAAATTGATTGAGTTGTGAAATTAGTCACTGATATGTGTTGTCTACAATTTACTCATCTCAATAGAGTTATCTCGGATACGGCCCTTTTGAGAACCACGAGTGAGTGTTGTATATTGCATGCACCGATCAGTTGCTTTTTCAGTCCATACAATTGAGATAACATTTCTCGTGAATTGTTATATATATACTTCCTTTGACCGTATTTTAATAAGTGAATAGTACATTTTTAAGGTAATGCCTTTATTTGAGGGATATGTATAATATCCTAATTAAATCCGAATTTATAATTGAATCAAGATGATGTTCCTTTTTTATTCTATACATCAACAATAACAATTTGGATACAGGGCCACTAACAATCTGGCCTTTTAATTCTTGCCTGCAAATTACAAAAGTGTTCCTAATATATAAACCACCAGATTTATTTTGTAATGTACACTAGACAAATAATTGATAGTAATAATTTGGGATGCGAAGAAAATGGGAAGTGATGGTAAGATACTTAAAAATGCAGAAAACCCCGAAGAGGCACACAATTGGAAGGCATCAAATAATGAAAATTACATGGTTGTTGAATCAAATCATTATATAATTTTTTTTACCGTAGCCTAATTTGCTTAGTTACATAATTACTTAATTAAAGGAGTTATAAGCATTAAAATATATATATATATATATATATATATATATATATATATATATATATATATATATATATATAATTAATTAGAAGAAAGTGAAAGATATTTTATTTTGACTTGAATTGAATTGATTTCGGTGTTACTCCTTTCCGTTTTTAACTGTCGCTTTTGAACCAAGCAAATTTTTTTTAACAAATGTCATTTTCAAATTCCAATGTAATTATTTGAACATCTTTCTCAAAAAGATAACAAAAATCAATCATCTTTTCAAGCAATTATTAGTGTTAAGGGTATTTTAGTACTTTTATTCTCTTAATTAATATTTTCTTGGTACTGTCAAACTTACCTAAAACGATACGTAATGAAAAATGGAGGGAGTAATTTACAAATTATACTCAACTTAACTTAGGAGGGCACCTACCCTAATCATAACATTATATATACCCTACAAAAGCAACCTTTTTCTTCTTCTCATTGTTATTCTTTTGTTGATTTTTGGAGTGTAGGGACTCTTTAATCTCTTCTGGGAAGGAAATTATATAATGAATCGGGTTTTTTGATCTTTTTTTTGTATGTACCCAAAAACGAATAAGGTAATAAAAAAGTAGTGTTATAAAGTAATTTTTGAGACACTTATCATTCATACAAAAAGAAATGACCAAATAACTGGGACCAGTTTTTTTCCTTTTCGTTCTTTTAACTTCAATCGAGGACAACTTCTATTGATTTTATGTCCTAGAGACCTAACCATAGTAGTAGTACCACTATTAATTCAAATCAAATATTTAATTATCCACTTCCCCACATTTAACCATCTAAAAAACTAAAGTTACAAATATTAGGGTAAAACGATCAGCTCAACCCAATTTAATTTTTACATCAAATTAGCGTGAATAACGACGACTAGTGGAGAAGTTGTATCCCTATAATCCCTCGTGCCATTGCTGTTTTATTACGGGAACATTCAGGCAAAGCTCAATTTAGCTATACATAATTATAAATTTACACTAAAATAAATTTAGTTCATATCAGTTCAATTTAATTTAATCAATTTAGTTCAATTTAATTCGGCTTAAAAGTTAAAAAAAAACATAACCTCATTTATTTACTTCAGCCCAACGGCTAACCAAGCCACACAATATTTAAATATATCCGTGCAGTTGCACACGTATGCAAATCCTCAAACTGTGTAAATTTGCCCCCAAACAGATTCATTAAATTGTTCCATCAATATTGTTTAAATTTTAATTTTATTAATTATATATATTCAGGGTTGGATTCTTTAAATTTTAAACTCTTTAAAGTTGAACATTTCAGTCAGTTTTAACCATTCATTAAGTTTTAACCATTCATTAAGTTTTAATGGTCTAGATTCAATTTTAGTGGTTTATGGGAACCATAGTGCAATAAAATCTGGACCATTAAAATTTAATAAATGGTTGAAACTGACTGAAATATACAACTGTTAGAAAGGAAAAAGAATTAATATTGATGGAAAAGAAAGTAAACTTTGAGAAGAAGAATGTTTGGAAATAAAGCATACTTGGGAATAAAGAATACTTGGAGAGAAAGAAAAATTAAGTGTAATTTATTTTATCATATCTAGTTTACAAGTGTACTATAAATAGACTAGCATTGTACATCCTAAATTATCAATCGATACAAAAAAATTCTTTCTCTCAAATAGCTTTTCTTAGTTTTCAATATTTCAAACATGGTATCAAGAGCGGGTTGAATGGTTCTAAGACCAATTTTGGTTCTAGATTGATTGTCACCTATCAAACTTACCACCATGGACAAAGATGATAGATTCGTCATTGGTCATCAATCCACCAACTCAAAAATCTCAGGCTACCAAGTCCAATGACGGTAGCTCAATCAAAAAATTTGAAGTCAGTAATGAAAACCTGACAATTCAGATTGCAAACTCAATCAAACAATCTCGAGAACAACGGAAATCAAGTACCGCCGAGAAAAAGGGTATCTCATATCTGATAGATAAATCAAAACTCAAGTATAGCCACTGCAGAATGACAAAGCATACAAAAGAAACGTGCTTTGAAATCCATGGGTATCCCGATTGGTGGAATGAACATAAAAAGGAGCAGGCCACCAACAATAATGCAAACGATCAAGCAAGCATTAGTGGAGAAGAAAGCATTGGAGGTGCATTATTAGCCACGATAGACCTAACAAAAAATTCCTCATGGATTTTTATTGCGAGGCCACCGACACTATGACCTTCGATGCAAATGATATCAAAATCAAAACACAACCAACAAAGACACATGTTAAGGCAGCCATTGGAGGAATTATCTCTGTAGAAGGAGCTAGATCTATTGAGATATCACCCACACTAAAATTATCAAATTGTCTTTATGTTCCGCCATTATCTCACAAATTACTCTCTATTAGTCATGTGACGAAGAAACTAAATTGTATTGTACTAATGCATCCTACTTTTTGTATACTGCAGGACATCAGGACAAGATCGATTATTGGAAGGGGCACTAAGCACAAGGACTGTACTACGTGGATGAAGTTAACCAACACGGTACTGTAATGCTTGCGCATGGAACACTTGATAAATAAACTTGGCTCTGGCATCAGCGTTTGGGGCATCCATCCATGGGGTTATTTACATCTTCTATTTCCCAAACTTTTTAAGTCAAATAACCCTTTACATTATGAGCCTTGTGTTTTGGCGAAAAGCCACAGACAGACTTTCAAACCCAACAATACCAAAGTCGATGTACCCTTCTCATTAGTGCACTCTGATGTGTAGGGTCCAGCACCTATTATAGGTGGACAAGGTTTCAGATATTTCTTGATATTTGTTGATGATTGCACTCGTATGACATGGGTTTATTTTTTGAAAAATAATTATGAAGTTGTTGATAAATTTATTCATTTCCACACTATGATCAAAATCCAATTTAACAAATCTATTCAGATTTTACGATCTGATAATGAGGGGGAATTTGTTAACTCAACCATTAAACTTTTTTTTTCAAAAGGAATGATTAGTCCACCAAACTACTTGTCCCCATTCCCCTGAGCAAAATGGAGTTGCCGAAAGAAAAATTAAGATCCATCTTGAAATGACTCGTGCTTTTGTAATTGAATCTCGAGTCCCAAACAGTTTTTGGCTAGAAGCTGTAGCAACAACTACTTACCTACTAAACAGACTTCCAACCAAAGCCCTTAATCTACAAACTCCTATCCAAGCCTTAGCCAAATTTACAAAAATACCCCCATCCTTAACTCTTCAACCAAGAATTTTTGGGTGCTCTGTTTTTGTTCACATTCCAAAAACTGAACAAACCAAGTTTGATCCTTGTGCTGAAAAATGTGTCTTTGTAGGTTATGGAGTTAATCAAAAGGGATATAGATGTTATAACCCTAAAACTTGTTACATGTTTACCATAATGAATTGTGATTTCCTTGAAGCAGAGTACTTTTATAATACCCAACTCAGTGGTCAGGGGGAGAATGAATATATGGACTCACTAAGTTGGCTTCCATATGTAGGAACTTCTCAATTGGAAAAAATGGAAACAGAGAAAGACAATACTATTAGGGAAACTTCAGATACTTCCATATAGTCTATGAGTTCTAGTGTCTCTGAAGATACTCCCCCCAACCTGGTGTCTGAGGTAAGCAATTCTGAAACTCTTATACCCTCGACTGCTTCAACTAATCCTGGTGATTATGAGACTATAGAAGAACAGGTGGAACATGAACATGTGGTAGAACAAGAGTTAGAACAAGGAGAGAAATATGCTTTACCCCCTAGGAGTAAGAGGGGTGTCCCACCTAATAAATACTCCTCAGAACCAATAAATAGAAGAAGATCAAGATACCCGGTAGCCAACATTGCGAGGGGAAACCTATCTAAAGAAGCAAAGGCATTTCTAATAGCTTTGTGTGAAGAAGAGATCCCAACCACAATTGAACAGGCGATGACATCAGATAAATGGAGAGATGCAATGAATGATGAAGTGAATACTCTTAACAAGAATAACACATGGGAGAAATATAATCTACCAATAGGAAAGAAACCAGTTGGATGTCGTTGGGTCTTCAAGGTGAAACACAAACCATATGGTTCTATTGAAAGATACAAGGCGCGATTAGTGGCAAAAGGGTATACTCAAACTTATGGGATTGATTACTCTGAAACTTTTTCACCAGTAGCAAAGATGGATACTATCAGAGTATTGTTCTCAGTATCAGCAAACAAGGGATAGCCACTTCACCAATTCGATGTGAAAAATGCTTTTCTATATGGGGAGCTAAAGGAAGAAGTTTACATTGAAGCACCACCAGGATTCAAGGAAGAATTCACAGAGGGAGAAGTCTGTCGGTTGAAGAAATCTTTATATGGACTCAAACAATCACCTTGAGCATGGTTTGGCAGGTTCACACTAGCAATGAAAAGATACGGGTTCAAGCAGAGCAATTCTGATCATACTTTGTTCCTTAAACGAAATGGTGATCTCGTAACTTGCTTGATTATTTATGTTGATGACATGATCATTGTAGGAAATGATGTCTAAGAAATTGCCAACCTAAGGGAGAATCTGTTCACCGAGTTCGAAATGAAAGACTTGGGGAGATTAAAGTACTTTCTCAGAATTGAAGTGTTAAGATCAAAGCAAGGAATTTTCATATGTCAAAAGAAGTACATCTTAGACCTACTAGTTGAAATAGGGATGCTTGACTGCAAACCTGTTGATACACCTATAGTGGTCAATCATGGACTAAGAGTACTAGAAGGAGCAAAGTTAGTCGATAAAGAGAGATATCAACGGTTGGTGGGTAAACTCATTTATCTCTCACATACCCGATCTGACATATCCTATGCGGTAGGAATAGTAAGTCAGTTCATGCACCGACCTCAAGCAAATCACATGGAGGCTGTATAGAGGATTATAAGGTATCTCAAGGGTACAACTGGACATGGAGTCCTATTTAGAGCATATGGGCATTTGAACGTCAAAGGATATACAGATGCTGATTGGGTAGGGAATCTAGTAGATCGAAGATAAAAATCAGGCTATTTTACTCTTGTAGGAGGTAATTTAGTCACATGGAGGAGTAAGAAGCAAAAAGTTGTAGCATTGTCAAGTGCTAAGGCAGAGTTTCGAGGAATTGCTCGAGGACTAACCGAAGTATTATGGCTACAGAAGTTATTAACAGAAATTGGTTTCCCACCATCAGAAACTTGTGAGATAATGTGTGATAATCAAGCGGCCATCCGAATCTCAGAAAATCCAGTACAACATGATCGCACCAAACACGTGGAAGTTGATAGAGACTTCATCAAGGAGAAGATTGAAGCAGGAATCATAAAGCTACCATACATACGATCTGAAGACCAACTAGCAGATATTCTAACTAAAGCAGTGAATGTAAAGATTTTCAGCAAAGTTTTGGACAAGTTGACCATTGGCAATCCCACGACTCAACTTGAGGGGTTGTGTTAGAAAGGAAAAAGAACTAATAATGATTGGAAAGAAAGTAAACTTGGAGAGGAAGAATGTTTGAGAATAAAGCATATTCAGAGAGAAAGAAAAATTAAGTATAAATTATTTTATTATATTTAGTTTACAAGTGTACTATAAATAGACTAGCATTGGACATCCTAAATCATCAATCAATACAAAAAATTCTTTCTCTCAAATAACTTTTCTTAGTTTCAATATATCAAACAACAACTTTAAAGAGTTTGACTTTTAGAGAATCTAAATCCATGTATAATAATGTAATCATTTTTTCAAAACAAAATTTATTAAGAAAAAGAATAATGTAAGTTCTGAAATTTTGATCGATCAAGTAGTGGACCGAATAGTTTAGGGCCAACAAACAATTAGCCGCTAATGAACTGCTAAATGGGGAATAATTTTTAAGCAACTATAAACGAAAAGGATAGTACAGTTTCTCTCCATATTAATGATTGTTTTCAAATCTAATTAAATTGTAACCATAAAATTAGAAAATAATGCCGGAAAAAACAACGGGTATCGAGTTCGAGTAATATGTCAAACTAGAAAGAACCAAATATATATTTTTAACTTTTATATATATATATATATATATATATATATATATATATATATATATATATATATATATATATATATATAGGGCCGTCTCGGGGTATTTTTGGGGGTTTGAGCAAAAACTGAAATAGGGGCCCTCGTGGGATGAAATAATTTTCAAAAAATATCGATAAAATTTATATTTTACTAATAAACAACAAAAAATTATTAAACTTTGATAACATACATATATACACACATATTTCGATTACGATATTATTATTTGAAATTCTAGTTATTTGAATTTTTTTTAAGCAAAATACATTCAATTTTTATAAGAAATTTATTTAAAATCATTTGAAAGATATAATAATAATACAATGCAATTAATTAAAATACGTTATTGGAAAATTTAAAATATATATTAAAATAATTAAAATGATAATTGTTATTTTTAGAATTACAAAACTATTTGTCACATTTCTTTTAATCAATTAGGATAAAAAAGAAGAAAAAAAATATCAAAATGAAAAAGTTAATGGTAAACTATTATTAATCTCCTAACTTATTAATTCTTTTTTATTTGGAGAAATTTGTTAGATAGAACTATAAAAGATAATTAAAAACTGTCTAATTTTTAATTTGAAAAATTATTTAAATAGTTAATAAAGACTCTTTTATTTATGTAAGGCGGGGATTAAAAAAACACATTCCACATGGATTGAACCCACACACCGAAGAGAAGAAGGAGTGCATCTCTACTGAGATTATTCTCGTCCTCACTTCTCACTTATAATTATACATATTTTATTCTATATTCATACTATACCCAAAATAATATTTGAGGCCCTTAAAGACTTGAAGCCCTGAACGATCGCTCCACTCACTCCCCATAATAGTCGGCCCTATATATATATATAACTCCTATTATCTAAAATTAATTCAAACTAAATGAATATGATGTGAACTAACTCCTATTATCTAAAATTAATTCAAACTAAATGAATATGATGTGAACTAAAAGTGCAAAATAGCATGGGTAAGTCATATATATCTGAAACTAGCTGTATGCTAGTACAACATTACTAATCATTAATTTTGTTTCTTGTCCTTCCCATTTACAAGTAGGTCCTATATTACTAATATGTAGTACATATCATACATTAACACCTTGCCTAACCTCTTATTGAACAAAATATTTTTGGAGCTACCATACCCAACATCTTTCATCAATAAATGATTTTCCTATCAAACTATAAGAAATTGGTAGCTTACTTAAGTGTTTAATTATGGACTAATAGGATCAAGAAACATCTAATGTTGATTGATATGCTACCAAGGCATAACCCCTTAAAGCTTTGATCTCTATCCAACATATAACTTAGTAATCCTAGAGATATCTTTAACACTAAAATGTATTAGTTGTGGATGGACGGGAATCAGACACTTCCGAACTAACTGTCACTATTTATTATTGCGGTTAAAGTCCAGTTTGATATTTCTTTTCATAATCACTAAAGTTGATGTATTGAAAAGCGCATCTCATAACTTTTTTATGAGACAATAAATTTTGATATTGAGAAAACAATTCTAAAGTAGCACAAAATACCCTTGATAGTTTTATGTTGTTACTATTATCATTTTGTCTCCTGAACAATTAAAAACAACTCTTTTATAATTATAATTAAGACTTATAGTGATTGTTTGATGAAAGAGTTGTTGATGAAAGGACAGTTTGAGATTGCTTTCTAAACCTAAAAGTTATAGTAAAAAAAATTATTGAGTACAGCTTTTTGAGACAATAATTTTTGAAAATTGAAAAAACAATGTCAAAATGAGCGGGAGTTTCCCGATCAATCTTTAGCTTTAGTTAGTAACCAATGTTCTTTTGTTTAACTTAATTGAAATAAATGAAATATGAGTAATTTATAACTATGGTAAACTAATTAACTGAAATTAAAAATTGGAATCAATCTATATTAGATGGCAGAAAATAGGATTTAGGACCAAAATGTAAAAAAGTAAAAAATATACCTATATGGTGTATGGTCAAAGAATAATGTCCAAATGGTGAATTAATATTTTTAACCTGTTTAAAGAATCAAAAGTATGAAAACTTGATTATTAACCTAGTTTCCATGCTTATTTTTATAAATATATATATATATATATATATATATATATATATATATATATAAAAGTAAAGAAGTCTTAAAAGATTTTTTTACCTTTATACATTTAAAAAAATATTTTAATTTTATTATTTATTTTATTTTATTTTATTACCATATTAATAATTAGTACGTATTTATATTATAATTTATTATATTTATGATTTTTCCTTATAAGAATTTATTATATTAGAAGTGAAATGTTTACTATTTTGATGAGGATTAAGAAGGAGAAGAATAATTGATATGTATCTCTATTTAAAGAAAGATTAGTATTTGTTGAAATATTGTTAAGGCTGGCAAAACTGTTTTTTGGTGTTATGTATTATTTATTTTTTATTGTTCGATTGTTTCATTTTAAATAGTTATTATTACTATATTAATAATTAGTAGTATTTATATTATAATTTATTATATTTATGAGTTTTCCTTATAAGAATTTATTATATTAGAAGTGAAATGTTTACTATTTTAATGAGGATTAAAAAGGAGAACAATAATTGATATGTATCTCTTTTTAAAGAAAGATTAGTATTTGTTGAAATATTATCAACGATGGCAGAACTGTTATTTGGTGTTATGTATTATTTTTTATTGTTCGATTGTTTCATTTTAAACAGTTATTATTTTTAACTATTTCTAACTTTCTAATTTTTTTGAGCAAAATTTGCAATTCTTATATTATTTTCTCCAAAATAGAAAAAATCATTGCCAATTGATTGATTATAAGCCTATTTAGAAAAAAAATTTGAATTTATAATAGTTTTTACTCCTTATGGATAATAATAGAATATTTTTAATTATTTGATTAAGTGAAATAATTAAAAAATCCCATTATTATTACAATAAATATTTAATAAAATCGCGATAAATTAAATTCTAAAAATAGATTTAGGAGTCAATGTGACTATTTTTTATCATCAAATATTTGATAGGGAATTACAAGATAACTGCATAAAATTTTAAATTATAATCATATTTAAGAATAAATTTGAATTTTATAATAGTACTTACTCCTTCTTATGGATAATAATGGAATATTTTTACTTATTTGATCAAGTGAATTTGAATTTCATAATTATCCATTAAATATATCTATCAACTAATATATCTCCTAAATATTTTTTTTAAAATTTAATTTGGTGTTCTTGATTTATTTATTTCTATTCTATTGTTTATAATCTTATTTAGTAATTAATGTGATTCTTTTTTTCACAATCTAATTTAATACACAATATAATATATTTTTAACTTTAATATTTTTTTATTATATATATAATTAAAAATAAATTTATTCATTAACATACTAGCTATGTAAGCCGTTCTCTGCAAATTCTGTATCTAGTCATATTTGACTCCACATAAAGACACTGAAAAACTTGGATAAAAACTCCATTCTTATTGACTATATAGCCCATATTAAATCTCTGCTCTTATCCATAAATTTGTTTCTTTTTTTTTATAGATTCTCTTCCTTTGGTTTTCATCTAACGATTCTCCGACTACACTTTTTATTTCCAATGCTAAAATTAAGCAAAATGAAAAATTTTCAGTTTTTTTATATGAGTTACTTGTCTCTAAATATCCTCAAATTTAATTGAGCCGAGAAGTATATAAGTATTACTTGCTTTGTTAGCAAGTTTTCATACTTTCTTCTAACTTCGGGTACGAAATCAGTTTTCTGTGAAAATTGCAAACTGATTCTGACACTCAATTTTAACCCAGTTAAAATGCACCATTTTATACTTTATTTTTTAATCATGCATCTAAAAGATATATTTCTTACATTTTTTCCAATTTTTTATGTTCTAAATCCGCAGAAAATATCTCCTATATTTAGGGAAAATTTTATTTAGAATATTTGCTCCCATTATTATCAATAGGTTGTTACAGTAAAAAAGGTGTTTTTTACACTATTTAACTTATATAGTGTCACTACTGTTGAAGATTGTCAACTGCTATGATTTGTCTTTATTTGCACTTTTGTTTTATGAATAAATTATTAAATTTATGTATTCACTAATTGATGATTTATCCAACAAATTACCTGTCCACTCATTTAGTTTGTTTTATAGTGCAGATGCCTAATTCCTTCCTTAACATGAATAAAACAGCCAGTTTATAAATACATTATCAATTTAGAAAGCTAACAATTTTATTTCAATTAAATTAGAAACCCTACAAAAGCCAATCCCTAGACACGTCTTCATATGATTGGCCTATTTTAGACTTTTATGGGGACAAATACTGTCACATTAATATTTCTAAAATCTAATTAATTAAATTTTTTCTTAACAATTTATGCCTTTACTTAATATTTGCACTATTAAACAATTTTTGCAACTGTTCTGTAAACACCACCACCACATTCACAGCATCTTTTGTTCTGATTAATAAATTACATTAATCTGCAAAACAATAATGGACCCATCAATACATTTTTTATTAAAAAAAAGTTAGAAACCTATCTATAGAGCTGCAATTCTTAAATTCATAGCCTCAAACCAAAAACTAGATTTCTTAACACCTTCTCAATAGCCTATTTAGTTTAACTGTTATTGATTTGGATAAGCTCTTTTCAACTTTTGAAAAATGAACTAAAATTGGTTAGATTAAACTGAATTAGAGTTAGTTAAATAGAACCGAATTGAGCTTATTTCAGTGTAAATTTATAACTATGTATAGCTGAACCGAACTGAACTAAATTAAAATAAATTGAATTAAACTGAAATGAATTGCATTGTTTAATATTAAATAGGCAGAAAAACATTTTGTTGAAAAAATATCTAAACACATCCACTAAGAAAATTGATTAATTTGTAAAGGTATTTTTCCATACATGATTTCCACTACAATAACCCTTTCCCTCTTTCTTTCTTTTTATTTGAGTTCATGTAAAAACAGAATAATTTTTTTATTTAAAAAAGTGAATTAATTAACTAATCTATAAATTATAAAGCTCAATGATTCACTGGGTCTAGTCAGAATCTCACCACTGGCCAACTTGGGATTCTTTTGATGTTATTAATTATTGTTTTTGTTTATTACTAATTATTATCAAAGGGGTAGTTCTAACCTCCGATATTTTCTTGATAAATATTTCAAAAACAAATTTAACAGTAAAAAAATTATTAAAAATTAGAAGCAAAGAAGCTTCTGTTATTGGTTACTGAAATGAAGAATTACAACAAACTCAGTTTGTGCCAGAAATTGTGTAAGATTGGCCCCAGCAGCAGCTCAAAGATAAAAATACATATAATAATTATAAATAAATAAGTAACTGATCAATGTCTTAATCACTCAAATTAGACTTTCAATATAAAGGACCCAACAAATACAGCTGGTTACAACACAATAAAGATTCTAATTGATAAGATTATAAGATCTAGTAAATGTTGATTTGATGTGACTTTTTTACATTTTCTTCTAAATAACTTGTAAGTTCATTCTTCAATTTACATAATACGATTAACTAATTTGCATAATTGAAAATCACGTTCTTTTATTCTTCTCCAATATGAATGATTTAGCGTGACTTTATCATTACTATCCTCTATTTTCCATCACTGAAAATAGTTTAAAGCGCATAATGTGAAACCCAAGGCACATCTAACCAATCATAAAATAATGAAATAATGAAATAATGAAACATCAATTTAGATAGTATATGTTTTTTTTTCTTTCATTTAAATAGCACTATATCTTCCCAATGGAACATAATCCAAATAATATATTTACAGAATGAACGGCGAGTCCTGAGTTTAAACCCCCCAACTTCTAATTAAAAAATAATAAAAAATAGCACTCTATTTTACAAACGGTGCTTCAATACTTTGCACCAAGGATACATAATTGATAATTGGGCTCTCTAACATTTTAGAATGGATATTTCCACTTAGAATAATATTGAAAAAAAAAACAATTGAAAAGAAAATCCTTGACAAAAAAAAGGAAAAAAAATTATATATTACTATCTTCTTAATTAAACCTAATACATAAATTCACTTTGTCCCTACTTTCAACATTTTTTTTATAAATTTTGAAATAATGGAGTTGCTTAATTGTTATGCTACACACACCCTTAGTAGATTATTTTAGGGGAAGAGGAACCAATTAATATTGTTTCTTCTATATACAGATGCATTTTCTTCTCCATTGACCTTCATTTTGGGAGCAAAGAATTGCATAATTAAAGCTCATTTCTCAAGTGGGAGACTTGACTAGCACCTGCATTAATTAAATCACATTTATAAATAACAAATTAAAAAACTTAATCTCAGTATTTTAAATTTTGTTTTTTAAAATTTAAAATTTTAGATACCAGATAAATTATTTGCGTGATTCTGAAAAAAACCCGTCTGTACAAAAGTTTGCAAGTCATCTTGGGAGAACGTTGGATACTGAAACAAGAACGAAAGAATATGATAAATCAATCAAGAAATAGAAAGAAAAAGTGCCATGTTTGAAAACCTTTTTAATAGCTGCATTTTGTTTTTTCAACATTAAGCAAAAATAAACTCAAAGTTATCCGCACAACCACCAACTATTAGCAACATATACAGAAACCGGAATAACAAACCGTAAAAGGTAAACCAAACACAATCAAGTGATTAAGTTGTTAATTACCTGAGGACCACAATGATTAAATGGTTCAAGAGGAGAGGTTAAGTGCTGCAAATTGAGACCCAATGGGTCCACAGAGCATTGAGTGAGTGGGTTTTGCTGTGTTTGGTGGCCAAATATGGCTGACGCCGAGGATTCTACTGGGAATATTTGATGACCCATTTGATTTCTTGATTCAAATATCTGCTAAACATTAAAATCATTTCAATCCATGTTTAAATACACAATATTTTATTAAAAAAATCCCACCTTTACAAAATTTTTGTATAATAGACAGTCTTTTGGCGTAAAAAAAAGACCATCAATACCCATTTGGACATCTATGTCGACAAGGTTGGAAGTGTTATAAATTTAACTAAAAGTCCTTTTTTTTTCATAGCATTGACTAAATTTAAGTTGAAAAAAGCTCACATCTTTAGAAATGAGGGTATCCATGTTGATATCCAGCCTGGTGTTCACAGAAGACAACTTCATAGAGAGAAACTGCTCCATTAACAATAATAAAATAATCAGAAAGCTATTTTTTAAAAAATAATACAATCATTAGGCACCTCTAAACATGATTATTCCTCACAATTACTTTATGCATTTTATTACCTCCACTTGCCGTTGCAATGACTGCACATAATTTATAATCTCATCCAACATTAGGGCCTTTCCTGTGACCTAAATTTTTTTTAGCAATAACAAAATGTCAACCTCAATTTCAGAAGGAATGGAAACAAACTGAATTTACTGTAAATTTATAACGCACACCTTGTTGCAACCAGGCACGAGATCCTGAAGAAGCTTCATTCGTTCGCTAATTTTCTCTCTCCGAACCTGATAATATACCAAAAAACTAAGTGAAAATGTCGATAATTAAGGGGTTTTTAAAGTGATTTGAATGGATGAATGATTGATTAAGAATTCTCACTCTTTCAGCTAAGCTATGGCTATCAGTAGCTTGGCCTCTTCTTGCTCTTACATGAATGTAATCCTTTGGTGGTTCAGGCGGCTTTGAATTTTCTTTGTTCTGTTTCTCTTCTTTATTTCCTTTCTGTTCTTCCTCTTTTTTAATTTCACTTCCCCTGTTTCTCTTCGCATTTAAATCCTCCGTTTCTCTATCCTGCAAAAAAGTCCAAATAATCCATTTTTAAGTTTAAAAATTTGGGATTATTTTCTAATTAGTTGAATTTGAATTGAAATTACCTTTTCTTGTTTTGATTTTCCCTTTGAAACTGATTTCCTTTTCCTCGAATTGGGTTCGTTTGGTGTTTGTTCAGAAACAGAGGATTCCTCCGGCGAAGATTCCGATCTATCCACCAATGGCGAATTCTTTTTACCCTTTTGAGATTCAATTGCCTTTAACGAAGGGCTACTCGATATACGATTCAATTTACCGTTTCCGATCAATTGATTGTTGTTTTTACAGTTAATTGGCGATTCTGAATTGTTTGACCCAATTTGGGGTGTTCTTCCGTTGAAACTCCGGCTGCCGAAACAAGAAAACTTAGCTGCCCGTTCTGCGAAACCAGGATCGGCGGTGAATTCCGCCACCTTTGAATTCAAACCCAGTGGTTTCCCAATTTGGGGAATTTGATCCATTGGGTGTAAATTCAACTTCGGCGGTGAGCTCATCGGAGTACTGTAACAAGAAGTGTTTGTACTGTTAATGGTTGCCGCCGTTACGGCGGAGATGTTATATGAAGCCGCCAACATTGACTGGGAACGCGGTGAGATCTCGCCGGAATTGTTGTTTTTGTTACCGATGTTTCCCAATTTCCCTATTAATTCCCTGATCATGAAGCTCTCGGTGGAAATGTTGGAATTAGAAGCCGCCGGAGATGAAACCATTGAACTCAAGGCAGAGTCAAAATTAAGAGCTTGATCTGCTGACTTTTCCCAATTGGAATTGAAAAAGCAATCCGAAGACTGATTAATTTGCATTTCCATGGCTGGGGAAAGTGACTGCCAATTGGACATTGGGGAAGTTGAAGTTGGTTCAAAATGTAATGACGGCGGCGGAATTCCGGCATTAAGAAAGAACTCACTCTCCATGGCAAATTTTTACAATTCAATTGCTACCCAATTCCAAGACTCAACTCAAAATTAAAACCCAGATGCTTAATTTGGAAAAAGACTCTTGCTTTCTGTGTAAAATTGAAAAAAAAAGAAACGGAGCAAGAAAATGGTTGAAAATCAGAGGTGGTAATGTAGGAAGAAATGAGAGTACAGTTAATAATGTGGGAAAAGAAAAGAGAGACAAGTTTGGTAAGAAAAAAAGGGAAAAAATATGTTTGGTTAATAAAAGCTAATGGAAGAAGGGAGAAAAAGGGGGGAAGAAGATGGGTTGGGATGTGTTTAGGTTATATAGAAAAAATGAATAATAGTAAGAAGAAAAAATAATTAAAGTGTTGTTTGGTTGACACTAGTGAAAAAATGGAAGAGTAAAAGAAGAAATTGTAGTTAATAATTAAATTTGGTCCGTAAAAGGCGGAAGGAGTTGGGTGAGTTGCCGGGCCTTGGACGTAAAAGCACCTCTATCTCAATTCTAAGTGTCCATTTTGTTGTTTCTAGTTTTCTTGAAAGGCTACATGTCACATAATCTTGTAAGACAGCGTGATGTTCTTCAAAGTCCTTAGATGTCTCTAAGACCTCCTGTCCCCGGAAAGTCTTTCTGATGATTAAAGCTTTGTTTTTTTGGATTACGATTTAATTCACTTCAGTTTAGTTTAGTTTAGTCCACTTTAGTTCAGTTCAATCTACTGCAGTTTAGTTCATTTCAACTATGCATAAAATTTACACTAAAATAAGTTCAATTCAATTCAGTTCAGCCCATTTGAGCCTAAGTCAGTAAATGAGAAGGTAAGTATGTAGGTGGGTGAAATTGATATGGTAGTCAAGATGTATCTCATATATGGGAGAGCTAGTATTTAGAATTTTTTTTAGGATGAGGAGGACGAGTGGTCCCACCATGTCACGTTGCAGACAGCGGTATAGATACCCATCATCATTAATGTGTTGATAATGCAAATGTTTGTCACTTTTTAAACCTCGTCCTTGACAGATGGTGATGGTCTTTGTGGCAATGCCTTCTTCTTATGGCTAAGTATGGTTGTTGTCACAGGTGTTGTTAAAGGGGTTTGCGGTATAGCCAACAAAGTCACTCCACTCTTATGGTTAAGTCATTAAGATGAGGTAAATAAGAATGTAATGAGAGTGTGAATATTGAATTACATGAATGATATGTTATTATGGTATATAGAGAATAGATAGAGATGATGTTGCATTACTACAATCATGTGTCATCAGATTCAAAGAAGTTCTAAGAAAGCGGTTATACTTGATAACGGTCTACTTAAGTCTGCTCTGGGCAATTGGACCTATCGGCCTATTGAACCTATATGCATTTTTTTTTATTATTTTGAGAAGATTTACAAAATTCAAAATATGTTGTCATTCTAAAATTTGGTGAAATTTTTTTTAAAAAAAAAGTTAGGGTATTTTATCAACGAACCATATTTCTTTCTAACAAAATATGTTTCACAACCCAATAGGAGTTAAGGAAGGGCACATTGTTCTATTCTATTTTATCCATTGCGTTTTTGCTGCCCCTCCACGAAACAAATCATTGCATATGATATGATGTTGGCATTGTTTGTAACTTTGGGACCATTTGTTTATTAGGAGATCTTAATTTCCATTTTTTTTTTTTTCGACAAGTATGTGAAAATATGTTTTTTAGTAAATAATTTTTAGAATTGTAGAAAGCAACATAAGACGCGTGTAACATGCAGGGACGGCAGCAAGATAGGGCGGAGTATGGCAACTGTCCTACCCCAACTGCCGGAGTGCCTTGCCGGAGTAGTCTGAATTCTCAAATTGCCATACCCTAATTTTTTGTAATTGCAGAAGAATATAGGTGAGGAAGACGAAGTACAAGAATAAGTGTTGGGCTGTGTATTTTTTTACTGGATAAGGGCCCATAAATTGGGCTAATTTAATTACCCAGCACTAAAAGGGTGTCGTTTTCACACCCCGTTGAACCAAGTACAAGGTTGGACTGACTCAGAGAATGATTCAGTAGTGCCTAAGTTTTGATCATAACAATTAAGCTCAGTATGAGATATTTAAATCAATAATGATGTTAAAATAAACAGTCTATGATTGTGTGCGGGTAAGTAAATTGAAGGGTATAATTTTATGTCTCCGCTGACCTAGCTGTTTAGTTTAACTCTGAGCTGATTTGGGCTGGGTACGTACTTTAGTCACTGACTAAATATTATTCACTCAATGCTTGATATTTAGATTGTGCTTCAGCTGTGTATATTGATTTATCTTTTCGCTATAAGTTACTATATGTCTGTCAATGGCACTGACTTTTCCATTTAAGGAAATATGGAACCTTTGCTTTTAGTGTTACTTTTTACAGGACATTAATGAGACAAAGACAAAAAGAATTAATGCCTTGGTAAGACTCCGGTTTATGAAGAAAATGACAAAGTCTTCCAAAATCAAGCCGCAAAAAGTCATTTGTCAATTTGGGCAATTCTGCATATCATCAAACATCGTATCGCGCACTCTACAAAGTGTCAGATTATCAGAAGGAATGGGAAGATGACATGTAGGTGTGAGTGGACGACCTTTTTCACCCCGACCAGCGTGAGAGGCGGGGAAGGGCGAAAATAACAAGCGTTGTGAAGCGAGCCGAAGGATTGATCCTCATTATAGCGTGATAAAAAGATAGACTGATAAAATCGATGTTGAAGTTGATGTTTTAGTCCGATTTAAGCATTAAGAGATATGAGACCCGGAATCCAGTATTTAAGATAGAGTCGCCACCCGGTTTAGCTCTACCGGGAATTTGGGTACTATAGTCCCACCGGGTGGTTAGACCGTACCTTAAAACAGAGATTCCGAGTTCGGATGATGTTGCCTATTTTTCATTTATTAAATCAAACTGTTTACATTTTAATAAACGCGACTTTAGTTCTTATGTAATTTAAATCCTCCTAATTAGAATTTTCGGTCATAATATCCATACATCACACGGCGTATCATGCAATAAAGCAGTAAATAAAGCGAATAAATAATTATTACATGGCTTTACAAATACCTATACATTTTTCTAATACGGGAAAATAAAACGGATAAATAAAAAGACCGAGATTGGGTCTCAACCGGGCTTACATACCCCGAAATAGCTCCAAGAAATGATAAATCATACGCAAATACATAACAAACAATGCATAAATAATGATAAGGTAGAAAATAAATCACTCATGGAGGAAAACATATTTTTAGAATTTTTCGGGGCTAAAAACACAGCTTTTAGGCATTTATTAAATATCTAAACAACTAAAATATTAATTAAATAAACTAAACAACATAAATTAATAAAGGGAAATATCAGAATATTTTTGGAATTATATGTTATGGTAAAAAGATTTATTAAAGATTTATTTAGTGAAAAACCCCCATTTTTAAGTCATTAAATGGTGATTTAACTAATTAACTAATTAATAAATTAATAAAAGTAGATTAAAAATTATTTTATATGGTTACAGATCATATATGATTTTTTGAAAATTTTTCGGGTGAAAATCGGGGTAAAAAACGTAAGAAAACGATAAAAGGGTCAAAAATACAAAACATGAACCTTTTGGCATTTTTGCTAGTCCAGATGCTAGAGTGGGCATTTGAGGTGCTACTGTGGCAGCCCGTCACCGGAGCATCTGGATGTCCACCGAAGCATTTGGACCCGGAAAAATATTAAACGAATCAAAATTGGTATTTTTACACCCGAAAACTCAAGATTATCGAAATTTTAAGCAGATTCCCACAATATTTCTGTAGATCTGGGCTTAAAATGACAAAATAACTTTGGTTTTTCAACTTTGGGATAAAAGACGAACCTAAAAACACCGGTAAAGATGTTTGTAGAAATACCGAAAGAAAAGGAAAGAACAACAATCAAAGGCAGCCAAACAAAATAATAAATTAACTAAAAAAAGATTGGAACTCAGTTTTGTCACCTAGAGGCTGTGAATCCACGTTTTGAGTCTCGAACCGGTCATTTGGCAAGCTTTGTAACGCATTTGAAATGAAATCCAACGAAACAGCGATAGAAAAGGCGACGAATTTAGTGACGGAATTTAGTGATTTTGTGAGGAAAAAGTCTCTAAATCCTATTTAAGCTCCTTTTAACCTATGCTTTCTACTTGATTTTAAAGATTAAGCTAAAAGATTAAGCTTAATAACCCTTAGGAATCCAAATTAATCAGATCTCCATAGTTTTATAAAGTTTTTTCTCTCTAAAAGCCTTAGAACTCTATATATGAATTTAAGCTTTTAAATTAGCAAAAGTCCACCATTAACTGATTTAATCGGTTTATATAGACTTAACTTACTCCAAATAACTCAATTAGTCCCACGAAATCTAAAGATTACAGAAAAAATTGAAATTATCCGGATTAGAGAGAAAAGACGACTTGGCGACGAATTCGGGAGCCCGTGCAGAGTCTCAAACCCAGACGTTGCAACGGCCGCGTCTCACCGAGCGAGAGTGCGGCGAGACGCCATACCGCACTGCGAGACGCGCACGGGGGTGCATCTCGAGGTAAGTTGGGGAGTCTCGGCGAGATGCGCCCCACGACGTCTCACCATGCCGCCGCGAACGGCGGCGCCGGCAAGAGGGGACAATCTTTATTTGATTTGATTTGATTTTTTATTTTTTATATTTTTTAAATTTTTTTAATGAATGTAATGCATCTATATTAATTAACCGATCAACGGAAATGACAGGATTAAAGACCCAAACTCGTCACGAAAATACTTACCAAACGCGATTCGACTCTGAAATAATAGAACAACAGGCCCATAAATAAGTCAGAGCAAAACGTCATCACCGTTCCGCGGGTCACCGAAAAGGCCGTGCTCACAGGCTGCCCCTCGTGAGATTATCATTTGACTGGTCAAATGTGATTTCACGAAAGAGCGAGGGATAGGAGGTAATACCTAGGATAATGGAACCTCGAGTCGATTTTCTGCGGATGGTCATAGGATGAATCAGCAATGGACCTATCGGAGGTAGAAAATTTTGACTTGGAAATTTTGATACGAACTGCTGGTTGCCTTATGATTGGATTTGCCAGGAGTCCCAAAAGAGACCTTCGGACAAGGAAAATCTCCGAGAGCATTGGAAGAGACCCTTAGACTAAAAAACGATCGACAAGAGCACCAGAAGAGACCCTTGGACTAAAAAAAGATTATCGAGAGCATTTGAAGAGGCCCTTGGACTAAAATAATTATCGAGAGCGCCTAAGGAGACCCTTGGACTAAAATAATTGCCGAGAATGCCTGAGGAGACCCTTGGACTAAAATGATTGTCGAGAATGTCACTAAAAGATGCCAAGAACGTCCGAATAGACCGTCGGACTGAAAGATTTGCCAAAAATGTCTGAGGAGACAATCGGACTGAAAGATTTGCTGAAAATCTCTGAGGAGACTATCAGACTAGGAGATTTGCCAAAAATGTCTAAGGAGATTGTTGGACTGAAAGATTTGTCAAAAATGTCTGAGGAGATCTTCGGACTAGGAGATTTGCCAAAAATGTCTGAGGAGACCATCGGATTAGGAGATTTGTCGAAAATGTCTCAGGAGACCATCGGACTAAAAGATTGTGCATGTCAAGAAAGTTTTGAGATGTTGGTAACTTGCCGTAAGCTGCGTTTTTATTGCTTAATTGATTTTGTCGAGACAAAAATATTTTTCCCCCTTCTATTAAGTAATAAAAATGGAGGTAAGAAATACAAACTGAGATAAGATTTTCGAGGAGTCCGGAGACGTCGGGGTATCCATCGAGACTAGCTGATATGCCCCTTGAATGCAACTTAGGATATATGTTGGGATACCATTGATGATTATATCGAGATGCCCCTGGGAGAAAATCTAAGTTCTGATTTTAGGATCCATCGGGTTGGTTGTCCATTTGGATTTCCACATGGTGTACCTGTCAAGAAAGTTTTGAGACATTAGTAATAGCCATGAATTGCATTTTTATTGCTTAATTGATTTTGTGGAACAAAAAATTTTTTGCCCCTTCAATTAAGCAACAAAAATGGAAGAATGGAATACAAATTGAGTTAAGGTTTTTAGGAGTCCGGAGAAACTGCCGAGGTTGAGCATATAGCTCAAGGACATTAGTTGACATGCCCTTTAGATGCGGCTTAGAATATAGGATTGGAAATGATTCTGAGATGCCCCTTGATACGAGTGTTTGCTTGGAGGTCGAGCGTATAGCTCGGGGATACTTTTTCTTTGCTTTGTTTCCTGTAGAATTCAGTATAGAATAATAGGCATGACATTTATGAATATTATGCATGGATTTATGAATGTATGAGCTACTTGGACTGATCATCTTCCAGATCTGAGTGACCCGATTGCTTGCTTGATTGACTTATTTAATTTGATTATTAGGAGAGAGAATATACTAAATTGCATTACGGTACAAACAAGGCGAGCATGCCCCTGGTAGAGGATTAAGAATCTTGCGATGCACATATAGGGTTCGTATGTCAAAAAATCGAGGTTGAGGATGGTCACTTTCGACATACCCTATTGCTTGCTATCCAATGAGGCAAGTCAGCTGCGTAAATGATTATTGAATTGAGCGTATCAAAGATAGGTGGGAGCACAAAGCGAAGTTCAAGATTTTGGATGACAAACGGCTGGAAGCTATCACTACCAATGAATTCTACCTAGGATGACTTTGGAAGATTTAGACCTTGCGGACTCGAGACGCTCGGTCACGGTCGAGAATGGAGTGGACACATGTAGAGGACGAATTTAAGCCCTTCGAGTCCATCAAATTACAGAAGATATTCAGGAACTATGACGATGATGATGATAATGTAGGTATTTCGATGTGATTAATGACAGTCATTATTTTTATTTGTCTTAATTTTTACATAGGCCCGAATATTGAGATATGCCTATCAGACTTATTCATATTTTGCTTTTCGGGTTTTCAATCCAGCGGACTTTTCCTGGCTATTGCATAGACCTCGCTTCTTTTCAGTCTATCATGATTTTTGCCTTTTGTTATCTTTCTTTTCTTTTGAGGAATTGGGTCGGTTGCATGGAACCCCCACATTCTACTCATCTGTTGCATTTCGCCTTTTGGGCCCAATATATTCATTCAAGCACAAACATAAAGAATTCAGTAAAATGACATTTCCTTTAAATGAAGTAAGTTTGAGTACATGATGATGATAACCATTTCCATTGACCCAAACTCTGGTGTTAACTAGCCTATGAAGGTTTTCTAGCCAACATACTCTCTTAGCTCACTTTACCCATACTTTTGCCTAGACAGCCCTTTTCAGGTTTTTGGTCTAGCGGGCTATTTTGCACCCTAACTTTTGCCTGACCAGTTTGTAGAATACCGACCAGCAGGATACAACCTAATTTTTGCCCGAGCAGTAGAGAACCACTCGCTGGGTGATTGATTTTATTTATTATTTTTTTCATGTGCCACTTTTCTGGATTTGATTCTTTTAGTTAGATATGATAATGCTTCAACCTGCTTTGTTTGATGGGGTTTACAAATTCGATACCATCCAAAATCTTCATACCCCTTGTACTGAGTACCTTTCTGATTATCCAATGTCTTTCCCAATTCGGATTGAAATTCCCCCTTTGGGTCGGTATGGGTAGGTTTCACTTGTTTTAAAATCAGATCATCGGCCTTTGACGGGTAACTCTGATGCTCGACTGGGTTGTTGTACGCTCTTACTATGCACTGCTGGTACACTTGAAGATTGTTTAAGCTGTTCAAACCGTGCTTTAGTCCATGGGGGTCCCTTTGACTTGGATTCAGTGCAACACAAAAGGACTTCATCTCAGTTTTGGTTGGGATCGTGGCTTCAATAACATAATCCAAAGAGAAAAGGCGTCGGATTCATGGGGCTTCCGACATTTGTTTGACATCTTCGAAGGGTAAATGGATTTTATTAGTTTAATCTTTGTATCTTATGGGAGTTTTGGGAATAAACTTTTTGATAGACTGGTTTGCAATTTTGGTTGCCTCATTAGCTTGTGGTTTGTAAAGCGAATCCCGACAGTGCTTGGTTCCATATTTCTTGATTAAATTGGTCATTGCCCCTTGAAATGGAAACCCCATTATCTGGTACAATATGGCGAGGTGGGCTTTACCGAGGAAAGACATGTTTCTCAATGAACTTGGCCATCCTCTCGGCAGTAATAGTAGTGCGAGGCTCAGATTTCCCCCTCTTTTGATAAGTAACATGCCCCTACTAAGATAAAGCAGTGTTCATTTAGTGATGAGGATTGAATCTCGCCAATCATATGTGTCCGGGAGTAGAAAAGGTAAGCCTTAGTTCTATCGAAGGTGGTCTGGTGATGCTCCTTCTCCATAATCGACTGACGTTTTTTCGATAGTTTGAAAATAGGTTTGCACATAGTTGTGAGGCCTGTGATGAATCGGTTGACATATTGAACCAATCAAAGGAAGAACTGAGCTTCTTTTTGTGTTTTAGGCATGAAAATGCGATGTTCAGTTTTCTGGCAAAGAACCATAGGTGTGACTAGGTATGCCCAAGCAAAAGCGTTATCATGATCCTTAAGCACTTTTATTATCTCTCTTTTCTTTTCAGAGGTTAGGTCATTAGAAATGGTTACCATTTTAGTTTATCACATGTACTCAAATTTATTTCAGTTAAAGAATCGTCATGAATAATGAACATATTATGCTTATAATAAAATGAATGCATGGACCCATCGGGCAAAACATCAAACAAATAAGCAAAAGCAAAGTCTTCATTGAGTAAAAAAATGCCTTAAAGGCAGAGTTGTTCACATCAAAATACTAGAAAAGAAAATTACATCACATATAGTCATTCTCCATAGGTGGAGGGTCTTGATTGGTAGAGCAGGTAGATTAGGCATCCTCGATAGCTTCCATCGGCATGTCATCCTTGACGAGATATAGAAATTTCACTTGTTCAGTTGATGACTTATCTCCTTCTTTTGCTAGAGACCCCGCGAGATTCTTGTTAGCTTTGGTAGTAGAATTGGCTTTCATAATGGTGTCGTCTGATCTGGAGAAGACCATGGCCAACATAATTTCCTCAGGGAGACCGAAATTGATCGCACCCACCTCACCATCTGAGCTCGGTGATGGTTTCTCCTCAGTACTGGTCTTCCTAGCAGGTTGATACATTTTTCCCTCTCTCACTAAACGCCAAATGGCCCTACCCAGAGGTTTGCATTGATCTGTCTTATGTCCTACCTAAACATGATAGCGATAAAAATTCCCTTTTTCCTTGGGCGTAGGAGAATGATATTCACGAAGAGGGTTAAGCATGCCCTTCTCTCGCAACTTGGTAAAAATGACACTAAGAGGGAGCTTCCACGGAGAGACGAACAGTTTCTGAGTACGTGTCCGAACTGGTGCAGCTTAAACTATAGAGACGTACTCTTGAGCTATAGCTTGAACTGTGGGTGTCTTCTCCTTGGTTGGGACAGGAGCAACTTTGAAAGCTTCGGAATTATTGTTCTTGTTAAACCATGGTTTGCCGCCACTTGGCTTGCTAGCTTTCTCTTTCTCCTCATGGCGCTCGATTTTCTCAGCCTTTTCAAAGACTTTAGTGTATGACTCATAAGAATATGTCCCCATCTCTTTGAAGATTATCGGGAGAGCTCCATCGAGAAGCTTCAGGATCATTTCTTTCAAACTGAGCTTCTATTTCAATAGAACTTGAGTGACCATCCACCTATTGAAATAGAACTTGAAAGATTTGCCTTACTTTTGCTTAATGTCCTCGAGATGCTGAATAGTCATTTCCATGGTCGAATTGAAACCGTAGTGGGTGATTAGAGCCACAGAGAAAAGTTTCCAATCAAGGATTGTCGACTCAGAGAGGGTATCATACCATTCGAGAGCTGGTCTTGATAGAGTACACAGAAATATCTTAGCAAGAACTTTATTCCCAATTTTATGAACACGCTTAATCCGCTCGTACATCATGATGTGGGATTTAGTAGGTCCCTTACCGGAGTAGGCTTCCATTCTGGGCATCAAAAAGTTCTTTGGGACCCAATCTTCATCCCTTTCCTACTCTTTCTCTTCATTCTTGGTCAGAAGCTGCTTTAAAAGCGCTGCCACTTCGGGTGTCACACTTGGAGACTGTGTGACCTGGTCGATTGGTGTCACACTTAGAGAATGTTTGACCTGGTTACTATGCATGAGGGAGCCCCAAAGTGAAAGGACAGAGGCGGAGCTGTGATCTCAACTTGAGGATGAGTTTGTAAGTTAGGTGCGAAAGGGGTTGGAGGATAAACAGTCCCCCTTGGAGAGATCGTTAAACTAGGAGGAGAGGGTGTGAACGACATCGAGGGTATCAAAGGAAGGGTAAAACCACTTAAAGGTACAGTCATCTGTGGAGTAAATCCCCCTAAGAAAGCAGGGAAAATAGGAGCTTGAGGGGAGGGCCTTGGGTTCAAAGGAGGAAAGCTAAAGGTTGGTGGAATAAACATCGAGGGTGGCTGAGAGGAACTCTGGCCAAACTGAAAGTGGCTCTGTTAGATAGATCAGATAGGTAGAACCGGGTGGAAGGTAGGTGGACCCTGAACTGATTAAACCTGACCTAAAGCGCCCTGACCTAAACTATTCTGAGCAGCCCTAGACTGTCCCTGATGGTCCCTGAACATTCCTATCTTCACGCATAGCCGAACAAACCTAATCCTCGGTGGCATTTTTAAAGAGATCAAACTGAAGAAACTAAGCTATAGTATTGGATAACTCTGCACCTATCAGAGACTAACCCTGACCGCGACTCTGATGAGGCGAGGAAGGAGAAGGGGAAGGAGTACTCTCATGAGGCGCATCACTCAAACGCAGATCAGACATGGTTACCAAATCAGACTCAGATAATGATCTTGCAACTGAGCTTGAATAATGAACCAAACGATGATCAAGTCAGAGCCAAAGAGGACTGTGAAGATGAGGACATCTCGACCTAACTAGAAACTGGAAGATGATCAGCTCGAATCGAACCATGGATGAAATGGATGATTACATAATTATCGAGTGATGAATGCTGTATACACAAGGGTGGTTTAGAGAGGTAGAGAGCAGAAGAGCTTATGATGCGAAGCTTAACCCCAAAATATGTGAGACGAGGGAACCCCTAGCTATGCCTAGCGAACTAGATACAGTTCCCCGGGACTCAAATGATCTCAGGCATTTTGTTAAATTCCCCCTTCAATTAAGGGGAGATTAGAGGTAAGCGAAACAATAAAATAAAAGTCAGCCACAAGCGGCCTATGCATGAGGTGCGTATGCATGAGCACAAGACAAATAGCATGCAAAAAGTGAACCTCTTCCAACCTTATGACTCCCACGCAATGTCGTTTAAAAGATCTGAGGTTTAACTCAAACGCCAACGAACTTCAATTAAGTATGCGACCTAAATCTAAAACATGCGTATTTTGGTAATTTCCTAAGGGAAAGTTGCTATGGCTTTATCTAACGCTGTATATGGTCTCAAACTATTGGTATCGTGGAATGATACTGTAGAAGGGTCTCATTTACCTTGATTTCGCACAACTCGACCACTCCTCAAATGAGTGCTATCGCGGGAATTACGCGTTGGTTGAAATGAGTGATCCACCCACAAATATCCCCAATTCCTAGAGGACATGAGATATACAAGTGAACTTCACGGGGGTAGAATAATGGCACCTTAACGTAGTGTCTAACTAAAGCGATGGAATTAAAAGGCATAAGAAATAAAGCTTTGATTTAAAAACGATTTCAGCACATCATCAAAATCCTTTAACCAATTTTGAAATTGAAAGCAATTTTCCAAATTTTAAGTTAAAAGGAAATCCCCAGTAGAGTCGCCACTGTGAGCGGACGACCTTTTCCGCCCCAACCCGCGTGAGAGGCGGGGAAGGGCGAAAGTAACAAGCATTATGAAGCGAGCTGGAGGATTGATCCTCATTTTAGCCTGATAAAAAGATAGACTGATAAAATCGATATTGAAGTTGACGTTTTAGTCCCATTTAAGTGTTAAGAGAAATGAGACCCAGAATATTGTATTTTTAGATAGGGTCGCCACCCGATTTAGCTCTACCAGGAATTTGGATACGATATTCCCACCGGGTGATTAGACTGTACCTTAAAACAGAGATTCCGAGTTTAGATGATGTTGCCTATTTTTCATTTATTAAATCAAACCGTTTACATTTTGATAAACGTGATTTTAGTTCTTATGTGATTTAAATCCTCCTAATTAGAATTTTTGGTTATAATATCCATACATCAACGGCGTATCATACAATAAAGCAGTAAATAAAGCAAATAAATAATTATTATGTGGCTTTATAAATACCTATATGCGGGAAAATAAAATGGATAAATAAAAAGACCGAGATCGGGTCGCAACCAGGCTCACCAACCATGTGACAGCTCCAAGAAATGATAAATCATACGCAAATAGATAACAAATAGTGCATAAATAACGATAAGGCGGAAAATAAATCACTCATGGAGGAAAACATATTTTTAGGATTTTTCAGGGCTAAAAACACAGCTTTTGGGCATTTATTAAATATCTAAACAACCTAAAATATTAATTAAATAAACTAAACAACCTAAATTAATAAAAGGAAATATCAGCATATTTTTGGAATTTTATGTTATGGTAAAAAAATTTATTAAAGATTTATTTAATGGAAAACTCATTTTTAAGTCATTAAATGGTGATTTAACAAATTAAATAATTAATAAATTAATCAAAGCAGAATAAAAAATTATTTTATATGGTTACATATCATATGTGATTTTTTGAAAAATTTTTGGGTGAAAATCGGGGTAAAAAACGCAAGAAAACGATAAAAATGTCAAAAACACAAAACAAGGACCTTTTGACATTTTTGCCAGTCCAGATGCTACAGTGGGCATCTGAGATGCTACTGTGGTAGCCTAGATGCTGCCGTTGCTGCATCTAGCATGTCATCGGAGCATCTGGATGTCTACCAGAGGATTTGGACCGGAAAAATGTGAAACGGATGAAAATCGGTATTTTTACTCCCAAAAACTCAATATTATCGAAATTTGAAGCTGATTCCCACATTATTTCAGTAGATCTGGGCTTAAAATGATAAAATAACTTTGGTTTTTTGACTTTGAGATAAAAGACGAACCTAAAAATACCGGTAAAGATGTTTGTAGAAATACCGAAAGAAAAGGAAAGAAAAACAACCAAAGGCAGCCAAACAAAATAATAAATTAACTAAAAAAAGATTGGAACTCAGTTTTGTTACCTAGAGGCCGTGAATCCATGTTTTGAAACTTAAACCGATCATTTGGCAAGCTTTGTGACGAAATCCGATGAAACAGCTACAGAAAAGGCGACGGACTTAGTGACGGAATTTAGTGATTTTGTGAGGATAAAGTCTCTAAATCCTATTTAAGCTCCTTTTAACCTACGATTTGTACTTGATTTTAAAGATTAAGCTAAAAGATTAAGCTTAATAACCCTCATTTATCTAAAAGCCTTGGAACTCTAAATATGAATTTAATCTTTTAAATTGGCAAAAGTCCACCATTAACTGATTTAATCGTTTTATATAGACTTAACTTACTCCGAATAACTCAATTAGTCCCTCGAAATCCAAAGATTCCCGAAAAAATCGAAATTATTTGGATTAGAGAAAGAAAAGACGACTTGGCAACGAACCCAAGAGCCCATGCAGCGTCTCAAACCCATACGTTGCAACGGCCGCGTCTCATTGTGCGAGAGCGCGGTGAGACACCCCGGAGCACGGCAAGAAGCCGCACCACACCCCGAGATGAGCACGGGGGTGCGTCTCTCAGTGCACCGGGGTGTCTCAGCAACGTGGGAGGGTGCGGGGAGATGTGAGCAGGGGCGCGCCTCGCCGCACCCCACGACTTCTCACCACGCTGCCGGAGCGTCTCGCCGCTCCAGCGACACCACCGTCGCGGACGGCAGTGCCGATGAGAGGGGACAATCTTTATTTTATTTTTATATTTTTTAATGAATCTAATGCATCTATATTAATTAACCGGTCAAGGGAAACAACACGATTAAAGACCCAAACTCGTCACGAAAATACTTGCCAAACGCGATTGGACTCCGAAAAAATAAAACAATAGGCCCATAGGTCAGAGCAAAACATTATCATCGTTCCATGGGTTACCGAAAAGCCCGTGCTCACAGTAGCAAGTCAGCTCGAGTTCTCTCTAACGGAAGAATGGCATCAAATGGCAAAGAATTCAAATTGAAGCTCGAATCTCAGTCTAACGGATTGATTTCTATCTTACAACAGTGTGATTCTATCTCCTAATGGATTGATTTGAAGAAGCAACGAGTGAATGGATGAGCTGTCAATCTCAGAAGATGCCAAGGCAAGTTCAACAACTACTTTCTTAGTCCCAGCTATAAAAGGAGCAATAAGGCAAGTGTTAGAACGTGGTGATTACACCTGAATTTTTAAGAAGCAAAACACTGTCATTTTACAAGCTTTAAAGAAGTTCAATCAAGAAAGCACTTCTCAGCGAAGAACCTACTTTGAATAAGAGAGAATAGAGTAGATCATTTAAAATTATTATATCAGATCATTTGTAGCTGGATCAACATTTCTATAAGTTGATTCCAGCTCTTGTTTAGGAATTGTTGAGATTGCTAAGTAGAAGAGGGTATTCTACTCCACGATGAGCCATTACAGTTTGGAGGGTGCATTTTGTAATTGGGTAAATTTGTGAAAGGCTTCTCCGCGTAGGGTAATGGAGTTGAGATTAGTGAATTAAAGCCAAGACACTTTCTTAGGACTAGATTTAAGCACATGTTACTGAACTAGTATAAAAATCTCTGTGTCCTTTACTTTACTATTTTTTCCAGATTTCACTCAACCAGCTAACCTACTCAGCGGAGCTTATTTGATTGCCAAAAAGTTACCTAAGTAATTATAGTGAGTCATTCACCCCCATCTGACTCATTGAGTGTATGCATAGGGACCAACAAGTGATATCAGAGCGGTTCTCATTTAAAAGATCTCACAATCATGAGATAAATACCATGGCGTACAAGGGAGGAGAATCCAGTGGAAGGGCACAAGATTATATTTTGCCAGAAGGCATGTTAGTTACCAGGCCTCCCATGTTTAATGGTGAGCACTATACTTATTAGGAGAATAGGATGTAGAATTTCATCCAGTCTCAGAGCATGCTTGCTTGGAAGGCTATCGTTGAAGGGTCATTTGTTTCTACTATAGTGAAGAATGGAGTACGCGTTTATAAGTATTCTGATGAGTGGGACAATCAAGACTTGGCCAGACTGAAGGAAAATGCAGCTCGATCAATTATCTCTATTGTGCTCTTGATGCAACTGATAGGTGATGAAAAGCAATTCATCACACTAGAGCGAAGAAGGAATGTAAGTGTCAGTTTTGGAGAGAACGAAAAGGAAAAGATTGTTGGCAATGGCACTATAGGAGTCAAGCCTTCAATTAAAAATGCGTCTCTTGTTAAAGGCCTGAAGTTCAACTTGCTAAGCTTTGCTCAGCTATGTGACAAAGGCAGGAAAGTGATTTTTGACTCAGCGGGCTGCTCAGTCATTGATGGTAATTCTGACCAAACTATTCTTTATGCTCCTACAATTAATAATGTTTATATGATTGATTTATCCCCTGGCTCCAATGATATATGCTTAATTTCTAAGGAGGAAAACTCATGGCTATGACTGTGAGCATGGGATTTTACAGTCCCTCTTGCGAGATGATGATGACATATATTCGATTTTATTCCTCATGATAAAAATTCTTTTTTTGGAATTTTTATTATCAATAAAAAATTCTTGACAAATTTTATTTTCAGAAAAATTTAGTTCGGCTTGTCCGATAACGCGTCTAGTGGGAGCTCGACCCGATGATTTATACCTAAAAAATAATTTAATCCTAAATACCCTATAATATTAAAAAATAACCCTAATGAACCAAAAATCCTGCCTAAATCCCTTTTTAGGCAGAGTAAACCCTTTTACCACCATTTTAGGCTTGGCCATCTTACTTTTCAGACCTAGCAAACGTTGAAGCCGCCAGCGACTTCAGCGATACCGTCGGCGATATCATTCATGCCGCCGATGGCATGGATTCTGTAATAGTCAGGTTTTTTGCTCGATACCCGTCGGATAATTGATCAAAGTCAATTTCCACCGGATTTTAGCCTATATAAATAGCCATTTGCAGCTGAAATAAAGGTTCAACACTTCCACCACTTGAAATCTTAAGGAGATTTTGAGCATTTTTAGCTAGATTTAGTGGGATAAAGTATAGAAAAGGTAAGAAAAGGGGATTCAATCTATCTTTTCTTAGTTTTTCTTGACTAAACTCCCTAATATTTAGGTAGATTTTAGGACTAAAATCACTATAATAGGATTTAGAGCCTCAAATCCCCCATTTACTATCCAAATCATCACTTGAGCTCCCTGGAGGTGTCATTAGGATCACGAAGAGGTAGATTCACGGCCCCGAGTTAAAATTTTTGAGTCTTATAGCTCTTTGGCTTTCATTTTAGTTTTTTTGTTGTGTTTACTTGCTGTTTTGGGCTTAGTTTTGGGTTTTTGATTGCTTTCCGACCGTTAACTGGTGCTCGTGCAAAAAAGTAAAGCCGCAGGAGACAGTTGAAGCCATCGAAAGTATCACTCATGTCGACAGCGACATCAGTGATACCGCCAGGGGCTTCATTTGTCCCCAACGGCTCTATTTTCTTGAGGGACCCTTTCTTTATGGTATCCAGAATGTCACATAGCCTGCCTGTGTAAATGAAATTGCCAGTGGCATCAGTGATGCCGCCGATGGCTTCATTCATACCGCCGGCGGTATGGGGTTCTGGACAGCTTGTTTATTTTTGTTTTTTCGTTTTTGACCTAGTTTAATTTCTGAAGCTAGGATGTACAGTGCAATGATGGAGTCCAAAACCCCCCTGAAAACAGACCTTACCCCATAACATGTGGCATTTTGACTAATAATCTAGTTAAAACAACAATCGAGTCTAAAATATGGATAAAACGGAATTTTCCCTCAAACGCAGTTTGAACCCCATTTTTAGCCATCCAACTGGGCTCCACAAATTGTACAATAAATATGCCATGTTCACGCTAACTCGAGTCTTGTTTGGTCTACTAACTATGCATATTACGTGATATACCTCGTACATCGTGCCTTATCTGTGCTAACCTTTTTGTGGAGGTAGATATAGGTTAGATGTATGCTAGGCCTTCGGGTATTTTATTTATTGTATAGACAATTATATAGGATTTGAAAAGCCATGTAATTATTCTTTAATTTTCGCATTTATTTGTTGGATGACTGTAATAATTTCTTTACTTACCACTTTGAATGCTTGATAACGCGCTAACAATATATAAACCGAAAACACAATAAATAGGGTGGATTTAAACCGATTAAGCAAGAATGAAATCTTTTAACTTAGCCAATGTAAAATAGATAACATCATCCGAACTCAAAATCTCTACTTAAGGTTTGGTCTACCACCCGGTGGGAAAATCGTACCAAAATTTCTCGGTTGAGCTGAATAGGGTGGCGACTCTATTTTAGGTACGGGGTTTGGATCTTGTATCATTTGAACATAAAAATATGCAAAACCATTTTCCATCATCACCATCATATGACTTATATATTTTTAAGAGACGGTCCTACGGCTGGGCTTTGCAGCCCTTCCGAAATGTCGTCCGCTCATAGTGGCGACTCTGTTGGGGATTAATCTCTTTAAACTTGAACTTAAAATTTTCAATAAGTTTAAAAGATTTAGATGATGTATTGAAATCATTGACCAAATTAAAACTTCATTCTTTTTATAACGTTTTATCCTTACGCATGTAGATAGTTCGGTAATATTAGGATGATCCATTTTACCCAAGAAGCTCACGAAAGTATCACTCAAGCCCTATTTAGAATTAAGGATGCCTAGTGGGTGGATCACTCATTTCAACCAACACTTGAACTCTCACGATCGCACCTATTTGGGGAGTGGTTGAGTAATGTGGAATCAAGGGAAACGAGAACCTTCTACATTAGCAACCCTATACCAAAGCCGTGCTAGAAAAGCCTTAGCACTTCATTCCTTTAGGATTACCAAAATAACGAAAATAAATGGGATGCACTTCTTTGCCTTTTGTTGGTGTTGAAGTTAACCTCCATCCTTTTTGAACAGCAATATGCGAGAGTCATAAGGTCAGAAGAGGGACGTTTTGTGTGATATATGCTACTAGCTCATGCATTACCCATGCATCGGCTTTAAGGGCTAAAACTCAATCAACTTACCCTTACCAATGTCCACTCATGGAAGAGGTTTAGCAACATCCGTGGGACTTCTTTTGTACCCCATTGAGTCACGACATATCACTATACTTGACGAGGAGTAGGAACGTCCCACATATGTTGGAGGGATAAGCCTTCGCACCACACATCTCCGTTCAGCCATACACGTCACTCATCAGTTAAACATCATCCACCCCATCTATGGCATCACACAATCCATGCATGATCTGATCTGCTACCTACCATTTCAGCTAGGAGGAGGTAATGTTATTGTCGTACCCAAGTTTCGAGAAGGCCTGAGCACCGTCTGATTCATTGTTATCTCACCTTGGCAGTCACCACGGAAGTTGAAGGGGTTCCGTATATTGATTCCTGTGGGGAGTCTGATTCAGAGTAGATTCAGTTAGGTCCGAATTCCTCTCAGCTAGCCATGTATTTCCCAAACAATGATGGAAACCTCTTCCACCTAAGGATTAAGTGGCCCCTACTCGCGCCTTACGAGCAGGATCTCAACCACCTCCTAGTTTTGACTTCGCCAGTACTATGGCTCAATTTCTAAATTTTGATGCATTCCAGGCCTCTATGCAAGCCACTATTCAGGCTGCCATCAGGCAAGCCCTTGAAGATAAGAACTCAGACCAGGTTTCTAAATCCGATATGCAAGCTCAGAATATTTCAGCTCAGAATTTTTCTAACCCGGTAGGGGCAAGATCAACTTTTCCTATTTTCCAACCAACACCCTCAACTTAGCCTATGTCAAGCCCATTCCAATTTGGGCAAGCTTCCACTTTTCTGTAAACCTCGATGACCCCATTGATTATTCCTTATAATCTAAGGCCTTTAGCTCAGAGCTCGATCTCTCATCTGTTTATGCATCTCGCTTCCTCTAGTGGATTAGCCCAGCCTCTACCATCCTTTACCTCTCCTCAGTTAGTTGTAACTCCTCGGGGCACTACTTATCCCTAGAATCCTTTCAGTAGCCAATTGATTGTTGATCCTTGCTTAGACATACCTCCACCATCTTCACCTGTACCAAATCACGACTAGGTCATACAACCTCTGGGTGTGACTCCTGAAGTAGCAGCTTTTGTGCATTAGATGATGGCCTCTCGGACCAACAACCAGGTCATGCATTCTCTGGGCGTGACACTTGAGGCCGATCAACGACCAGGTCACTCAACCTCCGGGTGTGACACCTAAAATCCAAGCCTATATCCATTAGTTTATGAATGACAACTCAAGCAAAGGCAAGGAACTCAAGCGAGGCGAGGATAGGCTCCTCGATAATTTCACCATGCCTAGTATGGCACATTATAATGGGTCTAGCACCCCTGCTTCTCACATCATTATATATGATTGTGTAATGCGTGTAAAGAAATTAAGTGATAAGATTTTGGCCAAATTATTTCCATGCTCTCTTTGAGGTCCCGCTCTTGAATGGTATCACACCGTCACCAATTGGAAACTTCTCTCAGAAGCTCTGATTGAACATTATGGCTTCAATACCATGATGGATACTACCCTTCAGAACCTTGAGGGAGTCCGCCAGTCACTTAATATAAGACCTTTAAGCAGTAATTTAACCACTAGACGATGACTCAAGTTTTGATGAAATTTAAGCTTAGCCTAGAAGTGATGATTATTAAGCTGTTGGAAGGGGCACTTTCGGTTCTCCAAATGGAAATAGCGACCTACTCCTTCTTATCCTATAAAGCTGTTTATGAGAAAGTTGAGAAAATCGAGCGCGAGGTTGAGCGCGAAAAAGTGGATAAGGCAGGAAAGCCTAGGTTCAGAAAGAATAATGATACTCAGCCTGCAGCCCCCACTCCTGCTAAGCCCAAAGCCCCAGCTATAGTTCAGGTAGTCTCTAAAGCCCCTGCTATAGCCCTGACAGTCACTCAAGCTCCTCCGACAGTAGCCGCAGTTTAACCTCCTCGTCCTCCATTTCTCCTTGCTAATCTGTACAAGCTACCTCTCTGGGTTATCTTTAAGTGCTTAAGGGAAGCAGGTTATATCCAGTCCTTTTAGGAGTATAAACCGCCTAAACTCGAGGATAAGAATAATTTCTGTAATTACATGTTCATGTAGGACACCAAACTAACATCTGTAAGGCCTTGCTTTCGACCATTCAACGTCTTGTTAATGAAGGAAAAATTGTTGAACCGGAAAAGGTCCCGAGCACCATGAACAATCCTTTACCGAATTTTAGGAATAAGGTGGGAATGATCAATTCTGACTTACCTAAAGTCACAATCATTGAGCTAATCACCCAAGGTCAAGGGAATAGCAATTGAGTTCTGGTTATCAGTTCTAGTCTTCCTTTCAACTCAATCTTTGATCTGATCAGCCAAGCTAATCTAGGGGTTAATTCAGTTTAGGGTATGAAAATAGATCCAGCACCTCTTAAGAAAGAAAGCTGCAAAACCCAGCCTTATATGCTAAGAGGATGAACACCAAGAAAGAACCACTTTGCAGTGTCGATTCCTTTATCTCGAAGGAAGATTACTCCGATGAAGATGATGTAGCAGTCAAAGAAACCAAATCAGTGAGCACTGAAATGTTTAAAGTTGATGCAGCAGTGGCTGTTAAGCTTAATGAACTATTCAAGGTCGACCAAAATGAGCTTCTCAGTGTGGATGGGTATGAATTGCTAGACCCAGACTTAGATCCCAATGAACCACCTTATCCTTTCAAAATACGAGCCACTTAGAGTGTGCTGCTCGATAATGTTCTTAACATCACTAGGAGTGGCCGCATGTATCAGCCCGAGGACTGTTATCTCCGCTTGAATTAGGATCTAGTTCCTAAAAGGGTAGGCACCTCTACAAGGCCCCCTTCTCCGCCTCTGAATGTTCTGATAAGCCTCAAGGTTGATCCTCTAATCACTTAACTCAAGGCCACCCAAGCTTGCTATAGCATCTGGCAGTTAGTCATTGATTCTGATGGGTATCGTAGGGGTCTGATTAAGTGACTGCTCGATCTCAAAGCCACTCTGACCACTTCTGTTGTTAAAATGTGCACTAGGGTCAAGGAGGGTATCCCTCTAAGAAAGCCATTGTAAATCAAATTCAATGATTTTGATCTTTTGATCGAAGGTAAAGACTATAATAGAGCTCTATTTATCTGTATTCAGATTCTCGATAAGACCATACCCTGTGTCATGGTGGATGATGGCTCCGCCCTTAATCTATCCCCCGTGAAAGTCCCCCCTCATCTGGGTCTGTGGGAGGAAATGCTTGAGAAGTCTAACACTGTAATCCATGCTTATGATGATTTAAAGTGTAGTGTAATTAAGGTATTTAAAGCAGAAGTTACTGCCAGAGGGGTTACAAGCAAAGTGCAGTTCACTGTCCTTGACATTCTAGTCACCTAGTCCTTATTACTTGGTTGACCTTGGCTCCAGGCCTTGGGCACAATTCCCTCCCCCCTCCGTCAGAAACTTAAGTTCATCCACAAGAACGAGCTAGGAGTAATTGAGGCTAACGCTGCTTCTGTTGTGGCTGTTATAGAAGCTGAGGCTAAGTTGGATGAAGGCCTTCATGTTTCTGTAGTCTGCAAAGTCAAAAAATTAGCTCCTGCTTGGCATAGTTACCTCCACCCTGGCACTGGAAAACTAATAAAGCGTATTGGGTTTAAGCTTAGAAAGGGCTATGGAATGTATGAGCAAGGAATTATCGAGGCCCTGGAACCAAAGGTGCTGGTCCATGAAGCAGGGTTAGGATATAAGCCTAAGAAGATCTACTGTTGTGCCCATGCTGGATACTATCGCATGGCGACTATTTGTGAAATTCAAGGCAAGGGGCCTTATAAGGGGGAACTTGTGCCTGTCGAGCATAATAGGAAAATGTATCCTGGTTTTGAGATCTTCTAGGATGTCAATGATTTTGAAGCCAGCTGCATGGTCATTTCTGTTGAACCCGAACCCACTAAACCTATTGAGCCTGTCAATGTCATTTCTGATAAGGTCAAGGGAAAGGGAAAGATGTATCCTAAGAATGAGACAGGGGGAAGTGATGAAGAGCCTATGGATCAGGGATTTGAAGATGTCGTGGCAACTATGACCAAGGATATGGCATTTTTGATGAAGAAGGGATGGAAGGGTGAGAGAACCGAGGAAGAGGATTCCATGGCTAAGATCATGAAGAAGCTCGACAGGGCCTTAACCGAGAAAGCCAATATATCCCAGGAACCACGGCACACTACCGACTAGAAGACGGGTATGGAATATGACCTAGATGCCATTCTAATAAAGACTATAGAGGATGTTCCACCTGCTACTGACATCGCCACTGATGCCCCTATGCCTATGGAGGAGGACACCATGGATGATGTAATTTTTTAATATTTCTGATGTATTTGATGCAAACAATGTCGCCTATAAGGCTTTCAATTCAATGAATGACTCTCGTTATGCTTACTTGTTTGATATTTTTCCTGATGGATCCATGCATTCACATAACCATATGCATAATGTTTTCGGTATTAGCGATACTTCTTAAAATGAAATAAACCTAAGTACTGATGACAACCCTAAAATGGTAACCATTTCTAACAACTTAACTCCCGAAGAAAAAAGTAAGATTATAAAAGTGCTTAAAAAACATGTTAAACGCTTTTGCCTGGTCGTAGGAAGATATGCCTGGGGTTGATCATCACAATGTCGAGCATAGAATTTTGACCAATCCTAAGTTTAGACCTATCAAACAAAAGCTCTGTTTGTTAAGACCAGAATGGGCAGATCAGGTTAAGGTAGAGGTTTCAAGGTTAATCGGGGCTCGTTTCATTAAAGTTATGGGATACCCGACTTAGTTGTCCAACATAGTTTCGGTTCTGTAGAAAGATGGTAGGGTCTGAATTTTTATTGACTTCCAAGATCTCAATAAAGCTTCACCTAAAGACGATTTCCTGCTTCCTCACATCGCTGTTCTGATTGACAGTACCTTTAGGGAAACTATATACTCGTTTATGGACGGATTCTCGGATTATAATCAGATTCTAGGTGATATCATCGATAAGGTTAAGACGGCGTTCATTACCAAATGGGGGGTTTGTTGCTACAAAGTAATACTATTTGGGTTGAGGATTGTCGGGGCCACTTATTAGCATGCCATAGCAGCCCTCTTGCACGACATGATCCATAAAGAGGTAGAAGTATATGTGGATGATATGATTATTAAATCTGCTACCCAAGAAGAGCACCCGCTATTCTCAACAGATTCATGACCCGTATCGAGAAGTATAGTCTCCTCCCGAATCTGAAGAAGTATGTGTTTGGGATTACTTCAGGAAAGTTACTAAGACATATGGTTAGTCAGAAAGGAATCAAAATGGATCCCAATAAGGCCAAAGCTATCTGGGATACGCCTCCGCCGTAAGTAGAGAAAGAAGTCCGGTCGTTTCTGGGCTCCTTATAGTACATTAATCGATTTATTACTTGCCTTACTACCGTGTGTAAACCCATCTTTAAACTATTGAGAAAGTAGCAACCAGTGGTATGGAATGATTAGTGCCAAGTGGCATTTGACAAAATCAAAACTTATCTTGTTGACCTACCCGTTTT
This sequence comes from Euphorbia pulcherrima, assembly GCA_947683365.1. Taxonomy (NCBI): domain Eukaryota; kingdom Viridiplantae; phylum Streptophyta; class Magnoliopsida; order Malpighiales; family Euphorbiaceae; genus Euphorbia; species Euphorbia pulcherrima. Next base: position 6,938,886 of record CANTUS010000004.1, read on the forward strand.
GAAACCCCCCATCCTCGGGAAACCTTTGATCCTGTACCTGGCTATCAAAGAGTCTTCTATAGGGGCAATGCTTGTCTAGGAACTTAATGACAAACGGGAGCACGTGATCTATTACTTGAGTAAGAAGTTGTTGGATTATGAAACCTGATACTCGATTGTGGAGAAAACTTGCACCACCATGGTTTGGCTCACTAAGAAGCTACGCTATCGTTTCCAACCCTACCGAGTCTAAGCTATGGCAAAGATTGACCCTATTAAGTATCTTTGTCAATCCCCTACTCTAGCCGATAAACTATCTCGATGGTTGCTTCTCCTCTCCGAGTTTGACATTGAGTGTGTAACGAAGAAGGTTGTTAAGGGGCCGGCGGTGGCAGAATTCTTGGCTAATCAACCCCTTGCCTCTGATTATGTTGAGAACCTGGATTTTCCTGATGAGAAGCTCGCATCCGTTACCACCCTTGATCGTGTATGGACTATGTACTTTGATAGTGCTGTGAACAAAAGGGGAGCAAGCCTTGGAGTTATTATAGTCACACCGGATAACGAAATCATCCAGCTGTCCGAATGCTAGGAATTCGCTATTACCAATAATGGGGCTGAATATGAAGCCTATCTGTTCGGTCTTGAGGCTCTCCTATAGGTCGGGGTCCTCATGGGGTCTATAATCGGGGACTTCACTCTTATAATCCACCAAGTTATCGGGGATTTGGAAATCAAAGAAGACTCTCTTTGCCCTTATGTCGAGGCAGCCCATGTTTTATCCAAGAAGTTCACCTCCTGCTTGTATCGCCACGTCTCCCGGGATAAGAATCAAATGGCTGACTCTCTAGCCATCTGCCCTCCTTGCTGGAAGGACCGCAGCAGCAGCCTATCTGTCCTTTGGTTCTATCGTTGACTAAGATCCCCTACCATGATCAGATGATTCAGCAGGTCCTCACTATCTTAATCGAACCCTGTTAGTACTCTGACATTGTCCTGTTTCTCCAAACTCGATAATATTATCGTAATTCTTCTAACTCGGACCGTACCACTCTAAGATGGCTTGCTATTCAATTCCGGATTGTAAATAATGATCTATTCAAGCAAACCAGAGATGGTTTACTGCTTCATTGCTTAACTGAATCAGAGGCTTAGAAGGTGATTGATTAAGTCCATACCGGTGATTGTGGTCCTCATATGAATGGTCTTATTCTCGCAAAGAAGATTTGGTGTTTGGGATATTTTTGGCTCACTCTAACAGCTGATTGCATCGCCAAAGGCAAGCGGTGCCACCAATGCCAGATTTATGGGCATATGCATCATCTACCACCCACTGAGCTCCATAATTTGTCTACTCCTTGGCCATTCTCGACGTGGGGGATAGATATAATTGGTGAGATTCGCCCTTCATCGACAAATGGGCTCAGATTCATCGTAGTAGTAGTGGACTATTTTTCTAAGTAGGTAGAGGCCGAATCCTACCCTAATGTCAACGACAATTAGATGGGCAAGTTTATAGAGAAGCACATCTTCACCTAGTATGGACTGCCACACCACATAGTCTCAGATAATGGGGTATAATTTCAACGGGCAATCGCCGATCTGATTAAGAAATATAAGATTAAGCACTATAGATCTTCTCCGTACAGATCACAAGCCAACGGAGTTGTTGAGGCAGCTAATAAATTGGTAAAGAAGATCCTCTCTAAGATGATATCCAGTTACAAGGATTGGGCAGACATGCTACCTTTTGCTATTTAGGGATATCCCACAAGTGTCCGCACCCCAATCGGTCAACCTCTGTTCTCCATAGTCTATGGAATGGAGGCAGTTTTGAAAATTAAAACCCAAGTAAGCTCATTGAGGGTCGTATTAGAAGCCAAACTAAAAGAATCTGAATCGACTTAGGTAAGGTTTTAGTAGCTGAACATGATGGATGAGCAGAGATTGAGAGCTTTAGATAATCTCCAGATGTATCAGCAGCGTATGGCTAGAGCTTATAATAGTAGGGTTAGACACCATAAATTCCCACTGAAGGCCGGAGATCTAGTCCTTAAGCAACTGAAACCTTCCACCACTGATGTAAGGGGAAAATTCATGCCTAATTGGGAAGGACCATACATGATCAAGAAGATGCTTAGTAAAGGGGCAGTGAAGCTTATGGACATGGACGGGAATGAATTTGTGAACCCCGTGAACCAGGGTAGGCTTAAGCGTTATCACATCTAATGAAAATAAATTAATTAGAAAAAGCAGCACAAAAAAAGATATAATAATCACCTGCCTTTCGGTCTTTTACTGATCGGGCAAAAATTAGGGTGACACCCGACGTTCGATATCCTGCAAATTGGCCGTGCAAAAATTAGGGGATAAGAAAACCTGCTAGATCAAAAACCCAAAAGGGTGATATAGACAAAAATTAGGGTAAGTGAGAAAAGAGAGAGTGCTTTCTAGAAAACCAATCTAGGCTAGTTAGCACCGGGAGTTAAGTCAATGGGAATGGTAACCAAACGTCATGTACTTTGTTTTGCTTCACTTAATAAAAGTATCTTTTACTGAATTCTGAATGCTTATGCCTATGGGAATGTTGTATCCATACGGTCAAAATAGCTCAAGTAAACTAATTACAGAGTTGACATTATTCTAAATCATTGCGCAAATAATAAAAATAAATAATTCTGATAGACTAAAAAGTGCAAGGTCTATGCAAAAGTTAGAAAAGTCTACTGGATTGAAAACCCGAAAAGGGTGGTCCAGGAAAAAATTAACACAAGGTTTGATAGATTGAAAACCCCTAGGGGCAGTCTATACAAAAATTAGAACCAAATAAAAATACAAATAACAAAATAATGTTCGATAGGTCTGTCACCATGACTAGCCTATGCAAAAGATAGAACTAGAGAAAGCGCATCTCAAGCCAAACTCCCGGCATCATCATCATAATATCTAGAAATCCTCTACAAGGTGGTAGTGGAAAATGGCTCGAACCCCTACTCAGCTCGCTCTCCCTCAAAGTGGGCCTATGATCGCTCTGATCAAGTCGTCATACGTCTAATCTCAGCAAGCCATCCTTTGTAGTGCAAATCAGTCTCAATGGTCTTCACATGAGCATAGTCTAGAGTCTCGAAGATGTCTTCCTAGCCCACTTCTCCCGAATATGGTCCAGCCATCTGGCCTTGTAGACTTCGTTGTGGTTCTTGGGTAACTTGATTGGAATCCTCTTACTCTTGCCAAACTGGCGGCGAAGCCGATATGGAAATAGCCAGTAATCCTCTCCAGGCCTGGTAACTGAATACAGGATCCCTAAGACTTCATAACCATATCTCTAATCCTCCACCATGGCTAATCCACTGTATCTGTAAATTAGTATACCCCCTGAGAATAGGCACCCAACTGTCGACCGCCAATTGATCAAAATCTACTCGCATAAGCCCCATTTCCTTAAGATGGATAGGTAAGTACTTCTTTGGGTTCCCCCGCGGTGCTTCCTTCAGCTTCAGCTTACCTATCAACCATACCTGTAAACCGATTTCAAATAAGGGCAGGAAGAAGTAAACAATTTATAAGGTGGAGGAGAATGAATACCTGCAGTAATGTAAGATGGTCACCGATTAGAGTCGGGTCGACGGAAGCAACATTTGCGTTTAGTAAGGTCTCTATTAACCCTAAGGCTATGTGGGAAGGCCCTGCTAACATAGGTTCGATAAGCGAAATTAGCCTGAAGAGGGTGACTGGGCCCACTCAACACATGGACTTCGAGAAAAGTAATAGCACGACCGTGGAAGGCCAAGTAAGATGAGGTCTAGGGGCCCTTTGGCACCACTCCAACACCACATTAAGCTGGAATTTAGGCTGGTCAGGCAGGGATATAAAAGGGTTCACGGAGTCTAGATTCTATAGTGATCTTGGTACGCCATCCATACCAAAGTAAAAGTCTGGGATTGCTAGGGGCATGCGCTTGGGGCATGGGACCCCCAATATGGCATGGAACTCCTTGAACATGGGGCATAACTCGAATGAGGAAAATCGGAACATATGATCCATCCGATCCTAGAAACTCAACACTGCGCGAAGGAATTCGGAACTAATGGGCCACTCTGCGACGTATCAAAAGCCCTATAGCCCAAATTTCTCTAGCTTCTTCCAATCTGCATTTTCCAGGCTTTCCAGGAAGCCTCAGAGCTATTGATTGTTGTTTGCCATGACCGAATTAGAGAAAATCACCTAAATCTGAGTTTCTGGGTTGTAATGTCGCCGGCGGTATGGTTGAAGCACTGGGCGGTATGGTTTGAAGCCACTGGCGGTATGGGTTGTAGGCAGCTTTGTCTATATTATTTAGCAAATCAGATCTTCATATAGATGGTGATATCAATGATGTCACCGGTGGTATAACGACAATTTCTGTGAATTTCAGACCTATTTTGGCCATTTCTCATAACCTATAAAAATCATCTAATCAGTTCTTAAAAGCAGTTCAAAGCCAAGCATCCATTTTATTCGGAAACCAAAAGCCCAAAGGCATAAATTTAGCAAATCCTAAGCAATACACAATCAATCCGAAAACAAACATTCAAACGCAATGTATCAGGGCCACAAATCCAAACCATAAAATCTATAATTAAGCAAAAAAAGAGAGGGGAAATAGGAATCAACATATGAATCTAGAACTGGTCACAACTACCAGGCGGATGAGACGAGAAATCCACATTATGGGCGAAAAATCGGCCCACAATCCTCATCAGTCCCTGTAAGGCTCCATGTACTCTAAGGATCATCTCTAGAATGCCAGCCCGCTGTCACTTTCTTTACCTTGCGGTTCGGCTCTGCTAGGGTTGTACGATCCATGTTATATTTGCTTCTCCTCTCTCACAAGGTAGTATCCAACTGATTCTCTAACTCACTCATACTACGTCGAAGCGCCCCCGTCTCTTTCTGGTACCTCAACTGAGCCGCATTAGCATTTGACAATGAAAGGGCCATGAAATCCTATAGACAGGGAAGCAAAAATAATCCAATCATTTATAACATTCATACATGCATTTTATTTTACAATGTCATATCATAACAGGGGATATACCTGAGTAAGAAAGGTCTGAGAAACAAGGGTGTCCCTGAGAGTAAAGGCCTTTCCAGCCAACCGCTCCGCCTCAACACGTGAAAATTGAAAAATCCAAAAATGCAATCAAAAGGAATCTATGAAGGAGTTATCACATATGCATATTCACGTTTACACAAGACTTACGTGAGTGGTGTTTATTGGCTTAAAGTTCATTGAATGGCAGTTGAGAGGTACCCCTCTACGAACCCAGCACCTTCGAGTCTACCCTGGCCTTGTAGTCTACTACTCTCAGGCTTATTCCTTTTCCTCAAAGGTCCCTGAAATATAATAGCAACACAAAAGGCAAATGTAAGCAACCATTTTGATTCGTACAATTGACATATATGTAAACAAGCATGATCTTACCTTAAAAAAATGATGCTCCTCGGGGACCACAGACACCTCCCTAACTACCTCATCACCTCCCTTATCATTATCACCGTCGCCCTTGTCACCACCTTCGTCGTCATCATCCTCATTACCCTTATCAATGATGCCACACATTTGCCTTTTCAACTCTTCCTTTCTCTTTTTTGCATGGAAGGCGATAGAATCGATATGGGGGCACATCGTAAGCAAAAGCGACATATGGCCATTATAAGGGCCAGGGACACTTCCAACCACATGACCATTTCCCTCCAGTTAATCAGCCTTATCGGCCGCAACAGTGATAGTTAAGTAAGGCAACAAAGGCCGGTAGGGGGGTCTAAGCAGAAGGCATAACATCCCTCCAACTACGAACTCCCTCCCCTAAGTACCAAGGAAAAGCTAGGGGACACTCTATCATGAACCTATGGTCATCATCTCCCGCTGGACCGTAAGGACAGTAGCATGATTGGAGACCTCCTCGAAAGGGTCCCTGATGACCTGACCAATAAATCAAGCAGAAAGCTAATGTAAGCACAATCTAAATTTGTAAATGTATTTTTTGGCTAATGGTTTGTTGAATGTAAGACAGGGATAAAAGTTAAAGTGGCATACTGAGTCGATCTGTAAGCTCCTCAATGCCTCTTTGTAAGTGGTAGAATACTTGTCGAATCCTCCAACACTCCCACACCATCGGAAGAGAAAATGTGAACCCGCCGGCCCTATGGTCTTGAAATTCTTGTGCTCAAAGGCCCATACCTGCCAATCAGTACAGAGGCTCAACACACACAAAAAGAAAAACAACAAACCATAATAATAAAGCACTATTCAAAAAGATATATCTGGAGCAGCAAATGGCTCATGTAGAGGACCTTTTCTTTCTTTCGGGCCCCTACATCCAGTCCATAGTACATCTGAGCTAAAATGGCCCTAGGCCAGTTCTTTTCCTTGATCTTCGCCACATCCTCAACAGTAGAGATCAATCCGTAATTAGTCTTACTGCTTGAAACTGGAAAAGACAACACAATTAGCAGAGAAATCACGAAAGAGCGGACGCAAGCATCTCGCTGGGCCTTGGGTACCACTCTAACCTCCTTCCAGTGCTCTTGCAGGTCTCCATAATACAATCGCCCCGACTTGGGCTTCAAACCAAAGAGCCCTTTCACCCTTTTCACCACTAGCCCCTTGAGGTGGTTCACTGGCCCCTTGAGGTGGTTCTTCTCCATATAGATGTCAAAATGAATGACTTCTTTGGTCCATGGTAGCCCTGTCATTGCCACCATATCTGAGGGAGTAATGGTCACCTTGCCAATGGAGATGAAAGGTATGGGTAGTCTTGGGCCATTTCTCAGTCAGGGAAAGTTTTAGCATTAGTAGGGGCATAGCATGGGCTAAGTCCCTAAAATCCGTATCATTAGTAGCTGCCAGAAGTGTAGAGTCTTTCTTCTTAATATGTTGCCATCATTCACCTAAGGTCCCCATGCCCCCGATGCAAGTAAGCCCGTGCGGTTATAAAAATCAAAAAGAAATAAACCAGATAAGTAATTTTCTTTTTATGTCAAAAGCTTTTAGAATGTTGATGATACCGCCGGTGACATCAGCCATATCGCCAGTGGTATGAACGATCATGCTAGTGACATCGCTAGAGTCAACAGCTATATAGCATTAGTTCAGCCTTTTTTAGAAGGCCTGAGGTCGCTAGTGACATGAGTGATGTCATCGGTGGCAACAATTTATGCGAGCAGAATTCAGTTTTGCGCAAAATTGAACCAAAGCACTAAAAAACGAAATTAGTCAATCACAGGGCATAAATCGAGCAGAAAACAGGCCTATAACATGCATTGTAACATATACCTCTTATTTTTAACTTTAGCGTACCATATTATGAGTCTAGGACCAAAATCTCCAAACAAAACAAAAAGGTTTGAGTTTTACAGGATCACCTGGACGTAAGAGATATGATTTTTCCTGTTCGGACCAGGTTATCGATGGGAGCCGCAATCTTACATTCGAATTCGATGTCGGATTCTTTCAAGCCATAGCCTACGTGAGCCGGGTAAGTTTCAGCCCCTCAATAGCAGAAGCGGGCGAATCGTCAGACTTGGAACTACTGGATTTATGAACAAAGATCTTCTTCATGATTAGGTGTGAACAGGGAAGAGAGGGGGATTTTTTGTGAGAAAAAGAGAGGGAGAAGAGAACACAGCTTTTATAAGGGAGAAAGAAGAGTTTAAACTCGTATTAAATACTCGGGTAGAATTCGAGGAGTTTTATTAAATCTAAAACTATCATTCCATACCGCTGGCGACATCAACCAAATCGCCAGCGGTATCAATCATATCGCCAGTGACATTAACTTCTCCAAGGGTAATTTTGAATTTCTTTGACCAGTTAAAGCTGTCACTTGGCACCCCATACCACCGGCGACATCACCCAAGCCGCCATTGACATCAAATTAGCCAGGGGCATTTTAGTTGCGGTTTTAGCAATCTAATAGATTCCCGGCTCAAGCCTTAACATTGCAAGACTTCTAGAACCCATGTATTTTTAATTATAACATTTTTACTGTTGATCGAAGGGGCAAAATATTTTTGTTTCACAAAATCGATCAAGCAGTAAAAACATTGTTTAAAAGTTCGTCTAATCTTGTTTCACTTATTACTCTTTGCAGATTTAACCTAAAAGCCCAAGCCCCGCTTGGCAAACCTAAAAGCCCAGGCCCCTCTTCGCAAACCTCAAAGCCAAAGCCCAAGCAAGGGGCAAACCAATCATCAAATCCTAACCCTGACCAAGGGGTAAACCACTCATCAAAGCCCAAGCCCGACTAAGGGGCAAACAATTCATCAAAGCCCAAGCCCGACCAAGGGGCAAACCAATCATAAAAGTTGAAGCCCGACCAAAGGGCAAACCAATCATAAAAGCCCAAGCCCGACCAAGGGGAAAACCAATCATTAAATGAAGGTCCTGACAGAGCCAGAATCCAGTCATTCTTCGGGTTCAGACCACCAAACACCAAATGGAGATTCTGACGGAATCAGAATCTTGTCATCCTTCGGGTCTAGTCCACTACCCATCAGGTACAATTTCTAAACCCTTGCTCTTTTCGTGCGATTATATTGACCTGTGGCAGTAGTGATCCCCGGAGGGGCATCCTGTGAGCACGAGATTTTACAGTCCTTCTCACGAGATGATGATGACGTATATTCAATTTTATTCCTCATGATAAAAATTCTTTTTTAGAATTTTTATTACCGATAAAAAATTCTTTCCGAATTTTATTTTCAAAAAAATTCAGTTCTGCGTGTCCGATAATACGTCCAGTGGGAGCTTGAACCGATGATTTGCACCCAAAATATAATTTAGTCCTAAATACCCTAAAATATTCAAAAATAACCCTAATTTACCAAAAATCCCGCCTAAATCCCTTTTTAGGCGGAGTCAGCCCTTTATCCACCTTTTTAGGCTAGGCCATGCTTACTTTTTAGACCTAGCAGAAGTTAAAGCCGTCAACGGCTTCATTCATGCTAGTGGCGGCATGGATTTTACAGCAGTCAGCTTTTTTGCTCCATACCCGCCGGATAATTAATCAAAGTCAATTTCCCCCAAATTTTAGCCTATGTAAACAGCCATTTGCAGCTGAAATAAAGGTTCAACACTTTCGCCACTTGAAATCTTAAGGAGATTTTGAGCATTTTTAGCTAGATTTAGTGGGTTAAATTATAGAAAAGGTAGGAAAAGGGGATTCAATCCATCTTTTCTTGGGTTTTCTTAACTGAACTCCCTCATATTTAGGTAGATTTTAGGACTAAAATCACTATAATAGGATTTAGATCCTTAAATCCCCCATTTACTAACCAAATCATCACTTGAGCTCCCGGAGGTGTCATTGGGATTATGAAGAGGTGGATTCACGGCTCCGAGGTAAAAATTCGGAGTCTCAAAGCTCTTTGGCTTTCATTTTAGTTGTTTGTTATGTTTAATTGATGTTTTATGCTTAGTTTTGGGTTTTTGGTCATTTTTCAACTGTTAACTGCTGCTGCTGCAAGAAGGTGAAGCCGCCAGAGACAATTGAAGCCACCGATGGTATCACTCATATCACCAGTGATATCAGTGATACCGTCAGAGGCTTTATCAGTAATGCCGCCTGCGGCTTCATTTATATAGCCGGCAGAGTGGGGTTCTGGACAGCTTATTTATTTTTGTTTTTTCATTTTTGACCTAGTTTAATTTTCAAAGCTAGGATGTACAGTGCAACGATGAAGTCCAAAACCCCCTAAAAACATATCTTACCCCATAGCATGTGGCATTTTCACTAATAATCCGGTTAAAAAAAACAATCGAGTCTAAAATATGGATAAAACAGAATTTTCCCCTAGCTTTGAAGATCTAAAATAGCCAGATCATGTCTTCAAGCTGAAGAAGGGTCTGTATGGACTGAAATAGGCTCCAAGAGCCTGGTATGAGAGACTGACTAACTTTTTACTCAGCAAAGGTTATATCAGAGGAACAGCAGATACAACTCTTTTTATTAAGAAGAAGCATCAAGATGTGTTGCTAGTCCAAATCTATGTTGATGACATCATATTTGGAGTAACTGATGAAAAGCTATACAAAGAGTTCAGCAAGCAGATGAAGAAAGAGTTTGAAATGTCAATGATGGGAGGGCTTAATTTCTTTCTTGGTTTGCATATCAAGCAAGGCAAAGATGGAATCTTCATCAGCCAAGCTAATTATGCCAAGGAAGTACTCAAGAAGTTCGACATGGATAAAGCCAAGCCATTGTCAACACCCATGGCCACTGATACAATTTTGAGTAAATATGAGGAAGGTAAACCTATAGAGAGTAAGTTCTACAAAGGTATTATTGGTTCTCTACTTTACTTAGCTGCTAGTCGACCTGACATTCAATATGTTGTATGTTATTATGCAAGATATCAAGCTGACCCCAGGGAATCTCACTTAGTTGCTATTAAAAGAATTCTCAGGTATTTACTAGGCTCTGTCGATGCAAGTTTATGGTATCCAAGTAATGCGGACTTTACTCTGAGAGTATACATAGATGTTGACTATGGAAGAGATAAACTTGAAAGGAAAAGCACCACTCGAGGATGTCATTTACTTGGTGATTGTCTAGTAACATGGTATAGCAAGAAACAAACTTCTGTGGCTCTAAGTACAGCTGAGGCTGAGTACATAGCTGCAGGAAGTTGTGTAGTACAACTGCTATAGATCAAGCAGCAATTGGAGGACTATTGTGAGCACGGGCTATTCGGTGACCCTTGGAATGATGATGACTTGTTGCTCTGACCTCATATAGTCTAGTTGTTCTATTCTTGGAAGGTCGAATCATGTTTGGCAAGTACATTTTTTATGATTTTGGACCTTTGGCGGCGCTTAAATATCATTCACATGCATTTAGGATTAACAGTTTCCTTTCGCTCACGCGCAGTAATTTATTTCACAATTTTCTATATGATCTGAACATTTTCAGCAGGTCTCGTTTATATCGTTGGATTCTTGACTCCCCAAGCTTTTCGAAAAATCAATAATTGCTTTAATCAGATAGCCGTAGTAAAAGATATAGGCTTTGGAAGCCTAAACCCTAAATCTACCCTGAAATTGCCCTACCTACACCCTAATCAACAAAACCCTAACCCTAGATTTTCTAAACCCTAGCAGCCACCCTTTAGTCCCCTTTTGCTGCCACCACCACCGGCGGTGGCGGCGGTGGCATCCTGCCCGCCGACGATGGTGGCTGCCGCTCTTATGGCAGTCACCGCTCCCGTGGTGGCATTCACCGCTACCCTATATGGCGGTGAACGCCACCAGGGTGGCCACCCCCGCCTCTTGTAGCAGCCACCACCACCGTGGTGGCGGTGGCGGTGGGTGTGGCACGGCCTATTTCAGGCCGTGCCACTTCATTTCTCTCTTCGCTTGCGATTTGGTCACGTATTTTTCCCGAAAATTTGCCTAAGTTGGTGAATTTTTGTGTGAGAGAGTATTTAAACCAATCCAAGAGAGAGAGGACTTTTCTCAAGATTTTAGCATTTTGAAATCATTTTAGAGAGAAAACTCAAGAATAAGAGAGAGGAAAAGGAAGAACTAGAGAGAGAAAGCCTACGAAAAGCATAGAATCTGGGTTTAATCCTCTCTAATCTCGATTCTTAGTTGTTCTTAGGCTTGATCTCGTAGCTTAAACACTAAAATCAGTTAGAAATCATAGGTTAAAATGGATTAAATAGGGTTTTAGAGACTTTTCCTCAAATACCACCCAAATAATCCGTCACTATTTTCGTCGCTATTCTGTCGGAAAATCATCAAAAGCTTGCCAAACGTCCGATTCGAGCCTCCCGAGTTAGATTCACGGCCTATAGGTAACAAAACCGAGTTCCCTTGATCTTTTATTTCATTTATTGTCTATTGCTGTTGTTCTTGCTACCTTTGGTGTTGTTTCTTGGTTTTTTCCTTGGTATTCTTGGAAATCCGTCGGAAAATAATCCGACCTCTATAGGGATAGCCTTCACCTCTACCCCTATAGCCTTGGCCACTACTATTATAGCGGTGAAGGCTATAGCTATGGCCACTACTATTATAGCGGTGAAGGCTATAGCTATGGAGGTGAACTCCATCCCCTTTAGAGGTCCCGTTATTTCTTATGATTTTTAGGTATTTTCTTACCCAAATCCATAAAATCAACATTATTTGAGTGTTTTAAGTCTAGATCTATTGAGATATAGTTGATTATGACTTAAAACTTCAATGATTTCGAGTTTATGGATGCAAAAACACCGGTTTCCCCCCTAAAAATTGTTTGGCGCGACAAAGGCTATAGTGACAGCATTGATCGCCGCTGCTATAGCCTTTACCGCTTCCACTATAGCGGCGATGGCTATAGCAGTGGCGGTTAAGTTTGTCACCAAAGCCTTTTGCCGCCAAAAGCTTTTTTTAGCCCTTTTTCACCATTTTTTTTGCGTTTTTTACCCTGATTTCAACCCGAAAAAGTTTCTAAAAATTATGCCTAATCTAATATTAGTTTTTATTTATTTTATTCTATTTTTAGTTTTTTATTTTTATTTGATTTAATATGCATTTTAATGGCTTAAAAATAGTATTTTTACTAAATAAATCTAAATAAATTGTTTTCTACCAACTAAAAATTTCAAAAATATTCTAAATATGCTAAATCTGATTTTAGGATGTTTAGTTAATTTATTTCACCCTTTGTTAGGTCGTTAGATAATTAATTAATACCCAAAAATTACGTTTTTGTCCCAAAAAATCCAAAAAATATGTTTTCTTCATGCTAGGTATTTATTTTCCGTATTTATTTATTCATGCTTTATTTATGATTATTCCCGTATATTTCTTGCCTTGTTTGGAGCTAGTTTCGAGTCTGTAAGCTCGGTTAGAACTGGTTTTGCCCGTTTATTTATTTATTGCTTTGCTTTCTTGCATTAGAAAATTGTATAGGTATTCGTAAAGCCTTGTAATAATTTTATTTTCTTGCTTTATTTATTTATCATTTTTCGTGTGATGTATGGCATATAAACCAAAAACACCAAACAATAATCAAATTAAATCACATAAAACTAAGGTCACGTTTATTAAAACATAATCGGCTTGATTTAAAAATTGAAAAGTAAGCAACATCATCCAAACTTAGAATCTCTATTTTAAGGTACGGTCCAACCACCCAGTGGGAATATCGTACTTAAATTCCTTGTGGAGCTTAACCTGGTGGCGACTCTATCTTAAAATTTGGGATTCTAAGTCTCGTATCCCTTTACACTTTAATCGGACTAAATTTCAACTTCAACATTACTTCCATTATCCATTTTCATTACGCTAAAATAAGGACTATCCCTTAGCACGCTTTATAGCGCTCGTTGTTTCTCCACCCCATACCGAAGAGCATTAAAGCTTGCCATGCGGGCAGGGGGATCAGGGGTTGTCTGCTCACAGTGACGACTCTGCTGGGGATCTTCCTTTAACTTAAAATTTGACAAATTGCTCTCATTTTCACCATTGGTTAAAGGATTTTGATGATGTGCCTAAATCATTTTTAAATCAACGCTTTATTTCTTATGCCATTTTATCCACTGTTTAGTTAGATTCTAAGTTTTACGATGCCATTTTTATCACCCCCATGAACCTCACTTGTATACCTTATACCCGCCAGGAATTGAGGATATTTGTGGGTGGAACACTTGTTTCAACCAACGTGAAATTCCCGCGGTTGCACTCATTTGAGGAGTGGTTGAGTTACACAGAATCAAGGTAAACAAGACCCTTCTACAGTGTCGTTCACGACACCAGCAGTTTGAGACTATGAACCATGATAAAACTAGCCATAGCAACTTCCCTTTAGGTTCACCAAAATAATCTAGATTTAGGTCGCATACTCTCTTGCCGTTTCCTGGCGTTAGAGTTACCCTAGAATCCAAATTGGTGTTATGTGGGAGTCATAAGGTTGGAAGAGGTTTATTTGCTTTCGTGTACTACTTGTGTTGTGCTCATGCATATACACTTCATACATAGGCTGCCTCTGGCCGACCTTTATTTTCCATTTTTGCTTACCCCTATTCTCCACTTGCTTGAAGGGGGAATTTAACAAAATGCTTGAGATCGTTTGAATCCCGACGACCCGTACCTAGTTCATTAGGCATAGAGAGGAATTCATACGTCTCATATATTTTGGGGTTAAGCTTCGCATCATAAGATCTTCTACTCTCTACCTCTCTAAACCACCGTATTTATGGCATTCATCACTTAAATATTTATGTTATCATCCATTTCATTCATGGTTAAATTCAGGCTGATCATCTTTCGATTTCAGAGAGTTAGGCCAAGGCACCGCTCTCGTCAAATTCGATCATCATCTAATTTAGTTTCGAGCTCAGTTTTGAAATCTATTTCTTTCCGCTATGTATGATTTGCCATCAGTGGATAGGGTTCCATCCGAGGGTTCTTCTCCTCCTCCTTTCCTCCTGCCTGATCAGGGTCAGTCCTCTTTGAGTTCTGGGATTGCCAATGCTTTGTTAGCATTTCTCCGATCTGATCAATTCTAAGATGCAATTCAGGGGCAGATCCAAGATTTGGTCCTCGTAGTTTTGGAATAGAAAAGAAGTGTCCAAAGGATTTCGATGATTGGTATTCAAGCTCGGGGACAACCAGAGACCACTCAAAGTGGGTCAATTCACGCTCCGCCATTTCAGGCTCAATCTTCTATTCAACTGATTCAGTGTGTGCAGTAGCCTACTCCACCTCCGCCTATCCCATTTTAGTTTGGTCGGGATATCATGTAATCTCCATCGCTTGTATTTACTTATCCAACCCAAGCTCTAGACCACACCTTTAAGCCTGGTTTTTGCACTAGTATGAGCCAGCTTTCGTTAACCCCAATAACCCCAGATTAGTCCTAGCCCGCACGATTAATTTCTCCTGTCCAACCCCGATCTTGTCCATTCCAACTGGATCAGAATTTAGCTTGACCTTAAATGCCTCCAAAGTCCTTTCTTCATACTCCTCCTTAGTTTATTATTCCTCCGAGAGGGGTTGCTTACCCGTAAAATCCCTTTAATACTACTCTGCAAGCTAACTCTCTAGTCGAGCCCTCATTTATTACTTTACCATTCCAGTTTGGCACACCCTATCCCTCTGGTGACTAGGTCATGCAGCCTCCGGGCATGACACCTGAAATTGAAGCTCTCTCACATTGGTTAGCGCCTCACTCATCCAGTGACCAGGTCTTTCAATCCCCGGGCATGACGCCCAAAATGGAGGCTATACTGCATAAGTTCCTACTCTTTAGTCCTAAAGAGAGTTGAAAAGCAAAGCTCAAAGAGTGTGAAGGACCTCAAACTATCCCATCACGGGCCGAGGTGAAGGAGAAGCTTTTGTAAGCCAGCAAGTCAAATCTCGGGCCATCTCCTCAGGATCGGATGATTGCTCAGGCACCAGCTGTAGTAGCTCCTAAAGATAACCCAGAGAATGTTACAAGTCCATGGGGATTACCCCTCAGTGTAATCTTAGCCACCTTAAGGGAGTGGAGCCTCCTCAGAACCCTTCACGAGCATAGGCCCCCTAAGGAAGAGGAGAAGTATAACTTTTATACGTATCATGTCCAAAGAGGCCATCGCACTGACGAATGTCAGAGATTGATTCAAGACATCAACCGTTTAGTGAGGGATGGAAAGATAATTGAGCCCAAAAAAGCACTTAACCATCAGGGTTCACCCCCATTTTTTGGCTCACCAAAGGGAGTTAGGGGTCCGCAGGATATCATTAAAGCCATCTTTTCCAAAGGCAAGAGTCCCACGAGGTCTCTAGCGGATGAAGGAGATAAGCTATTAGCTAAACAAGCAAAGGTTTTGGACTTCACCTGGACGATGCACCAATCAAAGCTGCCGAGGCTGATTAGTCTACCGGCTCTACCAATCAAGACCCTCCGCCTGTGGAGGATGTTTTTTCTATGATGTAATTTTCTTTCTATTTCTAGTATTCAGATGTGAACAATTATGCCTTTAAGGTACTTTAATTTAATGAAATACTCTCTCTTTTTGCTTATCAGTATGATGTTTTGCCCGATGGGTCCATGCATTCATTTTTGTCACAAGCATAATATGTTCAGTATTCATGATGTTTCTTTAACTGAAATAAGTTTGAGTACAGATGATAATCTAGAATGGTAATCACTTTATAATGACCTAACCTTTGAAAGAAAATGAGAGATAATGAGTGCTTAAAGATCATGATAACACTTTCGCCTAGTCATACCTAGACACCCAGGTTTCGTCATCTGGTTCCCGAGCATCTCATCTCCATGCCTAAAACAGAAAAAGAAGCACAACCCTTCTTTGGATAGATCTAATATATCAATCGGTCCATCGCTGGCCTCACGACTATATGCAAACCGATTTTCAAGCTACCAAAGAAATGTCAGCCTATTATGGAGGAAGAGCATCATCGGATCATCTTTAATAGAGTTATGGCTTATCTTTTCTTCGCTCACCCATTCTGAAATTTCCCACCCCCATGCAACATTGGCTTTTCCTAATACCCCATCTCTTCCACCTCTCCTCACCTTCCCTATTTCTCTCCTCCTTGGCCATTCTCGGCGAGGGGGACGTATATGATCGGCAAGATTTGACCCTTATCAGCATAGGGGGAAGTTAACCCTTTTCACCGACATTAACGTCGAGTAGATAGCCAAGTTACTCAAGAAATGAGTCCTTACTCGGTATAGCCTACCCCATTGCATCATCCTAGTTATTGGGGTCTCAATCCCAAGGGGCACCCCATGATCGATCAAAAATTTAGGTCCGAGCCCCATAGCTCTTCACTGCACTGCCCACGAGCTAGTGGAACAACTGAAACTAAGAGTCATATTGAACCCAGCGTCAAAGAGACCCCCATGGACTAAGGCGCAGCCTGAGCAGCTTAAGCAATCTTCAGATGTATCAAAAGTGCATAGTGAGGTTGAACAACAACCACGTCAAGCATCAAAGTATCCGTCAAAGGCCGACGATCCTTTTCCAAAGCCGGCAAAGCCCGCTAATGCCGATCAAAGGGGGAAGTTCCAACCAGATTGGGAAAGACCTTATGTAATCAGAAATATACTTGGTTCAATGGGCATGAAGATCCTAGATGACAACAGATTTACGACCCCTATCAATCAATTCAGGTCGAAGCGTTATCATAGCTAACCAAAAGAATCAAATCTAGAAAAGCGGCACATAAAAAGCCTATATAAATCAATCACCCGACGAGTGGTCCTCTATTGTTTGGGAAAAAATTAGGGTGTATCCCACTAATCGGTATTCCATAAACGGGTCAGGCAAAAGTTAAGGTGCAAGAATAACCCGCTAGACTGAAAATCCAAAAAAGGGCGGTCTAGGCAAAAGTCAGGGTAAAGTGAGCTACGAGAGTGTGTTGGCTAGAAAACCTTTATGGGCTTGTTAACAACAGAGTTTGGGTCAATAAAGATGATTATCATCATCATGTACCCAAAGTTAATTCAATTAACAGAAATGTCACTTTTACTGAATTCTTTATGTTTGTGCTTGAATGAGTATATTGGGCCTTAAAGGCGAAATGATGCAAATAAGTCGAATGTAGGGTTCTATATAGTCAACCCAATACCTCAAAAGAGAAGAAAAACAAAGATAAAAGGCCAAAATCCTGATAGACTGAAAAGAATTGAGGTCTATGCAGAAGCCGGGATAGTTCGCTGGATTGAAAACTCGAAAAGGGCGATCCAGGCAAAAATTAGGTCATGAAAGCAAAAATAACCAAGTTTGATAGGCCTAACACAATGTTCTGGTCTATGCAAAAATTAAGACAATTAGATCAAAGATGAATGACTGCCATCGATCACATCGAGATATTTGCATCATCGCCATCAGCATCAGAATGCATGAATATGTCGCCGGTCTACTAGATTCAAAGGACTCAAATTCATCCTCTGCCCGCCTCCGCTCAATTCTTGACTGCAACCAAGAATCTTGATTCCGCAATGTCCTAATCTTCCGAAGCCATCCTTGGTAGAATTCATTGGTAGTGATAGCACTCGGTCATTTGTTATCCAGAATCTTGAGCTTTGCTTCATGCACCCCCCTTGTCTCCATCATGCCTGATCCAACAGTCAATTCATAGTGAAATCGCTGTGGCTTCCCTAGTTCCCCACCAGGGGCATTCTTACCTAATCTGCGTAACATCCCTAATCCTCATCTAGGGGGATTCTTGTCTTATCCATACCGCAAAGCAATTCCATGTATCCTCCCTTTTTAAGAAAGTCAATCTTTCCCCGAATTGAGCAAAGTCGATCAAGCAAGTTACTCAGTTAGCTTGAAGATGGCCAGTCCGAGTGTCTCATGCATTCATACATTCATGCATAATATTTATGTCTATTATTCTATGCTAAATTCCACAGGAAATAAAGTAAGGAAAAATATCCCCGGGCTACGTACTCAACCTCCATGCAAGAGCCTGTATCAAGGGGCATCTCAGAATTGTCTTTTGTCCTACATTCGAAGATAAAATTTCTCCCAGGGGCACATCGGCTAGTCTTAGTGCTCAACATTGGCAGTTTCTCCGGCCTCCCAGAAATCTCAAACTATTATTTCTTTTTCTTCCATTTTCATTACTTAATTCAAGGGGCAAAAATGCAATTTATATGGCTTACTAATGCTTTAAAGCCTTCTTGACATGCACACCATGGGGCAATTCAGAAGGATGACCAACCCGATGGATCCTAAAATCAGAACTCACAAGTTTCTCCCAAGGACACCTCAATGTAAATACGTAAGGGCACCTTAATGCAAATACCTAGGGGCATATCAGCAAGAATCGGTGCTCGGCCTCGACAATCTCTCCGACTCTCGGAAATCTCAACTTTATTTTGGTTTCATTCTTCCGTTTTTATTGCTTATTGAAGGGGCAAATTTTTTTGTCTCAGCAAACTCAATTAAGCAACAAAAGCACAACTCATGTTTCTCTCTAATATCTCAAAATTTCTGTAGCAGGCACAATGCATTTAGTTCAACGGTCTCCTCAGGTGTTTTTCAAGCATATCCCAGTCCGACCTCGTTAGAAGTTCTCGGCACCTTCCAGTTAAGTTCTTGGTGTGCATTCTAGTCCAGGGACCTCATTTGATATTCTCGGCATGCAGTTTAATCTAAGCATATCCCAGTCTAACCTCCTTAGAAGTTCTCAGCACCTTCTAGTTAAGTTCTTGGTGTGCATTCTAGTCCAGGGATCTTGTTTGACATTCTCGACATGCGATTCAAGCCAAGCATATCCCAGTCCTACCTTATTAGTAGTCCTCGGTACCTTCCTGTGAAGTTCTTGGTATGCATTCCAGTCTAGGGATCTCGTTTGATATTCCCGGCATGCGATTCAAGCCAAGCATATCCCAGTCCGACCTTCTTAGAAGTTCTCGGCATCCCTCAAAATCCCAAGCTCATGCTTAGCAAATCCCTCAAAAGCCCAAGCCCGATCCCTAAAAAGCCTAGGCTGATGCTTGGCAAAACCTCAAAAGCCCAAGCTCATGCTTGGCAAATTCGTTAAAAGCCTAAGCTCGTGCTTGGCAAAAAACTCAAAAGCCCAAGCCCGTGCTTAGTAAAAACCATAAAATCCCAAGCTCATGCTTGGCAAAACCTCAAAAGCCCAAGCCCATGCTTGGCAAAACCTCAAAAGCCCAAGCCCATTCTTGGTAAAACCTCAAAAGCCCAGGCTCATGCTTCGCAAAACCTTAAAAGCCCAAGCCCATGCTTGGCAAAACCCTCAAAAGCCTAAGCCCATGCTTGGCAAAACCTCAAAAGCCCAAGCCCATGCTTGGTAAAACCCTCAAAAGCCCAAGCTCGTGCTTTGCAAAACCCTGAAAAGCCCAAGCCCGTGCTTGAAAAACCTCAAAAGCCCAAGCCATGCTTGGTAAACCTCAAAAGTCCAAGCCCATGCTTGGCAAACCTAAAAAGCCCAAGGCCGTACTTGGCAAACCTAAAAAGCCCAAGTCCATGCTTGGCAAACCTCAAGTCTCTCATGAAAGAATACAACCGGTTCAAGAATCTACTTGTCAGGTACAACCCTTTATCCCTTGCTCTTTCGTGAGATCACACTTAGCTCACTAAGTGGTAATCTCCCGAGGGGCAGCCTGTGAGCACGGGCTTTTCGGAGATCCTTAACGATGATGGCTTATTGCTCTGACCATATATAGTCTATTTGTTCTATTCTTAGAAGGTCAAATCATGTTTGGCAAGTACATTTTTGATGATTTCGGACCTTTGGCGGCGCTTAAATATCATTCGCATGCATTTAGGATTAGCCGTTTTCTTTTGATCGGGTGCAGTAATTTATTTCACAATTTTCTATATGATCCGAACATTTTCAGCAAGTCTAGTTTATATCGTTGGATTCTTAACTCTCTGAGCTTTCCGAAATGTCAAGAATCGCCTTAATCGGATTGTTATAGTGAAAGATATAGGCGTTGGAAGATAAAACCCGAAATCTGCCCTAAAATCGCCCTACCTATACCCTACTCAACCTAAACCCTAATCAACAAAACCCTAACCCTAGTTTGTCTAAACCCAAGCATCCACTCTTTAGGGCCCTTTTACTGCCACCACCACCGGCGGCGACGATAGTGGCAGCCTGCCCTATGATGATGGTGGCCGCCACTCTAGGGGCAGTCACCGACACCGTGGTGGCATTCACTGCCACCCTTTATGGTGGTGAACGCCACCGAGGTGGCCACCCCCATTGTGGCCACCCCTGCCTCTTATGGCAGCAGCCACTGCCATCGTGGTGGGGTGTAGGTTGCTGTCACGACGGTGACCGCTGCCCCTATAGCGGTCATCGCAGTGACGGTGGCGGTGGGTGTGGCACGGCCTGTTTCAGGCCGTGTCACTTTGTTTCTCTCTTCACTTGCGATTTGGCCACATATTTTTTCTAAAAATTCGCTAAAGTCAGTGGATTTTAATGTGTGAGAGTATTTAAACCAATCCAAAAGAGAGAGAGAAGGACTTTTCTCAAGATTTTAGGATTTTGAAATCATTTTAGAGAGAAAAATCCAGAACAAGAGAGAGAAAAAGAAGAACTGGAGAGAGAAAGCCTAAGAAAAACATAGCATCCGGGTTTAATCCTTTCTAATCTCGATTCTTAGTTGTTCTTAGACTTGACCTCGTAGCTTAAACACTAAAATTAGTAATCATAGGTTAAAATGGATTAAATAGGTTTTCAAAGACTTTTTCTCAAATACCACCTAAATAATCCGTCACTATTTTCATCGCTATTCCATCAGAAAATCACCAAAAGCTAGCCAAACGTCCGATTCGTGTCTCCCGAGTTAGATTCACAGCCTATAGGTAACAAAACTGAGTTCCCTTGATCTTTTATTTCATTTATTGTCTATTGTTGCTGTTCTTGCTACCTTTGGTGTTGTTTCTTGGTTTTTTCCTTGGTGTTCTTGGAGAACCGTCGGAAAATAATCTGACCTCTATAGGGATAGCCTTCACCTCTACCCCTATAGCCCTGGCCGCTACTGTTATAGCGGTGAAGACTTAGCTATGGAAGTGAACTCCACCCCTATAGAGGTCCCATTATTTCTTGTGACTTTTGGGTATTTTCTTACCCGAATCCATAAAATCAACATTATTTGAGTGTTTTAAGTCTAGATCTATTGAGATATAGTTGATTACGACTTAAAACTTCAATGATTTCGCGTTTATGGATGCAAAAACACCGGTTTCGTCCCTAAAAATGGTTTGGCGCGACAAAGGATATAGCGACAGCCTGCACCGCCGCCGCTATAGCCTTCATTGCTGCCACTATAGCGGCCATGGCTATAGCAGTGGCGGTTAAGTTTTTCACCAAAGCCTTTTGCTGCTAAAAGCTGTTTTTAGCCCTTTTTCGCCATTTTCTTGCGTTTTTTACCCCGATTTCAACCCAAAAAATTTCCTAAAAAATGTGCTTGATCTGATATTAGTTTTTATATATTTTATTCTATTTTTAGATTTTTTTATTTTTATTTGATTTAATATGCATTTTAATGGCTTAAAAATAGTGTTTTTACTAAATAAATCTAAATAAATTGTTTTCTACCAACTACAAATTCCAAAAATATTCTGAATATGCTAAATCTGATTTTAAGATGTTTAGCTAATTTATTTCACCCTTTTTTAGGTTGTTAGATAATTAATTAATACCTGAAAATTACATTTTGTCCCGAAAAATCAAAAAATATGTTTTCTTCATGCTAGGTGTTTATTTTTCACATTTATTTATCCATGCTTTATTTATGATTATTCCCGTATATTTCTTGCCTTGTTTGGAGCCGGGTCTGAGACGGTAAGCTCGGTTAAAACCCTGTTTTGCCCGTTTATTTATTTGTCGCTTTACTTTCTTGTATTAGAAAAAACGTTTAGGTATTCGTAAAGCCTTGTAGTAATTTTATTTTCTTGCTTTGTTTATTTATCGCTTTTCGTGTGATGTATGGCATATAAACCGAAAGCACCAAATTATAATCGGATTAAATCACGTAAGAACTTAGGTCACGTTTATTAAAACATAATCGGCTTGATTTAAAAATTGAAAAGTAAGCAACATCATCCAAACTTAGAATCTTTATTTTAAGGTATGGTCTAACCACCCAGTGGGAATACCATACCCAAATTCCCAGTGGAGCTTAACTGGGTGGCAAATCTATCTTAAAATATGGGATTCTAAGTCTCGTATGCCTTAACACCTTAATCGGACTAAATTTCAACTTCAACATCGCTTCTATTATCCATTTTCATCACTCTAAAATAAGGACTGTCCCTTAGCACGCTTCACAGTGCTCGTTGTTTCTCCCGCCCATGCCGAAGAGCATTAAAGCTTTCCGTGCGGGTATAGTGATTGGGGTCGTCGGCTCACAAATATGGTATAGAGTCTAAGTGTCTTAAAGTCATATGTGACAACAAGAGCGCAACTGACCTATCCAAGAATCCAATTCAACATAGCAGGATGATACATGTCAACATTAGACATCACTTTATAAGGGATCATGTGCTAAAAGGAGAAGTCAAGCTCAACTATACTCCTACTGAAGAACAGCGAGCTGACATATTCACAAAGCCCATTGGAAAGGATCAATTCAACACTCTGAGAGAGTTAATCAGAATGTCCAATCTAATTTGAAGAAGTCCATTCCATGCTGACCAATTTCGAGCTGAACAAGAATCTAGGGTTCACTCTGAGCTTTAGTGAATTAGGTTAAGTGTTCCTTCTTTGCGCTTGAATTTTGGACACGTCATTAAATTGCCACCGGTTTCTTTTTAAATTCAAAACTGATAGAAATGGTAGTAAGATATAAAACATTCCATATTCAGTTGAAGTTATCCCGTGTATTTCTCTATCATTAATCCTATGGTAAACTCTGTTTAATCTCACCGTTAAAATTTTGACCATGGATTGTGAGTCGTACACATAAGACTTGCAAGACTCAGCGAAGAGATTTTAGCTATTTAAGGAGAAATTCAGAAAGAGGGAGATCATCGAAACCCAGTGCTGAGGCATCCTTTTTTGTGAGGGATGAAAAGGATTCATGCTGGATTATAACAAAAGATCATATTGCTTAAGGGGCTATTAGTATCAACTAAAGGGATGATCTATCTATACCAGCAGGGACCAGATACACTAGATGGTACTTCAGAGAAGGAGCAGTATTTGAGGAGCCCACGACAATAGATATGCTTAGTTTTTCTAGTGATGAGCGCTTTAG
This sequence comes from Euphorbia pulcherrima, assembly GCA_947683365.1. Lineage (NCBI taxonomy): Eukaryota > Viridiplantae > Streptophyta > Magnoliopsida > Malpighiales > Euphorbiaceae > Euphorbia > Euphorbia pulcherrima. The sequence continues at coordinate 6,962,585 of CANTUS010000004.1, forward strand.
GAGATGGACGTGCCAATACCACCTTAGAGGGTTCTTTCAGATACCTAGTGGATGTTACGGGAAAGTAGTGACAAAATTTTTCCATGGGATTCACATGGTTGAGGGCTTCAAAGTTTTATTTATTAGAACCGTAATGGGGAGAAAGGTGTACGTAACCCCTAAATTGATTGTTGGGTTATTGGGCATGAGAGAAAGAGGACCAAGGATGCGATTAATAAGGGATGAAGAGCATGTGGACATCCCTATTGATTATGAAATCCCCTCTAACTGTAAGGTAGGTGAATTGATAGCCTCTATGTTCACTAAAGAAGGAAAGAAGGCCCATGAACTTGTTACAAAAGTGTTGCTGCCCAAGACTACTTCTACAGGAACTTGTTCAAAATTTGAGAGAGTGTTTATCTACGCTCTGACTCATGAGATGAGCATAAACTGGCTCATGGTAATTTTACACAGGTTCTTGAAGGTGTCCAAGCACATGGTGTATGGCCATCTTGTTATGGAAATTTATAGGGCACATGAGCTGGACATGGAAGGCTAGGTGCAGAAAAGCAGAATCACCTTGAAGATGATTGAATCCAGAATCTTGAGTAATGCGCATTTTCATAGCTTGAGGTGTGATAAGAAGCTTAACAACACCAAGTACATCAAGCTGAAGAGATCAGAGGTCAGAGTAAAGGATCCTAAAGCCATTATGTCACTCAGACCTATTAAGCCTAAAGAAGAGGATCGGATTCTTGAAGATTTTGTGGCTAGGGGGCTTGAGAGGATTACCAAGCTTAGAGCAGAAAGAGGTAGCTAAGAAGAAAGGTAGTAAAAAGGAGGTCAGGAGAGACTCCAAGAAAGATGTAAAGAAAGCAAGCTTAGTGAGCTCTAATCCTGCAGTTGCCTCTGTTCCTAAAAAGACCAGGTCTTCTAAGGGAACTAAGGAAGAGAAACCTCAAGAGTTGACTCGTAAGAAGATTGTAAAGGAAAAGAAGGCAGGGAGGAGTTGAGAGAAGATATGCCTCTAAAAAGAATGTAGAAAAGAAAGAGCGAGGATGCTCAGCTGGATGTAGAATCTACTGAAGGACATAAAGCTATATCAGTTCTTATGCCTCAAGTTGGTCAGTTTAAGAAAAAGCTGATGGTGAAGAAAGAAATTGGCGTAGTCCAGAATTTAGAAGAGGCTGAGAAGGTGAAGGCAGCTGAGGAGGAAAGAATCAGAAAGAGTTGGGCAGATTTGGAAGAGGAGATAAGTAGGAAAGTTGGAGAAGCTACAACAATACTAAGGCTAACACTGAGAAAGTTATTGAATCTGCAGTAGCCAGTCTAGCTGATAAAGCTATCCCTGGAGTTGTGGAAGAAATGATAGGTTCCTTGGAAGGGACTGAGAACTAGGAGGAGCAGGAGGATGAAGAAGTAGAAGGTGTGGAGGCAGTAGAGTTTGATATTAATGAAGACCAACAGGTTAGTTTGACTGTTAAGGAAGCCAAGGAAGCAAGGAAGGAGAGGAAAAGAGGGTTGCTTAAGAGAATAAAGATTATCATTGATGAAGATGAAGGAGATCTAGAGGATAAGGATAAGGAGGAAGTAGTAGTAGTTAAGCAGGGAGCTCAGCTGACTGAGCAATCTTAGGCTCAGGCCACTGAGTCCACTATTAAAGGTGTTGAAGAAGAGAAGGAAGAGGAAACCTAGAAGAAACATTGTTTTTCCCCAATCTTTCCACAGAAACACCTTTATCACCTACACCCATATATGCCCTACCTTTATCTAAAACCCAAATACCATCCACATCCACCTCTGATCAACCAAACACCTCACATTCTAACCAAACATCCATCATTCCATATCTTTCCCCTGTTGGGTCTCCTAAGCTCAAACCACTTATGTTGGAAGGACTAGTTATCAGAGGTCCTCCAGTTATTGAGGAGATTCCTCAACCACAACAACCATAACAAAAACCACCTCAATAATCTCAACCCCAACTTAACCCCCAGGCTGAGCTCATGGGAGACATAAGGAGGATGGGAAGCGCTAGATTTCCAAGACTTAGGATAGATGTTGAAATAGATGCTGAAATTTAATGGTCCCTATGAGGGTCTAAGTTTGGTTAGAGGGGGGTGAATGACCCTTTTTTGCATAATAAACAAACTTTGAAAAGTCCTAGTGTAGCGTATTTGGTTATGATCCGAGGGATGTATCCAGATGATGCAAATATATATAATATAGTGCTAAAAGTAAAGAGTTAGAAAATCAAACACAATAATTTTATCCTGGTTCAGTCCCGCCTACTCTAGTCCCCAGAGTTTCCTTCCTTCAGGCTTTTCCACTAGTAGATTCCTTTCCAACTGGCAAGAATCAAGCCTTATAATTTATCTCCAGATGGTGACCCCTTTCGGATGTAGGATATACCACTGCAAGCACCAACTCCTAGCTGAGTCATTTAGTCTTTCATAGGACATACCACTTAGATTTCTACCTAAACCTAAGATTAGTCCTATGGGGAGATCCCACTCAAAGCACCTACTTCAAGCTATATCCCAATCTCACTACTTATCCAAGTAGGAGATCCTTTACACTTTGTTTTCTTAAAGGTTTTGGTTTTGGAATTCCTCAAGTTTATAACTTCACTTGGGAATCCTTACAAATAGATTTTTAAATGTTTGGGTTCTTGGAGGGATTAGTAAACTGATTGCTTTCTAGTGAATTCTCTTGTATATGCTTTCTTGAAATCAACCAGCACCTTCTCAACTAGTGAAGCTTCCCTTTTATGGGCTTCCATCATAAATGTAGCCATTGAAAGTCATTGAGCTATAATCAAATCTTCACCATTGATCAGGTAATATGTGGCTCTTCCAAAACTATTGATCAATCAGATAGACAGAGATTTTGACCCGTTTGAATCCTTGGGATTGAGGCTAAAAAGTTGTCAGTGATGTTTTCCTTGTATTTTAGTGACTTACCAACTTTTACGCCAGTACCTTTTTGGTATGAGTTCTACGTGCCTTTCTCATTGGTCTAGGTTAAAAAGGTTGTTACCTTTTTCTCTTTCCTGTGTCAGTCCTTTGTCCTTTCTCTGAAAAGTTCTAGTTGTCATTTTTTTTCTTGCTTTTGGGAAAAGGATCTTTGACTTGAGATCAAAGGAATGGAGGGAGTGTGATTTTCGAATTATTTCCTTTGTCTTGATATATTAAGTCTTTTGAATGTCTTTAGACTTAATATTTCTGGATCTGTTCTTCTTCCAGATGCTAGTGCATTCAGTTCTTCCAGATGCTACTTTGGGCGGTTCAAAGTTTATTTCCTTTCCAAAACTTTAACCGGATGCTTCCATTTATGCTTAGGTAATTGTCTTCACTTGTCTTGGACTTTGATGTCTTAGTTATATGTCCGGATGCAATGACTTAGGTTTTTTGTACTTAGGTGTTTTGTTTACTTCAAACTTGATCTAGATTATTTGTTGTTCCGGATCATTATTTCTAATAAAATTGAGAAAATCTTTGCTATCTGAGGAGGTCCCGAGGATAATTGCAAAGGCTGTTGAGCCAGTACAAGGGTTTTTAGAAGCTATTGCAGAGATGAAGGCTCATTTCATATCAGTCCCTACCCAGTTCTCACTAGTCAAGGCTATGGTATCCCATATATTGCCTTTGTTAAATGTTGCAAGTTGGAAGGCTGACTATCTGAAGATGGAAGTTGCTGAGCTAAAAAAGAAGATGGAGAAAATTTATGAAAGCAACTGCAGAGTTCTGAATGAGGAAAGGGAATTGATGAACTCAATGATTGACAAATCCAACCCTTTACTTTTAGGAATGCAAGCTGTGCTGAATGGATACAACATTTTGAGCAAGGAGAATGATGCCAATATATCTAAATTAGAAGCAGTTATCGATGCTACCAATGCTTTGATCATAGTGGTCTCAAATCAAAGAAACTCAAATATGCTGACTCAGATGAGAAGAGATATTTTGAAGGGAGTCAAGGACTCAGCGGGAGAAGTGCTAAGAGCTTTAAAGAAACTGAACATATCTTATGCTCTAAATAGTGACATTGTAATGGAAGACATTGAATAAGAACTATCACTTCATCAGAAACTTGGCCACATTCGTGATCAAATCAAGAATGTTCATGCGGATATCACCAATGATGGTCAAGAAATTGATCAGATTCATGAGCAAGTATCCACTCATATCAGAAGCACTCCCATGTTAGAGCGGATCCTCAGAGAAAATAATCAAGCTAAGGCTCTGGCCAGTCTCACCTAAATATCCAAAGAAGGACTTGATGATTAGTACCAGGTCAATCAATCTCAAGCTCGTGCCTTCGTAGGTCTCTTTGCATTTCTTAGAGAACAGGTTGCTATTTCTCGAGAGATATATGAGTTGCTAGTGTAGAATTTTTCTTCCACCATCTATAGTAAACTCAAGAACTTTGAAGCTTCTCTGAGCTTGTTTGATCATCAAGCCCAAGTCATTTTGGATGTAATGACAATGGGGGAGAAGGATCGTAAGAAGCGTGAATGAGAGGCGAAAGAGAGAGATCAGAGGGTCACTGAATTTTCTTATGAATTATCCAAGGATCTAGAGCACATTTAAAGACAATATGCTAAGAATCGTAAAAGGAAAGGGAAAGAGATCGCCTTACCCAAAGAAAAGAAGTCAAGATGGGATCAACAGACATTTGAGGAAAGAAGAGCTAACCTTGGAGGTCCATCTATGCCCAAGTCAAATAGAAATTGTTGTAATCTTTTGTGCTAATTGTAAAACTTACTATAAACTAACTCTTTGTTATCTGTAACCAAGTTATTCATATATGTATAAAGATTACTTTTTCTATTCTAAGTTAAGATCTTCTTAAATTCTTGTATTTCCCTTCATATACATATGTATTAATTATCCTGCAGAAATATAAGAAGTGTTGAGGAATGTTGAACTATGAAGAAATCAAGGATTATGCGGGAGTTAGCATTCACTCTAAGCTAAATGAAGATGCTGAACAAAGATATATCAAGCATAAGTATAAGGTAACTCTGATCTAGATATCTTATTGATTTAATTCTTGCTCAGTTAATTGTCATTGATCAAAATGGGGGAGATTGTTGAACCAAGCACAAGGTTGGACTGACTCAAGTGATGACTAAATAGTGCTTAAGTTTTAATCATAACAATGAAGCTCAGTATGAGATAATTAAATCAATAATGATGTTAAAATAAATAGTCTATGGTTGTATGTGTGTAAGTAAATTAAAGGGTAGAATTTATGTCTCAACTGACCTAGCTATTAGGTTAACTCTGAGCCGTTTTGGACTGAATATGTACTTTAGTTGCTGACTAAATACTATTCCCTCAGTACTTGATATTTAGATTGTGCTTCAGCTGAGTATATTGATTTATCTTTTCGTTGAGTTACTTTATGTCTGTCAATGACACTAACTTCTCCATTTAAGGAAATATGGAACCTTTGCTTTTAGTGTTGCTTTTTACAGGACATTAATGAGACAAAGACAAAAAGAACTAATGCCATGACAAGACTCCAGTTTATGAAGAAAATGATAAAGTCTTCCATAGTCAATCTGCAAAAAGTCATTTGCCAATTTGGGCAATTCTGCAGATCATCAAACATCATATTGTGCACTCTACAAAATATCAGATTACCAAAAGGAATGGGAAGATGACATGTAGCAAGTCAACGCGAGTTCTATCTAATGGAAGACTGGCATCAAACGACAAAGAATTCAAATTAAAGCTCGAATCTCAATCTAACGGATTGATTTATATCTCACAGCGGTGTGATTCTATCTCCTAACAGATTGATTTGAAGAAGCAACGGGTGAATGGATGAGCTGTCAATCTCAGAAGATGCCAAGGCAAGTTCAACGACTACTTTCTTAGTCCCAGCTATAAAAGGAGCAAGAAGGCAAGCGTTAGAACCTGGTGACTACACCTGAATTTCTAAGAAGCAAAACACTGTCATTTTACAAGCTTTAAAGAAGTTCAATCAAGAAAGCACTTCTCAGCGAAGAACCTGCTTTGAACAAGAGAGAATAGAGTAGATCATTTAAAATTGTAATATCAGAACATTTGTAACTGGATCAACATTTCTGTAAGTTTATTCCAGCCCTTGTTTAGGAATTGTTGAGATTGCTAAGTAGAAGAGGGTATTCTACTCAGCGGCGATCAATTACAGTTTGGAGGGTACTTTCTGTAATTGGGGAAATTTGTGAAAGGCTTCTCCGCCTAGGGTAAAGGAGTTGAAGTTAGTGAATTAAAGCCAAGACATTCTCTTTGGACTAGATGTATGCACAGATTGCTGAACCAGTATAAAAATCTGTGTGTCCTTTACTTTAAAGATTTTTTTTCAGATTTCACTCAGCCAGCTGACCTACTCAGCAGAGCTCATTTAATTACCAAAAAGTTTCCTAAGTAATTATAGTGAGTCATTCACCGCCCCTAACTCATTGAGTATACACATAGGAACCAACAACCTTTGTTTAATTACCCATGGCAATAAAATTCACAAATGCCATTTAACCTTTCCTTTAATTACGGGATTTTTGCCACTATATCTTCGTTTTCTTCTAAATCTCATAATTCATTCACCAATGTTACATTTTGTTTGACTTACTTTTTTTACCATTGTATTGAACTGCCCTACTCCAATTTACATCCTAGCTCCGCCCCTGGTAACATGTAACAATTTGTTCACTATCCATTGTCAGAGATTTACCTCAGTGATAGAAAGAATAGTTCATTTTTATTTTCATTAATCAAATTTAGATAAAATTTATTTACAAGATCCATTTGAAAGAGTGGATAAGCTAAAATTTCTACCATGGGATCAATATTACTAAACCATATTATGGATCATGTAATTGTCTAAAATACTATCAATTCCTTGACTCTAATTTGGAGTAAGTTTCATCTCTCTAAGAAAACTCTTCAATATCATTTTATAAAGGAAGAAGTGAGCCATTATGCTACCTTCTTTCCACTCCCAACTCTTGTTTTCAATCCTTTTGTTTTTTGTTTGAATAATTTGCACCAGATATTTTTTTTATTTCTACTTTGTTATCGTCTTCTTCAAACATGGATCTGCTGCTATACATCTCAATCTTGATAGTTTTACTACTGGGTTGGACTACATCAGCCTTCAGACAAAGATACTTATGGATCTTTCACATTTGGTATCCAAATGTATCTCTCTTGAATACAATCGCTCTAGATTTGCAAATTTGTTGATATTATGGCATTCGCAAGTATTTTCATGGTTGTCGATATTCGCGATGTTACTCGGGGGCTAAAAAATTATAGATTGCAACATTTATCTTTGTTTGTCAGTTGTTCACGTTTGTCTTCTTACTCTTGTTGCAAGTTTGTTATTGTTGACTCAGTATTTTACAGATACCGTATGGAGGACCATCAAGATGCCACGTCACTAGTCGACCTCGCAGCCAAATCATCATCCGATCAGCCGAGTGAAGAGTCACGGTCTCACTGTCCTAAATAGAGGTAAAGTCACGTCATAACTCCTCTTCCCAAATAGGTAAATGGGAAGATTATCTTTTCCTAATCGGATAAACAAGAAGAAACCTCTTATAGAGGAAATCAAGCCTAAATAGGGTCCTTACCTGATAAGGACTCCTCACCACTAATAGAGGAAACACACTCCAATCAGGCAAAGTAACTACATACTATAAATATGGGGCTATCCCCATATCCTAGGTATCCCATTCTAAACCCTAGAACTCTCTAACTTACTTGCCGCCTCTTTATTACCGTCATTGACTTAAGCATCGGAGAGGCTACGCCGTTCACATAGCTAGTCACTTTGACGTTATTTTTTGTCTTGCAGCCACCCTCTCCGGCGGACGTAGACCCTCTCTCTTTCTGTGAAGGTTAGCTTAAGAAACCCTTTCTTTAACCAATCTTTCAGTGATGCGATAAGCGTGGACAAACTTACTTGCTCCGATGAGAATTTTGTCTTCCAATGAACACAAAAATCCAACCAGATGGATGACAGCCAAAATCACGATCCAGCGACCAACAAAAATGCCAATGACTCAGGGACGGTGATCAATTCCCAATCAACTATAGCTGTACCCCTTTCCTCTAGATTCAAGCCATGGACTCTACCGTGATGCCACCGATAAAATCCGCGATTAGAATGGCGTTCTTAGAAAGCTTTGCTCAACGCTACTAGGTTTTCCCTGAAGACCAAAAACAACTGCAAAGGAACCTTTTCAGAGTGATGAAGGAAGTAATGATTGGACATACAGCTAGTGGACCGCTGCACCACAAGAACGCTCTCATCCGCCCTGTCGCTCACTGGGCCGGGCCTTACAACACTCACCCTAGGAGGATCCTTCAACACCAATCAGGTTGAGCCACACAACGTTACCCTTAAAGGGCCATACACCACCTAGCAGTATGAGTCTCTCAATACTCACTCGGTGGGGCCACACAAAGCTCACCTGAGTCCTAACATTATGAAAGGCGACTCCCAACCAGCTCAGCACAATGCCAACCTAGATGCATCCTTTACAGACAGGAGCCTGGAAGTCCCCTCATGGAAGGATCTAATTGGTATGTCGAAGACGCGGCAGGCAGAATGGGCTGCGATGAAGGAACCGGCACACGGCGCGCACTACCCACGAGGACCAACTCCATGAGGTTTCTTTCACCTGGGTGGTCCGTATCAAGGTTCAAACCACACCACTCATCTTCCTCCGCCACCATCGTTGGGCTTACAATCGAAGCCCAAGAAGTTCAAATACTGGGATGACCCAGAGTTCTACAAGATGTTCAAGGAAGGCCTCAAAGGCTACGTTGTTTCTCTACAAGGACCCTTGCTGGAAATTTCTGACTCCTTAATTAGTGTGAAGATCCTCATGGAATAACTCAACTCCTGAGTCAAGCTACCATTCATCGATAACTATAGCAGAGACACAGAACCACGGACCTATGTGCGGACTTACAAGAACAAGATAGACCTAGCATACACCTCAGAAGCACATGCCTACAGGAACTTCCCCAATAAATTAATCGGTCCAGTAGCCTACTGGTTTGACTCATTTCCAACAGAGTCTATAGATTCGTAGGAGGACCTGAGGTAGAAGTTCTGCACGTAATTTATTGGCTCCATGCCTGTAGAAATTACCACTCCTACCCTCAACGAGATCACTCAGAGGATGGATGAGTAGTTTCCCTCATACATCAAGTGATTCAACAAAACCTGCCTATAAATACGAGACCTAGACCATAGCACCGCTAGGGAAGCTCTGATTAGAGGCACGAGGTATGAAAGACTCCGTGTAGAGCTCATTCACAAGTAACCGGAGAAGTTGGATCAGATGATCACCATAGTGAAGAACCTGATAGAAGTGGATGAGGTCGATAGGCCACACAAGATGTCTGAAAGGACTCGGCCTGAAGACTGAAGGACCAATAAGAAAGGGGGGAACTACCGCGAGCAGTCATCCAACAGATATAGACCAGAATTGAACACTCCTTTATGGGAAATCTTGGTAGTCATGCAAAAAATCGATGAATGGAAATCCATCAAGTTTCCAAGGGTAACGCCTGAATAGTTCATGGGGAGGGACATGAACAAGTACTGAGAATTCCACAAATCAAGAGGCCATGACACGGACGAATGCGGTGTCCTACCAGATGAGATCCATGCTCTAATTGAATAAGGGAAACTTTCACAATTCATGAGAGGAATCACTAAAGAGAGTAGATTTTGAATTGAAGAAGGATGATGAAGACAAGTCCTCAGAGAAATTAGAGGGGCTTGTAATGGTAATCACAGGTTGAGCAGGCTTCGAAGGGTCCACCTCAACAAGGTAGAGCTCCAAATGCAAGAGATCAAATACTGAAGATAACTCAGAACTAAGCAGACCATTCCGAAAGCAGAGCTTAGTAAAGAACCCACATGCAGACCCCTTTGTGTTAGAGGCCTCGATAGAAGGATACACAATCAGACTGATCATTATTGATACCGAAAGTTTCATCAATCTGATTAGAGAAGTGGTAGTTGACAAGATAGAAGTTCATCACAGCCGGATGCTACCAGCCCATTCACCACTTATAGGTCTTAGTGGCCATTCGGTCCCAGCACTTAACCAGACCACACTAGAAGTTGAGCTCGGTGATCACAAGAAAAAATGGAGAGAAAAAATGGACTTCATAATTGCTGATGTGCTAATCGGCTACAACGTCATCTTGGCAAGACCATTCTTAGCCGAGTCAGACGCACTTATCTCAATCAAACACCTGGTCATACAGATTCCTACCATGAAAGGAGTAGCAATGGTTGCAGGTAACCCTCTAGTAGCACAAAATATCTACTTAGCATCAGTAAAGATGGATGAAACAGTCATGGAGCAGGAGGAGATGGGGAACGCTAAACTAATCGATCTAATTAAAACACTGATGATAGGGCCTAATCGGCAGGTATGCATAGCCACTAATCTCTCAGAACCTATAAAGGCGGACATTAGCCGAGTGCTGGTAGAAGAGCAACACACCTTCTCTTCTACAAATGAAGATATGATGGGAGTGCCTCCCGAACTAATTCACCACTGCTTGAACCGTGACCCGAAAGCATCTCCGGTGAAATAAAAGAAGCGCAATCATGCGCCAAATAGACAGAAGGCAATTAAAGCTGAGATCTTAAAACTCCTAAAATCTAATCACATCTAGGTGGTGCGCTACCCTAAGTGGCTTGCAAATGTGGTTTGGTAAAGAAGGCAAGTGGGTCTTGGCGAATGTGTGTAGACTTCAGAGATCTCAATAAAGCAACACCAAAGGATAGTTATCCACTCCCAGGCATTGACCAATTGGTAGACTTGACAGTGGGCTACGCCATATACTTTCTACTAGATGCAAAAGTGGGGTATCATCAGATTCTCATGGATCCAGCTGATGAAGAAAAGACATCCTTTATAACACATGAAGGAACGTACTGTTGTCGGGTTATGCCATTTGGCCTGAAGAATGCTGGAGCCACCTATCAATGCCTAGTGAATGATATTTTCAAATGACAAATAGGAGATACAGTGGAAGTCTACATTGACTATATGATCATCAAGAGTAGAAGCCTGGATGAGCATTCGAAAGACATTAGAGCCTTGTTCAAAATCTTGTAGTAATATAATCTCAAATTAAATCCAAAAAAGTGCACATTTGGAATAAGAGGTGGGAAATTCCTCGATTTCCTAATCTCCCAAAGGGGAATCGGGGCAAACCCAGAGAAGATAGAGGCTATTATGAAGATGGAGCCACCCAAGACACTGAATGAGATTCAAAAGCTGAATGGAAGGGTGAACGCGCTTGGCTGCTTTATCTTATTTCCAGCCAAAAGATGTCTTTCGTTCTACAGAGACATCAAGAAAAATAAAGCCTTCAGTTGGGACAAGCACTGCCAAGAGGCCTTTGAGAATATCAAAGAGTTTTTGAGTATGCCACCTCTTGAGCAGGCCAGAGAAGGATGAAGAATTAATCATGTATCTAGCGGCTATGGATGAAGCAATAGGATCAGTGCTAATTAGAGAAGCATATTGGAACCACCATCCGATTTACTACACAAGCAAGGTACTCAAGAATGCCGAGCTTAGATATCTAAAGATTGAGAAGTTAGCTTTAACCTTAGTCTCAATAGCAAAAAGGCTTTGACCCTACTTTCAAGCTCATACGGTCATTGTAAGGACCAATTTCCCTTTAAAAAAGTACTGCAGAGACTAGAGACCTCCGGACGACTAGTCAGATGGGCTATACGACTGGCAGCATTTGACATACGGTCTGAAGGAAGAAAAGCGTTAAAAGCCCAAGTCTTGGCAGATTTTGTTACTAAGTTTTTGGGGCTTGACCCTTCACCTAGTCTCAAGACCGAGTCATGGGACATATACATTAATGGGGCATCTTCCTACGAAGGAGCCGGAATCAGAGTTTGGATAGAAGAACCGGAGAGGATACAAATGAGCTCTGTAGCTAAACTAGCCTTCCCAGTCACCAACAATGCTGCAAAATACAAGGCAATGATTAAAGGCTTAGAGCTAGCCAAAGAAATTACTCCAGACAGAGTACACATCAAAAGCGACTTAAAGTTGGTTTCCAACTAAATCAACAATGATTATGCAACAAAGAAGGATGGAATGGTAAAGTACTTGGCCAAAGTGGAAACACTACTTAAGGAACTCGAGTTAAAATGAACCATATGGGCACTTGAACACATCATGGGAGGAAAATGGGAGGCAGATGAGCTGGCCAAAGACACAGCAAGCATAGACCGATGGGAGAAGCTTAACTGCCCATTTGAGATTATGCATGCCCCAATTATAGATGAACAGAACCTGATAATGATAGAGCAAAAACAACCCGAATGGATGTAGTAGTTGATTGACTACCTAGCCAACGACGTCCTCCCAAAAGATAAGGTTAAGGTGTCTAGAATTGTGAAAAAATCATCAAAGTACCTGGTCATGAATGGGACATTATACAAACGCTCCTGCTCGGATGCCTTGCTAAAGTGCATTAGCCCAAAAGAAGGAAACTATGTAATTCAGGAGATACACGAGGGAAATTGAGGCTCCCACTAAGTGGCCCCAACCATTACTCGAAGAGCCAAGCTCCTAGGATACTATTAGCCGACTATGGAAGCAGACTCAACTGATTATATGCAATCATATCACCAATGCCAAATCCATGTAGAAATGTCACATGTCCCGAATGTAATGCAAAAGCTTCTACTAACTGGGTGGCCATTCGCCACTTGGGGAATTGACATTGCTGGACCAATGCCTAAAGCCATTAAACAAAAGAAATTCATCCTTGTGGCAATTGATCACTTCTCAAAATGGGTGAAAACAGTGGTCATTATTACCATCACTCTTAAGAAAGTGATTGATCTCATTTGGGATCAAATCATCATCCATTTCGGCGTGCCAAATGAAATTGTCTTAGACAACGGGCCACAGTTCACCTCTGAGAAATTCCATGAATTTTGGGCAGGTCTGAAGATTCAAAATCGATTTGCATCCATAGCACACCCACAGAAGAATGGATAGACGAAAAGAACCAATAAGATGCTTGGAGAAGGATCTAGGAAGCAGCTAGAAGAAAAGAAAGGTGCATGGCCGGAAGAGTTAAATAATGTCCTTTGGTCGTATAGAATGACTCCATGCCGACCGACTGGAGAAACTCCTTTTTCCTTAGTCCACAGAGTGGAAGCAGTCGTACCTGCAGAGATTGGTGCCCCCTCAGACCAAGTGGTCTATTATATAGAAAAAGAAAACGACATCAATCTGAGGCATCACTTGGACAGTTTAGAAGAATGCCGAGATAGAGCTTACATCTTGACGTCCGCTTATAAGTTTAGAATCGCCAGATAATATGATAAGAAGGTTTAGGAAGTAAGACTCAAAGAAGGTGATCTAGTGGTCAGGGACGCTACAGCATCATAGAGCAAAGAAGGCAAAGGCAACCTACCGACTCAGCAGAATGGATGGAAAAGAACTCCCCAGGAGTTGGAATATAGCTAGCCTTAGGAAGTACTATATAGCAATAAACCCTTAGGGGCTAAGTGTCTGCGCTCTTTTTCTCATTCCATAGACTTTTCCCACTGGGTTTTTTCTATGGCAAGGTTTTTAAATAAGCAGCACTCTCTAAGCGGACTTTTATCCAGCATCACACTATAAGCCCGGACATTGTAATCTATCTATTTTTCTAATAAATAAAGATTCAATTTTTCTTACACATCTATGCATCTTAGAAGTTCTTATCAAACTCTCTTAACTCTTTACCCGGCCACAGAGTCAGCGTTAGATCAGCCACACGCACCCAGCTCTACAAAAAGTCCTAGGCCACTTAATCCCTCAAGCATAATAAAAATTCCCTGACCACACTTGAGCTCTCAGGCATATTGAAAGTCCTAGGCTAAACTTATAAGACCACAGGTATAACAAAAGTCCTAGGCCCCAGAAGCCATCAGGCATATAAAAAGCCCTAGGCCATTCGTAAGCCCACAGGCGTATTTAGTAAGATCTAGGCCACACTTGAGCCCTTAGGCATGGTAAAAGACCTAAGCAAAGATTAAGGCTTCAGACATAGTATACACAATGAAAAATCTTAAGTTGAACCATTCGTCTCTGAGACCGAATGCAATATACTTAAGAAAACCTACAATTACCATCCTTATGACTAAATGTAAACACTCATTCATCCTAACGGATCAGAGAGGCAAAACAAGCATAGCAGAAATATCCAAAGAGAAAAAAAAAGTAAATTGAATCAATCGGCGAGCGTACGGATGAAGAAAAAGTATGCCATAAATAAATGCCACAAAGGGCAGTTGTACGAATATTAAAAATTAAGACCTGAAGGCCTAAGAAAAACACAAAGTAAGAGAAATTTCATTCAGCTAGAGGAGGGGCATCCTTGGAGCCAGCATCTAGATCCTCACCAGCAGCTTTCTCGTTATGCTCATTAATGTCCTCTACACCTTGAGCATCACCGATTCCCGGGCCTTCTTGGCCTACAATGCCTTCAGCTACCTTCTCCGTCTCCGCTTGGGCAGCCTTGTGAGCTACTAGGTCATCATATGATCGGAAGTCCACATCCTCTATATTCGACTAAGAAAGGTCCGGGTGGATACGTTGGCACACCTAGAAGATCAGGTCACTATAGAGATAGCCGTAATCACCGAGTTTACCGGTAATCATCTCAGCCATCCCCTTGGCTTGGCCTCTCCTCTCGAGAGGCTGCTAGTTCATTCTCTAGAGTGGCCACCTTAGCCTCCTCCTCCTCCCTCAGTCGTGCACTCTCCTTCTGAAGCTTCCGGGCCTCATCCATCTCATCCTTAAGCTTAAGAGCACTTTTTTGAGCCAATGTCAGCTTCTACTTAGCATCAGTAAGGTCTTTTTCCTTCAGCTTTAGCTTCATCTCGCTCTTATCTCGGGCCCTCTAAATGAGCTCTGAGCCTCAAGACATAGCCTAAGAATAAAAGAAAAACACTTAGCATAAACATAAGTCAAAAACTCAAAAAAGGCGTTAAGAAGTACCTAAGTGATGTCCTGGAAGAAGAGAGAAGAGAGCAAGGCCGTAGGCTCCTCCTTGTAGCCCTTCACATTAGCACAGAGAGGAAAGGCACCCTTCAAAGTGCCCTGCACGGTCACATCCATGCAAGGGAGGTTAGGGAATGATTGATCCATGAACTCAGCCAGTGCCGACTGAGGAGAAGGGTGAGGGGAGATATAGCCTCCATCCGTCCTACGAACGGATGGGGTAACCTACGAAAAGAAACCATCAAGATGTATGTCATACAAAGAATTCTAAACAAAAGCATAGAAGAATATATACAACATACCTCGGATGAGGGACTTGCACATCCGGCGTAGAAGATGTGTTCAGGAGCGTCACAGCAGCCCGCTTGCTGGACCCTGCAAACTCAGAGGGCTTCCTCTTAACCCCGCTCATAGTAACCGCCTGTTTACAGTTGTTCTTTCTCTATGACTTCTTAGCTGCTAATAGAGCATTGGCAGATTCAATATCAGACATATTTACCTAAAATATAAAAATTACAAGTGAGAAAAGAAGTATACCAGTTGCTACAATTGGCCCAGGAAGATAAATTATCCCAGTCGGTGCTCGAGCCAGGAGGTGGAATCCAAAGATAGAGGCCCAGCCGACCGAATTGAAACTCCACTCATATTGCTCTAGAGAATGAAAAATCTGTAGCCGGGGGTCGGGATCGTTGGCCTTAGTCCTCCTCTTAGGTGGGGTCACGATAGACCAGGTTATAGGGAAAGAAGGGTAGTCATTATTCACCCGGATGTAAAATAAAAACTCCTTATAATGGTAAATAGAAGAAGGCCGATTGGAGAAACGATACATCCCATTCTTCCTCACAAACTGGGTCATCATCTAAGTTCCCCTTGATGGAGCAAATTTTGCGGAAAAAGGTGGCGTTGAAGGTCAGGCCTAGGTAAAGGCACATCTGATGGTGTCCCATTATCACCACCTACGCATTTGGGTACAACTCAGCCGGACATAACCCCCACACCTCTAGCAGGTTGGCGATAGATGGTGGAAGAGGATACCTGAAACCACCTCTAATAACATCTAAATACATGCTAAAGTATCCAGCTGGAGGAGCTTTCACTCGTTGATCCACACTCGGAAGTAGGACGTGGCAATCCCTTAGACATGGATACATCATGGCCTCCTTCTCAATATGATCCTCGTGGATGCACGAGACCATGTCATCCACGCGAGGGGTCATGTTCTTCCCTTCCTCCCCCTCTTCTTCAGTAGAGTCTTCTTCCTCCAGTAGGCCACTCTTGCCCACCACTTTGTCCGGATGAATGCTGTCTTCGTCCCTATAGTTTTCCACATCCCCCATTACCTTTTAAGAATCTGCTTCAAGGCTCACATCGCTCATCTGCTCGATACTTTCATCATCCGCTAAGTGGACCCGGCTGGACGCATCCGAATTACTCATTCTCCTTCTAGCTGTACGCTTAACCCAAGGGGCGGGACGGTAATTAGACTTATCAATAGTTAAGGGAGGGCACAACCTAGATAACAGTTCGGCTATCTCACGGCACAACTTAAGGGATTCTTCACTATCATAGCTACTACTGGATGATGAGGTCATACACCGTTTCCTCATTTCCAATAAACTTAAAGATCTAAAGGCATTGAAATGAAGAACAGATAAACAAAACATGCAAAATTCCCAGGTCTAACATGCGCAAATCATAGAAGAATTTAGAAGCAAAGCAAGGCGCAAAAAATATGAAAATAAGAGCACAATAAAGCAAAAGAATAGATCAAGCGCGGAGAAGACAAAAATTAGGAACAAAAACGCAAAAATCTGCAGAACAGTATACATGGCACAAATAAAATCCAAAGCACAAGAACATTTTCAGAGATTCTAAAGCATACGAAGCCAACTAAAACAATCGCATAGCAAGTAGAATTTCCAGAAATAAAGGAAAAATTACAGCACATTTCGCAAGAACATGAAGCTAGAAACAAGGGAATTCGAAATTAGAGACTCACCAGAGTAGAAGAAGAAGAACGACAACTTTGAAATAGGCCAGAAATGCAGTCAGAAATCCTTGAATTGCCAGAGATGGAGAAAAATCAGAAAAGCTCGAAGGAGAAGATAGAAGTGTAAAAGCTGCGAAATGAGCGAAAACGTGCCAATTAAAGCAGTTGAGAAAAGACAACTCTTTAAATTGAACCGTTGATCACACCCACGTATCACTCAATCCACGGTTCGCACACTCCTTGAGAAAAAATTAATGATGAGTTAGCTGTCATGAGCTGACTATAGACGAAGATGAAGAATTGGAGCCGAGTGTTCACTAGGTATGTAGATCCAAGACAGAAGATGAAAAGTTTGACCGATTGCCCACAGGGATGGAACAAATCCTAACAGATTAAACAAATCACTTGGGGGGATTTCTGTTGACTCGGTATTTTACAGATATCGGATGGAGGACCATCAAGGTACCATGTCACCAGTCGGCCTCGCAGCTGGATCATCATTCAGTCAACCGAGTGAAGAGTCACAGTCTCACTGGCCTAAATAGGAGGTAGAGTCACGTCATAACTCCTCTTTTCAAACAGGTAAATGGGAAGATTATCCTTTCCTAATTGGATAAATAAGAAGAAACCTCTTATAGAGGAAATCACGCCTAAATATGATCCTTACGTGATAAGGACTCCCCATAACCAATAGAGGAAACACACTCCTATCAGGAAAAGTAACTACATACTATAAATATGGGGCTACCCCCATATCTCAGGTATCTCATTCTAAACCCTAGAACTCTCTTACTTACTTGCTTCCTCTTTATTACCGCCGCCGACTTAAGCATCGGAGAGGCTACGTCGTTCACACGGCTAGTCACTTTGATATTCTTTTCAGTCTTGCAGCTACCCTCTCCGGCGAAGGCAGACCCTCTCTCTTTATGTGAAGGTTAGCACAAGGAACCTTTTCTTTGACCAATCTTTCAGTTATTATCTCTCATTACATTAAGATTTTGTTCCTGTAACTAGGGTAAAGTATTTTGTTTAATATATATGATTTCTTTTACTCATGTATCAATCAAAATGCACTTCATGGTTCAATATTTATAGTATAATTCGTTTTACTTCAACAAAAAAAAATTTGGAGTAAGTTAGCCTATATGTTTAACTAGCTACATAGTTTGATTATAAATGTAGACATGTTTTACCTACTTTTTTTATAAAATATTGTCTTATTAGACTTATAATAATAACAAAGCAAAATTCATATCACCCCATTGGGTTAAGACATTTGCCACATGTTTTAGATACTTATGATATAACATTTGATATAGTTTAAGAAGTGATATTTATAGAATAAACAATTTATAAGTTTCTACAATTCAGTTTATTGAGTTAGTTATTCCACCGGACCATACATAATAGAATACCATGATTATTATTCATTCTTAATCTAGTAGAGACATTTATCAGGACAAAATCTAACAACGGCTTAACAAAACAGTTATCATGCTAGGCTAGTAAATACAATAGCTAAATATGGGAATAATTTTACAAAGATATTAAAGCTGTCAATAAACATTATATTCAGCATAGTCAACATAAAACGCCTAAAACGCCTTCCCGGCTCAACGGCTAGATGCGACAAGAGCTTACTAATAAAGTTCTGACTGCTCTAATAATTTTAACCCAATTTATTATTATATCTAATGCCTAGCATAAAATCATCTTATAAAGTTGTTGCTAGATTAAATTCTAATTAATATTTCTGTCAACTAAGAATATGTAATAATTTAAGTATTCAATTAAGTATATCTAGTCTACATAACAATAATATAAAAACATATTATTTTCTAGAGGCATTCATGGCATTATTTAACACAAGGAAATTAGCCCACCATATTATGGGGGAATGAACAAATTATTATTATTATAAATAAAATTTACAAATGATAAGAATTATACCTATCGAGCACACGGTGGAGGGAGTCTGATATCTCCTCCTTAATGATTACAGTACACTAAAACACCTATCATACAAGCTAAGTCGTTTTTTCTCGCAGTTTTCGTTCTGCGTTATTACAAAATATAAATCCGTTTTTATAACCTACGGATTTCAAACGAAAATTAAAACAAATTTATTAAAAGATAAAAAGGAGGGGCGATGGAGAGGAGGACAGCTGGAGATAGCTGGAGGGAGCGACGGGCCGACAAGCAGAAGTGGGCGGCTGGTGGAAGGCAGCTGGCAGGATAAGGGTGCAGCTGGCGAAAGGGACAGCCGACAGGAGTGGGGAGCATGAGCTTGAGAGCTGTCACCAAAAAGGAGAAGGTGACTGATGGCCGACAAAAGGTGATAGGCTGTCAGTCAAAAAGATAAAATGACAGAGATATTTCTCTGTCTGTAAAAATACACTATGAGTGTAAAAATATAATTTACCTTTATAAAAGGTAATTTTTATTAAGACATTATTTGTCTTTGCCTTTTGCTTTGTTGGCAGAATCTGTTTTGGTATTACCAAGTAATATATCTAACGGTAATTCACTCTCATAAGGATCTTGAGAGTCTTGAAGCATGGCTACATTTGTAGCAACGGCTGCTTCCATTACTATGTCTTCCCCAATGGAGGAAGCAGTCAAAGAAATATCCGGCTGAATTTCAATGCCAAAATTTTTCTTTAGATCTGATTTCATTGCCTCCATATAGGCTGCAACCATTTGTTCCTTTGATATGGGTCCTTTCATTTTCATCTTTCTTGAAATTGTCTCGAAAGGACTGGGAGTCTCAATGTGAGATATGCTGGACTTATAAAGTTCAATCTTTGACTTGATATGATCAATAGTCTCTTGGGCTTCCAATACCCCTTGCTCATTATTTCTCATCATCTTTTTCCAGAATTTTGATGAGAAATTCCTGTATATGCAGGGAATATTCTGTTTGGTATGACCAAATTCAATGTCCCATTTAAAAATATATGGGATGCCAAACTCAATGAAAAAATTAGATATAGGCATACCCTCAACCCATTTATTATTATGCTGGGCTTCAATTAATTTGGGTGATATGTCAACCCATTCGGAGTAAAATTCCTTAAATACTCCTGGTAGCATTTCGATTCCAGGGCCAAAGGACTGCCACCATTGATATAACCAATTTGGGAAGTCTTTGGAATACATATTCTGGCAAAATTTTAGAAACCAAGTGTGTTTCTTTGCCGGGTTCTGGTATAACAAAACCTTGTGGAATGCTTCCACATAGTCCCAATAATTGAACTTGATTACTGTTTTATTATCAGCATGGAGATACTCTCTTTCCTTAAAAGTACTGAGACCCCATTCATCAGCAGATATAACCCGTCTGACAATTGCTTTGCTAAAAGTATAAATTCTTCCAGCTTTGAAATGGGTTATTTCCCATGATCCTGTAACTTTGAGAATTTGCTCAAAGTGGGTCCTGCCTTTATATGATCCGGCAGTAAAAGCTATTCCTGTTTCCAAATCCAAATATTTTTGGATTAATCCCCAGACATCATCCTTTCTTCTGATGTAATTGTCTTTGAGTAGAAGTATTAGTTCTTTCTCACTATGCTTAACATAGGGGAAGTCATCAGACTCATCATCCTCTACTATTTTAGCATAGGAAGGGTTTGTAGCCTGCCCTGTTTGACTACTTGATTCACCCTGAGTATTACTCTGGTGTTGTTTTGATGCTTTGAAGGCAAGAAACTCCTTATAAAGGGAATCTTTTTCCACTGATGCAATATTCTGGGCTATGAGCCTAGAATTTCCGTGCTGCGCCAATACATTTCCTCTATTAGAGGAATACTGGCCTCTACCTTGGGAAGTTTGTCCTCTTTGAGAGGAATTTCCCTTATTTCGGTTGCCTTTGGTGCTCATCCTGCAACATTTAAATGGAAACTATTAGTTTCTGACAAATATTCCCTTGTTAAATAATCAGGCAAACTATTATCTGTCCTTTTTTTATATTCAATAGTAAAATAAAAAGGGGCTAATTAGGCTTGCCATCTAGCAAACATCTGTTTACTAACATCATGTTTAAAGTCTTTGTCAAACATATATTTGGTTGCTTGACAATCTGTTTTTATTAAAAACTTTTGATTATATAAATCATCTTGAAATTTTAACACACTTTTTAAAATGGCTAAAATCTCTTTTGCTATTGTAGCATAGTTTTTCTGGCTATCATTCCATTTACCAGAATGAAATCTAACAAGATATTCTTGTTTGTCTATAGGTGAGATTTGTTTTAAAATTCCACCAAAGCCTAAATCTGAGGCATCTGTCTCAATTATTTTATCCCATTTGGGATTGGCTATCATTAAACAAGGTAAGTTATGAACTTTTTGTTTAATTAACCTAACTGCTTCTGTATGACTATTAGTCCATGGCTTAGGTTCTTTTTTAAGTCTATCATATAAGATAGCAGTATATTTAGATAAATCTTTTAGGTAGGGTGAGATATAAATTAGACTACCTAAAAATCTTTGTAATTGAGTTTTATCTTTTATTTCATCAGGAAATTTAGATGCAAACTCAATACTTCTATCAATGGGAATTATTTTTCCTTTGTCAATATTATGACCTAAAAACCTTATACTGGTTTTAAATAATTGCATTTTAGGTTTAGATATTACTAGACCATTTTGAATGACAACTCTTTTAAAAATTTCGAGGTGTCTGAAATGTATTTCAATATTCTTTGAGAATACTAAAATATCATCAATATAGACTATTATAAAATCTGAATAAGGGTTAAAAATATCGTTCATGATATTTTGAAATTCTGAAGGGGCATTTTTTAGCCCAAATGGCATAACCTTCCACTCATATTGACCGAAAGGTACATTGAAAGCAGTTTTATATACATCGCTTTCATTGATTTGAATCTGCCAGTAACCCGATTTTAAATCGAATTTGGAAAGTATTAAAGCATTATGAAGCCTGTCAAGAAGATCCTACTTGTTTGGAATGGGATACCTAATCCATTTTAACACTTTATTTAGTGGTTTATAATTTATTACCAATCTTGGTATACCTCTTTCTTTTTCTGCATGTTTATTAACATAGAAAGCTGTACATGACCAAGGCGATTTAGAAGGTCTTATTAATCCCTTATTTTGGAGATTATTAATCTCTTCTTTACATAAATTCAGATATTCTGAATTCATTTGACATGGTCTTGCCTTAGTAGGAATTAATTTTTCATTAAACTCTTCCTCGTAAGGCAAAGACACAATATGCTTTTTTCTGTTCCAAAAAGCATTTGGGTGATTACTATAGATTTCTAAAGTGAACTGATTATTAATTAGTTTAATCTTATCCTGTAATTTAGGATTTTCTAACATATTATCAATGTTAATAAAATTAATTTCTTCTTTTATAATAATAGTGAAAATATTAGGACACTATTGCAAAATCTTAGATGTCCTACCCTGACCTCTTTTAGGTGGTATAAAGACACCTTTTTAAGCAGAGTCATGGAACTACCTGAGTCAAATATCGACCACTGGAAATCCAAATTTATAGATGGATTACCTTCGTTATTTGCGGAGAGGGTTAGAAAAAACCTAAGAAAAGGAAATGTACAAATTAATTACGCAAGTTATACTTATGGAAAATTAATTGGTACATGTATACAGGAAGGTTTAGCTTTATGTAATGAAATTAAGTTGAACCAGCAAATTAAAAAGCATCATTTAAATGAAAAGATGCAACTGGCCAATTTTGTGGTCAATTTGGGATTGATAATCCCTCTACTAGCAAACCTCACAAACCTTCAAAAAGGGAGAAATATTATGCTAGTAATAAATTCTGGTATTATTTGACACACTTTGCCTAATGAATATGATTAAGACAAATAGAGATGCTGTTAAAAACAGCATGGAAGAGGAATATGATATTCCTCAGAACCTAGATCTACTTAATAAGTGGACTCTTCCTAAGATTAATCCTAAGACCATTTACAGATATGGTACTTTTGAGAAAATAGGATTAAAACAAGTAGTTAAAACTACTGAAGAAACCATTTCCCTTAATAAGGACGAAATGACCATTAAATTATTAAATAATTCCGATGTTAATAAATATCGTAGAATTTATAAGTTCCTACATATAGGATTAGTTCAGGTCGCATTTAAGCCTTTAACATTAGAAGGTTTACCTGAAAGTTTCATAGCTGCTTTAAGAGATGCTAGAAACTTAGACTGGAAACAGTCACTTATGGGCTTAATACAGTCCAGTTTGGCCCAAGGCCCTGTATACTTTAATGTATACCCAAACCTGCAATTATCATTGTCAGATATAAATATTTTAGATTCTTTAACATTAAATGTTAAGACTAATGGGTATAATTATGCCCCTGGATCAGAAGTCATATGTGTCTGTTACAGGATATATTTTAAGCCATTAATGACTTTAAATCCACACTGTCAGATAATTGACAAACCTTTAAATGAAACGATTCTCATAGAATCAAATTACCATAGGTCAGAAATTACTACCCGTAGACCTATTAAATGGGAGGAAATAATATTTCCTGAAAACTGGATTATAGAAAGAGCAGTTCCAGCTACACCAATTACTCAAAATAATCCTACTAGGATTATTCAAACCCAAGAAGGAAATATCCTCATAAATTTTGAAAAATAAAAATTTTTGGAAAATATTCCAAGATCAAAATCGTCAAGACCCAGCTTGAGCCATTTTCATATATCTCCAATTAATAGCTCAAGTCATTCAAACAGTATTCATAATACTGATAATGCACGCCATTCAATATCAAATATTGAAGGAATTTCTAATAACAGTATTCATAATACTAAAAATAAAAATCTCAGACATTCATTATCTGATATAAACAGAATTAATAATTCTGAAATCAAAATTGATAATTTTGATGACTCATCTAGAGATTCAGATAGAGAATCAGAACTCGATCATAATAGAGTTAACAAAATACATGTTGATAAAAACAACATAGCATTAGGAATTTATGAAGTTCCGGCAGATATGACTGCCAGTGAAATGAATTTTACCATATGATAGGTAAAACAAAAATTGATTTCAGTCCTGGCTCACAAGCCAGAAAGGAAATCCAAATGGATTTTCAAAAAGATCATTGGAAACCATTTAGAACATGGTTTTTTAATAATTTCACTAAGGATGAAAGAAATAGCTTTCAACAAGAATTTTATGCAGAATTAACTCATAAAAATACCAAAGTATCCTTTGTCTATTGGTTTATAGCCAATCATGTAGAAAAATTTATTTCTGTTATAGAAAGGGATTTTAAAAATCCAACAGGAGAAACTATTAAACAAGTTTTTCCCCCTGTATATCCTTTCTCAATAGAAAGAGATAATGAAGTAAGGCATTATAATGCTTTCCAAAAAATATTTGAAAATGAAATTATTCAGTCAACCACGCAGCATATTAATGCCCTGGTTAAACAAAAAAATTTCACAAATATTTACCTAATAATATTAGGAGAAAAATTAGTGGATATTCATAATAGGGTGGAAAAAATAATTTCCCAAATCCATGAGTTAAAAAATATTGTTCATAACAATACTATTAATGTTACTCGGTCAGAAGCAAGTAATAGTGCTGCCCCTAGTATACAGCCCCCTCCAGAAATAAAAGATTTTAAATTAAAATCTTTAGTTGATCTAGACAAACTGTTAACCGAAAAATTTAACAGTCTCCACATCAATACTCTTGAGGAAGAATTTAGTGATACAATAAGTAACACTAAAAATTATAAAAACGTTCTAATAGACGAAATAAATAAACTTCATAAGTATGCTGATAGGCCAAAATAAAATTTGTTTTATTACCCTAGGCCTACACCACAGGATGTTCTTTTTGAAGAGCAGGACCTAATAATGAATAATTTATATAGTGGTAAACAAATCTATGAATGGAACATAGATGGTTTTACTGAAAGACAGATTTATAGTGTTGTCCACAGAATGCTTATGTATTCTACAATATGTAAAAATAACAGTAATACTGATAAAGTCATTGCTAACATGATTGTAGCAGGATTTACTGGCCAACTTAAAGGCTGGTGGGACAATTATTTATCTCAAGAAGATAGGACAAAAAATTTGTCAACAGTAAAAGTTGAAAATAATATTTCAACAGAAAATGCAGTTTATACACTCATTTTAAATATCATCGAACACTTTACAGGCCGATGGTCTGATAATAGTGAAAATATTAGGACACTATTGCAAAATCTTAGATGTCCTTCCCTGACCTCTTTTAGGTGGTATAAAGACACCTTTTTAAGCAGAGTCATGGAACTACCTGAGTCAAATAGTGACCACTGGAAATCCAAATCTATAGATGGATTACCTTCGTTATTTGCGGAGAGGGTTAGAAAAAACCTAAGAAAAGGAAATGTACAAATTAATTACGCAAGTTATACTTATGGAAAATTAATTGGTACATGTATACAGGAAGGTTTAGCTTTATGTAATGAAATTAAGTTGAACCATCAAATTAAAAAGCATCATTTAAATGAAAAGATGCAACTTGGCCAATTTTGTGGTCAATTTGGGATTGATAATCCCTCTACTAGCAAACCTCACAAACCTTCAAAAAGGGAGAAATATTATGCTAGTAATAAATTCTTAAAGCGAAAAGCTAAAAGAGAATTTAGAAAGAAAAGAAGGTTGGAAAATAATCCACCTCCTAATAAGTCTACTGTTACTTGTTTTAAGTGTAACAGAAAAGGTCATTTTGCTAATAAATGCAAATTAAAGAAAAAGATTAATAATCTTAATATTAGTGATGATTTAAAAAATGCTTTATGCAAAATCATGATTAATTCATCCGAATCAGAAAATAATTCTGATACTGAATACAGTTCTTCTTCAACTGACTCAGAAAATAATCTGACCAAGTTAAAAGATGAAAAGATACTTTCATCTGAAGCAGATTGTAAATGTAAACAAATAGCTAGAAATTCTAGTGATAGTGAGAATGATAATATTTATCAAATAATGTCCCAATTTCAGGACTTAAAATTAAATGTAATAACTAGTGATAATATCCTAGACATTTTACAATGGATTAAGGATCCAGAACTAAGATTAAAAATCTTAGAAGAGTTTGCAAATAATAATAAACAAACTCAAGCATCTAAAGAAGAGCAATATACTCTTAAAACTTCTGAACCATATTCTATGGCTGAAGTCAAAAAGATGCTAAAACAGAAACAAACTAGTGAAATTGCTAGCACTAGTGATTTATGTGTTGAGGTTAATAACCTTAAAAATGAAATTAAAGACTTAAAATTAAATAATAAAAGTCTTAATGAAAGAGTTTCTAGATTAGAAAAACTAAAAGGGAAACAACCTATTGTGTATCCCTCATCATCATCTTCTGAAAATAATTCTGATCATGACATTCGTGAACAGGATGATTTTCTATCAACCATTGAAGTTATGACTTCACAAAAATGGTACATAAAGATTTCTCTTCTCATAGAAGGAAAAATCTTTAAAGATTTAATTGCACTAGTTGATAGCGGTGCAGATTTAAATTGCATACAGGAGGGTATAATACCCACAAATTATTTCCATAAGACCTCACAATCTTTAAGGTCAGCTAATGGACAAAGGCTTAATATAAGTTTTAAGATTCCTAGGGCTTATATATGCAAAAATAAAATTTGCATACCAACCAATTTTATTTTGGTCAAAGATATAACAAACCAGGTTATACTGGGTACTCCTTTCATAAGGAGTTTATTTCCACTAAAGAATATTGATTCTAATGGTTTCACAGGAACCTTTCAAGGTAGTAATATCTACTTTCAGTTTGAAACAAAACCGGTTACAAGGTTTTTAAACCAAATTAAAGACTCTTTAATAAGGAGTAAACAGAATCAAATTTCTTTTTTAAAAGAAGAAATTAATTTTATTAGCATTGATAATATGTTAGAAAATCCTAAATTACAGGATAAGATTAAACTGATTAATAATCAGTTCACTTTAGAAATCTGTAGTGATCACCCAAATGCTTTTTGGAACAGAAAAAAGCATATTGTGTCTTTGCCTTACGAGGAAGAGTTTAATGAAAAATTAATTCCTACTAAGGCAAGACCATGTCAAATGAATTCAGAATATCTGAATTTATGTAAAGAAGAGATTAATAATCTCCAAAATAAGGGATTAATAAGACCTTCTAAATCGCCTTGGTCATGTACAGCTTTATATGTTAATAAACATGCAGAAAAAGAAAGACGTATACCAAGATTGGTAATAAATTATAAACCACTAAATAAAGTGTTAAAATGCATTAGGTATCCCATTCCAAACAAGAAGGATCTTCTTGACAGGCTTCATAATGCTTTAATATTTTCCAAATTCGATTTAAAATCGGGTTACTGGCAGATTCAAATCAATGAAAGCGATGTATATAAAACTGCTTTCAATGTACCTTTCGGTCAATATGAGTGGAAGGTTATGCCATTTGGGCTAAAAAATGCCCCTTCAGAATTTCAAAATATCATGAACGATATTTTTAACCCTTATTCAGATTTTATAATAGTCTATATTGATGATATTTTAGTATTCTCAAAGAATATTGAAATACATTTCAGACACCTCGAAATTTTTAAAAGAGTTGTCATTCAAAATGGTCTAGTAATATCTAAACCTAAAATGCAATTATTTAAAACCAGTCTAAGGTTTTTAGGTCATAATATTGACAAAGGAAAAATAATTCCCATTGATAGAAGTATTGAGTTTGCATCTAAATTTCCTGATGAAATAAAAGATAAAACTCAATTACAAAGATTTTTAGGTAGTCTAAATTATATCTCACCATACCTAAAAGATTTATCTAAATATACTGCTATCTTATATGATAGACTTAAAAAAGAACCTAAGCCATGGACTAATAGTCATACAGAAGCAGTTAGGTTAATTAAACAAAAAGTTCATAACTTACCTTGTTTAATGATAGCCAATCCCAAATGGGATAAAATAATTGAGACAGATGCCTCAGATTTAGGCTTTGGTGGAATTTTAAAACAAATCTCACCTATAGACAAACAAGAATATCTTGTTAGATTTCATTCTGGTAAATGGAATGATAGCCAGAAAAACTATGCTACAATAGCAAAAGAGATTTTAGCCATTTTAAAAAGTGTGTTAAAATTTCAAGATGATTTATATAATCAAAAGTTTTTAATAAAAACAGATTGTCAAGCAACCAAATATATGTTTGACAAAGACTTTAAACATGATGTTAGTAAACAGATGTTTGCTAGATGGCAAGCCCAATTAGCCCCTTTTGATTTTACTATTGAATATAAAAAAGGGACAGATAATAGTTTGCCTGATTATTTAACAAGGGAATATTTGTCAGAAACTAATAGTTTCCATTTAAATGTTGCAGGATGAGCACCAAAGGCAACCGAAATAAGGGAAATTCCTCTCAAAGAGGACAAACTTCCCAAGGCAGAGGCTAGTATTCCTCTAATAGAGGAAATGTATTGGCGCAGCACAGAAATTCTAGGCTCATAGCCCAGAATATTGCATCAGTGGAAAAAGATTCCCTTTATAAGGAGTTTCTTGCCTTCAAAGCATCAAAACAACGCCAGAGTAATACTCAGGGTGAATCAAGTAGTCAAACAGGACAGGCTACAAACCCTTCCTATGCTAAAATAGTAGAGGATGATGAGTCTGATGACTTCCCCTATGTTAAGCATAGTGAGAAAGAAGTAATACTTCTACTCGAAGACAATGACATCAGAAGAAAGGATGATGTCTGGGGATTGATCCAAAAATATTTGGATTTGGAAACAGGAATAGCTTTTACTGCCGGATCATATAAAGGCAGGACCCACTTTGAGCAAATTCTCAAAGTTACAGGATCATGGGAAATAACCCATTTCAAAGCTGGAAGAATTTATACTTTTAGCAAAGCAATTGTCAGACGGGTTATATCTGCTGATGAATGGGGTCTCAGTACTTTTAAGGAAAGAGAGTATCTCCATGCTGATAATAAAACAGCAATCAAGTTCAATTATTGGGACTATGTGGAAGCATTCCACAAGGTTTTGTTATACCAGAACCCGGCAAAGAAACACACTTGGTTTCTAAAATTTTGCCAGAATATGTATTCCAAAGACTTCCCAAATTGGTTATATCAATGGTGGCAGTCCTTTGGCCCTGGAATCGAAATGCTACCAGGAGTATTTAAGGAATTTTACTCCGAATGGGTTGACATATCACCCAAATTAATTGAAGCCCAGCATAATAATAAATGGGTTGAGGGTATGCCTATATCTAATTTTTTCATTGAGTTTGGCATCCCATATATTTTAAAATGGGACATTGAATTTGGTCATTCCAAACAAAATATTCCCTGCATATACAGGAATTTCTCATCAAAATTCTGGAAAAAGATGATGAGAAATAATGAGCAAGGGGTATTGGAAGCCCAAGAGACTATTGATCATATCAAATCAAAGATTGAACTTTATAAGTCCAGCATATCTCACATTGAGACTCCCAGTCCTTTCGAGACAATTTCAAGAAAGATGAAAATGAAAGGACCCATATCAAAGGAACAAATGGTTGCAGCCTATATGGAGGCAATGAAATCAGATCTAAAGAAAAATTTTGGCATTGAAATTCAGCCGGATATTTCTTTGACTGCTTCCTCCATTGGGGTAGACATAGTAATGGAAGCAGCTGTTGCTACAAATGAAGCCATGTTTCAAGACTCTCAAGATCCTTATGAGAGTGAATTACCGTTAGATTTATTACTTGGTAATACCAAAACAGATTCTGCCAACAAAGCAAAAGGCAAAGACAAATAATGTCTTAATAAAAATTACCTTTTATAAAGGTAAATTATATTTTTACACTCATAGTGTATTTTTACAGACAGAGAAATATCTCTGTCATTTTATCTTTTTGACTGACAGCCTATCACCTTTTGTCGGCCATCAGTCACCTTCTCCTTTTTGGTGACAGCTCTCAAGCTCATGCTCCCCACTCCTGTCGGCTGTCCCTTTCGCCAGCTGCACCCTTATCCTGCCAGCTGCCTTCCACCAGCCGCCCACTTCTGCTTGTCGGCCCGTCGCTCTCTCCAGCTGTCTCCAGTTGTCCTCCTCTCCGCCGCCCCTCCTTTTTATCTTTTAATAAATTTGTTTTAATTTTCGTTTGAAATCCGTAGGTTATAAAAACGAATTTATGTTTTGTAATAACGCAGGACGAAAACTGCGAGAAAAAACGACTTAGCTTGTATGATAGGTGTTTTAGTGTACTGTAATCATTAAGGAGGAGATATCATACTCCCTCCACCGTGTGCTCGATAGGTATAATTCCTATCATTTGTAAATTTTATTTATAATAATAATATTTTGTTCATTCCCCCATAATATGGTGGGCTAATTTTCTTGTGTTAAATAATGCCATGAATGCCTCTAGAAAATAATATGTTTTTATATTATTGTTATGTAGACTAGATATACTTAATAGAATACTTAAATTATTACATATTCTTAGTTGACAGAAATATTAATTAGAATTTAATCTAGCAACAACTTTATAAGATGATTTTATGCTAGGTATTAGATATAATAATAAATTGGGTTAAAATTATTAGAGCAGTCAGAACTTTATTAGTAAGCTCTTGTCGCATCTAGCCGTTGAGCCGGAAAGGCGTTTTAGGCGTTTTATGTTGACTATACTGAATATAATGTTTATTGACAGCTTTAATATCTTTGTAAAATTATTCCCATATTTAGCTATTGTATTTACTAGCCTAGCATGATAACTGTTTTGTTAAGCCGTTGTTAGATTTTGTCCTGATAAATGTCTCTGCTAAATTAAGAATGTATAATAATCATGGTATTCTATTATGTATGGTCCGGTCCTGCTTAGCTGATATAGTTTAAGAAGTGATTTTTATAGAATAAACAATTTATAAGTTTCTACAATTCAGTTTATTGAGTTAGTTATTCCATTCTTGTATTTCAAAGCTCTTGTTTGGAATCAATAATTTTGAAATTCAATTCAATTTAGGTAAATATTTGTAGGTCTCATATATATATATATATATATATATATATATATAACAAATTATGGTTTCAAATACGGAATTATATATGGGTCCAAGTATTCTTTTGTGAAAGAATACCTTTCGTTAATTTTTTGCCATTAGTACAATTGATTTCCTCCTCGTTATAATTTACTTCTGGAAAAAATTTTAAAAAGTATCTTATAGTTTAACTCATTTATAAAATAGAATATACAAAAAAATTTTATAAAATGAGGTTTGTGATTCTAAAAAAATTAGTAAAAAGAAGATAAAAAATACGTTTTTTATTTAGAATAGTAATATTAATCAATTCAACATTCTTATAAACCTTTTCATCCTTTTTTAAAGTTTATAATCATATTTTAATTAAAAAAATATTGACACTACTAAATCTTTTTTAAAAAGTTAACAATTAGGTGTAATGCATTTTAATAACCAATTCAAAAAATTTCGAATAAAAAGGAACCAGATTACCCATTATAGTGACATAATTTAGTATAGAGATTCCTCTTTTTACCAATTTTTTTAAATCACAGATCTTATTGTATAAAAAAAATTCTTAGACCCCATTTTACAAGTGAAACCACACAATACCTTTTCAAAATTTACCCTTTACTTTTTAATTTCTTTTCTTTTCTTTAATATTTATTTCCTCCATAATTATATTCATGGTGGACTGATTTTTTTCTCTCCAATTCCATTCTCTTACTTCTTTTTCTCTCCAATTCCATTCTTTTACTTAAAGACTCATCACCAAATTAACCACCTATACCCAAAATCACATATAGTGCTTAATAAAAACCACACTAAATTTAATTGGAATAATTGACATGAAAAAATCATCTTAAAAGAACCATGGATGAACTTGTTTCCGGTGAATTTTGAAAAAGTACTTTGAAATGAGTTTTTCGGTGTTTTATCAACAATCAATTGATCAAAAGAGAAAGATGAAGCCAACTAGACCTATCAAATCAACAATATCAAATAAAAACAATATAAGTAACACAATTGAAATAGATAACACACTTTTATCCGAGTTTTAATAAAAAAAAAAAACAATGAGCAAATGCTATTTGCTTTCTTTTTCTCTGAACAATTTCATTGCTAATTTCTTTATTTGATTAGGTGCAACATTAAATCAACTTAAATTGCTTGTATTATATATGTTTGTCTCCTTTTTCATTTTTCACTAAATGTTAATTTTGTAATTAATGTTATTTTCTGCTATTCATTATTTGCAGTTGGAAAGTTGCTAAATCATGGTTTTACGTTTTGAAATAATTTTCTAATTAGGACAAAGTGTGACCATAGCTTATATCTATATACATGACAAAGGTATACTGTACATCTAAATGTATATACAACCATTTAAACAATAACGTATACCCCAATAGGGTTAAACTTACTTTCATTCATAATCTAAAAAAGGCAAGGGATTTTTATTTAGACGAAAATTACAAATTAGTGGTCAATTGCCATTATATGCTGACATATTCTCTGAGTTTATTTTTTATTCCATAGATCCATATATAATTCGGAAACTAGGCTTGGGGCTTGACAGGGAGGAGAGCCTGAAACGGTCGATTTGAACCTAGGTCCTCCAAAATTTAATTTATTTGTAGAAAATGACTGAATTTTAAAGTTCTTCCCATAAAAATATCTAAAAATATATTATATAAGAGACATTAAACACAAACTATTGATACACCGTAGCAATGATGTCTGTGGCCCCTATATGTTGGTCGGCCAAGGAAATCGATATTTTGTATTTTAGTCAATGTTTTAAAAAGCGTTAGGCGCTAATCGGGCCATTGAGGCTTCAAAACGCCTAGGTAGAGCCTAAGCGGAATATAGGCGGATTTGTATTTTTTAAAATATTTTTAATTATATAAAAATATAAATTCGGCTAAAAAATAAATTATAATAATGTAAAATTTAAACCAGATTTTAAAAATAGTGTTATGAAAAATCCCGCTTAGGCCAATTTTTAAAACAAAAACCCCGCCTAGACCCACCGAGGACCGCCTAGCCCCATCTAGGACCACCTAAATCGGTCAACTGCCTAGGACCGTCCGACTACTAAAATTGCGGCGGTGTTATGAAAAATACCGTCTTAGCGCGGCCTAGCCCGATTTTTAAATCACTAGCGCATGTGCCTTTTGTATATGAGAACTTTAACAACCACACAATGAGAAATAGAGAATAGAGAATAGTTTAGAGAAAAAACCATTCACATTGAAAACTTACAGGCAGGATGGGATGTAGTTTTCCTCTGTTATTATTATAAGGCCAATGAGATAAATTTTAGCTAAAAGAAAACATTTTGATTGTAGACATATATTGCAGTCAGCTACAAAGTTACTTATTTATTTTGGAGAAAGGATTCATATTAACTTGGGAGGGGGCAGCATATTTCTGGGTTATTATCCAATCAGCCATTACACCACGCCTTCCCTAAACTATGAGAAATGGAATTCACATTCAACCAATTAAACAAAAAAGGTACACCAAAAGACAACGCTAATGACTTGCAGTACCCCAGAATAACACTATAAGCAAAGTAAGAAAGACTACTCAAATCTCTAACAAGGTTCATTGCATAAACAAAGATTAATTCAATTCCAAATCATCTTGCTCCGAGCACTCCAAATTAACCAAAGCAAGGAGATTGAACACTTGTTGCAAAAACATATTGGATTTGTGCTTAAGTCAGAGTTTTTATACAGGGCATCAGGTGTTTTGTTCCTTTTCCGTTGGATGATTGACACGTGGCCACTTTTTATATTATAATAATAAAAAAGTGGTTACGTTAAACATCCATTGAAAATGGTACAAAATATCGATTTTGTATATAATATCCCCTCAAATCAACTATCGATAATATTAAACCGCTACGAAATAGTTCGGTGGCCACCACCTTCTTAAGAAAAACTTAACATGTATGAGGTTGTGAGTTCAATCCTCACAATCTACAAAATTGACAAAATGCATTGTTTCTAAAAAAAAAATAATGTTACAACCACCCACATTTTAGTTGGTAATTTGAGGTTCCATGCAAGATTCCATGGTAACTCATAGTTAGAAAAGCTAAAGAACCATTAGATAAAGCCCTATAGGTGCTTTTGACAAAATAAATGCCTTAACTTTTTTAGGCTAGAACGGATTGTCATCCGGTAGATAGGTACTAAAAATATAATTAGTTACCTTCGAATCAGTTTTTTTTTTCAATTAATAGGGGCTATTTTTGCCAAATCTATTATACGGTGGGATTTGAATACTCAATCATGCATTTATTAGTTTTTTCTAACAAGGTGATGGCCACTAAACCTCTGAATCAATTAGTTTGGCTTGAAAATTATATGCTCCCGGACAAAGAATTAGGAAAAACTAGCAAAAAGCCAAAATTTTTTACATAAGAGTGCCACTTAAAATCATTCAGCTACAATGTTACTTTTAGGTATTTGTAAACTTGTTTTTATTAAAATAAATTCTATAGAATTTAGACATTATAAATAAAAGTAGATCAAACCACCCTAAGTCCCATCAAATTTTAAAAATTCTTTCCTAAACAAATAAGCATTACATTCAAAGAAACAAATGAGGGATAGCTATCTCACTCGCCTCTATACGTCATAAAATCAACTACCTGATCTAGTCTATGGGTGAGCCAGTTCGCAAACCATCTAACAAACTTAAAAGAAACATCTACTAAAGATTTCACAATCATAAGACAAGCATATCTATCACTAAATCATACCTAATGGAGATAATGAAGGGATTTATTGAAAATCAATCACAAAGGCAGAAAATCGATTGAAATTCTCAAATCCATGAGGATCTTGATTCGAATAGTATACAATGAAATTTCAAAACCATGAGATTAAAACAATAGAACTTGCATGAAATGTCTTTGAAAGGAGTTGATGTAATTGAGGCTTTCAAAACGGAAGTCCTCCAAGATCACGTGCACGAACCCCTCCCAAACCGGAACCGGTGCTAGCATAAGAAGATGGAGAACTAAAAGCCAAGACTCCACACTGTATTAGCCGATTT
The DNA here is from genome assembly GCA_947683365.1 of Euphorbia pulcherrima. Lineage (NCBI taxonomy): Eukaryota > Viridiplantae > Streptophyta > Magnoliopsida > Malpighiales > Euphorbiaceae > Euphorbia > Euphorbia pulcherrima. The sequence goes on from CANTUS010000004.1 coordinate 6,997,735, forward strand.
CTCACAATGCTAAACATGTAGTCTGTATCTTTTTATTCTTTTTTGTTAACTATTTATTAAAACCTAATTAGTATTTAGGTTTAGCTTTAGGTTAAATTTAATTATAAATTAACCCCATTAAAATCTTGATTGATAATTAAACCCGTGAGTTTAATTCCTTCAACAAATTTTAATAGTTAACTTTATAATATTCAATTTAATCCATAGACTAATTAAAATCAATGTAATTTAATTTTATTCAATGAATAATATTAATTACGTAATTTATATTATATCATTGTCCAAATTAAATTGTTTAGTTTTATTTAATGAATAATATAAACTACATTATACTATACCATAGCCAAATTAATTTTTTTGGCATTTAATTTTATTTAGGGAATAATATAAACTACATTATAATATACTATTAACCAAATTATTGTTTTTAGCTTTTTAAAGATTATTCAATTAAATTTATTAGACATATCAATTATCTAATACTCACTTCTTCATCATATCTTGTAACATTACATGTGCAAGAAATCTCGAATCAGTGGTTTTAAGGGCACGATCTCGTGGGCCTGTTCATATATTGGCAATACGCTTTATCCATAGATTGTAAGCGAATCCTAGCAAACCATCAAAGGCCACAATTGGGACAGAGTACAACTATCTAATCTAGATATTGAACCCAATAGTTATATTGCAAAACACCTTGCTCTCAACATCTAACTGATGAACAAAGCATGATAACTATCACCCTCTATTATAGTCAATCAACGTCGGTGCAATGTCTTTTAGTTTCTCAAATTGAAATGGAAATTCTTAAACTACAACACTACTAATAACATGTTCATGAAATGATCTAAGCATACTCATGTTTGTAATCCAATATTTAAGGACTTGTTAGGTGTATACCATAGATTACCCAATTCCATGTTACTCGTATATTACAATTAAGTCTAAGGATAATCAAGACTTACTTAGCACGGATTGATCCAGCCCATGTCCCCGACTTGTGACCATGTATATGATCTGCTTAACAAGCGACATAGTAAATTCATTACTATATATCATCTAACATACAAATCTTTAGTTCTACTCATTCCCATGACATAACAGACTTGAGACAATTCTATGATTTATAGTTAATGGATACTATACTCATATTATAGCACAAGATGTAAATGCAGTAGGTTCATTGCCTTTATTGATGTGACACAACTAATGTATATACAAGTGATGATACATTATTAAGAATCAATGCCTATGAACTAGGGCACACGAATAGATAAAAGGTTTATGTTATTGTTGAGCAAGTTAACATTCCAAGTTCATACATTTTTTAATAGTTTTTCGAAGATTTTTTTGCTTGAGCCAACTCAAAGCTTTTCGGCAACTCATCGCTTCAGCAAGATTCGCCTCTCCACTGCCATATAGTAATACACTTCTGGCTGCAATAAATGTCCCATATGGATTGAACAATACAACCATGTGAACTGGGAGCCTCCTTCAAACAAGACCGCATCGATGTTGCACTTAAGCCATGTATCATCTCTTGTTGGATATCCCACATTGCTTGAGGCTTGGGTATTATTGTTCCTTATATGTATGAGGGAAATCCTCACCCTTTGAGGTAACTTTTAGGGTGAGTTAAGTTATTTTCTAGATGGTATCAGAGCTTGATTATGATGTTGTGTCACCTGCTGATATTTGCTCCACGCACCAAAATAGATTTGGGCTTGAGAAGGGGGGTTGGATATCCCTCATTAGTGGAGGCTTGAGCATTGTTGCTCATTATATGTGTGAGGACAATACTCACCCTTTGAGATATCTTTTAATGTGACTTAGACCATTGTCTAAATATATATTTGAAGCTAATGTAACATGTTTCATATTTGTAGATGTCTATACCTATGAACATTTACTTGTTTTCATTTCTCCAAGAAGCTCAAACCATATCTTACCACAAACGAACCTAGTTTGATCTCCTTAATCTAAATTAATGCATTTCTTCAACTTTAAATAGCCATAGCACAACAACGTTCCGCTAATAGAATTCAACAGATAACGAGCTATCCCATCGCCACTTATTTGTTACCAAATCGATTATGATCAGCCACCCTTGTGCCTGCATAAAGTCCCAAACATCTAAGATCGCAGGACAAGCTAAAAGAATATGGAAATCAGATTCAACAGCATCATCGCAAAAGGAACAAATCAGATCCAACGGAATGCCAAATTTTAAAACTTCAATTATACTGTGGGAATAATTATTTTACTTAAAAAAAATTTTACATCATTAATATAATGTTAAAAATATTCGACATAATAATTACTTTATAAAAATAAAGTAACAATGAAACAACACATATTATACTGCTCAATGTTTTAAAAAGTGCTAGACTTTATTTGGGCGATTGAAGCTTCAAAACGTTTGGGCAGGGCCTGGGCGAAACCTAGGCGGAACCTAGGTGGATCAATATTTTTTATATTTTAGATATTTATTAATATATAAAAATATAAATTCAACTAAAAAATAAATTATAATAATATACAATATCAAAAATATAGATCATGTTTTAAAAATTATTGAGTGAAACTTGAACGGTATGGACCTCCATATTTGTGGCACATGGTATATTGTTTTTCGATTTGAGACTCAATCTGACAATTTTACTCTGAGAACATTTTAATATACTTTAGTTTTACCAACTAAACTACTTGTTGATGGTAAACTACGATTATATAAATATCGGTATCATAAAAAATCAAATATGGGCATCGCCTAGGCGGAAGAAATTGGATTAGGTGGTGCCTAGGCGGCAATAAATCAGCCGAGCGCCTGATAGCGCCCTAGAAATGAAAAATCAGACAATAAGCCCCAAATTAACGCCTAAACGAAAATTTTTAAAACACTGATATTGCTGCTAATTTTGCCTGAACTTATTTAATTCTTATGCTTCTAGTTGGTTTTTTTTAGTAAATTAATTTACATATCACAAATCATTGTTAAAGCCGTGTTTACTTGAATTTTCAAGGAATGAATTTAACTCATATCGATATTAATTTATAGCTATTCAGATATTAATTGAATTATTTTTCCCATTATAATTAAAAAACAAATTCCAGATCGTAATTGTGCATAGTCATTTATCGATGAGTTTGCAATAAAATAATCATCAATAATTAAAAGCAAACTCACAAAGTGATGGACATTTGGGGGAACAAAATAAATATTTATAATTTATTTAAACATTTAAATTTACAATTGACTTCAAATAGAATTTTTCCTCTTACTTAAAATTACATTAATATTCACGGAAGTAGCTCTTTTCCCATTATTTTCGTGATTCATAGAATAGCTAGCTGGTTCTGGTTGCTAGACTAACTATTATGTCGTTAAAAATTACATCATTTATGAGGTCAGCTTGCAATTAAATTTGAATTTCAAATGTAAATTCCATCATAATCATATTTAACCACTATTTCCATTTTTTTTATTAATTCAAGGATTAGCGCAGTTTCTAAGGTTTATTATATATGCATCCAAGTGTTTTTACCGTCAAGATTTTCATTTCCAACATCAAACTTCCAATAAACGTTTAAAATTGTAAAAAGTATACAAATTCTGTTAGTATCGGTAGCCAAAATTTTTGGCGCATTTAGTACTAAAATAAAAGAAACTTATATACCATTTCAAACTTATATAATTTTGGGTAGCATATTAAAAGCTTAAATTAATAACTAAACATGATTTCAAACCAATTACCAGTTTGTTGTGGTGGATGAATAACCAGTGACGAATAAGGACTTTTTTTATTATGGGTCAAAGTATTAATATTGAAAAAAAATTCAATTTTAATATATATATATATATAATAATTAATATTTAGAAATAAACTTATTCAAAACTTTTGTTAACATAGAAAAAGGTCAGAAATGAGTAAAATAAATAAGAATGGAAAAATTTTAAAGTTAGTTAAATAAATAATGGAAGGCACTTAAATTTAAACGCTAAATTCACGTATTTACTTTTTTCAAGAGAATTTTTAGGAGAAGTTAATTAATATATGGGGTTTAATTATATATTTTTGTAGTGTTTATAAATTAAATTATATATAATTTAGAAGTATTATTATTTAAAAAGTAGATTTACCTCTGTAGTATCTGAGTAGATTTGTGGGCCAGCGGGATAGACAACTGTTGTGAAAGCAAAAAAACACAGTTTTAATATTAAATAGACTGTGTTCGGCGTTATTTCTGCCAGCCTTTTTAAAAAATACACTCTCGCATAATTTAAAAATGGGTAAATAATTATAATCTTCCTATGTTTTGTACTAATACACTACTATCTTTTTAAGTTTTTCTAATACAATTTAAGCACCCCTATATTTTGTTTCCATCCAACTAAAACATCCTTATGTTAAATTTTATAACTTTTTCATTCAAAAAGGTGACATGAACTTTTTATACGACAAAATTGCCCTTATCTTTTATTTTTATCCATTTACCTTCTTTCCCATCCAACATTTTTATATAAATTATGTGTCATTCTTACATCTTCCCTATTTATTTTTTATTTCTTTCATTTATTTCTTTTAATTCAATCTTTAATCCTCATATGATGATAAGTCTTCTACAAAATCAGTTATTTATTTATTAAAACGATAAAATAGATAATCAATTACTTAATGAACAAGAGGAAGTGTCCATATCTTATGGAACGTAAAAAAATGTGAATAATTACTTGTATTCATAAAATATAAGGTATATGTAAATTGAATAACAATAATAGTAACGAAGTACATAATTTGTATGCACAACTACAAATGATCCTTATCAATTCATCTTAAAAAGTTATTAAATTAATAATTAAAAGTTAATGTTTATATACTAATGGCCTAATACATTCAGACCCCCCTGAAGTTGTCTTAATCGCCCCTCGCCATTCTGAACTTTTAAGTTTTCCTCTCGCTCCATTGAACTTGTTTAAAACGCACCAATCAACCCCCCTAATTCCTATGTGGCAGCTTATGTGGTTAAGGTTGAAAAGTCAAGCGACTTATTTGGCTGTAATTAGGAAAAATAGGATATGTTGGTAATTAATTAAATAGTTAGGGTTCAAATTAAACTTTCTCCTTCATCCCTTAGACGTTCACTGTGCTCCTCCTCCAGCACATCGCCGCCGTCGGTGATTCCATTTCTTCTCCGGCACAATTATGGGCCGCCGGCCACCTTGCTCTTCCTATTTCCAAGCCACGCATCCATCTGCATATTAATTTTACACAATTATCTTGTAAACCAAGCCTCCAGAAACAAAAACACAAAAAAGGTAAGTCAATTAAAGTAGATGCAGATTAGTCCACCATGGTTTCAATCAGCACACAATATCAATACACTACAAAATAAATGATACAAGAAGAAAAAAAGGAATAGGATAACTTATTAATATCGTCTTTAATTGTTATGGAAAGAGTAACATAGATGATCATTTTATTTATTGTGCCCAAATTTAATTTCCACTTGAAATAGGGATCATTTGCTTTCAAATATAATAAATACTTAAATGTATAAGGAATTAAGGACAACTTTATTTGGCTACACATCACGTACCCATCTACTATGTGTATTATCTTTTACCCATCTTCTACATGTCTCACTATTGCTCAATGCTTCGGAAAAAAATCTGTTGTCCCTTTTCTTGTGTCTCCTTGGGTGTCCCCCACTCAATGTTTGACACATATACCATGTGTAGGTGAGAGAAAAATAAAAATAGGAAAAATAAAAATACATATAGGAAAAAAATGTCAAGTGTCAGATATTAAGTGGAGGGACACCCAAGGGGACATCAGATTTTTTTCCCAATTCTTCTCCTATAATGTCACACTAATTTTGGTCTTCTCATTCTTCTTCTTTCTTATACCCATCCCCTCTTTCTACATTGCCATCCGTAAGCTCTGCTCATTTTCATTGTCAATTGACCTAATTTTCATTCTTAATTTACTCTGTTCAGTTTTCGAATTTTCATACATATCAATTTCGAATTAGGCATTTCAATTCAATTACATTCATTCTTTCATTTACTGTGTTCAGTTTTTGAATATTCGTACAATTTAATGCTATTTAATCTTAAGTGGCCCTTTGTAAAAGAAATAATAAAAAAAATTAAAATTATCATAGGTGGCCTAAACCTTTTTAATAAAAAAAAATGAAATTGAAATAAATTGGAAAGGTAATATAGAATTTAAGATTGAAAAACATCTAAACAAGAAATAACAAAAAAAGGAAAAGAGAAGATTATGATCGATAAATATTACAATGCCAAAATTGATGAAAGTGTTTGAGGACAAATTTAGGCGGGTATATGTAGCGCTCTTTTTTCGTTGAATTTATAGTATATATAAGGTTAAGAATTTTAGAAAGATGACTCACACTTACTTATGGATCTCCATTTGTGCAAGTACTCGAAGCTGTAGGTTTGAACTTCGAAACTTCCATTTTTATGAACTACTTTTCACTTGTATTTGGTTGTTTGTTTTGTTTTATTTATTTTATTAAATCTTTTTTACTTCATAAAAATATAATAATTTGAAATAATATGGTTTATTAAAAAAATGAAATAACCATAATATATAAAATTGAAAAAACATCTAAATGAGAAATAATTATAAAGACTGAAATTGGTAATATTACATAATAATAAAAAATTGAAAAGCAAATGTCATTTTTAATCTAGACAACAATGTTAACTATTTATTAATCATATATTATTGTTTCCTTTGCTTAATTTATTTAAAAAAATCTATTTACTTCATAAACTTATTAAAAAATTAATATAAGAAAGCACAAATTTAAAGATTGCAATATATAAAGAAACCACAAATCAATGCATATTAGTATTATAAGCACAAATATCTTATAAAATAATGACAATTAATTGTATTAATTATATGTTTTTCCTCTCTTCCCCAATTTTTCCTTTTATTAGACGTTTCTTCCTTCACAGTCATTACATCGGTAAAATCCATCTTCATCTCATGTTTCAATTCAAATCCCTAATATCACTCTCACACATCAAACTGCCGATTTCACCTTGATTCATCTTGAAATTTGATTCCTCCCCAACCTGCTGTCACTCCTCTCCTCCTTACGCTCAATTGGCCCCTAGGTACGAAACGATTTCAAGCCACTGGCTTTCCAAAGTGGTGACCAGAATTCATTCAACTTGACAGATTGCCTTCTCTCTCGAGCACAAGCGGCACTAGGTTTACAAACTTCATTGATTAAGGTACACCTTTAATCATAACTTGTGGATTTTTGGATTTATAAAGCTTCTCTTATTCCCATAGCATATAACCTGATTTGAATCTTCTTTATATTGATAGTTTGAATAATAATTTGGTATATCTTGATAGTTATTGGTTAATAATTTGATAACTTATCCTATATTTTTTCTTGTTAATTGTAGCTCACCAGATCCAACTTCAAGTATGTGAGGTACAAATAAATTGACGTGTATGTCAAAGTACTATCTCCATCTGAGGTCTACCTATGTTCTTACTAGAGTTGACATATAAATTCAATTAAAGATTATAAGTTAGATTGGAATTCTTTATACTAGATATCTTTTGGAGTGTCTTATTATTTAGATTTGTCAATCAATATTATTGGCTTTTGATTCTGTAAAGTACTCTTGTATTAGTCTTTAATTATATATAAAAATTTATTTGGTTATTTATTTTGCTTGCACTATATATATAATTGTTTCTTTTATGATGACAAATAATTGTCCCCAAAGACACGTAATAAATCGTCTCATCTGTATAAGAACGACATTTTTTCTTTCATAAAAGAAACGTATTTGTCCTCTATTCATGGGATAAGATCATCTCCTTTATATAGAGATGACATTTGTCCCCTTGATTAAAGACAAATAATTGTCCTCTATTTTTTGGACAAAAATCGTCTCCTTTTTTAGGGACAAAAATTGTCCCTTTGTTTGGGACACATAATTGTCCTCGAATGCAAGGACAAAAGTTGTCTCTAATTTTTAGAGACAATAATTATCTCTCTTATTAAGACAATTAACCGTCTTTTATTTTATGGACAAAATCGTCTCCTTTGTTTATGGACAACATTTGTCCCTTTATTTTGGGACACATAGTTGTCCCCTAATGCAGATATAAAAGTTGACCTCATTTTTTAGAGACAACAATTGTCCCTCTTATTTAGGACAATTATCCATCTTCTATTTTTTGGACAAAAGTCAACTTCGTTTTCTAGGGACGACATTTGTCTCTTCCAATAGGGACAAAATTTGTCTCTATTTTAGGAAACATCATCCGTCTTCAAAATTAGAGACAATATCCTCTTTTTCATCCCCTAAGGAATCAAGGACGGAGGAATTTGCAGCGATCATTGAGGACAAAAATATCGTCCCCAAAATTATAGGAGACGGTTTTCATACTTTTTGGGACAAATTTAGTTGTCTTCTTAAGTTATTTTTTTGTAGTGATACTAAATCAATTAAAATTTTCCTTCAAAAGAATTGATTTAATCCGAGGATGGGTTATGGACAAAGGAATTCTTGCAGCTTGCACCTCTATCACAAGATCCATTAACTTGAGCTGTTCTTTAAGTTCCTTTTCTGTTTTTGCAATATGACCAGGATACCACTACATAATTTCCAGAAACGGGGAAGAATTCAAAGTCGCTCAATCTGCCAATCACAATTTCCGTTAATCACCAAAATTGATGCATGTACAGGGCGCAGTAGCTTGGTCAAATAATAAAGCTCAGTTCGTTTACCATGGTTGCAATTGAAAGCAGTAAAACCCATTAGGAATTGAGATTGAAAACGGGTAGGAATTTGAAAGAAGACGTGAAAGAGAAAAGGAGGATAGATTATTTGATTGTCAGTTTTTTTCCAATTTTAATGGCTGGTGTGCTTGGTTGGACTTTTCAAAATTGACAAATGGGTGGGCGCGTGAAACACATTCTATATGTGTCTGGGCTTGTGTCTTTCAAAGGGACGAGAGGTGCGTTTTAGACAAGTTCAAGGGGTGAAAGAAAAACTTGAAAGTTCAGGGGGCGAGAGGCGATTAGGGACAACTTGAGGGGAGTCCGGATGCATTAAGCCTATACTAATTATTATTCGTTTGTGCACAACATCACATTCGATTTGAGAAAAATATATGGTCCTTCGTAGATATGAAACAAACACAATTCTTTTTCAGGCAATTAAGTTAGTAATTAAATTCATTATATATTATGCTATTATTTATATTTAAAATCTAATAAAAAAATGTCAGAGTAGAGCGGTCCATCTTCTAAATAGTATATATATGTGTTCTTGCGCGTGTAATATTTCACCAAAGAAAATAGAATTCTTATCAAATGTTAAATAGTGATTTCACAATGTGCCCTAATTTGTTCACAATTTAATAATTTATAGAGTGTATTAAAATAACTATAAGGAATTTCAAAGAACTAGAGAAGATAAAATTAAATAATTAATTTTCCAATAAAAAATTATCATCAGTAGGATTGAGGATGAGAATAAAAAGGAAATAAGTTTGAAAATGAAAGATAAGGCAATTTAGTTAGATAAAAAGTCCATGTCACCTTTTTGGATGGAAAAATTATAAAATTTAACATAAGAATATTTTAGTTGGATAGGGAAACAAAACATAGACATGTTTGAATGGTATTAGAAAAACTTAGGGAGATAATAATGTATTAGTTCAAAATATAAGGAGGTTATAATTATTTACCCATTAAAAAAACATGTTGAATTCGGAGTCCGAACTTGTTAGTTTATGATTAAAGTAGAATAAGAAAGCGTTAAACGAATTAGTAAACAATCATTAAGTTGGTAGAAATTTATGAGTCCACAAAATTCGGTTAAGGGAATTGGGCACCTCACGTTCATAGCTCTTCCTTAAATGTCAAGGCCAAGAATTTCACAATTGATATTAATGGTTATGTTTTGTTGGCACTGCTATTCAATGAATATTCATTTTCCATGTCAAAAATATCGTGAAAAACACAATTTAATGTGCCTTTTTGGAAAGGACTATATGACTCTTCACACACAAAAAAAAAAACCTTTTGCTCCACTATTCTATAGCTATTAACTGTCCATGGGTATGGTACCCGTCTGATTCGGTTCGAGCCTGCTCAAATGGATAGGGATTGGGCTCTCATTTTTTTCTAAAATCCGGCCCGAGCCCGAGCCTGCTAAAGCCCGATGTTTTATGGGCAAAGCTTGGTTTTTATGTAAATACCCGAGCTCGGCCCTATGAATAATTATTATATTTATTAAATATTTATATAATATATTCAATAATTATTTTGAATTTTTATATTTTAATTTTATTGAATTTTTACAATAATGCTATCTATTTATTAACTTATTCAAGTAGAGAATGTAATTATATATACGATTTGGACATATTTGTATAAAATTTTGTCTTTTTTTTACTCTTTTAGTAACCAAAAAAATTAAAAGAAATCTATATATGGGCTTTGAGCCGGGCTTGGGAATGACCTCTAAAGTCCGGCTCAAACCCGAAGTTTTAAAATGTAAGCTAAACCGGTCTTGGGTTGATGTTTGTAGTCGAAATCCCAATTAGATCCGATCCAGCCCATCCGACGAACAGGTCATTAACTACTTAAATTCTCTCCAAACAACAAAAATATATCTAAAATATCATCAAAATTGGGAACGGAGGAGGCACTAGTGACGTGAATATGATTTTTACTATATATTTTTAACTAGAAAAATAAAAAAAATTTGGGCAAAATGCACTTACCACTTATAATTGGGCTAAACAGTTTTTAGAAATGTGAACTCACGTTATCTCTCTTACACCTTAACGAGTCTATAAAACTCCTTAATATAAACTAAAAAAAAACTTGTTGAAATGCCATGGGAGATAAAAATGTTTTTTAAAATAATTTAAAACTCTTATTTTTCCCACAATTGCACTTCACATCTCTCAACAAATTGAACCTGAGTCTCAACTTACATCCTTAACCCGTGCGTCAACTGATTTGAAACTAATACTGGAGTAGTTATTAAATACAGTGTATATACAACACGTGAGGCAAATGATTAATTGTAATTTGGCAGGGACAGTATTTTGCTTTTTGCAGATACAGTTAGTTATAGACCCAAAACCATGGAATTTATTGCAGTGTTGCAGGCAAGAAATTATATTAAGATTTTATGAATAATAATATATCTATTTGCATGTAAAATGCAAATTGGCTACTGCAGATTCATTTCACCTAGTTAGCTATAGTTTTATTGCTGCTGCATTCAACCAATAGAGTATTTCTTTTCTTAAAAAATAATATTATTAATAAAACTGACATTCATTTTCTTCAAATCAAATTGGAATTAAACTCCTGACAGATTATTAAAATATATTTTTACTCAATAATTCAAAAATAATGTTCGTTTCCGTTATTATACAAAGCAGATCATGACAGCTTTTAATATTGATTTAGAAGAAAATAGTATGAGTAATGAGTTTCCTATTCGTTACTCTATCGGCAGGTAGAGATGTTCCGAGTTGCACCGGATGTTAGTGTTGAAATTGTCTCTTACAAGCTTATATTTGAAATAGTGAAATATTATATTTACTAGAAAGGATTTGAATTCTCTAAATTGACAAAGTTATATATTTCAGTTAATTTCAATTATCCACTGAGTTTTAATGGTTCAGATTTAATTTCACTACAGACCCCACAAACCACTAAAATTCAAGATGAATCATTAAAACTCAATGGATGTTGGAGATTGACTGAAACGTAAAACTTTACCAATTCCAAACTTTAGAGAATCTTAATCCTATTAGAAAATACTTGTTAGAATTAGATTTTATTTTAGTTGATGGTTTGAAATAACTTGTTAGTTATTATCCTTGTGAGCCTATAAATACGCATCTTATTCAAAATAAAAAAAAAGTGATCATAAATGCCATATGCTTATGTCTGCCAGGGTACTGCATTCTGCAATATTGCTTTACCATAAATTGTATTCATATTCTACAACAGTAAAATCAAAGCTATTTTCTAACGAGACCTGTATGCAAGTCCGTTCCTACCTTCTTTGGGGCCTATGGGCAAAATAAAAATTGGGACCCTATTAATGAGTAAAATTTTAAAAATGAAATATATGATACTGTGCTTTGTATTACAACATTTTATGAGAGATCAAACAAAAACATATTACAAAGTAGAAAATAACATTATAACTAAAAAATATCATGGTGATCAAATAAAACGATGCCTATGATCATTCTTAGCTGCAAAATTACTAACATCGATTGAAAAAACCAGAAACAAAGACATTTTTTGATAGGGTGAAAGAAGATATGAAGAATTATTTATAAGTACTAAATGGATTAAATGAGTATGAAATTTGGAGAATAATAGCAACAGTAAAGAAGATTAATGCCCTTAATTTTCTATTTTCAATTTTAGGAGTTGAACAGACTGAAGAAAATTTGAGAAGAAAAGAAACATTAAGAGAGAATGACGGTGATAATGGATATGAGAGAAACTATTGAGATAGAGTTTAATTCAATAATTAATATTTTTATTTTTATTTAATAATCAAACAAAGCCAACCCACATTTGTAACTAACTAAATACTTTAGATTTCATAGTTTTTTTATTTACAATGTTTTGTTGCAAAAGAAGGATTTAACTAACTTAAACTTTAATTAAGTAAAAATAGCTTAATAATCACTAAAAATGGACCCTTTTTTTGTTGGGCCTTAGGCCGTCGCCCCTATTGGCCCGGCTTAGGGACGACCTTGCCTGTATGATTCAGCCGAAGAAATTGCAAGACTAATAGAAAAGCGCCATGATGATGCAACAAGAGTATGATGATACAACATTAGGATGAGTTTTTCATTTAAAACTCAGGCCGTATAACCATGACTAATGACCAATAACCATAACCCATAACCAAAATCATGCCCATTGCACATATCAATGACCCATATCCAAATTCCAATAAATATGTCTATTATTCTCAATAAATCGTACAGCTTCGGAGCTAAGGAGGAATGTTGAAATTGTCTCTTGAAAGCTTATATTTGAAATAGTCAAATATTATATTTATGAGAAAATATTTGTTAGGATTAGATTTTATTTTAGTTGATGGTTTGAAATATCATGTTAGTTATTATCCTCGTGAGCTTATAAATAGGTATTTATATTCATAATAAATATGTGCATTACAAATATCATATGCTTGTGTGTGTCAGGACACTGCATTTATATTACTACTTTACCATAACCTATATTCATATTCAACAATAGTTACATCCTTTCACTGAAGGAAAAATTCAAAGCAAAATTGTATTTTTACCTTATTCGTTGAAAGGCTTAATTGTGATTAAATTAGAGTTGGTATTTTCTATGATCTAATACATCAAGATCCTTGAATTTGGCCTAAATAGCAGACTACTTAGTTGATCTTTAAACACACATTATTATGCCTTAAATTTATAAAACGTGCACCAATTCACCCCCTGAATATAACGTATCATCTTTTGATTGGTTAGACTTTTTAAATATGTTATTCTTTTTATTTCTCTCTTCCGACTAGAAGTTGAACGTGGCGTTTAAGAGTAAATTTATGCATTTTTTACAAGCTTAAAAGACAAACATGATACATTTTAAATGTTAAATGGACAGTCGACTAGGATTGAAACTTTGACTAGATTGCTAATGCTATTTAACTAAAATGTATTTACGTCGTTTTCTTTTAAACTTTTGTCCAGCTCAATTGGATTCAATTTGCTAAATAAAAAGTCTATCACTTTCTTATATCATATAGCCGACCATATCAACCATTTATGAGCTTCGGATCATAACACTCTATATCCATATCTCTAATATTTTTCTCATTATAATTCTATACCAAACAAATATTGCCTACCTACCTCTTGAATTGTTGAATATGAAATACTCAAATCTTCATAATTATATATCATAATTGGGTAATTGTTTTAATTGTTTGCTGGCCACTTAAATTATGAGTCTTTAGTGTTATAAAAAAATATGAAAAAGATTTACTCTTTTAAAAATAAATAACTACTTTGTATTTGGATGTCATAGTGATAATTGAGTGGTTGGGGACTTAAGAATTAAGCATAGGTCAAACAAATCCAACTTTTCTACATTAATTTTTGAACTGACCACCAATATTCATATGCTATTCTCTTCTCTCTCTCACTCATGTTAACTGGAGTATGTCGCAATTTCTATTTATGGTTCTACCTCTGTTCAAATCTATAATTTCTTGTTTTCCTATTTTACGTTTTGATTTAATTCATGTGCTTTGTTCGCTTTCAATATTTGTGTAATTGGTGAAATTATCAACTATGTATATGCGTTAATTGTATTCTTATTACGGTATATTTGATATACTATTTATTTGATAAATAAATGCATTTAAAGAAAAAAACATAAAAGTTAATTCCACTTGGATCTTACATAGAGCTTCAATTCAAACTCATTCTAAGCATATCCACTACAATTAGTTATTTTTTTTTATTTTTCTTATAAATCAAACTAAAATGAAGACTATGAAAAAATAATGAGATAATGTTCGGGCAAGCGTAGAGTTAAATATCTCGTATGAAAAGTTAATGAGTTAAGTGAATCATATATAACTGAGAATGACCCATTAATTCATCATCTTAGGGTTTTGGGTTGGTAGTGGTGTCAAGCCCATGAACATATCATTCACGTTGGTGCTCGTTGTTTCCCCGGACTGAGGCTTTCGGATCCTGACAAGTGGTATCAGAGCCAAGATTTGGCTTGTTTGAGCACAGTATTGCGCTCAAATGGGAGCACGGTCTTAGCCCGAATGTGGTGATAACTCACACTTGAAGGGGATTGTTGGGGCAAGTGTAGAGTTGATATCTCACATGGAAAATTAATTAGTCAAGTGAATGATATATAATTGAGAATGACCCATTAGCTCATCACCTTAGGGTTTTGAGTTGAATGTGATGTCAAGCCTATAAAGCATATCATTCACTTGGGTGCTCATTATTTCTCCGAATCAAAAGCTCCATAATCTTGTAGAAAAAAAATTTTATCTTCCAAATAAATTTATTAAAGAAAAATTCAGGAATAAATTGATGTACTATTTATGCAATTTATAAATTGAAATTAAAATAAATATTATTTAGTCAAATCGGGTTACGAAAATTATACAAATTACGACTCCGACCCTTAGGCCTTAAATTTCACCATGCTCAAGTTTAAGCAGGCCCAACATATAAAACACACGTCTAAATACAGGAGTTCTTTCACACGGGATTATGTATTTAATACTTTTTTCGTTGGATATTTGACACATATGTAATTTATATATTATAATAATAAAAATTATATATATATCAAGCATCCAAAGGAAAGGATATTAAATATCCGATCCTATATAAAATTTACCATAAATATAGTCCTTAGAGTTTAAAGACTAGACAAAAGAGTAACTAGACTAAATTTTGTATTAAATTTGTTGGTTTTTTTTTATTTTCTTATATGGAGCTTTTTTTTTTGCCTATATGATTATCAGAGCACTACATTTAAATTATCTGATTATGGTGGATTGATCTCACAGTGAGAATTTTTACATTTATAAAATTTAAACTTAAAATCTTACTTAAATAATACTAAACTGGTTACCATTTAAATAAATTCTTCATTAATTATAACTTATAAGGAGCTTTTTTTTTTTAATTATTTCGAATATAGAATACTTTTCATTATTTTTGTGGGAGTGCATTAAACAAATATCAAGCGGGAGTAGGACTTGAAGTAGAGATATTAAAGCGTTCATTCAATTCTAGCTAAACCCCGTTTCGATGCTGTTAAAAAAACCTCATTTTGAGGTTTCAACCACAAAAGTATTGGCAAAGTTGATGTTGTTGCAGTTTGTCGTTGTGGTTTATTGTTGTGGTTGCTGTTGCAGTTATATTTTATGTTTGATGTTTATTATTAATCGATCCTCATTTATAGTGTTTTGTAAAAATATAATTTATGGTTGTTGTTGGAGATACAATATGACTAAAATAGACATCTTTTTAGAATTTCATGTATGTTATCTAAAAGGGTAAATTTGGACTACATAATTCAAACCATAAAAAGGAACCGTAAAAATTTCAATTTGATGAGGGTTTCAAAAAGGAGTTAAATCCCCCTTGAAAAGGAACCTCTGAATAAATTTTATCACTACAACACTCTAAAAGCGAGTGTGTGAGCGGACCCTTTTCCCGCCCGCAAGGACCGCGTGAGATGCGTCGCACATGGGGCGTAAAGATAACGAGGCGCTGTGAAGCGAGCCGAGTGGTTGATCCTCATTTTACCGTGATAAAAGAACTAATGTTGAAGTTGAATTTAAGTCCAATTCATATGTTAAAGGATACGAGATCGAAATCCCGTACTGAAAATAGAGTCGCCACCTGGTTCAGCTCAATCGAAAAATTTTGGTAGGATTTTCCCACCGGGTGGTAGACCATACCTTAAGTAGTGATTCTGAGTTCGGATGATGTTATCTATTTTTCATTATGCCAAGTTAAAATATTTTATTCTTTCTTAATCGGTTTTAATCCACCCTATTTATTGTGTATTCGGTTTTATATGTTGTTTCCGCGTTCACCAAGCAATCAAAGCAATAAATAAATTATTACATTCATCCAAAAATAAATGCAGAAATTAAAATTATTACAAGGCTTTCAAATCATATACATTTTCTATGCGATAAATAAAAGATCCGAAGGCCTAACATTCATCTAACCTAAATCTACCTGCAGAAAACGGTTAGCGCAGATACGGCACATTGTACGAGGAGTATCACTTAGCATGCATAGTTGGTGGACAAAACAAGACTCGAGTTAGCGTGAATATGACATATTCATTTACTATGTTATGAAGCCCGGTTGGATGGCTAAAAATGAGATTCGAAAGGTGTTTGTGGGAAAATTCCGTTTTGACCAAATTTTAGACTCGATTGTTGTTTTAACCGGATTATTAGTGAAAATGCCACATGGTATGAGGTGGGGTCTATTTTCAAAAGGTTTTGGACCTTCATCGTTGCTTTGTACACCCTAGCTTCGGAAATCTAACTAAGTCGGAAATAAACCAAATAAAATAGCTGTCCAGAAGGTCATGTTGCCGGCAGTATGGTTGATACCGTCGGTGGCATCA
Organism: Euphorbia pulcherrima; assembly: GCA_947683365.1. Taxonomy (NCBI): domain Eukaryota; kingdom Viridiplantae; phylum Streptophyta; class Magnoliopsida; order Malpighiales; family Euphorbiaceae; genus Euphorbia; species Euphorbia pulcherrima. The sequence goes on from CANTUS010000004.1 coordinate 7,014,961, forward strand.
GTGATGTTGCTAGCGGTATCAGTCACACAGGCAGGCTACATGACTTTCTAGATACCATAAAGAAAGGGTTCTACAAGAAAATGAGGCCTCTAGGGGCAAGTGAGGAATTAGTGATGTCGCTAGCGGTATCAGTCACACAAGCAGGCTACATGACTTTCTGGATACCATAAAGAAAGGGTCCTACAAGAAAATGAGGCCTCTAGGGGCAAGTGATGTCACTGGCGGTATAAACGATGCCACTGGCGGTATCAATGATGCCGCTGGTGGCATGGTCGATACCGTCGGCGGCTTCACTTGCCTCCGGTGGCTTCAGCTTCTTGCAGCAGCAACAGGTAACCGTAAAAAAATGACCGAAAACCCGAAAATAAGCATAAAACAACACACAATAGCACAAACAAGTAAGAATGAAGCCAAAGAGCTATGAGACTCAGAATTTTACCTCAGGGTCGTGAATCCACCTCTTTGTGATCCAAGGAACACCTCTGGGGAGCTTGCAAAGATGATTTGGGTAGTAAATATAAGGATTTATGTCTCTAAACTTCTATTAAATTGATTTTAACCTAAAGTCTACTGATTTTAAGCTTTAACTAAGAGAATTCAAAGAACAAAAATCAAGAAAAATGGATTGGAATCCCTTTTCTTACCTTTTCTACTTCTTATCTCACTAAAATTGATTTTCTCACTCTAAAACCTCTCAAGTAAAATTTAGATGTGTTTTGCTCCCCTTTTGGAACCCTAATGCATGTTTATATAGGCAAAAATTGGGTGTCTTCGAGACATTTTGGCCAGTTTCACCGAAATGGCAAAAAAGAGCTAGTCAAGGAAGAAGAAGAAGTTGTCTGTGCAGAAGCCCATTTCGGGCCATGCCGCCGGTGATGTGGTGATACCGCCGGCGGTATGGGCAATGCTGGCAGCGGCATCAGGTTCCTGCAGGCTGAAAGCTAGCAGGCCCACAAGCCTAAAAAGCTACTAAAAAGGGGTCAAAAACGGGTTAAAGGGCATCTTTTTGAACTTTAATGATATTTTAATGGGTATTTAGAGCTTAATTTTATTTTGGGTGTAAATCATTGGTTCAAGCTCCTACCGGACTTGTTATCGGACATGCCGAACTAAATTCTTACGAGAAATAAAATTCGCGGGGAATTTTATATCGGTAATCAAAACTCCAAAGAATTTTTATTATGAGGAATTAAATCTGGAATACGTCATCATCATCTCGTGAGAGGCACTGCAAAATCTCGTGCTCACAGGCTGCCCCTCGAGGGATCACTGCTGCCATATGTCAGTATGATTGCACGAAAGAGCAAGGGATAGGAATGATACCTGATGGATGGCTGGCTTGCCCCTTGGTCAGACTTGTGCTTTGTAGATTGCTTGCCCCTTGGTCAGACTTGTGCTTTGTAGAATGGATGCCCCTTGGTAGGACATGTTCTTTATGGATTGGTTGCCCCTTGGTCGGACTTATGCTTTATGGATTGGATTCCCCTTGGTCGGACTTGTGCTTTGTGGATTGGTTGCCCCTTGGTTGGACTTGTGCTTTGTGGATTGGAAGCCCCTTAGTCGGACTTGTGCTTTATGGATTGGTTACCCCTTTGTCGGACTTATGCTTTGTGGATTAGTTGCCCCTTGGTCGGACTTATGCTTTGTGGATTGGTTGACCCTTGGTCGGACTTGAGCTTCGCTGAGAGGTTGCCCCTTGGTCGGACTTATGCTTTATAGATTGGATGCCCCTTGGTCGGACTTGTGCTTTGTGGATTGGTTGCCCCTTTGTCGGACTTATGCTTTGTGGATTGGATGCCCCTTGGTCGGACTTGTGCTTTGTGGATTGGTTGTCCCTTGGTCGAACTTGTGCTTTGTGGATTGGTTGCCCCTTGGTCGGACTTGAGCTTCGCAAAGAGGTTGCCCCTTAGGGTGACTTATGCTTTGTAGATTTGGTGGAGTGTAGTTCCTGCAACAAGCAACAAGTAAAAGATTAGACCGATCTTCAAATGACATTTTTACTGCTTGATCGATTTTTTAAAACAAAAATATTTTTTCCCCTTCAATTAATAGTAAAAAGGTAATAATAAAAAGTACAAGGGTTTCAGAAGTCTTGGATGATAGGACGACGGTTGAAACTAAAAGCGGCATATAGAGTGTCACGCTGTGATCTCGGAGAGGTGAACCCAAAGGTGACATGTACGGGGTCATGCTGGGACCTTCAGTTGGCATTCCAGAGGTGAACCCAAAGGATGAAACTTATAGAGACTGTATTAAGGACCTTCAATTAGCGTTCCAGAGGTGAACCCAAAGGGTGACACATACAGAGACTGTATTAGGGACCTTCAATTGGTGTTCTAGGGGTGAATCCAAAGGGTGACATGTATGGAGACTGTATCAAGGACCTTTAATTCGCATTCCAGGGGTGGACCTAAAGGGTGATATGTATGGAGACTATATCAGGGACCTTCAGTTGGCATTCCAGTGGTGAACCCAAAGGGTGACACATACGGAGACTATATCAGGGACCTTCAGTTGGCATTCCAGGAGTGAACCCAAAGGGTGATACATGCGGAGATTGTATCGAGGACCTTCAGTTGGCGTTCCGAGGGTGAACCCAAAGGGTGACACGTACGGAGACTATATCAGGGACCTTTAGTTAGCATTCCAGGGGTGAAACCAAAGGGTAATACATACAGAGACTGTATCAAGGACCTTCAGTTAGCATTCTAGGGGTGAACCCAAAGGGTGACACGTATGGAGATTATATCAAGGACCTTCAGTTGGCATTCCAGGGGTGGACCCAAAGAGTGACACGTATGGAGACTATATCAAGGACCTTCAGTTGGTGTTTCAGGGGTGAACCCAAAGGGTGACACGTATGGAGATTATATCAGGGACCTTCAGTTGGTGTTCCAGGGGTGAACCTAAAGGGTGATACGTACGGAGACTATATTAGGGACCTTCAATTGGCATTCTAGGGATGAACCCAAAAGGTGATACATACAAAGACTGTATTAGGGACCTTCAGTTGGCATTCCAAGGGTGAACCCAAAGGGTGAGTTATACGGAGATTGTATCAGGGACCTTCGGTTAGCATTCCAAGGGTGAACCCAAAGGGTGACACGTATGAAGACTGTATCAGGGACCTTCAGTTGGTGTTCCAGGGGTGAGCCCAAAGGTTGACACGTATGGAGACTGTATCAGGGACCTTCAACTAGCGTTCGATGTGGGCGTGGCCCAAATAAGGGTATTTAGCTTGCCCCTTGTGGTAGTACCTGTAACAAGTGATAAGTGAAACAAGATTAGACAGATTTTTAAACGACATTTTTACTGCTTGATCAATTATGTGAAACAAAAATATTTTTGCCCCTTCGATCAATAGTAAAAATGTAATAATAAAAAGTACAAGGGTTTCAGAAGTCCTAAGATGTCGGGGCTGGAGTCAGGATTCCACTAGATTCGCTGAGCGATGCTTTGATGTTGCTAGCGGCTTGGCTGATGCTGCCGGCGATATGAATCAATATAGCTGGCGGTATGGATGCCATGTGGCATCTTTGACTGGTCAAAAGAATTTGAAATTCAAACTGAGGAAGGTGATGTCACCGGCGGCATGACTGATGTTGCTGGTGGTATGAATTGATGCCGCTGGCGGCATGGATGGATAGTTTCAAATAAATTAAAACTCCTCGAATTCTATGCGGGGTTTTGAAAGAGTAGAACTCTTCCTCTTTCATATACAGAAACCAAAACAGCCCCCCTTTCTTTCTACTTTCTCTCTAACAAGCCAAATCTTTCACCCTTTCTTCAATCTCCATCATGAAGAGGATTTCAAGGGCTCTCAAGGGAAAATCGGCCGTTAGGCAAGGCTTGCCTGACTCCTCCATCGAAGGGCTAAAACTTTACTCAGTTCCCACCAGGTATAGCTTGAAGGTGAGGGAAAAGATGTACGGCTATAGAATCGATTCTCCTATCACTGACTCAATCCTGGATAAGGAGAAACATCTCTGCTACGTCTAGGTAAACCTACAAACTTGGATTCCTTTGTTTAGGTAAGTTTCAATTTCAGCCTTAGGCTCAAAATTTTGCTATGATAGGGGTTATAAACATGAAATTGATTGATTAGAAATTGATATTGCATGCTTTAGGATTGATTTTACTACTTTGAGGCTTTGTATTCAGTTAATTGCAATTTTTGTGGTTTTGGCGTGATGGGTTCAATTTTTGGGGCAAAACTGAGTACTGCCCGCAGGTTATGATGTCACCAGTGACATGAGTGATGCCCCCAGCGACATCAGGCCTTACAAAAAGGCCTAGGAAGATACGATGTCATTTCTGCTTTTGGCGATGCCACCAGCGATATCATCCATACCGCCAGCGGTATGGATGATATCACCGGCGACATTACTTCTAGCATAAGCAACATCAGCAGCCTTCTAACAGATAATAGAGATGAGAAAATAAACCGAGACTTATCTGTTTTGCTTTTGATTTTTGCAGCCATATGGACTGACCTATACCAGGGGTATGGGTACGATCAACGAGTGGTGGTACCACATTTTGGAGGAGAATCTGGAGCTTGCGGTGGCCATTAGCAAGATGGGTTTTAGTGATCTAGCCGGTATCATGCCCCTTCTGATGTCGAAGGTCTCCCATTTGGCGGTGATGGTTTTGACAAAAAAGTGGTCCGAAACCACTCACACCTTTCACTTCTTATTCGGGGAGGTAACCATCACACCTTCGGACGTGGTGGCTATGACTGGGCTTCTGTGGAAGAACGAGGTCATCCATTTTGATGTGTATATAGATAAGTACCATACTGAGAAGCCTATGGTGAGGCAGGTGAAGGAGTTATTTGGCTTAAAGCCTGTTTCAGGGCGAATATCATATAGAGATCTGTACAAGCATTGGGTAGGAGTTAGTGTTGTTCCCTAGGAGGATCGAGATGCTTGCATCCATTCTTTTATGATTTATTTGCTCACCATGCTATTCTTTCCAGACTCGGGCAGCGAAATTAATTATGGGATGATATCTGTTGTCGAGGATGTGGCCAGCATCAGCAAGAAGAACTGGCCTAGGGCCATCTTGGCACAGCTTTACCATGGACTGAACGCGGGTGCCAGGAAGAAAGGGAAAGCCCTTCAGCTCAGCCATTTGCTCCTATAGGTACACGCTTCTCAAAAATATTTAACTGATTCTTTTTGCTTGATTCGCATGCTTTTCCTTATTTTAGATGTTTCGGACAAATTAATTGTTCACTTTTGTAGGCCTGGGCTTTTGAACGTCAAATCCTTCCGCCAATCGAGTTCAAAGTCACTGTGCCGCTGGGTTCTCACTTCCTTGCCCAATGGTGCGGTGGTATCGGGGGGAAAAGCAAGTACCCTACGAGCTATTAGGAGTCTTTAACTAGCTTGCGACTGAGCTCGATAGGCGAAGTTTTGATCTTGATTCCTGTTTCATACTTAAACAAAGCATTAGTAAACAAAATTCATTTATGGCTTTACATTGCGCTTACATTAATTATTTACTTGGTTGTTTTTTCATATTAACCGTGACCCTTTTGATGGGGTGAAGACCCTGGTGGAGGTGGCTAGAGTCCGCAAGGAGGTGGATGTTCGTCGGTTTATGATGGAATGCCCCCTATCCTTGGAGTGGTACCTAGGGGAGCGCATTTGGGATTGGAGGTTTGTTGCTTCCTCTGTGAGACCAGTGCCTGTGGACCCTCCTACAGGCTTATGGTGGCCTCACTTAGTGAACACTTCTGCGATGGATAAGGCTAACTACCTGGAGGGGAACGGTCAGGTCATTCCAAGGGTTTTGGGTTCGTACGAGCGGCACCAGCAGCCCCTACTTCTTGTGTCTCCCCGCATCAAGAAAGATGATACGATAGAGTATCATAATGAGAACCTGAGGGAGGAGGAGAGCAGGAAGCTCAAGGGCATAGGGCGATCCTAAGGAGGAAGAGGAGGAAGAAGGTGAAGAAGAGGAGGCAAACCCGAGGGAGAGGGTGAGGTAGGTGAAGAAGTGGCCGGAGGGAGCGTACCGATGTCTCATGGGGAGTACCGCTCTTTTGAGGTATGATTGTGTTTTTGTACATATATGGTAATTGTATGGGTTGAAAATGGTTGGTTATGTTTGCTTTTTATGCCTTTCAGGAACCCCTAGGAAGAGAGGTTGTGATGGCAATAGCGGGACATGGTACTATAGCATGCATGAAGGTGTCGAGTTCGTGGAGGGGTGCCTGTCAAATCCTCTAGAGACCCAATTCTCGCTGATGAATTCAAGGGGTGATTTTTGGCCAAGAGATATAGGCTCGAGCCACCACCCGCTGAACTTCATACCAGAGAACACTACCTAGGTAAGCTTTACACAATTCTGAACATATTACTGTGGTAACCCTTTTATGGACTTCTTCTGATTGCCCCTTTGGATCTTTTAGGTTGCTCAAAGCGAGGTGGATCGGTTGATCGGGAATACCTTCACTCTCAGTGACACTCTCATTGGTCAATCCTTTCTTGTTCAGGTATATTCCCTACTATGACATGTTAAAATAAGATAAGATGCATGTATGGATGCTATGAATGATATGCATTATTATTATTTTTCTCGTTTACAGGATTTCCTAGCCTTTTCCCTATTGGATGTTGATGCAGCCCGACGGAGGAACGAGGAAGAGAATGCATTGCTTCGATGCCGCGTGAGCGATCTAGAGAACTAATTGGATGCTACTCTTCGTGAGAGGAGGAGCAAGCAAAATATGGATTGTGCATACCCCGATGATACAAGCCGAAGGGGAGTGAAGATGTCAGTCAGCCGACGTCCACCTATCATACCGGTGGAGTCAAGCAGCATTTCGATAAAGGAGGATAGGGAAGAAGATGACGATGTGGCTAACCGTTGGCTCGTGGATGACCTGGACGACTCCTCTCATCCTTTCGGTGGTGACAGGATGCTCTAGATAGCTTTTTACCTTTTATGAATCTTGCTTTGGTTTGTACGCCCTCGATACATTGGGCTTGAATAATTTTGGCTTTTAGATGTGATTTTGGTTTTATTTAGGCTTAGCGTTGGGATATTTGAATGGTTTGTGCCTTTGGGCTTTTATTTTGTATAAAACGTGGATTCGTGATCGAACAGGTTTTAAAAACATATTGCAAGGCTGTTTATAGGTTTTGCATAGGTTGAAACTGGTTGAAAACAGGTCTAAAATTCATAGGGAAAAAGGTCATACCGCCGACGGTTTCATTCATGCTGCTGGCGGAATAGCTACATCACCGGTGGTATCAGCTCTAGGATTTACAGATTCAGCCATTTCTTCTTCATTTCTTTTATTCCTTTTTTATTTTAATTATTTTCTTGTCTTTTTTACTCTAAATAGACTGCCCCTAGGGGTTTTCAATCTATCGAGTCGTGTCTTAATTTTTGCCTGGACCGCCCTTTTCGGGTTTTCAATCCAACAGACTTATTCTGAGTTTTGCATAAACTTGGATGTTTTCAGTCTATCCGAATTTTTAAATTGAATCACTGATGAGCTCGGATCATCTTCGATTAAGCTTACTTGTGATGTTTCCTTCCCTTGGTCGCCAGGCATTCATACAATCACAAGCATAGAGATTTCAGTGCGAAATACACTTTTATTGAATGAATTTGATTTGAGTACAAGATGTTGGTAACCATTTCCATTAATTAAACTCTTGGTGTTAACCAGTCTTTACAGATTTTTAGGTTAACATCTCACTGTTTATCTCTCGTGCCCTAATTTTTGCTTGAACCGCCCTTATCGAGTTTTCAGTCCAGCGGACGATTTTAACTCACCCCTGATTTTTTCACGGCCAATTTATAGAATACCGACTATCGGGTGGCACCCTAATTTTTGCTCGACCAGTAAAAGACTAAAAGGCGGGTGATTATCACACTTATTTTTTTGTTGTGCCACTGTTTCTGATTTATTTCTTTTGTTTAGATAAGATAACGCTTAAGTTTGTCCTAGCTGATAAACTCGCTCTCGCCCCTGCTTATGACTTTGACTGCCACGTTCATTTAGTACCATTTTTGGCCACATGCCGGTTTTCCCAATTTGATCTGAACTTTTTGTTGACATTGGTGTTGGAAGATTCTAGGTGCCTTAATGTTGGGTCTATGACTCTTAGTGAGGGTGTCAAGTACCTGACTTATTGTTGTGTGCTCGGTCATGCCTTTGCAGATTCTTCAAGGCTTTTAGTATCCGTTCGGCCATCATACTAGATTACTTGGTTCATTCTAACCTCCAAAATTACATTGGGTGATCCTACTTTGATCTAGATCGACCACGTTACAAGGAGCTTGGTTTGTGGGAGTTTTGGTGTTTAAAAAGTGTTGCCTCGATTGGTTCGATTGCTCTTCAGATTGCTCCTTTAGTCTGTGGTTTGTACGGTCCTCCCTGCTAAGGCTTGGCTTTGCCCCTTGTATCGGTGGTGTCAAGCCCATAAGCAAAGTGACATTTGGTTTGGGGGGCTTTTGCTTAGTGCCTTCAAAAGGTGTGAATGGTAGCTCATTTAGCTAGTTTGCTTGAGGTGCTTATGGCGAGTTAATTCGTGCTGGGTGAAGATGTGTCTCTCTATGAGTTTGGTGATTTTCTTGGCAGTAAGATTGGCTTTCCCTAAAGCTGTGATGATGTGGCTGTATTTGTTTTGATGAAGTCCAAGTTTGTCAACAAGCCAAGAATGTCCAAAGAGCAGGGAAGTTTTGGGCAAAGAGTGAGAGAAGGGTCGAGGGTGGGAAATGGGTGGGCTAAAAATGTACGCCTTGATTTTTCATTCCATGAAATAAGCTGAACTTCTTTAATAGGTTTACGCAAAAGTTGTGGGATTGTTGAGTTAATTCCAGGCGAAATCAAACTTCTTTCTTGATGCTTGTCGATTTTGGTCATGACTAGGCAAAAACATTATCGTAACTTTTAAGCACTTTTATTATCTCACATTTTTTAACTATTGGTCCCTGTGAGGGTCTTTATAAGGTCAGAGGAGGGTGAATGACCCTTTTTCGCGGAATATAAAGACTTTAAGAAGTCTTAGTGTAGCGTATTTGATTATGAACCGGATGATGGATCCGGATGATGCAAATATGACAATATAATGCAAATAATAAAAGCTAGAGAAATCAAACACAGAATCCTGGTTCGGCCCTGCCTACTCCAGTCCCTGGAGTTTCTTTCCTCCAAGCTTTTCCACTAGTGGATTCCTTTCCAACTGGCAGGAATCAAGCCTTACAATTTTTCTCCGGATGGTAACCCCTTTCGGATGTAGGATATACCAGTAGAAGCACCAACTCCTAGCTGAGTCCTTTAGTCTTTAGTAGGATATACCACTCAGACTTCTACCCGGAATCTAAGCTGAGTCCTACAGGGAGTTCCCATTCAAAGCACCAACTTTAAGTTGTATTCCAATCTCCCAACTCACCCAAGTTAGAGATCCTTGCCCTCTTGTTATCACAAAGGTTTTGGTTTTTAGATTTCCTTAAGTTTATAGTTCACTTAGGAATCCTTACAACAGATGAGGAATTAATTGATTCTTGGAGGGATTTGTAAGCTGATTGAATGCTTGTTCTTTTTTACTTGTTTTTGTCAATTAAACAGCCAACCTTCTCATTTAGTGAAGTTTTCCCTTTATAGGCTTCCATCATAAATGTAGCCGTTGTGGGTTGTTGAACTTGTAATAAATCTTCACCCTTGATCCGGTTATAGGTGGCACTTTCAAAATCGTTGATCAATCCGTTAGACTATAATTTGACTCGTTTAAATCTTAGGGATTGATGTTGAAAAGTGGTCAGTGATCGTTTTACTTGGCATTTTGTGATGCACCAACTTTTACACCATTAGCTTTTTTGGTATAAGCTCCACGCGCCTCCGTATTGGTCTAGGTGAAAAAAGGTTTTCAGCTTTTTCAGTCTGGTATCAGTCCTTTTGTCCTTTCTCTGAAAAATGCAAGCTGTCATTTTGTCTTTATCTTGGGGAAAGGATCTTTGACTTTATAGACAAAAGGGTGGAGGGAAAAGCTATCTTTGAAACTTTTCCCATTATCTTCAAGCATGAGTCTTCCGGATGTCTTTAGACTCATATTCCTCGATGTACTTCTTCCAAGGATATAGCAATCAGCTCTTCTAGATGCTGTTCTTGAGGGATTAAAGCTTGTTTCCTTTCTAAGCTTTATTCTAATGATTCCATATGCTTAGGTATTTCCTGTCTTCAATGGACAGCTTTATAGCTGGATCTTTGTCCGGATGTTTCCATTTGGATTTGGGATTTACATAGTTTAAGTTTTTGTTTCTTTCAAACCTGATCCGGATAATTTAGTTTAGTTTGTGGTCCGAATCATAGTTTCCCAACAATCTCCCCCATTTGATGGAAACAAAAACTAAGCACAAGGGAATGGAGTATATATGTACTAAGTATGATTTTTGATACTTAGACATTTACAGATCTTACTCCCCCATAATTCTAGCATCCTAACTCCCCCAATGTTTTTCAATTCTAGGTTCTAAGTTTGTTTTAGTACAATTGCATATTATACTTTCAGAGGCAATATTTTAAGAATTAGATATACTCACTATATATACTTCTACTGTTAACAATAGTTAACATCAATGAAGTTCAGATTACAAATTACAGAAATATAATAGTGAATATAGCTATTACAAAATTTTACAAGTGCAAAAGATAGCTAGTCTAATTCTGGTCTCCTCTGGATGCTCCCTCTTTCTCTTTTCCCTTTCCAAATCCATGTTCTAGTATACTCATCTCCCCCTTTTTGTTTCCAGTTTGGGGGTCTATAACCATATAAGTCTTGTTATCCCAAGCTGTTTGCACGCATTTGAATATATCGTGTAGTCAGCGCTCCCTTTGGACCTTTCCTCAATAACCTTATCAACCCTGGGAGGAGTGAGATAGAAAGGCCGGATGGTCTTCTTTACATTGTCATAGGGCTGCTTGATAGATGGATGAATGAGCAAGACAAGCTCTTGATCCTTTGGGTCATAGTAAGGAAAGAGGACCTTGAGGAGAGTTGTCATCCCTTTTTGTCTGAAGAAGCCGGAATCTCCAATGGCCTGTATGAGGTTATGGAACACCGGAAGGAGCTGGCTTTCTGGAATGGCAGGAGAGGAAGATGATCCGGATATTGAAAGATTATTTATTCCGGTCTGGAGTAGGGTTATTTCTTCACTAAGCCCTTTCCAGACATTATGCAGAGATTTCGATTGGAGAGAGAGTTCCTTGGAGATGGATGTCTTCCAATCACTTATTTGCTTTTCTAGTCCAGTTATATGACTCTGGAGTTCATCACCCATATCATCCAAAATTTTCTCCTTGAATTTGGGAAGAATTTTTTCTATGAAGTGCACTAGCATTTCTTGGGTGACTTGTTGGTCTACACTCAAATCTTTGATGGCAGGAGAGGGGTCTTTTTCAGCCACGAATTTTGACAAGTTTTCAAACTTGGAGTCCAGATAAGCCTTAATTTCTTCAGTTTGCTTGGAGGAGGATGATGTGATCTTGTCAAGCATAGTTCTACAGTTATTTGAAGCCAATGTGTTGGCTTGATCAATAGTCCGGTATACTGTGGAGCCATTCTCCTTAAGCGCATTTAAAATTGGAGTGATGTAGGAGAGAGGGGCTTCTGCAATTGCTCCTAGAGTTGGGAAGTCCAGGACTTTGTCTTCTATATTTTTCATTGATAGTTTGATCTCACCCAACTCCTTTTTGACATCCTTATCAGCAGCTTGTCTTAGCAGTTCTTTTTCAACTCCTCTAAGATGTGTACATATGGTCCAGAGGCTTTGTTTAACATAACCTTCCTCATTTTCTTCTTAGGCAGCTTCTTTCAAAAGATGGAGTGGTGCTGAAACTTTTGCTTTAAGTGTGTTATTTGCAGGCACTCTCATTGGGCTTACTTTAGGAGGAAATTCCTCTTCAGAGGAGCTGGAGGATTCATCTCTGAAGCTTGAGCTACTTCTAGAGGGTTCATTATTTGTTCGCTTGTCACTCTCCTCTAGATCTTGTTCTTCTTCCCTCTCTACCAACCTATCCCCCGGACTTGCCTCGCCCGTCGAGTCCACTCTAGGAGTGTTCTCATTAGGTCCCAGATAGCGCCCCTCCTCCGGAGTAAGATTAACTAGGTTGGGCTCATTTTCCTGGGATACATTCTGGACATGTGTATCCAAGTTATCCCTTGTTTTAGCTGTTGAGACATCACCAGCAGTATCATCAACATTAATATTAATAGTAGCTGTGATAGGAAGTACCTCATTTAATAGAGATGGAATTTGGATGCTTGAGGCTTCCTTTTCTTTCATTCTTCCAACCTCAACCCCCGGACGACTGGAACTGTCCTCATTCATCCCTACTAATGCCTTTTCAGGACTTTAATGCTCAATAAGCGCATTGGAATTGTCCTTAATGCCCTCTCCTATTGCCTTTATAGGACTTATTTCTGCGGGAATTTCTTCTTCCAGATTGAGCAAGTTTTTCGGAAGAGGCTCTGTTATGGCTTGAAAGGGGAAGGAGCCAGATTCTGGTATCCTTGATAATTATGCCATTACTTGAGAGTCTACGAGGATAGGCCTAGTAGAGGATCCTTTGGGTCCCTCAATGGCTAGATTGTTCAACTGGTAGTTTTCTACCAAGGAGGCCATCATTTCTTCATATTGAGGATCCTCCGGAAGGATGTCCTCATTGAATCCGGGCACATTCTTGCCCTTTGAACTTTTAGCCTTAGCCAACTCCTCCATAACTACCCTCATTGTTGCCTCTTCATCAATGATGATAGCAGTTGGCCTTTTGGCAGATTTCTTATAGTGCTTTTAAGCCTCTACAGCCTCATCAAATGTACAACCCTTCTTGGTAAACTGCTTCTTAGGTGCAGGCATTTCATCTTCCGTCTCCTCTCCATTAGACCCATCTCCCCCCTTAGCAGTTCCAATGCTTTCCTCTTCTAGGCCTTTTGATAAGCCTTTCTAATTGCAGCAGCAGATACTGTAATATTAACCTGTGCCTCCGGATCACATACTAGTTTCTACAATAGATCAACTGTCTTAATTAGCCTTCCCTTTGGTTTTGGCTTCTCTGGGGAGTATTTTAGCAACTGGGAGATGGTCTGGGTATCCTTATTCTCCACTTCATCCGGAACTACTACCACTTTCTTTTAGACCTTGGTCCTAGGCTTTTTAGGAGCAGGAGCTATAGCATCCGGATTGGCAGTTTTTCGGGTTCTGTTCTTCTTCTCATCACGTTGCCTTATGGACTTGGCTTCATCCCATATCTCATTGAACCTCAGGTTTAAAACAAATTTCTATAGGATAGCCCTTCCACTAATACCCTAGAATCCGGTGAGGTTGACTTTAAATGCCTGGAGGATCCGAGTGATCAAGGCACCGTGTGAGTTCCTATGATGGTTTAGGAAGTGGATTATCAGGACTGGGAAATTTACTTCACTACATTCCGCCCAGTGTTGGAGCACATAATGTTGGAATGTTAACACTATGGTCAAAGATCCTTTCCTAATGAGAATTAGCTTGGCCAATACATGCTGCAAGATCCTGGGTGCTTGAGGCCAGTAAGTGGAGAACTTATCCTTAAAATATCTCTCTAGAAGCCACATCTTCGGATCATACTTCACGTTTGCTTCATCTCTATCCACCCTCATTTGCACTCCACTATTCTTCATGTGAAGGTAGTTTTCAAAGAAGTCCGAAGTTATTGTAATTTCTTTGCCTTGGACCTTTGTGCGAAGAGCATCCACTTTCTTGTAAGCATGAAGGTTTTCATAGAACTCTCTCACCAACTTAGGATAAGTTGGGCAATTGATCTATAGAAACTCTTTGAGGTTTTGATCCTCAATTAACTTAGAATAGGGGGTCCGTTTTAAATAGGAATCTATCCCCTAGATAGTCAGTAGGCACGTTTGAGTCGCTTTCTTTAAGGTTGACGGGTGTGAAGTCTTCATCTTTGAGATCGAAGATGGTAAAGATGTTAGGGAGTTTTACAGGGCCTTCGCTAGTCATGAGTGCGATCATTTTTTAGAAAGAATTTGAAGGAATTAGGTTTTAGGTTTTGATTTTTGCAGAGTACCAGTAGAGTAGTTGCTCGCGTAAGGAAGAACATTGAATTTGAGGGGTTTATATAGATTTTTCAAAGTGAGGGTAGTTTGGTAATCCGAACACCGATTATTTTGGCTGGATTGATGACATGGCAGTCGAATTTTTAGGAGAGAGGTAAATTCACTTTAACCGAAGAATAAGAACGGTTTAATTTTGAAATAACTATTGAATTTACCGCGCATGTAACAGCCAATGGACCTTTGAAATTCAAAAAGTAACTGTTTACTTTATGAGCTTTTACTGCCATTTGTCATTCTTGTCTGCTGACGTGGCGTGCTTCCGGAATAGATTTCCCTCAATACTCCTTCTTTTGCGGATTAAGTTTTCAGCCTTGGATCCGGCTTGATTTCAAGTTGTCTTCCGGATTGATCCTAAATTGGATTGGACATTCCAATAGACTCCCTCAGCTTCCTAAATTGATCTTTACTTAGAGGCTTAGTGAGGATATCTGCTTTTTGATCATTGGTTAGAATGTATACCAATGAAACATCCTTCTTCATCACATGATCCCGGATGAAATGGTGCCTTATGTTGACATGTTTCATCCTGCTATGGACAACTAGATTCTTTGACACATCAATAGCACTCTTGTTGTCACATATGATATCAACACATCCGGATTGAACTCCATAATCTTTAAGTTATTGTTTGATCCATAGGAGTTGAGCAATATAACTTTTAGCTGCTATATATTCTACTTTTGTGGCAGATAAAGCAACTGAAGTTTGCTTCTTTCTATACCATGATACTAAGCAATCTCCAAGGAAATGGCATCCTCCGGATGTACTCTTTCTCTCAAGAGTATCCCTGCCATAGTCTTCATCAGTAAACCCTGGGAGTGTGAAATCTTCATTACTAGGATACCATAACCCAACATCAGTGGTTCCTAGGAGGTATCTAAGGATTCTTTTTACTGCCTTGAGATGAGAATCTTTAGGATTGGCTTGATATCTTGCACAGTAATAAACTGCATAATGTATGTCAGGTCTGCTAGCTGTCAAGTATAGGAGTGAGCTAATCATCCCTCTATAGAGCTTTTGATTAACATCTTCTCCTTCACAATCCTTGGATAGGACAGTATCTGATCCCATTGGGGTGGACATAGGCTTGCTCTTGTCCATTTCAAATTTCTTTAAGATCTCCTTGGTGTACTTTGATTGATTAATGAAAATCTCATCCAGACTTTGCTTGATTTGTAGACCAAGGAAGAAGTTGAGTTCTCCCATCATGGACATCTCAAATTCCTTCTGCATTTGAGAGCTAAATTCTTTACACATCTTTTCATCAATGGCTCCAAATATGATATCATCCACATAAATTTGGACTAGAATGATATCATTTTTCTTCTTTTTGATGAATAAGGTTGTGTCTGCTCTGCCTCTAATATAACCCTTAGATATAAGGAATGAGGTCAACCTCTCATACTAGGCCCTAGGTGCCTGCTTTAATCCATAGAGAGCCTTCTTCAACTTGTAGACATGATCCAGATTCTTTAGATCTTTAAATCTGGGTGGTTTTTTTAACATAGACTTCTCCTTGGATGACATCATTTAGAAATGCACTTTTGACATCCATTTGGTATAATGTGAACCCCATGAATGATGCAAAAGCACATAGGATTCGGATTGCTTCCAGCTTTGCTATAGGAGCAAAATTTTCTTCGAAATCAATTCCTTCTTGCTGGTTGTAGCCTTGGATAACTAATCTTGCCTTATTTCTCACCACCACTCCAGATTCATGAAGCTTATTCTGGAAAACCCACTTAGTGCCAATGATTGATTTTCCTTTAGGAGGTGGTACTAGATCCTAGACATCATTTCTGGTAAATTGATCTAGCTCTTCCTATATTGCCATTATCCAACTTTCATCTCCTTCCGCATCTTGAAACTTATTTGGCTCTGTGAGAGAGATAAAATCAGCATGACTCATCATTTTGTTGAGCTGACCTTTGGTTCTTATTGGATTCTGAACATCATCTAGAATATTCTCAATGGAATGATCTCTGTATGTTCGGATCTCTCTTTGTAGGCCTTCATGTTGAACTGGGACTTGCTCCACTTCATCTTCAACCACTCCTTCTTGGCCTTCATTAAAGTCAATCTCTTGTGGGTTAAGATTAACTTGTTGTACTTCTGGATCAAATGATATTCCTTCATCTTCCTCTTTGTACTTCTTGAGTTAAAATGAGTCAGGAATTTTTGCTTCCTTCTTTTCTCCAGATTTTTCAGCTTCCGGAACTGGATCTTTTGGAGTGTACCTTTTCTTTCTTGCAGTGTTAGTCTCATCGAAATATACATGTATCGACTCTACCACAGTTTGGGTTCGTTTATTGAAGACTCTGTAAGCCTTACTATGTGTTGAGTAGCCAAGGAAAATTGCTTCATCAGATTTAGGATCAAATTTTCCTAGTTGCTCTCTATCATTAAGGATGTAGCATTTACATTTGAATGCTTTGAAATACCCAATTTTGGGTTTTATTCCCTTCCAGATTTCATATGGGGTCTTTTCTATATTCTTTCTAATGAGAGCTCTATTTAGAATATAGCATGGTGTATTCACGGCTTCTCCCCAGAATTATTTTCCCAAATAATTTTCATTGAGCATTGTTCTAGCCATCTCAACTATGGTCCTATTCTTTCTCTCAACAACTCCATTTTGTTGAGGAGTGTGAGGGACAGAGAAGTTATGTTCAATGCCCTTAGAGTCACAAAAATCAGCAAAATGCTTATTTTTAAATTCTCCACCATTATCACTCTGGATACGTGCAATGCTTATACCCTGTTCTACTTCTATTCGGATGAATGTTTTGGAGAATTGGTCAAAGGCTTCATCCTTTCTTGCTAACAGGAGAACCCATGTATATCGAGAATAATCATCCACAATGACCATGATGTATTCTCTTCTACCTAAACTCAATGGTTTGATTGGACCAAAGAGATCAATATGCAGGAGCTCAAGTACTCTTTTGGAAGGAATTAATGAGATGGAAGGGAAACTTTTCTTATGTTGTTTACCTAATTGACATGTAATACATAGATGATCCTTATCAAAAGCAACCTTAGGCAAACCCACTACTAATTCCTTTTTGGCTAGTTTGGACAGGAGGTTCATGCTGATATGTCCTAACCTCCGGTGCCATAGCCATGATTCTTCTTCTTTAGACACCAAGCAGATATTCTTTTTATTATTTTTAATATTTACAAAATAGACATTATTTACTCTAGGTGCATAAAGAATGAGTTGGTTGAACTTACTATCATAAATTGAGCAGCCTCCGGAATCAAATGTGACTTTTCTTCCTTTGTCACAGAGTTGGGCCACACTTAACAAGTTGAACTTCAGTCAATCAACCAATGAGGCATCTTTTATCTTTAACTCGAGTCCAATGGTTCCATGACCAATGATCTATCCCTTTTAATTGTCTCCAAAGCTTACTTGCCTCCCTTCTTCCGGGTTAATGTGATAAAGGCCTTCTCATCACCTGTCATGTGCCTTGAGCATCCACTATCAATATACCAAGTGTGTTGATCTACTGTGGATCTAAGGCATACCTGCAAAATAGATCAAGTGGGTTTGGGTACCCGATTAGATTTGGGTCATCTCGGGTTAATAACCATCTCATGCCAAGGGTAAACATCATAATAACCATTCTTTAGTCTACATGATTTAGTAATATGATTATTTTTCCCACAAAACCTGCACCCTGAAATAGGTATGTTTTGCTTTTGCTTCTCGCTGATCTTCTCCAGATCCTTTTTCCCGTAGTTGCCTTTGTACCCAGCTTTTTGCACACTGGTGGATGGTCCAGTGTTAATCTTGAAGCTGGTTGGAGGTGCAACTTCTTCTCCACAGTTTCTTCTTTATTTGATAGGCTATTGGCTGTAAGCTGCCTTAGCCTTTCCCTTTTGAGCAACGGTATATCTTTGAGCTTGTGGTTGCCTGCTCACTTCCTTCATCCTTTGATTAGGGGTCTTTTGGAATCTGTTCTGAGCAGGAGGATGATCATCTCTTCTTAGAGCTTTTATCTCTGACCTCTTCCTAGATACTTCCTTTAAGATATTGATTTCTCTATCCAGTCCCATTACATTTGCATTTAGGATTTGGACTTGATTCCTTATGAAGTTTTCCTCCATAACATGCTTTAACCACATTGATGTCTTGTGCCATTGCTTTAGCATCTTCTGCTAACTCCATTAATGCACTTTTGAGGGACTTGATTACTTTTGCATTCTTCTTTACACCCTTGATTACAATAGATAGAGCTCTAGCAAGGTCAAGATTAGAAGCAGAATTAGAACAAGACTTTACCTTAGTGTTTGCTGTATCTGATTCTGATTCTTTGATTTGCACTGTTTCTTGCTTGGAGGCATTCCTTCCATATTGCTTTGCTTTTGAATAAGTCAGAGCCATGAATGCGTAATTTGCAGTCTCTTCTTCTTCTGTTGAAGATGAGCTGCTACTCTCCTCACTGTTGCTCCAAGTAGCTACCATTGCCTTCTTTTTCAACTTCTTGGTTCTCTTAAGCTTGGGACATTTTGTTCAGAAATGCCCTTTCTCACCACATTCAAAACATGCAGCTCCTTTCTTCGGATCCTTCTTTTCTTTTGGATTTCTTCTAGGCCTGTCTCTTCTGGAAGTGCCTTCTCTAGGTTCCTGGGATTCATACTTTCTTAAATTCCTTCTATCTTTCTTTTGTATAAATATGTTGAGCCTTCTGGTTAGTAGAGTAAGTTGATCTTTGGTGCTAATTGATTCATTGATTTGCTCTTCTTCTCTGGATGAAGCTGATCTGGTTGATTCTGCCTTAAGTGCAATGGCCTTGTTCTTCTCCTCAGGCTTCTTTTCTTGTTGGCTATATCTCTCCAAGGACAATTCTTGGGTTAGAAGATTACTAATGAGTTCATCATAACTATAAAAGTTTAAGTCATGAACTTCCTCAATGGAAGTCTTCTTGTTATCCTATTCCTTGGTGAGACTACGGAGCACTTTCTTAACCATTTCTACTTCTGGGATCTCCTTTCCTAGTCTATTCATCTCATTCTCTAGATTGGTGTATCTAGTGTTCATGCTATTGATTGATTCTTTAGGCTCCATCTTGAAGGATTCAAACTTTTGTTGGAGTAGATCAAGCTTAGCTACTCTTACTTTGGTGGTTCCTTTATAGGTTACCTCCAACTTCTCCCAAATCTCTTTTGCAGTCTCGAATCTAGATATCCTGTTAAATTCAACTGCACTAAGAGCACAATGAAGCATATTAATAGCATTTGAGTTTTCACGCAACTTTCTAAAGTCATTCTCATCCCACATACTTGATGGCTTTTGGGTAGTCATACCCTCTACTTCATAAGTAGGCTCATATGGACCATCTTTAATAACTAACCATGCTTGCATACTTTGTGACTGGATGAAGTTCTTCATCCAGTTTTTCCAAAACATGTAGTGTTCACCGGTGAAGAGTGGAGGACGGGTAACAGACATACCCTCGGGAAGGAGTTGTGAGTTTTAGAAACTCATTTTGATATGTGAATCAAAATATATGGACCTTTAGCTCGAGATTGTTAGATATCTAGTTTGAGCGCTTGCTCTAATACCGCTTGTTGGTCCTTGTGAGGGTCTTTATAAGGTCAAAGGGGGGTGAACGACCCTTTTCGAGGAATATAAAGACTTTAAGAAGTCTTAGTGTAGCATGTTTGATTATGAACCGGATGATGGATCTGGATGATACAGATATGACAATATAATGCAAATAATAAAAGCTAGAGAAATCAATCACAGAAGGTTTTTATCCTGGTTTAGCCCTGCCTACTCCAGTCCCCAGAGTTTCATTCCTCCGAGCTTTTCCACTAGTGGATTCCTTTCCAACTGGCAGGAATCAAGCCTTACAATTTGCCTCCAGATGGTAATCCCTTCTAGATGTAGGATATACCACTAGAAGCACCAACTCCTAGCTGAGTCCTTTAGTCTTTAGTAAGATATACCGACTTCTACCCCGAATCTAAGCTGAGTCCTACAGGGAGTTCCCACTCAAAGCACCAACTTTAAGCTATATCCCAATCTCTCAACTCACCCAAGTTGGAGATCCTTGCCCTATTGTTATCACAAAGATTTTGGTTTTTAGATTTCCTTAAGTTTATAGTTCACTTAGGAATCCTTACAATAGATGTAGAATTAATTAATTCTTGGAGGGATTTGTAAGCTGATTGAATGCTTGTTCTTTGTTACTTGTTTTTGTCAATCAAACAGCCAACCTTCTCATTTGGTGAAGTTTCCCTTTTATAGGCTTTCATCATAAATGTAGCCGTTATGGGTTGTTAAACTTGTAATAAATCTTTGCCCTTGATCAGGTTATAGGTGGCGCTTCTGGAACCGCTAATCAATCCGTTAGACTATAATTTGACCCGTTTGAATCCTAAGGATTGATGCTGAAAAGTGGTCAGTGATCGTTTTACTTGGCATTTTATGATGCATCAACTTTTACACCATTAGCTTTTTGGTGTGAGCTCCACGCACCTCCTTATTGGTCTAGGTGAAAAAAGGTTTTCAACTTTTTCAGTCTGGTGTCAGTCTTTTTGTCCTTTCTCTGAAAAATGCAAGCTGTCATTTTGTTTTTATCTTGGGGAAAGGATCTTTGACTTTACAGACCAAAACGTAGAGGAAAAAGCTATCTTTGAAACTTTTCCCATTATCTTCAAGCATGAGTCTTCCAGATGTCCTTAGACTCATATTCTCCGGATCTGCCTTCTTCTGGAGATATAGCAATTAGCTCTTCCGAATGCTATTCTTGAGGGATTAAAGCTTGTTTCCTTTCCAAGCTTTATTCTGATAATTCCATGTGCTTAGGTATTTGATGTCTTCAATGGAAAGCTTTATAGCTGGATCTTTGTCCGGATGTTTCCATTTGGATTTATGATTTACATAGTTTAAGTTTTTGTTTCTTTCAAACCTGATCCGGATAATTTAGTTTAGTTTGTGGTCCAGATCATAGTTTCCCAACATTAACAGGAGTTGAATTATTGGAAATGGTTACCACTTGAGAAATTCCAATTGTACTCGAATTAATTTCATGGAACAAAGTATCTTGACTACTAAAAACATCATGTGTATGCTCATATGAATGCATGGATCAAATGGTCAAAACATGAAATAAGTAACAAAATAGAAGTTTGCTCAAATGTGAGGAAGAGACATGGCTGGTTACGAAGGTCTGGATTTGGAAGTAAGACTGTTTAGGATCATGAACTGTGGGTCAGACCATGAATGGGTTATAAATGGTATGGATGGTATGCATGCTTTTTATCTTTGGGAAGCGGTGCATGATATGTACGGCTGCATGTAGATATGGTTAGCAATGATGCGACGGCTTATCCCTCCAACATACGTGGGATGTTTGTATCTTGCGTCACACATAGTGATATGTGATGACGCAACGGAGGTACAAAAAGAAGTCCTACGCATGTTGCTAAACTTCTTCCACGGGTGGAAGTAGTAAGGGTAAGTTGATTTATTTTTTGGCCATTGAGGCCGATGCATGGTTGATGCATGAGCACGTATCATTTTGTACATGAAATGTCCTTCTTCTAACCTTATGACTCCGGCGTAACGCCTCTTTGGGAGGATGGAGTTTTGTCCCCTTCACCGGTTAATGGCAAGAGAAGTATGTCCCAATTGTTTTATTTATTCTGGTAGTCCTAAAGGAATGAAGTGCTAAGGCTTTTTCTAGCGCGGCTTTGGTATAGGGTTGTTGATGTAGAAGGTTCTCATTTACCTTGATTCCACGTTACTCAACCACTCCTTAAGTAGGTGCGGACGCAGGAGTTTACGTGTTGGTTAAAACGAGTGATCCACCCGCTAGGCATCCTCAATTCCAAATAGGGCATGAGTGATACTTTCGCGAGTTTCTCGGGTAAAATGGGGCACCTAAAAATTACTGAACTATCTATATGCATGTTAAAGGATAAAACATTATAAAAAGGAATGAAGCTTTGATTTGGCCAATGATTTCAATACATCATCAAAATCCTTTAAACTCATTGAAAAATTTAAGTTCAAGTTTAAAGAGATCAATCCCTAGCAGAGTCGCCACTGTGAGCGGATGACCTTTTTCCTGCCCACGAGGACCACGTGAGAAGCGTCGCACATGGGGGGGAAAGATAACGAGGCGCTGTGAAGCAAGCCGAAGGGTTGATCCTCATTTTAGCGTGATAAAAGAATTGATGTTGACGTTGAATTTAAGTCCAATTTATATGTTAAAGGATACGAGATCGAAATTCCGTACTGAAAATAGAGTCGCCACCCGGTTCAGCTCAACCGGAAAATTTTGGTACGATTTTCCCACCCGGTGTAGACCATACCTTAAGTAGAGATTCCGAGTTCGGATGACATTATCAATTTTTCATTAGGCCAAGTTAAAATATTTCATTCTTTCTTAATCGATTTTAATCCACCCTATTTATTGTGTTTTCGGTTTTATATGTTGTTTTCGCGTTCACCAAGCAATCAAAGCAATAAATAAATTATTAAAGTCATCCAAAAATAAATATAGAACTTAAAATTATTACAAGGCTTTCAAATCATATACATTTTCTATGCGATAAATAAAATACCCGAAGGCCTAACATTCATCTAACCTAAATCTACCTGCAGAAAACGGTTAGAACAGATATGGCACATGGTACGAGGTGTATCACTTAGCATGCATAGTTAGTGGAAAAAATAAGACTCGAGTTAGCGTGAACATGGCATATTCATTTACTATGTTATGAAGCCCGGTTGGATGGCTAAAAATGAGATTCGAATGGCGTGTGTGGGAAAATTCTGTTTCGACCAAATTTTAGACTCTATTGTTGTTTTAACCGAATTATTAGTGAAAATGCCACATGGTATGAGGTGGGGTCTATTTTCAGAAGATTCTGGATCTTCATCATTGCACTGTACACCCTAGCTTTGGAAATCTAACTAAGTCGGAAATAAACGAAATAAAATAGCTGTCCAGAAGGTCATGTCGCCGGCGGCATGGTTAATACCGCCGGCGGCATCAGTGATGTCCCTAGCGGTATCAGTCATACAGGCAAGCTACATGACTTTCTAGATACCATAAAGAAAGGGTCCTATAAGAAAATGAGGCCTGTGGGGGCAAGTGATGTCGCTGGCGGCATGGTCGATACCGCCGGCAGCTTCACTTGCCTCTGGTGGCTTCAGCTTCTTGCGGCAGCAGATTACGGTCAAAAAATGACCAAAAACCTGATAACAAGAACAAAACAGCACACAATAGCACAAACTAATAAGAATGAAGCCAAAGAGCTATGAGACTCAGAATTTTACCTCGGGGCCGTGAATCCACCTCTTCGTGATCCAAGAAACACCTCTGGGGAGCTTACAAAGATGATTTGGGTAGTAAATTTAAGGATTTATATCTCTAAACTCCTATCAAATTAATTTTAACCTAAAGTCTATTGATTTTAAGCTTTAACTAAGAGAATTCAAAGAAGAAAAACCAAGAAAAATGGATTGGAATCCCTTTTCTTACCTTTTCAACTTCTTATGTCACTAAAATTAATTTTCTCTCTCTAAAACCTCTCAAGTAAAATTCATATGTGTTGTTCTCCCCTTTTAGAACCATAATGCATGTTTATATAGGCAAAAATGGGGGGGTCTTCGAGATCTTTTGGCCAGTTTCACCGAAATGGCAAAAAAGAGCTAGTCAAAGGAAGAAGAAGAAGCTGTCTGTGCAGAAGCCCATTTCGGGCCATGCCGCCGGCGATATGGTGATACCGCCAGCGGTATGGGCGATGCCGCCAGCGACATCAGCTTCCTGCAGGCTGACAGCCAGTGGGCCCACAAACCCAAAAAGTTGCCAAAAAGGGGTCAAAAGAGGTTCAAAGGCATCTTTTTGTATTTTAATAATATTTTAATGGGTATTTAGAGATTAATTTTATTTTAGGTGCAAATCATCTGTTCAAGCTCCTACCGAAGGCGGTATCGGACAAGCCGAACTGAATTCTTATGAGAAATAAAATTCGCGGAGAATTTTATATCGGTAATAAAAACTCCAAAGAATTTTTATTATGAGGAATAAAATGGGAATACGTCATCATCATCTCGCGAGAGGGACTGCAAAATCCTGTGCTCACAGGTCCTAAGAACTACTAATTTCTTCAAAATAAGCTTCTCAGAAAACCCTAGAACTTCTGAAACTTAATTAACAACAAACATAACCAATAAACAAGCCTAAAACACCTCATAGGTCACAAGACCTAAGAAATGACTCATGAATACAAATCAGAACCCGAAACCAAGCATTACCGGATTTAGAAGCCCTCCTCACCTTAAATAGCCGCAATTGAACGTCCTTTAACTGCCTCACAACAAAATCTAACCATTCACGCGCCAAGGAAGCTTTGATAACCGTCTTAAAGCACATGACGGTGAGAATAGAAGAGAATGAATGGGAGTTAGGATTTTCAGGAAAAAAAAGGGGAAAGGCGGCTTAGATACATGAGAAGAGAAAAGAGGGATTTAAATAGGCTAGGTCAAGAGTAAACTAGTTTAGGCTAAAAACGAGCTTGGGTCATGGACTGCAATATGGGCTTTAGCTAATCCAAAAAAGATGCCAAGCCAAATTTCTATATAGGCCAACAATCTCCACCTTTTGGCTGCAGCATCTTCGCCTTACTAATGAATACTACCTGGAAGCCCTGCCAAGGAAAATAACCTTATTTAGTGGCATAATTTGACACAAAGTCAGACTGCACCTTACTAAGTTCGCACCTGAAATTGAAAACATAAATCACTTCAGTTCATAAACTAATATAGCTGCAAAAACAGTAAAATTATCAATTAAAAGGGAATAGTCGACTTATCTCTTTTAGATTAATAACAAAAAACACTGTTTTGCAGCATACAAGCAGCAAATCAATTTCATAATGAACAATAAAATTGCTGAAAAGACAAGAAACATAAATACAACAAGTATAACAACTCCACCTTAATGATATTAAGGTAATAAACAAGGCAAAAATCATATTATTGTATAAACAAGCCATTTTGACTTAACTTGAGCAAAGGAAAAACAGATTATAACTAGCAACATCCTAAACATATCTTACAACCATACTTGCTTAAAAAAATAACTATGCAATACATCAGCCTTATACTCATCAAACATTTGCATAACAAATACATCTTAAAACATGAAAGACCTTTACACATAACAACTCAAGACAATACAAAACAGTTTCAATCACTTTAAGACTCCACCTTGAGCTAAACATACACACAGGCCTTAATAAGCATGATGACTAAGCAGAAAATTAAACACCGCTTATAACATATCAATTTGAACCAATTTTTCTCTATCTTATACAAGTTACCTTAGCTTAACTGGGCAATAGACAGACTGGCATCCGATCAAGGTAATATCAATCAATCTTACCCACAAAATATACTAACTTAACTATGCTACTAGCATTGAAACAAAGCAAAAAAGCAAGCTATATCAACAAATTTAAACAAAATCTAGTTCAAGGAAGAGAAAAGCACAAGAAACCTAGTTTCTTAACTAGTAACTATTGTTTAAACAAAACCCTTTTAAAGGAAACAAGTCTAATACGTCTATTAAACTTGAAACAAGCAATATTACAAAAAAATTGATTTCTAGAAAATCAACAAAGGCTTAACTCTTAACTTAGCAAAAAAGAACTAGAATTTAAATTTATTGTAAAAACGAATAGCTCCTTTCAAAACAAGTGAGATCACAAGAAAAACTCAATTTCTTAAAGAACAATATTGCTTGATAATTTTCTTTTTTAAAATAAAATGAAAAACAAAGAAAATTATAGACAAAATAAGCAATATAAAATAATCTCACACCACAATATTTCAACAAAATCAACAACGAAATCATGATAAAGTAACATAACTAGACAGAAAAACTACCAATCATTCTCGGTTAAGGTTTTATTTTGCGTAATTCTATATGAAAAACAAAGTGAAAACCACTTCTCTCTAAAATTCTCACTTTCAAACCTCTATCTTTCAACAAAATCGACAACAAATTCAAGGTAAAACAACATAGCTAGAAGGGATAGATACCAATTGTTCTCAGTTAAGTTTATTTTTGAAATTCCAGGAAAAACGAATTGAAAACCCTAAACCTTATATATAAATTTCGACATTTTAACCAAATCAACCTAAAAAACCATTACAGATGAAAACAATAAAGGAAGAAAGCACAAACGAGATTCAATTCATGTTATATTTCAAAAAGTTACAAAAAAAGAAACGATTTCAAGAACTTAGATTAAATGGAATCCCCTTCTAGGTTTGAGACCATAATTTTCAACTCGCTAAGGGGATTAAATGTGAATCTCCTTAAATCCCCTTAGCGATTTGAAAATTAATTCTCAAACCCTTATGGTTATTTTGTTTTAACATGATTTTGTGGTCGACTGTGTGGAATCCCCTTAACTCCCTCTGGGTTTGAAATTGTAATTTTCAACTCGCTAAGAGGATTTAAGGAGAATCCTATTGGAATCCCCTTAGAACCCCTTCTAGGTTTGAAATCGTAATTTTCAACTTACAAAGGAGATTTAAGAGGATTCCCTTTGAAATCCCCTTATATCCCCTTCTGGGTTTGAAATCATAATTTTCAACTATCTAAGGGGATTTAAGGGGATTCAGAAATCACCTTAAATCCCCTTAGCGAATTGAAAATTAATTCTTAAACTTTTATAATTATGTTGTTTTAACATAATTTTATAATCAATTTTATTAAAAAATTAAGATTTGAAGGAATTAAAAGTGAAAATTTTAGTGAGAGAAGCGGAAAATTTGAGAAAGTGAGATATTGAAAGAAAAAAATCTAAAATTATAAGAGAAGCAAAACTGAAAATGAGTGGTCGTGACGATAGGAAGTAAAATAGTAGCGTCATAAAGCACTAACGAAAAAGATTGGTCATTAATTTTACATATTTCCTCCTTTTGCTGTCAGCCAGGGTGTCCTCAATCTTTATTATATTGCATAATATTTGACAAAACACAAGTTTTTCTTGAATTAACTACTTGTTGCAGAAAACAAGTGTTTGGTTAGGGTAATTTTATATTAATATTTAAAAAATAATACTTAATAATACTTAATTTATTTTCACTTTTAATGTTTTGATAAAATTTAATTCTCTTTAATTTTTTTTTTAATTAAAATTAGAATAAGGTTTTAATGTATAGATTATATTTTATAATTTTAATTTTTTTGATTATTTTTTTGAAGGATAATTTATTTCGTTAAGGGTGTATTTGAAAATCTCATTTTTGAGGGAATTCAATTTAATTGAATTTATTTTAGCAAATTCCGTTGTTTGGAACCAAAAAATATTGATAGAATTCAAATCATGCACAAGATTTGAATTCTTGTGAATGTAAAGAATAGAAATCTTGCCAAAAGTTGCATGATTTTGAAGGAATTCATTTGAGCTAACCTTTTGAGTATTATTTTTACCATACTATCTCCCACATGCTTTTTATTTTAACGAGTGAAATTACTTGTGTAAACAATTTTAAAAATAAAAATGTTAAATAAATATATTAGCAATAGATTGAAAATACGAATGATGTTTCCAAATAAAGAATTTGTTTGAAAAAATTAATTCAATTGAATTCCATCTAGTGAATTCAATTCAATTCATTTTCATTTTCTTGTGGAATTGTTTCTAAACACGCCCTAAAGCTTGAGAAGATGTTGAATTATAACCGGTGCTTCCTAAAGAAATCCAAACCTCTGACCCAAAATCTAAATGATATGCAATCTACAAATCGATTCTGCTTATGGCAATAAAATATTAAGGCTCTGATTTTAATGGGAAGAAAGTAAGGGTCGAAAAGAACCAGATCTCATCCATTAGATTAAGAAGGAGATTAAAGGTGGAGATGAACTAGATATCATTATGTGTTATTTCTTGAATGTCAGTAGAGCATTACCCGTTTAGTTATTATTAAATATTTGCTTTAAAGTGTTTATTAAGAGATGGAAAAATTTTAGTAACGATAACAACCCGGAGCATCAAACAATAAAAGCTAAGTCTAATTACATGGATAAGAAATAATTAATTTTTAGATTGTTATAATCGTTATCTGACTGTGAATAAACTTGTCAATACACGTTTTCAAAAGAATATGCATAAAATTGATGATGTTAGAAAATCTTAATTACACATCTACGCTTGATTTTGCTTGTGCTTTTAAAAGAAAACGAATAATAAAATAAGAGAAATTCTTGGAATACATGTAAGTTAACTTATGTGTATAATTTACTGAATTCAAATCTGTTGTACCTAATTGCATAAATTAAAAATAAAAAAGGAAAAATTATACATAGCAAAATATGAATGGAGAACATGAAATGAGACCAGCATATTTGAATCCATAATTTATTAATTAATTTTATGGCTGAATATATCAAAACCCCCTTGAACTTGTCCCAAAACACCTATTTACCCTCTGAACTTTTGAAAGCTCCAAATGACCCCCTGAACTTGCAAAAAAGTTTCAAATAATCCCTTGAACTAGCAAAAAAGTGAACCAATTTACCCCTAAATGACACGTGTCAGATTTTGGTTGGTTTGACTTTTTAAAGATGTCACTTTTCTCTCTTCAATCAAATGCCAACACGTGGCATTGAGGGATAAATTGATTCACTTTTTACAAGTTCAAAGGGTCATTTACAACTTTTTTATAAGTTCAGGAGTCATTAAAAATTTTTAAAAGTTTAAAAAATAAATAAATATTTTAAAATAAATTCAAGGAGTTCTTAATGGATTAGGCGTAATTTTATTGGGTTAAATTAATGCACATAGTATATTCAGTATGATTATTTTGATTTTTACACAAATGTGTATACGTTATGACAAAAAGTACATGCTGTATGACAATGAAATGGACAAGTACTGAATAATAAGACGATTAAAGGAAATTAAAGAAAGTGGTAGGGTGCATCCAATAATTAATGTATATTATGTCCATTGACATTATAAAGTTCATTATATATTATTTGTATTATCCCAAAATATTATAATAAAATAATTATTTCTTAATTTATAATGAAATCTGAACTTAGTTATGGAAAATGTATAACTAATTGTTATATTTAAATAATTTTTCCACTTCGTCTAGGCCTGTAAGTTCATTTCTGTTTGCAGTCCATCCAATTAGAAACTGAATTGAATTTCCTAAAAATAAAATATACATTTCTAGTGAAAATTAATTTTAGAGCTTAATTGGTATTAATGAATACCTTAAAATTCTACCATTTCCAAAATATAATAAAATTATTATAAACGTATTGTAGTTTCATTAATCTCTTTCAAAATACTTGATTTTATATTTTAATTTTTAAATGATGATGTTCATTTTATCGTAAACATTATGAGGGATGAAACAAAAATAAAACAAATCGAAAAGCAAATATCTTTTTTGAATTATCCTTACACCATGATAAACTAAATAACTAATTAAGCGTTAGTTGAGTGCTGCAGTAAAGAATTGGGTTTAAGATAGCTTTTTAAGTTGGAATTATATTTTCTTAAAGATTGCACAAGTCCAACAAAAAGGGCCCAACTATTTTATCAGTTGGGTTTGTGGCTCTGCCCCAATATACTTTGAAATGGTTCACTGCCTCAATTCTATGTAAAGCTTCGAGATATAATATAACTTAAGAAAAATCGACTTCAAAAGGATGCTGCTACCCGATGAGAAGCAATTACAAGAGAACGAATAAATAAACCATTTACGGAATCTTCTGATATCACAATCGGCAACGATAAAATTATAGAATTCAAACATAATCTACTGCATTCTGCGCCCCTTTCAGTTGTAGGCTTCAGGCGGTCGCATTGAATGCCTACTTCATGGGCAGACACTGGTAATAGCTAGGAATAGCTATTCCAAACATGTCGTTAATTTCTAATGTATATTATTTTTTTTTCATTCAAAACTATTTTATTGAAATGAAAATTTTCGACATTATTATTGTTCTTTCGTATAACTATCCCCGTCAATTGATTTTTATTTTAAATTGGTCAAAGAATTGTAATATACAGATTTAGATCCTCTTTAGTTGGACATCCAACTGCAGAGCAAATGGATGGCCAAAATTTCAAACTTTACTCTACAGTTAGATTTCCCAATCCTACAACATACACATCGAGCAAAAAAATGTGCCAAAGTACTAGCCACCCTAATAATAAAGCAAAAAACACATGAACCAAAAGTTTGAGCTAACTGTTTACGATCCAAAAAATAGAAGAAAGTACGAGTAGCCTAAATCCGGACTTACCAATGATTCAAAAAGAATGCGGTTATCTACTTCAAGAACCACATGAGAGAATCCCATATCCTTCAACCATGAGAGCGCCTCACGAACTGACAGAGCTTCCGCTTCAAGGATCGAGGTGTATGACGGCAAAACACCCGACTTTTGCCTATAAAGCATCAACCTGCATTTCTGACAATAAGACCATAGCATACGAATTCACCCGAACTAAAAACCGCTGCATCCGAGTTGTTGCATTTGATGAAAGGCATTATCGGCAGCTCCCACCATGATCCTGCCGTACAGATTCTGCTCCATTTGCTTGAGACCACTGTTGGCTCGATACTATGCTCCTTCTGCATATCGTTTGCGGTGAGCTGTAGGACCTTTGCCAAACTACCTTGTTTCGATTCGACCAAATTGTCCAAAGTAGGTAGATAACTTGTTGCATTCGTTGCGATGAAAAATTAGTCAGCCAACCCTCAACAATACTCGATATAGAACAGCTCAAAGGAATTTCTATACTTCGACCAAAACATTCCAAAACACGCTTAGCAGAAACACATTCAGATAAAACATGAGCAATGGTTTCGGTTTCTAAAAAACAGATTGGGCACAAATCATTGTCAACAACGTGCCGTTGAAGTAATCTCGCTTTCGTCGGAACGATATCCATAATCATGCGCCAAACAATCGCACGAATCTTTGAAGGTAGCTTTAAGTTCCACATCCGACTACACATGAAATCCGTCGCCTGCAGCAGCTCAGTTCGAGCTGTAGATAAAACCCGATACGCGCTCTTAACAGTAAACATTCCACGCATTTTTATTTAATTGAAGCTTTATCCAAAGACATTTATGAAAAAAAATCACAAGCCTGAGTCTGAATCTGGGACTGGTATGAAAAATATTTACATTATACTATAATTAGTGAGCAAAGCTATCCTCTGTAATCCAGAACCATGAAATTCTGTTTGCAAATTTATGGAAAATGGTGAAGTTTCCTTAATTTAAGATTACATTTTATGTGTTTTTTCCTTCTTTTTTCATGAAAGTATGCTCACATTCTTCTTTTCTGCTTGTTGCCCGGCAATAACCTAAATTTTGATGAAAGCAAAGATTTCAAGAAATGACAGATCTATTCTCTCGATCGATATCATTTATTTTGGCCTTTTGAGGTAAAAAAATGTACAAGAAAGGGATTTTTTTGTTTTTTAACACTTTGGAGAATGGAAGCGGAACTTCCTTTTAGTTCTCCCCAAAAGCATCTTCACTTTGTTAAAAAAACTTAAACAATCTTCAATGGTTATTATGGGTATCCAAAGTACAACTAGATGAATTGAGAGAAGCCCAAAAGGTTTTTAGAGAAAGTAGAACTCAGATCGTCAATGTTCATCTATCTTTTTTTGGATTTGGATTCTCTAAAGTTCAAATTCTCTAAGTTCTACATTTCAGTCAATTTCAACCATTTATTGAGTTTTAATGGTCTAGATTCAGTTTTAACCATTAAAACTCAATGAATAGTAAAAATTGACTGAAATGTACAACTTTAAAGAGTCTGCACTTTAGAGAATCTAATTCCATCAACTTTTCTAATAATTTTTTAATCAAATTGATAGATTTCTTTTTAAGGGGAAAAAACTCGGATTAAAGCATATATTATAATTTTGCATAATCTTAACCTAAATAATGCTATAGTAATAAAATAAACATTAATTAGATTATCCAAAAAAATCATAATCCATATTGAAATTATAAAAACACTAATCAACCCTTGTAGTAGTGATTGAAGAGCCAAAATTAGGCTTACCCTCTACCCCACCATATCCGCCAGTTGTACCAAAGTGGGCACTCAAACAAGCAAATACCACGTGGCAACTAGCATATGCCAAATTTTATACATGTATATTTTTTATTATTATAGTATATAAAGGGAGAATATATCAAATATTATTTTTAGTAATTTTATGTATTAAATTTATATTTAAAAAATAAAAAATTAATAAAAAATTTATTTAGTTTAAAATCGAACCGAATTAAATCGAATTAAAATGATTCAGTTTGATTTGGACCGAACCAAAATAAATTCAGTTTGGTATTTAATTCTTACATTTTTTCTCTTTAATTTTCGGTTCAGTTTTTGAACCGAACCGATATTTACTCGCCCCTACCTACCAAATGGATATACTCCGGTGCCAAACCGAATCACATCGGTCCACGTGTGCATTTTTAGACGAATAAACCTTCCAGGTGCCGTTGGATATCCCATGCCTTTTATGCCAGGCACACGGATATAATCCAGTATATCCTCTCCCACAAATGTTTTACTTTACCCAATCATTTACTTAAATAATTAATTAATTCATTAAACTCCTATCTTAATCAATTTAACTATCGAATATTCCAAAACCAAATTCCATCCCCCATTTTCTACCCTCTTTAAATACTTCAAATAATTCCCTGAAACTCAATATCGATAAACTTACTTACCTCAATAATGGCTGCCTTTATTCGATCGAAGCGAGTCACCGATCTTCTCGACGATGAGGCCAAAGCTCGACTCGTTTGCCCTCAACTCAGCTGCGGTAGCAGTGGAAGCGAGCATTCTGCCGATGATGATAACTCTCCTTGCCTTTCTGAGCTCGTTCACGGCTTCCTCGAAGACGAATCCGATTCTCTGACTCTATGTTACGATTCGGATCACGATTGGCTCGATTCGGTCTCCGATTCAGTGGAGGACGCGGAAGATGTGATCCGATCGGTTTTAGATCATAACAGAGATATTTTTCGGAATCTGCTTTTTTCTCATGTTTTGAAAGCAACGGAGAGGTTTTGGAGCTTGAGGAATCAGAAATCCGTTTTCAGGAGGAAAGTGATGGTGTTTTTGAGAGATTTAGGGTACAATGCAGCGATCTGTAAGACAAATTGGGAGTCCTGCGGCGGACTAACCGCCGGAAACTACGAGTTCATCGATGTCGTGCAATCAAACTCACCGGCGGCGAACCGTTACACCGTGGATCTGGATTTCGCGGCGCAGTTTGAGGTGGCGAGGCCGACGAGCGAATATTTGAAGCTGTTTCAGGCTTTGCCAAAGGTTCTTGTTGGGCTAACTGAGGAATTGAAGAGGATTATCAAAGTGATTTGCGACGCTGCTAAGAGATCGCTGAAAAGCAGAGATCTCTCGCTTCCGCCTTGGAGAAAAAACCGTTACATGCAAAATAAATGGCTCGGTCCGTACCGGCGAACTTCGAATGCGGTGCTGTTAACGCCAGGGGTAGCGTCTGTTAGTGGGGTGAAATGTCGGTTTGTGGGTTTTGAGGACGGCGTTAGTGGCCGTTTGTTTGTCCGGACTAGATAATAATGGCCTTCGGATTATGGATAGGTGGTGCATAGAAAATAAAAAGTAACTGGGAAAATGGCAAAATAGGGAATACTTTTGCAGTACTTTATTTGTTGCTAAATTAGTTAGTATTGGCAGAGTTTGGCGTTTTATGAGAATGAAACACAGCGTTTTGGGAAATGGGTATGTAACGCGGCAATTGCACATTGCGTGGTTAGTTTACTGATTGTCACGTGCAAAACACATCTTTACAACGTGACTTGAAAGTATCAAGTATATTCGACAAAATGACTCCATGTTTATTTGACTAAATCAAATTTCACTTTGAAAAGAGCAAAACCAAACCTAACTTTAAATAGGTAGCAATTTTGCAATTTTATTAAAATTGAACCGAATCGATTGATTCAACCGGAAAAATCGCAGTTGAATTAACATTGAACTATGATTGAATTCAATTAAACTACAATTGAACCATTAAAATTGTGAATCGTTGCCTTCATCAATTCGATATTCAGCCCGATTTTAATAACATTGCATTTTGAGAGTTGGTGAACGTTAAGTTTAAAAAATTATCGGCAGGCCCGACACTGACATCGGTTGGGCCCAAGGTAAAATAATATAAGAAAATAAATATTAAGCCCTTATAATAAAAATTAATGTAAAATAAAATAATTTATGTCAAAAGTACAATTATAATTACTCTAAAACCAAAAACGAGTCTCATTCTCAAATACAAGCCGATGCAACAAATCACCAAAAAACTAGAAAGTATTAAGAATTCTTTTACAATATACCCTAGAAAAAGCATTTTATGCTTCATTTGGAGTAACTTAAAAAATAAATTTATAAGGGAGCTTTTCAAAATGGCCGAAGAGTTTGATTCCACCATACTTCACACTTAAAACTGCAGATAAAAAAGATATGATTCAATATAACTTCCAGATAGATGTAGGAAACATTTTTATAAAAATGAAAGCAGACTAAAACAACAGAACCTGATAGAAGGATTTCAGGTTCAGTATTTTCTTTCAAATAAGTTGATTCCTAAACACTGAAATTTCTGCAAATAAAATTCAAATAATCAATTATACATAATAATGAAAATATAACTGATAAAAATAGCTGCAGTTATGCTATCCAACAATTTGTCTTTCAAATCTATATGGATGTGAGAAACTAGTTCTATTTTTATCCAGCTAGTCAAACACAGTTGGAATACCATTTTATTGCCTTCTTTGTTTTTGTTGATTGGATTGAGCTTTGTGAACAGAAATATTTATGAAACTACATCGTGTTTAGTTTTGATATTAGGATACTGCTTGCTGATAAAAATGGTAAAATATAAATATACAGCTATAATCGAGTCAAGTTATGATTCAGATCATGAATTTTTTAATTCATTTTATATAGACAAACAACTGTTAGTACTTTCCTTTTGTGAATTACCATAAAACACCAAAGCAATACAGTACAAAAATTTATTCGAAAAATAATTAGTTCAAAATCAGATTTCTATAATATTTCCTTTTTGCATTAGTTTCTAACCTGCATAGTACAACAAATTGCTATTATAGAATCAATCATGAGTTCTAAAAGAGAAAAAACAACTGATCTGAACATTTAAAACAAAAAAAAGAAAAATCAAACTGCATATTCAAATTAATTAAACTTTACCGTTCACAAAAAAAGCCAACAATAAAATTAATTTCAGTTTATCACAAATAGCAAATACAATTAAAAATAGATTAATAAAGGCTACAAAACAAGAAGCAAACTCAAAACACGAGAGTGAACTGACCTCGAGAGCACTCAAGAAGCGCCTGGAGACAAGGCTAAAAATTGAGGGGGAAATATGAGGAATAAGAAATTAAACAAGCAAGAAAGAAAAAAAATCGACAATAAGAATGATGAGTGATTACCTAAATGAAAGTATGTCTTTGTCATATGTAACCTGTGAAAATTTCTCCATCTGCCAATATTTCGGGAATACAAAAAGAATTAACTGATATCTCCGTTGGTTTTTCAGGGAGAAGACTAATTCTTTCATTAAAGCTGTGGAAATCTAGGAATTAAAGAGTTGGGAAACTGAAAAGGCAGAGATTGAAAGCAGAGATAAAAGAAGAGTGTTGATGGAGCAGCGTAGCTTTCTGATTGAAACGACATTGAAATTGTGAATTTAGCCTTAATATATGAAGCCCTAATATATAATATACTGTACCTAAAAAAAATTGGACCCTTTTTAAAATGGGCCCTAGGCTTGTACACTTATTGCACCTCCTTTAGGGCCGGGCTTATTATCGGTAACACCATGCTACAATCTAAGTTCTCAACCTTAATTTATCTCTATGAGTACATTTTTAATCATGTAACTATTTTATTGTGTAAGCTCCAATCGACTAAACTATAGATGGATTATAGATATCACCGACTCGGTGGTCTATTTTATATGCTTCGGGATAATCATAATTCACGTTATCCTTCAAAGTGGAATCCTAATTATTCATGTAATGTATCCAAGATTACAGCATATAATTCTGGTATATCGGATTTAATTGCATATACACTATGCATAATATATGTATAGAGGACATTGAATTACATTAGTATCTACTAAAACGGAAAAAATACAGTATTCTATACTTATCATACTCCACCCTAAGTATATGACTTGTTTGTCCTCAGACTTCAAAAAATTATAAACTCACTCACAATCACTAAGTCAAAATATTCGCCACATAATGAAAACATACAATAATCTATAATTATATGATCTTTGTATTTTTTTTTTTATAGTATGAATATAAAATAGTTTATCATTGTCGTTTAGCAGGTTCAATATTAACTAAAAGCAATAAATTAAAATATAAAAATATATATACACTTAAAGAATTTATACAGAATGTATGTAGGTGTCAAATACACTATAGAGTAAAGTAAAATAAGTATACGTGTTAGTAGTGGTGGAATTAAGTGATATCTGTGTTAAATTATTGATGTATTAGGACTCAGGTCATCAATATTTAATATGATATATTTTAAATTATTAATTTATCAGAGACCATATAATCAATATTTGATATGATATATTTTTTATTTTTATACCGGTTATTATTATTTGATGTAATATGTTTCTTACTTATTTATCATTTTTATCGTTGAATTTCTCTATAAATAGGAATTCAACTTCTTCATTTGATATATCTCTAAAAGTTTCTCTCAAATTCTCTCTCAGCATTTTCTTATTATTGTTATAATTTCCTTGCATATATAGTCAATTTCCAACCCGTTATCAGTACGAGCTTGCTCTATCGATCAAGGATATCACCAAATAAATCCAAAGTAAGGCATAATTATTTTATTTTCTATATTATACCTATATTCTTAATATGTCTAATATCAAAAGTTTGGAATTTATTCCTCTTGATATATCGGGTAAAACTTATCTTACTTTGGTGTTGGATGCAGAAATGCATCTAGAATCAATGGGTATTAATAATACCATTATTGAAAATAATAATATTGCACCTCAACATAAGTCAATGACTCTAGTTTTTCTCCGCTGTCATCTTGATGAATCACTTCAATCAAAATATTTGACTGTCAAATATCCTGCAGATCTTTGGAAACAATTAAATATTATAAATAATTCATTATTTTCCCCGAATTCTCACAGAAATTTATTAAGTTTTAAAGATATTCGCAAAAATAGATATTATATTGAAACTGTGAGTGAAGACAATAAAGAATGTCTTTATGTTACAAAAATAATTTTAAGTAAGAAATGTATACTTGAAAAATTTTATACTCTTTCATGTGGCTTATACTACACATATATTAATATGATTGAAGCCAATTTAACTATAAACCAGAAGTTTATAGATTCAGATACTTATAAAATTTGGCATGATCGACTGGGTCATCCTGGTTCGATAATGATGAGAAAAATTATTGAAAATTCAAATGGGCATCCATTGAAGAACCAGAAGTTTCTTCAAAATAATGAATTATTTTGTGCTACTTGTTCCCAAGGAAAATTAATAATAAAGCCTTCCAGAAGTAAGGTTGGAATATAATCGTCAGCATTTTTAGAGCGCATACAATGTGATATTTGTGGACCAATTCATCCACCATGTGGACCATTTAGATATTTTATGATTCTAATTGACGCCTCAATTAGGTGGTCATATGTATGCTTATTATCTTCACGAAATATGGCATTTGCAAGGTTACTTGTTCAAATTGTAAGATTACGAGCACAGTTTCCCGATTATTCTGTTAAATCAATTCGTCTAGATAATGCTGGGGAATTCACATCCAAAACATTTAATGATTATTGTATATCGAATGGAATAAAAGTTGAACATCCTGTAGCATATGTTCATACACAAAATGGTCTAGCAGAATCATTTATTAAATGTCTGCAATTAATTGCACGACCGCTAATTTTGCTAACAAATCTTCCTACTATAGTTTAGGGTT
This sequence comes from Euphorbia pulcherrima, assembly GCA_947683365.1. Taxonomy (NCBI): domain Eukaryota; kingdom Viridiplantae; phylum Streptophyta; class Magnoliopsida; order Malpighiales; family Euphorbiaceae; genus Euphorbia; species Euphorbia pulcherrima. The sequence continues at coordinate 7,053,188 of CANTUS010000004.1, forward strand.
ATGCAATATTACATGCAACATCTCTTATACGTTTAAGACTAGTAAACTATCATGATTATTCTCCATTACAATTATCTTCTGGCCATGAGCCTAGTATTTCTCAACTTAGAGTTTTTGGTTGCGAGGTATATGTGCCTATTGCTCCACCACAAAGGACCAAAGTGGGTTCTCAAAGGAGATTAGGAATTTATGTTGGCTATGAATCCCCTTCAATAATTAAATATCTTGACCCATTAACTGCGATATGTTTACTGCACGATTTGCAGATTGTCATTTCGATGAAAGCACTTTCCAAAAATTAGGGGGAAAGAATAAGAGCCCAATTTTGGAAAATAAAATAATACGGAATGCTTCATCACTTTTTCATATGGATCCTAAATGAAATGATTCTGAACTAGAAGTTCAGAGAATAATCCATCTTCAACATTTAGTAAATCGATTGCCTGATGCACTCGCTAATCTAAAAGAGTAACGAAATCGTATATACCAGCAGTAAATGCGCCAATTCGTATTGGGATTCCTGAAGAACAACTTATGGATAATACTCTAACACGCCTGAAGCGTGGACAACTTATTGGTTCAAAGAATAAAAATTCTAAAAGAAGGAGAGTTATTGATAATGAAGATATTCCCATTGAGGATATAAATATAAATACACTTCCGGAAGAAGTACAAGCACCTGAATTGCAAATACCTGAAGCTATTGAAAATGAAGAAATTCAAATAAATTATGTCAATACTGAAAGAAGATAGCAATAAAATAGTTATAGATCATATTTTTTCATATAATGTTGCGATCAATATTGAAAATGAAAATGTGAATTATGAGCCAACATCTATTGAAGAATGCCAAAGTAGAAATGATTGGCAACAATGGAAAGAAGCAATTCAAGCAGAGTTGAATTCTCTTGAAAAATGCAAAGTATTCTGATCAGTAGTTCGAACACCACAGGACGTAAAACCTGTCGATAATAAATGGGTTTTTATTAGAAAGAGAAATGAGAAAAATGAAATAATAAGATATAAAGCCAGATTAGTTGCACAAGGTTTTTTCCAAAGACCTGGGATAGACTTTGAGGAGACATATTCTCCGGTGGTGGATGCAATAACTTTTAGATATCTTATTAGTTTTGCAGTGCAAGAAAATTTTCAGATGCACTTGATGGATGTTGTCACAGCTTACCTTTATGGTTCGCTTGATAATGATATTTATATGAAAATCCCTGAAGGATTAAAGCTGCCAGAAAAATATGGCAAACGAGAACTTTACTCGGTAAAGTTACAAAGATTCTTTTATGGATTAAAACAATCTGGGTGCATGTGGTATAACCATCTCAGTGAATATTTATTGAAAGAAGGATATAAAAATGATCTAATTTGTCCATGTATTTTTATAAGAAAATCATGATATAATTTTATTATCATCTCAATTTATGTTGATGATTTGAATATTATTGGAACTCCAGAAGAGATTCCAAAAGCAGTTGATTCTTTAAAGAAAGAATTTGAGATGAAATATCTTTGAAAGACAAAATTGTGCCTTGGTTTGCGAATTGAGCACCTTGAAAAAGGAATTTTAGTGCATCAATCAAACTACACAGAAAAGATCCTGAAACGATTTAATATGGATAAAGCACATCCATTGAGTCACCCAATGGTTGTACGATCACTCGATGTGAAAAAGGATATTTTTTGTGCTAGAGAAAATAATGAAAAAGTTATCGGTCCTGAAGTACCGTATCTAAGCGCAATAGGTGCTTTGATGTATCTTACTAATAACACAAGACCGGACATTGCATTTTCTGTCAATTTATTATCAAGATACATCGTTGCACCTACAAGACGACATTGGAATGGAATTAAACATGTAATGCGCTACCTTCGAGGAAATACTGATTTAGGCTTATTTTTATTCACATGAATCTAAGCTTAAATTTGTTGGATATGCGGATGCAGGTTATTTATCCGACCCACACAAAGCTCGATCTCAGACGGGCTATTTATTCACATATGGAGGAACAGCTATATCTTGGCGATCGACAAAACAATTAATTACAGATACTTCCTCAAATCATGCGAAGTTAATAGCGATTCACGAGGCAAGTCATGAATGTGTGTGGTTGAGATCATTAATCAAACATATCCAAGAAGCATGTGAAAAAGTTACGGTCAAGAAAGGTCCGACGATAATATGTGAAGATAATGCTACTTGTATTACTCAATTAAAGGAAGACTATATTAAAGGAGAGAGAACAAAGCATATTTCACCAAAATTTTTCTTCACTCATGATCTGAAAAAGAATTGTGAAATCAGTATTCATCAAATCCGCTCTTATAACAATTTAGCAGATTTGTTTACTAAAGCTTTACCTTCCTCAACTTTTAAGAAATTGATTTACAGCATTGGAATGCGTCGTCTTAAGGATCTCCAGTTAACTTGCGAACAGGGGAAGTAAACACTGTACTCTTTGTCCCTTAACTAATGTTTTTATCCCACAGAGTTTTTCCTTAGTAAGGTTTTTAACGAGGCAGTGTCCCATTCGCGGCAAATGATACATCAAAGGGGGAGTATTAAATTATTGATGTATCACGGCTCATGTCATCAATATTTGATATGATATGTTTTAAATTATTGATTTATTAGGGCTCACGTCATTAATATTTAATATGATATACTTTCTACTTTTTTTACCTGTTATTATTATTTGATATAATATATTTCTTACTTATTTACTATTTTTACTGTTGGATTTCTCTATAAATAGGAATTCAATTTCTTCATTTGATATATCTCAAAAATAAAAAATAAAAGTTTCTTTTAAATTCTCACTCTATCTTCTTTTATTATTATTATAATTTCCTTACGTATATAATCAATTTCTAATGGATATATGGAATTTCAGATATATTGATTTATCATGATATGAAGTAAAAACGTCAGGATGTCTACATTATCATACAAACAAAAAAAAGTTATCTACATCTAAAATGCAGGGATTTATAATGAGAGTATCTAAGAGAATATTTAATTACATATTAATAAATATTTTAACTGTCGAATAAGAAAATAATACTAAAAAACACAATTTCCATTATAAATTCTTGTAAAATGTAATGGCAAAAGTAAGAGGATGATGACATGTCATTGGTGATGTTACGTTTCGGGCATAGCCGATAGCCTGAGGCTTGTATGCTTTCTATATCAATACAATAGATATGTTCATCATATTAGAGTTTTATTAGACATTTTAATAAAAACTTAACTCATGTCTGATTTATAAAATTTTGGATTTTAGTAAATTAGGCTTCGTTCAGTTTAGTAAGAGAATGAGTGTTCAAGTATGACTTATAGTAGTAGACTTTGGTCGGATCTAATTGGTAGTCCAACACTTGAATAAGTGTAGTACTTTGAGAACTTGTTAAATAACGGCTTTTATTTTTTCTGAAATCAAACAACAGGTGTTATTAATTATTCCCAATTTCAAGATAAAAAAAATTATCAACAACAATAAAAAAATTATCAGTAATAACTGTAATAATAAATAATAACAGCTTTGATAGACTGGCGAAACGGGATAGCTTGAGAGAGACAGAATCCAACATAGATCCAAGTCTAGAATTTGAGGTCAAAAAAAGAGAAGACGACGTGAGAGACAAAGAATCCAACACAGAAGCCATAGATTGCCACCAAGAGTTCAAATTGCAATTGGAATTAGCAGCAGCGCAAAAGAATTCTGGTTTAGGTATCCGACTTCAAATGATTTTGGAAGGAAATTAGAGAAGAAGCAAGGAAGAAGCACGAAATCGGGGTTTTGAGAGAGACTGAAAAACCTAAAAACTAAATTAAGGAGAGAGGGTGTGCCTTTGTTTGATATTCAATTTTATTACTTGTTTAAATTTTCATTAACTATAATTATTAATTAATTAATTATTATCATCCAATAAAATATTTAAACAATAAATATTATTATTTTGAGAGTAGGGTTAGGGTATAGATATATTTATTTGGAGTTTTAATATTATTTTTTAATAAATAATTTAAACAAATATGAAATTTTTTTTAAATATAAATCATTTTATGTTGGATTAATGTATTTTCAGCTACATGAATTTGTTGTTAGCTTTTGGTTAGTTTAACTTTTTAAATATGTCATTTTTCTGATTTTCTCTCTTCAATCAGAAGCTAACATATAGCGTCAAATTGTAAAGTGATGCACTTTTTAAAAATAAAGGGAGTGCGTTTCACCAATGTCATTTTTAAAAATTAAATTCTATATATAAATAATAATTAATTTTCTAATATTTTAAATTTCTAATATCTCATCTTCTTGTCCATTTATCTTAATATTTTCACCTAACTATTTCCTCTTTCCTTCTCTTTTTCCATTGTTCCAATTTCAATCTCGACCATATTTTCCAATTGAATTAAAATAAAGAGTGAAATTCAATTAGTTGAGAAACCCTTAAACTTATAAGTATGTATAATTTATAAGTTATCATTTACTAAAACCTTGCATAAAAATAACTCATGCATGTTTTTTTACGTGTATATAAATCGCAGTTAAAATTAAAATGTACTCTATGATTTACATATCATTTTACTTCATAATGCATAATGATTAGCTAGTATAATGTCAACCAACTCATAAACTAATAAACTTGTAATTTCAGAGAGGAAAAATGGAAAAATCTCTGATTCTATTTTTTTATTGATTGAAAAGTAGCTGTAAAAACCAGCTTATATACAGAGTATTATAACTATTTAGGCAGGGGACATTTTCCTGCCAATTTTCAGTTATAAATCTAACAGAATTATTAATAGGCCTAGATCAGCTGCATTCACGCGCAGAGTGGTTGTTGTGGACCCTTTTGTGTCTTCACCGCCCTCACAAGAAGCCTTGGTGAACTTGTGATTCATTCTAATAAATCCCATATGTTGAAGTGCTAGTGCCATTTTGGCTGTTGGCAATGGCTTGGCGAATAAATCAGCAAGGTGAAATGCAGAAGCAATGGGATTAACTTGCAGAAAACCAGAGGTAACTGAATTTCGCACAATGTGACAGTCAATCTCAATGTGCTTAGTTCTCTCATGGAAAACTGGATTTTTGGCAATAGCTAAGGCTGCATGGTTGTCACAATACAGTTGGATAGGGAGTGGCACTGGTATTTGAAAATCCTGCAGTAGGAAATTAATCCATTTAAGTTCACAAGTAGTATGACACATACTTCTATATTCTGACTCTGCCGTGGACCTGCTCACAGTAGTTTGTTTCTTGGTTTTCCAAGATATTAGGGAGGAACCAAGAAAAATACAATATCCAGTTAATGATTTGTGAGATATCTTGCATTGAGCCAAATCTGCATCATAGTAGCCAGTGAGAGATAAGGAGGGAGTAGAAGGATAGAACAAACCAAATGCAAAGTACCCTTGATGTATTTGACGAGGTGGATTGCAGCCTGCAAATGGTGGACGCATGGGGCTTGCATGAATTGGTTGAGTTGTTGAGTTGCATAGGAGATATCAGGCTTAGTAAAGCCTAAATATAGGAGCCTGCCAACTAGTTTTCTGTACTGCTCAGGATCATGTGTGGGTTCTCCTTATGTTGTGAGATCATTACCAATGCAAAAGGGGCTCAAAGCAGCTTGTGCATCAAGTAAATCAGCATCTGATAGTATATCAGCAATATATTTGCTTTGTGACAAGAAGATTCCATTATTAGACTTGTGCAGTTCAAGTCCTAGGAAATAAGAAGCAGTTCCCATATCCTTGATAGTGAACAATGTGTGGAGATGATCTTTCATTTCTTTTATGTCTTTAGTAGAAGATCCTGTAATTAGGATATCATCTACATAGATGATTAGGGTAGTGAAGGAGTTGGCTGTTGCTTTGGTGAACAAGCAATGATCATGGGAGGACCTTGTGAACCCAAAGTCAATCAGTTTAGATGACAACTCCTTGTACCACTATCTTCCTGCCTATTTTAGGCCATACAGGGATTTTATGAGTTTGCAAACCTGGTTAGTTGCAGCCTTTGAATACCCCTTTGGTGGAAGCATATATATATATATATATATATATATATATATATATATATATATATATATATTCATCAAGAGTGCCATGAAGATAGGCATTATTGACATCTACTTGATGCAAATCCCATTGTTTGGCTACTGCAATGGCAATGAACATCCTCACAGTAACAGCTCTTGCAACTGGGCTGAAGCTCTCATGGAAATCAATGCCAGACTGTTGATTATAGCCCTTGGCAACTAATCTTGCCTTGTATTTGTCAATGTCCCCTGTAGGGGTGTATTTGATTCTATATACCCATTTGGAAGCAATGGTCTACTTTCATGGTGGCAATGTTGTCAAGATCCATGTCTTGTTTTTCTCTAAAGATGCTATTTTAGAATCCATTACAGAAATCCAGTTTGGATCTAAACAGGAGTTTTGTAGTTTTTAGGTTCTTTAGAAGAACCTAGTTTGCTTAGGAAAGCTACATGGTTTGGTAAATCAAGGACATTAGTGACATAATCATTCAACCAAGCAGGTTTCTGTGTCTGCCTGTTTGATTTTGTGACTCTAGGGGTATAATCATTGATGTTTGGAGATGAAATTCTCTGTGTAACTTCGGCATTAGTGTTTGTTTTAGATATATTTGGATGAGTGGTATCTGAGCTATTTGCAGAATGAAATGTATCTTATTGAAACTTTACATCCCTAGATACTATAAGTTTTCCAGTATCAAGATCAATCAATTTCCACCCTTTCTGGCCAGTGTAGAAGCCAATGAATATTGTAGCACTAGCTTTAGGGGATAGCTTGTTTTGTGTAGAGTAGTGTTTAAGTAGTAATAGTGGCAGCCAAATACTTTGAATTTGGATTAGTCAGGTTTTTCACCATAGAGCAGTTGGTGAGGTGACTTCCAGCCAAGCAGTTTACTTGGCAAAACATTTATAATGGCTGTGGCCATTAGTACAGCCTCACCCCAGTACTTCTTTAGTATTTGAGCCTGAAATAGGAAGGATCTTGCTATTTCAAGCAAATGTCTTTGTTTTCTTTCCACAATACCATTTTGATGTGGTGTGTGGACATAACTTCTTTGGTGTGTGATTCGTGAGCATGTTTCATTCACAAACTCACATCCATTGTCACTATGTATCACTTGTACTTGTGTTTCAAATTGCACTTTAATATTTTTCAGGAAAACCTGTAATGCACTTGTAGTTTGCATCTTGTTTTGCAACATGATCACCCATGTGGCTCTTGAGTAATCTTCTACTATGGTTAAGAAATATCGAGCTTCGGTTGTGGAACTTAAGTGATAAGGTCCCCATAGATCAATGTGTAACAATTGAAAAATTCTACTGGCTTTAGTAAAACTCTTTGGAAAAGGCAATCTACATTGTTTAGTAGTGTGACATACTGCACAATCACCATTATTACATTGAAATTCAATAGAATCAATATGAGAAAGTGTTTCCTTTGATGCATGACCCAATCTTTGGTGCCAAACACAAATTTTATTTTCTACTTCCTTGCTAGTAAGGCATATAGAGAGTCTTCTAGATATATCTTTGTCAAAATATGAATTATCCAGCTTATATAAGCCTTCATTCTTCCAAGCTACTGCCACTATGTTTTGTGTTGCTAGGTCCTGTAGATAGCAATAATCAACCTTGAAGTGAATTGAGATTTGTTGATCAATAAGCAATTTACCTACTGACAACAAGTTGAGATGGAATTGTTTGACATAAAGAACATCTTTCAGGATTAGGTTCTTTGATAACCTGACATCTCCTAGCTGTGTGACTGCTTGTTTGCTTTCATCAGGCAACACCACTATATGATTTAGATTGCTAGACCTCAAATTTTCAAACAAGTGTAATTGAGAACTCATATGTGAAGAGACCCCACTATCTATGACCTATTCCAGATAAACAGGTTGATAGGGGTTTTGTTTTATACTTGAAAGTCCTGCAAATGTTGTATAGTCTTCCCTTTGATTATGACTATTGAAATCTATTGGCGATTCCATCACAGCTTTTCCCTTCATCATCTTGTATACTTCTTGGGCCAATTGGTTGATCACCTTTGAGTTTATCTCTGGATTGGCAATCCTTTTCTCTTCTTCATAACCAGCAAATTCCGAGTCTGCATCATTTGCTACATTTGCCTGATGCATTTTAGGCCTTCTTCTCTCTTCAGGGAACCAATCGGGGTAATCAATGAGGTGGAAGAAATTCTCCTTGGTGTGTTTGGTCCCTCTACAGTAACTTCATTTCCTTCCTTCTTTCCTTGGAAACCTTCCTCCTTGTCTACCACCCTAGTAAGAGCCTGTATAGTTGCCCTTATTCTGCATTTTGTTAGAGAAATTGGCAATATCAATTTGGGGCCCTAAGATTTACCTCCTTTTGTTTCTCAACCCTTTGGATCATCGCATACACCTTATTGATAGTAGGAAAGGGATCTAGGAGTAAGATTTGGCTCTTAACTGCCTCATAGCCATCGTTTAGCCCTATCAAGAATTGAATCAGTTTGTCTTCATCATTGAGATCTGCTGTTTTATTAGCCACATCACAAACACAGGCATCAAGAACACCACAAACACAGGTTGGATGTTTTCGCAGGAGATCTAGCTCATCCCTGTTGGGAACTGACAGTCAGATTGAACATGCATAACAGGCATGGAGGAAATTCAAAATTTTATCCCTGTCCCCAAGAACTCCTATTAGTTGCATATAAATTAAATAAAGCCTTAACTAAATAATTCTCTACCTAGGTTAGCATGCAAAAGGACTAGGCATACCATAATTCTAAATTATATCCTTGCACATTTATTTTATACTAAGCATGTTATAACTCTAAGCTATAACCTAAGCATAAAATAAACTAAGCATGCAAAAAAACCTAAGCATAATTATTAAGTCTAAAAACGCTTAAAGAAAAAGACATAATAATTTAAAGAGAAAGAAAAAGAACTTACCAGTTGAAGCGTGCTTTTGCAGAACCTTCTTGCACAAGCCTCCAAGCGTAGGATAGCCTCTATCAATATCCACACGAACCCACGAACCAAAACCTCACCAAGAGGTAGAACAGAGAAGCCTCAAGTAGTTGCTAGACCACTCCAGAAGCCTCACCCAAATATATATACTAGAGGTGATTAAATAAATTTAAGCTCCTCAAAAATAACTTGCTCGATTACTCGAGAGATTAATCTTTACGAATCTCAACTTGGGATTTATACTTGAGCTTGGTGCTTTGAGAAAGGGAGGACTAGGTGCCTATTTATAGGCTTGGGGAAGCAGAGGTGCTTCCCCACTTCCAATATGGGATCGGGCAAAATTTGCCCAATCCCATATGGGTCAACACGCGAACCCCCATGGGTCCGTAGGTTGACCCGCATACAGCGTGCTTAGCACGTTGCATGCTTGGTAGCCAAGGCAGGCCATTATGGTCTACCTTGTCCCATAAGCCGGGCTTGTGGGCCTTTTTCCCACAAACCTAGCTTGTGGGTTGTGATGGTCACACCCAGCGCTGCCCAGCTGCGCTGGTGTGACCAGCGTGTGGGCTTGGCCAAGTACCAAGCCTATAGCCCCTTTTGCCACCACTTGGGGCCCCAAAGCTTTGAGCCCCATTCCCATAGGGTCCTACCCTATTGTACTGATTGGAAAATTCCTTTTAGTCCCTTTTCAAATAAATATTTATTTTTGACCCTAATAAATTAGTTACCAGTCAAAATAAATTTCTTGGTCCAACCAAAATTGATCTAATCAATTATAATTTATTTATGACTCTAATTAATTAATTACCAGTCAAAATAAATTCTTTGGTCTATCCAAAATTGATTTAATCAATTTTAACCAATCAAATATTAATCCAATTATTATCTATGTTATATTTTCATAATAGAACAAATCTATTAGTTCTTTACTTAGTTCGAAGAAGGTCCAATGTGTGTGACCTTATAGGATCATGAAGTATTGAGCTATTAAGGCTTAACCAACCCTTGCACTAATGGAACCATTGGCTCGATGCTCTAGACCGTGAATAGAACTTGATTACCTTAAACGACTGTAGTACGCCTCTAGCAAGGGTCTACCATCCCCTATTACTCGGAACGTCATTTATGCTTATGACTTAATCCCGGTTAATGCAATAGTTATCCAGTGGGATAAATTTCTTCCATTCTTTAATAGTAGTACCATCTGGTTTATAGGGTTCGGTAAAAGTGTTAACCCACTAATAGTGAGGTTGCTCCAAGCTATCCCAGTAGTTTACTTGTTATCGAAGTATATTGCGTTTTACCATAGTATGTTTAACTAGAAACCATTTCTATCAAACACATACTCTGATCAGAGGTTTATGTCAATCATCACTTCAATAAGTGGCCAGGTATAACTCCTTAATATATCTGGAGCGATGGATTCTTTCTGACTACTCAACTTACAAACCTGCCATCATCACTATACCCGTAATCATCCCTAGCACCCTAAATTAATGAGTGTGTAGTAATGACCCAAAGTATAGCAATAGTACCACACAAGGTAACTAGAATCTCAAGTATGAGGACATTCGCAAAGCTTATTGCATGAAGATAAACACTAACACATTGATATATATATATATATATACCAAGTGTTTATCTTACTGCGGTCTCCTATATATCTCCCAGATATATCCATGTGTCAAACTTATGGCACCATCTTCAGTTCTTAGGAGATTGACTACTTGGACCCTTTCCAAGAAGTCGACCACATTCTAGTCTTTTTGCTTCATCAATATCCTTTCTTGATGAAACTATAACTAGGGATAGTTTAGACATAATTATAATTGCACATGAAGCAGGTTCCACCAAATATAGTCCAACTATAATTTCTCTGACTTCATGCTATAATGTGTCAAGGATTTTTGTATACATACATCAATGAATATATTTAACCAGCTATAATATATATACATAGAAACACATTGATATAAAAAAAAGAACAAATGCCTTTATTGATCAAACAAATTATTCGTACACATACATAATTAAGATATATCGCCCTAATTACCTCAAGGGCATACATCATATCCAACAAACTCCCACTTGCACTAAGGCTAATTAGCCATATGTCTTAATCCATATGATTTAATATGTTGGTCATGTTTGACTTGAGTCAATGGCTTTGTCAGACCATCCATGAGGTTCTGATCAGTGGGTACATATTCTAATCTTATTATCTTAGCATCAACAATCGCCTTGATTATATGATACTTTCTGGATACATGTCTATTTTTTTATGAGACCATGGTTCCTTTGCCTGAGCTATAGCACCATTGTTATCACAATACAAAGTAATTGGATTAACAGCCTCAGTCACCACACCGAGATCTCCAATAATTCCCTTTAACCAGACAGCTTCTTTTACTACTTCGCATGCAGCAATGTATTCAGATTCCGTGGTTGAATCAGTAGTAGTTTCTTGCTTGGAACTCTTTCAGCATACCGCTCCTCCATTTAACACATACATAAAACCTGACTGAGACTTAAAGTCATCCTTGTCAGATTGAAAACTCACGTCAGTGTAACCTCTAATTTTGAGGTCACCTTCTCCATAAATAAAGAACTCATCCTTAGTCCTTCTCAAGTACTTAAGGATTGCCTTGACATCCATCTAGTGCTTTTCACTTGGATCTGACTAATATCTGCTCTTAAAGCTCAAAGCTTGAGAGACATCTGGCCTAGTACATATCATAGGATACATGATGGATCCTATCGCGGATGCATAGGGTATATCCTTCATGTGCATTCTCTCATGAGCTATCTTCGGACACTCAGCCTTAGATAGGTTTATCCCCTTTATCATCGGGAGATAACCTTTCTTAGAATGCTCACGGTTGAACCTATTCAATACCTTGTCTATACATGTACTTTGAGAAAGACCTAACAACCTCTTGGATCTATCCCTGTAGATCCTTATACCTAGTATAAATGTTGCTTTACCAAGGTCTTTCATGGAGAACTTTCTTGACAACCACACTTTAACGTTTTGAAGAAGAGAACTGTCATTTCCTATTAGCAGAATGTCATCAACATACAATACTAGAAAAACAACTGCACTCCCACTAACCTTCTTGTAAACACAAGGCTCATTTACATTTGGGCATAAATCCAGTTCCCGGATTGTTTGATCAAACCTTATATTCCAACTCTTGGATGCCTGCTTAAGTCCATAAATGGATCTTTGTAGCTTGCATACCTTCGAGCCATTTTGAGATGTAAAACCCTCAGGTTGTGTCATATACACAACCCGGTCTAAATCCCCATTCAGGAATGTTGTTTTTACATCCATCTGCCAGATCTCATAATCGTATTGAGCAGCAATGGCGAGGAGTATCCTTATGGATTTAAGCATGGCTACCGATGAGAAGGTTTCATCATAGTCAATACCTTCTCATTGACTATAACCTTTCTCAACCAACTTTGCTTTATAGGTAATTACATTACCGTCGATGTCTATCTACTTCTTGAAGACCCACTTGCACCCAATTGGTCTAACCTCTTGTGGTGCATCAACCAAATTCCAAACTTGGTTCTCGTACATAGAATCCCATTCTGATTTCATGGCTTTTAGCCATTTATCAGAATCTGAGCTTTTCATTGCCTCATCATATGTCCTTGGTTCATCATCCTCTATAAGATATAGTTCCTTATCATCAATGATGATAAACCCATATCTATTGGGACCTTTATAAATATGACCTGATCTTCGCAATGATTGTGTTTCGACAGGTTGTTCTTGGATCACACTCTCTTGTATATCTAAAACAGAGTCAATCAATTGTCTGTTTCTTCCTCTTGAGCTTCCAGTTCAATATTGCTCCCACTGACTTTTACAAGTAAGTGTTCCTTTTCTAAAAAGTGAGCATTCTGAGACATAAATATCTTTTATGCTTTGGGTTGGTAAAATAGATATCCAATTGTTTCCTTTGGATATCCAATGAACAGACATTTGTCAGCCTTAGCATTCAACTTATTTGACGCTATGCTCTTTACCATATCAGGATAGCCCCATACTCTTAAGTGACTTAGAGATGGCTTCTTGTTACACCATCTTTCATAAGGTGTAAAATCAACTGATTTAGAGGTCAATCTGTTTAAAACATAAACCGTGCTCTCTAGTACATATCCCCAAAAGGATTTACTAAGATCTACATGGCTCATCATAGACCTGACCATATCTAACAAAGTCTGATTCCTCCTTTCTGACAATCCATTATTTTGGGGTGTATAAGGAGGGGTCCACTGGGGAACTATCCCATTTTCCTTTAGATAATCCTGAAACTCCTGACTTAAGTACTCTCCACCTCGATCCGATCAAAGTGTTTTAATACTTTTCTCAAGTTGTTTCTCTACTTCAACTCTGAATAGTTTGAACTTTTCAAAAATTTCAGACTTGTGCTTCATCAAGTACAAATAACTATATCGTGAGTAATCATCAATAAAGGTTATAAAGTAGGAGTATCCTCCTAGTGCCTGAACACTCATTGGACTACACACATCAATATGTATAAGTTCCAATGTACTCGTGGCCCGCTCACCCTTTCCTTGAAAGGGTAACTTTGTCATTTTTCCTTTTAAACAAGGTTTGCAATCACCATAAGACTCCAAGTCTATTGGGCCCAAGTCTCCATGCTTATACAACTTGGTTAAGCGATCTTTGTTATGTGGCCTAAACGACAATGCCATAAGTAGAAGGAATTCTCATTATCTAATTTAACTTTCTTCACATTGTTTATATTGAAAACTTCTCCTTTCAACATTCCATAAGCATAAAGAATATTATTCAAATGAATCTGACAATTATTATTCGAAAATAAAATTTCAAATCCCTCTGCTGCTAAACACGCAATAGATACAATATTCTTAGTAACATTTGGAATGTAGTAACAATTATTCAAAACTAAAACAAATCCACTTGGCAAAATAAGATTAAAGCTTCCTACGGCTAATGCAGCAACTCTGGCTCTATTCCCCACACGTAGGTCCATCTCCCCTTTTGCAAGTCTTATACTATTCCTTAGTCCCTGCAAGGAGTATAGATGTGAGAATCACAACCAGTATTTAATACCCAAGTGAATTCACGTGGAAAAGTAGCAAAATTTTCAATTACAAACATACCTGAAGTAGATGCCTCTGTAGGCTTCTTCTTCAAATGCTCAGAAGTAGGAGCTTTGCAATCCCTCTTCCAATGGTACGTTACATTAGTCATAGACATACTTACATGTCCTCTTCTTCCTTTTAAACCCTTTAACTACTCCTTTGGTGACAGAATCCTCCGGGCCATTTTCTGGAGAATGTTTATTTGTAGACTCTTTTGAAACTTCTTTGCTTTTGGCATTGAATTTTCTCAACGCATCAACCATTTTCGGGAAAGTATAGTTGTGAACTTTGAAGCAATGTTCCTTTACAAAACCAATGTAGCTGATGGGTAAAGAATCCAACAGGATATCGAATCCTAAGGATTGACCGACCGAAGATCCCATCGATTCCAATTTCTCCAAGTAATCTCTAATATTGTTGATGTGTGCTACAAAACTTGTCCCTTCCTTCATCTTAGAGTTTGAAAGTTCACTGGTTAATTTGAACCTTTCATACCTTGCCTTTTTAGGCAAACTCTTTAGATGGATCAACATGGTTTGCAGACTTATGTGATCTCACTATGAACGTATCTCAGGATTCATAGTATCTAACAGCAAGTGTAAGACATAAACCGGATCCTTAATATATTTCAACCATGCATCCTTCTTAATACCCGGTGCATCAGTGTTAGGAATTTTTTGTGAATGGATTTTCAAGAACATATGCTAATTCATAATCCTTAAGGATATCCCTTACATCCTTGATCCATTCATGGTAGTTAATTGTTGTCAAAGTTTGGATGTATTTAAAACGGATTTTCAAAATGGAGTTCATATTCAACCTAAGATATAAGAAAAGAAAAGAGTTTAGATATTAGTTTAAGAACATGCATTTAATATAAGGGCTTTTAATAAAATACATTTTCCTACTATTTTGTTCGAAATTTACAATAGCCCATTCTATTGAATTCGAGAATTTTAGCCCTGCTAAATTTCCTAGTAGGTAGCATCTATAACTAGTCTATTACAACCCCTAATTTTATGAGTCAAGTCATAATAGTAAGTCATAGTTTGAATCCTATTCCATTTGCATCGCATGCAATTGCTAATTAATCCAAGTTCCCTAATCCCAAGGGACGTGTGCTCTTATATTAGCATCTCCTTGAATATGTCTCAGATCTGGGCCTAGCCCCCAATTTTATGGTGGACTACCCGAGCTCTGTTAAGGCAGACTCTATCCCAAACTTTACAACCAATCAATGTGGACTAGAAGGAACACTTTGCGTAGCACTTTGATAGCCCAAAGAGACCCTATTATAAGTTTGAGTAAGGAAGACTACAACTTGCCTTAATATATTTACTTTGGGATTTTATTGGTGTTAATCATCTCATCAAGTCTAGGATTTTATTATATGGACAAAATTATAATAACTTGTATTAATTCATGGAATTTTAGAATTAATTTATAAGGTCTAACCTTAGGTGGGTTTAGCTCCTTATTATAATTATTCCATCAACCTAGATTATATGCAAAATAATTAACATTTTTATTTGTTATATTTATATTGCATTTCCTTTAAGCTTTTATTCCATAAATTTAATTTTTTTACTTTGTTATAGAAACATATATAAGCACCATCTTATATACTAGAAATAAATTAGTTCATATTAATCCCCCCGTTGGTCAATTCAAATTTCACCGATATAGGTTCCCAGGTAGGAGAGGTGCCCTATGAGGAGTAGATACCAAGTCCAATCCTTAGCCAGGACAAATACGGGCACAAACCTGAAGACCAATGGATTCTCTCGAACTGATAAATTTCGTTCTTCCAATTCATGAAAATTGGAAGCATCTATAACCCATGTAATTTAAATAAATTATTGACACTTGTATAATTTGAGTAAGTTGAGTAGGCTTATTCAAAATTATTCATAACCATTTTCTAACCTTGAAATGGAAGGCACAAGTTTATATATATTGTTCCAAACAATTAAATAAACAAATCATTTCATATAGAAAATAATATTTAGTTCGCTTCTAACTTAATTATGCACTAAATAGGCAGGCTCTGATACCACTGTTGGGAACTGACAGTCAGATTGAACATGCATAACAGACATGGCAGAAATTCAAATTTTGTCTCAGTCCCCAGGAACTCCTATTAGTTGCGTATAAATTAAATAAAGTCTTAACTAAATAATTCTCTACCTAGGTTAGCATGCAAAAGGACTAGGCATACCATAATTCTAAATTATATCCTTGCACATTTATTTTATACTAAGCATGTTATAACTGTAAGCTATAACCTAAGCATGTTATAACTCTAAGCTATAACCTAAGCATAAAATAAACTAAACATGCAAAACAACCTAAGCATAATTATTAAGTCTAAAAACGCTTAAAGAAAAAGACATAATAATTTAAAGAGAAAGAAAAAGAACTTACCAGTTGAAGCGTGCTTTTGCAGAACCTTCTTGCACAAGCTTCCAAGCGTAGGATAGCCTTTATCAGTATCCACACGAACCCACGAACCAAAACCTCACCAAGAGGTAGAACTGAGAAGCCTCGAGTAGTTGTTAGACCATTCCAGAAGCCTTACCCGAAAATATATACTAGAGGTGCTTAAATAAATTTAAGCTCTTCAAAAATAACTTGCTCGATTATCCGAGAGATTAATCTTTGCGAATCTCTACTTGGGATTTATACTTGAGCTTGGTGCTCTGAGAAAGGGAGAACTAGGTGCCTATTTATAGGCTTGGGGAAGCAGAAGTGCTTCCCCACTTCCAACGTGGGATTGGGCAAAATTTGCCCAATATCATATGGGTCAACACGCGGACCCCCATGGGTCCACGAGTTGACCCGCATGCAGCGTGCTTAGCACGCTGCATGCTTGGCAGGTGTGGGCCTTTTTCCCATAAGCCTAGCTTGTGGACTGGGTTGTGCTGGTCACACCAGCGCTGGTGTGACCAATGTGTGGGCTTGGCCAAATGCCAAGCCCACAACGCCTTTTGCCACCACTTGGGGCCCCAAAGCTTTGGACTCCCTTTTCAAATAAATATTTATTTTCGACCCTAATAAATTAGTTATCAGTCAAAATAAATTTCTTGGTCCAACTAAAATTGATCTAATCAATTATAATTTATTTATGACTCTAATTAATTAGTTACCAGCGTTGGTGTGACCAATGTGTGGGCTTGGCCAAGTGCCAAGCCCACAGCCCCTTTTACCACCACTTGGGGCCCCAAAGCTTTGGACCCCATTCCCGTAGGGTCCTGCCCTATTGTTCCAATTGGAAAATTCCTTTTAGTCCATTTTCAAATAAATATTTATTTTCGATCCTAATAAATTAGTTACTAGTCAAAATAAATTTCTTGGTCCAACCAAAATTGATCTAATCAATTATAATTTATTTATGACTCTAATTAATTAGTTACCGGTCAAAATAAATTCCTTGGTCTATCCAAAATTGATCTAATCAATTTTAACCAATCAAATAATAATCCAATTATTATTTATGTTATATTTTCGTAATAGAAGAAATCTATTAGTTCTTTACTTAGTCCGACGAATGTCCAATGCGTGTGACCTTATAGGATCCCGAAGTATTGAGCTGTTAAGGATTAACCAACCCTTGTTCTAATGGAACCATTGTCTCGATGCTCTAGACCGTGAATAGAACTTGATTACCTTAAACAACTGTAGTGCGCCTCTAGCAAGGGTCTACCATCCCCCATTACTCGGAACGTCATTTATGCTTATGACTTAATCCCGGTTAATGCAATAGTTATCCAGTGGGATAAATTTCTTCCATTCTTTAATAGTAGTACCATCTGGTTTATAGGGTTCGGTAAAAGTGTTAACCCACTAATAGCGAGGTTGCTCCAAGCTATCCCAGTAGTTTACTTGTTATCGAAGTATATTGCCTTTTACCATAGTGTGTTTGACTAGAAACCATTTCTATCAAACACATACTCTGATCAGAGGTTTGTGACAATCATCACTTTAACAAGTGGCCAAGTACAACTCCTTAATATATCCGGAGCGATGGATTCTTTCCGACTACTCAGCTTACCAATGTGCTGTCATCACTATACCCATAATTACCCGTAGCACCCTAAATTAATGAGTGTATAGTAATGACCCAAAGTATAGCAATAGTACCACACAAGGTAACTAGTATCTCAAGTACGAGGATATTCGCAAAGCTTATTGCATGAAGATAAACACTAGCACATTGATATATATATATACCAAGTGTTTATCTTACTGCGGTCTCCAATATATCTCCCAGATATATCCATGTGTCAAACTTAAGGCACCACCTTCAGTCCTTAGGAGATTGACTGCTTGGACCCTTTCCAAGAAAGTTGACCACATGCTAGTCTTTCCGCTTCATCAATATCCTTTCTTGATGAAACTATGACTAGGGATAGTTTAGACATAATTATAATTGCACATGAAGCAGGTTCCACCAGATATAGTCCAACTATAATTTCTCTGACTTCATGCTATGATGTGTCAAAGACTTTTGTATACATACATCAATGAATATATTTAACCAGCTATAATATATTTACATAGAAACACATTGATATAAACAAAATAATAAATACCTTTATTGGTTAAACAAATTATTCGTACTATTACATAATTAAGATATATCGCCCTAATTGCCTTAAGGGCATACATCATATCCAAACATCCCACAATCTTTTTAGCTGCGTATAGTACACCATTACTGAATCGTTCCCTAGCGATAACAGGTTGATTTCTCTTTTCAGTTGATACAACCTTGGACCATTGCTGCCTCCAAAGCGGTCTTCTAATTCATTCCATAAACTTTTGGCATTTTCAGCATACAAGAATCCTTCAGCGAATTCTTATGTCATGGAGTTCAAGATCCATAATGTGACAAGGCAATCATCTCTTTGCCAAAGATTGAAAGCTTGATTATTTGCCTCTGGAACTCCGATTGAACCTTCGATGAACTTGAGTTTGTCTTTTGCGATCAAGGCTCTTTTAATCGCTTTGCTCTAAGGGAGGAAATTGTCGCCATTGAATAAAGCTATGACTAGAACAGTACCTGGATTATCGTTTTGAAATCCTTGTTGATTCGGCCTTGTTGCCTGATCTGTATCATCGCCATTGTTGGCGAAGGTTTCGAAGAGGTTAGCGTTGTTTCTTCTCACAATAGCTCTGGTACCATGTAATTTCAGAGAGGAAAAATGGAAAGATCTCTGATTCTATTTTCTTATTGATTGAAAAGTAGCTGTGAAAACCAGCTTATATACAGAGTATTATAACTAGCTAGGCAGGAGACATTTTCCCGCCAATTTTCAGTTACAAATCTAACAGAATTATTAATGGGCCTGGATCAGCTGCATTCACGCGTAGAGTGTCTGTTGTAGACCCTTTTGTGTCTTCAAAACTATTAATCAAAAAAATTATAACTGATATGAACTCTTACAACTTACAAATTCAATTGTTGAAGAACATATAAGTATATCATGAGTTATGTATTTATTGTGATGTTTCACTTATGACTAATTATCAGTTGGTGATTTAATTAATATGACCGATCAATATTTTTAAAATATACCGAAAAATGAATAAGAACATATTGAATCGTATACATTGTTTCATGCCTGAGATCGAAGAATATAAAGTTGATATCAATTGCAAGCCAAAATCAATATTGTATCACAATATATTGAATAAAAAGCGAGTTTCCACAAATTCTGCAACGTTATTAGAAAATCAATAACCAAGATTTTTCGTTATATGAAAAACCCGAAGTCAGAAATGGGGAGATAGAAATGAAATTTCTGAACTAGACCCTAAAACTTATTCTTCTCCTATTAATTCCAATAACCCAAACTAAATAAGATCATAACCCGATTATAGACATATTGCTTATTTCCAACTGTTAAAAAATTTTAAATATCAAATTAAAATATTAATTATTAAAAATATTTAATAATACTTTTTTATATATATCATACCACCATGAAATAATTTAAAAATTAATATGTTTAGAGTATCTTCAGCCCCACTTCAAAAATGGGGTTGGAGATGAGAATGGAACTTCATTATGTGCTTCATACTATGGAGGAGCAATAGTGGTATTTTGTTATTATAATAAAAAAATTTCTTTTTACTTTTTTTTATTTCATTAATTAAAAAAATTAGTTAGTTTATATTAATTTGTTTAAATGAGATAATAATAATAATAAGTAGTTAGGTAGAAAGGAATAAAATAATAATATTTTATTTTGAAATAGAAATTTAAAGTGAATGATCGAAGAATAAATAATATAGTAACTTCAAACAATAGAGTTAGAAGGAAAAAAAGGTTGGATGGATTGAAGGTGTCATTAGAAGACAACTTATGGGGTCCAATTCAGTTGATGGAGTCATCGTGCGCCATATTGGGAGAAGTCTCGATTTTAAATTTTAAACCCTGCAATGAGTGATTATAAACTATGTGATAAAAAGTGTCTAAATCACCAATACATAAATAGTTCAAATGAGTGATTATAAACTATGCGATAAAAGTGTCTAAATCACCGATACATGAATAGTTCGGATAAAGTAAAATTACTTATATAAACATTTTTAGAAGACAATAAAGTACTGATTAAAAGAAAGGATAATTATAGAGGGGATTGCATAGTGGGGGCAGACGATTAAGGATAATGTATCTTATATATCATGGAATGAGCTGTGTGTTTAATCAAGGAGACAAGATAGAGAGGATGAACTGGGTAGTGGGGAGGGGTAGAAAGGGGAAAAGAGAAAAGAGTGGCCCAGTGATTAGTGAGAAGGCAAACAAAAACAATAAAGAAATAAAGGGCATAAATCCATTTTTATCCTTATGCTTTATTATAAAACGGATAAGATAGGGTGGGGTAGGCTACATTATAGTGTGTTAAATATTTTTCTCAACCACTTCATTCATCTATTTGATCTTCGAGACCCAACTTAATCCTGTAGAGTTTAATAAATATGATATATTTCAGGAAAAGCTGATTTATGGAATATATTTTGATTGTGTAGAAGAATATATATTAAATAAAATAAGTTATTATAATTAGAGAAATAAAATTTTATCGTAATGGGAGATAAGAAAAATTTTATCATAAGAGTAAGAAGACATACATAAACCGAAATAAGAAATAAATGTTGCAATCTATAACTTCTTAACCACCAACTAAAATTTTTGAGTGTCCGCAAACATGAAAATACATGCGTACGCCATAACACCAACCGAAATTGTAAATCTAGAGCGATCATGCTTAAAAGAGATAGATCTGGATATCATAGGTGAAAGATCCACAGAAATATTTATTTGAAGGCTGATGAAGTCCAACCTAATTATAAGATTAATAAAATTAGAATGTGTAATAGTAGATCCATATTTGAAAAAACGATATCACAGTAAAAGATAAAAAAAAAAAAAAAAAAAAAAGTATATGATGTAAATTATTTAAATAATAAAAAAAAGAAAAAGAAAAAAAATAAGTAAAATTATAATAAAGGTGTGGACCCTCCTTCCTAAGCTTGAAAAATAGAAGAAATTTTTGTAGAGGACGGAGAGTTTAAAGAAAAAGGCTGCGATTAATTAAATTAATTTTTGAGTTCTATTTTAATTGCACTATTTCAGTTGAAAAGAAAAGGACCAAACTTCAATTTTTATTCATAATTATTAGCACTAGTTAAGGAAAACACTATTCAATTATATATAAAGGAATAAGATAACCCTCAATAGCCCTACCAATGCAAAAATAATAGCCACACTATAAAGTATTTTAAATGACTATCTTTGTGATCAAGTTAATTCAAGGTCACGGCAGCTCTATCCACTTATTCACTTATCACAAGCCTTTTTAAGTCTACAATTTAAATACCCAACCCAACTTCTTTGTTGTTTGAGTATTTATCATTATCCGTCCTTCTTTACAAACTATTTAATGTCATGATAACAGAGAAATAATTTTTAAGTTTAATTTTTTAAATTCTATTTATAAAATTGTTTTTTTTACTTATCTCAAATTATTAATTTTTGACATCCCAATCTTACTTTTATCTTTAGAATGATATTCATCGTAACCTTTTTGTGGTTATTTTGTGACCATCCGAACTTCATAATAATTCAAATTTTCTTCACAAATCCCATCACTGTCCGACAGTCACAGTAGCAGATAAAACCACAATTGGACGATTAGTCCAAATATTAGAGTTAACTAATGCTTAATTATATATTGCTATGTTAAAAGAGTTGGATTTAAACTTTCTCAACAAGCTTAATTATATATTTAAAAACAAATTCTATATATCATAGTTTTTTTTATCACCACCGGTTATCGAATTCATTGATCAACTAATTTAGATCGGATACCGCATAAGCTTACAAAAGGATGATCCTCTCAATCCAATTTATTCATTCCACATTCTCTAAGGATCGAACTTGCGATCAAAACGAGCTGCTTAAAGGACCTATGACATCATATCGCTAGACTAACTCGTGGTTGGTTTTATCTTATCCTTATAAATTGAAGGCTTATAATTTTTTATAGACCACAACATAATATTTGATCTTTGCTATTGAAAGTTTAATTCTTTGCAGGGTAAAGTTGAAAAATTGAGTTGTGGTTTCTGCCTCTTTCAAAAAGAGGCATATGAAATATTCAAAGCATAGTCTAACTTTTTAAAATTTCACATGTTATTTTGGAAAAAAAATATTTGCAAACTCTCTTTTAAAATACAGTGAAAACAAAAGTCATATTTTTTTAAAAAAATTTACCTTTGTTTTTACTATATTCTTTTAATATTAGTTGCATTTTCGAAAATTTCATCTTTAGTATAATTGAATGTCCAAATTTGGTAACTTTTCAAGTACCATAAAATAGAACATATATAATTAAACATTGGAGTAATGAACTTTGATATTTTTAATCCGGTTTAATTTTTTGAGCTGATTTGTTAGGGCAAGTTTAATAGCACTCTATTTATAGAGTAAATATTATATTTAAAGTAAGATTGAAGTTCAATCCTACTTTAAATTCTTACTTTAAATATGGAGTAGGGTATAAGCTACTCTAAATTTGAAGTAACTCATACCTTACTCTATATTTGGAGTTGATTATTTTAATATTACTTTTAAATTTTTATCATTTAATTACAATAATTTATTGGATGAGATGTTTAAAAAATTGATATAATAATAATAAAATATTGTTGGTAGTAAAGATTCCTTTTTTAGAATAGAGAAATGGAGTAATTGGTCGAAGTAAATTTATAGTAATAACTGTATAAATAGAGTAAATACTATAAAATTATAGTTTAGAGTAGAAAATATAGAGTAAAGGGTTGGATATGACCTTAGTCTGCTACTTTGACCATCGCAGGGGATTTATGTAGCAAAATTGAATTGCTTTTGTGAACTATTGTGAAGTTGAGAGGGCGAATCCAAGTAGGGTCTATGAACCCCATAAATTTTTAATAAATAATAATATATTATATATAATTAAATTATTAGACGCCATAAAAATATTTAACTAGATCCTCCCTTTGTACTCACTAAATAGAAAACTTATATAAAAAAAGTTTGACATATAAAACCATTTATTTATCAACCGGATTATTCCTTTAACAAATTTCTGAGTTTTTTTTCATTTACCATCTTCTATTTACTATTACTAATAAGTTTGTATTGTGAGAAAAACCATAACCTAGTTTTTTTTGTTTCAGTATCATTGGCACAAATATTTGTTTACATAGTTTCAAAATTAAATTTAGTTGATTAGTAATATTTGACTTAAATATTTATTCAATTTTTGCCTAAGACCCACGTATCAATTTTCCCATATTTAGTGGATCCTTATTTAATTGTAATACATTTAATGTCTCTTTAACGATACGAAGAATTTGAAATATCAATATTATCATTTGGAGCATGAATATATTTCGTTAATTATGTATTTGTCTATCATTAATAGTTCGTTAAATTATCATACTAAAATTAATTAGATCAGGCATTAAATTTATGAAGATTAAATTGATCAAACACTAAAAGTCAATTCCAATAAGTCAGATGCCAAAAAATGTTTGATTTATAGACCATAACCACAAAATTTTTTGACTCGTTAAGTCTTGGACCCCATGCTAGAAAAAGTTTGAATTCGCCACTAGTTCGGACTCCAACAAAACAACCATAAAGTTTGAAGACATGCTCAAAACCGTACATACTATTAAATTGTGCTATAATTTTTTCTTTAATTTGATTGGCGTTGAGACTACCAAAAATAAATCTCTACACAAAATAAATTAGTATTTAGTTTTTCATAAAATGAATAGATTAAAACCAATAAAAAATTGTCATTTACCTTTGAAATAAGCATTAGAAAGTAACTATTAGGCTTAGTTTAGTGATTGAATCTTAAAGCTATTATCATAGAGGTCACAGGTTCAAGTCCACAAACTTTGGGGGTGTTTCTCATGGCTTATGAGCTTCTTATAAGGAGTTTTTAATTTATAAGTAGTCTTATGAAATATTTTTCACGTATAAGTTAAAAATATAAATTTAACTTATACTAACTTTTTGAGGGCCAGTTTGGTATTGCTTTTGAAGCTGTTGTTCTAATAAGTTGCTCTCACAAACTTTTAATAAAACCACAAATTTTGGCTTTGAACAACATTTTGGTCATTCATACTAATTAATTAGGAACTGCGTGATTTTTTTTTTCTAAAATTAAATCTGTTATTTATAAAAAAAACTTAAAAATAGAGCTTTTAAAATAAGCAGTTTGAGAATACCTGTAGCACTCCTTTTATTTACAATAAAATATATATTGACAAAGCCTCATAAATTGTAAAGCAAAGAGATTTCTAATTTTAAGTTCAATTCAGAATCTCCAAAATCCACGTTTAGAAATGCTTTACTTGTACATTATAGGTTGCAAGTTGAAATCAGTGATTCTTCTCAAGTAAACTATATGAAAAAATAACTTCGTATAATAAATTGATTAGCAGAGTTCAGAATCGTTTTGGATTATATTAATTCAATCACTAAAATCAGAAATCCAAAACGCATACTAAGCATGTTGAGCTTTTATGTGTTTCACAATTAGCTTTCCGATCAAATTTTCACCACTTTTGCTATAACATCTTCCTGTGTTGATAGTTTAACTTGGCACTTTTTTCTTGTTTTGAGAAGAGTACAAGATTTTAGATTTCCGAAAGAAACAGATTTGAATACTTACCTTTTCCATGCCCGAAATCGAAGAACGCCGTATTGAAACTGTATGTATGCTAAGTCGTTGACTAACTCACGGTATGTCAGGATTAAGTCGTTGCTCACAACTTCACAGCGATAGAAGATCAATAACGATCGATTGTACGTGATTTCTTCATCATACGTAGAAACCTGGGAGAGAGAAATTGTAGAGAGAAAAATGAATTTTCCATCAATCTAAAAACGTTTCTACGAACATCTATTTATAGAGTTGGAAAATGGAAAAATGCCCATTAGGCACTTATGGAGAAAACTTATTTCAATTAGGTCCTAAAATAATTCAATTAAGCCCCTTAACTTAATTAGTTTTCAATTAAACTCAATTGATCAATTGAATCGGATCCTTTGACTCAGTTAACCCGCTCACGGATGGACCGATTAATTGTAACAATTTCAATGAACATATTTGAATTCTATATATAATCTTATATGTCCTTAAAAAAGTGTATTATGCACCATTAAAACAATCAACGCAATAGAAAATGTCGAGTAGGCAGTCAAATAAAAAAAAGATAAAGTTTCAAAATCCAACATATCCTATATATTTAGAAAGTTGAACCGCAATTTCAAAATCCATAAAATTTTAGGGGCATAAAATGCCAATTAAATATGA
Organism: Euphorbia pulcherrima; assembly: GCA_947683365.1. NCBI lineage: Eukaryota > Viridiplantae > Streptophyta > Magnoliopsida > Malpighiales > Euphorbiaceae > Euphorbia > Euphorbia pulcherrima. The sequence continues at coordinate 7,079,226 of CANTUS010000004.1, forward strand.
AACATTTTTAAGTTAAAAATTCATTTTGAAATAAAAAACTTACAAATTATAATACAAAACGATTTGAATTAAATATTTTTCAAAATGATGTGAATCAATGAGTCCGAAATAGATTTGCATTCTTTAAATATCAAACTCTCTAAAGTTATATATTTCATTCAATTTCAACCATCCATTGAGTTTTAATGACCAATTATTATACTGTGGACCTCACTGTGGACCCCACAAACTACTAAAATTAAATATGAGCCATTAAAACTTAATGAATGGTTGAGATTGAATGAAATATATAACTTTAGAGAGTTTAAACTTTAGAGAATCCATATCCTTATAGTAGTGGGTTTATTGGGCTACATTTTCTTAAGGCCAACATATTTTACCCGAAATAGTTTAAGTTTGAATTTGAGGAGGCCCAAAAACTCATTTATTTCAATCAAATGAATACAATCCATTGAACTTTTTTCAAATTAAAATTTTTTTTTTAAAATTAATTACGTATTTATTAAAATATCTATAACATTATTGTACTTATTAAATATATCTTAATTTTCTTCTTTTTTTTTATTTTATTTATGCAATTGTTATGTTATTTGTTTTTTTTCCTTATTTTTCATTTATCTCTCACACCGTTTATTTTTTTGACATGTCGCTTTAGAGTTTTTGTTCGTCTTATTTTTATCTTTGAAATGACTTCCAGTGTGACTTTTCATTATTTTTATCCAATAGATTTCCTATAGATCATCTATAGATATCCAATAGATCACTGAAAATTTCGTTGTATCCATCGTTATGCGGTAACTTTATAAATTAATACCATTGAGACCATTGCTAATATTTTATTGGTATAATTTAGGAGTCCTCTACCTTTTAAAATTAGACATTCATGTGTTATTTAATTTATTTCGATTCAATTGCGGAATTTGGGCAAATTGACTGCATAGATTTGAGTTACGAGTCAGGAGTTGAAGGGATTATTTTGTTGAGGATTTTTTTGCAATTGATATCTTGTTTCATCTCTTTTTCTTTGTTTGTTGTATTTATGAGACCAATTCATTGTTTAACTTGTGTTTTCTCATCTATAAGATATCTATTGGATATCTACTGGATTTTCATTAGAAAATGTAGTTTGAAGTTGATATTTAGGCATCTGTAAAATTCTGTTCTAAAGTTATGATCTATTAAAATCTATTTAGTGTTTTGAATCCAAGATCTTCTAGTTTTAATGATTTCTATTGGACTTCTATTGGATATCAATTGGATACCTGACAGTTAAAAAAACTCGATAAAAGTATATCATCATCGATCTACTTTCGAAGATAAAAAAGAGACGAACAAAAAAATTTAAAGCGGTATGTCGAAAAAATGAATTGTTTGAAAGATATAAATAAAACAATCAAACATATTTAAAAAAAAAAAAGAAACATACATGTGGTTGGATGGGGGAGGAGTTTGTAATTATTTTACAATGATATATTTAAAATTATTTTATTTTTTAACATTTGATCCAAATTATTTTGTTTTTTTATCTATTTATGTAACTACCCCGTGAAACTTTTTCAATTTGGCCTCGTATTTATGTACTGGTCTGTGCATAAATAAGCTATACACTGCTAATTAATTTGTCAATGAATATTGAAAACCAACTATTATAAGGTCGAGGCAATAAAATGGTTAGTCATAAATTTTACGAATAAAAGTATGAAATACAATTATAACTGTAGGGAAAAGCTTAACTTGCCCTCAACTTATTAAAAGCTAAAATTAAGGGCTAATACGGTGAAATTTGAAAAAAAAAATAATATGGTGTCCTCTTTTATATTTTTATTCATTTCTTGATATATGATAAATTTGTAAGAGAAATGTCATGAAAACAGGAAAAGTAAATTTGAAAATAATAAAATAATAATAAAGATTGTTATGCGTCGAAAAATAAATGGTGGACATGGAAGGGACATCGAATTGGGAACATGTGGGTGTTTTTTTGAAATTTAGGCTAGTCGATGGACTTCATCCCAGTGTTGTCAATACCGTATAGGGAGTCATACCGGCGAAGCCATTGGTATACGGTTCAATCGGTATATTTTGTGGTTCTATCGGTTTTTAACTTTTAAAAGAATATATATTATTTATAGTTTTAAGTGGCTATTGCAATACTTTTGCATGTTGCCATGGGAATTTTGAAAAAGAATACGTATCATTTAGGTTTTCCAATGGCTATTATAACGATTTTAGGTCTTTAGCAATGCTTTTACTTGTTGCCAAAAGGTTTTTGAGAAAACCGGATTTGAACCGGTACGCCGATTTTATCCGATTTAACTCAGTTTTCTCTATATTTTACTAAAACTATTTTTTAAGCATACGGCACTGTAATCATAGCCAATTTATGATAAAACTAATTAAATCAACCCATATAATACGATATTGATAACACTGCTTCATCCTGTTACTTAGTTGGTTGAACTGATGACATGGAGCCTAGTAAGATCAATGTGGAAGTGATGCACTAAAAATATGACACGTGTTGCATTAGTCAAGAAATTTGGGGCCGCTCTCTCTAATCTCCTGTCTTAAGATTGTTGATTTTTGCAGCTGAGGATTGAAATTGGTTGTCTTAGGATTGAAATTGGTTGTTTCCGTTAAATAATTGATATATTATATAATTCACATCATTATAAGATGTTGATATTTGATTTGATATATTTTTTATTTTTTTATTTATTATTAATATTTAATATAATATATTTTTTATTTTTATTATTAAATTTTTTTATACATATAAATTCAATTTCTTCATTTAATATATAGTTTAGATATAGGAAATAAATATTTCTCTCAAATTCTCTCTCTGCCTTCTTTGTTATTGTTATAATTTCCTTATATATATAGTCAATTTCCAACACATTATCAGTACGAACTTCTCTATCAATCAAGGATATCACCAAATAAATCTAAAGTAAGACATAATTATTTTATTTCCTATAAACATATATTATACCTATAATTTTTAATATGTCTAATATCAAAAGTTTAGACTTTATTCCTCTTGATGTATTGGGAAAAAATTACCTTACTTATGTGCTTGATGTATAAATGCATCTAGAATCAATGTGTCTTAATAATACAATTATTGAAAATAATAATATTGCGCCTCAGTAAAATGCAATAGCTCTAGTTTTTCTCCGCCGTAATCTTGATGAAGCACTTCAATCAGAATATTTGACTGTAAAAGATCCTGCAGATCTTTGGAAACAATTGAATGAGAGGTTTGAACACCTTAAGAAAATATCTCTACCAGATGCCCAGTATGAATGGATAAACTTAAGGCTTCAAGATTTTGAATCTGTTAGTGCATACAATTCTAAACTTTTTCAAATTACATCCACATTAAGATTATGTGGAAAGGAAATAACTAATAAGGATTTATTGGAAAAGACATATTCTACTTTTCATTTTAATAATATGGCATTAGAGGAACAATATAGAGCAAAAGATTATAAGAAATATAGTGAATTAATTACTGCTCTTCTCCTAGCAGAACACAGAAATCAACTCATGTTGAAAAACACTGAATTATGACCTACCGGAACAAATCCATTCCCTGAAGCGAATGCGATAATTCATAATAATTTTAATGGATGCCACAGAAATGGTCGTGGTCGTGATCGTGGCCGAGGTAGAGGTCATGGTAATGGACGTGGTAAAGGATATAATAATAACAATTTCTACCAGAAGTGGAAACTTGGTAATAGTAATAACAATAATTTCCACCTGAAGTGGAAAAATACAAATAACCACCAGAAGTGGAATAATCAAATTGAAAAAATTTGATAAAAGAAATAATAGTCAAGATAATGAAAATAAATGCCATAGATGCGGTATGACTGGTCATTAGTCAAGATGCGGTATGACTGGTCATGGTAATGGACGTGGTAAAGGATATAATAATAACAATTTCTACCAGAAGTGGAAACTTGGTAATAGTAATAACAATAATTTCCACCTGAAGTGGAAAAATACAAATAACCACCAGAAGTGGAATAATCAAATTGAAAAAATTTGATAAAAGAAATAATAGTCAAGATAATGAAAATAAATGCCATAGATGCAGTATGACTGGTCATTAGTCAAGATTTTGTAGAACCGCTATATTTGGTAAACTTATACCAAGCATCCTTCAATAAATGTGCGGAATCAGAAACCAATTTTATATTGGATGATAATAACCCCACTAATGACCCTATTGATATCCCCAATATGGAGATGAATGATTTTCTGTTACCCAGCACCAGTGGCAAGGAAAAATTTGAGTAATTACTTCATATATTTTGCTTAATTAATATATTATAATTTTTATGTCAATATTAGTTTGCTTTTGTTATTGCTGTTTAATATACTTTTTATGCAATGTTTATTTATGAATAAATAATAATGTATCTTTCGTTTCTTCAATGAAGAAAATGAATTCTTTCCTGGTATTATATGACTTCAAGGAAAATGAAGCAAGTTTATGTATCGTAGATAGTGCCACCACCCATACTATTCTCAAAGAGGCAAGAAATTTTAATACTCTTAAAAGGGGTGAAACTGTTGTTACTATAATATCGGGACAAACAAAAATGATGGAAAGTTCCGGAAGAGCTAGTATTATATTACAAAGGGGAACAAAACTTATTATAAATAATACATTATTTTCCCCGAATTCTCACAGAAATTTATTACGTTTTAAAGATATTCACAGAAATGGATATCATATTGCAACTATGAGCGAAGACAATAAAGAATGTCTTTATATTACAAAAATAATTTCAAGTAAGAAATGCATACTTGAAAAATTTTATACTCTTTAATGTGGCTTATACTACACATATATTAATATGATTGAAGCCAATTTAACTATAAACCAGAAGTTTATAGATTCGGATGCTTATAAAATTTGGCATGATCGACTAGGTCATCCTGGTTCTATAATGATGAGAAAAATTATTGAAAATTCACATGGGCATCCATCAAAGAACCAGAAGTTTCTTCAAAATAATGAATTATTTTGTGCTGCTTGTTCACAAGAAAAATTAATAATAAAACCTTCTAGAAGTAAGGTTGGAATAGAATCGCCAGCATTTTTAGAGCGCATACAATGTGATATTTGCGGACCAATTAATCCACCATGTGGACCATTTGGATATTTTATGGTTCTAATTGACGCTTCAACTAGGTGGTCACATGTACGCTTATTATCTTCACAAAATATGGCATTTGCAAGGTTACTAGCTCAAATTATAAGATTACCGGCACAGTTTCCCGATTATCCTATTAAATCAATTCATCTTGATAATGCTGGGGAATTCACATCCAAAACATTTAATGATTATTGTATGTCGATTGGAATAAAAGTTGAACATCATGTAGCATGTATTCGTACACAAAATGGTCTAGCATAATCATTTATTAAACGTCTACAATTAATTGGACGACCGCTAATTTTGCGAACAAATTTCCCTTCTACAGTTTGGGCTTATGCAATATTATATGCATCATCTCTTATACGTTTAAGACTAGTAAGTTATCATGATTATTCTCCATTACAATTATCTTCTGGCCATGAGCCTAGTATTTCTCATCTTAGAGTTTTTGGTTGCGCGGTATATGTGCCTATTGTTCCACCACAAAGGACTAAAATGGGTCCTCAAAGGAGATTAGGAATTTATGTTGGCTATGAATCCCCTTCAATAATTTAGTATCTTGAGCCATTAACTGGCGATATATTTACTGCACGATTTGCAGATTGTCATTTTGATGAAAGCATTTTCCCAAAATTAGGGGGAGAGACTAAGAGCCCAATTTTGGAAAAGAAAATAATATGGAATACTTCATCACTTTATCATATGGATCCTAAATCAAATGATCCTGAACTAGAAGTTCAAAGAATAATTCATCTTCAACATTTAGCAAATCGATTGCCTGATGCACTCGCTAATCCTAAAAGAGTAACGAAATTGCATATACCAGCAGTAAATGCGCCAATTCGTATTGAGATTCCTAAAGAATAACCTATGGATAATACTCTAACACGCCTGAAGCGTGGAAGACCTATTGGTTCAAAGCATAAAAATTTAAAAGGAGGAGAGTTATTGATAATGAACATATTCCCATTGAGGATATAAATATAAATACACTTCCGGAAGAAGTGCAAGCACCTGAAGTGCAAATACCTGAAGCTATTGAAAATGAAGAAATTCAAATAAATTATATCAATACTGAAAGAAGATGAAATGACAATAAAATAGTTATAGACCATATTTTTTCATATAATGTTGCGATCAATATTGAAAATGAAAATATGGATCATGAGCCAACATCTATTGAAGAATGCCAAAGTAGGAATGATTGGCAACAATGGAAAGAAGCAATTCAAGCAGTGCTGAATTCTCTTAAAAAATGCAAAGTATTCAGACCAGTAGTTCAAACACCACAGGACGTCAAACCTGTCGGTAATAAATGGGTTTTTATTAGAAAGAGAAATGAGAGAAATGAAATAATAAGATATAAAGCCAGATTAGTTGCACAAGGTTTTTCCCAAAGACCTGGAATAGATTATGAGGAGACATATTCTCCGGTGGTGGATGCAATAACTTTTAGATATCTTATTAGTTTTGCAGTGCAAGAAAATTTACAAATGCACTTGATGTATGTTGTCACAGCCTACTTTTATGGTTCGCTTGATAACGATATTTATATGAAAATCCCTGAAGGATTAAAGGTGCCAGAAAAATATGGCAAACGAGAACTTTACTCAATAAAGTTACAAAGATCCTTATATGGATTGAAACAATCTGGGCGCATGTGGTATAACCGTCTCAGTAAATATTTATTGAAAGAACGATATAAAAATGATCCAATTTGTCCATGTAGTTTTATAAGAAAATTAGGATCTAATTTTAATATCATCTCAATTTATGTTGATGATTTGAATATTATTGGAACTCCAGAAGAGATTCCAAAAGCATTTGATTCTTTAAGTAAAGAATTTCAGATGAAAGATCTTGGAAAGACAAAATTATGTCTTGGTTCGCAAATTGAGCACTTTGAAAAAGGAATTGTAGTGCATCAATCAAAATATACAGAAAAGATCCTAAAACGATTTAGTATGGACAAAGCACATCCATTGAGTATCCCAATGGTTGTACGATCACTCGATGTGAAAAAGGATGTTTTTTGTCCCATAGAAAATAATGAAAAAGTTCTTGGTCCTGAAGTACCATATCTAAGCGCAATAGGTGCTTTGATGTATCTTGCTAATAATACAAGATCGGACATTGCGTTCTCTATCAATTTATTATCAAGATACAACGCTTCACCTACAAGACTACATTGGAATGAAATTAAACATATAATGTGCTACCTTCGAGGAACTACTGATTTAGGCTTATTTTATTCATGAGTCTAAGCTTAAATTAGTTGGATATGCGAATGCGGTTTATTTATTCGACCCACACAAAGCTCGATCTCAGACGGGCTATTTGTTCACATATGGAGGAATAGCTATATCTTGGCGATCGACAAAACAAACAATTACAGCTACTTTCTCAAATCATGCGAAGTTAGAAGTGATTCACGAGGCAAGTTGTGAATGTGTGTGGTTGAGATCATTAATCAAACATATCCAAGAAGCATGTGGAAAAGTTACGGTCAAGGAAGATCCGACTATAATATATGAAGATAATGCTGCTTAAATTACTCAATTGAAGGAAGACTATATTAAAGGAGACAGAACAAAGCATATTTCTCTAAAATTTTTCTTCACTCGTGATCTAGAAAAGAATGGTGAAATCAGTATTCAACAAATCCGCTCCTCTAACAATTTAGCAGATTTGTTTACCAAGACTTTACCTTCCTCAACTTTCAAGAAATTGATTGACAGCATTATAATGCGTCATCTTAAGGATCTCCAGCTAACTCGCGACTAGGGGGAGTAAACACTATACTCTTTTTCCCTTAACTCAGGTTTTTATCCCACATGATTTTTCTTTAGTGAGGTTTTTAATGAGGCAGCGTCTCATTTGCGGTAGATGATACATCAAAGGGGGTGTTGAATAATTGATTTATTGTATAATTGATGTGGGGTCCACGTCATTAATATTTGATATGATATGTTTTCTACTTTTCTACTTGTCATTAATATTTGATGTAATATGTTTCTTAATTATTTAAACTTTTTACTGTTGGATTTCTCTATAAATAGGAATACAATTTCTTCATTTGATATATACCTCAGATATAAGAAATAAAAGTTTCTCTCAAATTCTCTCTCTGCCTTCTTTATTATTATTATAATTTCCTTGTATATATAGTCAATTTCCAGTAGTTTCTGATTTAATGTCTTTTTTGTGTTTCCAACTCGATTTTTTACACGTAGAATTTTTATTAACATTTGTGATAAAGAGTGTTGAAAATTGACTATATATACAAGGATATTATAATAATAATAAGAGAAGGCAGAGAGAGAATTTGAGAGAAACTTTTATTTCTTATTTCGGAGATATATCAAATGAAGAAATTGAATTCCTATTTATAGAGAAATCTAACGGTAAAAATGATAAATAAGTGAGAAACATATTACATCAAATAATAATGACAGGTAGAAAAGTAGAAAACATTTCATATCAAATATTGATGATTTGGGCCTCGATACATCAATAATTTAACACTCCCCCTTTGATGTATCATCTACCTCGAATAAGACACTGCCTCGTTAAAAACCTTACTAAGGAAAAACCATGTGTGATAAAAATCTCAGTTAAAGGAAAAAGAGTACAGTGTTTACTCCCCCTATTCGTGAGTTAACTGGAGATCCTTAAGACGACACATTCCAATGCTGTAAATCAATTTCTTGAAAGTTGAGGAAGGTAAAGCCTTGGTAAATAAATATGCTAAATTGTTACAAGATCGGATTTGTTGAATATTGATTTCACCATTCTTTTCCAGATCATGAGTGAAGAAAAATTTTGGTGACGTATGCTTTGTTCTATCTCCTTTAATATAGCCTTCCTTCAATTGAGCAATACAAGCAACATTATCATCATATATTATCGTGGGATCTTCCTTGACCGAAACTTTTTCACATGCTTCTTGGATATGTTTGAGTAATGATCTCAACCACACACATTCACGACTTGCCTCGTGAATCGCTATTAACTCCGCATGATTTGAGGAAGTAGCTGTAATTGTTTGTTTTGTCGATCGCCAAGATATAGCTATTCCTCCATATGTGAATAAATGGCCCGTCTGAGATCGAGCTTTGTGTGGGTCAAATAAATAACCCGCATCCGTATATCCAACTAATTTAAGCTTAGATTCATGTGAATAAAATAAGCCTACATCAGTAGTTCCTCGAAGGTAGCGCATTATATGTTTAATTCCATTCCAATGTCGTCTTATAGGTGCAGCGCTGTATCTTGATAATAAATTGACAGAAAATGCAATTTTCGATCTTGTGTTATTAGCAAGATACATCAAAGCACCTACAGCGCTTAGATACGGTACTTGAGGACCGAGACTTTTTCATTATTTTCTCTAGGACGAAAAACATCCTATTTCACATCGAGTGATCGTACAACCATTGGGTTACTCAATGGATGTGCCTTGTCCATATTAAATCATTTTAGGATCTTTTCTGTGTAGTTTGATCGATGCACTACAATTCCTTTTTCAAGGTGCTCAATTTGCAAACCAAGACACAATTTTGTCTTTCCAAGATCTTTAATGCCAAATTCTTTCTTTAAAGAATCAACTGATTTTGGAATCTCTTCTCGAGTTCCAATAATATTCAAATCATCAACATAAATTGAGATGATAATAAAATTAGATCCTAATTTTCTTATAAAAACACATGGAAAAATTGGACCATTTTTATATCCTTCTTTCAATAAATATTCTCTGAGATGGTTATACCACATTCGCCCAGATTATTTTAATCCATATAAGGATCTTTATAACTTTACCGAGTAAAGTTCTCGTTTGCCATATTTTTCTGGCAGCTTTAATTCTTCAGGGATTTTCATATAAATATCATTATCAAGCGAACCAAAAAGGTAAGCTGTGATAACATCCATCAAGTGCATCTGTAAATTCTCTTGCACTGCAAAACTAATAAGATATCTAAAAGTTATTGTATCCACCACCGGAGAATATGTCTCTTCATAGTCTATCCCAGGTCTTTGGGAAAAACCTTCTACAATTAATCTGGCTTTATATCTTATTATTTCATTTTTCCCATTTCTCTTTCTAATAAAAACCTATTTATTACTGACATGTTTTACGTCTTGTGGTGTTCGAACTACTGGTCTGAATACTTTGCGTTTTTCAAGAGAATTCAGCTTTGCTCGAATTGCTTCTTTCCATTGTTGCCAATCATTTCTACTTTGGCAGTCTTCAATAGTTGTTGGCTCATGATCCACATTTTCATTTTCAATATTGATCGCAACATTATATGAAAAAATATGGTCTATAACTATTTTATTGCGATTCCATCTTCTTTCAGTATTGATATAATTTATTTAAATTTCTTCATTTTCAATAGCTTCAGGTATTTGCACTTCAGGTGCTTACACTTCTTCCAGAAGTGTATTTATATTTATATCCTCAAAGGGAATATCTTGATTATCAATAACTGTCCTCCTTTTAGAATTTTTATTCTTTGAACCAATAGGTCGTCCACGCTTCAGGAGTGTTAGAGTATTATTCGTAAGTTGTTCTTCAGGAATCTCAATTCGAATTGGTGCATTTACTGCCGGTATATGCGATTTCGTTACTCTTTTAGGATTGGCGAGTGCATTAGGCAATCGATTTGCTAAATGTTGAAGATGGATTATTCTCTGAACTTCTAGTTCAGAATCATTTGATTTAGGGTCCATATGAGAAAGTGATGAAGCATTCCATATTATTTTCTTTTCCAAAATTGGGCTCTTATTCTCTCCCCCTAATTTTGTGAAAGTGCTTTCATCAAAATGACAATCTGCAAATCGTGCAGTAAACATATCGCCAGTTAATGGCTCAAGATATTTAATTATTGAAGGGGATTTATAGCCAACATAAATTCCTAATCTCCTTTGAGGACCCATTTTAGTCCTTTGTGGTGTAGCAATAGGCACATTCATGGCTATAAGCTAATTGTAATGGAGAATAATCATGATAACTTACTGGTCTTAAACGTATAAGAGATGATGCATGTAATATTGCATAACCCCAAACTGTAGTAGGGAGATTTGTTCGCAAAATTAGCGGTCTTGCAATTAATTACAGACGTTTAATAAATGATTCCGCTAGACCATTTTGTGTATGAACATATGCTACAGGATGTTCAACTTTTATTCCAATCGACATACAATAATCATTAAATGATTTGGATGTGAATTCCCCAGCATTATCAAGACGAATTGATTTAATAGGTTAATCAGGAAACTGTGCCCGTAATCTTATAATTTGAGCAAGTAACCTTGCAAATGCCATATTTCGTGAAGATAATAAGCATACATGTGACCACTTATTTGAAGCGTCAATTAGAACCATAAAATATCTAAATGGTCCACATGGTGGATGAATTGGTCCACATATATCACATTGTATGCGCTCTAAAAATGCGGGCGATTCTATTCTAAACTTACTTCTGGAAGGCTTTATTATTAATTTTCCTTGCGAACAAGCAGCACAAAATAATTCATTATTTTGAAGAAACTTATGGTTCTTCAATGGATGCCCATGTGAATTTTTAATAATTTTTCTCATCATTATCGATCCAGGATGACCCAGTCGATCATGCCAAATTTCATAAGTATCTAAATCTATAAACTTCTGGTTTATAATTAAATTGGCTTCAATCATATTAATATATGTGTAGTATAAGCCATATAAAAGAGTATAAAATTTTTCAAGTATACATTTCTTACTTGAAATTGTTTGTGTAACATAAAGACATTCTTTATTGTCTTTGCTCACAGTTTCAATATGATATCCATTTCTGCGAATATCTTTAAAACTTAATAAATTTCTGTGAGAATTTGGGGAAAATAATGCATTATTTATAATAAGTTTTGTTCCCCTTTGTAATATAATACTAGCTCTTCCGGAGCCTTCAACCATTTTTGTTTGTCACAATATTATGGTAACAACAGTTTCACCCCTTTTAAGAATATTAAAATATCTCGCCTCTTTGAGAATAATACGGGTGGGGCACTATCTAAAATACTTAAATTTGCTTCATTTTCCTTGAAGTCATATAATACCAAAAAAGAATTCATTTTTTTCATTGAAGAAATGAAAGATACATTATTATTTATTCATAAATAAACATTGCATAAAAAAGTATATTAAACAGCAATAACAAAAGCAAACCAATAATAATATAAAAATTATAATATATTAATTAAGCAAAATATATGAACTAATTATTCATATTTTTTCTTGCCACTGGTACTAGGTAACAGAAAATCATCCATTTCCATATTGGGGATATCAATAGGGTCATTAGTTTCGGTATTATCATCCAATATAAAATTGGTTTCTGGTTTCGCACATTTCTTAAGGGATGTTTGGTATAAGTTTACCAAATGTTTAGCGGTTCTACAAGTTCTTGATCAATGACCAGTCATACCGCATCTATGGCATTTAGTTTCATCATCTTGACTATTATTTCTTTTATCAAATCTTTCAATTTGATTATTCCACTTCTAGGGGTTATTTGTATTTTTCCACTTCGGGTGGAAATTATTTTTATTATTATTATTATTATTATTATTATTATTATTAACATGTTTCTACTTTTAGTGGAAATTGTTATTATTATATCCTCTACCACGCCTATTATCTTGACCTCTACGTCGACCACGACCACGACCATTTCTGCGGCCGCGTCCCTTAAAATTATTATGAATTATCGCATTCGCTTCAGGGAATGGATTTGTTCCGGTAGGTCGTAATTCATGGTTTTTCAACAGGAATTGATTTCTCTGTTCTGCTAGGAGAAGAGTAGTAACTAGTTCACTATATTTCTTATAATCTTTTGCTCTATATTATTCCTGTAACTCCTTATTATTCAAACGAAAAGTAGAATATGTCTTTTCCAATAAATCCTTATCAGTTATTTCCTTTCCACATAATCTTAATGTGGATGTAATTTGAAAAAGTTTAGAATTGTCTGCACTAACAGATTCGAAATCTTGAAGCCTTAAGTTTATCCATTCATACTGGGCATTTGGTAGAGATATTTTCTCTAGGTGTTCAAACCTCTCCTTTAATTGTTTCCAAAGATCTGCAGGATCCTTGAAAGTCAAATATTCTGATTGAAGTGATTCATCAAGATGATGACGGAGAAAAACTAGAGCCATTGCCTTATACTGAGGTGCAATATTATTATTTTCAATAATAGTATTATTAAGACCCATTGATTCTAGATCCATTTCTGCATCCAGCACCCAAGTAAGATAATTTTTTCCAGATACATCAAGAGGAATAAATTCCAAACTTTTGATATTAGACATATTAAGAATTATAGGTATAATATATATTTATAGAAAATAAAATAATTATGCCTTACTTTGGATTTATTATTTGATATCCTTGATTGATAGAGCAAGCTCGTGCTGATAATGTGTTGGAAATTGACTATATATATAAGGATATTATAACAATAATAAGAGAAGGCAGAGAGAGAACTTGAGAGAAACTTTTATTTCTTATTTCTGAGATATATCAAATGAAGAAATTGAATTCTTATTTATAGAGAAATCCAATGGTAAAAATGGTAAATAAGTAAGAAACATATTACATCAAATAATAATAATAGGTAAAAAAGTAGAAAACATATCATATCAAATATTGATGACTTAAGTCCCGTTACATCAATAATTTAACAAAACACACAACATACTTTACATTTTAAATTTGGTCAGTTAATATAGATTAAAACTAGGGCATTGTGGTTTGCAACTTAATTTTTGTTCAATTGACTCATGAAATTTGTAATTTACATTTCATTTTTATCCAATTTTAGTTTTGTCTATAAAAAGAACAAAGCTAAGTCCTAACGGGATTTTATATTATGCACTTGATTTTTTACACCCTTTTCTAATTTAATGGTTGAAAATTTATTATGAAATATTTAATAGAGTGAAAAATAATTAATTAATTATTAATAAATTCTCAACATAAACTAAAAAAGATATAAAAAGTAAAAATATAATATAAAATACGAGTACCAACACAAAAAGGACGTTGGAAGAAACTTTGGGTTTGCTTAATGAAGGAGTGACTAGATGCAATTAGCAAGAAAAAAAGGTTGAATTAGCAAGAGCTAAAAAGCCAAAAATATAGGGATTAAGACATTCTATCCAATCTTTCATTCTATTTTTGTGGGTCTCCTATAAAGTAAAAGAAAAAAAGATGCTTTGATTTCTTGTCGTTATGGGTAAATTACCATTTAATTTAATCAATGTTATTCTCTTCATTAAGATAATATTTGCTTTGCACAAAGTTAATTATTCTTACATCTTTTCCATCCCATTCCTTCCCCTTTTTCTATCATCGCCTTAAAAAAAATGATTCACCCCACTTAATTAAGGGATAGATTAAAATTCGGTTTGATTTTAAAAATGAATTAAATTAAATTAAATAAAATAAATAAGAGAGAAAATAGAAATTGAAAATCAAACCGAAATAATTCAGTGGTTCGATTTTTTGTTTTCATTTGATTTTCTTTCTTTTTTATCCTGTAATTTCAAAAATCGAACCGAATCAAACCAAAACTAAATCGAACCAAAACCAAAAATCACAAATTTTATACTAAATATATTTAATTCGATTTGATTTGATTCGATTTGGTTCGATTTTTACTTTTTAGTTTTTTTCTCTGCCCTCAGCTATTGTCAAAGGAATATAGCATATATTTATATTATTAAAAAAATATTTATATGTATATATGTGTGTTTAATTTAGTAATAATTTTGTATTGAAACAAGTTTATTTAAGAACAATTCAATTCAAAAAAACAGCACATAAATCTCTAAATTTCTTAATGAGGTGGAGAATTCTTTTTATTTAGACTAATAGGTCATGCAAAAAAATATTGTGGATGAATCACACAAACATGACTTACAAACTACTCCCTCCATCTAAAAATTATTATCTCTTTAATTATTTTATTAGTTATTTTTTTAACTGTCAATTTATATTATCAATACATTTTATGGATTCTTGCACCCTACTTCTCTTGATGGGTTTACAAGCAAAAAAACTGAAATTCGCAAATAAAATTTAGTTGATATATCATTTTATAAGATGATTATTGTTAAGAATTGAAATTCCACATCATCTTCGTGTATTCATTGAGCTTGTATATAAACAGGGCCCTGAAGTTCTTAACTTGAACGACGCGATTTAAAGCCGTGAGGTTGGCCGTGAACGGCGCCAAAGCGGACAGTATCGTTCAACACGTTATCAGCACGAGCTTGCTCTATCGATCAAGGATATCACCAAATAAATCAAAAGTAAGGCATAAATATTTTATTTTCTATAAATATATATTACACCTATAATTCTTAATATGTCTAATATCAAAAGTTTGGACTTTACTCCTCTTGATGTATTGGGAAAAAATTATCTTACTCGGGTGTTGGATGCAGAAATGCATCTAGAATCAATGGATCTTAATAATATTATTATTGAAAATAATACTATTACACCTCTGTATAAGCAATAGCTCTAGTTTTTCTTCGTCGTCATCTTGATGAATCCCTTCAATCAGAATATTTGACTGTCAAAGATCCTGCAGATCTTTGGAGACAATTAAAGGGGAGGTTTGAACACCTTAAGAAAATATCTCTACCAAATGCCCAGTATGAATAGATAAACTTAAGGCTTCAAGATTTTGAATCTGTTAATGCATATAATTCTAAACTTTTTTAAATTACATCCACGTTAAGATTATGTGGAAATGATATAACTGATGAGAATTTACTGGAAAAGACATATTCTACTTTTCATTTGAATAATATGGTATTACAGGAACAATATAGAGCAAAAGATTATAAGAAATATAGTGAACTAATTACTGCTCTTCTCCTAGCAGAATAGAGAAATCAACTCCTGTTAAAAAACCATGAATTACGACCTACTGGAACAAATCCATTCCCTAAAGCGAATGTGATAATTCATAATAATTTTAATGGACGCGACTGCAGAAATGGTCATGGCCGTGGTCGAGGTAGAGGTCGTGGTAATGGGTGTGGTAGAGGATATAATAATAACAATTTTCACCAGAAGTAGAAACATGATAATAATAATAATAATTTCCACCTGAAGTGGAAAATACAAATAACCACCAGAGGTGGAATAATCAAATTGAAAAATTTGATAAAAGAAATAATAGTCAAGATGATGAAAATAAATGCCATAGATGCAGTACGACTGGTCATTGGTCAAGAACTTGTAGAACCGCTAAATATTTGATAAACTTATACCAAGCATCCCTCAAGAAATGTGCGGAACCAGAAACCAATTTTATATTGGATGATAATAACCCCACTAATGACCCTATTGATATCCCTAATATGGAGTTGGATGATTTTCTGTTAGCCAACACCAGTGGAAAGGAAAAATTTGAATAACTACTTCATATATTTTGCTTAATTAATATATTATAATTTTTATATTATTATTGATTTGCTTTTGTTATTGCTATTTAATGTACTTTTGC
The DNA here is from genome assembly GCA_947683365.1 of Euphorbia pulcherrima. Taxonomy (NCBI): domain Eukaryota; kingdom Viridiplantae; phylum Streptophyta; class Magnoliopsida; order Malpighiales; family Euphorbiaceae; genus Euphorbia; species Euphorbia pulcherrima. Next base: position 7,095,970 of record CANTUS010000004.1, read on the forward strand.
AATGTTTATTTATGAATAAATAATGATGCATCTTTCGTTTCTTCAATAAAGAAAATGAATTCTTTTCCTGTATTATATGACTTCAAGGAAAATGAAGCAAATTTATGTATTGTAGATAGTGCCACCACCCATACTATTCTTAAAGAGGCAAGATATTTAATACTCTTAAAAGAGGTGAAACTGTTGTTACCACAATATCGGGACAAACAAAAAATGGTTGAAGGCACCGGAAGAGCTAGTATTATATTACAAAGGGGAACAAAACTTGTTATAAATAATGCATTATTTTTCTCAAATTCTCACAGAAATTTATTAAGTTTTAAAGATATTCGCAGAAATGGATATCATATTAAAATTGTGAGCAAAGACAATAAAGAATGTCTTTATGTTACAAAAATAATTTATAGTAAGAAATGTATACTTGTAAAATTTTATACCCTTTCATGTGGCTTATACTACACATATATTAATATGATTGAGGCCAATTTAACTATAAATCAGAAGTTTATTGATTCAGATACTTAAAAATTTTGGCATGATCGACTGGGTCATCCTAGTTTGATAATGATGAGAAAAATTATTAAAAATTCATAAGGGCATCCATTGAAGAACCAAAAGTTTCTTCAAAATAATAAATTATTTTGTGCTGATTGTTCGCAAAGAAAATTAATAAAAAAACCTTCCAGAAGTAAGGTTGGAATAGAATCGCCAGCATTTTTAGAGCGCATACAATGTGATATATGTGAACCAATTCATCCACCATGTGGACCATTTAGATATTTTATGGTTCTAATTGATGCTTCAACTAGGTGGTCACATGTATGCTTATTATCTTCCCGAAATATAGCATTTGCAAGGTTACTTGCTCAAATTATAAGATTACGGGCACAGTTTTCCGATTATCCTATTAAATCTATTCATCTTGATAATGCTGGAGAATTCACATCCAAAATATTTAATGATTATTGTATGTTGATTGGAATAAAAGTTGAACATCCTATAGCATATGTTCATACACAAAATGGTCTAGCATAATCATTTAATAAACGTCTGCAATTAATTGTACGACCGCTAATTTTGCGAACAAATCTCCCTACTACAGTTTGGGGTTATGCAATATTACGTGCAACATCTCTTATATGTTTAAGACCAATAAGTTATCATGATTATTTTCCATTGCAATTAGCTTCTGGCCATGAGCCTAGTATTTCTCATCTTAGAGTTTTCGGTTGCGCGGTATATATGCCTATTGATCCACCACAATGGACTAAAATGGGTCCTCAAAGGAGATTATGAATTTATGTTGGCTATGAATCCCCTTCAATAATTAAATATCTTGAGTCATTAACTGGCGATATGTTTACCGCATTATTTGCAGATTGTCATTTTGATGAAAGCACTTTCCCAAAATTAAAGGGAGAGAATAAGAGCCCAATTTTGGAAAATATTATAATATGGAATGCTTCATCACTTTCTCATATGGATCCTAAATCAAATGATTTTGAACTAGAAGTTCAGAGAATAATCCATCTTCAATATTTAGCAAATCGATTGCCTGATGTAATCGCTAATCCTAAAAGAGTAACGAAATCGCATATACCAACAGTAAATGCGCCAATTTGTATTGAGATTCCTGAAGAACAATATACGGATAATACTCTAACACGCCTGAAGCGTGGACGACCTATTGGTTCAAAGAATAAAAATTCTAAAAGGAGGAGAGTTAATGATAATGAAGATATTCCCATTGAGGATATAAATATAAATACACTTCCGAAAGAAGTGCAAGTACCTGAAGTGCAAATACCTGAAGCTATTAAAAATGAATAAATTCAAATAAATTATATCAATACAAAAAGAAGATGAAAGCGCAATAAAATAGTTATAGACAATATTTTTTATATAATGTTGCGATCAATATTGAAAATGAAAATGTGGATCATGAGCCAACATGTATTGAAGAATGTCAAAGTAGAAATGATTGACAACAATGGAAAGAAACAATTTAAGCAGAGCTGAACTCTCTTGAAAAACGCAAATTATTCGGACGAGTAATTCGAACACCATAGGACGTAAAACCTGTTAGTAATAAATGGGTTTTCTTATTAGAAAGAGAAATGAGAAAAATGAAAAAATAAGATATAAAGCCATATTAGTTGCATAAGGTTTTTTCCAAAGACCTGGGATAGACTATGAGGAGACATATTCTTTGGTGGTGGATGGAATAACTTTTAGATATCTTATTAGTTTTGCAGTGCAAGAAAATTTACAAATGCCCTTGATGGATGTTGTCACAGCTTTCCTTTATGGTTCGCTTGATAATGATATTTATATAAAAATTCATGAAGGATCAAAGCTGCCAGAAAAATATGGCAAACGAGAACTTTAATCGATAAAGTTACAAAGATCCTTATATGGATTAAAACATTTTGGGAGCATGTGATATAACCGTCTCAGTGAATATTTATTGAAAGAAGGATATAAAAATGATCCAATTTGTCCATGTATTTTTATAAGAAAATTAGGACCTAATTTTATTATCATCTCAATTTATGTTGATGATTTGAATATTATTGGAACTCCAGAAGAGATTCCAAAAGCAATTGATTCTTTAAAGAAAGAATTTGAGATGAAAGATCTTGGAAAGACAAAATTGTGTCTTGGTTCGCAAATTGAGCACTTTGAAAAAGGAATTCTAGTACATCAATCAAATTACATAGAAAAGATCCTGAAACGATTTAATATGGACAAAGCACATTCATTGAGTAACCCAATGGTTGTACGATCCCTCGATGTGAAAAAGGATGTTTTTTGTCCTATAGAAAATAATGAAAAAGTTCTTGGTTTTGAAGTACCATATCTCAGCGCAATAGGTGCTTTGATGTATCTTGCTAATAATACAAGACCGGACATTGCATTCTCTATCAATTTATTATCGAGATACAGAGCTGCACCTACAAGACGACATTGGAATGAAATTAAACATATAATGCACTACCTTCGAGGAACTACTGATTTAGGCTTATTTTATTCATATGAGTCTAAGCTTAAATTAGTTGGATATGCGAATGCGGGTTATTTATTTGACCCACATAAAGCTCGATCTCAGACGGGCTATTTATTCACATATGGAGGAATAGCTATATCTTGGCGATCGACAAAACAAATAATTACAGCTACTTCCTCAAATCATGCGGAGTTAGTAGCGATTCACGAGGCATGTTGTGAATGTATGGTTGAGATCATTAATCAAACATATCCAAGAAGCATGTGGAAAAGTTACGGTCAAGGAAGATCCGACGATAATATATGAAGATAATGTTGCTTAAATTGCTCAATTTAAGGAAGGCTATATTAAAGGAGATAGAACAAAACATATTTCACTAAAATTTTTCTTTACTCGTGATCTAGAAAAGAATGGTGAAATCAGTATTCAACAAATCCGTTCTTGTAACGATTTAGCAGATTTGTTTACCAAGGCTTTACCTTCCTCAACTTTCAAGAAATTGATTTACAGCATTAGAATGTGTCGTCTTAAGGATCTCCGGTTAACTCGCGAACAGGAGGAGTAAATACTGTACTCTTTTTCCCTCAACTGAGGTTTTTATCCCACAGGGTTTTTCCTTAGTAAGGTTTCTAACAAGGCAGTGTCTCATTCGCGGCAGATGATACATCAAAGAGGTGTTGAATAATTGATGTATCAGCCGCCTGTTCCTCTGCAGGCGGCTGTTATATAATTAATGCGGGGTGTACGTCATTAATATTTGATATGATATGTTTTCTACTTTTCTACTTATCATTGATATTTGATATAATATATTTCTTACTTATTTACCGTTTTTAACATTCGATTTTTCTATAAATAGGAATTCAATTTCTTCATTTCATATATACCTTATATATAAGAAATGAAAGTTTCTCTTAAATTCTCTCTGTGTCTTCTTTATTATCGTTATAATTTCCTTTCATATATATATATATATATATATATATATATATATATATATATATATATATATAATCAATTTCCAACAATTATATTATATTTAGAAATTAGACAGGTTTGTTATATACTCCTACCTTGAAACTGTCCAAGTTTCATTTTTCTTTTTTTATTACGTTCATTCCTTTTGTGGTTAAAGGGGCCCTAAACGAGCCGAGTCGAGTTTTGGCATATTTGTATTTATTTATTTAATTTTTAATCGAATATGAGTCACGCCAAGCTTGAATTCGAGCTCAGTGTTCATTTGTTCACGGGCTATTCACGAACAACTCATTTATTTTATTTATGAACAGTTTGTTAACGAGCTTGTCTGCATTTGTTCTTGGATAACATTTTCAATTCAATACATAATTTAAAGTGGGCCATAAAATTGGGCTACATAATTTTATACATATACTTGTTGTATAGTTGAATTTTATATAGCATACTTTATTTTAATTCTACGAATTTTAATTTTTAATGTGTAATAATAATTGAGCTAGTTTACGAACATTAATCGGGTCAATTCACAAACTTGGTTACGAACGTCAAATTGAGTTTGTTCACGAGTTAACGAGCCGAGCTTTGACTTGTTCATGTTTAGTTCATTTATAATTCGAGCCATAAAATCATGTTCACGAATTGTTAAATTATAAATCAAATCGAGCTTTTATCGAGTCGAACACCAAAGTGTTCACAGACTTGGTTAGGACATAAGTAAAAGGATAGCTAGGGTCAAATATGAAAACTGTTGAATTATTGATGTGAATTATTGATGTAGGGCCCATGTCATTAATAATTTGATGTGATATATTTTCTACTTTATGTAATATGTTTCTTACTTATTTACAATATTTACCGTTGGATTTCTCTATAAATAGGAATTCAATTTCTTCATTTCATATATATCAGAAATAAGAAATAAAAATTTCTCTCAAATTCTCTCCTTGCTTTCTCTTATTATTGTTATAATATCCTTGCATATATAGTCGATTTCCAACACGTTATCAGCACGAGCTTGCTCTATCGATCAAGGATATCAACAAATAAATCCAAAGTAAGACATAATTATTTTATTTCCTTTATATATATATTATACCTATAATTCTTAATATGTCTAATATCAAAAGTTTGGAATTTATTCCCCTTGATGTATCGGGAAAAAATTATCTTACCTTGGTGCTGGATGCAGAAATGTATCTAGAATCAATGGGTCTTAATAATACTATTATTGAAAATAATAATATTGGACCTCAGTATAAGGCAATGGCTCTAGTTTTTCTCTGCCGACATCTTGATGAATCACTTCAATCAGAATATTTGACTGTCAAAGATCCTGCAGATCTTTGAAAACAATTGAAGGAGAGGTTTGAACACCTAAAGAAAGTATCTCTACCAAATGCCGAGTATGAATGGATAAACTTAAGGCTACAAGATTTTGAATCTGTTAGTGTATACAATTCTAAACTTTTTCAAATTACATCCACATTAAGATTATATGAAAAGGAAATATCTGATGAGGATTTATTGTAAAAGACATTTTCTACTTTTCATTTGAATAATATGGTGTTACAGGAACAATATAGAGCAAAAGATTATAAGAAATATAGTGAACTAATTACTGCTCTTCTCCTAGCAGAACAGAGAAATCAACTCCTATTGAAAAACCATGAACTACGACCTACCAGAACAAATCCATTCCTTGAAGCGAATGCGATAATTCATAATAATTTTAATGGACGCGACTCCTGTTGAAAAACCATGAACTACGACCTACCTGAACAAATCCATTCCCTGAAGCGAATGCGATAATTCATAATAATTTTAATGGACGCGGCCGCAGAAATGGTCGTGGTCGTGGTCGAGGTAGAGGTCGTGGTAATGGGCGTGGTAGAGGATATAATAATAATAATTTCCACCAGAATTGGAAACATATTAATAATAATAGCAATAATTTCCACCCAAAGTAGAAAAATACAAATAACCACTAGAAGTGGAATAATCAAATTGAAAATTTTGATAAAAGAAATAACGGTCAAGATGATAAAAATAAATGCCATAGATGCGGTATGACTGGTCATTGGTCAAGAACTTGTAGAACCGCTACACATTTGGTAAACTTATACCAAGCATCTCTCAAGAAATGTGCGAAACCAGAAACCAATTTTATATCGGATGATAATACCCCAACTAATGAGCCTATTGATATCCCAAACATGGAGATGGATGATTTTCTGTTACCCAGCACCAGTGGCAAGGAAAAATTTGAATAATCATTCCATATATTTTGCTTAATTAATATATTATAATATTATTATTATTGTTGCTTTTTAATGTACTTTTTATGTAATGTTTATTTATGAATAAATAATAATGCATCTTTCGTTTCTTCAATAAAGAAAATGAATTCTTTTCCGGTATTATATGACTTCAAGGAAAATAAAGCAAATTTATGTATTGTAGATAGTGCCACCACCCATACTATTCTCAAAGAAGCAAGATATTTTAATATTCTTAAAAAGGGTGAAACTATTGTTGCCACAATATCGGGACAAAAAAATGGTTGAAGACTTCGGAAGAGCTAGTATTATATTATAAAGGGGAACAAAACTTATTATAAATAATGCATTATTTTCCCTGAATTCTCACAGAAATTTATTAATTTTTAAAGATATTCGCAGAAATGGATATCATATTGAAACTCTGAGTGAAGACAATAAAGAATATCTTTATGTTACAAAAATAATTTCAAGTAAGAAATGTATACTTGAAAAATTTTATACTCTTTCATGTGGCTTATACTACACATATATTAATATAATTGAGGCCAGTTTGACTATAAACGAGAAGTTTATAGATTCAGATACTTATAAAATTTGGAATGATCGACTGGGTCATCCTAGTTCGATAATGATGAGAAAAATTATTGAAAATTCATATGGGCATCCATTGAAAGACCAAAAGTTTCTTCAAAATAATGAATTATTTTGTGCTGCTTGTTCGCAAGGAAAATTAATAATAAAGCCTTCGAGAAGTAAGGTTGGAATAGAATCGCCAGCATTTTTAGAGCGCATACAATGTGATATTTGTGGACCAATTCATCCACCATGTGGACCATTTAGATATTTTATGGTTCTAATTGACGCCTCAACTAGGTGGTCACATGTATGCTTATTTATCTTCATGAAATATGGCATTTGCAAGGTTACTTGCTCAAATTATAAGATTACGGGCACAGTTTCCCGATTATCCTATTGAATCAATTTGTCTTGATAATGCTGTAGAATTCACATCTAAATCATTTAATGGTTATTATATGTCAATTGGAATAAAAGTTGAACATCCTGTAGCATATGTTCATACACAAAATGGTCTAGCAGAATCATTTATTAAACGTATGCAATTAATTGTGAGACCGCTAATTTTGCGAACAAATCTCCCTACCATAGTTTAGGGTTATGCAATATTACATGCAACATCTCTTATATGTTTAAGACCAGTAAGTTATCATGATTATTCTCCATTACAATTAGCTTCTGGTCATGAGCCTAGTATTTCTCATCTTAGAGTTTTTGGTTGCGTGGTGTATGTGCCTATTGCTCCACCACAAAGGACTAAAATGGGTCCTCAAAGGAGATTAGGAATTTATGTTGGCTATGAATCCCCTTCAATAATTAAATACCTTGAGCCATTAACTGGCGATATGTTTACTGCATGATTTGCAGATAGTCATTTTGATGAAAGCACCTTCCCAAAATTAGGGGGAGAGAATAAGAACCCAATTTTGGAAAAGAAAATAATATGGAATGCTTCATCATTTTCTCATATGGATCCTAAATCAAATGATTCTGAACTAGAAGTTCAGAGAATAATCCAACTTCAACATTTAGCAAATCGATTGCCTGATGCACTCGCTAATCCTAAAAGAGTAACGAAATTGCATACACCAACAGTAAATGCGCCAATTCGTATTGAGATTCCTGAAGAACAACCTACAAATAATACTCTAACACGCCTGAAGCGTGGATGACCTATTGGTTCAAAGAATAAAAATTCTAAAAAGAGGAGAATTATTGATAATGAAGATATTCCCATTGAGGATATAAATATAAATACACTTCCGGAAGAAGTGCAAGCACATGCAGTGCAAATACCTGAAGCTATTGAAAATGAAGAAATTCAAATAAATTATATCAATATTGAAAGAAGATGGAATCGCAATAAAATAGTTATAGATCATATTTTTTCATATAATGTTGCGATCAATATTGAAAATGAAAATGTGGATCATGAGCCAACATCTATTGAAGAATGCCAAAGTAGAAATGATTGGCAACAATGGAAAGAAGCAATTCAAGCAGAGCTGAATTCTCTTGAAAAACGCAAAGTATTCGGACTAGTAGTTCAAACACCACATGTAGTAAAACCTGTCAGTAATAAATGAGTTTTTATTAGAAAGAGAAATGAGAAAAATGAAATAATAAGATATAAAGCCAGATTAGTTGCACAAGGTTTTTTCCAAAGACCAGGGATAGACTATGAGGAGACATATTCTCCGGTGGTGGATTCAATAACTTTTAGATTTGCAGTGCAAGAAAATTTACAAATGCACTTGATGGATGTTGTCACAGCTTACCTTTATGGTTCGCTTGAAAATGATATTTATATGAAAATCCCTGAAGGATTAAAGCTGCTAGAAAAATATGGCAAACGAGAACTTTACTCGGTAAAGTTACAAAGATCCATATATGGATTAAAACAATCTGGGAGCATGTGGTATAATCGTTTCAGTGAATATTTATTGAAAGAATGACATAAAAATGATCCAATTTGTCCATGTGTTTTTATAAGAAAATCAGGATCTAATTTTTTTTATCATCTCTATTTATGTTGATGATTTAAATATTAGTGGAACTCCAGAAGAGATTCCAAAAGCAGTTGATTCTTTAAAAAAAGAATTTGAGATGAAAGATCTTGGAAAAACAAAATTGTGTCTTGGTTTGCAAATTGAGCACCTTGAAAAAGGAATTTTAGTGCATCAATCAAACTACACAGAAAAGATCCTGAAACGATTTGATATGGACAAAGCACATCCATTGAGTAACCCAATGGTTGTACGATCACTCGATGTGAAAAAGGATGTTTTTTGTCCTAGAGAAAATAGTGAAAAAGTTCTCGGTCCTGAAGTACCGTATCTAAGCGCAATAGGTGCTTTGATGTATCTTGCTAATAACACAAGACCAGACATAGCATTCTCTGTTAATTTATTATCAAGATACAACGCTGCACCTACAAGACGACATTGGAATGGAATTAAACATATAATGCGCTACCTTCAAGGAACTATTGATTTAGGCTTATTTTATTCACATGAATCTAAGCTTAAATTAGTTGGATATGCGGATGCGGGTTATTTATCCGACCCACACAAAGCACGATCTCAGATGGGCTATTTATTCACATATGGAGTAACAGCTATATCTTGGCGATCGACAAAACAAACAATTACAGCTACTTCCTCAAATCATGCGGAGTTAATAGCTATTCACGAGGCAAGTCGTGAATGTGTATGGTTGAGATCATTAATCAAAAATATCAAAGAAACATGTGAAAAAGTTACGGTCAAGGAAGGTCTAACGACAATATATGAAGATAATGCTGCTTGTATTGCTCAATTGAAGGAAGGCTATATTAAAGGAGACAGAACAAAGCATATTTTACCAAAATTTTTCTTCACATATGATCTGAAAAAGAATGGTAAAATCAATATTCAACAAATCCGTTCTTGTAATAATTTAGCAGATTTGTTTACCAATGCCTTATCTTCCTCAACTTTCAAGAAATTGACTTACAGCATTGGAATGCGTCGTCTTAAGGATCTCAAGTTAACTTGCGAACAGGGGAAGTAAACACTGTACTCTTTTTTCCTTAACTGAGGTTTTTATCCCACAGGTTTTTCCTTACTAAGGTTTTTAATAAGGTAGTGTCCCATTCGCGGCAGATGATACATCAAAGGGGAGTGTTAAATTATTGATGTGAATTATTGATGTAGGCCCATGCCATTAATAATTTAATATAATATATTTTCTACTTTATGTAATATATTTCTTACTTATTTACCACTTTTACCGTTGAATTTCTCTATAAATAAAAATTTAATTTCTTCATTTTATATATATCAAAAATAAAAATTAAAAATTTTTCAAATTCTCTCTATTTTTTTATTATTATTATAATATTCTTATATATATATAATCGATTTTCAATAAAAATTATAATATTTTTAGGGTCAATAAATTCCAAAAAAGAGCCAGCCTTACAAAAACTAGTTGAAGAGGAATGGCACGTTAACTACTTCTCTATAACTTGGCAAGTGACACATGTCCTCATAAAAGCCAGGTGGCATGATAAGAAAATAGTCTAGAAACTGCTACATAAATACGAAACTTCAAAAATTTTCCACCTACTCCTTTCATCTTTTTAAAATAAATATTTTAACCATTTTTTAAAATAATTTTATATTTATTATTTTTAAATAATTAGATACTTTTTAAATTATTTTTTTAATTATATACTCATTTATTATTATTAACTACAATAGAATGAAAAACTAAGCATTAATTAGAAGGTAAAATAATTTTTTTTACCTTCATTAATTGATTCCTTAAAAAATATGAAATATGTTAGAAAATAAATAAAAAAAGATGTATGGAGTATTTTTTTTGAAAATTGTACATATCTTGAGGTTTTTATATATATAATATTGGATATTTAATATTGGATTCAAATCTATAGTCTTCATTTGTTTATCCTCTTTTATGTTCTACATTTGTATTTATTCATGTGTTTTTTTTTTCTTAATTTTTTTTCTTTTTTTTCTCTCTCCTACGTGTCTAACACATGACAAAATATGAATGTGGGCCATGGAAGGGGATATACAATTAGAGACAGCAGATTTGAATCCATAACTTTCTCCCATCTAACGATTGAGAATAGTATTAAATACTCGATACCATATATAATTTCCCACGTAATAATAGTATAGAAAAGGGTACTTCAAAGGATTCATCGCGTAGTTCATGTCCACTTTAACTGGAGATGTTAAGTGTCTTCATTACATGTCAAAGTAATTTGTCATTTGTGGATAGTTCTTTTTCCTCTAAAAATACATTTAGTTTATTCTATTTATAAAAATATATTTAATTTAGTTTGTTTCAACTGAAAATAAACAAATACTCAGTAATTCGTGGACTATTTTGGTAGCGCTTTACCGAAAGAATCCAATATTTTGATGCAGATTTTGAACTTTCGTACGTACCTTTGACAAATTAAAATGAAATCTCGAATAATCACTACGAAAACTTTACAAAGAGTTAAAATACAACATAAAATAATGAGAATTTTTAAAGAGAACCGAGTATTTGATAAATGTTACTCCCAATAAATGTCGGTTATACATTGGAACATGTATCACTTTAAGGAGGGGAATTTATACAATGTTTCTGAATTTTTATACTCCTTTCTTATTCAATGATTGAGAATTGATGAGAGGAGATTTAATTAATATGAGAGAATATTTAATTAAGTATTAATCAATTCTCAATCATTAGATAAAAAAAGCATTATATAAATTCCCCTTTATATAAAAAAATTTAAAATAACAAATTTTTTTTATTTATCTAATTTATTAAAATTTTACTTTAATTAAATTTAAATTTAATTTAAATCACATATTTAAATACGAAGCTTTCAATAAAAATTTCTACTGAGACTCCAACTTAACATCTCTCCTCATCAATATTAAATCGTTTAACCTGCTAGAATAACAGAAACTTTAGCTCACTGTTATTTTCCATTTTGGTAACAGGTTTTATGTCCACGCGTTATGCCAGCTGTTCCGTCCATGGATTCCGTGATTTGTTACATGTTGCCCATGTCAATCCTTTTTCTTCTTTTACTCTATTTATTATTTAGGCTTGTTTGAGTATTAAATTGAATTGAATTAAATAATATTGAAATTAAAAATATTAAAATTAAAAATATTAAAATTGAATAATACTGAAATTGAATAATATTAAAACTGAATTATAATTATTAGTATAAATAATATTTTAAAAATATTAAAATATATAATAATTAATAACACTTTAAATATTACTATACATTCTAATAAAATTTATTAATTACTATATATAATAATAATTAAATATATCATTATAAATTATTATTATTATTATATTTTATTATAATTATTTTTATAAATATTATCTTATTATTTTAATTATTATCAATATTTATAAAACATTATTACTTTTATTTATTTATTTTTCCTATAAAATTATTTATCTTATAAATAATAATTGATAATGTTAAAAATATTATTATTGATTTTTTTTCTTTATTGTTATTTATAATTATTGGTATTAATCAATAGTATTTATATAATGTATAAAAAGAAATGAATTAAAATTAAAATTGAAATCATATTATCATTAATATTGATTGCTTTTAATATTTATGAATAATAATATATATTAATAATATTGATATAATGCATAAATTAAAACTTAATATTGAATTCAGAATACTGAATGCTGAATGCTGAATGCTGAATGCTGAATACTGAATACTGAATATTGAATACTGAATACTAATACTGAAACTGAACTGAACTAAACTATATTATATTAAATTGAACTGATTAATATTAAATTAAACTAAATTGAACTGAATAGAAAATAAATTAAAAGAACAGGGCCTTGGTACTACTATTTTAAATTCAATTTAATTAAATTAAATTTACGAGATTTATCCATGAGGCTTTGACTGGGTAGTTCAAACTTGGGAAATTATGTAGTGTACCAGATAATTTTAGGTCTTTTTATAAATAAAAGCTAAAAATTAATAGTAATATATTTAATTAGAAAGAAAAAATGGTTAATTAAGTCTTTATTAAATATCAGCCCTATCATTCATTTATCCACCGTCGTCATAAAAACTTAAATTCAAACAAAATATAATTAAAAATTATTTTTATTCTAATATAATTTTATAAACAGTCTTTTAGTAATTATATTACATGCCCAAATGAGACTATAATACTTAAAGCAATCAGTATAATGCTACTTTTTACATTATATTGGATAAAAGGAATCAAAGACTTATTTTAAGGAATCAACGTACAATTTATTTAAATTAATTATGAACATTTTATTTCAATATCTTTATCATTATTTTTTGAAAAAAGTATTACTGCATTCTTATTTTTAATTCGATAATAAAAAGACAAGAATTATTTAAAATAAATTTAACATTTATATAAATACCATAGTTTCTACTAAATTTTTTATTTTAATAGGTAAAATTGATAAATGATTTCAATGCAGTGGGGTATGCTTTAATTGTACACTAATAAGATTTTTTGTAAAAACAAAACAAAATTATGTCTAAAATTAGACTGAACTCACAAAAAAATTCATATGGTGAACTACACGTTCTAACAACGCGCTTTAGTATAATTTTTTTAATTCTTTTTAATCAGGAATTGTGTGTTTTGTTTAAGTAGCCCCTCAAAAATCCTGCTGTCAGAAAAAAACAATGGGCACATGTTTATTTATAGTGAATGAAACTTGCTGAAGAATGCTTTTATTATATTATTATTTAATATTTTTTATTTTCAAATTAAAATAAAAAAACTAAAAAAATACTTATATCAATAACACTATTTAGCAAAAGCAAAATGAAATGAAATAGAAAAAACAAAGAAATGTGAAGGCAAACAAAAAACCAGAGCATTTTTCCTCTCTTCTTCTTCAAAATTCTCTGTTTCGCCATTATCGAACTATACTCCCTTTGATTCAAAGATTTCCTGTTTTTATTCTCCGTTCTAATTACGCCTTCCATGGCCAAAACCTCCGTCTTTAACTCCGATCCGTCTGTAATGGCTAAGGCCACCGAATTGAAGAAAGAATTGCAGAAGCTAGTTAGAACGATTGTTGACGACGACGATTTGCCGTTAGAAACCCTAGATCGAGCTAAGGAAACCATTTCCGCTCTAAAAGAGCTCAAGTTGAAGAAGAGATCCTCGTCTCTCCGATTGCGAGGATCGCTGTCTTGCCCCGAGGAGTTTAAATGCCCTTTATCCAAGGAATTGATGAGAGAGCCTGTCATTTTGGCCACTGGACAGGTTCGTTTTGTATTCTCTCTACTGTGTGTGGACTGATCCGTCCTTTTCACTTCTACTGGCTAATTAATTCAAATTTGATTGCAATTATTACTTGATTAGAGGTCCAAAATTCAAATTGTCGGCTTAATGCTGTTCTTTTGGCTGGATTTCATATGCGATTTTGGATTTAAATTGATTCTGTCATAATCTGAATCAGACTGTAATTTCTCCGTTTTGTGCTGTGCTTCAATTGATGAGAAAATACGGCAAATGCAATTCAAAATTAGTCATAATTGAGTTGAATTTTCATTGAAATAGTGATTGCAAACTAAAATGGCATAGAAAGTTCCCAATTTCTTTGTTTTCTGGTGTCATTTCCAGGAAAATTAAAAATTCAATTCATTTGAAATTATTTTACAGTGATTTGAAATAAAATTGAATTCTTTGTTATTGTGCAGACTTATGATAGACCGTTTATTCAGAAATGGCTTAAAGCTGGGAACCGAACCTGCCCTTCAACTCAGCAAGTTCTCTCACACACACTCCTTACCCCTAATCACTTGATCCGTGAAATGATAGTACAATGGTGTAATAGTCAAGGTATAGAATCACTAAACCCCGTTAACTATGTTAACGACGAAGGTATAACTGAAGCTAATCGAGACCAATTTCGATCATTGCTCGAAAAGATGTCATCATCGCTACCCGACCAAAAAGAAGCCGCTAGGCAACTTCGAATGTTAACTAAAAAAATGCCTTCTTTTCGAGCCCTATTCGGGGAAAATACCGACGCAATTCCTCAACTCCTTAACCCGATTTCTAGAATAAAATCGAGTAATTATGAGATTAACCCCGATGTTCAAGAAGACGTGATCACTACGCTACTGAATCTTTCGATCCACGATAACAACAAGAAACTTGTAGCCGAAACCCCTATGGTAATCCCGATTTTAATGGAGGCATTAAAATCAGGAAATCTCGAGACTAGGAGTAATGCCGCTGCTGCCCTTTTTACGTTATCCGCCCTTGATTCCAACAAAGTGGTTATTGGTAAAGCCGGGGCTTTAAAACCGCTAATCGATCTTCTAGAAGAAGGGCATCCTTTAGCTATGAAAGACGCTGCTTCTGCTGTTTTTACCCTTTGTTTCGTCCACGAAAACAAGGCGAGAGTGGTGAGGGATGGGGCCGTGAAGGTGATTTTGAAGAAGATTATGAGCGGTGTTCTTGTGGACGAGTTGTTGGCGATTCTCGCGATTCTTTCGAGTAATCAAAGGGGTGTTGAAGATATGGGAGATCTTGGAGCCGTTCCTTGTTTGCTTCGGATTATACGGGAAAGTGATTGTGAGAGAAATAAAGAGAATTGTATAGCGATTTTGTATACTATTTGTTTGAATGACCGAACCAAATGGAAGGTGGTTCGGGAAGAGGAAAGTAGGCACGGGACGATTTCTAAATTGGCTAAAGACGGCACCTCGAGAGCTAAAAGAAAAGCTAATGGCCTTCTTGAGAGAGTTAATAGAGCCGTGAATCTTACGCATACCGCGTGATAAACTCGGTTATAAAATTGGACGAAAATGTAAATCCGTGCCCTTGTCAATTCCTACGTGTAAATACTATTCCCCGAATGCCGTTGTGAATAAGTGTATTCTATGAGGTTGTTATAGGTTTGACTGTTTTGATGTTTGTAAAATAAAGTTATTGTAAATCTATGGCATTTTGAATGTTGTGAGCCTATGAAAGGCTAATCGAGTCGGTTAAATTGTTTTCGAGCAAAAGGTCAAAACTTTGGATCGAATGTTCGATAGTTGAGGATTGGAATTGGTACATTGAGTGGCAAAGAGATAGCATAGGATATTGAATGGAGGTCTGAAATGTGGTCCATCAAAGATGCTTTTGTATAGTCATAAATAATGCTCAATTTTATTCCAATTAAAGATTGCCGACGTCGTATTAACCTCTTTTTTAGATTGTTTAATAGCCAATTGAAGTGTCTTTACATTTTGGAATATAATTTTTTTTTTTAGGAAAAGTGGAATTTAATTGGTCGCTATATAATGGGTCAGATGCCAATTATTTAACTGATTGTACATCGCAAGGTGACAAAGTTTTTGCTAACAAAATGTTTTTTTAAAAAAATTATAAAATTATGCTTATATTAAATAGAAAAAAAAAATCTATTCATTTTATACGTGGTTCAAATCTTTAATTTATATAGGTTATAAGTTCCGTCTTATTACTATGCTAAAACTTCATCACCACTAATAATGTGGCTGGTAATTCAAATATTATGGGTGGTTTTGACGTTTTGTTATTATTGTGTACGTTTTTTGTTGTAGTTTTTTTTTTCTCTAAAACTACTAGAAGCAACATTTTAATAATTACATCATAGCTAAACACTTAAAATTATTATGTTAATTAGTGAATTGTTATTTTCTATTTATTATTTGAATATCACCTATTATTATTATTATTATTATTATTATTTGTGACTTGATATTGTTATAAACATTTCACATGAAATCTATTTCTTTTTCGTGTGAGATAAATAAAAGCTCCAATTTGTTCATGCCCATATTTTCTGTTTACAGTTTTCAAATTTGAACTACTCCATCTCCCGGATATAAATATAAATTAAAAACGATAAATTTGTTACTTGTTAAAAATTGAGAATAATCAATAAATTATAATTTTAAATGCTTCACTAAACCATTATGAGCGAAGTTATACTATAAATCAATACAATAAACAAAAAGAATAGAATGATAGTCGATTGTATTGGACGTTAAACATGCAAAAAGATATATTACTGTATATAAACCAATGGCTTGCATAAAGAATATTTGCATCACATGGTTGAAGAATAAAAAGATTTATCTAAAATTCTGAAATTTTGTAAATTTCACTACTTTAATTTAGGATTTAGCAGAAAAGACCAACTTAAAAAAAGGAAACATTTCAAAAATGTATTATTATTTATTAATATACTAATATGTGAGTAGATGAACTGAGAATAAAACTCAAAAGAGTTATTGGAAATTTAAATTTAAACTTAAAATTCATCTATAATTTAATCAATTATGAAAAAATATAGATAATTGAATAATAATAGATGGGCATATGAAATAATAAATGAATAATGTAACACAAGTGATAAGATATAAGTGAATAATTGATGAGTGGCTATATTTTGAAGTTGATGTGAGTAATGTCCATTCATCTATTTCTTTTATATATGCTCTTAACTTATTATTGAATTGAGTGACCAATGAGTTGATGAAAGTTGGAATCTTTTTTATATTATTATTATTGGGATTTTAAAGGAGAAATTATTTTTATTTTGTGAAAAATAAAAATTATATAGACAGATTAAACCCCATTTTGTGAACTGTATTGTACCCATTGTAGGGGATATACCACCCCATTTTGATGCAAACAGAAACATGGGTCACTTCATAACACAACTTGATATGACCATTAATATTACTTTGATTTTATTTCTCATTTTTCTTTATTAATTAAAACTACTTTGTAACTTTGATGATAATCTCTTGATTATTATCTACCGTTTCAGATGAGAAGACCGGATTAAAGTTTAAAGTCGCTTGATCATCTTTTTTTGTAGATGTTGTAATTGATTGAGAGCAGGTCCTGATAAGATTGGCTCAGGAAGTATTTCAGCAGGTATCTAGGACCAGATCCCTCTCATTAGAGGCCTTTAATGTCCTAAGCAGGCGAGGCCTCGAGCTGGCACAAGACCGGCTAGACGATATTGCGCGCCGCACATGCAGGAGAGTCTAAGTAGGATTCATACTCCTATATTCTCTCCAACTAACCTTATCCTAATTTACTTGGGATTCAAGGATCAGATAATCACAAAGAGTTATAAACTCATCTTAATTAGGACTTTTACTCCCACTAGGATTGGAACAGAGCTTGCGCCTCTATATAAGCCCCTAGGTCAGGTTCAAAGGTACACAATTTCAAAGCTCTAAACTCTCACTAAACTCTCTTATTCCAACAAACCTTTTAGTGACTTAAGCATCGGAGGGTCCCCCAAGGGATAACCACCTATTGCCCCTAAGTTCATATTCTGTTTTACAAAAATCAGGTTAATTACCCAATTGAGATCTATTCTAAAATATCGGATTTAGTTACAATATTTTCATTTGATACTTTATTTTTACTATCATATACCAAAACCCTATGTAAAGGCATATCAACTTATCCGTTTACTAATATAATAATACACAAAATTTAAAATTTAACATGAAGGTGTGCTATTTATTATCACTTTTCAAGCTTAATATCAAAATTAATGTTAGCTATGGAATAATAATGTTAGCTATCTTAATATAATAATGGAACCTCAAAATGGAACCTCACTTTGAAATATAGAAAAAAGTAAAGATTAAATAGAAAAAATAAAAAAACAGATGAAAAGAGTTTTCTTTACTAGTATACTGCTTGGTAAAATATATGTTTCAATAGTCAAAATAGTTCTAATAATTGTGTATTAATATTTTTATAATATTTTCATAAAAGGCTAAATACATCTAGTACTCTTTCAATTTGTCTCATTTTTCCTATTATTTTTTGAACTTTAAGGCCTTTATAGTCTCATCAGCTTTCAAAAAGTGTATCGCCCTATTCAACTACTTCAACCAATAATGAGCATCGCATAAATTTTTTTAGGACCTTTTAAGCTTGCCCTCTTGAATGTCACGCACCGAATTCTGTTTAATATGACTTTTAAAAAAATACCATTCTCCTTATCTTTCTTTCTCTAACAAAAAATTAACATGTGGTGTTCATGAGGCAAGCTAATACACTTTTTGAAAGTCTAGGGGTTACAAAGCCCTTTTCAAAGTTTAATGAGACACTAGGTGAAATAAGATAAGTTTTTTTTATAAATAAGATAAGTTAAGGGAGCTTATGATTCATTTGATCTTAATAAAATGATAAGTTAATGTAACTTTATATCAAGTTTTCAAAAGCATCTACTATTATGGTAGTAGAGCAAAGTCCATGTACCAAGTTGGCAATGAACATGCTCTATAAGTTAGAGGAGAATAAGGTTCGAATTCCACTAAAAAATACTTGTTAAGAGGGATGAGGAGCCTTAGCTGTGAATAAGTCCTGAACAAGATTATCTCGATAAAGATACTTGTAAATATTAAAAAAAACACAAAGTCCATGTACCATAGAAGATTATTACCTTTTTAAATGTACAATTTTTTTAGGGTAAACTTAAAAAAATTTCATGTGGTTTGGCCGTTTTACAAAAAAGTCCTTGTGGAATTTTTTTTTTGTTTCAGAAGGGTGTATATGACTTCAAAAGTAGCAAAAACGTGTTTCTCAAAATTTTAAAACCACATTTAGAAGGGTAATCTTATCCATTTTGAAGTGAAATTTTGCAGCTTTGTTTATAAAAATACAATACACATTAGTGATACATTTTAGAATTTTTCTGAGAAGTACAAATAGTTATATTAATTAAAAATTGACGATAACTTTAAAAAATCATAACAAAATGAAAAGTTTTCGAAATTTACTCAAATTTTGATAAATAATTCACAAATAATATAATTGAAATATGATAACGTTGAATTTATTGAAATAACTGAGATTACCCTTCTAAATGTGGTTTCAAAATCTTAAGAAGCATGTTTTTACTAACTTTTGAAACCATAATCACCATTTTAAAATAAAAAATTTCACAACCTTATTATAAAACTGCCATATTTTCAAAGTTTATCCATTTTTTATAGAGAAAATCAACCATTTCTAGTCATGTTGTTTTTTATGTCCCACATGATCAAATTCTTATGGGTGACAATTTTTATCTTGCTTTGAATTTTATGTACTATTACGATAATAAAGTAATAAAGTGATAAGCTGATCTACCTTTATATAAAATTAAAAAAATTCTCAAACTATAATGCTAGTAAGAACAAAGTTAATGTATTATTTAGGCATTCAACCTAAAAAAATAGGAAAAAGTTTAGAAGACTAATGTTAAAATTAGTTGGTAAGTTGTTGTCAAGGACACCTATAATGACGTTTTTGTCTTTTGATTTGGATTCTTGCGTCAATTAAGTAACGCAATTTTCAAAGGAAGTGACCGAAAGTTTAGGATCAAAAGATTTTTGAGCTTCTTTTCTTAATTTGAGGATTGATTTTGATTTATTTTATTATGTGTATCAGGCAGCCATCACTTCTATGTACCCTGTTCATGTCGGTGTGCAATCCCCCCTCTCTCTGCAATACTCATTTTAACTACCCACTTTTGTTTTTGTTCTTTTCACTAAAAAATGTTTGAAAGGTTTTGCGGAATTTATGTCATTTATGCCATCTTCTTTTTCAGTTTATATTCAGTTCAGTCGAATTCAATATTTATTAATATATATATATATATAAATTTAGTTTAGGTCAGTAATGGTACATATAAGTTGAAAAGTACAGGGCCTTAGTTCGATCGTATCTTCGAAAACGGGTTGCTTATTTCTGATGTATCATGGCTCATGTCATTAATATTTGTTATAATACGTTTTAAATTATTAATGTATCAGGGCCCACGTTATCAATATTTGATATAATATGTTTTCTACTTTTTTACCTGTTATTATTATTTGATATAATATATTTCTTATTTATTTACCATTTATACCGTTGGATTTCTCTATAAATAGGAATTCAATTTCTTCATTTGATATATATCAAAATAAGAAATAAAAGTTTCTCTCAAATTCTCTATCTGCTTTCTCTTATTATTGTTATAATTTCCTTGAATATATAGTCAATTTCCAACACGTTATCAGCACGAGCTTGCTCAATCGATCAAGGATATCACCAAATAAATCCAAAGGCATATTTTATTTTCTATAAATATATATTATACCTATAATTCTTAATATGTCTAATATCAAAAGTTTGGACTTTATTCCTCTTGATGTATCGGGAAAAAATTATCTTACTTGGGTGTTGGATGCAGAAATGCATCTATAATCAATGAGTCTTAATAATACTATTATTGAAAATAATAATATTGCACCTCAGTATAAGGCAATAGCTCTAGTTTTTCTCTGCCGTCATCTTGATGTATCACTTCAATCAGAATATTTGACTGTCAAAGATCCTGAAGATCTTTGGAGACAATTAAAGGAGAGGTTTGAACACCTAAAGAAAATATCTCTACCAAATGCCCAGTATAAATGGATAAACTTAAGGCTTCAAGATTTTGAATCTGTTAGTACATACAATTCTAAACTTTTTCAAACTACATCCACATTAAGATTATATGGAAAGGAAATAACTGATGATGATTTATTGGAAAAGACATATTCTACTTTTCATTGGAATAATATGGTATTACAGGAACAATATAGAGCAAAAGATTATAAGAAATATAGTGAACTAATTACTGCTCTTCTCCTAGCAGAACAGAGAAATCAACTCCTGTTGAAAAACCATGAATTACGACCTACTGGAAAAAATCCATTCCCTGAAGCGAATGCGATAATTCATAATAATTTTAATGGATGCGGCTGCAAAAATGGTCGTGGTCTATATTATAATTTTTATGTTATTATTGGTTTGCTTTTGTTATTGCTATTTAATGGAATTTTTATGCAATATTTATTTATAAATAAATAATAATGCATCTTTCGTTTCTTCAATGAAGAAAATAAATTCTTTTCCGGTATTATATGGCTTCAAGGAAAATGAAGCAAATTTATGTATTGCAGATAGTGTCACCACCCATACTATTCTCGGAGAGGTAAGATATTTTATTATTCTTAAAAGGGGTGAAACTGTTATTATCATAATATCTGGACAAACAAAAATGGTTGAAGGCTCCGGAGGAGCTAGTATTATATTACAAAAGGGAACAAAACTTATTATAAATAATGCATTATTTTCCCCGAATTTTCACAGAAATTTATTAACTTTTAAAAATATTCGCAGAAATGGATATCATATTGAAACTGTGAGCAAAGACAAATTAAGAATGTCTTTATGTTATAAAAATAATTTCAAGTAAGAAATATATACTTGAAAAATTTTATACTCTTTCATGTGGCTTATACTACACATATATTAATATGATTGAAGCCAATTTAACTATAAACCAGAAGTTTATATATTCAGATATTTATAAAATTTGGCATGATCGACTGGGTCTTCTTGGTTCGATAATGGTGAGAAAAATTATTGAAAATGCACATGGGCATCCATTGAAGAACCCGAAGTTTCTTCAAAATAATGAACTATTTTGTGCTACTTGTTCGCAAGGAAAATTAATAATAAAGCCTTCCAGAATTAAGGTTGGAATAGAATCGCCAGCATTTTTAGAGCGCATACAATGTGATGTATGTGAACCAATTCATCTACCATGTGGACCAATAGATACTTTATGGTTCTAATTGACGCCTCAACTAGGTGGTCACATGTATGTTTATTACCTTCACGAAATATGACATTTGCAAGGTTACTTACTCAAATTATAAGATTACGGGGCATAGTTTCCCGATCGTCCTATTAAATTAATTCGTCTTGATAATGATGGAGAATTCACATCTAAAATATTTAATGATTATTGTATGTCGATTAGAATAAAAGTTGAACATCCTGTAGCATATGTTTATACACAAAATGGTCTGGCAGAATCATTTATTAAACGTCTGCAATTAATTGCGAGACCGCTAATTTTGCGAACAAATCTCCCTACTACAGTTTGGGGTTATGCAATATTACATGCAACATCTCTTATACGTTTAAGACCAGTAAGTTATCATGATTACTCTTCATTACAATTAGCTTCTGGCCATGAGCCTAGTATTTCTCATCTTAAAGTTTTTGGTTGCGCGATATATGTGCCTATTGCTCCACCACAAAGGACTAAAATGGGTCCTCAAAGGAGATTAGGAATTTATGTGGCTATGAATCTCCTTCAATAATTAAATATCTTGACCCATTAATTGGCGATATGTTTACTGCACGATTTGCAGATGGTCATTTTGATGAAAGCACTTTCCCAAAATTAGGGGGAGAGAATAAGAGCCCAATTTTGGAAAAGAAAATAATATGGACTGCTTCATCACTTTCTCATATGGATCCTAAATCAAATGATTCTGAACTAGAAGTTCAAAGAATAATCCATCTTCAACATTTAGCAAATCGATTGCCTGATGCACTCGCTAATCCTAAAAGAGTAACGAATCGCATATACCAGCAGTAAATGCGCCAATTCGTATTGAGATTCCTGAAGAACAACCTACGGATAATACTCTAACACGCCTGAAGCGTGGATGACCTATTGGTTCAAAGGATAAAAATTCTAAAAGGAGGAGAGTTATTGATAATGAAGATATTCTCATTGAGGATATAAATATAAATACACTTCCGAAAGAAGCGCAAGCACCTGCAGTGCAAATACCTGAAGCTATTAAAAAAGAAGAAATTCAAATAAATTATATCAATACTGAAAGAAGTTGGAATCGCAATAAAATAGTTATAAATCATATTTTTTTCATATAATGTTGCGATCAATATTGAAAATGAAAATGTGGATCATAAGCCAACATTTATTGAAGAATGCCAAAGTAGAAATGATTGACAATAATGGAAAGAAGCAATTCAAGCAGAGCTGAATTCTCTTGAAAAACGCAAAGTATTCGAACCAGTAGTTCGAACACGACAGGACGTAAAACCTGTCGGTAGTAAATGGGTTTTTATTAGAAAGAGAAATGAGAAAAACGAAATAATAAGATATCAAGCCAGATTAGTTGCACATGGTTTTTCCCAAAGACCTGAGATAGACTATAAGGAGACATTCTCTGGTGGTGGATGGAATAACTTTTAGATATCTTATTAGTTTTGCACTGCAAGAAAATTTAAAAATGAGAGGCCAATTTTCATGATATTTATATGAAAATCCCTGAAGGATTAAAGCTGCCAGAAAAATATGACAAACGAGAACTTTACTCGATAAAGTTACAAAGATCCTTATATGGATTAAAACAATCTGGGCGCATGTGGTACAACCGTCTCAGTGAATATTTATTGAAAGAAGGATATAAAAATGATCCAATTTGTCCATGTGTTTTTATAAGAGAATCAGTATCTAATTTTATTATCCTCTCAATTTATGTTGATGATTTGAATATTATGGAACTCCTGAAGAGATTCCAAAAGCAGTTGATTCTTTAAACAAAGAACTTGAGATGAACGATCTTGGAAAGACAAAATTGTGTCTTGGTTTACAAATTGAGCACCTTGAAAAAGGAATTTAGTGCATCAATCAAACTGTACAGAAAAGATCCTGAAACGATTTAATATGGACAAAGCACATCCATTGAGTAACCCAATGGTTGTACGATCACTGGATGTGAAAAAAGGATGTTTTTCGTCCTAGAGAAAATAACGAAAAAGTTCTCGGTCCTGAAGTACCGTATCTAAGCGCAATAGGTGCTTTGATGTATCTTGCTAATAACACAAGACCGGATATTGCATTCTTTGATAATTTATTATCAAGATACAGCGCTGCACCTATAAGACGACATTGGAATGAAATTAAACATATAATGCACTACCTTCGAGCAACTACTGATTTAGGCTTATTTTATTCATACGAATCTAAGCTTAAATTAGTTGAATATGCGGATTCGGGTTATTTATCCGACCCACACAAAGCTCGATCTTAGACGGGCTATTTATTCACATATGGAGGAACATCTATATCTTGGTGATTGACAAAACAATCAATTACAGCTACTTGCTCAAATCATGCGGAGTTAATAGCGATTCATGAGGCAAGTCGTGAATATGTGTGGTTGAGATCATTAATCAAACATATTCAAGAAGCATGTGAAAAAGTTATGGTCAAGGAAGGTCCAACGACAATATATGAAGATAATGCTGCTTGTATTTCTCAATTGAAGGAAGGTTATATTAAAGGAGGCAGAACAAAGCATATTTCACTAAAATTTTTCTTCACTCATGATCTGGAAAAGAATGGTGAAATCAGTATTCAACAAATCTGCTCTTGTAACAATTTAGCAGATTTGTTTACCAAGGCCTTACCTTCCTCAACTTTCAAGAAATTGATTTACAGCATTGGAATGCGTCGTCTTAAGGATCTCCAGTTAACTCACGAATAGGGGGAGTAAACACTGTACGCTTTTTCCCTTAACTGAGGTTTTTTATCCCACAGGGTTTTTCCTTAGTAAGGTTTTTAACGAGACAGTGTCTCATTCGCGGCAGATGATACATCATAGGGGGAGTGTTAAATTATTGATGTATCAGAGCCCACGTCATTAATATATGATATGATATGTTTTAAATTGTTGATGTATCAGGGCCTATATCATCAATATTTGATATGATATGTTTTCTACTTTTCTATCTGTCATTATTATGTGATGTAATATGTTTCTTACTTAATTACCATTTTTACCGTTGAATTTCTCTATAAATAGGAATTCAATTTCTTCATTTGATATATCTCAGAAATAAGAAATAAAAGTTTCTCTTAAATTCTCTCTCTGCCTTCTCTTATTATTGTTATAATTTCCTTGCATATATAGTTAATTTCAAACAAATTCAAAATCCATGTGAATATTTTTATTTGTTGTTTGTTTGTAAATGTTTTTCTACCTTTAGTCCCTTTTATATTTTAAAGATCAAATGCATCCACACCGTCTAAACTTGTCATGAAAAGTCAGTGTTGATCTTAAACTTTCAAAAGTTCCTACTAGTCCCTTCAACTTGGTAAAGGTACACCGGTTTGCCCTCTCAGTGCCACATGTCAACTTCTGATTGGTTTGACTTTTTAAATATATTATTTTTCTTTCTCCAATATGAAGCTGACATGTGGCAGGTAAACTGGTGCACCTTTACCAAATTAAAAGGGCTAGTAAAATTTTTTGTAAGTTCAGAATGATATTTAATTTTTCATGTTGAGGGCAAAAATATATTTGGCCTATTTTAAAAGAAGTGAGTTTGAAGTACATAATATCAAATATCCTGAATACTAAAATAATTTTTTTTGATAATAAAATTAGTCAAACACCATTTGTGATTGTGGCAATGGGGCGGGGATACTTCTTATAAAAAAAGTATAATGTGATTTCACGCATTTATAAAATAGAATTTGAGAATTTTTTTTTATAAAAACAGGATCTGAGATTTCATGACGTTAGCGATTAAGGAATTTTTCCCTAATACCGTCAATTAAGCTGGCGTGGCAAGGGGCAATTTTGAAAAATCCACTTTATCTTGTTCTCCTCCGCCCACAGAACGAAACCTAAAAATGCTTCATAGCCCCAAATATTTCAGCTCCTGCGAAGAGTGTTTGCATATTTTGCCGGCTGATTTTGATATCAGTCACCTGGGCAAGGGGCAATACAACCAATTTTGAAGAGTAATTTCCTAATTTGATATCTTACACCAAATCCAACCATTCTCTATTTTTAGGGTAGGAATATATCCCTAAAATAGGGTTCCTTGTATATAGGGATCCTCATTTTAAGGGATAGATATTATATTATTATTAATTATTAATTTTTTAATTATTTTATAAGTTGATTAGAATAGAAATGATGTAAAAGAGTTAATATAATAATGATAGATTATTGTTATTTTTTGAGGAATATAATATAGGGAATATGATTGGAGCGAAAATACCATAAATCCTCCTAAAATAGAGTTTAGGAAATAAAAAATAGGAATATGATTGGAGTTAGAGTTAGAATTGAAAAGCAAAGAATCTATTGTATAATCAAATAAATTTCCACGTATGCAGAATTGAATAGTGAAATTACATAAGAATAATAGGTTAATCAATAAAATTAATACTTATTGGAAATTGACTATATATGCAAGAATATTATAACAATAAGAAGAAAAGACAGAGAGAGTATTTGAGAGCAACTTTTATTTCTTATTTCTGAGATATATGAAATGAAAAAATTGGATTCCTATTTATAGAGAAATCTAACGGTAAAAATGGTAAATAAGTAAGAAACATATTACATCAAATAATAATGACAGGTAGAAAAGTAGAAAACATATCACATCAAATTATTAAGGGTGTGGGCCCTACATACATCAAAATTCAACACTCCCCTTTGATGTGTCATCTGCCGCGAATGGGACACTGCCTCGTTAAAAAACCTTACTAAGGAAAAACCCTGTGGGATAAAAATCTTAGTTAAGGAAAAAAGAGTACAGTGTTTACTCCCCCTGTTCGCTAGTTAACTGGAGATCCTTAAGACGGCGCATTCCAATGCTGTAAGTTAATTTCTTAAAAGTTGAGGAAGGTAAAGCCCTGGTAAATAAATCTGCTAAATTATTACAAGAGCAGATTTGTTGAATATTGATTTCACCATTCTTTTCCAGATCATGAGTGAAGAAAATTTTTGGTGAAATATGCTTTGTTCTGTCTCCTTTAATATAGCCTTCCTTCAATTGAGCAATACAAGCAACATTATCTTCATATATTGTTGTCGGACCTTCCTTGATCATAACTTTTTCACATGCTTCTTGGATATGTTTGATTAATCATCTCAACCACACACATCCACGACTTGTCTCGTGAATAGCTATTAACTCCGCATGATTTGAGGAAGTAGCTGTAATCGTTTGTTTTGTCAATCGCCAAGATATAGCTGTTCCTCCACATGTGAATAAATAGTCCATCTGAGATCGAGCTTTGTGTGGGTCGGATAATAACCCGCATCCGCATATCCAACTAATTTAAGCTTAAATTCATGTGAATAAAATAAGCCTAAATCAATAGTTCCTCGAAAGTAGCGCATTATATGTTTAATTCCATTCCAATGTCGCCTTGTAGGTGCAGCGCTGTATCTTGATAATAAATTAACAGAGAATGCTATATCCGGTCTTGTGTTATTAGCAAGATACATAAAAGCACCTATTGCGCTTAGATATGGTACTTCAGGACCGAGAACTTTTTCGTTATTTTCTCTAGGACGAAAAACATCCTTTTTTCACATCCAGTGATCGTACAACCATTGGGTTACTCAATGGATGTGCTTTGTCCATATTAAATTGTTTCAGGATCTTTTCTGTGTAGTTTGATTGATGCACTAAAATTCCTTTTTCAAGGTGCTCAATTTGCAAACCAAGGCACAATTTTGTTTTTCCAAGATCTTTCATCTCAAATTCTTTCTTTAAAGAATCAACTGCTTTTGGGATCTCTTCTGGAGTTCCAATAATATTCAAATCATCAACATAAATTGAGATGATAATAAAATTAGATCCTGATTTTATTATAAAAACACATGGACAAATTGGATCATTTTTATATCCTTCTTTCAATAAATATTCACTGAGATGATTATACCACATGCGCCCAGATTTTTTTAATCCATATAAGGATCTTTATAACTTTACCGAGTAAAGTTCTCGTTTGCCATATTTTTCTGGCAACTTTAATCCCTCAAGGATTTTCATATAAATATCATTATCAAGCGAACCATAAAGGTAAGCTGTAACAACATCCATCAAGTGCATCTGTAAATTTTCTTGCACCACAAAACTAATAAGATATCTAAAAGTTATTGCATCCACCACCGGAGAATATGTCTACTCATAGTCTATCACAGGTCTTTGGGAAAAACCTTGTGCAGCTAATCTGGCTTTATATCTTATTATTTCATTTTTCTCATTTCTCTTTCTAATAAAAACCCATTTATTACCGACAGGCTTTACGTCGTGTGGTGTTCGAACTACTGGTCCGAATACTTTGCGTTTTTTAAGAGAATTCAGCTCTGCTTGAATTGGTTCTTTCCATTGTTGCCAATCATTTCGACTTTGGCATTCTTCAATAGATGTTGGCTCATAATCCACATTTTCATTTTCAATATTGATCGCAACATTATATGAAAAAATATGATCTATAACTATTTTATTGCTATTCCATCTTCTTTCAGTACTGATATAATTTATTAGAATTTCTTCATTTTCAATAGCTTCAGGTATTTGCACTTCAGGTGCTTGCACTTCTTCCGGAAGTATATTTATATTTATATCCTCAATGAGAATATCTTCATTATCAATAATTCTCCTCTTTTTAGAATTTTTATTCTTTGAACCAATAGGTCATCCACGCTTCAAGCATGTTAGAGTATTATCCGTAGGTTGTTCTTTAAGAATCTCAATACGAATTGGCGCATTTACTGCTGGTATACGTGATTTCGTTACTCTTTTAGGATTAGCGAGTGCATCAGGCAATCGATTTGCTAAATGTTAAAGATGGATTATTCTCCGAACTTCTAGTTCAAAATCATTTGATTTAGGATCCATTTGAGAAAGTGATGAAGCATTCCATATTATTTTCTTTTCCAAAATTGGGTTCTTATTCTCTCCCCCTAATTTTGGGAAAGTGCTTTCATCAAAATGACAATCTGCAAATCGTGCTGTAAACATATCGCCAGTTAATGGCTAAAGATATTTAATTATTGAAGGGGATTCATATACTGCGCAACCAAAAACTCTAAGATGAGAAATACTAGGCTCATGGCTAGAGGCTAGTTGTAATGAAGAATAATCATGATAACTTACTGGCCTTAAAAGTATAAGAGATGCTGCATGTAATATTGCATAACCCCAAACTGTAGTAGGGAGATTTGTTCGCAAAATTAGCCGTCTCTCAAATAATTGCAGACGTTTAATAAATGATTCTGCTAGACCATTTTGTGTATGAACATATGCTACAGGATGTTCAACTTTTATTCCAAGACATACAATAATCATTAAATGATTTGGATGTGAATTCCCCAGCATTATCAAGACGAATTGATTTAATAGGATAATCGGGAAACTGTGCCCGTAATCTTATAATTTGAGCAAGTAACCTTGCAAATGCCATATTTCGTGAAGATAATAAGCATACATGTGACCACCTAGTTGAGGCGTCAATTAGAACCATAAAATATCTAAATGGTCCACATGGTGGATGAATTGGTCCACATGGTGGATGAATTGGTCCACAAATATCACATTGTATGCGCTTTAAAAATGCTGGCGATTCTATTCCAACCTTACTTCTGGAAGGCTTTATTATTAATTTTCCTTGCGAACAAGCAGCACAAAATAATTCATTATTTTGAAGAAACTTCTAGTCCTTCAATGGATGCCCATATGAATTTTCAATAATTTTTCTCATCATTATCGAACTAGGATGACCCAGTCGATCATGCCAAATTTCATAAGTATCAGAATCTATAAACTTCTGGTTTATAGTCAAATTGGCCTCAATCATATTAATTTATGTGTAGTATAAGTCACATGAAAGAGTATAAAATTTTTCAAGTATACATTTCTTACTTGAAATTATTTTTGTAACATAAAGACATTCTTTATTATCTTCACTCACAGTTTCAATATGATATCCATTTTTGCGAATATCTTTAAAACTTAATAAATTTATGTGAGAATTCGGAGAAAATAATGCATTATTTATAATAAGTTTTGTTCCCCTTTGTAATATAATACTAGCTCTTCCGGAGCCTTCAACCATTTTTGTTTGTCCCGATATTGTGGTAACAACAGTTTCACCCTTTTTAAGAATATTAAAATATCTTGCCTCTTTGAGAATAGTATGGGTGGTGGCACTATCTACAATACATAAATTTTCTTCATTTTCCTTGAAGTCATATAATACCGGGAAAGAATTCATTTTCTTCATTGAAGAAATGAAAGATGCATTATTATTTATTCATAAATAAACATTGCATAAAAAGTACATTAAACAGCAATGACAAAAGCAAACCAATAATAACATAAAAAAATACAATATATTAATTAAGCAAAATATATGGACTAATTATTCAAATTTTTCTTTGCCACTAGTGCTGGGTAACAGAAAATCATCCATCTCCATATTGGGGATATCAATAGGCTCATTATTTGGGGTATTATCATCCAATATAAAATTGGTTTCTGGTTCTGCACATTTCTTGAGAGATGCTTGGTATATATTTACCAAATGTTTAGCGGTTCTATAAGTTCTTGACCAATGACCAGTTATACCGCATCTATGGCATTTATTTTCATCATCTTGACTATTATTTCTTTTATCAAATCTTTCAATTTGATTATTCCACTTCTGGTGGTTATTTGTATTTTTCCACTTCGGGTGGAAATTATTGCTATTATTATTATTAACATGTTTCCACTTCTGGTGGAAATTGTTATTATTATATCCTCTACCACGCCCATTTCCACGACCTCTACCTCGACCACGACCACAACCATTTCTGCGGCCGCGTCCATTAAAATTATTATGAATTATCGCATTCGCTTCAGGGAATGGATTTTTTCCGGTAGGTCGTAGTTCATGGTTTTTCAACAGGAGTTGATTTCTCTGTTCTGCTAGGAGAAGAGCAGTAATTAGTTCACTATATTTCTTATAATCTTTTGCTATGTATTGTTCCTGTAATACCATATTATTCAAATGAAAAGTAGAATATGTATTTTCCAGTAAATCCTCATCAGTTATTTCCTTTCCACATAATCTTAATGTGGATGTAATTTGAAAAAGTTTAGAATTGTATGCACTGATAGATTCAAAATCTTGTAGCCTTAAGTTTATCCATTCATATTGGGCATTTGGTAGAGATATTTTCTTTAGGTGCTCAAACCTCTCCTTTAATTGTTTCCAAAGATCTGCAGGATCTTTGACAGTCAAATATTCTGATTGAAGTGATTCATCAAGATGCCGACGGAGAAAAACTAGAGTTGTTGCCTTATACTGAGGTGCAAGATTATTATTTTCAATAATAGTATTATTAAGACCCATTGATTCTAGATGCATTTCTGCATCCAGCACCCAAGTAAGATAATTTTTCCCCGATACATCAAGAGGAATAAATTCCAAACTTTTGATATTAGACATATTAAGAATTATAGGTATAATTTATATTTATAGAAAATAAAATAAAATTATGCCTTACTTTTAATTTATTTGGTGATATTCTTGATTGATAGAGCAAGCTCGTGCTGATAATGTGTTGGAAATTGACTATTTATGCAAGAATATTATAACAATAAGAAGAAAAGGCAGAGAGAGAATTTGAGCGAAACTTTTATTTCTTATTTCTGAGATATATGAAATGAAGAAATTGAATTCCTATTTATAGAGAAATCCAACGGTAAAAATGGTAAATAAGTATAAATATATATTACATCAAATAATAATGACAGGTAGAAAAGTAGAAAACATATCACATCAAATTATTAAGGGCGTGAGCCCTACATACATCAAAATTCAACAATACTAAGATCAGTTACTGACATTTTCTTACAGACGGTCAAGCACCGCTTCCACCGATGTCATCTCATTAGAGCGGATTGTTTGAAACTGGAAAACAAACTGGACTTCGCCAACCTTGGCGACGACAAAGGTGGCAGTGGAGTTTGTTCCGATGCCGAGAACCATGCTGGTTTTAATCGTAATCGACTGATTTCTCTTTTGCTGATTTTTTTTATTTCTTTCCTCTATTTGAGTTTAATACATTAATTTGATAGAAAAGATGATTAAAATAATGAACTTGATATTTGGTTTTCCCTAATTTTGTTTATTTAATTCTTTCTTTCCTCCATTTTATCAAGTTGGGTTTTAGGGTTCTTGAATTTACGGTACAGTACAGGAGAAGGGGAATAAGAAAAGTTATTTTCCTATATTGTCCCTTGACACATCAGCTTAACTGACAGAGTTAGGGAAAAAAATCCTCAATTGCTAACGTCACCAGACCTCAGACCCTATTTTACAAAAATAAGTTTCTCAAATCCTATTTTACAAATGCGTAAAACCACGTGGTAATTTTTTTAAAGTTTACCTTATTAACGATACATAGCAAACCAGAAGAGTCCCAACACAATTATAACCTGGGACAGTCATCCCCACCAAATTAGGATAAGAAATACAAGGCTACAGAACAGCGCCCCTGAAAAATATCTAGACCTAATAATGCAGTACAAACAAAGGTTCCCACACTTCTGGAGATTTTGAATTACTTGTAACTTGTGGCTCTCAAAATTACTGACTAAAGTAATATATTTTCATTCATCCCTTTCAAGAGAAATACATTTATGGTCTATTTGACAAGGAATTTGATTAATTTCATTTTTGTACATAAGATTGAAATCTTATGCGTAAAATTAAATTTGAGTTCCAAACACCCATTAGTAGTTGAACATTCTGGTTTAATCCAAATATACAATTTAAAGTAATTCTATTATTAATTAGTAAACTGAAAAAAGTAAGAACCCAAGCCAATAGATGGCAAATATGTTGAAGGCGAGTTTGGAGTTGTTGCCCTGTACTTCCCTTGTTTTCTCAAAAGTACATGAAAACATATTTTTCTGAAAATAGGCCGAAAGCAACCATATAAAAATGAATTCTTTCGATCCTTTTGGTTTCCAAACATGGGAATTTACAGAAATGAATTCAAATTGAATTCCATCTAAAATGGCATTTCCAAACAGTGTAAAAGAAATTATTTTAAAACAAACGCCCAATATTCTAAGCATTTTATTGGACTTGGTACAATTGTTACATCCACAAGGTGTGTGTGTGGGGAGATGAGCAGAGATCAATTTCTGGCTCATAAAAAAAATCTATTAATAATAATAAAAAAGTCCATCTGTCAGTTATACTAAATACAACAAGGCATTAATGTGAATGTCCAAACGAGAAGTTTCCATCAAAATAAACAAGAGAGCTGCAGAATATTAAAAATTGGAAAATTGAGCTAGTGGAAAAGGAAAACTCTTCAATTCACGGTATAAACAACTAAAAAGCATAATGAGCCCAGAATTCCCAAATATGAAATGATACGATCTGAATTCTAGAAAAGAGAAGAAAGCTAGAGAGAAGAAAACTGTATTCCGTTTATTGATTTCGATGAGTAATTCATTACAGAGCTTGAGCTATTTAAGCTAAGCAAAACAGCCATTTACAAGGATGTTATTAAAACGACAATATTACATGAGCTAAACGCAGTGTATAGGCTAGGCGTATGAAACACTTTATTTTATTAACTCCTAATACGTGGACCAATCATTGCAATCTGAGCTGGAGTCGATGCCAAAGAACGAAGTCAACTCTTCTACAAATTCTTCCTTCCCCCTTGAAAGACCTTGCCCCAAGGTCGTACTCCGTAAACTAGGGAAGAACATTTGCAATTAAGCTTGCTTCCTTTAGCCCACACCTTCAGTATGCTTGGTGCCCATAACTTTCTCGTTAACCAAGCAAGCTAAGCCGAAATCAATAGCAAGCTGTCCATTCCCGCCCACATCAGTTCCAACAACCAATGCCTCCATAAATTCCCCAATTTCAGTCATTGCAGTAGTGCTAAACTTGTTCACCAAACCAGTCTTAGCCCATCCATTTGCATCGCACATTCCATCAGGAATGTCACTAATGAGCTCATGAAGGTGGAAAACCATGTTGCTGTACAGAATTTTGATGATCAACCCCAAGAGCTGGCTAATTTCAGCTTGGAAAGCAAGTGTCTCAAGTTGTTTATAAGTTTCTTGAGTCAATTTCTTCTTATGGCCTATTTCACCAAAATCCTTAAAAGAATTCGCATCACCTGACTCTAGTACTTCAAAATTCAAATGATCAATTACTCGCATGATCTTTCAACCCAATTCATGAACATCATAATGAATTTAGTTCCTAATATCTTTTGCCATTCCGTTTATCATTGGCTTAACTTCACCAAGGTTTTGCCCAAATAAATTCAGCATGAAAGTCAAATAATCAATATTCATCCCATTCAAACCCAGCCAATCACTCAAAATGAAACTGAATCCAGAATCAAAATCACTAAAACTACTCAAACTAGGATTTACATCAGTGCCTAACCAAAGTTCATATGTAATTGCATCAACAGGCCACTCATTAAGCATTGATTCCATTGATACGCATTCTAGAATGCAAACAATAGCAATAGGAATATCATTCTCCTTCAATCTTTTAATAACCTCACCACTTCCAATGTTAAATGCCCCATACACATCCGATTCGACAGAAGAGATTTGATAATCATCAATGGTTATTAGATATACCTGTAAGAACAAGACCGCATTAACAACCAAATCCTTCACAACTAGCCTCTTATCACTATTTAAAAACACTTCTAAGTGGTATAATCACTCCCCCAAAGTAACTTCCATCCCTGTAATTATCATAAACCCATTGAGCATCTACAGTGATGGGTATAGTAATCATATTATCCTTCTTTCCCGAAATCTCAAACCAAAATTCAATATATGGTTACCAACACCAAAATCCAATCCAAAATTCACAAGCTTAGTCCTAACATTAGTCTCATAAGTAATAAGCATTTCAAGAGTTCTAGCTACCATAGCAACATTAATATCCTTCAAATTCCCATCTAAATCTACTTGTGCAGCAGCACACAATTAAGAACGATAAAAACCGATTCAGTCAATTCAAGATGACAAGCCCCAAGCACAAAAACAACCATATTACTCCTACTCATAACCAATAGTCTGAAATGCAAAGGATTCTTAGCAACAAAAGAAAGCTGAAATTCCTCACCAGCTTTATTAACTTTCTTCTTGGGTTTCCGAGAGTCCCAATGGCATTCTTTCCATGGAGACTTCCATACAAGATCAGTCCAAATTCCTCCTAAATGCTGAGTTAAACCTAACTCACATCTGTTGACTGGTGATTTGCAAGACTCGCCACTGCTAGCTGATGATTTAATAGGTCTTCTGGCATTATTCGTCTCTGCACTTTCACTACTAGTACCATGCAATTCAATCACCATTTCAAGCATATTGGCACCGTCACTTTCTCCTAAATTAGGATCTAATTCATCTTCACCTAGATCGGGATCTAACTCCGACATAACGCCTTCGTTTTCAATCTCATCTTTAGCATGCGCTTCATCCATAGTAGTTAATGCGCTAGGCGCACCCAAGGCGACAGGGGGTCCTGTCGCCTAGGCGCGAGGTGAAGGCGAAGGTGAAGGCGCACAAAAAGGCGTGGGCTAGGCGCATGAACTTAAAAAAATATAAAATAAAAAGTTTGTCACTTCACTTAAAGGAAATTCAAGAGTTCAAAGTTTATAACCATAAAATTAATAAAGAATACACAGATTGTTCAAACTTCAAAGGCCTGAAACTGGACTGCCAACAAAACAGAAAAACAAGACACCAAATGCAAATGAAAAGATTTAGACAATAGCTAAAAAACTTAATAAAGAGTAAAGGGTAAATTGATAGTCAAATCGGTTTTGAAATTGATAGAAGTAAACTTAGAAATAATCAAATAAAGAAGTAATCTGTAGACTTAGCATGATAGAATAGATTCATAGAAGAATTAAACTAATAGTCAAATCAATTTCAAAATTGATAGAAGTAAAAAGAAGTAATCTGTTAGAAGTAAACATAGCATGATAGAATTAAACTCATAGAAGTAAAATATATGAAAGCAGAGCATAACTTATTAAAAACTGAATGATCTGTAGAAGAGATAAAGTGGAGGCAGCTTCGAACTAGAAGGATTGGTGATTGATCGGCTAGATTTTCAAACACAAATAAAATAGAGAAGAGAGAACAGATATTATAGAGTAGAAGAGAGGCAAAGGATGATTAGTATTCTGTGTTAATTAGAAATAAATAAATGAGAGTTTAATAGATTTTAATTACTAAATAGCCAAATAGGAAAACTAAAAGTGGCTGACACTTGGCGGGCTTTATAGTTTTAATAGGTGTCCATCACTATTAACCTAATTTTAAAAAAACCCCTAAGAATTCGGTTATTTGCGACTTTTGCCCCTCGCCTTGCGCCTTGCACACCTAGGCGCACGCCTTTGCGACATACACCGCCTAATAAGCTGTGAGGCGCTTGGTTAATCGCCTAGAGCGCCTAGCGCTTTAAGTGCACTTTTGACTACTATGGCTTCATCATTCAAAAACTCATCATCTACTATTTGGCCAAATAAGATTACCAAACAGGACAACGACTCAGAGACTTCACCGAAATCTTTCAGATTGTTCTCCGACATCGGTGATTCAACATCAATCGTAGCTTTGAAGCCTTCAAACTTCAGGTCATCGAATTTTGGCTTGAGCTCTTGTGCTGTAGCAGCTTCCGGTTCTTCGGCAAGAGCAAGCTCGAGGTACTGATGGAGGAGATCTCCAAATCGTTCCCAATCTTCATCAGAGATCACCATTGACAGATTTCAGGAAGCGATCCGAGGACCACCGCTCTGATACCAAGTGTTAGCAACTGAATTTCTAGAGAGAGAAACAGGACTAGAGAGAGAAATTGATTTATGTTATTCAATATCGATGGTTTCTCTGGTACAAGACTCCAGCTATTTAAGCCGAGTAAAAGGGATGTTTACAAGGATGATATTAAACGACAACTAAATTGGGCAAACACAAATTTATTATTGAGCCAACACATTAGCTATTGTAACCAAATTCTAACAAATGGGCCAATCCTATCAATCCTAGCTGGAGTCAACGCCAACGTGTCAAGTCAATCCTTTCGCCAAACTCTTCCACGCAACATCCCCTCCCCCTTACAAAGACCTTGTCCTTAAGGTTGAAATCCAGCAATCTGCTCAGCAGTTCCCAAGTAAGAGAAACTTCATTCCCCGCTCTATTACCCAAAGAAGCAGTGAGTAATGTAGGATCACTCTTTTTGGCTGCAACATTAAGCTATTTCCTTTAATTGAGCAATGTGAATATTTGATCCTTTGGTGATATCAATTGATAAGCCATTGTTCCAATCATAGCTTCTATTTTGTAAGACTCAAAGTTAAGAAAGACCAATTTGTTGTTGACCTTGCCTCTAGCCCACAGTATTATCAATTTAGCAATTGCTTGATCACCAGACTTGATTAATATCCAATCCATAATTGCACCTTTATTAGAAAATATTCTCAGAGTAGCACCTGCTCATGTTGGGGCCCGAACATTAGCATTTGGCACCAAAAGCAACAATTTTCGATCGAAATGGAATAGCCTCCTTAATTCCAGCATCAGTGCAAGATGGAAGACAAACTGAATGAGAGAAAACATACAAGTTTGGGGCGTTGTTTTCATCGCTATACATATTCTTCCACTCGTAACCTCCACTGCCAAGACTATTTTACAATTAGAAAATAATGCAGCAGAGGCAATACTAATCTTCAGAACATGAAGCTCTCTTCTCAACTCAATACCACTCCCAAACATGAACTGAACAACATTCATCAATGCACCAAAAAACAGTTCATAGGCCGGAACAATTCCAGGATCCCATACAATATCCACTTCTTTCTCACAATACAATATCCACTTCTTTCTCACAACCTTCCAACAAATAGCAGTAGACATCAACAACCCAAAATGAATTGTGAGCCACTTGAGAAAACTCAGCAGCAACATGAGTCTTAGTGATCAATAAATCCAAAGTTACAACATCAAACTCATTTTGATCAACTAAACCAAAAGTCCAATAACTAGCAAAACCAATGGACACATAGGCAAGAGTAGTCCCACAGATTGCCTTAGCTGATAAATTGAATAATTTCCCTTTCCTTCTCACTGATGCCTCTACTACCCCAGGGTCAAACACCTTTCCAAAAATCCCAAATCGAACTCTTCTAAATTCAATAATATGCTCACCAATGCCAAAACTCAACCCCAAAGCACAAACATAATCCCCAAATAAGTCTCATCCTCACAATAAATCCAACAATCAACCAAATACCTCTCAAAATCACACTCAAACAATCTATTCTCATGCATAGTATCAATAGTAAGCATTTCAAGAGTTATAGCTAACATAGCAACATTATCATCCTTCAATTTCCTATCGAAATCTACTTTTACAGCAGTATCACAATTAACAACCACCAAATTCAATTCAGTTAACTCAAGATCACAAGAAGTAGGCACAAAATCAACACCATTTATCCTATTCATAACCAATAGTTTGAAATCAACAAACATGAGATCCCTGAACTAGTTAAATTAGCGAATCATTCTAACAATATAACATTCGATCGGGGTGTAACCTAAATGTCACAAGGTGTTGTATATTACCAGTGTCTTAAGAAATGATTGATCGATTTATATGCTATGAGCCAATGCTGTTCAATCCAAAACATGGACTTCTCCCATAATTTAAAATGACATTATATGCAAGAAAAATACATACCGTGATGGTCAATATGATTCCACCTTGTAAGCCCTACCGTGCTTATCTAGATATGCCTGTACTGCCTCCTTTATCGCGAAATTTGTGAGTAGCTAAGATTGATTGAGAGGTTCACATGTCACTGGATCATCTAAAATTTCATTGAAGCTGTCAGATGAATAAACCAATGTTATAAAAGGCGCCTAGGCTCGGATTTCTAACTTTTTTATTTTTTAATATTTATTAATAGATAAAAGTATAAATGGAACTAAAAAATTAATTATAATTATAATAATATTAAAAAACATAGTTTGATATGTGAAAACATAAAGTCTTAATATTCTCAAATAAAAACGCATCAACATTAAAATCAATTCCTTAAAAACAGTGTATTTCTCGATTTGAGATTCAAAATATGAATTATACGGTGAGAATATTTTGATGTAAATTAGTTTTTTTATTGAAAAAATTGAGCTATAATTATTATAAGTATCACTTAAAAATTGCAGAAAAAAGTCGGACTAGGCAGTGCCTACGCGGGAAAATTCGGACTAGGCGGTGTCCAGACACAATAAATTGGCCAAGGGCCTGATAGCGCCCGAGGAATGAAAAAATCAGGCGGCCACTAGCAAAATAAGCGCCTAGACAGGACTAGGAGGCTAGGTAGCACGGAAACGGAAACCAATACGGAAACAGAAACGAAAACGAAAACGGATACGAGGAAACGCCATTTCTAAAAAATATAGGTTCGGAAACCGTGGGGAAACATGTAAATAATAAAAATACAGGGGTATATGTATAAATATAAAAAAATATAGAATTTCCATTAATATAATTTCATGCTTTTATAAAAAAATGAAATACTAAAATACTCAGACATTTCAAATATATTTATTAGTTATAAAACAATTCTACTGTAAATATTTATAAATAGACACCTATTAAATCATATTCATCTCATTAAAGTCAAATAGCATTTGAAAAATTCTAATTCAAAAAAATATATATATATTTAGGGATTTGCACAATAAATGCATAGAAAGTTTAGTTTTGGAATTAACTAAAATTCAGTCATAAGGTTGATGGAATTTCTAGGATACGGTTTCCGGAATTTGAAGAAAGAGTTTCCGACTTTCTGTAATTGCAGAAACTGCCCGGAAACGTTTCGTAGGGGTTTCCGAGAGTTTCCGTTTCCGAAGCACCGAAACGGCATGTCACTATAGTTTCCGTGCTTCATAGCTAGGAGGAGATCTTTAAAACAATGATAAATACCAGATGAGTGGTTGCAACTCCATTAACTGTCTGAGCTTCTTTTATTGTAAAGTTACGGATAGTTGTTGCAACTCCATTTTAGGGTCAATTGGAAACAGCCACTCTGTAATTACAGGGGTAAGGCTGCATACACCCGACCCCCTTGCTTGTGCGGAACCTTGTTAGGCATTTGGGTAATGTTGTTGTTGATAAATACCAGATGAAGAACGAAAGGAAAAGCCTTTACCTTCTGAAGATGGCCAAGGATAACTGCTCTTTCATACGAAACCCCGCTAGGAGTAATGACAGGATCTAGAAAAATATCGAGGGTAATTTTGCAGCATAGGTAATCCAGCACCTAGGATAATTCAAAGTTGTAAATAAACTAGAATAAAAATACAAATTTCGGAAATCAACAGACCTGTATAGTTATACTACCTCGGTTGCTGTGTCATCTTCAGCGGCTTTCTCGAACAGTACTCTACCTATATCCTGTAACTGCTTTGAACCAGAGGCAACCATATCCTTAAAAAAGCCTTCGGCTTGTGAATTGTCAAGGAAATTCTTTTCTTTGAGAGCATTCTCACAGGCTTCTCCGAAGAAAATGCGAAAGTTCGTGAGGCAAATAGCAATAAATGAAAAAAAACATTAAGTGTTTTCCTTTAATGGTTGTGCCAAAGCTCACAGGGATTACATACTTTAAGCTTTGTAGTTCCCATGAGCGCTTAATAGAAGCTTGCTCCCATTGCTTGTATTTGGCTTTTGCTAGTTCTTGCCAAATCTCTTCAACCATGTAACAATTTTTTGAATCTGCACCCCTACCAAGGTCTAAAGCCTGTAGAAGTGGTCACATCTTTGTATAAGGTTAACCAATTCAATGCGTAGGATTAACTCTTTATCCTAAACAACAGGCATTATTAAGACATTTTATGCAATAGACAAAATATTATAGCACTTGCTTAAGAAACTTATAACTTACAAGTACTATATCTACTACTTTGGAAAAAAAAATACCTACTACTACGAAATATTATTCCCATAATTACTAAGTTTGGTGCCTAACTTTTGTACCTTTTGATGTCAATTATTTTCTATGCTATAAGCAAGAAAACTTCATAGAATTGCACATAACAAAGACGTCACACGGCCACTCAAATCCAAAGTGGGCTTAGAGCAAAATTCATGTCTGAATTATGAACATCCCCTCTGCTACGAAAAAATAACATTATAACAGCTAATGCTTCCAATACTCAACTGATAACGGTGCCAGGACATTAATAACAATAAAAATGCACAATCAATTAATTAGACTATCAGTTAATTTACTGGCCTCTATAGCTTATAAATCTAACATACAATCCCCTCTTATTTTCTTTCTATTTGAGATGTTTCTTTGGATTTGTAAAAGAAGCAAAAGCGTAAGGGACATTGTCCCAGAAAGACGGCAGTAACAAAATTTATAGCAAAAGTTTACAAAAAAAATGGAAAATTTCAATTAAAAAAGACAAACATGATAAAGTAGTCACCACTAACTATAAAGAAACCAACGCTATGGAGATAGTGTGTGGCTTTTGCACCAACTGGAATCAAAATTTCTATTCACAGACATAAGAACTGATACCTAATTAGTATGCCAGACAGACATAATTTTGCCACTCATATCAGCAAATAGTACTTAACACAAAAGGCAACGACGGAAACCATGATATTGCAATGAAAGGTAATGACGTCAAAGAGAGAAGGATGAATCAACAAAATCTATAGTATGTACAACTGCACTTAAAATATAACAAATTAAGTCACAACAAAAGTCACTCACTAATAAATTAATTCAGTAACTGGATTGAAAGAAACTACTTTGAATCTTTAACAAATATATAATATAAAGCAAAAGCATATTTTATAAGAGCAATTAGAGGAGGATATTGAACAAATTAAGACACAGACAACCTACTATTTGCAATTCCTTCACTCCTTCAGGTAAATCTCCCTTCTGTAGTAATGCAAGTCCTAACATGTAGTGGGCCTGAATGCGTCGAATTAGAACTTCATAATATCAATCTCAATAATATATCAGCACAATTTCAGAATAAAATAACATGAGTACATGAGCATGTTAATATGAACATCTGCAAAAGCTCTGAGACTGATCTGGAGCCACAATGCATCTCTCTTTGATAAGTCCAGTAAACATTGAAGCAAAGTATTGCTGCATAAACACATATGAAAGCTTCCATTGATATATAATGTCAAAGCCAAGTTAGTTTCTACAAGAAACAATAATATAATAATACGTTTGAAATGTAAAAGTACTTTCTTGAAAGAAGCAAGTGCATTGAGAATGAATGGTTTTGGATGATGTATTCACAATTCGTGATGAAAGGACAATAAAGTCTTTTACAATACAAGAGAAGCTTGAAGAGTCTTGCATGATGGTATCATATGTAAGGCACTTGTCATTCTTTCTTCCAAATCCTTATAGATTATGCAGGGATTACTACAATATTCCATTTAGTTTGTTGCTTATAAAATTTATCACATTTTGTACTTCTGTTCTTCGTCAGTTTCCTTAGATTAAAATGGTATTTCGATGCCTACTACATAAACTTTAAAGCCATATACCATGAATTCAACAAGCACCTCATCAATTTACAAGAAAGCAACTAACAGCCTATAATCTGTGCACAAAAACTGACCTGCTTTGACTCAAGAATGCTTGCATATGATCTATGTTCTTTATTAATCATGTAGTGAAATTAAAAAAAACTCCACAGATTAGTTATACCCCATAAGTAAATCAACAGGTAAACTAAAAATTATTCTTCAATCTTCACAGAAAGTAGCACAGGAGTTCGATCTTCTAGAGTACACAAAACACCAATTTACAGCAATATGTGGCCCGAAAAATCCGATAGGAACATGAATAATTAATTATGTTCAATTTCATACAATCTTCATAAAGGAATAATACCTTAAATAAATTGCTATCAAGCTGAATAGCTCTTCGGCAATCTTCTTCAACTTTCGTCCAATCACTTAACTAAAATGAGGAGAGAAAAATAGATGAAAGAGATAAAACAACTACATACAGGAAAATATATATAATAAAAGAGAAGGAACATGTCCTTGCAAAGCGTTCAGTACATGTACATACTTCCGTTTCCGATGGCATAGAGCACGATTTTCCAATATACAGCAATATTAGGGCACAGAGTACTGGCCTGTAATTTTAAATACAAACAATGACCGCAGTTCCGCAATTTAACACAAAGACATCTCCAACTAAAAACTTATTGAATGCGAAACTTGAGATTTTATTAAAAT
This sequence comes from Euphorbia pulcherrima, assembly GCA_947683365.1. NCBI lineage: Eukaryota > Viridiplantae > Streptophyta > Magnoliopsida > Malpighiales > Euphorbiaceae > Euphorbia > Euphorbia pulcherrima. The sequence goes on from CANTUS010000004.1 coordinate 7,139,887, forward strand.
AGATCGATACCTCAGTGAAAGCAACGATGGCAGCCCCAAAACGATTCTTTCCGAAACAGGTATTGCCATCAATCCTCAAATTTTCAGCTTGTTTAGCAGCAATTCAGAAAATGGGGCAAATGACCCCATTTCTTTCGACTGAACGGTTCCCCTGATTTGTGTGTATTAGAAGTAACTTGGCGATTCAACAATCAGGCCATCAACGCATAAAAATGGAAGGGAACATGAGAGAATAAGGAAGCAACATTGATTTTGCTAGAGTGAAAGTGAATGCCTACGACTTTTAAAATTTCAGTATCGTTTCTATTGCAAAACCACACTCATGGAATTTAATTAAAATCAATGCTTAGGTAGGATTAGGTATAAAACCGTACCTTACCGTTCGGTTCGACCGATTTTACCGTAACTACTAAAGCTATACTACGATTTAATCTAAAAATGGCTTTTAAAAAAGGCTATAACAACACTCAGAAGCATTGCAAAAGATCCGAGCGTTGCAAAACACCAATATGATATCTGGTTGAATCACTAATTATACTGATTGTACCATTAATATCATGTACCAAAATCTTTACCGATATGACATCCGTTACGGTTTTGATTTTTTTGCTGTCCATCTAGTTCACCGGAGCTTTGCTCTGACTATATCCAAATCTGACCTAGATCGCATACCTGCCTGTAGGGGTGGGTCTCCCAATAAAATTTTTTTATATACATTAAAACTCAAACTCAAAACTTTCTTATTTAACTTAAACCAACCCTTATTAATCCGATACAATTTTAATAACATTTCCTAATCCACGCTTAATGTTACCGTCCGATTTATGCATTTTCACAATAAATCTTGCTCAATAGTCACTTTTATGATTTTTTTTATTTACATTTTTCTGAATGTAATATCTCATTAAAATGATTATGCAATTTTGATAAGTGAAATATTGTAGTTAAATATTGTGTCTTTTATATGCTTAATTCCTTGAATTAAATAAGATTTTATTAATTATTAGCACAATTTGAAATTGTGGTTGAAATTGGGGAGACTTTTCCTGTAAACTATGTGTAAGCACGGGATTTTATAGTTCCTCTTACAAGACGATGATGACGTATACCCGATTTCAATATCTCAAAATAAAAGTTCTCCTTAGAATTTTTATTACCAAAATAATATTTTTTGTGAATTTTATACTTGGTAGAATCTAATTCGGCGTGGCCGATAACTCGTCCGGTAGGAGCTTGAATCGATAATATGCACCCAAATAATAAATACCCATTAAGATATTATTAAAAGTCAAAAAGATGTCTTTCCATTCACTATTAAACCACTTTTCGCGACTTTTTAGGCTTTTGGGCCCGTTAGCTGTCGGTATGCTAGAGGTTGATGGCACCAGCGACATCAGCCATGTCGCCGACGGCATCACCATACCGCCGGCGACATCAGCCATACCGCCGGCGGCATCACCATACCACCGGCGACATGGACTAAAACGGGTCCCTACACAGACAGCCTTTCGACCACTTTCGGCGGAATTAGTCAAAAAGGTCTCGAAAACTACCCAAATTTGCCTATAAAAACATACCTTAGGCTGAATTGAAAGTGGGGGGACTGAAAGTGGGAAATTAGGAGCTGAAATTGGGCAATTGAGAGGCTGCAATTTAAGAGAGAAAATAGATTTTAGTGAGATAAGAATTAGAAAAGGTAGGAAAAAGGATTCTAATCCATTTTTCTTGGTTTTTCTTCTTTGAATTCTCTGATTGTGAGCTTGAAATCAGTGGGTCTTTAAGTTAAAATCAACTTGATAGGATTTAGAGACCTAAAAACTCTTAAATTGACAACTAAATCATCGTTACAAGCTCCCCGGAGGTGTTTCTTTTCAGTTCACGAAGAGTTGGATTCACGATCCCGAGGTGAAAATTCTGAGTCTCATAGCTCTTTGGCATTAATGTTACTAATTTGTGTTGATTCTTGTTGATTTGCATTCTTTTTTTGGGTTTTCGGTCATTCTCGACTACTGCTCGCTGCTGCTGCAAGAAATTGAGGTCGCCGGAGACACGTGATGTCGCCGGCGGTATCACTCATGTCGCCACAGACATCGCTGATACCGCCGGTGGCATCACATTCCCCAGAGGCCTTGCTTTCTTGTGGGACCCTTTCTTTATGGTATCCAGAAAGCCATGTGGCCTGCCTGCTTTCTGATGTCACCGGCGACATCGCTGACAGCATCAGTAGTATCATCGGCGGCATGACTTTCTGGACAGCAGTTTTATTTTCGTTTATTTCCGATTTAGTTTATTTTCCAAAACCAAGACACACGGTGCAACAATGGAGTTCCAAAACCTTCTGAAAACAGACCCCACCCACAACATGTGGCATTTTCACTAATAATCCGGTTAAAACAATGATCGAATCTAAAATTTGGTTTTAAATGAAATTTCCCCGCAAACGCCGTTCAAATCTCATTTTAGCCATCCAACCGAGCTTTATAAATATTGTAAATAAAATATGTCATATCCGTGCTAACCATCTTCTGCAGGTAGACGTATATCAGACATTTGGGTATTTTATTTATTGCATAAAAAAGTGTATAGGACTTGGAAGCCTTGTATTAATTTTATTTTCCGCACTTATTTTTGAACGACTGTAAATATTTTGTTCATCGCTTCAATCACTTGATAAACGCGAAAATAACAAAATAACTGAAAACACAAATAAATAAGATGGATTAAACCGATTAAGAAAGAATGAAGTATCTTAACTTGGCCTAATGAAAAATAGATAACATCATCCTAACTCGAAATCTCTACTTAAGGTATGGTACAACTACCCGATGGGAAAATTGTACCAAAATTTCCAGGTTGAGCTGAACCGGGTGGCGACTCTGTTTTAAGTACGGGATTTTGATCTCGTATCTTTTGAGCATTAAAATATGCAAAATCATTTTCAATCACATTATACGCAACCCCCCTCATTCCAAGAGGCCGGCCCGAATGTGCTCGGCCTCGCACCCGCCGCGCAAAACGTCGTCCGCTCACAGTGGCGACTCTGCTGAGGAGTTCTCTTTAAACTTGAACTTTCTTTTCAAAAGTTTAAAAGATTTTGATGATGTATTGAAATCATTGGCCAAATTAAAATTTCGAACCTTTTCTTAAGAAGTTTTATCCTTACGCGTGTAGATAGTTTGGTAATTTTTAGGTGCCCCATTTTACCCGAGAAGCTCACGAAGTATCACTCATGCCCTGTTGGAAGTGAGGATGCCTAGTGGGTGGATCACTCGTTTTAACCAACACGTAAACTCCTACAATCACACCTACTCGGGAGTGGTTGAATAACGTGGAATCAAGGTAAACGAGAACCTTTTACATCACCAACCCTATACCAAAGCCGCGCTAGAAAAGGCATTAGCACATCATTCCCTTAGGGTCACCAGAACAAATAAAATAATTGGGACGCCCTTCTTTCGCCATTACCGGTGAAGAAGCAAAACTCCATCCTTCCAAAGAGACGTTACGCGGGAGTCATAAGGTTGGGAGAGGGACGATTTGCGTGCTATGTACTTCGTAATCATGCACCTATGCATCGGCTTTAAGAGCCAAAAAATGAATCAACTCACCCTTACTACTTCCACCCGCGGTAGAAGTTTAGCAACATACGTAGGACTTTTCTTGTGCCTCTGTTGTGTCACCACATATCACTATGGTAGTGTGAGATACAAACGTCCCACGTATGGTGGAGGGGTAAGCCATCACGTCATCTCTAACCACACCTACGTGCAGCCATACATATTACGCACCACTTTCAAAAAAAAGAAAAGAAAAGAAAAGAAAAGAAAAGAAAAGAAAACATACATACCATCCATACCATTTACAACCCATTCATGGTCTGACCCCCCGGTTCGTGATCCTCAACAGTCTTCCTCCCAAATCAGAACCTTCACCATGTCTCTTCCTGGCAGTGACAACTCTCTCTCACCCAGAGAACAGACTAATCTTCCCCCCACCTCAGGAGCAACAGTTCACCCTTCGTCTCTTGGGTCAGAGATCAGCACCGCTATCATCCAGTTTCTGAACTCGGATCAGTTCCACAACATCATTCAGGAACTAGTACGTGTATCCGTCAAGAAAGCCCTAGGAAGTCAGAACCTCGACCAGGTCATGCAATCTCCGGGCATGACACCCAAGAGTAATACACTTTGGCAATCACCGCCAACCGCCCACCCCGGACAAAGGGAAGGAGCCCAGAGTCTAATTCCTCTATCATTCTTCACCTTGCCTCCAACGTTGGTCACCCTATTACAGTTTAAGATCCCTGCTACCCCAACATTTCCTCAATATGAATAGGTTATGCAACATAAAGTTGAAACCCCCTCGCTTCAATTGGTGACGGCAGGCCACAATCCGAAAGAGGGAAGGGTCCAACCAAAGGGAACCAGGTTTTTCAAAACACTAACTCACCCATACCCCCACCTCAAATTCTGGTGGACCAAGAGACCTTCCAGAAACTGGCACCAGCTGCCACCATCCAGCCAAACAATGGCCTTAATTGTAACGCAAATCCATGAAAACTATCGCTTAATATAATCTTCACCGGATTAAGGGAAGCTAGCATTCTTAAACCTCTTCGCAAATTCAACCCGCCCACAAGAGAAGAAAGAAAAGGCTTTTGTAGGTATCACATGCTGTCAGGTCACAACACCAATCAATGCAAAGCTTTGATTTGCACCATCCAACGTTTGGTGAAGGATAAAAAGCTTAACCACCCTGAAAGAGCATCCAGCCCCTTACCAGAGTTTGACGACCAGACACGGATGATTAATCCCGACTTTCCTAAACGAGGGAATGCTCTGCAAGATCTCATCAAGACCATATACTCCAATGGTAGGGGAAAGTCTCGCTCCGACAACAAGGACGAAGAGTCTTGATTTGCAATCCTTAGAATTTAAACTTTTTAGCTCCATGAGCAACTTCCATTTTTCTTACTTATATCATGTCTCTATCAGTTGACCCACACATTCATATGAGCATACATACGATGCTTCCAGTATTCAAAACATTTTATTGAATAAAATTAAGTTGAGTACAGATGTAGGCTCTTATGTGGTAATCAAATCCAATGATTTAACTCCCGTCAAACACATGTGGGATAATAAAGTGCTTAAAGACCACGATAATGATTTTTGCTTGGCCCCTAGATCAATAGTTAGATTGTTGAACACCACGGGTTGCTTCTAGAATTAACTCAGCAACCCTGCAACGGTACACCTTCAAGCTGCCAAAGAAGTATCAACCGATTCCTTGAAATGGAGAATCGAGGCTTACACCGAACGAGAACTAATGGAGCCTAACCCCTATCAAATAAACATCATAGCAAAATTTCAGACCAATGTCACCACCAAGGAAATGACCAAATTTGCAAAGAAGCACATCTTCACCCGGTACAAATCAACCCCATCAAACCCCTCGACTAACAAAGGTCAGGAGGCAACCACCTCCTAGAACACCAAGTCTAAGGGCAAGCACCTTTATCCCACAAACCACAAAGATGATCACACAACCGATGTCGTGATCAGCTTGCCAAATAAACCAACAAAGCAAACTACCACTTCACCTTTCAAAGGCACCAAGTAAAAGGCCACCAAACCAAGTATCACTTGGTCAAAACCCTCCACCACTAGTACAAAGGGCAAGTTCAGGCCTAAACAGGAAGGGTTGTACATATTGTAGGCCAAAGGAACATTCGGAATAGCAATCATAATGGCATTCAAAGCAATCAAGAAGGCTCTGTGTAAGCGCCAAAACTCCCACAAACTAAACCCCTTGCAATGTGACCAACCAGAATCAAAATAAGGTTACCCGACGTGACTTTGAAGGTCAGAATGAATCGGGGTAATCCAGGCGAAAACTAAATGGATACCAAGAAAATCTGCAAAGGTACAATCAAGCACGCAAATCAAATACCCAACACCCTTGCCAAGGGTCATAGACCCGGCACTAAAGCATATGAGAACTTTCGATACCGATGTTAAGTTCAGATCAGATTGAGAAGGTTGTCATGAGACCAAAGATGGTACTAAAATAAGTAGGGCTATTAAAAGTCATGAGCGCGGACAAGAGTGAGCTCATCAGTCTAGTCAATCAGGACAAGCTTAAGCATTATCGGGTCTAAACAAAAGAAATAAATCGAAAAAGCGGCACACAAATATATATATATATATATATATATATATATATATATATATATATATATATAATCACCAGCCTTTTGGTCTTTTACCGATCGGACAAAAATTAGGGTGACACTCGACGGTCGGTGTCCTGCAAACCAGCCATGCAAAAATTAGGGGATAAGTCGATAACGCCTGCCGAACTGAAAACCCGAAAAGGGAGTTTCAGATAAAAATTAGGGCATGAGAGAAAAATAGTGAGATGTTAACTTGAAAACCTATAAAGGCCTGTTAACACCAGGGGTTTCGTTAATGGAAATGATTGCCAACATCTTGTACTCAATTTAGATTCACTCAATAAAAGTGTCTTTTATACTGAAGCCTCCGTGTTTGTGATTGTATGAATGTCTGGCGATCGAATGATGGAAACATTGCAAGTAAGCTTAATCGAAGAAGCTTCGAGCTCATAAAATAATAATAATAATAATAAAAATAAAAATAAAAAAAATTTGGATAGACTGAAAACATCTAGGTCTGTGCAAAAGTCGAAATAAGTTTGTTAGGTCGAAAGCTTGAAAAGGGCAGTTTATGCAAATGTTCAAGATGGAGCCCGAATTTCTCTAATTCCCTCCAATCTGCATTCCCCAGGCTCTGTAGGAAACCTTATAGCTGTTAAGTGTGGCTCGTCGAAGTAGAATTTGAAGAAATGGCTGAATCTGAGTTTTTGGAAAGTTTATACTGCCGGCGATATGATCAATGCTGCCAGCGACATGGATTATTTTGGGCGATATTAGTTGATGCCGCCAGCGACATGATGTTAGGAACTGACAGTCAAATTGAACATGCATAAGAGGCATGACGGAAATTCAAAATTTTGTCCATGTCCCAGGAACTCCTATTAATTGCATATAAATTAAATAAAGCCTTAACTAAATAATTCTCTACCTAGGTTAGCATGCTAAAGGACTAGGCATACCATAATTCCAAATTATATCCTAGTATATTTATTTTATACTAAGCATGTTATAATTCTAAGTTATAACCTAAGCATAAAATAAACTAAGCATGTAAAAATAACCTAAGCATAATTATTAAGTCTAAAAACGCTTAAAAAAAAGACTTAATAATTAAAAGAGAAAAAAAAAACTTACCAGTTGAAGCGTGCTTTAGCAGGACCTTCTTGCACAAGCCTCCAATAGTAGGATAGCCTCTATCAGTATCCACACGAACCCCACCAACCAAAACCTCCCCAGGAGGAAGAACTAAGAGGCCTCGAGTAGTTGCTAGACCACTCTAGAAGCCTCACCCAAAATATAAACTAGCGGTGCCCGAATAAATTCAGGCTCCACAAAAATAACTTGCTCAAGTACCCGAGAGATTAATTATCTCGCTTAGGATTTATGCTTTGAGCTTGGTACAATTTGAAAGGAAAGGGGAAAGCCTATATATAGGCTTGGGGGAGCATTTTGCTCCCCCTTATAACCAATGTGGGATGGGAGTAATTACTCCCTACCCATATGCACAGCGTGTTACACGCTGTGCATTGGCAAGGCAAAGCCCTTGTGCGCTTTGCCTTGCTTTTGGGCTGCTCATGTGCAGCTCATTTTTATGGGCTGCCGCGAGTAATGCCCAGCATTACTTGCACACCTTTCGGTGTACTCCCGCGCACTCGAGTTTGTACAAAATATTTTTATACTCTAGATCCAATTAAACTCGCCAATGCAAAATTCCCCTTTTTAATCCCTTTTCAATTATTTATTTTCTGACCCTAATAAATTAGTCATAATTCAAAATAAATTTCTTGGTCCAACCAAAATTGATTTAATCAATTATAATTTATTTATGACTCTAATTAATTAGTTACCGGTCAAAATAAATTCCTTGGTCTATCCAAAATTGATCTAATCAATTTTAACCAATCAAATAATAATCCAATTATTATTTATGTTATATTTTGTAATAGAATAAATCTATTAGTTCTTTACTTAGTCCGATGAAGGTCCTGTGTGACCTTATAGGATCCCGAAGTATTGAGCTGTTAAGGCTTAACCAACCCTTGTTCTAATGGAACCATTGGCTCGATGTTCTAGACCGTGAATAAAACTTGATTACCTTAAACGACTGTAGTACGCCTCTAGCAAGGGTCTACCATCCCTCATTACTCGGAACGTCATTTATGCTTAAGACTTAATCCCGGTTAATGCAATAGTTATCCAGTGTGATAAATTTCTTCCATTCTTTAATATTAGTACCATCTGGTTTATTGCGTTCGGTTAAAGTGTTAACCCACTAATAGCAAGGTTGCTCCAAGCTATCCCAGTTATTTACTTGTTACTAAAGTATATTGCCTTTTACTATAGTGTGTTTGACTAGAAACCATTTCTATCAAACACATACTCTGATCAGAGGTTTATGGCAATCATCACTTCAACAAGTGGCCAAGTACAACTCCTTAATATATCTGGAGCGATGGATTCTTTCCGACTACTCAGCCTACCAACGTGCTGTCATCACTATACCCGTAATCACCCGTAGCACCCTAAATTAATGAGTGCATAGCAATGACCCAAAGTATAGCAATAGTACCATACAAGGAAACTAGCATCTCAAGTATGAGGACATTCGCAAAGCTTATTGCATGAAGATAAACACTAACACATTGATATTTATACCAAGTGTTTATCTTGCTGCGGTCTCCAATATATCTCCCAGATATATCCATGTGTCAAGCTTAAGGCACCACCTTCAGTCCTTAGGATATTGACTGCTTGGACCCTTTCCAAGAAAGTTGACCACATGCTAGTCTTTCCATTTCATCAATATCCTTTCTTGATGAAACTATAACTAGGGATAGTTTAGACATAATCATAATTTCACATGAAGCAGGTTCCGCCAAATATAGTCCAACTATAATTTCTCTGACTTTATGCTATGATATGTCAAGGACTTTTGTATACATACATCAATGAATATGTTTTAACCAGCTATAATATATATATGTGTAGAAACACATTGATATAAATAAAAGAACAAATGCCTTTATTGATTAAATAAATTATTCATACTATTACATAATTAAGATATATCGCCCTAATTGCCTTAAGGGCATACATCATATCCAACAAACTCCCACTTGCACTAAGGCCAATTAGCCATATGTTTTAATCCATATGCTTTAACATGCTGGTCATGTTTGACTTGAGTCAATGGCTTTGTCAGACCATCCGCGAGGTTCTGATCAGTGGGTACATATTCTAATCTTATTATCTTAGCATCAACAATCTCCCTGATTATATGATACTTTCTGGATACATGTCTGTTTTTCTGATGAGACCGTGGTTCCTTTGCCTGAGCTATGGCACCATTGTTATCACAATATAAAGTAATTGGATCAATAGCCTCAGGCACCACACCGAGATCACCAATAAATCCCTTCAACTAGACAGCTTCTTTTGCTGCTTCGCATGCAGCAATGTATTCAGATTCCGTCATTGAATCAGCAGTAGTTTCTTACTTGGAACTCTTCCAGCATACTGCCCCTCCATTTAACACATACACAAAACCTGACTGAGACTTAAAGTCATCCTTGTCAGATTGAAAGCTTGCGTCAGTGTAACCTTTGATAGTGAGATCACCTTCTCCATAAATCAAGAACTCATCCTTAGTCCTTCTCAAGTACTTAAGGATTGCCTTGACGGCCATCCAGTGCTTTTCACCTGGATCTGACTGACATCTGCTCGTAAAGCTCAAAGCCTGAGAGACATCCGGCCTAGTACATATCATAGCATACATGATGGATCCTATCGAGGATGCATAGGGTATATCCTTCATGCGCATTCTCTCTTGAGCTATCTTCGGACACTCAGCTTTAGATAGGTCAATCCCCTTTGTCATCGGGAGATAACCTTTCTTAGAATGCTCAAGGTTGAACCTATTCAACACCTTGTCTATATATGTACTTTGAGAAAGACCTAACAGCCTTTTGGATCTATCCCTGTAGATCTTTATACCTAGTATAAATGCTGCTTCACCAAGGTCTTTCATGGAGAACTTTCTTGATAACCATACTTTAACGTTTTGAAGAAGAGAAATGTCATTTCCTATTAGCATAATGTCATCAACATATAATACTAGAAAAACGACTGCACTCCCACTAACCTTCTTGTAAACACAAGGCTCATTTGCATTTGGGCAGAAATCCAGTTCCCGGATTATCTGATCAAACCTTATATTCCAACTCCTGGATGCCTGCTTAAGTCCATAAATGGATCTTTGTAGCTTGCATACCTTCGAGCCATTCTGAGATATAAAACCCTCAGGTTGTGTCATATACACATCACGGTCTAAATTCTCATTTAGGAATGCTGTTTTTACATCCATCTGCCAGATCTCATAATCGTAATGAGCAGCAATGGTGAGGAGTATCCTTATAGATTTGAGCATGGCTACCGGTGAGAAGGTTTCATCATAGTCAATACCTTCCCGTTGACTATAACCTTTCACAACTAACCTTGCTTTATAGGTAATTACATTACCGTCCATGTCTGTCTTCTTCTTAAAGACCCATTTGCTCCCAATTGGTCTAACCTCTTGCGGTGCATCAACCAAATTCTAAACTTGGTTCTCATACATGGAATCCATTTCTGATTTCATGGCCTTTTGCCATTTATCAGAATCTGAGCTTTTCATTGCCTCATCATATGTCCTTGGTTCATCATCCTCCACAAGATATAGTTCCTTATCATTAGTGATGATAAACCCATATCTATCGGGACCCTTATGAACATAACCTGATCTTCGCAATGATTGTGTTTCGATAGTTTGTTCTTGGATCACACTCTCTTGTGTATCTAGAACGGGGTTAATCAGTTGATCGTCTGTTTCTTCCTCTTGAACTTCCAGTTCAATATTGCTCCCACTGACCTTTTCAAGTAAGTGTTCCTTTTCCAAAAAGTAGCATTCCGAGACATAAATACCTTTTGTGCTTCGGGTTGGTAAAACAGATACCTAATTGTTTCCTTTGGATATCCAATGAACAGACATTTGTCAGCCTTGGCATTTAGCTTATCTGATGCTATCCTCTTTACCATAGCAGGACAACCCCATACTCTTAAGTGATTTAGAGATGGCTTTTTGTTACACCATCTTTCATAAGGTGTAAAATCAACTGATTTAGAGGGCACTCTGTTTAAGACATAAACCGCGCTCTTAAGTGCATATCCCCAAAAGGATTTACTAAGAACTGCATGGCTCATTATGGACCTGACCATATCTAATAAAGTCCGATTCCTCCTTTCTGACACTCCATTATGTTGGGGTGTATAAGGAGGGGTCCACTGGGGAACTATCCCATTTTCCTTTAGATAATCCTGAAACTCCTGACTTAAGTATTCTCTACCTCGATTCGATCGAAGTGTTTTAATACTTTTCTCAAGCTGTTTCTCTACTTCAGCTTTGAATAGTTTGAATTTTTCAAAACTTTCAGACTTGTGCTTCATCAAGTACAAATAATCGTATCGTGAGTAATCATCAATAAAGGTTATGAAGTAGGAGTATCCTCCTAGTGCCTGAACACTCATTGGACCACACACATTAGTGTGTATAAGTTCCAATGTACTCGTGGCTCGTTCACCCTTTCCTTTAAAGGGTAACTTTATCATTTTTCCTTTTAAACAAGGTTCGCAATCACCATAAGACTCTAAGTCTATTGAGCCCAAGTCTCCACGCTTATGCAACTTGGTTAAGCGATCTTTGTTTATGTGGCCTAAACGGCAATGCCCTAAGTAAAAGGAATTCTCATTATCTAATTTAACTTTCTTCACATTGTTTATATTGAAAACTTCTGTTTTAGTATCAAGAATATAAATGCCACCTTTCAACATTCCATAACCATAAAGAATATTATTCAAACGAATCTGACAATTATTATTCGAAAATAAAATTTCAAATCCCTCTGTTGTTAAACACGCAACAGATACAATATTCTTAGTAACACTTGGAATGTAATAACAATTATTCAAAACTAAAACAAGTCCACTTGGCAAAATAAGACTAAAACTCCCTACGGCTAATGCAGCAACTCTGGCTCCATTTCCCACACGTAGGTCCATCTCCCCTTTTGCAAGTTTTCTACAGTTCCTTAGTCCCTGCACAGAAGTACAGATATGAGAACCATAACCAGTATCTAATACCCAAGTGGATTCTTGCGGAAAAGTAGCAAAGTTTTCAATTACAAATATACCTGAAGTAGATGCCTCTGTAGGCTTCTTCTTCAAATGCTCAGAAGTAGGAGCTTTGCAATCCCTCTTCCAATATCCCGGTTTCCCACATTGGAAGTAGACATACTTAGATGCCTTCTTTTCATTCTTCTTCTTACTGATTCTTTTCTAGGCACCCAGTGCTTGCTTCTTCTTCTTAGAAGCCTTGCCTTTTTCAACCAACAGTAGAGGTTTCTGATCTTTCTTGATCTGAGGTTCTACTGTATTCAGCATGTTAATTAATTCAGGGATAGTTGAATTAATCCTATTCATGTAATAGTTAGTTACGAAGCCTGAGTAACTATCTATCAAGGACATCAACACGAGGTCAATGCTCAAGTCATGATTCATCTCGAATCCCAATCGATTCAGCTTCTCAAGGTATCCCAAAAGTTTCAGTACATGCTGAGAGGCAGAGGTGCCAGCCTGCATCTTAGTCCCGAAGAGGAGCTTGGAGGTCTCATACCTCTCTGTCCTCTCCCTCTCCGAAAAGAGTTCTTCAAGATGGAGAACCATATCCTCCAAGGGCATGTTCTCATGTTGTTTCTGAAGCTCAGGATTCATGGACCCCAACATAATACACATGGCAGTCTCACGATCTTTCCTGTGCTTCAACCAAGGATCATGTTCCACGTTATCCTCAACATCAGGTTCTACAGGGAAAATTTCACTTAGGATATAGGCAATTCCCTCAGATCTGAGAACTATTCTCACTGCTCGGAACCAATCAGAAAAGTTCGAGCCATTCAATTTGGTGTCAAGTAACATACGGAGATTAAAATTGGAAGCCATTTTCAACCTAAGACATAAGAAAAGAAAAGTGTTTAGATATTAGTTTAAGTACATATATTTAATATGAGGACTTTTAATTAAATACATTTTCCTACTATTTTCTTCGAAATTTACCATAGCCCATTCTATTGAATTCGTGAATTTTAGCCCAGCTAAATTTCTTAGTAGGTAGCATCTATAACTAGTCTATTACAACCCCCAATTTTATGAGTCAAGTCATAATAGTAAGTCATAGTTGGAATCCCATTCCATTTGCATCGCATGCAATTGCTAATTCATTCAAGTTCCCTAATCCCAAGGGACGTGTGCTCTTATATTAGTATCTCCTTGAATATGTCTCAGACCCTAGCCTAGCCCCCAATTTTATGGTGGACTACCCCAGCTCTGTTAAGGCAGACCCTATCTCAAACTTTACAACCAATCAATGTGGACTAAAAGGAACGCTTTGCGTAGCACTTTGATAGCCCAAAAAGACCGTATTATGAATTTGAGTAAGGAAGACTATAACTTGCCTTAATATATTTACTTTGGGATTTTATTGGTATTAAACGTCTCATCCAATCTAGGATTTTATCAGATGGACAAAATTATAATGACTTGTATTAATTCAGGGAATTTTAGAATTAATTTATAAGGTCTAACCTTAGGTGGGTTCAGCTCTTTATTATAATTATTCCATCAACCTAGATTATATGCAAAATAATTAACATTTTTATTTGTTATATTTATATTGCATTTCCTTTAAGCTTTTATTCAATAATTTTAATTTTTTACTTTGTTATAGAAACATATATAAGCACCATCTTATATATTAAAAATAAATTAGTTCATATTAATCCCCCGATTGGTCAATTCAAATTGCACCGATATAGGTTCCCAGGTAGGAGAGGTGCCCTATGAGGAGTAGACACCAAGTCCAATCCTTAGCCAGAACAAATACAGGCACAAACTTGAAGACCAATGGATTCTCTTGAACTAATAAATTTTGTTCTTCCAATTCATGTAAATTGGGAGCATCTATAACCCATGTAATTTAAATAAATTATTGACACTTGTATAATTTGAGTAAGTTGAGCAGGCTTATTCAAAATTATTCATAACCAATTTCTAACCTTGAAATGAAAGGCAGAAGTTTATATATATTGTTCCAAACAATTAAATAAACAAATCATTTCATTTAGAAAATAATATTTAGTTTGCTTCTAACTTAATTATGCACTAAATAGGCAGGCTCCGATACCACTGTTGGGAACTGACAGTCAAATTGAACATGTATAAGAGGCATGACGGAAATTCAAAATTTTGTCTCTGTCCCAGGAACTCCTATTAATTGCATATAAATTAAATAAAGCCTTAACTAAATAATTCTCTACCTAGGTTAGCATGCTAAAGGACTAGGCATACCATAATTCCAAATTATATCCTAGTATATTTATTTTATACTGAGCATGTTATAACTCTAAGTTATAACCTAAGCATAAAATAAACTAAGCATGTAAAAATAACCTAAGCATAATTATTAAGTCTAAAAACGCTTAAAAAAAAGACTTAATAATTAAAAGAGAAAAAAAAACTTACCAGTTGAAGCGTGCTTTAGCAGGACATTCTTGCACAAGCCTCCAATAGTAGGATAGTCTCTATCAGTATCCACACGAACCCCACCAACCAAAACCTCCCCAGGAGGAAGAACTAAGAGGCCTCGAGTAGTTGCTAGACCACTCTAGAAGCCTCACCCAAAATATAAACTAGCGGTGCCCGAATAAATTCAGGCTCCACAAAAATAACTTGCTCAAGTACCCGAGAGATTAATTATCTCACTTAGGATTTATGCTTTGAGCTTGGTACAATTTGAAAGGAAAGGGGAAAGCCTATATATAGGCTTGGGGGAGCATTTTGCTCCCCCTTATAACCAATGTGGGATGGGAGTACTCCCATCCCATATGCACAGCGTGTTACACGCTGTGCATTGGCAAGGCAAAGCCCTTGTGCGCTTTGCCTTGCTTTTGGGCTGCGCATGTGCATCTCATTTTTATGGGCTGCCGCGAGTAATGTCCAGCATTACTTGCACACCTTTCGGTGTACTCCCGCGCACTCGAGTTTGTACAAAATATTTTTATACTCTCGATCCAATTAAACTCGTCAATGCAAAATTCCCCTTTTTAATCCCTTTTCAATTATTTATTTTCTGACCCTAATAAATTAGTCATAATTTAAAATAAATTTCTTGGTCCAACCAAAATTGATCTAATCAATTATAATTTATTTATGACTCTAATTAATTAGTTACCGGTCAAAATAAATTCCTTGGTCTATCCAAAATTGATCTAATCAATTTTAACCAATCAAATAATAATCCAATTATTATTTATGTTATATTTTGTAATAGAATAAATCTATTAGTTCTTTACTTAGTCCGATGAAGGTCCAATGTGTGTGACCTTATAGGATCCCGAAGTATTGAGCTGTTAAGGCTTAACCAACCCTTGTTCTAATGGAACCATTGGCTCGATGTTCTAGACCGTGAATAAAACTTGATTACCTTAAACGACTGTAGTACGCCTCTAGCAAGGGTCTACCATCCCCCATTACTCGGAACGTCATTTATGCTTAAGACTTAATCCCGGTTAATGCAATAGTTATCCAGTGCGATAAATTTCTTCCATTCTTTAATATTAGTACCATCTGGTTTATTGGGTTCGGTTAAAGTGTTAACCCACTAATAGCAAGGTTGCTCCAAGCTATCCCAGTTATTTACTTGTTACCGAAGTATATTGCCTTTTACCATAGTGTGTTTGACTAGAAACCATTTCTATCAAACACATACTCTGATCAGAGGTTTATGGCAATCATCACTTCAACAAGTGGCCAGGTACAACTCCTTAATATATCTGGAGCGATGGATTCTTTCCGACTACTCAGCCTACCAACGTGTTGTCATCACTATACCCGTAATCACCCGTAGTACCCTAAATTAATGAGTGCATAGCAATGACCCAAAGTATAGTAATAGTACCACACAAGGCAACTAGCATCTCAAGTATGAGGACATTCGCAAAGCTTATTGCATGAAGATAAACACTAACACATTGATATTTATACCAAGTGTTTATCTTGCTGCGGTCTCCAATATATCTCCCAGATATATCCATGTGTCAAGCTTAAGGCACCACCTTCAGTCCTTAGGATATTGACTGCTTGGACCCTTTCCAAGAAAGTTGACCACATGCTAGTCTTTCCATTTCATCAGTATCCTTTCTTGATGAAACTATAACTAGGGATAGTTTAGACATAATCATAATTTCACATGAAGCAGGTTCCACCAAATATAGTCCAACTATAATTTCTCTGACTTTATGCTATGATATGTCAAGGACTTTTGTATACATACATCAATGAATATATTTTAACCAGCTATAATATATATATGTGTAGAAACACATTGATATAAACAAAAGAACAAATGCCTTTATTGATTAAATAAATTATTCGTACTATTACATAATTAAGATATATCGCCCTAATTGCCTTAAGGGCATACATCATATCCAACACATGAATATAGGAGGTTTTGAAGCGATGCACCTGGCAATATCAATGATACCGCCGACGATATGGAGTTGATTTCCTGGGCGACATTAGAAGCATTTTTCCGTTTCAGACCTGTACAAAACCTATAAACAATCCTATACCACGTTTCCAATGCCTTTCCAAACAATGAACCCATTCTTATTCAAAATAAAAAGCCCGAAGGCACAAACCATCCAAAAATTCTGAATGTCTAGACCACGAAAGAAACAAAATCCAACAGAAAAAATCAAATTATTCCAACCCCAATGTATCAAGGGTAAAAACAAGGAAATAAAAAAAAGCAAAATGAAAAACTAGGCATGCCTGCCACTGCCGGCTGGGCGAGATGAAATGTCTTCGGGACTCACAAGCTAGTTATCAACATTGTCCTCTTTCCTTCCCTCTATCATAGGCACACTGCTAGACTCCTCGGCTACGACAGGCGGGCGTCGGCCCGCAGACATCTTGATCCCCCTACAACTGGTACTACCAGGGTGCGCACGGTCCAAATTTTGCTTACTTCTCCATTCCTGGATAGTAGCTGCCAGCTGATCCTCAAGGTCACTCATACGACGCCGTAGGTCTACAGTCTCCTCCTCGTATCGCCGCCGGGCTGCATTAGCATCTGACAAGAAAAGGGCTAAGAAATCCTGCAAACCAGAGAAAATATCAACAATGCATATCATGCATAACATCCATACATGCATCCCAATAAGCGTATCCCGGAGAACAAAATTGTTCTCTGTGAGCTGCTCCATATGCCTCCGCGCCACCTAAAAAATCTAAAAGGCAAATCATTAGACCCCCGCATCCAAGGCTGAATAAAATAATTACCAGGCGTTATATAAGTAGTATTTTCGGGCATGAAAATTGGAGCCTGCCTGCTCGAGCCTATATTCCTAGGGAGGAACTCGCCCCGGGAATTCATCGGCAAGAATGTGGTTTCCAACGGATTGACCAGACACCCCTCCACAAAGTTTATGCCCTCAGGCACACTATAGTGCCGTGTCCTACTCTGGTTATCCCAGCCTCTCTTCCTCGCGGGTTCCTAACAAACATGAAAGCCATACGTCAATAGCATTCCTAAATAATTTCAAAATCAGGCACATAAACACAATCATACGTCAAAAGAAAGTTGCTCCCCTTGGGACATTGGCGCACTCTCGTCAGCTACGTCCACGCCCACCTCATCCTCTCCCTCGGGCTCGATCCCAAATCCCTTCAAGCTCCTCATCTTCATCATCTTCTTCCTCCTCGACGTCCACAATGCCTTTAAGGCACCTTTTCTCATCCTCCAACCGTTGTTCGTTATGATACTCAATCGTATCATTTCTATGGATATGGGGACACACAGGGAGCAGATGCTGTTGGAGCTGCTCGTAGAGGCCAGGGACGTTAGGGATCACTCGGCCATTCCCCTCGATGTAATTAGCCTTATCAGCCTCGGAGGTGATCACCAAATGGGGCCACCATAAGCCCCTAGGAGGATCAGCAGGCACCGATCTATCGGTAACCGGGACGGACCTCCAACCACGGACATGCTCACACAGGTACCACTGCTGGGATAAAGGACACTCCATGACAAACCGACGGTCGTCCACCTCCCTCCTAACTCTCGCAACCTCTGTCAGGTTCTCCACCCTATCGAATGGATTCAGGACAAGCTACACCAATAATAAACTAAAACAACCAATATAAGTCCATAAGCGCTTTTTGTTTTGTCTAAATGTAAAAACAAAGACTAAATTAAAAATTGCATACCGAGCTCAACTGCGCGCTGCTCAGGACTTCCCTGTATTTGGTAGAATACTTAGCCTTCTCGCCAATGCCCCCGCACCAGCGGGCGAGAAAGTGGGAGCCCAGCGGCACAATCTTCTTAAACTCCACCGGCGGGTGGATCTGATGCTCAAAGGCCCAAGCCTACATAAATAATGACCAATCAATTCAAAAAGTGTCACACAATAAATGAAAAGTGCACAACCAAATATTTCCAAGAAGACACACCTAGAGTAACAGATTACAGAGGTGAAGGGCTTTCTCCTTCTTCTGCGCTCCCACGTCCAGCCCATGGTACAGCTGAGCAAAAATGGCCCTCGACCAATTCTTCCTCCTAATGCCCGCCACATCCTCCACAGCAGTTATAAGCACATAATTCATCTTGCTCCCCGAGATTGGGAAGAACAGCACAGTGAGCAAAGAGATCACGAAAGACCGGACATAAGCCTCTCTCTTATCCTCGGGCACTACATCCACCCGGGTCTAGTATTGGTGCAACTCACCATAAGACAGCCGCCCAGAAATGGGCTTCAGACTGAACAGCTCCTTCACCTGCCTCACCACGGGCCTCTCAACATGGTATCTATCCATGTAAGCATCGAAGTGTATGACCTCGTCTGTCCAAGGGAGGCCGGTCATAGCTATGACATCGGAGGGTGTAATCGTAGCTTCCCCGAAAGAAAAGTGGAAAGTATGAGTGGTCTTAGACCATCTCTCAGTCAGGGCTATCACCGCTGAATGAGAAAGCTTGGGCATCACCATTGGCACAATCCGAGCCAAGTCCCCGAATCCTGTCTCATTGATGGCAAGTGTAAGCTCGGGGTCGTTCTCTGAAATATGGTGCCACCACTCGCCAATGGTGCCCATCCCCCCTATAAAGGCCAGTTCATATGGCTGTAAAATCAAAAATAAAATAGATAAGTCCTGCATATTTTCTCACTACTAAAATCTGATAGAAAGCGCTGATGTCGCTTCTGCTAGAAGTGATATCGCCGGCGGCATCATCCCATACCGCTGGCGGTATGGATGATATCATCGGCGATATCAATTCAAATAGAAGAGACATCAGGCTTTCCTAGCCCCTTTCGTAAGGACTGATGCCTCCAGCGACATCACTCATGTTGCCGGCGACATCACTACCTGCGGGCAGGACCTGTTTTCCCCAAAATCGCACCCATCTTGCCAAAACCATAAAAATCTCAATCAATTAAACAATAAGCCTGAAAATGGTAAAAGTCAAACCTAAAGCATGCAATATAGTCAATTTATTTCACACGTAAACTCCTATCATGGCACGATTTCAAGCCTAAGGCCAAATCGAAACTTAACCTAAAAAGAGGAGATTCAGGTTTTGCGGGATTACCTGGACATAGCAGAGGTGCTTCTCCTTCTCCGGGGTCAGATTGGTTATGGGAGAATTGATCCTATAGCCATACATCTTGGCCATCTTCTTCAGGCCATAAGCAGTAGGAATAGAGAGAATTTTCAATCCCTCAACAGAAAAATCAGGCAGGTTCTCCCTAGCCTTGGTAGATTTGCCCCTGAAAGCCTTGGTGATTCTCTTCATGATTTGAATAACGAAAGAAAAATTGTAGGATTTAGAGAATGAGATGTGAAGTAGTAGGTACGGTTTTCTGTATAAATAAGGAAGAAGGGAGTTTCAATTCCTTTTAAACTGCTGCGCGGAATTAGAGGAGTTTTAATTTATCTGAAACTGCCCGTTCATATCGCTAGAGGCATTAATCCATGCCGCCAGCGACATCACTCATGTTGCCGGCGACATCACCCCTTTCAGTTCAAATTTTAAAATTACCTGACCAGTCAAAGCTGCCACGTGGCACTCATGTTGCCGGCGGCATCGATTCATACCGCTAGTGACATCATTCATGCCGCCGATAATATCGATCCTTTCAATTCAAATTTTGAAAATCGTCTAACCAATCAAAGCTGCCATGTGGCAGTAATGCCGCCGGCAGCATAATTTGGTACCGCCGCGACATAATTTATGTCGCCGGCGACATCAGGTCTCTCCCTGCTTTTCTCAGCCATTCTCGACGAAATCTTGGCTCTAGTCCTGACAATCTAGAACTTGCACAAGTCATAAACGCAAACCCAATATGCTCATTCTGTAAAACTACCCAAAGACTGCGGTATGACCCGATACATGTCACCCTTTTCGGTTCATCTCAGAACGCCAACTGAAGGTCCCTAATATAGTCTCTGTATGTATCACCCTTCAAATTCATCCTCAGAACACCAACTGAAGGTCCCGGCATGACCCTGTACAAGCAACCTTTGGGTTTACCTCTCTAAAATCATGGAGTGACCTAGAATCACACTCCACAATTAACAGAACACGAGCCCGACCAAAGGGCAAACTCTCCACAAACCATAAGCCCGACCAAAGGGCAATCTCTTCACAAAGTACAAGCCTGACCAAGGGGCAATCACTCCATAATCAAACAAAACACAAGCCCGACCGAAGGGCAATCTCCTCATAAAGCGTAAGCCCGAAAGGCAATCTCTCCTCAAAGTATAAGCCCTACCAAAGAGCAATCTCTTTACAAAACATAAGCCCTACCGAAGGGCAATCTCCTCACAAAGCATAAGCCCGACCGAAGGGCAATCTCTCCTCAAAGTATAAGCCCGACCGAAGGGCAATCTCTCCCTAAAGTGTAAAGCCCGACTGAAGGGCAAAGTGTAAGCCTGACCGAAGGGCAATTTCTCCTCGAAGCATAAGCCTGACCGAAGGGCAATCATTTCACAAAGCATAAGCCCGACCAAGGGGCAATTTCTCCTCAAAACACAAAGCCCGACCGAAGGGCAATTTCTCCGTAAAGTGTAAGCCCGACCAAGGGGCAATTTCTCCATAAAACACAAAGCTCGACCAAAGGGCAATTTCTCCACAAAACACAAAGCCCGACCAAGGGGCAATTTTTCTGCGAAGCGTAAGTCTGACCGAAGGGCAATCACTTCATAAAACACAAAGCCCGACCAAAGGGCAATTTCTCCATAAAACACAAAGCCTGACTAAGGGGCAATTTTTTCATAAAGTATAAGCCCGGCCGAAGCGCAATCATTTCATAAAACACAAAGCCCGACCAAAGGGCAATTTTTCCGTGAAGCTTAAGCCCAATCGAAGGGCAATCACTTTACAAAGCATAAGCTCGACCAAGGGGCAATTTCTCCACAAAATATAAAGCCCGACCAAGGGGCAAACCCCTCTATCGAGTCCAACCAAAGGACAATCAAATATATAAAGCACAAGTCCGACCAAAGGATAATCAATCAAACAAAGGACAAGCCCGAGGGCAATCACCTCACAAGGCATAAGCCTGACTGAAGGGCAATCACCTCACAAAGCATAAGCCCGACCGAAGGGCAATCACCTCACAAAGCATAATCCCGACTGAAGGGCAATCACCTCACAAAGCATAAGCCCGACCGAAGGGCAATCACCTCATAAAGCATAAGCCCGACCGAAGGGTAATCGCCTCACAAAGCATAAGCCCGACTGAAGGGCAATCTCATCACAAAGCACAAGCCCGACCGAAGGGCAATCACCTCACAAAGCATAAGCCCGACGGAAGGGCAATCTCATCATAAAGCACAAGCCCCGATGGAAGGGCAATCACCTCACAAACCATAAGGCGGACTGAAGGGCAATCTCATCACAAAGCATAAGTCCGACCAAAGGAAGATTCTCCGCAAAGCACAAGTCCGACCAAAGGACAAATTCTCCGCAAAGCACAAGTCCGACCAAAGGATAAATTCTCCACAAAGCACAAGTCCTTCCAAAGGACAATTTCTCTCCAAAGCACAAGTCCGACTAAAGGACGAATTCTCTGCAAAGCACAAGTCCGACCAAAGGACAAATTCTCTGCAAAGAACAAGTCCGACCAAAGGACAAATTCTCCCCAATGCACAAGTCCGACCAAAGGACAAATTCTCCTCAAAGCACAAGTTCGACCAAAGGACAAATTCTCTGTAAAGCACAAGTCCGACCAAAGGGCAAATTCTTCACAAAGTTCAAGTCCAACCAAAGGGCAAATTCTCCACAAAGCTCAAGTCCGACCAAGGGACAACCAATCCACAAAGCTCAAGTCTGACCAAGGGACGACCAATCCACAAAGCTCAAGTCCGGCCAAGGGACAACCAATCCACAAAGCTCAAGTCCGACCAAGGGATAACCAATCTACAAAGCGTAAGTCCGACCAAGGGATAACCAATCTACAAAGCGCAAGTCCGACCAAAGAACAATTTCTCTACAAAGCACAAGTCCAACCAAGGGGCAAGCCAGTCATCCCTCAGGTATCATTCCTATCCCTTGCTCTTTCGTGTGATCATACTGACCTGTGGCAGCAGTGATCCCATGAGGGGCAGCCTGTGAGCACGGGATTTTGCAGTCCCTCCTGCGAGACGATGATGACGTATACCCGATTTTAATACCTCAAAATAAAAGTTCTCCTTAGAATTTTTATTACTAAAATAATATTCCTTGTGAATTTTATACTTGGTAGAATCTAATTCGGCGTGGCCGATAACTCGTCCGGTAGGAGCTTGAACCGATAATTTGCATCCAAATAATAAATACCCATTAAGATATTATTAAAAGTCAAAAAGATGCCTTTCCACCCACTATTAAACCACCTTTCATGACTTTTTAGGCTTTTGGGCCCGTTAGCTGTCGGTATGCTGGAGGCTGATGCCACCAGCGGCATTAGCCATACCACCGCCGGTATCACCATACCACCGACGACATCAGCTATACCGCTGGCGGCATCACCATATCGCCGACGGCATGGACTAAAATGGGTCCCTACACAGACACCTTTCGGCCACTTCCAACGGAATTAGTCAAAAAGGTCTCGAAAACCACCCCAATTTGCCTATAAAAACACATCTTAGGCTGAATTGAAAGTGGGGGGACTGAAAGTGGGAAATTAGGAGCTGAAATTGGGGAATTGAGAGGCTACAATTTAAGAGAGAAAATAGATTTTAGTAAGATAAGAATTAGATAAGGTAGGAAAAAGGATTCTAATCCATTTTTCTTGGTTTTTCTTCTTTGAATTCTCTTATTGTGAGCTTAAAATCAGTGGGTATTTAAGTTAAAATCACCTTGATAGGATTTAGAGACCTAAAAACTCTTAAATTGACAACTAAATCATCGTTACAAGCTCCCAAGAGGTGTTTCTTTTCAGTTCACGAAGAGTTGGATTCACGACCCCGAGGTGAAAATCCTGAGTCTCATAGCTCTTTAGCATTAATGTTACTGATTTGTGCTGATTCTTGTTGATTTGCATTCTTTTTTTGGGTTTTCGGTCATTCTTGACTGCTGCCCGCTGCTGCTGCAAGAAACTGAGATCATCGGAGACACGTGATGTCGCGGGCGGTATCACTCATGTTGCCAGAGACATCACTGATACTGCCAGTGGCATCACATTCCCCAAAGACCTCGCTTTCTTATGGGACCCTTTCTTTATGGTATCCAGAAAGCCATGTGGCTTGCCTGCTTTCTGATGTCACCGACGACATCACTGATGTCACCGGCGGGATCAACCATGTCGCCAGCGACATCAGCTATGTCGCCGGCGGCATCAGTAGTATCGTCGGCGGCATGACTTTCTGGACAGCAGTTTTATTTTTGTTTATTTCCGATTTAGTTTATTTTCCAAAACTAAGACACACGGTGCAACAATGGAGTTCCAAAACCTTCTGAAAACAGACCCCACCCACAACATGTGGCATTTTCACTAATAATCCGGTTAAAACAATGATCGAATCTAAAATTTGGTTTTAAACAAAATTTCTCCGCAAATGCCGTTCAAATCTCATTTTAGCCATCCAACCGGGCTTTATAAATATTGTAAATAAAATATCCCATATCCGTGCTAACCATCTTCCGCAGGTAGACATATATCAGACATTTGGGTATTTTATTTATTGCATAGAAAAGTGTATAGGACTTGGAAGCCTTGTATTAATTTTATTTTCCGCACTTATTTTTGAACGACTGTAAATATTTTGTTTATCGCTTCAATCACTTGATAAACGCGAAAATAATAAAATAACTGAAAACATAAATAAATAGGATGGATTAAACCGATTAAGAAAGAATGAAGTATCTTAACTTGGCCTAATGAAAAATAGACAACATTATCCGAACTCGGAATCTCTACTTAAGGTATGGTCCAACCACCTAGTGGGAAAATCGTACCAAAATTTCCCGGTTGAGCTGAACTGGGTGGCGACTCTGTTTTAAGTACGGAATTTTGGTCTCGTATCTTTTGAGCATTAAAATATGCAAAATCATTTTCAATCACATTATATGCAACCCCCCCTCATTCCAAGAGGTCGGCCCGAACGTGCTCGGTCTCGCAGCCGCCGCGCAAAACGTCATCTGTTCACACTGTGCTAAATTGGAAATTTAAGGAAAAGAGACAAAAAAAAAGAGAAGAATCATATTTCAACTAAACCACTTAATAAAGGAGTTGATGTGGGCGTGATATATACAAGGAAAGAGCAGATTTTATCATTTATATTTTCCTAGATAGTTAATTTTTTATTCGACAAGTTTAGAGTCCTTCCTTTATTAGAATTTGCTTTCCTTTTTAGATATAGACTAATTAGGTTTGTTATTATTTTTTATTGCTTCATCTTTATCACTTGGTGGATATTTATACCCCTTTTTATCAGTGATAAACGTGTACCCCTTTGGGAGATTCCATTCTCATCAATAAAGTTCAGTATTTTCTTTATTATGTGGAGGTAATCTATTTGCAAGCCGAGCCTTTTCTAGGCAGGGAAATACTTCCTCTGATGTAAGTATGTAAAATCTTATTTTGAATCATTTGATGATTGATGTGTTTGAGGAATATTTAATTGGGTTCGACCGGCTCATACATGCTATAGCAATAAGTATCGAGGGGAGATTATTATAGTTAGAATCACAAACACACACACATATTACAAGAAACCGAGGGGGGATTGTGTATGTGCTAAGGGTTTTACTATTAAATTCTTAACTGATCTTAATGCAAGTTTATTGATTTAATAAGTACCGAGAGGAGACTTAAGTTAGTAAGCTTAGAAACCAGGTAAGGCCGAGGGGTAAGCTTGGGGAAATTTGGTTAAGATACCTTAGATCTATATGCATAATCAAGTAGTTTCACCTGTCTTTCAAGGAGAGAAACCTTACATTATCTTGGGTAGGTGAAGCTTGTGCCTTTCCATTATTGTTTACTACCTTTATTTACTTTATTGTTTCTGTTTTTATTGTTTTTCAACCAACAACCAAACTTTCGAACTAAGAAGACTTCCCCTAAACCAGTATACAAGGGAAATCTCAAACTGTTTTACACTACTCCTTGTGGGATACGACCTTGTGCTTACCACACTACTTTGACCCTAGTTCACTTGCTAGGTAGTCCATTTTAAAAGCAATAAGTTTTTGGCACCGTTGCCAGGGAGCAAAGTTTTAATAGTTTTATTAATTTAACTGTAGATTGGTGCTTTTGACCTTGTTTGTTTAGCTTATGTAGTTGTTTTGTTCTTGACAACCTGATGACAAAGGCAGAAAGCTGGAAGACTTTCCAGTAATCTCTTGAGTAGGCAACCTGATGAGTGAAGCAAGCAAAGGCTTTCTCGATGGCAGGTTATGAAGCCTTCCTACCACGGAAAACTCTCAAGGAGTATGGACGACCTTATTTATCGGGACACATGTCATGCATCGTGATACCGGAAGAAGAAGAAGATCGTGTTGAAATTAAGGCTTCCATAATTAAACTTGTGCAATCAAATGTTCAATTCAAAGGATTGCCTGACGAGGACCCAAATGATCATTTTTATGACTTTCTTGAAATATGGAATCTTTTTAAATTTGATCGTGGTATATCTTGTGATGCGTTTAAGTTAAAGTTGTTTCCTTTCTCTTTGCAGGATAAGGCAAAATTTTGGTTTAAGTCGTTATAACCT
Source organism: Euphorbia pulcherrima (assembly GCA_947683365.1). NCBI lineage: Eukaryota > Viridiplantae > Streptophyta > Magnoliopsida > Malpighiales > Euphorbiaceae > Euphorbia > Euphorbia pulcherrima. Next base: position 7,166,411 of record CANTUS010000004.1, read on the forward strand.
AGTTCGATCATAACTTGGAAGCAGATGGCCGAGGCTTTCTTGACAAAATACTTTCCACCTTCCAAAGTTGTCCAACTCTTGAATGAAATTTTTAGGTTTTCCTAATTTGAGGAGTCTTTCCAGCAAGCTTGGGAAAGATTCAAAGGCTTATTGAGAAGAGTACCAAACCATGGTATACCCAAATGGATGCAAATTCAAATCTTTTACAATGGGATATCCGATGAGCATAAATTTTGACTAGAAACTCTTGCAAATGGAAACCTAGAAGATATGGAGCCCGAAGAAGCCTTTGCCCTCATTGAGAAAGTTGTGAACACAAGTTACAAATGGCATTCAAAGAAAAGCCTAAACTTTCTTGGATCTGAGGTTGTCCAATAATTTTTAGGACAAACTCAACCATCTTTCAGACAACCTCAGTTTCTGACCCTACAGTCTTAAATGCCTTTGAAACAACCTCAGTCCCTTTTCCAACAACCTCGGTTTGATTGCCCCCTACCTCAAAGTGCTATCATTGAACATCGATAACCTCAATTCTTATTCCAGTAACCTCATCAACTATTCCAGCAAACTCAACATCTCTTCCAGCAGGTTTCCCTACCAGGTGAACCAATGGAACCTGGTGTGAGTGGACGACCTTTTTCCCACAAGGACTGCGTGAGATGCATAGCAAGAGGGGAATAACGAGCACTGTGAAGCGAGCCGAGGGATTGATCTTCATTTTAGCATGATAAAAAGATGGATTGATAAAATTGATGCTAATGTTGAATTTAAGTCTAATTTGCATGTTAAGGGATACGAGACTTGAAATCCCTTATTTTAAAATAGAGTCACCACCCAGTTAAGCTCCATCAGGAATTTGGGTACGATATTCCCTTCGAGTGGTTAGACCGTACCTTAAAACAGAGATTCCAAGTTCGGATGATGTTATCTATTTTACATTAGGCCAAGTTAAAAGATTTCATTCTTTCTTAATCGATTTTGATCCACCCTACTTATTGTGTTTTTGGTTTATATGTTATTTTCACGTTTATCAAGCATTCAAAGCAGTAAATAAATAATTATTATAGTTATCCAAAAAATAAATGCGAAAAATAAAATAATAATTACATGGCTTTCCAAATCCTATACATTTTTCTATACAATAAATAAAATACCCGAAGGCCTAGTATTCATCTAACTTAAATCTACCTAAACAAAATGCTTAGCACAGATATGGCATATATACAGGGTATATCACATAAAACGGCTCCCCCGGCAGTGGGGTCGGGGGGCGGCAGCCTCTCGCGGGGTCCAAGGGGCAGCATCCCTTATGGGGTTCAGGGGCAGCGCCCCAAATGGGGTCCGGGGGTAGTGCCCCTGGCTGAGGTCGAGCTTTTTTCTAAAAGAATTTTAAAGAAAAGTCCATTTTGGATGCTATCGTTATTTTAACCAAATTATTAGTGAAAATGCCACATGTTATGGGGTTTGGTCCGTTTTAGGGGAATTCTGGATTCCCGTCGTGATACTGTACATCCTAGCTTTGGAAATTAAACTAGGTCGAAAATAAAACAAAAACTAATCTGCTATCCAGAACTCACGGTATGAATGAGGCCGCCGGTTGATACCGTTGGCAATCTTAGCTATACAGGCAGGCTGTATGACATTCTGGATTCCATAAAGAAAGGGTCATGCAAGAAAATGAGGTCGTTGGGGGAAAATGAGGCCATTGGCGATATCAACGATACCGCTGGCGGCATGATTGATATCGCTGGTGGCTTCAAATGCCTCCAGCAGCTTCAGTTTCTTGCAGCAGCTGTTTTTGGCCGGAAAGTGACCAAAAACCTAAAACTAAGCATAAACAGCAACTAAAACACAACAAACAAGTAAAATGAAAGTCAAAGAGCTATGAGACTCAGAATTTTTACCTCAAAGCCTCGAATCCACCTCTTCGTGATCCGTATGACACCTCCGGGGAGCTCAAATGATGATTTTGGGAAGTAAGGGCTGGTTTTCGTCTCTAAATCCTATTTATAGTGATTCTAAACCTGAAATTCTACCTAAATATTTGAGAGTTCAATTAAGAAAAACCAAGAAAAGATGGATTAAATCCTCTTTTCTTACCTTTGCTATACTTTATCCCACTAAATCTAGCTAAATGCTCAAAATCCCTATGAGATTTTAAGTGTCAAGTGTTCAACCTTTGCTTTGGCTAAGAAATGAGAAATGGCCTTTATATAGGCTAAAATCCGTTGAAAATTACCTTGGATCAATTATCCGTCGGATATCAAGCAAAAAGGCACACGGCTGTTCTGCAGCAGAAGGTCATGCCGTCGGTGGTATGGGTGAGGCCGCCGGTGGCCTCACTCTCCTGATAGGTCTGAAAAGCTAGCACGATTCATGCCCGAAATCGGGAAAAGGGAGAGGAAATCCGGCAAAAGGTGATTTTGATGGAAAACCTCAAATACTGGGGTTTATTTTTTACTTTTAATGGGTATTTTGGACTAAATTATTTTTTGGGAGTAAATTATCGATCTGAACTACCACTGAAAGCGTTACCGAACATGTCGAACTGAATTTTTCTTGCAATAAAATTGGTAGAGAATTTTATATCGGTAATAAAAATTCTAAGAAATAATTTTTAATATGAGGAATAAAATTGGGCATACGTCATCATCTTCTCGCGAGAGGGACTGTAAAATCCCATGCTCACACCTGGCTTGAAAGAGGTGATGATGGAGTTCATGAAGCAAACACAAGATTCATTTAAGAACTTAGAGACCAAAGTTGAGCAAATAGCCAATATGGTGATTTCGAAGGATGGGAAGGTCTCTCCAAGCAACATTATGATGAACTCCATGGAGGAGTCTCAAAGGGATGGTAAAGTTGTTGATTATTATAACAATATGGTTGTGTATGATTTTTATTATGTTGGTGGGAAATATGAGGTTTTGACTAAGCAATCTGATCGCAACTTGAATTTTTCTTCTCAACACTATGACGAGATTGTGCTTAATGGTGAGCAACCTCAAGAGCAATATGAGACTACCCTAACTTCGGCACCAGAGAAGACTTCCCCAAGAGTAATGGTTCCAGAAATCTTGACAGATGAAGAAAAGCTTGTTGAGACTGTCCTCACACAACCCTTGATTAAAAATCCATTTAAGTTATAGAGATATGTGGATGTGCTTCAACAACAACATCTATACATTAATCCACAATTTTCAACATTCATATATGAGCCTCCTTGAGCAACCTCCGTTTTGGTGTCCGCTTCAAACACCAATTAAAGCAACTTGTTGGAAAAACCTAACTTTTCTTTCTCTTGCATTCTTAGTTAGTTTGCTTTCGTTTTAGGTTTTTTTAGTTCTTATATTTTGTTGCCTTTGTAGGAATAATAAAGGACAACATGAAGTTGTGGAGGAAGTCTTCCTTCTCGGACAACCTTAAGACAGTCTGGTAGTTGTGCCCACTTAACGCACCAAGTGAAACAATTCTGGAGGAAACCTTGAGGTTTTCTCAAACTCCCTTTTCTGTCATGGTGAACGGTAACATCTAGCCTTTCCTTATCTGATTATCTTAGAAAAGTCATTTCTCACCCTCTTTGTGTTTCATTTTTCAATGCTTTGAGGGCAAAGCATAATTTAAGTGTGGGGGGGATTAAGATTGGTATGCATGATTTTTCATCTTTTGACTTTTAGATTTTCACTACCTATGCTTAGCTGTTTCGGGAAAACCTTAAGATTGCCCTTGTTTGACTTTGCCTGTCTAATTGAATTTGCTTTGTGCTTATTGTTAGATTACCTTGCTTAGTAATGAAACTTGTGAAGTCTTTGTAAAGTGGAAATTGGTTAAGTTTTGAGCAAGATTCAGAATGAAATTTGAGGACTTTGAAAAATTTAGTAGAGTTGATCTTGTAGGACCCATAAACATGTTTAAGTTTTTGGCATTTTAGTTTTTACTTCAATTTTATAGTCTAAATCAAATACACAACCCTTATAGGCAACCTTTATGTTTTTAGTTAGAACTTGCTATGGGAAACTGCATGCTTATACTTGTTATTGTGTGCTAGTACTTATCAAGACCACCATTGAATGCATATATTAAATGATTAAGGCACTAGGATTTCCCCTCTCTGGCCAAAAAGCCTACCCTTTTCAATATTTTATCCTTAGATTACCCCCTTTGAGCCTAAGCCTTTTCTTTCTTACACACATTACAAACCAAACAACCTTCACTTTGATTTCCCAAAAATACCCTGAGTTTTCCAAAGAGATTATTATCATCACTCAATGCAACAACAATATCAACCGAGGAAGACTTTCTCGACTCAGAAGATCTTCCCTGATGAAATTGTCAGGAACCAGGAGACAACCTCAAATATCAGCACAACCTGAGAAAGTCTCATTGTCATTTGTTTGTATTTTCCATCAAAAAACAGAAAAAAATGAAAGAAAAGAAAACGAAAAAAATTTTGAAAAAAATGAAAAAAAGAAAGAAAAAGAAGAAAAAAATGAAAAAAAAAATATATTTATGTTCTTGAATTTTTAGTTGTGTTTGAGGCATGAATAAAAGTTTCTCAAGGTTGTTGTACTTTAAAGAGATGTGCTTAAAGGAAAAGCTTCTGTGAACGACAATGTCAAAGGTTTTTTTGTGTTTGAAGACAGTCTGCTTCTGAATAACGTTTTCTTGTCTCAAAAGAAGTTGCATGCTCATTAACATAATTTCTATTGGAAACTCCTTACACACGAAATTCCCTTTTCCATACCCTTACATAAGCCTAACGTTACAACCCTATTAAAGACCTTTTGATAGTATATGCATTCAATACTTTGTGATGGAGATTTGAACAATTGGCAAGCTTATAGTCTAAGGTTAGTGAGGCGTCGCTGAATGAGGGGTGAGGTATTCTGCTTTTTGTTGCTATTTCATTGAAGTAAGAAGTCTAATTTCTCTTTTTTTGCATGCTTTGTGTGGAAATATGAGATTTCTTTACAAAGGTTTTCCTTGTATTGGAATGAAGTTCTGAACTTGTTCAAAGCTGTTTGACTTTCCAAATTGCAGGAGACTATCCATGTTTTGTTATGAGGCTTGTGGTATTCTCTTTGTCTAAAGTAAATTGCTTGAGGACAAGCAAATGTTCAAGTGTGGGGGTATTTGATAAGTGATATATTGTAGTGAAATATTGTGCCTTTTATATGCTTAATTTCCTTGAATTAAATAAGATTTTATTAATTATTGGCACAATTTTAGGTTGTGGCTGAAATTGGGGAGACTTTCCCAACAAACTGTGCTAAATTAAAAATTTGAGGAAAAGAGACAAAAAAGGAGAAGAATCATATTTCAACTAAACCACTTAATAAAGGAGCCGATGTGGATGTGATATATACAAGGAAAGAGCAGATTTTATTATTTATATTTTCCTAGATAGTTATTTTCTTGTTGGACAAGTTTAGAGTCCTTCCTTTATTAGAATTTGCTTTCCTTTTTAGATATAGACTAATTAGGTTTGTTATTATTTTTTATTGCTTCATCTTTATCACTTGGTGGGTATTTATACCCTTCTTTATCAGTGATAAACGTGTACCCCTTTGGGGATTCCATTCTCATCAATAAAGTTCAGTATTTTCTTTATTATGTGGAGGTAATCTGTTTGTAAGCCGAGCCGTTTCTAGGTAGGGAAAGACTTCCTCCGATGTAAGTATGTAAAATCTTATTTTGAATCATTTGATGATTGATGTGTTAGAGGAATATTTATGGGTTCGGCCGGCTCATACATGCTATAGCAATAAGTACCGAGGGGAGATTTGTTATAGTTAGAATCATAAACATACACACATATTATAAGAAACCGAGGGGGTATTGTATATGTGCAAAGGGTTTTACTTTCGATTAAATGCTTAATTGATCTTAATGCAAGTTTACTGATTTAACAAGTACCGAGGGGAGACTTAAGTAAGCTTAGAAACCAAGTGAGGCCAAGGGGTAAACTTGGGAAAATTTGGTTAAAATACCTTAGATCTATGTTCATAATCAAGTAGTTTTAACTGTCTTTCGAGGAGGAGGGAAACCTTACATTGTCTTGGGTAGGTGAAGCTTGTACCTTTCCATTATTGTTTACTACTTTTATTTACTTTATTGTATCTGTTTTTATTGTTTTTCAACCAACAACCAAACTTTCGGACTAAGAAGACTTCCCCTGAACCAGTCTACAAGGGAAATCTCAAAATGCTTTACACTGCTCCTTGTAGGATACGACCTTGTGCTTACCACACTACTTTGACCCTAGTGCACTTGCTAAGTAGTCCATTTTAGAAGCAACAAATTTGTAGTTTATTAATGAGATTTGATTGGATAATCAAAAGTTTGAAATAAATGCCTATTGGCAACTCGGTAATTAGTAGAGAACGCGTAGTGCTCATGCATCTTAATAAGAAAAGTCTGAATCCCGCGGAATCATGCATTGAATTGCCAAGATTGTGCCCCAGAGAACCTCTCACCGGTGAAAAAAAAATCACATATCCGTAATTATTCGTTGACCGTTTCCGTGTCCTCCATTCAGTTTTTGACATGTGGTAAATTTGTAGAAGGGGGAATACGAAAGGTAAGAACTGAAAAATAATAAAATAATAATAATAAATGACACGTGTCAAAAACTGAATAGGGGTAAGGGTACACCGAATCAGGAACATGTGATTTTTTTTTCTCGCCCGTCACCTTAGCCCGACATCTCTACGATAGCCAAGAGATTCAGAGCTTCATTATAACTCTCCCTAAAAAGATCCCTCCCTATTCAGGAATACCCTTCCTAATAGCCAAAAGATAAAATTGCTTGCCACACAAACACAATAGTTGTATTAATGATCAAGAAATATCTCTTAATCTGGAAACACAGTCCTACACACTGATTTCTATTTAGTGTCTAAATAGAACTCCTCATGGCTAAAGCTCAAATTTTTCGTTTCACCTCATAAATGGATCGGAAAGTACCTTAAAAAGTTTTCTGGTGATTCGAGTTTGAGCATTTGAGAAATATATGCACCTGTATGTATTTGTACGGCAACAAGCAGTGTTATAGTTTCAAATGTTTCTACTGCAAATATGCAACACTTTCTAAATACTTTTCAGATTATATTCTATAATTTATTAAATAATCTTTTAGTAATTATAAATTTACATTTTTTGGGTAATCTATATCACACCTTAGCACATGTGGTACTCAATTTTAGTGTATTTGAGCTACAAAATAAAGAGAATTTATAAAATAAATTGATAATTATGTACATTAAATGGAGTGCAGCCAAAAAAGAGAATTATAAAGCCTGCACATAAGAAAGATGTTGATTGTGATGTCTATGCAAAATCAAGTAACTAATTTCACAGTATTAAAGCAATGTATTTTTTGTAGAATAAAATACAAAATAGAATCTGCAGGGGAGAGCGGACTAACCAATTAAGAGTAGGGTTTGTTTTGTAGATTGAAAGAAGTCAATAAACTCACTTTATGTTTTGAAAAGCAATATTCATATTTCAGTTCTTCAAATTCACAAAACATACATCAACTCCATCTATCGAAGAGATCGAATCAAAATCATTCGCCAGCAAAAATAATTCAGTGAGTAGTTTCAAGCATTGTTTGCAATTGCTTATGCTTTGTTCTGGATATTCATATATTAACTTCCTTTGTGTTCTCAATATCATCCATATTTAATGAGAATATGTTATAATAGTTTATAATAGTGTCTCTTATAATTATGGATAATTAACCTACTAGGTGTAATGTAAGCTAAGTCTGTGGAAGGAGCATGGGGTGCCACTCCCATTAAATACATTTGGAAGGAGCTTTGACTATGATTGAGGCCCTATTCTCCTAAACTCCCGATAGCTAAATTGTAATGAATTGATTTTAAATCCGAAACAAATAATATTATAAAAAGGAAGATACTTGTCCTTTTCATAAGAAAATATAAGGGTAAACTTAAAAAAAAGACCTTATGGTTTTACTTATTTATAAAACGGGGTTTGAAGAATTTTTTTTTCAAAACGGGTCCTGTGATTTTAAAAAATTTGTAAATTAAGGATCTTCAATATTAAATTATATCACGAAAATGAGTAACCTTATGCGTTTTTATCTAAATTTTTGTGAGATGGTTATTAAAAATATAATACTCATCAATGAAAAATTTTGAAATTTTTTTAATAGTGCAAATATTTTTTTAATTAAATTAACTTTAAAAAATAAAAAAAATAATCTCTGAAAATTATTCAAATTTTGACGTGTAATTTTTAAATAATAAGGTTAAATTATTAGAATATTGAATTGTTTAAAATATTCAATGTAACACTACTATTTTGAAATTATAGGCCCCTTTTTGCAAATTTTTTAAAACCACAAACTCTTTTTGCAAAAAAATTCTTCATATCCTATTTTGTAAATAAGTGAAATCATAAGGTACTTTTTTTAAGTTTCCCAAAAATTATAAATGGATAATTAGTGTATGATTATATTAATTTTTTTATCTTCAAAACAACTAAATAAGCATTCATAACCAAACGATCAAAAGCAATAGGGTAAACTTAAAACACATAATATATGATTTGACTATTTTGTAAAACTTTCCTGTGGAATTTATTTTTCAAAAAGGTGCTTGTGATTTTAAAAGTTAGCAAAAAAAGGATTCTCAAAATTTTGAAACAACATTTTAAAGGGTAATCTTGTTCATTTTGAAGTGAAATTTTGCAACCTAATTATTAAAAATATAATACACCTTAGTTATAAATTTTAGAATTTTTTGAGAAATACAAATATTTTTTTAATTGAAAATTGATGATAATTTAAAAAATCATAACAAAATGAAAATTTTTCTAAACTTATTCAAATATTTATATATAATTCTTGACTGATATAGTGAAAATATAGGAATATTGAAAATATTGAAATAATTGGTGTAACATTAACAAAAAAAGCTAATTTTCAAAAACATACCTTATGTTTATGCTTTTTTTACTAACGTTTGAACCAAAAGCACCATTTTAAAAAAAAAATTTACAAAAATCTTTTTGCATAATAGTCAAACCACATGAAATATTTTTAAAGTTTACCCTAAACAATAACAAGAAATCAAAAGACACTTTTTAAAAAAAAACACTTGGCCGAAAACCAACAACGTTTTCTTACATGTCGAAGAATCACTCTAATAAAAGGTAATAAAAGGTAAACAAACATGAAGTCAAGTTTTCTTATATGTCGAAGAATCACTTGCTCTACTAATAATTGCGCAACATGATTCACATACTAATGAACATAAACAAATCTAAATATACTAAAACCAATTTATGAGAGTTAAAACACCAAATTGAAAAAACCCCAAACACACTAAATTAAATTTACTTTTGCCGCAAGACAAACTGGCCTTTAGGTAAGACTTAATCTTAAAACAAAAGATAAACGCTACAAACTATATTTTCTCAAACCCCAACTAACGATTTTGAATATCTACAATCATAATAATATCTATTTATATCATAACATCAACCAGTATTACAAATCTAAAACGATCTTATTGTACGAAGATAGATCTGGGTTTCCACTAGACCTGAGCCTTTATAAAATAATCAAATCTCAAGTCTGAGCCTTTATAAAATAATCAAATCCCAAGTCACGAGGTCCGCCCATGAGCGCCTTTTATGAGACATGTCTGGATAAACTAATTGGAGAATAAGGTTGACCTAACCCGTATCTGAAGAGGCCCGAATAAAATATATTATAGACTTGATTTTTACCTTAAAACTTAAGCCCGGCCCTCCCGATCTAAACTAATAATTAAATATTAAATAAATATATATTTATTATTTATGATACGTTAAAATTTTTAAATTTTCTTATTAAGTTATCCGAACTTAATTTTGTTACCAATATTACAAATTTAATTATAATTATTTTTTTATTAAAAATATTCTAATTTTTTCATTATAAATATAAATTGGTAGCTCATGGGCCGAACTTGGGATTTGATTATTTTATAAAGGCTTAGACCGTCCCGAGCCCGACTTTCTTTTTATAGGTTGGGTCGGGTTTGGGCTGCTAGTTTTTTTAGAAAGGCCCGATTGGGCCCGACCCATATTGGCCCATGCCCGGATCTAATGTCTATTGTAAAATATCAACAAGTATCTTATCTAAAGGCGGATGAAATTAAACCCAGTTATAAAACTAATAAAATTGAGCTATGTAGCAATAAATCCGTGTTCGAGGAAGATGATGGTGTAGTAAAAAAATAATTGATGCATATTATTCTCAATAAATACACCAAAACTTAAAAGTAAAGAAAAAGAAAGACATGCAACAAGTATGAAAGAAAAATTTTTTATTAGACTTTTTCTCACTTTTTAACAAACAAAAAATAAACTTACAAGCGAAGACTAAAGAATTCTCATAATCAATTTTTTCTATAAAGAGATGTGGATGGGTCTTAATTATTAATGGATTTCACGTAGAGATAATCTTATTTAAAAAAATAAATATATATGGAGCCTTATAAAGTTGATTTAAATTAGTTTTGGTCAATTTTAATTTTTAAGTATAACATTTTACCTTTTAAAGTTGACAAAATTGAGCAGTTTGCTCCCTTGCCACGTGTCAGCTTCTGATTGTAGAAAAAAAAAGAACAATAGTATCTTCGAAAAGTCAAACCAACCATAATCTGACACATAGCATTGAGGGAATAAATTGTATCAGTTTTATCAATTTTAGGTGGACAAAGTGTTATATTTGAAAATTAGGATGACCAAGGACAATTTAAGTCAACTTTAAGAGAGTCATACGGGTTAGGCCTTAAAAAAAATATTGTGATGTTATTTTTCGTCCCTTTACACACTTACTATTTTCAAAATTATTTGTATGCACTTTATATTTATTTTTTAAAAATTGGGCGGTGTTATTTAGCCCCTATTTTATACTTATGACATTCCTCAAATTATTTACATGTTATTTATATTAATTTATTAAAAAATTATATTTCAACCAGATTTGTCAATGATCAGTTGGATTTATATACATTTTTCATTTGGTTAGTTTAGTTTTTTCTAGGATTTTTTTGTTTATATTCCCTTTAAGGATATGTTTTTCTTCCTAATATTATTTGTAATATGAGTTAATTAATTACTCCTTTATAATTTATATTTTGTAATTATTTGAATAACTTTATTTTTATTTCAAAACTTAAATATATTAATAATTTTAATTAAAATTAAATAAAATTTTAGTTTTTTTAATTCATAAGAACATTTTCTGCAATTTGAGAAGCAGTACATAATGGGCGCCGAATACGTATACAAAAAAATAAACGCGGTTGAAGAGGGTACCCAAATTATCTATGAATTTTATATAAAAAATTTATTTTTTATTTTAAATATAAATAATTGTTTTCTGTAAAGAAAATAATACTTTGCTTCTTATAGAATTGGATTAGTATATCATCCATTTATCTTATAGTGACGGATTTAAAGTACTTCGTCCAGTCCAAAAACTAATCGTTTGAGGCTTTTATTTTATTGTTCATTTTACTTATTATTTTAGAATATCAATGCAACTTTAAAAAAATTTCTCCAATTTACCCTTTGTTGTTGCCAAAACGTGATACCTAGCAAGTGAACTAGGGCCAAATATGTGTACAGCGGCATGACAAGGCCGTATTTCACAGGGAGCATGTGTAGACAGCTTAGAGTTCTCCCTCATAGATGGGCTAAGAGTTCTTTATAAATTTAAGGGGTAAGAGTTCTTTAATTTAAAAGACAGAAATGCGTAAAGTAAAAATGACATAAAATAAAATGAAACTAACAATGATAAACAGCTCAAGCAAATCTACCAAGCATAATAATTTAGGATCACTCCAAGCATAATGCACCATTTACTCAAAGAATCATGTAATTCCAAGGTATCTCAACCATGGTAGTTTAATCATTCCTTTTGGCCATCTTAAATACTAAAGTTACTTAACCTAAATCTCTTTTCAAACTCATCAGGCAAATAACAATGAATTAAGTTCAGTAAAGCATTTAGATGGAATCTAAAACCCTCGGCATATGACCAATCTCCTTTCGGACTCATGCATCATATGTGTGTGCTTGTGTTCCATTATGTTAAATCTCCTTTCGGTCTACTTAATAAAACTATATATGAGCTAGATATTTGACTCATAAGGATTAAGCATTCAAACATACAAATAACAAAAGATATGAAATAAAGAGTACATTATAGTGCCTCGAGATCTCCTAAACTGTCTGCCAAAGGCAGACTTGCCTGTTGGAGGACTACTCCCTCATATTAATGAAGAAAATGTCAATACCCATTAATGAGAAAAAGAAAGTTTGCTTAATATTAATGGTGGTTTTCACCCACCAAATTCATAACTCCCTACACTAATGAAGAAGATGGTCTTAAATAGCCGCCAATTTCAAAAATAGAGAGAAAATATCTCCCAATAAAATACTACCAAATACAAAATAACTAGATATTTACCTAACAAAATATTAAACTAATGTCACTTGCACAAAAAGGTTTTTAGAAGGTGGCAGGTTGGTAAATGCAAAAAGTTAAAATCCATTTTTTCTCTCACTTTTCTACCAAGTGTCACGTCAATCAATTCAACTTGTACTTCACACTTGATTGCCACTGTTTGGAGGGAATTTTCCCATCGATCTTCTTCCCGAAATGGCAGGAGATCTCTTCTTTTCGACGAGATCTCGTAAAACATGGAGATCTCTAGCGAAGATTGCACTTTTTTTTGTCAATTTTCAGCAACAAGGCAAAAGTTCTCCTTCCTTCAGTAAAGACCTAAAACTTGTAGAGATCTTCATAAAAATTGATCTTTTCACACAAAATGTTAGCTTAAAAAGAATGATTTACTTAGCCAAATTTCCACGTATCAAATATCCACACACTTAAACAATTGCTTGTCCTCAAGCAATCCATGTTACGAAGAAGCACCTTATCATTTAATAACAATTAAAAGCATGAAGATGTTGGAAAAACAATGACTCAAAAACAAGACTAGAAGAGAACTTCAGAACATAGAAAACCTTGAACATTTTATCCTAACATTTCCAAATGAGGCATATAACTTAAGAGAATTTAAAATTCTTACTTCAATCAGATATACCAAATCAGAATTTCTCACCATGGGTTCTCCCAATGTGTTTGAGTGTTTAAGTTGTGGAGTCCTCCGGTCTTCTCCCTTCTCAACAAGATCTTGTTGATTTAGACCATAGGCTTGTTATTCGATCAAGTCTCCACCACATAGCTGATGAAAAACCTGCACTATAATAAAGGTCTTTGTGGGTTGTAACGTTTGGCTAGGGTTTGGGGTGTGTTAAGAAAATGGAACTTTCGTGTGTAAAGAGATCTTCTAACAAATAGTTAAGGATCAGTAACACTTCTTCAAGTAAGAGATTTTCAGTCTTTTGGTGTTCTTATTACATTAAGAGAACTTCTAGCTATTACTGCACATAAGCAATTCCTACAAGTACAAAAATTTTATTCAAAATATAATTCTTTTTTTTTCTTTTCCTTTTTTTTGAATCTCTTATTTTTCTTCTTCTTTTTTTTGAAAATGAACTAAAATATTACAGAAACTGCTTTTAAGAATCTAAGAGTTCTCCTTGTTTGCTTTCTTCTTCAAGAGATCTTCTTCAATTGATTTTTTCAGTTGCTTTAAATGAAAAAATTCATGTTAGAAGATCTTGAGGGTGTTTTTGGGAAATCAAAGTGAAAGATTGGTGTTGTAATGTGTGTAAAGAAAGAAGGGCTTAAGGCTCAAAGGGGTTCTCTAGGGGATAATGTTAAGGGTTGGCTTTTGGCTAGAGTGTATACCTAAATGCCTTAATCATTTAGTACAAGATTTCAACAGTGGTCTTGACAAGTACTAACACAAAATCATATAAAAGCATTGCATGTATATTCCATAGCAAGTTCTAGCTAAACAACAAGAATCTGCCCACTCAAAAGAACTTTAAAGTATAAAGATTTGCAATGAATAAAAATGTCTCAAAGTTCCTTCCAATTTAGGGTTCACATCTGCTCCGATTTACCAATGTGAAGTAAAAATTAAAAATTCTCAAACTTTTAGGTGCTGTTCAGTTTCAGGAAACTGACGGTGTTTTCCGAAAATTATGTAAACCTAGAAAACAGAAGTTGTTGTTGTGAGCACGGGCTTTTCGTTGACCCGCGGAATGATGATGACTTTATTCTCTAACCTATTTACGGTCTAGTTGTTCCATTCTTTTAAAATTGAATCGCGTTTGGCAAGTACTTTGTTGACGATTTTGTGAACTTGATCGCGCTTAAAAATAATTAAATCGCATTTTAATATGTACCGATGTCCTTTTCTCTCGTGCAGTAATTTGTTTTGAAGTTTTCCATAAAACCCAATCATTTTCAGCAAGTCCCATGATTTTTTTGGATTCTTGACTCTCTGAGGTTTCCAGAATGTCAAGAATCGCTTAAATCCGATAACCGTGGTGAAAGTTATGAATTTTTAAAGTTAAAAGTCCCTTGATATTAAAATATAAAAAATATAAAAATCAAATTAAAAAGAAAAAAAAAATTTTATGGGTTTCGCCAGAGCGGTCAATCGCGCCACCAGCGTGGCTAACCGCTCCGGCGGTTCGGTGACCGTTGTTGTGGCAACGGTCACCGTGTTTGAGGCCATGATGAGGCCCACCACGGTTACCGGGCCATGGGCATGGTAACCGGGATAGCATGAACGGTCAAATTTTGATCGTTGCACAGGTTGTCCTGCTCGTCGCCACTCTTGCATTTTCTCTCTCTAAACCGGATTAGATTAATTTTTTCAGCGAATTTTAATAATTTGAAGGACTAATTGAGCTATTTGGGTTGAGTAAAGTCTATATAAACTCATTAATTCGCCTGATTTCAGGATTTTTGGCAAAAATTAAAAGAAAATCAAATTCATTAGAATTCTAAGTTCTGGAGTGAGAAAACAAGAGAAAGAGGTAGAAATCTGGGTTAATACACATTAATTTGAATTCTTAATCGTTCTTGAGCCTAATCACTCATGTCAAACGCTTAAATCACCGAGAAATCTTAAGTTTAAAGCACTTTAAATAGGTTTTTAGTGACTTTCGTCTCAAATACTACCTAAATCGTCGCTATTTCTCATCGCTGTTTTCGTCACAAATCCGTCACAAAGCTTGCTAAACGACCGGTTCGAGTCTCAAAACGTGGATTCACGGCCTCTAGGTAACAAAACTGAGTTCCATTCTATTTACTTAATTTATTTAGTTTATTTTGCTGCTATATTGGTTGTTTTTTTTTGCTTGTTTTCCGTTTTCTTTCGGTATTTTTATAAACGCTTTTACCGGTATTTTTGGGTTCGTCTTTTATCCCAAAGTTAAAAAATTAAGTTATTGAGTCATTTTAAGTCCAGATCTACTCAAATATTGTGGGGATCGACTTGAAATCCCAATAATCTTGAGTTTTTGGGTGTAAAAATACCGATTTTTGGCTCCTTTATCATTTTTCCGGTCTAACCGCTCTGGTTGACATTTGACCGCTCTGGCGACACGGTCACCGTTGCCATGGCAGCGGTCACCGTTGCAACGACAGCGGTCAAATGCCCACTCCAACGGCCAGAATGAAAAAATGCCAAAAGGTCCCCATTTTGTGTTTTTGGCCATTTTTTATCGTTTTCTGGCATTTTGACCCCGATTTTCACCCAAAAAATTTCTAAAAAATTATTTCATATTTTGTAATCATTTAAAATTAATTTTAATCTGCTTTTTGAATTTTATTTGACATTTATTTGGTTTAACACTTATTTAAATGGCTAAAAATCATGTTTTCACTAAATAAATTTAAATAAATATTTTTCAACATTAAAAAATCCCAAAATAGTTTCTGTTTTTTTATTATTGTTTTAAGTTGTTTAGTTGATTTTAAATAATGTTTTAAGTTATTTAGATATTTAATAAATACCTAAAAATTACGTTTTGGTCCCGAAAAATAAAAAAAATATGCTATTTTCCTTTATTTGATTATATTTACTGTTGTTATTTATTATTGCATCATTTATGATTGGTAGTATATATTTTGTCTCGTTTGGAGTCAGGTCTAAGTTGGTAAGCTCGGTTAAAACCCAATTTTGCCCGTTTATCTATTTATCTCTTTATTTATTTTCTCGCATTAGAAAAATATATAGGTATTTGTAAAGCCTTGTAATAATTTTATTTTCTTGCTTTGCTTATTTACCGTTTTTCGTGTGATGTATGGCATATAAACTGAAAACTCCAAACAATAACCGGATTTAAATCGCATAAGAATTAAAGTCACGTTTCTTAAAGTATAAACGGGTTGATTTAAGAATTGAAAAGTAAGTAACATCATCCGGGCTTGGAATCTCCGTTTTAAGGTATGGTCCAACCACACAGTGGGAATATCGTACCCAAATTCCCGGTGGAGCTAAACCGGGTGGCAACTCTATCTTAAAATACTCAAGTCTCGTATCCCTTAACATGCAAATCGAACTTAAATTCAAAATTAACATCGCTTTTTCATTATCATTTTTCATCACGCCTAAAGTAAGGATTCTCCCTTTGCACGCTTCACAACATTCATATATTTTCCACCCCTTGTGCTACGCATCTTACGCGGTCCTCGTGGGTGGGAAAGAGGTCGTCAGTTCTCAGTGGCGACCCTGCTGGGGACCGAACCCAGATAACTTAAAATTTGGAAAATCGCTTTCATTTTCAAAATTGGTTAAAGGATTTTGATGATGTGCCTAAATCATTTTTTTAAATCAACGCTTTATTTCTTATGCCTTTTGATCCACCGCTTAGTTAGTTTCTAAGTTTTAAGGTGCCATTATTTCACCCCCGTAAAGCTCACTTGTAAACCTCATGCCTGCCAGGTGGAACACTCGTTCCAACCAACGTGTAATTCCCGCGATAGCACTCATTTGAGGAGTGGTTGAGTTACACGGAATCAAGGTAAATGTGACCCTTCTATAGTGTCGTTCCACAACACCAGCAGTTTGAGACTATGAACCGCAATAAATCTAGCCATAGCAACTTCCCTTTAGGTTCACCAGAATAATTTAGATCTAGGTCGCATGCTCTCTTGCCATTTCCTGGCCCTAGAGTTAATCCCAGATTCCAAATTGGCATTGCCCGGAAGTCATAAGGTTGGAAGAGATTTATTCACTTTCGTGTGCTACTAGTGACGTGCTCATGCATAGGCCGCTTGTGGCTGACTTTTGATTTGTGTCTTCGCTTACCTCTATTCTTTCCTTGCTTGAAAGGGGAATTTCACAAAATGCCTGAGATCGTTTGAATTCTAACGACTCGTATCTAGTTTGCTAAGCATGGCGAGGAATTCGCACGTCTCACGTATTTTGGGGTTAAGCTTAACATCATGAGCTCTTTTTCTCCCTACCTCTCTAAACCACCCCTATATATATGGCATTCATCACTCAAGTTATTGTGTAATCATTCATTTCATTCATAGTTCGTTGCTGGCTGATCATCTTCCGGTTTCTCTAGTTAGGACAAGACGTTGCCGCAACCCTCTTTGGTTACGACTTGATTGCCATTTAGTTCACCGACCAGTCAGTTCAGTCTCTGAATCAGTTATTCTTACCATGTCTGATATCCCTCTGACTAGCGGGATTCCATCCGAGGGTACTCCTCCACCAGTCTCTTCTCTTCCGGCTGATCAGGGGCAATCCCAGTTGGGTTCTGAGTTGGCTAATACGATGGCTATATTCTTACAATTGGATCTGTTTTGGGTCACTATTCAGGAGCAAGTCATTTCTGCTCTTAGGGAAGAAAGAGAGGTTCAGATGCATACGGGGCCTATTATTCAAGCTCAGGGATAAATCCTTAGAATGTGTCGAGTCAATCTCCGCCAGTTCAGAATCAATTTTCAGTGCCACCGCTTTCGCCCGTTCGTCCGGTTTAGTTTCAATTAGGCTAGAGTTCCTCTGTTCAGCCTACCCTAGCTTTTGCTCCGCTGGTGTTTGCTTTTCGTCCTCGATACCTTTGGGGCCTATCAACCAAGCTCCTATATTCCCCGCCTTCTCAGTGGGTTTCACCCCATAAATGGTTGTTCCTTCCAGTGGTTTTATCATATCTCTGACGCCGCCCACACCTTTTGCTCTATCACCCCCTAATTTCGTGGCTACCCCATGCAGCACTGCTCACCCACAGAACCCTTTTGCTCCCCCACAGATCGAGATCCTTGTTCCCTCACCATTTTTGTTTTAGATCATCCTCTATACATAGCGACCAGGTCATACAGTCTCCGGGCATGATACCATGCGACCAGGTCATGCAGCCTCCGGGCGTGACCCCCGAAATAGCGGCCTTTCTGAGATAGCTATTGGGTAAGAGTGAGGAAAAAGAAGAAGAGAAGGACAAGGATTGGGTGCCCAAGAATTTTTTGATGCCTCGAATGGAAGCATACTCTAGTGAGGGACCTCCCAAGTCCCACATCGTGATGTATGAGCGGATAATGCATGTCTTGAAGATTACTGACAAGGTTCTAGCTAAGTTATTCCCATGTACCCTATCAGGACCTACTCTCGAGTGGTATAATACCCTCCCAAAGTCAATAATCCTAGATTGGAAACTCATATCTGAAGCTTTAATTACCCACTATGGTTTCAATTCCATAATGGAAATAACTATTCAGCACCTTGAAGCTGTAAAGCAGAAACTAGGCGAGTCCTTTAAGTCATACTTTAATAGGTAGATGGCCACCTAAGTTTTGTCGAAGCAAAAGCTCATCTTGAAGGAAATGATCCTAAAATTGCTCGATGGGGCTCTCCCAATGCTCCAGAAAGAAATGGAAACTGACTCTTTTGAATCCTATCAGAAGGTTTTTGAGAAAGCTGAGAAAATCGAGTGTCAGGAGTAAAAGAGAAGGCAAGAAAGCCGAGTGGGAACCTACTGTGGTTTAAGAAGAATGAATCAAGTGAAATTGCGCTTGCTCTTGCCAAAGGTAAGTCGCCCGCGGTGCAAACTGTGGCCCAAGAGGAGGTATCTATAGTTCAAGCCTCTTCCCTCCTTCTCAGCAGCCATTTGTGTCCCCATGGAAATTGCCCCTTGGAGTCATATTTACTAAGATGTATGAAGCGGGCCAATTAAAGCCCCTACATGATGTTAGGGCTCCTTGACCGGATGGAAAGGGAGAGTTTTGCAAGTTCCATATGCAAAAGGGGCATCAAATCGATCAGTGTAGGACTCTAGCTTCCACTATCGCTCGTATGGTCAAGGAAGGGAAGATGGCTAAGCCAGCTAGAAATCCAAGCACTATGGAAAACCCCTTGCCTAATTTTAGGGGCAAGGTCTCTTTGATCAGTTTTGGCATTAAGGAAGAATATGATCTTGAACTGATATCCGAGGAATTCGTAATGGTTATTGGTTTTGGTCTCCCTTCAAGCTTTGTATTTGATATGATCTTATAGTCTAATCCTGTCGTAAGCTCCATAGAAATTGAAGAAATAGGGCAAGAAGAGGAGACTAAAATCAACGATGTGGAAATGGTCAAAATGGCGCTATTCAATGTTGATGATTATGTTCTGAAGGGAGAGAATTCTGATGAAGAGTTTTAGGCTTTCAATGTGGATGAGTTTGAGCTTCGGGACTCGTCATTGGTATATGAGGAACCATCGTACCCATTTGAAACCCCAGCCACTAACAACGTATCAATTGATGGAATTTTGCATGTCACCCGTAGCGGTCGAGTATACCGGCCTAAGGACAATCGTCTCCACATTGAAAAGGATCTGATCCCAACCCCTGTTAAGGTCATAGCTAAGCTGCCAGCGTCATCTCCTCAAGTTGAAACAAACCCCGATATTGATCCTCTGATCACTCCATTGAAGATGACTCAAGCCCTTTTCAGGATTTGGCAATTAGTTCTTAGTTCTGATGATTACCGTAGGGCTCTAATTAAAAGGCTTTTGGAACTTGAAGCGAAGCCTATAACTTCCATTGTTGAGATGTGCAACTTGGTAGGGAAGGGAATATCGCTCTTGAGAGGGGATGATCTGATAATGTTCTCCAATCATGACCTTCCACCCGAGGGGCATAGTCATAACCAAGCCGTATTAATCCGTGGCTGAGTTCTTGACAAAATTATCCCGAGCCTGAGTCCTCAACAGAATTATCCCGTGCATCATGGTTGATGATGGTTCCTCCCAGAATCTCTGCCCTCTGAGTGTTCTTCCTTATTTGGGTCTATCCAGGGAAATGCTTGAGAAATCCAACACTGTCATTCGAGCCTATGATGATTCGAAGAGGGATGTGCTTAGGGTTTCGAAGCCGAAGTGACTACAGGGGAAATTTCTGCTAAGGTTCACTTTACCATCATTGATATTCCCGTCACTTACTCTTTACTATTGGATCGTCCTTGGCTTCATTCTATGGGAGCAGTCTCATAGACACTCTATTAAAAGATCAAAGTCATGGGGAAAGATGGAAAGATTAAGGTTATTGAAGCTGATCATGCCTCGGTCATGGCCATTATAAAAGCCGAGGAGGAGTCTGAATTTCGAATGGCTGTTATTAGTAATGAGAAACCTAAGGCCCCTTGCTATAAGCGCTACTCGTCTTTAGTGAGGAAGTTGATGAAGAAACATGGCCATGAGCCGGGTTAATGTTTAGGCAAGCACTTTGGGGGAATTATCGATCCTGTCCCAATCAAGAAGCACCCCAAGTGAGCTAGTTTCGGGTACACTCCAAAGAAGATTTATAGGCGTGTTCATCCATTCTACTGTAATATGGTGACTGTTTGTTAGGTTTAGGGGAAGAGTGTCTACAAGGGAGAATCCAAGCCTGTCGAGCATGATGGTCAAGTTTGGCCAAGATTTGAGATCTTTAAGGATGAGCATGATTTTGAGAAGAACTACTTTATTGAGAAGGGGGAGAGCCCGTTTATGCTAATATCTATTGTTGCAACCGATGGCAAAGGCAAGGGGCAGTTGTTCTTTGATTTGGATGAAGAGAAGCTTGTGGACCAAAGAGATTGAAGAGGTTATGGCCGCTATGTCTAAAGCCATGTCTATTTTGCTTAAGAATAAGTTGAAGAAGGACTATGAAGCCAATCCTCTGGCCAAAGCAGTGAAAAAGCTTGCCCGATTTCTTGCTTCTAAAGAAGGTATGTTATCTGTCGATCAAGTGAAAGCCCTATATTATGATCTGGACGACCTGCTCAGGGAACCTATCGAGGGTGTCAACTCTGTTGATGCCGCTGCTCAAGACCCTCCACGTGTGGAGGATGACTCTATATGTGATGTCATTTTTAATATTTCCAGTGTTTTTTATGAGAATAATGTAGCCTATAAGGCCTTTAATTCAATGAAAGATTCTGATTTTGCTTATTTGCTTGATGTTTCGCCCGACGGGCCCATGCATTCATTTAATCATAAGCATAACGTGTTTCAGTATTCATGATGTTTCTTTAACTGAAATAAACTTGAGTACATGATAACCCTAAAATGGTGACCCTTTATAATGATTTAACCCCTGAGATAAAAAGTGAGATAATCAAAGTGCTAAAAAATCATGTTAACGCTTTTGCTTGGTCATATATGGACATGCCCGGCGTTGATCGCCATATCGCCGAGCATCGCATTCCAACCGATCCTAGATTCCATCCTATCAAATAGAAATTCTGAAGAATGAGACCGGAGTGGCCTGACAAAGTTAGGGCGGAAGTTGCTAACATGATTGAGGCTAAGCATGTCGAAGTCGTTGAGTATCCGACCTGGTTATCCTATATTGTCCCGGTTCTGAAGAAAGATGGAAGAGTAAGGGTTTGTGTGGATTATCGGGATTTGAATAAAGCTTTGCCAAAGGACGATTTTCCTCTGCCTTAAATTGATGTACTTATCGACAGTGTTGCCAGGGCCGCAATGTACTCATTTATGGATAGATTCTTAGGATATAATCAGATTCTTTTGGACATAATCGATAAGCTTAAACTGGCTTTCATCACGGAATGGGGAGTCTACTATTATTGAGTTATGCCTTTTGGCCTGAAGAATGCTGGGGCAACCTATCAGCGTGCCGTTACCACTCTCTTACATGACATTATCCACAAAGAGGTAGAGGTCTATGTGGATGACATTTTGGTGAAATCTACTACCAAAGAAGAGCACCCCGCAGTTTTGGATAAGTTTATGACTCGTATTGAGAAATACAACTTACGCCTCAACCCAAAGAAGTGCATATTTAGAGTTACATCAGGGAAGCTCTTAGGTTATGTGGTCAGTCAGAGAGGAATTGAAATGGATCCAGATAAGATTAAAGCAATCAAGGATATGCCCGCTATGAAGATAGAAAAAGAAGTCCTTCCTTGGTTCTATTCAGTATGTTAGCAGGTTCATTTCTCGCCTCACCACTATTTGTGAGCCAATCTTCAAACTACTCAGGAAGCGTCAACTGATTATGTGGGATGAGCATTGTTAGATAGCCTTCGACAAAATTAAGGCCTACCTTCTTCACTCACCCATTCTTTGACCTCCCATACCCGGCAAACCATTGATCTTGTATTTAGCAAATCAATGATTCCGCCATACGGGCAATATTGGTTTAGAAAGATGACGGTAAGCGGGAGCATATTGTGTACTACTTAAGTAAGAAACTTTTGGATTACGAAACTCGGTATTCAATTATTGAAAAGACGTGTGTAGCTATGGTATGGCTCACTAAGAAACTATGCCACTACTTCTAGTCATACAAGGTTCAGGCCGTTGCTAAGGTTGACCCAATGAAATATCTTTATTAGTTGTCGACATTAGCCTGGAAGCTCTTAAGATGGTTATTGTTGCTTTTCGAGTTTGATATTGAGTACGTCATGAAGAAGGTTATCAAGGGTAGAGCGGTTGCAGAATTTTTAGCAAACCAAGCTCTCGATGTGGCGAAACCCATATGGATTATATCGAGAACTTGGACTTTCCTGACAAACAACTAGCTCTGGTTGATGTGGTGAAATCCATGTGGACTATGTACTTTAATGATGCCGTGAATAGATTTAGAGCAGCCCTCAGAGTTATCTTATTCACACCTGATAATGAGGTCATCCCTCTGTGTAAGCGATTAGAGTTTCCTGCTACTAATAATGGGGCTGGATATGAAGCTTGCATGTTTGGTCTTGAAGCCCTATTGCTTGTAGGGGCAAAGCATGTTTCTGTAATTGGGGATTTAGCTTTGGTAATCCATCAGGTTGTGGGGGATTAGGATATCAAAGAAGAGTCTCTCCATCCTTACGTCAATACCGTTTGGGATTTATCAGCTAACTTCAAGACATGTCTCTATCAGCATTTCCCTCAAGACAAAAAAAATCAGATGGCCGATTCATTAGCTACACTGGCTTTGATATAGGAAGGTCCTCAGTGCCAACCCATTTACCGTATGATCTTAGTTTCCGAAAAGGTTCCTAACCATTCCCGCACTATTGCCCAAATCTTCGCCATCAGTCATGAACCATGCTGGTACTCAGATATTGTGCAATTTCTCCAGAATGGTCAATATCCTGAGAATTCTACAGATTCATATCGCACTACTCTGTGAAAGTTAGCCTTTCAATTCCAAATTGTTAACAATGATTTCTTCAAACGGACCTCCAATGGTTTGCTACTCTGGTGCTTGACCAAATTCAAAGCCCGTTGGGTTGTGGGTGAAGTTCATGCGGGTGATTGTGGATCCCACATGAATGGCCTGGCCTTAGCTAAAAAGATTCAACATATGGGGTACTTTTGGTTAACTCTAATCGCCGATTGTATATCCGAGGTTAAAAGGTGTGACCCATGTCAGATTTACAGAGATATTAAGCATCTTCCACCTACCGAGCTCCACAGTTTATCTACTCATTGGCCATTCTCGGCATGGGGGATAGATATAATTGGTGAGATTTGGCCATCGTCGTCTAATGGTCACTGCTTTATCATTATAGTGGTGGATTATTTCTCAAAATGGGTGGAAATCGAATCTTACACCAGTATTACCACTAAGAAAATGGCCAAGTTCATTGAGAAACATATTTTTGCTCGGTATGGTTTGGATCATCACATTATGTCAGATAATGGAGTTCAATTCCAAGGGGCAATCGTGGAGTTGATTAAGAAATATAGTATCAAGCATCATAGATCTAAACTTTACCGTCCTCAGACCAATGGTGCGGTCGAAGCAGCTAACAAGTCCATAAAGAAGATCCTTTCTAAGACCATCATCGGTTATCGTGATTGGGTCGATAAGTTACCATTCGCTCTTTAGGGGTACCGAACTAGCATCAGAACTCCTACTAGTCAAACCCCTTTCTCTTTGGTTTACGACATGGAAGTAGTTTTACCAGTTGAGATTGAGATGAAGTATCTACGGGTGGCACTTGAATCTAAACTTGAAGAGACTGAATGGACAAGAGCAAGGTTTGTACAGCTGAATACAATGGATGAGCAATGCCTAAAAGCCTTGGACAACCTCCAAATGTATTAGCAGCGTATAGTAAGGACTTACAATAGTCAGGTCAAGCACCATAGGTATCCTTTGAAAGCTGGTGACTTGGTTCTAAAATAAGTGAAGCCTTCCAACACTAGCCCAAGAGGGAAGTTTTGGCCGAATTAGGAAGGACCTTATGTGATTAAGAAAGTTCTCGGTAAAGGCGGAATGAAGATCATGGATATGGATGGTAATGAGTTTGCGAACCCTATCAACCAGGATCGATTAAAGCGTTACCATATCTAAATCAAAAGAATTAAATCCAGAAAAGCGGCACATAAAAAATAAATAAAACAAATCACCCGGCGAGTGGTCTTCTACCGCTCGGGCAAAAATTAGGGTACATCCCACTATTTGGTGTTCTGCAAACCATTCAGGCAAAAGTTAGGGTGAAAGAATAGTCCATTAGGCTGAAAATCCGAAAAGGACGATTTAGGCAAAAATTAGGGTAAAAGTAAGCTAGTGGAGTTTGTTAACTAGAAAACCTTTTCAGGCTAGTTAATGCTAGGTTTGAGTTGGTAGAAATGGTTATCATCATTATGTACTCTAGCTTAATTCAATTATTGAAAATGTCACTTTTACTGAGCTCTTATATTTGTGTGCAAATGAATATATTGGGCCCCAAAGGCAAAATGTTACAGATAAGTTAAATTTGAGATGCC
The DNA here is from genome assembly GCA_947683365.1 of Euphorbia pulcherrima. Classification (NCBI taxonomy): domain Eukaryota; kingdom Viridiplantae; phylum Streptophyta; class Magnoliopsida; order Malpighiales; family Euphorbiaceae; genus Euphorbia; species Euphorbia pulcherrima. The sequence goes on from CANTUS010000004.1 coordinate 7,191,562, forward strand.
ATTTAGTTCAAATGCTTGCACGCTAGTAAAAATATAATATAATAAAGAGACATAAATTCTGATAGGCTGAAAACATCTAGGTCTATGCAAAAGCCAGAAAGTCCGCTAGATTAAAAACCTGAAAGAGCGATCCAGGCAAAAGTTAGGACATAAAAGAAATAAATAAAAGTCTGATGGGCCTAACATAATGTTTGGGCCTATGCAAAAGTAAAGACAAATGCAAATAAAGATAGCGTGATCATCAATAAGCTGGAGGGGTCTGTGCCCTCATTAACGCCATCATCGTCACAGTCAGAATCAAAAGCTCAAACTAGCTTCTCCTCTATTGACAAAGGATCACGTTCCATCTCCATGTCTCTCCACTCGAACCACGAGCGCATGCCCTTCGTCCGACTCCATAATCTCTCAGCCTGTCCAAGCCATCTTCAGTAGAATCCATCGGTAGTGATAGTATCTAGTCAATCGTAATTGAGGGTCTTGTAGCTTGCTCGGTGGACCCATACCTCTCTAGCATGGTCAAGAAGATGGGCTGAGAATGGCCTAGCCTTGAAGTCGTCCAAGTGCAGTGGGACCCTCTATCATCGCCCCCACTGCTAGCACAAGCGATAGGGCGAGTAATGCTCAAAGTACCGTAGCCCTATAAGCTTAACCTTCCCCCCGCCAGTATCCACTAGAACATCAGAAATCTCCCACCAACAATAGACCCAATGAATGTTTGCATCAGATAAACCCTCCATGATCGCCGACCACTAGTCAGCTGTCATGGCCGATAGCGATACGGGCCCTGCCATGATAATTCCTAGGCCCATATCATCTCGGATTGCTCCGAGGATCCTGGAGCAAAGCTAGCTTCTCTAAGAACCAAACCTACAGCATCAGATTCAGTTTCAGTTTGAGATTCAGATTCAGATTCAGTTTCAGTTTTGGATTCATTCTAGATTCAGTTTTAAATTCAGATTCAGATTCAATTTCGATTTTAGTTTTAGTTTCAGATTCAGTCTTGGTTTTAGTTTTAGATTTAGATTCATATTCAGATTTAGTATCGGTTTTGGGGTTAGAGTCGGTTAGAGGAATACCTGTAGTACAGAAAGTGGTCCCCGATGCGGTCAAGATTACCAGAAGCTCTGTCTAGATAAAATAGGGTCTCAGTTAACCCTATAAATAGTGGAGATATACCCTTCAAGGGATGTCCAATGATCAAAACCAACCGAAATGGGGCAACAGTACCAACTCCGTAGATAAACTCAACCATAAGCAATAGAGCCACCATAAAAGGGTAAGAAATATGCGACCTAGAAGTGGCTATGCACCAATCAAGTACCCTACTAAGATCGAATCCCATTGATCTAGGAGTCTGGGAAAGAAAAGTAGTAGGGGCATCTGGTTCCATGACCCGATCGGCCGATCCTCGGCCCCAAAGTGCACCTTTGACAAAGCAAATCGCATCCTGCGAGTGCAGATCACCCTGAGAATAGCATGATACTCCTCCACCTCGGGCACAGCTCAAAGACTAAGAAGCGAAATACATGGTCCATCGGGTCCCAGTAGAGGAATGTTGAATGAAGAAAGGCCACATTCATCGGCTTGCTAGCAATATATCGAAGCCCTGCCAGCCCAAAAACCTTCTGTCTCTCCCAATCGAGGTTCCCTAAAGTGCATAAAAACTGCCTCAACCATGCATTGTATGTCGCCATCAGTGATCTCTATTTGCTAATCGCCTGACAAACAAGATTGCATTATCGTGAAATTTGGGTAGTTGTAGAGATTAATCAGTTCATGCCTGGTCAAGCATCTATCGCGCTTAGCATCCATCTAGCGAATAAAAAAGGCAACTAATATAAACAAGCAATCACACCAGTCACACCAAAGTAAAACAGCTAAAGTGTCAGGTCACCAATGTATGAAACAAGCATAAGATATGGAAAATAAAGCAAGATAATGAGGTAGTCATCAGGTCTACTCTTCGCCCTCAGAATTGAGATAAGTGTCGAAAGGATCACCCTCCTCTTCTCGATACTAAGGCATAAATATCCTCCCAATGTCTGGTATGGGTTGGGGAACTAACCCTGCATACTACATTATAGAAACATCCAACATATTGAAAGGGGGCGTGGAAGACCCGGGTGCTCTGGTGTTAATAAGGACGTCCTCGGGCCTGTGCACATGCTACCTCTGGTATAGTCATACTCTCAGAGTTGGCTCTCAAACCGATCTCTCTAACTCTCAACCCTCTAGAGGCAATCGCGTAAAACCTCCATATCTCAGGTCAACCTCGCACATCGGTCCCCCTCCTGAGCTATCTGACTCTGGTAGTCTGCCAGTAGGCTCCAATAATCTGCTAACTTACACTCGATCTTCATCTATTCTTCATGCTCAGTCGATATTTATATTGCTCCATTGCGATAAAAGCCTACAAATGCATATAATCAAGAGAAGATCAGCCACATAATTCATGCATTCATTCATACATGCATAATACTAACGAATATTGTATGTATCCTCTCTATCAAATTTTTATAGGTAATAAGGCCAAGTCATTACCTAGCTCAGGGTATCCTGTGCCATCATCATAGTCATCACACAGTAATATCCTTGAGCCATGTGCTCAACCTTAGAGATGGGTACCTACACGATCAAAGGCAAAAGCAAAACCAACCGATCACCACAGTCGGACAATAACAAGTAGGGATTGACAAAAAGGAATGACTTAAAATCCTTACGTGTGTGGTGTCTAGTGGAATAAAGTATAGGGGCACCCTCAGCTCCCCGACATGTCTATCCTTTTGTAGTCCTGGTAGGCACAGTAGCTGAAATGAGGTCTCTAGCTAGTTTATCAGAACACCATCAACTCTACCCTATGAGGAGGCCACTCGAGTAGATGGAACCGGTCTCACCAAGATCGTCTCGGGGTTAGTCGAACGTCGATGAGAGTACTCCCTAGATACCTCAGTGCTAGCAGCAGGGCCTCCCCTCCTCTTCTTACGGATCCCTTGAAACCATATGAAAAAAGCAAAGTCAGATCGGTTAAACAAGCTAAGACAAAAGCATCAAAGGTGATCAGAGACAGTAATATGGATGCAAAAATCGGTTAAAGGATGTACCCTCCTACGTCGGCCCTAACAAAGGAGAGATGGTTCAAAACTCGAGCTAACTTCACTGTAAAGCATATCATCGCACTCCATAGCTGCTCCTCCGCCATCCTCATCCGAGGGAAGCTCATCAATGTCATCATCATCGCCCTCCGCCCCTTCGCTTCCCTCAGTTACAACACCCTTATCACTGTTTTCAAAGTTCTAGCGGACATTTGTGCGCGCCTTTCTCGCGCAATCACATAGGAGATGCCTCATATGGGCAGTATAATCGCACCCGATCGAGGACACCTAAAACTGATCATCATCTATAAACTGAGCCCGCATGTTGATAGGCATGAGATATAGCCAAAAGATGTCGGTATGGACGTTTGGGGGGACCCCCCTCCGAGCTGTGACGCTCGTCCTCCACCGTCGAACGCGCTTCCCAAAATACCACTCCTGACTGAAGAGACACTCTAAAATGAATAGACACCCATCCACTGTGCGTCGAACATGTTTGATATTGCGGTAGTTATGCAATTTCTTCCATGGCTCGGCAATCAGCTGGAATACAACAATGGATCGCTGTAAGTATTTCTCCTTTTGTACATACAGTTTTAGACTAATAAGTTTAAAATAAATGTGTAGAAAATGAAGTTACCCGATGGCGACTGAGCTGCCTCAAATACTCCCGATATTAGATACGTCCATGCTCTTGCTCCAGCCCAGACCACTCGTACATCCATGGTGATGGCCGCCCATCGAGCACAGACTGAGGGATTATCATGTGCTTGAACGCCCACATCTGCAAAATAGAAAATAGACAAGATCAGTAAACTATAAAACCATCAAAGTAAACATTAGATTCAATGCCAAGGGTTTTGGGTGAATAAAGCCGCTCACTAAGACCCACAGCTATCTGACCTTGAATTCTTTGACTCCCCCTCGGGCCGAGCAGTCGAGCGCAAAGTAAATCTGCCCCAGGATGGCCCTCGGCCAATTCCACTCCTTGAAAGTGGTCAAATCATCTAGAACGCACAGCAGTCCTAGAGTGACTCTACTTGAAAGAGATGGGAAGAAAAGGCATGTCAATAGTGTTAGAACGAACAACCGCAGGTACTGGAAGAAACGGTCCCCAACGATATCACTCTCTTTAAACCAGTGCGCCTGGAGCTGTGTGTATCTCAATAGGCCATCGGCATGCATCGTAAAGCCAAGTAACTGATTTATCCGGGCGCGGGCGGCATGTTCGATGTGAAATCTTTCCAAGTAGACATGGAAGTGAATAACCTTGCCTTCCCTCAGTCATGGCAGTTATATCTAAAGGTGTGATTGTCATTTCGCCGACCGGCAGATGGAATGTGTGGGTAGTCTCACTCCACCTCTCGACTAGACAAGCCGTGATGGTCGGGCTCATCGGTAGACTAGTCGTCGGTAGCGCCTCTAATATATGGACCAGTCTCAAATCTCTGATAGCATGTACTAATGAGTCATCGTCCGTCGACTAGGCTCGAGCCTTAATGTGACTCCACCATTCGGCACATCGTTGGAGCACTCCCATCGACCTAATCTCATTTGGCTCAAAATCAAAATTTTTGGTTAAGGATTGCTAAGTCAGTAAAAGCTCAAATTCGACATCCAGATCGACCCAAAGCTGAATTTCGACATCAAAATTGGACTTGAGGTGAAAAATCGATCAAGATAACATCCCCCAAAATTTTTCCCCTAAATGTTCCAAAAGAATCCCTAAACATCCAAAAAAATCCCTAAATATCCTAAAAAATCCCTAAACATTCAAAAAAAAGGCCCTAAATTCCAAACTTTACCCCATTTTCGGCCTACATTCAAACCAAATTCAACCTAATCGATTCCAATATATCCCTAAAAGTTATCCTACACGCGTTTAAGCACCCAATTTCACCTAATTTTGAGCCTAGATTCCACAGAAGTCAACTAGGGTTCATGGCATTATAATGGAATTTTCGAAGAAAAATTGAATTTTGTCACTGTACTTGATGCATAGAGGTGTGCTCCTCATGTTGTGTGACCATGTGGATGTGAGAAGTCAGCCTATAATCCATACATATGTCAGTTTCCCGCAATCCATAAGCCCAAGGAACCTTACACACCCGTAATCCATTTGCTCCCGGCGGTAATGAGTCATGGCGAATTTTATGAGGCTGTTTTTCCCCTTTCTTGGCATACATTATCAAGCTAGAAAGCTTGAGAGTTGTTCATAGAAAAAAGGAAGTTGAACAAAGAAAAAGAAAAGGAAGAATATAAAAAGTAAGAAAAGGGGACACGCAGGAGAGAAGAAAAACGGGGGAATAAAGGAATATTCCCCTTGTTTAAAAAGATTCTCTAATTTAAGAGGCAAAATTAATCCAGTTACCTTTTTTGGGACTCTGAATATTTTTAACTCAATCTTTTAGTGTCTCTTTTTTTTTATTGTTAATAGAAGGGGTAAAAATTTATCTTGATAAAATCAATTAAACAATAAAAAAATGAATATTTTCAACAGCTACTAACTACTCAAAATTTCATTCTTGACAGGCTTGTTGATGGAAGTCCCAGGAAGCAACAAGTCCAGAACTTCACGTTTCAAAAATTGGTCCAGAACGGTCCATTGATGGTGCGTCCCCAGACTGCCAGTAGACAACCAACCGAAATCTTTGACTTTGATAGGCCCGTTGATGATGCGTCTCTCGACCGTCCGTAGACAATCGACTCAAAGAATTTTCTATCTCCGATAGGTCCGTTGATGATGCGTCCTCAGGCTGTCAGTACACAATCGATTCGAGGATTTTTATCCTGCTGGTATGCCCTTCTATCCCTCGCTCTTTCATGAAAATTACGTTTGACCCGTCAAACGTAATCTCATGAGGGGCAGCCTGTGAGCACGGACTTTTCGGTGACCCGCGGAACGATGATAACTTTTTGCTCTAACCTATTTACGGTCTAGTTGTTCCATTCTTTTAGAATCGAATCGTGTTTGGCAAGTACTTTGTTGGCGATTTTGTGACCTTTGACCGCGCTAAAAAATAATTAAATCGCATTTTAATATGTATAGATGTCCTTTTCTCGCGCTCAGTAATTTGTTTTGCGGTTATCCATAAAACCCAATTATTTTCAGCAAGTCCCGTGGTTTTTGTTGGATTCTTGACTCTTCGAGGTTTCCGGAATGTCAAGAATCGTTTAAATTCAATAACCGTGGTGAAAGTTATGAATTTTCAAAGTTAAAAGTCCCTTGATATTAAAATACAAAAAATATAAAAATCAAATTAAAAAGAAAAAAAATAATTTTTTATGGGTTTCGCCGGAACCACCGGCAGCGGCGGCGCTGCCACCGGAGCGGTCAACCACGCCACCGGCTCGACTAACCACTCCGGCGGTTCGGTGACCGTTGTTGTGGCAACGGTCACCGTGTGGCCATCATGGCCTTATTTTTTGAGGCCATGATGAGGCTACGGTTACCGCGATATGGGCACGGTAGCCAATGCCATGGCAGCGGTAACCGGGATAGCAGTAACTGTCAAATTTTGACCGTTGCAAGGGCTGTCCTGCTCGTTGTCACTCCTGCATTTTCTCTCTCTAAACCGGATTAGATCAATTTTTTCAACGAATTTTAATAATTTGAAGGACTAATCAAGCTATTTGGGTTGAGTAAAGTCTATATAAACTCATTAATTCGCATGGTTTCAGGACTTTTGGCAAAAATCAAAAGAAAATCAAATTGATTAGAATTCTAAGTTCAAGAGTGAGGAAGCAAGAGAAAGAGGTAGAAATTCGAGTTAATACACATTAATCTGGATTCTTAATCATTCTTGAGCCTAATCACTTAGGTAAAACGCTTAAATCACCGAAAAATCTTAAGTTTAAAGCAATTCAAAAAGGTTTTTAGTGACTTTCGCCTCAAATACTACCTAAATCCTCGATATTTCTTGTCGTTGTTTTCATCACAAATCCGTCACAAAAGCTTGTCAAATGACTAGTTCGAGTCTCAAAAAATGGATTCACGGCCTCTACGTCACAAAACTGAGTTCCATTCTATTTACTTAATTTATTTAGTTTATTTTGCTGCTATATTGGTTTTTTTGCTTGTTTTCTGTTTTCCTTCTGTATTTTTATAAATGCTTTTACAGGTGTTTTTGGGTTCGTCTTTTATCCCAAAGTCAAAAAATTAAAATTATTGAGTCATTTTAAGTCCAGATCTACTGAAATATTGTGAGGATCGACTTGAAATCCCAATAATCTTGAGTTTTCAGGTGTAAAAATACCGATTTTTAGTCCGTTTAGCATTTTTCGGGCCTAACTGCTCCGGTTGACAATTGAACTCTCCGGCCACACGGTCACCGTTGCCACGGCAGCAGTCAAATGCCCACTCCAACGGTTAGAATGGAAAAAACGCCAAAAAGTCCCCATTTTGTGTTTTTTGCCCTTTATTATCGTTTTCTTGCATTTTAACTTCGATTTTCACCCGAAAAATTTCTAAAAAATTATTTTATATTCTGTAATTATTTAAAATTAATTTTAATTTGCTTTTTGAATTTCATTTGTCATTTATTTGGTTTAACACTTATTTAAATGGCTAAAAATCATGTTTTCACTAAATAAATCTAAATAAATATTTTTACAACATTAAAAAATCTCAAAATAGTTTCTATTTTTTATTATTATTTTAGAGTGTTTAGTTGATTTTACATAATTAGTTGATTTTATATAATGTTTTAAGTTGTTTAGACATTTAATAAATACCCCAAAATTGCGTTTTGGTCCCGAAAAATCAAAAAATATGCTATTTTCCTTTGTTTGATTATATTTATTGTTGTTATTTATTATTGCATTGTTTATGATTGGTAGTATATATTTTATCTCGTTTAGAGTCGGGTCCGAGTTGGTAAGCTCAGTTAAAACCTGATTTCTCCCGTTTATTTATTTATCGTTTTATTTATTTTCTCGAATTAGAAAAATGTATAGGTATTTGTAAAGCCTTATTATAATTTTATTTTCTTGCTTTGTTTATTTACCGCTTTCCGTGTGATATATGGCATATAAACCGAAAACTCCAAACAATAACCGGATTTTAATCGCATAAGAACTAAAGTCATGTTTCTTAAAGTATAAACCGTTTGATTTAAAAATTGAAAAGTAAGCAACATCATCCGAGCTTGGAATCTCTATTTTAAGGTACGATCCAACCTCCCGATGGGAATATCGTACTGAAATTCCCGGTGGAGCTAAATCGGGTGGCGACTCTATCTTAAAATACGAAATTTCAAGTCTCATATCCCTTAACATACAAATCGGACTTAAATTCAACATTAACATCGCTTTTTCATTATCATTTTTCATCAAGCCTAAAGTAAAGATTCTCCCTTAGCAGGCTTCACAGCATTCATATATTTTTTCACCCCTTATGCCACACATCTCACGCGGTCCTCACAGGTGGAAAATAGGTCATCAGCTTACAACTGTTGACCTGGTAAATTTTTCCAAATTAGAAAATGGAAAATGTTATTTCCATTAATCTTCTATGGATTCACCCATCAATAATATAGTTTATATTTCACCATATAATTATATCAACAAAACTCAATTTATTCAGAATTGACATGAATATATAAAAGCACTCATATCTGTCGCAACCACCGCCTCCGCCATCAAGGGCGGAGCTGGGGTGAGCTTGTAGAGGCAGCAGCCTACCCGATCGCCAGAAAAACTCCATTAATATGGAGTTATCCGATGACTTTGCTTCCCAAGGAAATCTTGAGTGCCACCCCTACAAGGCTGTTGAATGGGAGCAATAGATGAATGAAAAATAGAGTGAAAAGGAGCTTATTAGAGATGGTCTTGCAGTAAATTAGCTTGTCAGAGATGAGCTGTTGAACATAGAGAAAAAGTATATAGAGGGAGATGTACTGCTGGTAAATAGATGAAAGAAGGAGAAAATATGGTCCACATATTTAATACTTGTTTATTTCTTTTTTTCTTGGGTAGGGAGCCTATGTCTGTCTCTCACTTACCTATGGATATAATAGTAATACTATAGTAGTAACTTCAATATAAAATAATAATAATAAATTTTTTCACCTATTTTTATATTAAAACTGAATTAGTTTACTGAAAAAAATATTTCGAAACCTTTTTAAGTGTAGTAATGCTAATTTAATATACCAACCAATCAAAAATTCTGTTTTTCATAATTAATATGTATTCTTCTTGTTAATTTATATTTGTAAAATATACTTAATTCCTAAGTTAATTTTGGACTACTTAATTTATTTTATATATTCAAATGCTTTATAACCATTGAATAAAATCGTTTAAGATTAAAAGTTTAATTAAATAATTGATTTATTAACACCAAATATCACAATTTGACACTAAATATTTACCTTAAGAATTTGAATAATTCATTCAATCAACTAAAGAAAAATAATTGTTATTATGTAATTTGTTTAAAAATCAGCTTATCATTTAGATTAATTTGATTTTGATTTTTTTTTACGTTTAATTAGATTAATTTGTATTTTCAATTTATGGTAAGAGTATTTTCGTTACTGAAATTATTTTCGCCAGCCGCAAAATTTCAGCAAAATTTCGCCCTCCTAGTCTAGACATCCTAGCACCGCCACTGTCCGCCATAGTGAATGGCAACAGTGAATGAAGCTTTCCCCTTAAATGAAACTGCCACATCAACTTAATCTTTCCTAAGGAACTCGAAGATACTTCTAATTTACGTTAAAAATATCAGAAACACAATTTATGGGAGAACTTTGTACTTACTCCGGCGAGCTCGAATCACCGGCCAAACCATATTGCATGCCTCAATATCCACTTCACCCATAGGTTTTTCCACCTTCTGAATTCATTCTTGGGATCAGATTTTCAAAAAAATTGAATGAATTATTGAGAACTGAGATGGACAACCATTAGAGCGAAAATCCAGTTTCTAAAATACTATCTGATGATGAGTTTTCTCTCTCTGAAATTGGTGTAAAATCATAGTGCAAGTTGACACTTCATTTTGATTTGAAGTACTTGAAAAATGGATAAGCGATGATGGAGAATCGAAATTAACAGTGGAAGATGAGAGAAAATAGGGAACTGAGGAGAATTTGGGATATGGAGAAGAAGGATATTTATGACTTTATGTATTCTAAATAATCATATATATTAATTAATCTTTCATCATCTACGGGAATAATTTTAGTTTCATATTAATTCTTTGTAACAATTGAGAGCATTAAAAGTTAAATCATTTTTAACTGTAATTAACCTTTTTATTTGGTATCGTTTAATCTTAATTTTAAATGTTATTTTAGATTACAAAATAATATAAATTTAAAATATTTCACAATTTAAAAATTATTGATTGCCAATAATTTTAGATTTGCATTATTGATTTAGATTTTACAAGATTATATATTTTTTGTAAGTGAAATTTGGAAAACAAAAACGTTGAATATCTAATATAAACTAACATGTTTTTTGATTTTTGTTTTCTATTTTAGAAAACAGAAAAATTGAAAATATAGAAAAGGAAAAGAAAACAATAAAATGAAAATGGAAAATGTTTTCTTAAACTAAATAGGCCCTTAATATGTTAGAAAGGTCTTGCTAGCTTACTATGTCAAGTTCTTCTATATTCTAAAATTCAATTCTTCTAATCTTATTCATGCGTGACAGATTTCCAAAATATTCACACTTCTTAGAGTTGTTAACAACAAGTTCTTCTAACAAAACATGTAATAAATTTCTTGCAAACAGCAAAAGATATTCAAAAACGAAAAATTTGGCTCAATTTTCACAACCTAACAACTATCATGCATTAATGTTATTGATTGACAAGTTAGCACAAGATCTCCATAACCAATAGGCTGAAGTTCTCAACCTCTCCCCCACACGTAAAAGTTGTTTTGTCCTCAAAGCAATAAGAATGCATAACAAGGGGAAATTAAAAAGAGATCTTCACAAATTACTAAAAGAAGAAGAAGAGCTTGAATTGCATATCGTTTACCGTGGTCGAGAAATGAAGAGAGCCAAAGTGGAATGACATTTTAAGCGGTTAAAATGAATGGGGTTTAGATAAATATAATGGGCGGTTAACATAGAAATTAAAACCATCAAGAATTGAAATTTCAAAAGTAACGCCCCTAAAATGAATGCTAAATAAGATTAAACTAGGCAAAGATAAAAGGATAAATGCAATAAAAGATAAAAGGTTGGGATAAAGGATCTGGACGAAGTCTTCTCCATACCACAACCACAGGAAGATCTCGTAGAGATATTCATCAAAATTGCTTCACTTGGTGCGTGAAGCGAACAACAGTTGTAGAGATCTTATCAATGAACATCTCGAAGGAAGAAGGTCTCCCCCTTGTTTTATGTGGATGGATCATATGCCATGTTCGGTTTAAGCCTTTTCTTGTAAATTCTAAAGCTCTCTCCCTTTCGTTCTACAATTGTAATGAAGTTAAAGGAGGAAATCTCTACCACAGAATATGGGACAGTCCAAATATAAACTTTCCTAGAGAGTTCTAAACGATGATCAAACACTAACACTTGTTTTCTAGGGTAGAATTCCTTGACTCGAGGTCTTTTGCCATGAGTCTCTAGGGGGTAGAAGTTCTTAATCTTTTGATCAAGTTCTCTAGATGTATCATATGACTTAACTCTCGTCAGTTTGGCCTTGAAGATCTCCCCCTTATGATTGGCAACTTCAATATGGTCAGGGGAAGAGATCTTCTTCATAGAGTAAGGGCCTGTCCACAAAGCTTTGGACTCTCTTGGGGAGATCTCTAAGTTATAGTTGAATAGGAGTACTCATTCCCCAGGGTGGAATTGCTTGACTTGGGAGTTCTCCTCATGACACTCCCTAGTATTCTCAGTACACTTGGTGCTCTTAAAGCTAGATAGAGTTTCATGTTCCTTGAAAGGCTCATGGTATTCTGTCAAAGGCTTAGGTTCTTTTAGCTCTTTGAAGATCTCATGGCGTTCAATTCTGATCATAGAGATCTCTTGACATTTGATTCTGATCTCTTTCTGGTCATCCTTGTACTTCACTTCTTTTCATGAAGTTCCTACAAAAAATATGGATTTGAATGTGCATTAGTGGCATCCAACAAATTACATTGGTCATTACAAGGACAAAGAGAACTTTAGGGTCCATTCATTTTGAAAGTTTCATCATGAATATTCAAAACAAGTTCTCCATTATACACATCAATTACTGCTTTACCCATTGCTAGAAAGGGTCTTCCTAAAATGATGGGAATATGCATATCTTCATTCATATCCATGATAACAAAATCAAGATGGAAAATGAATTTCCCTACATTGACAAGAACGTCCTCCACCATCCCTCTAGGGTATCTAATAGTCTTATCCGCAAGTTGAATTGCTACCCTAGTAGGTTGAGGATCTCCTAAACCTAGCTTCTCATACAGATGATATGACATTAAGTTTATGCTAGCTCCTAAGTCACATAAAGCATTCTCAATGTTAAGACTTCTAATTGAATAAGGGATAGAGAAACTCCCTAGATCCTCAAGTTTGGTGGGTAAAGGTCTTCTGCTTTGTAAAAGTGAAGAGCAATCTCGGTTGAGCTGTATCATTTGCACGTTTCTAGCTTGGTTTTGTTTGATAGCAATTCTTTCAAGAACTTCACGTAAAGAGGCATATAAGAAAGATCTTCTACAAAAGGAATATTAATGTGCAATTTTTTAAATACATCAAGGAATTTGTCAAATTGCTTATCTATTTCGTGCTCCTTTTCTCTTTAAGGGTAAGGGATCTTTCATTGATATGGCAAGGGGATCTCCTTGTCCTTTCTAGAGTTCTCCTCCTTGGCTTTGACAAGTTCTCCTAGCTTTGGTTCTGACAGGTTCTCCTCGGGCAACTTTTTGAGTTCTCTTGGTTTAGCTTCAATTGAGGTCTCCTTTTATACTTTTGACGAGATCTTCTAAGGTTTGGCTTTAGAGATCTCCTCGATTTCATCTTTCTTAGAGTTCTCCTCCTTCTAAGCTTCTCCTGGCTTCTCTGCTTCTGGTTTTGACAGGTTCTCCTTGGGCAATTGTTCTGTGGTGATCTCCTTAATCTGTGTCTTCGAGATCTCCTTAGGATTATCACTTTGAAGAGAGATGGCCTTGCATTCCTCCACAAGATATGTTTCTTAAAGATCTCCCTTTGTTTCTGAAATTATGATCTGAGTGAGCTGACAAACCTGAGTTTCCAATCTCTTTAAGTGACCCTGGTTGTTTTTTCATGTATTGAGTCATCATTTCTCGTATCTCTTCCAATTCAGAATTTTTGGAGGGTTGTGAAGGACCTGATTGAGGAGGTCTCCATGAAAAATTAGATGAGATCTCCATCCCTGATTATAGGTATTGGGGAACTGATTTGGTCCTCTATGGTTTCCTTGTAAAAAGAATACATTGCTCTTCAGTAAGAACCATGTCACAATCTAAGCTTCTGTGATTGCCTCCACAATATTCACAACAGCTTGGTAGATGGCTTGTAATGGCAGACACATCCTTCTGTTGGAGTGTTGTAATAGAGCATCCACTTTGTCCCAAAACTCTATGACAGCTTGAGATTCAGAGGTTCTCAGTACCTCCTCGTGAGCGTTGGGGTACATGTGAATCATGGAGGGCTTTACCTCGAACATTTCGTCCCTTTCTTGAGGTATCACATTACATGATGAGTGTCCCTCTAAGTAAGGTTTCAAATACGTTCGCAGAGTTCTCCTCCTAGCATAAGGATTAACCTCATACTCTTCCTCTCTTACATTTACGAAGTTCTCCAAATTGTGATTTCTGTAGAGATTTCCTCCATGAAAATTCCCAGCATGTGGTCTTCGTTGTTCCATTTTCTTGAAGAGATCTTTACAGATAAATTGTTTCTGAAGTACTCCATAAACACAGAAAAGGATCAAAAGCACCTATCTACAGTTAAAATCTAAAAGCTATCTAATGTTGCTCCTTAACAACGATGCCAAAAACTTGTTGTTGCCAAAATGTGATACCTAGCAAGTGCACTAGGTTCAAATATGTGTACAGTGGCAAGATAGGGTCGTATTTCATAGGGAGTGTGTGTAGATAGCTTAGAGTTCTCCTTGATAGACGGGCCAAGAGTTCTTTATAAATTTAAGGGGTAAGATTTCTTGTAATTTAAAAGGCAGAATGCATAAAGTATGACATAATATAAAATGAAACTAACAATGATAAAAAGCACAAGCAAATCTACCAAGCATAATAATTTAGGATCACTCCAAGCATAATGCACTATTTACTCAAAGAAGCATATAATTCCAAGGTATCTCTACCACGATAGTTTAAGCATTCCAGTCGGCCATCTTAAACACTAAAGTTACTTAACCTAAATTTCTTTTTCAGACTCGTCAGGCAAATAACAATGCATTAAGTTCGGTTAAGCATTTAGATGGAATCTAAAACCCTCGGCATATGACCAATCTCCTTTCGGACTCGTGCATCATGTGTGTGCTTGTGTTCCATTATGTTAAAACATTTCAATCTCCTTAACATAACTATATATGAGCTAGATCTTTGACTCGTAAGGATTAAGCATTCAAACACACAAATAACAAAAGATATGAAATAAAGAATACATTACAGTGCCTAGAGATCTCCTAAACTGTGTGCCAAAGGCAGACTTGCATGCTGGAGGACTACTCCCTCATATTAATGAAGAAAATGCCAATATCCATTAATGAGAAGAAGAAAGTTTGCTGAATATTAATGGTGGTTTTCACCCACCAAATTCGTAACTCCCTACACCAATGAAGAAGATGATCTTAAATAGCCCTAAATTACAAAAAGAGAGAGGAAATATCTCCCAATAAAATACTACCAAATATTACAAAATATCTAGATATTTACTTAACATAATATTAAACTAATGCCACTTACACAAAAAGGTTTCTAGAAGATGGTAAGTTGGTAAATATGGAAAAAGTTATAATCCACTTTTTCTCCCACTTTTCTGTCAAGTGTCACTTCAATCATTCCAACTTGCACTTTACACTTGATTGCCACTTTTGGAGGAAATTTTTCCACAATTTTTAG
This sequence comes from Euphorbia pulcherrima, assembly GCA_947683365.1. Lineage (NCBI taxonomy): Eukaryota > Viridiplantae > Streptophyta > Magnoliopsida > Malpighiales > Euphorbiaceae > Euphorbia > Euphorbia pulcherrima. Next base: position 7,206,719 of record CANTUS010000004.1, read on the forward strand.
TCTTCTTCCTGAAATGGCATGAGGTCTTTTTTTTTCAACGAGATCTTGTAAAACATGGAGATCTCCAGCGAAGACTGCACTTTTTTCGTCAATTTTCAGTAATAAGGCAGAAGTTCTCCTTTCTTCAGCAAAAACCTAAAGCCTATAGAGATCTTCATAAAAATTGATCTTTTCACAGAAAATATTAGCTTAAAATGCATGATTTACTCAGCCAAATTTACACGTATCACCCTTGTATTAATTATGAAAGAGATTATATATTAATGAAATTATAAAGTAGCAATTAAGAAGAAAGAGAATTTCATCGAAAATACATTAGTCATTTTAATAATATATTAATTTTTTATTGATTCTGATGAAAAACCCAAAAATAACTAATTTTTAGAACCAAATGGAGTAATAATTACTTCTAAAGTACTCATAAAATATCTTATATTATTACTATTATTATTATTATTATCATTGTTATTACTATTCACGGAAATTCATAAAGAAAACATTAATTGGTTGAAATAACTTTATTTTCGGCTAATAAAAATTAGAAGGCCACCACTTAACGCTAACATCGCAAATCAACTCAACCAAAAAATTGTTCAAACAATCAATTAACACTATAAACTTAAATAATTCCTTTTGTGTGAACATTATAAGTCCACGCTACCAACTCTTACCAACCAAATATTAACACTGATTTTTATTTGAGTTATCTTTTCTCAGACTTTAGAGTAGTTAATATGTTTTGGATAAATTTGACCGTGAATTTACTTTTTTACTTATTTTATCACTATTTTCACTGAATTAAGTTTCACACACCAATAATTGGATAGTAATAAATGATAAAATAATTTTTATTTAAAAAAAATTATATTAATAGCATTCAACTCTTTTACATATTAGTTTTTCTAATTATTGCTCATTCAAGTTAACACGTAACTTCAACGTGTTTATATTATTCAATGCGAACGAAAATATCGACTTCAGTATGAAATTGGTTCGAACAATTGATTTCTGGAGTTATATATTTAGGGCTTAGAATTAAAGATAGAGGTGCTGTCATGAAAAGCTCTACTTAAAAATTTTTAATAAAATAATATATTTTGATATTGGACAAAAGATTTTAACTTCTAATACTAATTAATTAAAAAATATTTACTATTAATTTCCAAAACTTTTCAAGACAATAGTTTAAAAAGCTTAAAAATAAAGTTTTTCAAGAAAGCAAGCTAAAAAAGTAATTCCAAAATGTCCGTTAGCATCATCCACTAGATTATAACGCAATAACTAAGACATTTTAATAGAAAAATTGAAATCATGTGCCAAAACGTCAATTAAGAAATATTCAACGAAATGGATAGAAATTGAGACTTGACAATCCGATCAATTATTATCGTGGTTGTAAAAAATCTGATCAGATCAGTTAGTTGAATCGAGTTCAACCAAAATTAATGACAAGTCTAATCGATTTCTTCACAATTTTACCAAATAAAAATTTCGATTAAAAATCAGTTGAACATACCATTTAACTAAAAAACCAGCCGATTGAACTCAGAAACCGGTTTGAATATTCAAATTATTACTTGCGGAAGACTTTTCAATTTTTATATCCTCCTATTGAATTCTTTTGAATTTGGCAAAGAATAAGTAGCATTCAATGTGGTTTACTGAAAATTAAAAAATCATCGAATGCTAAAACTTGTTGCAATTTAAATTTTGATATTATTTACGTTATATTCTTAATTTTGAATAAAATAAAATTGATTTAGAACTTTTAAATTTTTTTCAATCAAATTAACATGTACTATCAGCGTAAAAATTATATGGATTGCATCTTTATTTAATATATGTTGTTTAAAGTCCTAAATTTTACATAATTATTTCATAAATAATTTTAATATATTATAGTTAAAATATATAAATTTTATATTTTATTTATTAAATTTGATTTAATTTAAAATTGGTGAACCACTTTATCCACTTATTCATTGATTGATCCGAGTCTGAAAACCATAATTATAATAGATTGAATCATCAGTAAATAGTAAAAAATAAAATAAACCTTTGTTGACCAAGTTTGAATTAATCAGTGCCTGTCCACTAAGTCAATTGTTACTTAAATACTTTTACAACCAACCCTTGCTTTTCATATGTCGTTCGTGTCACAAGTATATGCAGTATTCACTGCACTTTTCCACGTGGATTATTTATCATTATATAGATATTATTAGAAATTGATAATATATGCAAGGATATTATAATAATAAGAAAGTAGAGAGAGAATTTGAGAGAAACTTTTATTTCTTATTTTTAAGATATATGAAATGAAGAAATTGAATTCCTATTTATAGAGAAATCCAATGGTAAAAATGGTAAATAAGTAAGAAATATATTATATCAAATAATAATGACGGGTAGAAAAGTAGAAAACATGTCAAATCAAATTATTAATGGCGTGAGCCTATATCAATAATTCACATCAATAATTCAACACTCCCCCTTTGATGTATCATCTGCCGCGAATGGGACACTGTCTCGTTAAAAACTTTACTAAGGAAAAATCCTATGGGATAAAAACCTCAGTTAAGGGAAAAAGAGTACAATGTTTACTCCTCATGTTCGCGAGTTAACTGGAGATCCTTAAGACGACGCATTCCAATGCTGTAAGTCAATTTCTTGAAAATTGAGGAAGGTAAAGCCTTGGTAAATAAATCTGCTAAATTATTACAAGAGCGGATTTCTTGAATATTGATTACTACAGTAACTATAAACACCCAATAAATAACTCTACTCCATTATTTGAAATTCAATACTTGTAGATTTAATATGTGCAAATACAAATATAATGTTTCCAACTTCAAATATTTCTCAATGTTACTTTATTCTCCAAATATTCCTCAATACCACTTTATATTTCTCACACTATCTAGTACATGCCATTATTCTACAAACCATAATATTACATTAAAATTCATATCCACCTCGAGTCTTTCCTTATTTGCTCTTCAAGCTGATCCACTTATTCCACTTTGGTCCAAGCTATCTACAAGTTCTCCACCTACGTGTAAAAAAAAACTACAAGCTAAGCAATTTGCTTAGTGGTGTCCATAAAAAAAATATAACAACTTTGAATATTTTTAAAATAGAAACAAAGTATATTTATAAGTTAAAAACAAATTAACCAACTTTATGAAACCAAATCACAAAACTTATATAGTAATCCTTTCAACGTACAATCAAATTTGTACCCAATTTTTTTCCAAACACTTTAACCACATATTGCCCAAAGTAAACAAATCCTGAATAACGGTAAAATGGATACGGGAGCGGACAAGCCCGAAGCCAAAGCTTCAAAATCAATATATCGGTCAAACCCGAAGCCGAAGCTTCAATATCAATATATATATCATAATATCGGCCAAAGCCCGAAGCCAAAGCTTCAATTGTTTGTACAGTACTGTACCCCCTTTATTGGCTCCAATCTACCCTGATGCGTATTCTACTCGTTTAATAAGGGCAATAAATCAAAGTAACATCTTAAAAATTCCAGTATAAACCATCAATCATAACTCAACATAACTTCAGTAATTAAGAAATCCAAATCCCAAATTTTTAAGCATCAAACTTCAGTTAAAACTCAATAAAATCAATATTCATACTTTCAGAATTTTTTTTCCAGGTTTCCTAACCTGACTGCCCCTGCATTTTTCACTATCAAAACATCATCCAATCGAAGAACTTTCTTCTAAACACAATTAGACACATGTCTCAGTTTTCCAAAGCCACCAGAATCACAGAAATCCAAATTTTATAACCAAAGTTATGATCAAAATACTAAACAGTGTACAGAGCTGAGATTTTCCGAAAATAGATTTCATAACTCAACTTCAAACGAAAATTTCATATTGAAAACGAATGAAATTCAACAAGGTTTCTTCTGAACATATATTTCTTATTTTCTGTAGATATCAATAGAATCAAGAATCGTTCAAATCGGATTTATATAACGAGAGAAAACATTAAAACAAAACAGGTATACAATCTGGAAAATTTTCCAAAAAATCGAGAAATCGAAATTCGAGACACAAACCTTTTTCTATGCTCTTTCTAGCTCTCTTCTACCTCTTTTGCCTTTGATTTACTTGCAATAGCTTCCTCTACAACAGCCATATATAATTCTATCAAGATATTGCATAAATAAACTTCCTAATACCATAAATATGCTTAATCTACCATGAATTCTACTAATTAAGCTTTAATTTCACCAAAAATCACTCACCTCAAACTCGGGTTACTATTCATCCGAACCTTAAAATCTGAAATCCTGCTCTTCTAGTCTTGATTGACTGAAATTGATGATGGTAGAGGGCTTAAGGATCGATTTCTAACGAGAATTCGAAGTTGAATCGAAGAAATCGGAAGTTTTTGGATTAGGGAAAATTTTGTTAAGGGATTTAGGAAGAGAGAAAAATGGAGAAGAAGATGAAGGAAAGAGAGAAGAGAGTTTACATATAGATTTACGATTTTTCTTTTTTTTTTTCAATTTCCAATATTGCCCTTGGACAAATAATTAAATGCCCGATTCATCCCTCTTACTTAATTAGCTCTTATTTCCTCATGTCTTATATCCAATAACAATAATAACAATAAAAATAATTTTCATGATATTTTAATACCATAGTAATTTATTATAAGCAAATTTTTAGAAATTTCGGTTCGTTACAATTCTCCCCCTCTTATGAATTTTCGTCCCGAAAATTTCCTGAAAACAGTTGCGGATATTGAGTTTTCATTGTATCCTCCGGTCCCCAAGTTGCTTCTTCAACCTTATGATTCTTCCAAGGTACTTTTACCAGTGGAATAGACTTGTTTCTCAATTGTTTAACCTCTCTCGCCAAGATTTGTACCGATTCCTATTCATACGTCAGGTCGGGTTCGATTTCTACGACATCAGGAGATAAGATATGTGATGGATCTAATCTGTATCTCCTTAACATCGACACATGGAACACATTATGAATTTTGTCGAGCATCGGGGGTAGTGCCAACCGATAAGCTACCGGTCCAACCTTCTCTATAACCTCATATGGGCCAATGAATCTTGGACTGAGCTTGCCTTTCTTGCCAAATCGCAGGACTTTCTTCCAAGGAGATACTTTGAGAAATACTTTATCTCCCACTTCATAAGTAATGTCTTTTCTTTTTAGATCAGCATAAGATTTTTGTCTATCCGATGCAGCCTTCAATCTCTCTTGAATAAGTTTTACCTTCTCCTTTGTCTCCTGAATCAAATCCACTCCCACAATCTTGTTTTCACTAAGTTCGGTCCAATATAATGGAGTTCGACATTTTCTTCCATACAATACTTCATATGGCGCCATTTGTAAACTTGACTGATAACTGTTATTATAGGCAAACTCCATGGGGGATAAATACTTATCCCAACTTCCTTCAAATTCAATGATATAACTTCTCATCATGTCTTCCAACACCTGAATTACTCTTTCAGATTGACCATCTGTTTGAGGCCTAAGGCTTCTTGCAACTTCTTCCAAAATCTCGAAGTAAATCTTGGATCTCGGTCAGAAATGATTGAAATAGGCACTCCGTGTAGCCTTACTATCTCATCTACATATAACTGAGCTAACCTATCAAGTGAATAATCCATTCTAACTGGAAGAAAGTGGGCAGACTTTGTCAATCTATCTACAATAACCCACACTACATCATGTTTCTTCTGTGTAAGTGGTAAAGATGTCACGAAGTCCATTGTGATTCTTTCCCATTTCCATTCTGGAATTATTATAGGTTGCAACAATCCAAAAGGAACTTGATGTTCTGCTTTCACCTGTTAACAAGTTAGACATTGAGCAACGTATTTAGTAATGTCTTTCTTCATTCCATTTCACCAATAATGGCTCTTCAAATTTTGGTACATCTTGTTTGCTCCTGGATGCATCGCATAAGGACTACTATGTGCCTCATGTAGGATATTCTTCTTTAATTCTTCATTGTTTGGCACACATAGTCTATCTTTAAAATATAGACATCCATCTTCTCGAACCATATAGTTGTCTACGATACCCGCTTGTGTCCTTGCTCGAATAACCTTCAAGTCATCATCTTCATTTTGTGCTTGCTTAACCTGTTGTAGTAGTACATGTTGAATCTTTAATTCTACAATTAAGGCTCCACTACTGGAAAGAGCTAACCCCGTATTCATAGCCCTTAGTGCCATTATTGTCTTTCTGCTGAGAGCATCTGCCACTACATTAGCCTTTCCTGGATGGTAATCAATAAGACAATCGAAATCTTTAATGAATTCCATCCACCTTCTCTGCCTTAAATTCAACTCCTTCTGTGTTGGCAAATATTTCAAACTTTTGTGATCTGTATAAATATAACATTTTTCTCCATAAAGATAGTGTCGCCAAATTTTCAAGGCAAAGACTATTGCAGCCATTTCCAAATCATGAGTAGGATAATTCCTTTCATGATTCTTCAATTGCCTAGAAGCATAGGCAATCACTTTCCCTTCTTGCATCAAAACACACCCAAGACCACTATGCAAAGCATCACTATAGATTAAAGTCTTTTCCAAGCTCTGGTTGGGTAAGGATGGGTGCTTTTGTCAACATTGCTTTTAACTTTTCAAAACTTTCTTGACACTTGTGATTCCACTCAAATTTTGCATTCTTTTGAAGTAGTTTTGTCAGTGGGACAGCAATGACTGAAAATCCTTTCACAAATCTTCTATAATACCCTGCTAAGCCAAGGAAACTCCTGACTTCCGTAGGGTTCTTTGGTGGTTTCCATTCTACAACTGCTTTTATTTTCTTAGGATCCACTTTAATTCCTTCTGCAGAAATAACATGGCCTAAGAAAGAAACTTCTTCAAGCCAAAACTCACATTTGCTAAGTTTGGCATACAATTTATTTTCCTTCAAAGTTTGGAAGACTATTCGCAAATGTTGATCATGCTCTTCCCGTGACTTCGAATACACCAAAATATCATCAATGAAAACCACTACAAACCTGTCTAAATATAAATAAAAGACACGGTTCATAAGGTCTATAAATGCTGCTGGTGCATTAGTTAGACCAAATGGCATCACCAAATATTCATAGTGCCCATATCTGGTTCGGAAAGCCGTCTTTACAATATCATCATCTTTCACTCTCATCTGATAGTAGCCCGATCTCAAATCAATCTTGGAGAAGTATTTGGCACCCTTGAGTTGATCAAATAAGTCTTCAATCCTTGGCAATAGATACTTATTCTTGACTGTCAATTTTTTCAACTCCCGGTAATCAATACATAATCAGAGCGACCCATCTTTCTTCTTAACAAACAACACTGGTGCACCCCACGGGGATATACTCGGGCGTATTAATCCTTTGTCTAACAATTCTTGCAACTAAATCTTTAACTCTTTCAGTTCAGCAGGTGCCATTCTGTATGGTGCTTTGGATACTGGTGCGGTACACGACAATACATCAATTGTGAATTCTACCTCTCTTTTTGATGGCAACCCCGGTAGTTCTTCTGGAAATACATCGGGAAAATCACATACCGTAGGAATATTCTGCAATTCTAACTTACCTTCCTTCAATTCTAGAGCGAAGATTAGGTAGGCCTGACATCCCTTTCTAACCAGCCTTTTAGTCTTCATAAAATAAATTATGTTAGAGAGATAATCTGATCTTTCCCCCATGATAACTATTTCTTCTCCATCAGAAATTTGAAGTGACATTCTTCTATTTTTGTAATCCACCACAGCCCGATGTTCCGATAACCAATCCATTCCCAAGATAACATCATAATCTCGGAAAGGTAACTCAATTAAATTTGCATGGAAAAGTTGATGTTGAATCATAATAGGGCAATTCATATACATTTTGCTTACTATCACACTGTGTCCTAAAGGATTTGTCACTTCAGTATGTTCCCCTAATTCTTCTACATGCAACCCTTTCTCTTGTACTAATGTAGTACATATATATGAATAAGATGAACCGGGATCTATCAAAGCATAAACATCATGATTAAAGAATGAAAATTTACCGACAATAACTTCGGTAGATTCTCTAGTCTCAGGCCATTGGATTGCATAACTTCGCGCCATTCCTCCCGGTCTACCACTCTGCGGTGCTTGTTGAGTCACATCATGTCCACTTGAACCACTAGCATTTCCTCTTCCCCTTCCTCTTCCTCTTCCTCCTTGCATTGTAGGAGTAGGAACTACTGCAGGTGCAGATGTACTTATCTGTCTTTGAGGATAATTTGCAATCAAATGTTCCCTCGAGCCACATTTAAAGCAGACTCTACCTTTTTCCCAACATTCCCCTGTATGCATCCTTCCACAATTAGAACATTGTGGAATATTTCCACTGCCTCGACCTGAAGGTACACTAGCCGTTGACCCCATACTTATGGTTTGTCTCGGTGAAAACCCTCTGAAATGAGACTGTGTTTGCTCTAATGTTCCCTTCTGTTTCTTACTTGGAGATTCTGAACTAGCTAAACCCTACGATCCCTTTTGAAATCCAGCCCTTTTTGTCATTCTTTGTTGTCTATCTGAATTGATCTTCTCAATGCCCGTAGCAGCATCAACCAAGTCATTGAACACCCTAATCCTTTGTGCAAGTAAATGCACTCTAATTTCATCATTTAGCCCATCTTCGAATTTCTTACATCGCTTTACTTCACTGTCAATGATATCACGGGCATACCTCTCGAGTTTGAGGAATTGAACTTCATATTCTGATACAGTCATTCGTCCCTGTCTCAAAGACAAGAACAATTTCCTCTGCTCATCTTTAAATCGTTCACTAACGTACTTCTTGTCAAATTGTTCTAAGAAAAGGCCCCAGGTGATTTCTCCGGGTCGCCTTTCTCTCACAATATTATCCCACCACCTCCTAGCTTGTTCTTTGAGTAGACCTTGTACACAGTCTAATCTCTCTTCATCTGTAAAATGAAGCCTAGTCATACACCATTTAGTATGATCAAGCCAATCTTCTGCAATTGCAGGATTCACTGTATCCCCTTTGAAGTCATCAGCCGGAAACTTTTTGATTCTTTCAAGTGGAGTTCTCTCCTCTCTTCTTTCAACATGAGGTACAATAGGAACTTGAGAGATTTGTATGTTTCGAAGTACTTGTGTGATTACTTCAGTAGTCATATGCTGAAGTAAAGCAGCTTGTGTTGGAGTAGGTTGTTCAGGAAAGTCATGAACTGGTGGAGGTTCATGTCTTTGTTCATCCCCTTGTCTAATACGGACCGTACTCTCAGCATCCTCTTCCTCACTCTGGTTATGACTACTACTAGCCATTACTTATTCCTAAAAATTGGACCAAAGTGGATCAAACAACTAACATAATATATTTATATCCTAAATGCCATGTACATACTAGTCCTAGAATCGCCTAAACCTCGCTCTGATACCATTAAATGTAACACCCCCTTTATAGGGAGTGCTACAGTAACTATAAACACCCAATAAATAACTCTACTCCATTATTTGAAATTCAATACTTGTAGATTTAATATGTGCAAATACAAATATAATGTTTCCAACTCCAAATATTTCTCAATGTTACTTTATATTTCTCACACTATCTAGTACATGCCATTATTCTACAAACCATAATATTATATTAAAATATATATCCACCTCGAGTCTTTCCTTATTTGCTCTTCAAGCTGATCCACTTATTCCACTTTGGTCCAAGCTATCTACAAGTTCTCCACCTACGTGTAGAAAAAAAGCTACACGCTAAGCAATTTGCTTAGTGGTGTCCATAAAAAAAATATAACAACTTTGAATATTTTTAAAATAGAAACAAAGTATATTTATAAGTTAAAAACAAATTAACCAACTTTATGGAACCAAATCACAAAACTTATATAGTAATCCTTTCAAAGTACAATCAAATTTGTACCCAATTTTTTTCCAAATATTTTAACCACATATTGCCCAAAGTAAACAATTCCTAAATAATGGTAAAATGGATACGGGAGCGGACAAGCCCGAAGCCGAAGCTTCAAAACCAATATGTCGGTCAAGCCCGAAGCAAAAGCTTCAAAATCAATATATCGGTCATGCCCGAAGCCGAAGCTTCAAAATCAATATATCGGTCAAGCCCGAAGCCGAAGCTTCAATATCAATATATATATCATAATATCGGCCAAAGCCCGAAGCCAAAGCTTCAATTGTTTGTACAGTACTGTACACCCCTTTATTGGCGCCAATCTACCCTGACGCGTATTCTACTCGTTTAATAAAGGCAATAAATCAAAGTAACATCTTAAAAATTCCAGTATAAACCATCAATCATAACTCAACATAACTTCAGTAATTAAGAAATCTAAATCCCAAATTTTTAAGCATCAAACTTCAATTAAAACTCAATAAAATCAATATTCATACTTTCCAGAATTTTTTTTCCAGGTTTCCTAACCTGACTTCCCCTGCATTTTTCACTATCAAAACATCATCTAATCGAAGAACTTTCTTCTAAACATAATTAGAAACATGTCTCAGCTTTCCAAAGCCACCAGAATCACAGAAATCCAAATTTTATAACCAAAGTTATGATCAAAATACTAAACAGTGTACAAAGCTGAGATTTTTCGAAAACAGATTTCATGACTCAACTTCAAACGAAAATTTCACATTGAAAATGAACGAAATTCAACAAGGTTTCTTCTGAATATATATTCCTTATTTTCTTTAGATATCAATAGAATCAAGAATCTTTCAAATCAGTTTTATATAACGATAGAAAACATTAAAACAAAACAGGTATACAATCTGGAAAATTTTCCGAAAAATCGAGAAATCGAAATTCGAGACACAAACCTTTTTCTATGCTCTTTCTAGCTCTCTTCTACCTCTTTTGCCTTTGATTTACTTGCAATAGCTTCCTCTACAACAACCATATATAATTCTATCAAGGTATTGCATAAATAAACTTCCTAATACCATAAATATGCTTAATCTACCATGAATTCTACTAATTAAGCTTTAATTTCACCAAAAATCACTCACCTCAAACTCGGATTACTATTCATCCGAACCTTAAAATCTGAAATCCTCCTCTTCTAGTCTTGATTGACTGAAATTGATGATGATAGAGGGCTTAAGGATCGATTTCTAACAAGAATTCGAAGTTGAATCGAAGAAATCGGAAGTTTTTGGATTAGGGAAAATTTTGTTAAGGGATTTAGGAAGAGAGAAAAATGGAGAAGAAGATGAAGGGAAGAGAGAAGAGCGGTTACGTATAGATTTAGGATTTTTCTTTTTTTTTCAATTTCCAATATTGCCCTTGGACAAATAATTAAATGCCCAATTCATCCCTCTTACTTAATTAGCTCTTATTTCTTCATGTCTTATATCCAATAACAATAATAACAATAAAAATAATTTCCATGATATTTTAATACCATAGTAATTTATTATAAGCAAATTTTTAAAAATTTCGGTTCGTTACAACCATTCTTTTCCAGATCATGAGTGAAGAAAAATTTTGGTGAAATATGCTTTGTTCTGTCTCCTTTAATATAGCCTTCCTTCAATTGAGCAATACAAGCAGCATTATCTTCATATATTGTCGTCGGACCTTCCTTGACCATAACTTTTTCACATGCTTCTTGGATATGTTTGATTAATGATCTCAACCACACACATTCACGACTTGCCTCGTGAATAGCTATTAACTCCGCATGATTTGAGGAAGTAGCTGTAATTGTTTGTTTTGTCGATCACCAAGATATAGTTGTTCCTCCATATGTGAATAAATAGCCCGTCTGAGATCGAGCTTTGTGTGGGTCGGATAAATAACCCGCATCCGTATATCCAACTAATTTAAGCTTAGATTCATGTGAATAAAATAAGCCTAAATCAATAGTTCATCGAAGGTAGCGCATTATATGTTTAATTCCATTCCAATGTCGTCTTGTAGGTGCAGCGCTGTATCTTGATAATAAATTAACTGAGAATGCTATGTCTGGTCTTGTGTTATTAGCAAGATATATCAAAGCACCTATTGCGCTTAGATACAGTACTTCAGGACCGAGAACTTTTTCATTATTTTCCCTAGGACGAAAAACATCCTTTCTCACATCGAGTGATCGTACAACCATCGGGTTACTCAATGGATGTGCTTTGTCCATGTTAAATCGTTTTAGGATCTTTTCTGTGTAGTTTGATTGATGCACTAAAATTCCTTTTTCAAGGTGCTCAATTTGCAAACCAAGACACAATTTTGTTTTTCCAAGATCTTTCATCTCAAATTCTTTCTTTAAAGAATCAACTACTTTTGGAATCTCTTCTGGAATCAACATAAATTGAGATGATAATAAAATTATATCCTAATTTTCTTATAAAAACACATGGACAAATTTGATCATTTTTATATCCTTCTTTCAATAAATATTCACTGAGACGATTATACCACATGCGCCCAGATTGTTTTAATCCATATAAGGATCTTTGTAACTTTACTGAGTAAAGTTCTCGTTTGCCATATTTTTCTGGCAGCTTTAATCCTTCAGGGATTTTCATATAAATATCATTACCAAGCGAACCATAAAGGTAAGTTGTGACAACATCCATCAAGTGCATCTGTAAATTTTCTTGCACTGCAAAACTAATAATATATCTAAAAGTTATTACATCCACCACCGGAGAATATGTCTCCTCAAAGTCTATCTCTGGTCTTTGGGAAAAACCTTATGCAACTAATCTGGCTTTATATCTTATTATTTCATTTCTCTCATTTCTCTTTCTAATAAAAACCCATTTATTACCGACAGGTTTTACGTCCTATGGTGTTCGAACTACTGGTCTGAATACTTTGCGTTTTTCAAGAGAATTCAGCTCTGCTTGAATTGCTTCTTTCCATTGTTGCCAATCATTTCTACTTTGGCATTCTTCAATAGATGTTGGCTCATGATCCACATTTTCATTTTCAATAATGATCGTAACATTATATGAAAAAAATATGATCTATAACTATTTTATTGCGATTCCATCTTCTTTCAGTATTGATATAATTTTTTTGAATTTCTTCATTTTCAATAGCTTCGGGTATTTGCACTTCAGGTGCTTGCACTTCTTCCGGAAGTGTATTTATATTTATATCCTCAATGGGAATATCATCATTATCAATAACTTTCCTCTTTTTAGAATTTTTATTCTTTGAACCAATAGGTCGTCCATGCTTCAGGCGTGTTAGAGTATTATCCATAGGTTGTTCTTCAGGAATCTCAATACGAATTGGCGCATTTACTGCTGGTATACGCGATTTCGTTACTCTTTTAGGATTAGCGAGTGCATCAGGCAATCGATTTGCTAAATGTTGAAGATGCATTATTTTCTGAACTTCTAGTTCAGAATCATTTGATTTAGGATCTATATGAGAAAGTGATGAAGCATTCCATATTATTTTCTTTTCCAAAATTGGGCTCTTATTCTCTCCGCCTAATTTTGGGAAAGTGCTTTCATCAAAATGACAATCTGCAAATCGTGCAGTAAACATATCGCCAATTAATGGCTCAAGGTATTTAATTATTGAAGGGGATTCATAGCCAACATAAATTCCTAATCTCCTTTGAGGACCCATTTTAGTCCTTTGTGGTGGAGCAATAGGCACATATACCTCGCAACCAAAAACTCTAAGATGAGAAATACTAGGCTCATGGCCAGAAGCTAATTGTAATGGAGAATAATCATGATAACTTACTGGCCTTAAACGTATAAGAGATGCTGCATGTAATATTGCATAACCCCAAACTGTAGTAGGGAGATTTGTTCGCAAAATTATCAATCGTACAATTAATTGCAGACGTTTAATAAATGATTCTGTTAGACCATTTCGTGTATGAACATATGCTACAGGATGTTCAACTTTTATTCCAATCGGCATACAATAATCATTAAATGTTTTGGATGTGAATTCCCCAGCATTATAAGGACGAATTGATTTAATAGGATAATCGGGAAACTGTGCCCGTAATCTTATAATTTGAGCAAGTAACCTTGCAAATGCCATATTTCGTGAAGATAATAAGCATATATGTGACCACCTAGTTGAGGCGTCAATTAGAACCATAAAATATCTAAATGGTCCATATGGTGGATGAATTGGTCCACAAATATCACATTGTATGCGCTCTAAAAATGCTGGCGATTCTATTGCAACCTTACTTTTGGAAGGCTTTATTATTAATTTTCCTTGCGAACAAGCAGCACAAAATAATTCATTATTTTGAAGAAACTTCTGGTCTTTCAATGGATGCCCATATGAATTTTCAATAATTTTTCTCATCATTATCGAACTAGGATGACCTAGTCGATCATGCCAAATTTTATATGTATCTGAATCTATAAACTTCTGGTTTATAGTCAAATTGGCCTCAATCATATTAATATATGTGTAGTATAAGCCACATGAAAGAGTATAAAATTTTTCAAGTATACATTTCTTACTCGAAATTATTTTTGTAACATAAAGACATTCTTTATTGTCTTCACTCACAATTTCAATATGATATCCATTTCTACGAATATCTTTAAAACTTAATAAATTTCTGTGAGAATTTGGGGAAAATAATAAATTATTTATAATAAGTTTTGTTCCCCTTTGTAATATAATACTAGCTCTTCCGGAGCCTTCAACCATTTTTGTTTATCCCGATATTGTGGTAACAATAGTTTCACCCTTTTTAAGAATATTAAAATATCTTGCCTCTTTGAGAATGGCATGGGTGGTGGCACTATCTACAATACATAAATTTCCTTCATTTTCCTTGAAGTCTTATAATACCAGAAAAGAATTCATTTTGTTCATTGAAGAAACGAAAGATGCATTATTATTTATTCATAAATAAACATTGCATAAAAAGTAGCAATAACAAAAGCAAACCAATAATAACATTACAATATATTAATTAAGCAAAATATATGGACTAATTATTCAATTTTTCATGCTGGGTAATAGAAAATCATCCATCTCCATATTGGGGATATCAATAGGCTCATTAGTTGGGGTATTATCATCCAATATAAAATTGGTTTCTGGTTCCGCACATTTCTTGAGAGATGCTTGGTATAAGTTTACCAAATGTTTAGCGGTTCTACAAGTTCTTGACTAATGACCAGTCATACCGCATCTATGACATTTATTTTCATCATCTTGACTGTTATTTCTTTTATCAAATCTTTCAATTTGATTATTCCACTTCTGGTGGTTATTTGTATTTTTCTACTTCGGGTGGAAATTATTGCTATTATTATTATTATTATTATTATTAACATATTTCCACTTCTGGTGGAAATTATTATTATTATATCCTCTACCACGCCCATTACCACGACTTCTACCTTGACTACGACCACGACCATTTCTGGGGCCGCGTCCATTAAAATTATTATGAATTATCGCATTCACTTCAGGGAATGGATTTGTTCCGGTAGGTCGTAGTTCATGGTTTTTCAACAGGAGTTGATTTCTCTGTTCTGCTAGGAGAAGAGCAGTAATTAATTCACTAGATATTTTATAATCTTTTGCTCTATATTGTTCCTGTAACACCATATTATTCAAATGAAAAGTAGAAAATGTCTTTTCTAATAAATCCTCATCAGTTATTTCCTTTTCACATAATCTTAATGGGGATGTAATTTGAAAAAGTTTAGAATTGTATGCACTAACAGATTCAAAATCTTGTAGCCTTAAGTTTATCCCTTCATATTGGGCATTTGGTAGAGATATTTTCTTTAGGTATTCAAACCTCTCCTTCAATTGTTTCCAAAGATCTGCAGGATCTTTGACAGTTAAATATTCTGGTTGAAGTGATTCATCAAGATGACGGCGGAGAAAAACTAGAGCCATTGCCTTATACTGAGGTCCAATATTATTATTTTCAATAGTGGTATTATTAAGACCCATTGATTCTAGATACATTTCTGCATCCAGCACCCAGGTAAGATAATTTTTTCCCAATACATGAAGGGGAATAAATTCCAAACTTTTGAAATTAGACATATTAAGAATTATAGGTATAATATATATATATATATATATATATATATATATATATAAAGGAAATAAAATAATTATGCCTTACTTTGGATTTATTTGGTGATATCCTTGATTGATAGAGCAAGCTCGTGCTGATAACGTGTTGGAAATTGACTATATATGCAAGGATATTATAACAATAATAAGAGAAAGCAGAGAGAGAATTTGAGAGAAACTTTTATTTCTTATTTCTGAGATATATGAAATGAAGAAATTGAATTCCTATTTATAGAGAAATCCAATGGTAAAAATGGTAAATAAGTAAGAAACGTATTACATCAAATAATAATGACGGGTAGAAAAGTAGAAAACATATCACATCAAATTATTAATGGCGTGGGCCATACATCAATAATTCACATCAACAATTCAACAGATATACTATATTTTTTGGAAAACTATATAGACATACTCCCTCCGATTCCAAATAAATGACCTTTTGGCTTTTTTATTTTAGTTCTAAATAAGTGGCCATTTAGATTATCAATGCAATATTTATCATTCTTTCTCTAAAGTACCCTTGCATTAATTAGGAAGGAGATTAAGTATTGTTGAAGTTATAAGTTGGTAATTATGAAGAAAAAGAATTTTATGAAGGATAAATTAGTCTTTTTAGTTGCGTAATTAATGTCTTATTGGTTTTGATGAAAAGTCTAAAAGGTCTTTTATTTGAAACCGGATGGAGTACTATACATTATTGAGCTATCTGTTTTGAAGTTCCTAACGTCAAGTCCAACGATACTCTATATTTAGAGAAGAGTTGAAGTTTAACCCTACTTCAAATATAGAGTAACATATGAGTTACTCTAATCTTACTCTATAATTGGAGTTAAATTTTTTAATATTATTT
Organism: Euphorbia pulcherrima; assembly: GCA_947683365.1. Taxonomy (NCBI): domain Eukaryota; kingdom Viridiplantae; phylum Streptophyta; class Magnoliopsida; order Malpighiales; family Euphorbiaceae; genus Euphorbia; species Euphorbia pulcherrima. The sequence goes on from CANTUS010000004.1 coordinate 7,223,649, forward strand.
GAATTTATTAATTAATTAATTAAAATATAATTTTATTATTTATAAATTATTTAGTAATTTTTATATTTTTTTATAATTATAAATCCTATATAATATTATTATTTTATAAATATGATTTTTATCTAAATATAAATTACAATTATATGTATTAAATTTAAATTACTAAATAACCATATAATAAAAAATAAACACAATATTGAATTAAATTTATAAAATAAATTTAAATATTTCATAATAAAATTATATAATGAAGTTTATATACTAAAATCTTTTGAATGGATGTGTTTTTAAATAATTTATTTATTTATTTTAGATTATATATTTTAATCATTTTATATTGAATATTAAATATTAATTGTGTTACATTATTTTAAATTTATATTTATCATTTAATATCATTTAATACGAATATAAGGTTTTTAAAAGATAATAACAATAAAATATTTTTTTATAAAATGAATTTTTTTTCTAGAATAGAAAAATAGAGTAATAACTGGAGTGAATTTAACGTAATAACTGTACAAATAAAGTGAATATTGTAAAAATAAAGTATAAAATAGACGATATAGAATAATAAGTTCAACTTAGATTAAGTAGTACTGCTACCTAAAATGTATCTTATCGTCATTTATCTATATAATGTTAGGATGATCCTTAGGTAACAAAAGTAGTATATGTCATTGTTAGGTATAGAGAATAGAAAATGGTTTGTAAAGTAACTAATTGGTCAATTTAAGCAAGTTTAATACATTTTTTTAACCAAGTTTGGGAGGTTGCATTTTCTTAGAAATAATGGATAAATTTTTTATCAATTTTTTTAGATCAAAGAGATTTAATCTATAGTTCCGTACTTAATTTTTTTAAAAAGATGGTGGCCACTAAATTAAGAAAGTTGATTGATAGTTATAAATAAGTTTATGGACCATTAATCCATTAAATGGCATAGAATATTATTAGCTAGAGCGACTGGTTCTTTAACGGATAGGAAGTTATAGTTTAATTCGTGTTCACCTTTAATTAAAGTTGTAATTGCATCTGATTAATTATAAATGACGTATTATTCAATAGAAAAATAATATTTAGAGTATACTTAATTGAATAGTTCAATTATTGTGCATAAAAATTTAAAAAGTTAAAAAAATTGAACTCTTCCAATTAGAGACCCAGACTGGTGGTCCTCGGCATGCGAGTGTCCTCTCATATCAATGTATACGAAACTTCAAGTTGTACATTTTTTTTTGGTAAGAACTTCGACTTGTATTTTTTTTGAAACATACTATGTAATAAAATAAAATAAAATAAAATAGAATAAAAAAATGAACTTTTACGAAATGCGAGTAAAAAAAAACTGTACTAAAAGCATCTCATTTCATATAGTAGTAATTTTATACTATAATAAATGACTAAAACGTGGAGGAAACGCAGACGTATAATAATTATACTTCGTACTCTGAACCCATCACTATGATCATGTCGGCTAGCCCACCACTTGCACTCCCAACAATGGGTAACCGGTCATCTTTAACCTCTAAAGTCAAGGTTAAAAATTTGGGCTTCAACTCTCATTTTGTTAATATAATGCAGACATATATTTTTTTTATTGTAATTTAATATAACTTAATATAATTGTATATATAAATTTAATTCAGTTCAACTCAGCTCAATTCAATCAGTTTTAATTTAGTTCAGTTTTCGTAAATTGATTATTTTATTATTTTGGTACTATTTTAATCTTATTTTATTAGTTATACCTGCTACTGTTAATTTAATGTTAACACGTTATTATCATTGTTTTTTTAATAAGTAGGTCAATTTTTATATTTGTCCTCGTCCACTTTACAAAATGTATATGCCAGCATTTGCATCTATAAATGACCAATCATACCCAGCTTTCCATTTACACTCTTAAACAGTTCATTTTAAAAGGGTTAATACTATTGCTCCAAAAATGAAGAGCCTTTCTGCTATGCCTCTGCTTCTTCTTCCTCCTCTTTTGCATTTCTTATCATTAGCGGCGGCCTCTGATTCACCATCTGTCATTGTCATCGGAGCTGGAATGTCAGGTCAATATCTCAGCCTTTAAATTATTTAATTTTCAGAATTTTTTTGTCAGATTTTTTTTTTCTTTCCGATGGAGCTTACATAATATTAAAGAAAAATCGTAACCCTCTCCCTATGGATTCGAAACTGTGATATTTAAGATCACAGCTTTAAGCTCAATTATTAGGTTAAATATTTAAATAAACTTATTGCACGGTAAAAAAGATTCGTTCATTCCAATTATTTTATTTTCTAAAGTTCAAACTCTAGTTGTACTCAGTTAATTTCAACCATCCATTAGGTTTTAATAGTTTAGATTCAGTTTTAATGGTTTGTGGGGTCTACAATGCAATAAAATTTGGACCATTAAAACTTAATGGATGATTGAGATTATTAAAATATACAAGAGAATCCAAATCCAAAAGAAAAAGATAAACTTAATTTTTGGGATTTGAATCAGGAATTGCAGCAGCAAAAACATTGCACGAAGCAGGAATCAAAGACATAGTAATACTAGAAGCAACTCCGAGAATCGGTGGCCGGCTTATGAAAACAAAATTTAGCGGAAACACTGTTGAAATGGGCGGCAACTGGCTTTTTGGCGGCGGCCCCGTCGCTAATCCTTTGTTAGATATTGCCAATAAACTCAAACTCCGAACTTTCCTCAATGACTACGAAAATATCACCTCAAACACCTATAAACAAAAGTAATTACTTTGGTTACCTGATTAGTTAGATTAAACACCTTCGTTTCCCTAATTAACTACTAATTAATCAGTCACATACCATAATGCAGAGGCGGTTTGTATCCGAAACAGCTTGTTGAACATCTCAGTAAAGTTGCTACTGCTAGAGATTCTTTCTGTGAACAATTTTCAGAGAAATTATCGGCCAAAAAGAAAGATGTTGATGTCTCAATTTTAGCTGCTCAGAGACTCTATAGCAGGTAATTAATCAATCAATTAGTAATTAATCCTTAACAATGTTATCATATCCGTACCGGACATAATAAAGCTAGGTGTACGCGGTATTACCAGTTTAGCTTAGATTTAACCAGTAATTTTACCGGAATATTAATTTCATAAAATATTATTTGCATAAAATACAATAAAATCAATATAGTAATAATATAAGTATAAATATATGCTTCTCACATTATATATCAATACAATTTTTTAATGTAAATGTATTTTGGATTTTTATTTTGCCTATTTTGTCAAATTTAAATTGGTTATACTCATACAACTATTTTTAATCTATCGTACTGGAGTTAATGATGGTACATGATTTTACCGTAAACTGAATAGTACCAATATGGTACTGATAAAACTGGTCCTCAATTAATATTTTTTATAAAAAAAAAATGTGCAATTGTGCTTACATTAAATAGAAAGATAAATCTCCACCCACACTAATGTGATTCGAATCTGAGACCTCTAGAGGCCGCAAGTCCAGTGTTGACCATTGGGCTAACATATGTAATTGATTTAATTTGTGCAGTAAAGTACCCACAAGTCCGCTTGAAATGGTGATTGATTTCTATCACAACGACTACGAAGATGCAGAGCCACCAAAAGTAACTAGTTTGAAGCACACTTATCCCCGAAATGAATTCGTCGATCACGGAGAAGATGCATACTTTGTAGCTGATTCAAGAGGTTTTGAAGTTATTGTTCAGTATCTTGCCAAACAGTTCCTATCCTCTTTGACTACTGACCCCAGGCTTAAGCTTAACAAGGTAGAGTTTTCATTTTTACTACACTAATTGAGTAATTATTGATGTTAATTCGGAGTTGGTCTTATAAATTTGGGCCTCAGACGAAAGCGAAAAAATGCATATTTTAAAATATACTAATAACATTTTAAATTATTAATTAACTTTATTTTATATATAAAAAATTTAGTAAATGTAGTTGAAATCGGAAAGTTTAAATTGTGTATTATAAGGAATTTTAAGTATAATATAAAAGATAAATAATTTGGAGCTAGGCGATTGGTTTGATTGTACTCTAATGTAAGGCCGGGCCTGTAATAATTATGTTGTAAATCTTGTTTAATTTTTGTTCCAGGAGGTTAAGGAAATTAGTTACTCAAACAATGGAGTTACAATAACAACTGAAGATGGTTCAAGTTACAAGTCCAAGTATGTTATTGTCTCAGTTAGCCTTGGTGTCCTACAGAGTGACGTTATTGAGTTTCAACCTAAATTGCCGGTGAGTAATTTCGTCCATACATTATGTTAAGTAAGTAAATATAAACTCAATTGTTCTAATGTCTTTAATTTATTTATTTTGTATGATCTTAGCTATGGAAAAGAGTTGCAATAGCCGATTTTAGCATGACGATTTACACAAAAATATTTCTAAAATTCCCCTACAAGTTCTGGCCTACAGGCCCTGGTACTGAGTTCTTCCTCTACACTCATATCAGGCGTGGATATTATCCACTTTGGCAGGTATTAATCAATGTTTAGTTACCCTTTAGCCCTTGTTTGGTTATATGGTTCTTTTATAGTACGTTTCTTTTATAGTTTTTCGTGGTTCGAAAAACCATCAAATTTTCCCCATAAAATCAAACTAAATTTTTTAAAAAACCCATATCATACTATAAAATCTATGCAAACAAAATTTTTTTGAAAAACATATGTTACTATATTGTACTGTACTTTAATGAACCACAGTAAACCATCAACCAAACAGAAGCTTAATACACGGAAATTTTTTATTAATACAACTAAGATTATGATTAATTGCAGCATTTGGAAAATGAGTATCCAGGGTCAAACGCTATATTCGTGACAGTAACAGCAGATGAATCGAGAAGAATTGAAGCGTTAACGGATAAAGAAATCGAAGCAGAAATCATGGAGGTTCTTAAGAATATGTTTGGGGAAAATATTCCAAAGCCAGAAGAAATGCTTGTGCCTAGATGGGGTTTGAACAAGTTTTACAAAGGCAGCTATGCTAATTGGCCGCCTAATTACAGTCAAAAACGCAAAGACCAATTAGCTGTTAGTATTCTTGTTTCGGTTAAGTTCTCTTAGACTGTAATTCGGTTTATACAGTTTCAATAATTTATATTATCTTTTTAACAGGAAGCTGTTGGGCCAGTATACTTTACAGGAGAGCATACAAGTGATAAATACATAGGCTATGCAACTGGTGCTTATTTTGCAGGTTCAGTCTTCTTATTTTTATTCCTATTTCTATTCAATAATTATTATTTGTTATGCTAACTTATAAACTTTTTCAGGCATTGATACAGCAAATGATTTGATTAAGTGCATTAAAGAGAAATCTTGTAAGACAGTATCACACAGTATTGGCTAAAAAAGCCAATTAAGCAGGTGAATTTCTTAATTTTAAGCACTTGTTATTTTTTAACAAATGATTAAAATATTACTAAAATGCAATATATTTTTTTGTAGGTAAACTGCTTCAACTAGGAGAAGTTTCTTCTGTTTACACCTTTTTTTCCTTAATTTGATTTTTTTTAGTAATTAAATGCGAGAAAATGTGATCATGCAAATGTAAATTTTTTCAATAACTGACTACCATTTTGAAAAGCGTCTCTTTAGATCCTTATGCAAAACGCAAGGGTAGAACACGAAAAATCACGTTGCGCCCCGCGAAATGCAATGTCAAACTTGCCTAAAACTATTACAAAAACACATTTGGAACATTTACTAACAAACTTCAATGCCACATTATTCAAAGAAAAGGATATCGAAAAGAAAACGACACAAACGGAACTCTTTACCAGTTCTTTACATTCTAGAAATCAACAATACAACACACGAAAACATTACAACACACTTCCCACGGAACTACATGATTTCTTTTTTCGTTATTTCTTTTTGTAAATTTTGCTAAGATTTTTACGTAAATATAATCTATCGAGACAAGAAAAATGACCGATTTCTTTCAGACACATAAGAATCGCAAAGCAGCCATGAACAATACTACCATATATCTTGTATTATGAGCATCTGTAATTTGGTTGAAACAACTGAAAAAACTGTAAAACAATTGAAAAAACTGTAATTACAACTCGAACTCCCCCATGATTCTCATTGCAGCTCCGTCTACTATATACAAAAACCATTACATCATCACATTAACTCAAAGCTAATAGAGAGAACCAATTGCATCAATGGACCAACCTACTCAAATGAATGATACTATACAGTATTTATGCTAAAAGCTCATAAAAAATATATAAAAATCCCATGAATTTTAAGAGAGACTAGATTCTTGACCTTTTCCATCTTCAGAAATGTTCGATAACTGTTCTCGAACAGAGTTGACCAACTGAGAAGCTGTATGGTCCAACTTCAAGGGACACCTAGGTATACTCTGTCAAAGTCCATTACTTATTTGTTACTTACATTATAGATTTTCCATAAACTATTTTCTTTGCTGCAGTACAAATGTGCATATAAAAGGCATAATGCATGTCTTGCCCCCCTAAACTAACAATTTTTGCTAAGTGCCGCCTTGAACTTTCACTTGTTGCTACTACCCCCCGAACTTGACAAAAATGCATCAATTTGCCCCTTGAACGCCACGTATTATTCTGGTTGGAAGAGGAAAATCAAGAAAATTGCATCTTTGAAAAGTTAAACCAACTAGAAGCTGGCTTGTGGCGTTCATGAGGCAAACCGGTGCTTTTTTGACAAGTTCAGGGTGATAATTGGCAAAATGTGTCAAATTCAGGGGGCAAAACATGCATTATGCCTATGTAAAAGAAATGCGATTCGTACCTCTGAGGTCCATAAGCCATCACTTGCTTTGCGAGGGATTATGTGTATGTGTATCTGGAAAAATAGCATGTTGTAGAGAAAATTAGTATGATTGCCCATTTTAGTTTGCTTTAACTAAAAAGTACTATATTTGTACAAATGAAAAAGCAAAACTGTATCAATGTGATTGAAAGATGAACATGAAAAATAGATTTGAGACTTTGTGAAAAGTTTACAGTAACTTACATGAAATACAACCTGGCCTGCAGCTGCTCCATTATTAACCAACAAATTATAAGAATCTGCTTAAGAATTGAAATAATATTTCAGTGTACAGATAATTGCTTAACTAGAAATGTTGACAAAACCATATTTACCCTCTATTAGGAAACATTCTTTTTGAAGGAATTCGATTCATTTCAAATCATTTTATAATAAAGGGAATAAAAGGAAATAAGTTAGAGATAACAACAACATTTAAAGTTGAACGCATACCCGAACCAGTAGCCTTCGTGATTGCACTTCCAACTCGAGGCACTTTAGAAAACATTGCCGCAACAACCTGAAGAACAGTTAATCAAAGACTCGCAGCTTAATTTCACAATCTCTAGAATAAACATTTAGACACTGAAAATATGAATTTTAAATTAGCATTTTTATATTAAAAAGAAAATGCATATTAGTCCACTTTCAGGCCTGCGAAATAAATGCAGTAAAAGCATTAAATTTATAAGATTCAGCTACTATCCGGAGAAGCTCATTGGTGAAAAAATGGTAGGAATTTTAGGATGAATCCAGTGGCAAGATAAATATTGCTTCTTTTAATTAATTTACACGAGTTCATAGCAAGAAATTGGTACTAGTAAAGTGAGTGCAATGCCATAATTGACAAATCACTAAAAGTTTCATTAGACATTAGTTCTAAAGCGTTAGACAGAAAAGTTAAGTAATTGTAATAGTGCAATATAATTTGAGCAGAAATAAATTAAACAAATTCAACTTCTTATGGCAATTCCTGTAGGAAATGAATATGTCCAATTTATATATTCAAAAGTTGCTACTGACTAAGAAATGCATTGATATTTCAAAAGCATAACCGACAAAAATGAAAAATGGAAACAAAAGAGATTTATCGATGTCTAAAAGCAATCAAGAAGATGCACAAATCACAGCATCCTATGAAAAAAAATTACTCACGGATGGAGGAGTTGCTTCCAGTGAGGGATAATGAGATTTAGGGATAATAAGAGAGTGCCTATAAAAAGATAAAAACAGAAATGAAACTAGTTGCAGATCAAAACTAATTTACAACTAACAAAAAAAGTAACAAGCAAGACATTATCAGCACATATTTGGAACTGTTTAACTTACAAATTAGGAAAGGGTGCTGTTATTTGACGCCCAAAATTACTTGGTGCCGCCCTTATTATTCTCCGTTTTACCCTTATTAAAGAAACATCTCATTTCCTTTTCTTAAACTCTCAAGCTTTTTTGGTTTTGGATTAATTAGAATCACACCCGTTATCTGAGATGCTAGGTTTTTAATTTTTCCTTAATAGTTTTTCCCCATCATGAAAAAGATCATAGGATTCAAGCTTGGGAAATTGCCCCATTCTTTTCATTAGAAACAATGCAAAATATCTTCGATGATGGAAACATGGACATGTCGGGCAATGATCCTTTCAGTTGGTCGACCAAAAAATCTGCTGAATTTTTCTGTGAAGGAGCCATCGATCGATTGGTATAGAGAATCATTTCTTTCAAGGCAGTATTAAGCAGCCAATTTCAGCCATTATTGATGTTATTCCCTTTCAAATCAAGCATTTTAAGATTAGAAAGAGAGAACAGCCATTCCAGGTTTTAGACGTTACTGAATCTATTATAGCTTAGATCAAGATACTGTAATTTGGAGAAATTTTTAAGATGATTTGATAGAGTTCCATTAAATTCAGCACTACTAAGAAACAGAAATCTCGTGGAATTAGAAACAGGGGCAGTGCAAATAGTAAATGAGAGGCTTTTACAATAAGGGTAAAACGGACAATAACGCGGGCGTTAGTAATTAATTATGGGCGGCAAATAACAATCCAGTTAGGAAAGGGTTAACATTTTAATTTCACATAAGTACATAACTATCATAGATTCATGGTACTTTCCCAGTAGGCATAGCTATTCAAGGAAACACATACTGGCAGAAATTAGCATGTAGTCAGGGCATTTCAGTACATGTCAATTAGAATTATTTTGTTTTAACAAGCAAACGCTGGGAGCACATTAATTGTTAATCAATTTTAGATTTCTAAAAACAGGCAAAACAATCTGGGGAGCTCAATTGAAGTCATTCTTGTAATATTGAATTCAAATATCAATTTTGCAAACAAAATTAACACCAATTAAAGCAGAATTAAGAATCCTCTCAAGTAAATAACACCTTACCCAGGACTCAAAGGGCCTGTATCCAAAATGCACAGGCAAGTTTCATCTTCATAAAGCTGAAAAATCCCAAATCACCAGCAGAAAACAATTAATAAACTAAATAATAGAATCCAGTACAATAATTGAATGTCAATACACAGAAACAACCTTAAAAGCAGGGGATTCTCCGCGAATAATTCGGCAGAAAACGCAGTCGTTTTGGAGTTGAAGCTCGTCATTCCTAGAATCCGACACACAATACGAAGATGTAATAGAGGGGTGTCTGGCGCCGGAAGACGGAGTTACAGGGCGGAGATGAGAAGAAAGAACGGCGAGTCTCCTCCGAGCATCCATTCAGGCGGAGTCCGAATCCCGGTCGACAATACTCTGAATCGCAGAGCATGCCGCCATGATAGAAATTGAAGAATCGATTAATTTAAGAATAGAAGAAAAGATTAGAAAAGGCAGAATTTTGAAGTGAAACGGAGCAAGAAGAGAATAGGGGTGCGGTGGTGTGTTTGTTTTCGAGGGTGGTTACTGACCGGACATTTTTTCGCTTATCCATATTGCTTTCGTTTACGCCACTCAATGACGTCGTTTTCTGTCTAGAACAATGTCGTGTGGTGTTGAATGGTATGCATTATAATTGGTGTTACTAATATAATAAATGATTTTATCGATTTTTTATTTTTAAAAGAATATATATTGTAGAGTTTTTCGTGAGTATTATAGTTTTTTATGGCTCTTTTGTAATGCTTAGAGAGGTTTTGGAAAAATCAGGTTTAAATTAGTCTGTTAATTTATCGATTTTTTCAATTTAACTAGATTTTTAAATGAAACTGTATCGTAACTAGGACTGATTCACAATAAAATCAATCAAATCGACCGATATAGTACGATTTTGATAATACCGAGAATTAGTTCAAGTGATTTATATCGGTTTAGTAAAAAATAAATATATAATTTACCAAAAAATATTGGTTTGGCTTTTTAATTACATCTAGTTCTCGAAGCACTTTTCTTCCAACTAAAAATTCTTTTCATGATAGAATTCAAACTTTTCACAAATTATTATAATTTAAACTTGTATAAGTTTGAATACAACTACCAATAAGATGTAGTTCAGTTGGTAAAATAGATCGAGTAAATTGGAGGAGAATAAGGTTCGAATCTCACTAAATACTCTTATTAGGAGGGGTGATGAGCCTTAACTGTGATGAAACATCGAATGAGATTATCACAATTAAGATGATTAAAAAAAATGAGTTTGAATACAATTCAAACAAAATATGACGAAGATTTATGAAGATATATTGTAACACAAGTATAAGAATAAATTTGCAAGTGTAATGACCAAAAAATAAATAAATTTGCAAGTGTAAATTCTTTGTATTTTCTGCTTGTTTTTTTTTTTTTAATTGCTTTTTGCGGTGAATAAAGCTTTGTGTTTATAGGTTTCTTTGAAGAAGATAGTTGGTAGACTTGAATTGGTGACCAATTTGTAATTTCTTTTGAGCCCCGTGAATCTCCAAATGTTAACCGTCATATATATGGGATGCCTAAATTTGTAAATTGTAAGAAAATATTAATTAAAAGAATGAAATTATTAAAATACTTCTAACACTAATAATTATTTAAAAAGATGATTGGTCTTTCTTATCTTCTGTCATTTCCAACGTTCATTAAATAAGGATAAAATGGGAAAGATACTCAAATAATTACATTAGAATTTTAAAATGACACTTATTAAAAAGAATTTATTTGGCTCAAAAGTAGACCTGGGCATTAACCCGCTGGCCCGCGAGGCCCGTCCATGCCCGTATTTCATGGGCCGGGTTCGGACTAACTAATTGGAGGTTAGAAGAAAGTATGAGATGAACTTGATTTTAGTCCTCAAATCCAAGCCCGTTCCGCCCGGCCTGAACTACTAAATAAATATATATTTATTACTTATATTAGTAATAATTATTGAAATTTTTAAAATTTCTCGTGAAATTTTGCTTCAAAACTCAATGTTGTGATTTATATTAAAATTTTGGTTACAATAATTTAATTATAATAATTTTCTTATTAAAAAATATTTTAATATTTTAATTATATATATTAATTGATAAGCCCGCGGACCGGACTTAAAATTTGATTATTTTATAAAGGTCCGGTCCGAGCCCAACTTTTATTTTTTATGGGTTGGACCGGACTTGGGTTACTTATTTTTTAATTAGATCTAATTGAGCCCGATCCAATCCGGTCCATGTCCTACTCGAAAGCGACATTTAAAAAGAATCAGAGGGAGTATTATGTATTGATAATCACTTAGATCAAACGGTTTGATTCAGAGAGATTGCACAACATTTGAGAATATTATAGTTGTTGGTGTTCTAGCAAATAAAAATTACACCAGTGATGATTAAATGTAAACGAGAGATAAATAAATGGTTTCTATATTTTACTACTCTTACTACTCTTAACTTGATTTTGATTGTTGCCCTCGTCGATCTAATAAGGGCCCTACATTACCCGTTCATAAATAGTTTGATGCAAGAGTCGACTCTACTTGATTTATAAATGAATAGTTCGTGAATATAATTCTAAGTTTGAATAATAAATGAGCTGAACATAAACAAGTCCTAGCTTGGCTCGACAACTCGCGGATAAACTCGATTAGAGGCTCGTTAACAAGTTTATGGACATACTCGATAAAAGCTCGTAAAGTAATTTTATTATGATTTTCACTTGAAAAAATATTTAAAAAACTATAATTAAACATTTTTTAAATAGTTAATAAAATAATTTGTAACTGTAATATGTTTGGAAAAGGGATATTTGAATAATAGAAATGTTATAAGGGTGCATTTGCAACAAATTTCCTAGTATAAATACATAGTTCATGATCCAATTCATGGCCATATTAACAAGGGAAATTGTTGAAAATGCCCCTTTTCACCATTCATATTTATTAAATGCCCTAATTATAAACTTATTCATTGAATGCCCTTTTTCTAGTAACTTAATTCATTAACTACCCCCAGTATTTAAACAAACTACATTACTGAGATTTTCATTGAGTCCTATAATATAGGGTATCACGATTCCAAATTGAATAGAATTGCAATTCGGATTTCATTCCATCTCTCTTGGTTTCTTTCCATTTGTAATCAAGCGAGTTAACATCTCCTATTTGATTCTTCTCTTTTTTTTTTCTATACTATGATTTCTTTCTATTTCATCTTTAACCCCTGCTTCTAATTCAGTTTTAATTGGTTGAAGATGTATGCTAGATTTTGGTCTTCTGTTAGAGTATGGAAGGTTCAAAGAGTTTTTTTTGGAATAATGGCAAGAGGGGGTCACCAAGTTACACAGAAGTACGTTTAAGAAACAAAGGTTTACAAGTTGAGAAAGAAGAACAACTGAAGCTCCATTATAAGAAGCTCCGTTCATCTTTTCCGATTTCGTCTGATTCCGTTTGGATTGCCGGCTTTCATTATTTTCGATTTCAGAATCAGCTTCCATTTTTTCCAATTCTGTTGCATATTTTTTCTGTAATCGATGTTAGTTTGGTGCTATTATGAATTGTCAGGTATTCTTCTCTTACTGTAGTATGTTGGTATTGAAATTTACGACATGTTTAAGTATGTATATTGTTATGTAAATATTGTGTATACTAATATATAGTACTTGCATAAATGGTGCTGTATACTTCAAATCGTATATTGATATACAATTCTTATAATATAAATTATGGTCGATCTTTATAACTGTCTGTGTATTATAATTGTACACTAACTTATTTATGAATTGCAGCTATTACCCTAATTCGTTGCAAAATATATTGTACGCCACTACCAAAAGGATTCATTTTTCCGAACTTAGAGTTTTAGTATCGTCATGCATCAATACTGTTCATGCGTTCACAATATCTTTTAGGGGTAGGCATATATACTGTACACAGTTAGCAAAAGGGTTCATGTTGCCCATCCTAGGGTTGTAGTATCGTCACGCATCAATACTGTTTATGCGTGCACAATATCTTTTAGGGGTAGGCATCTATACTGTACACCGTTAGCAAAAGGGTTCATTTTGCCCAACCTAGGGTTTTAGTATCGTCATGCATACTAGTATATAAAACTGTTTGTATATGGGTATACAGTATGTGATATACAACAAATAAAATTTGGTACATTATATGTTGTATACTGATATTTGATTTATGTTGTATATGAAAATCATATTCAAGAAGACGATCTGATGGACACGAAAGTTGACAAACACGAGCTTATTTTTTCAACGTCAGAATCAAGGGATGTAAATGACGGAGGGGACGAGCAAGGAAATGATGAAGAAATCCATTCGATAGAAGCTGTAGAAAAATAGGGTTTCCACAAGGAGATGAACCATAGCATTTGTATATTGTATATTGTTAATGTCATTTGTGCTCATTTATGCTTTTATTTTATGACAATAGTTGACCAAATTTCATGATACTTGCAACCAAGAAACACTCCTTGGTAATGATCATTTTGATGTAATTGACAACGAGACTCAGTTCATAGACTTCCTTATATCTTCCATAAGGATTGAGATAATAATATACAATTTATGCACATTTCGTATCATAGACAGTTTATGTACTTTTCAAACATATTACATTTTATTGCTGAATTTTCATTATACAGGTTTGATATATAATACTGTTTATTCGTATATTAGCAATATACTGTTTATGTACTTTTATTTTTATATAAAACTATGCTTGAGATTGTGCCTGCGATTATTATGCCTTGACCTGTGCCTAGGACAGGTGCCTTGATATGAGTTTCGAAATGCACCTGTTGTCATTGCATTTCTGTTTGAATTGTGCTAGTACAATCATAATATATAGTTTATTCAATTCGTATATCATCGATTGCTCCGTCTGATTGCGCCTTGACCTGTGCCTTGTGGCTTATACAATCATGATATACAGTTTATTCAGCTCATATATCATCAATATACACCTTTTTGTTGGAACAATATACATCAGTATACAGTTTACCTTTATTTGTTGCAACAATTTATAACTTACATAATAATTGCAATGTTTCATTCTACAAAAAAATACGTTTACACTGTTCTATGTTTCAAACTAATATCATTAAACTGCAGAAGTGTCGTGTGAATCTTAAATCCGGGGTGGTCCACCCAATATCAGAATATTGCACTTCTGAACTTTTCACAGATATTCTCGGCCAGATTGGCAATGACACGAATAATGTCATTGTCCGATTCTATCATTAATCTGATATTCCACATTTGTAAAACTCTGGTGTTGTAAATCAGTGATGACAGCTGCAATTCATAAATAAGTTAGTTTACATTTTTAATATACAAACAGTTTTAAAGATCTAATATCACTAATATTATAATAAATGTATATCAATATACAATTGTCAGTATACAGTTTAATTTATGAGTCATGTACGTTAGTTGGTTTCCATATTCTAAATAAAATGGATATCAGTATGCAAATAATGTATATCAATATACAAACTGTTTATATAATAATATATAGAATTCAACATATCGCGAATTTCAATCTAATTTTATTTGGAATCATGTGTATTTCATCTACATAATAAGTAACTATTCAGGGTAGGCATTTATAATCTACACTTTTAGCAAAAAAGGGTCATGTTTGCTCAACCCAGGGTTTTAGTATCGCCAGACATCAATACTATTCATGAGAGCACAGTATCGATGCATGACAATACTAAAACCCTAGGGTAGGCAAAATGAACCCTTTTAGTAACGGTGTATAGTATAGGTGCATGCCCCTAAAAGATACTGTGCACGCATGAACAGTAATGATGTCTGTCGATATAAAAACCCTAGGTTGAGCGAACATAACCATTTTTGCTAAAATGTAGAGTATAGATGAATATTATAAGAATTGTATATCAATATACAACTTTCGGTATACATCTTGACTTATGAGCCATGTATATTAGTTGGTTTCCACATTCTAAATAAAAGGGATATAAGCAATTTACAGATGAGTTATTTTTAGTATTGAACCAAGCACGAGTTGGACTAACTCAGTGATGACTCAGTAGTTCTTAAGTTTTGATCATAACAATTAAGTTTAGTTTGAGATAATTAAATCAATAATGATGTTAAAATAAATAGTCTACGATTTTAAGGGGGTTAGTAAATTCAAGGGTAGAATTTTGAGTCTCTGCTGACCTAGCTATTTAGTTTAACTCTGAGTGGTTTCTGGGCTGAGTACTTACGTAGTCGCTGACTTAGTAATATTCACTAAACACTTGATATTTAGATTTTGTTTCAGCTGTGTATATTTTGTTTTATCATTTCAGCTGAGTTACTTTATGTCTGTCAACGCTGCTGACCTTACCTTTTAAGGTAAAAAGGTATCTTTGCTTTTTAGTGTTGCTTTTTGCAGGAACATTAATGAGACAAAGACAAAAAGAATTAATGCCTTGACAAGACTCAAAATTATGAAGAAAATGACAAAGTCTTCCGATGCAAAGCTGCAATAAGTCAATTGCCACTTTGGGTAATTCTGTAGATTTACCAACCTTGTATCGCGCACTCTGCAACATGTCAGAAAACCAGAGGAAATGGGATGAAGACACGTGGCAAGCCAACGCGATTTCTCTCTAACGGAAGACTGGAATCAAACGACAAAGAATTCAAATTGGAGCTCGAATTTCAATCTAAAGAATTGAAATGTATTGCACAACGGTGCAATTCTATCTCTTAACGGATCGATTTGAAGAAGCAACGGGTGAATTACCGAGCTATCAATTTCAGAAGATGCCAAGACAAGTTCAACGACTACTTTCTCAATCCAACTATAAAAGGAGTAAGAAGGCAAGCATTAGAACTTGGTGGTCACACCTGAATTTCCTAAAAGCAAAGACTCTGTCAAATTACAAGCTTTAAAGGAATTCTAGCAATAAAAGCACAACTCAGTTAGAATATGCTTAGAACAAGAGAGAATAGATTAGATCAATTGTAATACTAGATTATTTGTAACTGGATCAATGTTTTTGTAAGTTGAGTCCAGCTCTTGTTTAAACTCTTTGTGAGTTGCTAATAGAAGAGGGTATTCTAGTCAGCGGGTGGGCGATTGTAGTTTGGAGGGTACTTACTGCAATTGGGGAATTTGTGAAAGGCTTCTCGGCCTAGGGTAAAGGAGTTGAGATTAGTGGATTAAAGCCGGGACACTCTCTCGGGATTGGATGTAAGCACAGGTTGCCGAACCAGTATAAAATCTCTGTGTTCTTTACTTAATTGCATTTTCTAGGTTCTTAACTCAGCCAGCTGACCTCACTCAGCGGAGCCTTATTTATCGCGAAAAAGTTTCAAATGCTATGTTTGTACTGCAAATATGCGAGACTTTTTAAATACTTTACAGATTATATTCGATAATTTATTAAATAATCTTTTAAGGAACTTCCAATGGTTTTTCATTTTGGGGAATTTCATGGGGAACACATATGAGTCCAACCATTCCCCATATGGTATGTCCCCAAAATGGAGTTCTCCTTATATGGGGAACCCTATTTTGGGAATCCAATATTTTAATAATATATATTTTGATTTTGATTTTTTTAATTATTTTATTTTGTTAGTTAAATAGAATAGAAGTGATGTAAAGAAATTAATATAATAATAATAAAGTATTATTATTTCTATGAAATCTATTATGGGGAATGAAAAATGGGGAAGATGGTTAGAATAAAAATACTGTAAATTCCCTAAAATAGGGTTTGGGGAATGAAAAATGGGGAAAATTGTTTGACTTGCTCTTAGTGATTATTAACTTATTAAAATTTACAATTTTTGGGTTTTCTATCACATCTTAGAATATATGGTACTCAATTTTAGAGTATTTGAGCTACATAATATAGAGAATTTGTAAACAAATTGATTATTATGTACATCATATGGAAAGCAGCCAAAAAAGAGAATTAACCAAGTAATAGAGATGTTGATTGTGATGTCTATGCAAAATCAAGTGACGAATAATTTCACAGTATTAAAGCAATGTCTTTTTTGTAGAATAAAATACAAAATAGAATCTGTTGGGGAGAGCGGATTAACCAATTCAGAGGGTTTGTTTTGTGGATTGGAAGAACTCAATAAACTCTCTTTATGTTTTCAAAAGCAATATTCATATTTCAGTTCTTCAAATTCACAAAACACACATCAACTCCATCTATCGAAGAGATCGAATCAAAATCATTCGCCAGAAGAAATAAATCAGTGAGTAGTTTCAAGCATTATTTGCAATTGCTTATGCTTTGTTCTTGATATTCAAATATTAACTTCCTTCATGTTCTCAATATCAGTTGTTAAGACGCCTTTGGCATCGTTTTAAGCCGAGGCCAAAGCTCCCAATGCTAAAGCCCCAAGACGTTGGCGTCAGTTGTGTAAACAACCGAGGCTATATGCAATAGTCTGGCGCTGGCGTACACTTTAGCGTCGGTTTTTAAAGAACAAACATGTAAAATAGTCTGGCGCTGGTGTACACTTTAGCATCGGTTTTTAAAGAACCGATGCTAATATGGGCTATTGGAAAATCGGTTTCCTGTGACCACCAACGTTATATGGATTGAAGAAAGCCCTGGTATATACATCAATAACTACAATTGAATGACACATGATACACAACAACTTTCACAACTAACCAAAATAAAAATTATATTTTATTACAGATGGACATCGTTGGACTCTAAATCCTGTTATTGCTAAAGCTTTAACAAGATCACATTCCAAAATGTAACATGATTTAGCATATAAGTTTTCAACACTAAAAAAATCATATACTAGCAGAATACAAACTTTGGACCTAATCATAGAAGCAAACAAACAGACAAGAACAAATCAATTTCTCCTTCAATAACTCCAATTTTCTCAATAAAATACACAAACACTATCAGGCAACAATAAATTAATACAAAAAATGTAACTTTTTAGGGATTTGAACCTATTAAGCAAGTTAATTAACCATCCAGACAGAAAGAACAAAGAAAATTCAAATGGGAAAAACAAAACATAAACCTACAACAGCAGATATGGCACGGATTTCTCTATATGGGTTAATAAGCCTTTTCCAGTGAGTACCATTCAAATTCAAAAGATAATAACTTACAGCAGCGGATATGGCACGAATCTCTCTATATGATGCAACCTCATCTGGAAAAGCCCGCTCAAGTTCCTCCAAAAGTTGCTTTCGTGAACTCTGAAACGTCAAAGTGATATACAATAAACCTCAAATGCAGCTAGAGATATCTAAAACAGCTACAAACTGAATACTAGAAAGATCTAAAACAAAGGATTACCTTGTAGGCATCAGCTTTGCCCTTAATGACCTGATTTTTGGCAATGCAGCTGTTTATAACATCCCGGGTGAGTTCATCTGGATTCTTGCCATCATCAATCAAAGTATAAAGTAAATTATTGTGAAAAGAAGGCGTTTTTGTGCAAATAAGAAAGCCAACAGGGAGTCACATTCTCCAACAGTGAAAACATAATTCTGTAATTATATTTCTATCAAATCATTAACACATTAAGAAATTTCAGTAAAGTTAAAGCATAGAACTAAGCTCCAAACAAAAACTCAAATCAAATTGACAAAATCGAAGAAGTGCGTCCCTACAACCCGTTTCTGAACTAGTGCATCTGGAAGGTATTCAGAAATAGCATTAGTGACTACAAGTGCTCTAATATATTTGTTTAGCAGATAACAAATTGAGTTTCAGCTATCCTAACCATCATATTGGTTAAGGCACTAAGCGCACCCAAGGTGACATGGGGTCCTGTAGCCTAGGCGCGCGGCAAAGGCGCACATACGGCACGTAATATATATTGAATTTCTAGTTAAAATACATAAATGCATTGGAATTCAAGTCAATGATGAAAATATAGTAAAAGTTTCTATTAACCTATATATAAGTCCAAGAATGTAATGACCAGAAGCACCATTTAGAAGCAGCATAGTAAAATACAAAAAAAAGCCTAATTGAAAAAATAGAGACCCCATTCGCAATAAACCAACAAAAGATGACTAGCTTGAAATACTTTCCCTTGCATTTGGAAGCATTCTTTTTGAAGGAATTCAATTCATTTGAAATCATTTGACATAAAAAATTCAAAAAATTTGTACATAAAATGATTTGAAATGAATTCCTTTAAAATTAATGTTTCCAAACACATCATTCGAATTTTGAACCAATGTAAAGACCATCTACTACAAATAAGTATAAAATCATTATAAGAAAAAAGAACCTCTGAATCAGGCTGGTTATAAGGCACCAATGCAGCTTCAACTTCACCAAGAAGATTTAAAAACTAGACCCTTTGATGTTAATTTTTGTATCTTTAATATACAAAAATAACGTCAAAGGTCTGGTTTTCAACATAATTTCCCCAATATTTTAGCTTCAGCTTCAGCACCACAGTGGCTCCCAAAGCCTTTTCTTGAAAAATACACACCAGAAACCACCCTAATCCAGAGCCATCCACAGTCCCATTTGAAATGCTTATTTCTATAAAACATAGAAAAGTATTTCAATTTGAACTCAATTGTAATTTGTAGCAGAAGCTGATAATAACGGTTCTGAAGGGAAAGCATTGTTGGTCCCTGTGAGGGTTTAAATAAGGTCAGAGGGGGTGAATGACCTATTTTCGCGAATTAAGCAGACTTTAAAAAGTCTTGTGCAGCGTGTTTGATTATGTTCCCATTAGTAGCGGTATTAAAATAAAGTGAATAATATTATATTTTTTCAATAAGAATAAGAACAAATTACAATGGAGATTTGTTACAAATAAATATAAAAGAAATATTCAACCTTTTTACCGAAGTAGAAGTTTATTGCGGAGGCCTGAAACTCAGTTTCCTTAAGATAATTATTCGTACGCTACCACTGAATTTGTCTACCAGGATACAACCGCAATCGTAGGCAAACCCTAACTGTGTGAAGAGCAAATTACAAGAACCTGACACTAAGCAACCTTCTCTTGAAAAGAAATGAAAACTTGGAAGAATATTTTTTAGTATATGAACCACAAAGTAAGCAGGTAAACAAGAATTAGCTAGAACTTTTCAAGAGTAGAAGAATAAAGAAAGTGTAAGGAGAAGGCTACAAGAATAGGGTATTTATAGGGTAGATGACATTAACATAGACCTTAAATTGGCTTAAAGGCATTAACCCATGTAACCACCAATTTATGGACATTAACCATGGAGGTTACGAGAAATTATATTGATTAAGGGATTAAAACCCATTAATATCAAATAAAAAATCTGGTGAAAATAAAAATATGACATGTCAATATTTTTTAGTACCGAATCACTGATTTAACGCGTCTAAATTTGACAGATGTTCAAACTTTAAACTACAATTTCTCATTCACCGTTAATCCGTTTTAGGCATATAATATATCGTTGGAAAGCTCTCGAAGCGTAGAATACAATGACGTATTTCATGTTATTCAACTCATAGCTTTTCCATATTGTAATTTATCCTAAAGTAGATAATGCACAACATTATCTAATATGCCATATTTCCAACAATCTCCCACATGAATGAAAATTGGAAAAGAAAATGAAACAGACGCTTTCAAAAATCGAAGGATGAAGATGCTCTTCGGCCAATATTTGCATAGGATAGGTAGGCTATAACCTTTGAACCTTCCCTTGTGAAAGTATATTTACTTTACTGGCTGACTAGTAGATGCGATGTCCTTGAACTATTCTGTCGTTTGTGTAAACGATGATATACCCAACACGAATATCAACATATCATGGTTTTGGGTTCTCATAGTTATGTTCGTTATGGTCATGAACATCTCCCGGTTCTACAAGAGTTTTAGATTACTATGCCTCAATAGCATCCTTTGAAGCGACCCCACTTTACTCTCACATAGGTGATCTCTTTTGCTCAATCGTTGATGCACAAAGGATCATTAAAAGCACGTAGCTTAACCTTAACCCGTTTTGTCACTGTTTACATCACAGGAATGGACACAGGGTTACCCCCACAGTGACCACACAAGGTTTATGCAATTAGGTTGTCCCATTGAACCAAGATCTTGGGATCTCCAGTCAAACATGGTTGGGTTTTCCTTCACATAGCGCCTTAAATTTCCAAGGGCTATAGTCCCATTCCTTTAGATGTCTTTTCAACTTGATCTCGATTTAACCCTTTGGTTAGCGAATCCGCAATGTTATCCTTTGATCCTACAAAATCAATAGAGATAACTGACGTTGAGATCAGCTGTCTAACGGTATTATGTCGACGACGCATGTGTCTCGACTTACTGTGAGCACGAGATTTTGCCGTCCCTCTCGCGAGACGATGATGACGTATTCTTGATTTTATTCCTCATAATAAAAATTCTTTGGAGTTTTTATTACCGATATAAAATTCCCGCGAATTTTATTTCTTGTAAGAATTCAGTTCGGTGTGTTCAATAACACATCCGATAGGAGCTTGAACTGATGATTTGCACCCAAATATAAATTAATCTCTAAATACCCATTAAAATATCATTAAAATTCAAAAAGATGCCATTTGACCCGCTTTCGACCCCTTTTGGTAGCTTTTTGGGCTTGTGGGCCCGCTGGCTGTCAGCTTGCGGGAAGCTGATACCGCTGGCGGCATCGCCCATACCGCCGGCGGTATGGCGCTAATCGGGCTTCTACATAGACAACTTCTTCTTCTTCCTTTGACCAGCTCTTTTTTGCCATTTCGGTGAAACTGGCCAAAAGGTCTCGAAGACCCCCCATTTTTTCCTATATAAACATGCATTAGGGTTCCAAAACCATAGAACAACACATTTGAATTTTACTTGAGAGGCTTTAGAGTGAGAAAATCAATTTTAATGAGATAAGAAGTAGAAAAGGTAAGAAAAGGGATTCCAATCCATTTTTCTTGGTTTTTCTTCTTTGTATTCTCTTAGTTAAAGCTTAAAATCAGTAGACTTTAGGTTAAAATTAATTTAATAGGAGTTTAGAGACATAAATCCTTAAATTTACTACCTAAATCATCTTTGCAAGCTCCCCGAAGGTGTTCCTTGGATCACGAAGAGGTGGATTCACAGCCCCGAGGTAAAATTCTGAGTCTCATGGCTCTTTGGCTTCATTTTTACTTGTTTGTGCTATTATGTGCTGCTTTGTGCTTGTTTTCAGGTTTTCGGTCATTTTTTACCATTACCTGCTGCTGCTACAAGAAGTTGAAGCCACCAGAGGCAAGAGAAGCCATCGACGGTATCAACCATGCCGCCAGCGGCATCATTAATACAGCTAGCGACATCACTTACCCCCAGAGGCCTCATTTTCTTGTAGGACCCTTTCTTTATGGTGTCCAAAAAGTCATGTAGCCTGCCTGTATGACATATACCGCTAGCGACATCACTAATGCCGCCGGTGGTATCAACCATGCCGCTGGCGACATGACCAATTGGACAACTTTTTTAATTCATTTATTTCCGACTTAGTTAAATTTCTGAAGCTAGGATATACAGTGCAACGATGATGGTCCAGAACCTTCTAAAAATAAATCTCATTTTTAGCCACTCAATCAATTTCCAAACATAGTAAACAAAATATGCCATGCTCACGCTAAATTAGGTCTTGTTTTGTCTACTAACTATGCATGCTAAGTGATATACCTCGTAAGATATGTCGTATCTGTGCTAACCGTTTTCTGCAGGTAGATTTAGGTTAGATAAATGTTAGGCCTTCGGGTATTTTATTTATCGTATAGAACATGTATAGGATTTGAAAGCCTTGTAATAATTTTAATTTCTGCATTTATTTTTGGATGATTGTACTAATTTATTTATCGCTTTGATTGCTTGATAAACGTGAAAACAATATACAAACTGAAAACATAATAAATAGGGTGGACCAAAACCGATTAAGAAAGAATGGAACCTTTTAACTTGGACCAATGTAAAATAGATAACATCATCTGAACTTGGAATCTCTACTTAAGGTATGCTCTATCACCTGGTGGGAAAATTGTATGCTCTACCACCTGGTGGGAAAATCGTACCAAAATTTCCCAGTTGAGCTGAACTGGGTGGCGACTCTATTTTAAGTACGGAATTTTGATCTCATATCTTTTAACACCTAAACCAAACTTAAAATTCAACATCAATCAATCCATGTTTCCATCACACTAAAATGGGGATCAATCCCTCGGCTCGCTTCACAGCGCTAGTTATTTTTCTGTCCCCCCTGCTACGCATCTCACGCGGTCCTCTCAGGCGGGAAAAAGGTCGTCCGCTCACAGTGGCGACTCTGCTGGGGATTGAGCTTAAAAATTTTCATAAGTTTAAAGGATTTTGATGATGTATTGAAATCATTAGCCAAATTAAAACTTCATTCTTTTTAATAACATTTTATCCTTACACGTGTAGATTGTTCGGTATTTTTTAGGTGCCCCATTTTACCCGAGAAACTCGTGAAAGTATCACTCATGCCCTATTTGGAATTGAGGATGCCTAGCGGGTGGATCACTCATTTTAACCAACACGTAAACTCCTGTGATCACACCTATTTGGGGAGTGGTTGAGTAACGTGGAATCAAGGTAAACGAGAACCTTCTACATCAATAACCCTATATCAAAGCCGCACTAGAAAAAGCCTTAGAACTTCTTTCCTTTAGGGCTACCAAAACAATGAAAATAATTGGGACACACTTCTTTTGCCATTATCGGTGAAGAAGCCAAACTTCATCCTTTCAAGAAGACGTCACGTAGGAGTCATAAGGTTAGAAAAGGGACGCGTTATATGCTACGTGCTCATGCATCACCCATGCATCGGCTTTAAAAGCCAAAATAAACCAACTTACCCTTACTACTTCCACTCATGGAAGAAGTTTAACAACATGCGTAGGACTTCTCTTGTACCTCTATTACGTTACCACATATCGCTATGTGCAGTGCGAGGCACAAGTGTCCCACATATGTTGGAGGGATAAGCCGTCATATCATCGTTAACCACATCTACGTGCAGCTATACACGCCACACATCGGTTATTGCATAATACCATTTACCCATCCATGGCATCACACAACCCATGCATGGACTGATCCGCCACCTATCATTTCAACTAGGAGGAGGCGGAATTATCGTCGCACCTTGGTTTGGAAAAGGCCAGAGCACTATCTGATTCATCATTCTCTCACCTCGGTTGTCACCATAGAAGTCGAGGGGGTTCTGTATACCAATTCCAGTGAGGAGTCAGATTCAGAACAAGTTCAGTTGGGTTAGAATTCCTCTCAGCCAGCCATATCTTTTCCAAGCAATGAAGGGACCCCTCCTCCTAAGGAACTAGTTGGCCCTACTCCCACCTCGGGGGCAGGATCCTGGCCACCTCCCGACTTTGACTTTGCCAGTGCTATGGCATAATTCTTGAACTCGGACTCTTTTCAGGCTTCTATCCAGACCACCATTCAGGCAGCTATTAAGCAAGCTCTCGATGATAGAAATTATGACCGAGTATCAGAGTCTGATATGCAAGCCTAGCAAGGTTTAGTATAGATGTTGGCAGGTCCGATAGGAACAAGACCCATTGCACCTGTCTTTTAGTCAACCCAGCCTACAGCAAGCCCATTCTAGTTTGGGCAAAATTTTGTTTTCTGTCAACTTCGACTACTCAATCAATTGTGCCTTTTAATCTGAGACCTTTTGCTCAAAGCTCGGTTCCTCCGGTAATTACTCATCAGTGCCCAACTTTTCAACCACCGCTATCTTTTACTCCTCCTCAGTTCATTGTAACTCCCAAGGGCACCACCTACCCCCAGAATCCTTTTTTTAGCTAGATGACCATTCATCCTCCACCATCTCCTCCAGTCAATGACCAGGTCACGCAACCGTCGGGCGTGACACTTGAGGTAGCCACTTTTATCGGACAGATGATGGCTTATAAGACTATCAATGACAGGTCGCGTATTCTCCAAGCGTGATACTTGAAGCCCTAGCTCTTTCTCATAAGCCAATCAACGACCAGGTCATGCAGCCTTCAAGCGTGACACCCGAGATCTAAGCCTACATAAACCGCGTCATCGCCTCTAAAGAACCCGAAAGAGATTAAGACTGGGTCTCTGATAACTTTATCATGTCGAATATGGCTTATTATGATGGTTTTAGAGCACCAGCCTCTTACATTATAATGTATAAAAGAATCATAAGAGTAAAGAAATTAAGTGATAAAGTGCTCGCTGAAATGTTTCCTTGCTCCCTTTGGGGCCCTACTCTTGAATGGTATCACACTTTACTACAGCATATTATCACTGATTGGAAACTTCTCTCTGAGGCGCTGAAATTGCGCTATGGCTTTAACACTATGATGGAGACCACCCTTTAACATCTAGAGGGAGTCCACTAAATGCATAATAAAACCTGCAAGCAATACTTTAACTGATGGATGTTGACCTTAGTCTTGATGAAATCCAAGCTAAGCTTCAAGGAGATGATTGTCAAACTCCTCAAAGGATGTCTTCCTCTATTCCTTAAAGAAATGGCTACTGATTCTTTTCTTTCCTACAAGGCTGTATTCGAGAAAGCCAAGAAAATCAAGTGCAAGGTAGAGCGCGAAAAGGCCAAAAAAGTGGGAAAGCTATGGTTCAGAAAGAATAATGAAGCTCAGCCCTCGGCTCTGGCACCAGCTAAGCCTAAAGCCCCGGCTGCAGTTCAAGCCATTTCTCAAGCCCCTGCTGCACCCCTAGCAATTGCTCTAGCTCTGCCGATAGTTGCCACAATCCAACCTCCTCGCCTTCCTTTTGTCTTGGCTAATCCTTACAAGTTACCTCTACGGGTCATCTTTAAGCATTTGAGGGAAGCAGGTTTCATCCAGTCCCTTCAGGAATACAAACCGCCTATACCCCAGGATAAGAATAACTTCCATAACTACTATGTTCAGCCCTACTCTCGGCTATTCAGCATCTGGTTAGTGATGGAAAGATTGCTAAACCTGATAAAATTTTGAGCACTATGAGTAATCCATTGCCAAATTTTGGGAATAAGGTGGGTATGATCCCGTCTGGCTTATCTGAAGTCACAATCTTTGATCTTCTTGCTCAAGGGCTAGAAAGTAGTAACTTTGTTCTAGTCATCGGTTTGGGTCTCTCGTCCAACTCGGTTTTTGATCTAATCAATCAAGCTAACCCGAGAGTCAATTTGATCTAGGGGATAGAAGTTGATCCAAATCCACTAAAGAAAGAAAGCTGCAGGTCTCAGCCATTCATGGCAAAAAGAATGAAAGTTGAGAAAAAGCCGCTATTTAGCATAGATTCCTTTATTTCAAAGGTTGACTACTCCGATGATGATGAGGGAGTAGCCCAAGAGGCCGAGGGCATAAGCACCGAGTTATTCAGGGTCGATTTCCTTACCAATGAGAAACCAAGTGAATTTTTCAAGGTTGATCAAAATGAACTTTTCAGCGTAGATGGGTATGAGCTGCAGAACCCAGATTCAAACTCTGAGGAATAATAGTATCAATTTGAAACATGAGCCATTAAAAGTTTCTTACTCAATGATGTTCTTAACATTACTCGAAGTGGCCGTGGGTATCAGCCTGAAGATCGATATCTCCTCTTGAACAAAGACCCGGTCCTTATTAGGGTAGGAACCACCGTAAGGCCCTCTTCTCCACCTCTGGGTGCTCCGACCAGTCTTGAAGTTGAGTCTCTCATTACTCAGTTGAAAAACACCCAAGCCCGGTATAGTATATAGCAGCTGGTAATTGACTCTGAAGGGCATCGCAATAGGTTGATTAAGCAACTCCTCGATTTGGAAGCTAATCTGACCACTTCGGTTATTGAGATGTATGCTATGGTCGGAGAAGGCATTCCTCCGAGGAAGGGGCCTCAGATTATGTTTGATCGTTTTGATCTTTCACTCGAAGGTAAGGATCACAATAGGGCCTTGTTCATCTGTATCCAAATCCTCTATAAGGTTATCCCCTGTGTCATGGTGGAAGATGGCTCTGCCCTAAATCTGTGCCTCTAAAAGTCCTTCCTCACCTAGGACTATTGGAGGAAATGCTTAAGAAATACAGTACTATTATTAGAGCTTATGATGATTCAAAGTATAGTGTAATTGGGACCTTTGAGGCCGAAGTCATTATGGAAGGTATTATGAGCAATGTGCGCTTCACTGTACTTGATATTCCTGTTACTTATTCTCTATTGCTTAGCCGAACATGGTTCCACACCTTGGGTGCAATTTCCTCCACTCTACATTAGAAAATCAAGCTCATTCATGAAGATAAACTGATGACTATCGAGGCCGACCCTACTTCCATTGTGGCTATTATGGAAGCTGAAGCTAGATTAGAAGGAGGTCTCTAGATTACTGTGGTTAGTAAGGTTGAGAAATCTCCTCCCGTTTGGCATAGTTAACTCCACGCTAGTATGGGCAAATTAATGAAGAAATATGGCTATAAACCTAGCAGAGGTGGTAGGATGTATGAGCAGGGAATTATTGAGGCTTTAGAGCCAAAGTTGTTGGCTTGCCAAGCTAGATTGGGGTATAAGTCCAGAAAAGCGTACCTCCGTGTTCCCTCCTGCTACTGCCGCATGGTCACTGTTTGTGAAATCTAGGGTAATAGGCCCTATAAGGGAGAACCTGAGCCAATTGAGCATAATGGAAAAATGTAGCCCGGCTTTGAGGTCTTTAAGGATGTCTATGACTTTGAGGATGACTGCATGATGGTTTCTGCTGAGCCCAAACCCATTGAGCCTATTGCACCTTTCAACGTTGTTTCTGGTAAGGATAAGGGAAAGGGTAAGATATATCCCGAGGATGAGTCTGGAGGAAGTAATGAAGAATCTATCGATCCAGAGATTGAAGATATTGTAGCAGCCATGATCGAAGCTATGACACTGCTGATGAAAAAAGGTTGGAGGGGTGAGAGAACCAGGGAAGATGATGCCATGACAGAGATAGTAAGGAATTTCGCCAGGGCCCTAGCTGAGAAAGCCAACCTATCCAGGGAGCCATCACTCACCACTGCCCAGAAAGTCACTCTAGAGCATGACCTGGATGCCATTCTGACAGACACTATAGAGGATGCTCCTCCTATTGCTACTAGCGCTTTTGAAGCCCCTCCTATGGGGGATGATATGGATGATGTAATTTGTAACATTTTTTATGTATTTGACGCAAACAATATTGCCTACAAGGCTTTTAATGCAATGAATGACTCTCATTTTGCTTACTTGTTTGATGTCTTTCCTGATGGATCCATGCATTCATATAATAATACGCATAATGTTTTTGGCATTAGCGTTACATCTTTAAGTGAATAAACCTAAGTACAGATGATAATCCTAAAATGGTAACCATTTCTAAAGATTTAACTCCCGAGGAAAAATGTGAGATCATAAAAGTACTTAAAGAACACATACCGGGGGTTGATCGATAAATTGCCGAGTATATAATACCTAACGATCCTAAATTTAGGCCTGTCAAACAGAAGCTCCGTCGTTTGAGACCAGAATGGGCAGATCAGGTTAAGGCAGAGGTTTTGAGGTTGATTGAAGCTCGATTCATTGAAGTTGTGGAATATCTAACTTGGTTATCCAACATAGTTATAGTTCCGAAGAAAGATGGTAGGGTCCGGGTTTGTGTTGACTTTCGAGATCTCAAAGCTTTATCGAAAGACAATTTCCCACTTCCGCACATCGATGTACTGATTGATATTTCTGCTAGGGCAGCTATGTATTCATTCATAGACAGATTCTCGGGTTATAATCAGATTCTGGTAGACATCATTGACAAAGTTAAAATGGCATTCATTACTGAATGGGGGGTGTATTACTACAAGGTAATGATGTTCGGGTTAAAGAATGTCGGGGCCACTTATCAACATGCCATAGCTGCCTTGTTGCACGACATGATCCATAAAGAAGTGGAGATGTATGTGGATGATATGATTGTGAAGTCAGCCACTCGAGAAGAGCACCCTGCTATTCTCGACAGATTCATGACTTGTATTGAAAAGTATAATCTCCACCTAAATCCAAAGAAGTGCGTGTTTGGGGTTACTTCAGGCAAATTGTTAGGGCATGTGGTTAGTCAGAAAGGAAATAAGATGGATCCGAACAAGCCCAAAGCCATCAGGGATATGCCTCCACCGAAGACAGAAAAGGAAGTTCGGTCGTTTCTGGGGTCCTTGTAGTATGTTAGCCGGTTCATTGCCCAACTCACTACCGTATGTGAACTTATCTTTAAGCCGATAAGGAAGCAAAAACCCATGGTTTAGAATGATCAAATCCAAGTAGCTTTTGACAGAATCAAGGCTTATCTTATCGACCCCCCTATTTTGAAACCTCCCATCCCAGGAAAACCACTAATCCTTTACCTGGCTATTAAGGAGTCTTCTGTAGGCGCAATGCTTGTCCAAGAACATGATAATAAAGGGCAATACGCTATCTACTACTTGAGTAAGAAGCTGTTGGATTATGAAACCCGGTATTTGATTGTGGAAAAGACGTGCACCACCATGGTTTGGCTCACTAAAAATTTGTGCCACTATTTCCAATCTTACTGAGTCCAAGCCGTGGCTAAGATTGACCCCATGAAGTATCTTTGTCAATCCCCCACTCTAGCCGATAAATTTTCCCGCTGGTTGCTTCTCCTATCTGAGTTCAACATCGAGTATGTGATGAAAAAGGTCATTAAGGGGTGGTCAATCGCTGAATTCCTGGCTAATCAACCCCTTGAATCTGATTATGTAGAAAAATTAGAGTTTCCTGATGAGCAGGTCTCCTCCAGCATGTCTGGACTATGTACTTTGATAGTGCTATGAATCGATGAGGAGCAGGCCTCGGAGTCATTAAAGTCACCCCAGACAACGAGATCATTGCGTTGTCCAAACGCTTGGAGTTCGCTGATGGGGTTGAGTATGAAGCATGTCTATTCGGTCTTACGGCTCTCCTCTAGGTTGAGGCCCATAGGGTATCTATCGTCGACTATTTAGCTCTTATTGTCCGTCAGGTTGTCGGAGATTGGAAAATTAAGAAAGAATCTCTCCGTCCTTATGTTGAGGCTGTACAAGAATTATCGGAAAAGTTCATCTCATGCCTATACCACCATGTTCTCTTGGATGAGAATCATAAGGCTGACTCTCTAGTCACCTTGGCCTCCTTATGGCAAGGACTCTAATAACAACCCATCCGACCTTTGGTTTTGTTGTCCACTAAGACCCCCTACCATACCCAGTCGATTCACCCGATCCTCACCCTCTCATCTGAACCTTGTTGGTATTATGGCATTGTCCTATTTCTCCAAATTGGCCAATATCCTACGAATTCTTCTGACTCGGATCATACCACCCTAAGGCGGCTCACTGTCCAGTTCCATATTATGGATAATGATTTGTTCAAGTGAACCAGTGACGGTCTACTCCTCCGTTTCTTAACTAAATCCGAGGCTTAGAAAGTCATAAACCAAGTCCGTGCTGGTGATTGTGGAACTCATATGAATGGCCTTGCTCTCGCAAAGATGGGATATTTTTAGCTCACCCTCACGGCCAATTGAATCACCCCGGTTAAACGGTGCCACCAATACCAAGTTTACGGTGATATTCAACATCTACCGCCCACCGAACTTCATCATTTATCTACTCCTTGGCCATTCTCGGTGTGAGGTATAGACATAATTGGTGAAATTCGCCCTTCTTCAACAAATGGGCATAGATTTATTGTGGTAGCAGTAGATTACTTCTCGAAATGTATGGAGGCTAGATCCTACACCAATGTCACCGCCAAGAAGATGGCCAAGTTCATAGAGAAGCATATTTTTGCTTGTTATGGACTTCCGCACCATATATTCTCAGACAATGGGATACAGTTTCAAGGAGCAACCGCTGATCTGATTGAGAAATATGGGATAGAACACCAAAGATCTTCTCCATACAGACCGTAAGCTAATAGAGCCATTGAGGCAGCTAACAAATCGATAAAGAAGATTCTTTCTAAGATGATAGCTAGTTACAGGGATTGGGAGGATAAGCTACCTTTTGCTATTTGGGGATATCGCACCAATATTCGTACCCTGATTGATCAAACTCCGTTCTCCCTGGTATATGGAATAGAAGCAGTTTTGCCAGTTAAAACTCACGTGACCTCTCTAAGAGTCACCCTGGAGGCTAACTTAAAAGAATCTGAATGGACTCTACGAGGTTTGAATAGCTGAACATGATGGATGAACAGAGGTTAAGGGCTTTTGACAACCTCCAGATGTACCAGCAACGTATGGCTCGGGCATATAACAGTCAGGTAAGACACCAGAAGTTCCCCCTGAAAGCTGGTGATCTGGTCCTCAAACAACTGAAACCTTCTACCATTGATGTGAGGGGAAAATTTAGGCCAAACTGGGAAGGACCATATGTAATAAATAAAATGCTTAGTAAAGGGGCGATTAAGCTTATAGATATGGATGGGAATGAGTTTGTAAACCTCATAAACTAAGATAGGCTTAAGTGTTATCATATCTAATTCAAAAGAAATAAATCAAGAAAAGCAGCACACAAAAAGAGATAAAATAAATCACCCACCTTTCAATCTTTTGCTGATTGGACGAAAATTAGGGTGACACCCGACGGTCGGTATTCTATAAATTGGCTATGGAAAAATTAGGGGATGAGTCAAACCCGCTAGGTCAAAACCTGAAAAGGGCGATCTAGGTAAAAATTAGGGTGTATGAGCAAAGAGAGATTGCCTTTTAGAAAACCGATATAGGCTAGTTGGCACCAAGAGTTAAATCAATGGAAATGTTAACCAAACATCATGTACTTTGTTTTACTTCAATTAATGAAAGTATCCCTTTGCTGAATTCTGAATGCTTATGCTTATGTGAATATTGTATCCATATGGGTAAAATAACTCAAGTAAGCCTAATGCAGAGTTCATGTTATTCCAAATCAAATGCACAATAAATAAAAATAATTCTAATAGACTGAAAAGAGCAAGGTCTATCAGAATAAGTCTGCTAGATTGAAAACCAGAAAAGGGCGATCCAAGCAAAATTAAGACAAGGTTCGATAGATTGAAAATCCCAAGGGGCAGTCTACGCAAAAGTTAGAACCAAATAAAAGACATAAAATAAAATAAAGTTCGATAGGTCTATCACCCTCACTAGCCTATGCAAAAGATAGAACTAAAAGAAAGCGCATCTCAAGCCGACCTCCCCGCATCACCATCATAATATCGAGAAATCCTCCTTAAGGTGGTAGTGGAAGAGGTCTCGTGCCCCTACTCCACTTGCTCTTCCTCAAAGTAGGCCCACAATTGCTCGGATCGAGTCGTCATGCGTCTAATCTCGGCGAGTCATCCTCTATAGTGTATATTTGTCTCAACGGTCTCCACGTGGTCGTAGTCCAGAGTCTCAAATATGGCCTCCCTAGCCCACTTCTCCCGGATATGGTTCACCCATCTGGCTTTATAGACTTCAATTTGCTTATGAGGTAGCTTGATCAGAACTCTCTGTCGCTTGCTATATTGATGGCGTAACTGATAGGGGGTATAGAATGAAGATCTCTCCAGACCTATCAGCTGAACACAGGATCCCCAGGACTCGACAACCACATCTCGGATCCTTCACTATGGGCTAACCCATTAAGTCTGTGAATTTGTATATCCCCTCAGCATGGGCATCCAGTTATCAAATGTCAGCTGGTCGAAATTAGCTCGCATAAGCCCCCCTCTCTCAGATGGACGGGTAGGTACTTCTTCGGGTTCCCCCGTGGTGCCTCCTTTGGCTTAAGCTACCCTATTAGCCATACCTATAAACCAATTTTAGATAAGGGCAAGAAGAAGTGTATAATTTACAAGAATAAGGGATAATGAATACCTGTAGTAGTATGAGGTGATCATCGATAGAGGTCGGATCGGTAGAAACAACACTCGTATTTAGCAAGACTTAGGCTAGTCCCATAGCTATGGGAGAAGCCCCTATCAACATGGGCCTGATAAGTGAGATTAGCCTGAGTGGAGCAACTGGACCCACTTCGCACATAAACTCTGCCATAAGTAGTAGTGCTACCATGGGTGGCCAAGCAAGATGAGATCTAGGGGCCCCTCGACACCACTCTAGAATTGCGCTAAGCTGAAAGCCAGGTTTGTTAGGTAGTTAGGACAGAAACTGGTCTACAAAATCCAAATTCCACAGTCCTCGGGGAATGCCATCCCCACTAAAATGGAACTCCGAGAGTGCCAAGGGCACACGCTTAGGACATGGTACCCCCCAATATAGCATGAAATTCTTCGAGCAAGGGGTATAGCTCGTATAATGAGAATTGGAACACATGGTCCATCTGATCCCAAAAAGATAAAGCCACGCGAACTCAGGGCTTACGGGCCACACCGCGACATACCGAAGCCCCCAAAGACCTAATTTTTCCAGCTTCTTCTAGTCCGTATTTCCCAGGCTTTGTAGAAAACCTTGTAGTTGCTGGTTGTGGCTTACCATGATAGAATTTGGCAAAATGGCTGAAATTGGATTTCTGGGCAAGTAATGTCGCTGGAGATGTTATTGATCCCGCCGGCAATATGGGGTAAAATGGGGCGATATCATTTGATGCCGTCGGTGGTATGGATTGTAGGCGACTTTGTCTATATCATTTAGCAGGGTGAAGTGGGGCAATATCAGTGATGTCGCCGGTAGTATGGGATTATTTCCCGATGGCATCAGAACCATTTTCATCAGTTCGATCTATGCAGAAACTAGTAAACAAGCCCCATAATCTGTTTCCAAAACCTGTTCGATCACAAATTCGCATTTTATTCAAAATAAAAGCCTGAAGTCACAAACCATCCAAATTTTCCAAATGCTAAGCCTAAATAAAACCAAAATCACATCCAAAATCCAAGATTATTCAAACCCAATGAATCGAGGGCATACAAACTAGAGCAAAGTTTCATAAAAAGGTAAAAAAAACTATCTAAAACATCTCGTCACCACTAGAAGGATGAGAGGAGACGTCTGGGTCATCCACGAGCCACCGGTTAGCCACATCTTCATCTTCTTCCCTATCCTCTGTCATCAGAATAATGCTTGCCTCCGCCGGTGCGGCAGGTGGACGTCGTCCGGCTGCCATCTTTACTCCCCTTCGGCTTGTATTACTGGGGTGTGCATAATCTATAGTTTGATTGCTCCTCCTCTCATGAACAGTAGCATCCAATTGGTTCTCTAGATTGCTCATGCGGCACTGAAGCAAAGCATTCTCTTCCTCGTACCTCCGTCGGGCCGCATCGGCATCTGATAGGGAAAGGGCTAGGAAATCCTGCAGACCAGGAAAACAACAATAATGCATATCATTCATAGCATCCATGCTTGCATCTTATATTATTTTAACATGTCATAGCAGGGAATATACCTGAACAAGCAAGGATTGACCAATGAGAGTGTCCCTGAGAGCGAAGGTATTCCTGGCCAACCATTCCGCCTCGCTCCAAGCAACCTGAAAAATCCAAACGGGCAATCAAAAGAAGTCCACAAAAGGGTTATCACAGGAATATATTCAGAATTGTGCAGAGCTTACATAGGTAGTGTTCTCTAGTATGAAGTTTAGCGGATGGCAGATTGGGCCTATATCTCTTGGCCAAAAATCACCCCTTGAATTCATCAGCAGGAATTGGGTCTCTAGATGGTTTGATAGGCGCCCCTCCACAAACTCA
This sequence comes from Euphorbia pulcherrima, assembly GCA_947683365.1. Taxonomy (NCBI): domain Eukaryota; kingdom Viridiplantae; phylum Streptophyta; class Magnoliopsida; order Malpighiales; family Euphorbiaceae; genus Euphorbia; species Euphorbia pulcherrima. The sequence goes on from CANTUS010000004.1 coordinate 7,258,543, forward strand.
ACACCCTCAGGCATGCCATGGTACCGTGTCCCGCTATTATCATCGCGGCCTCTCTTCCTAGGGGGTTCCTGAAAAGTGTAAAAGGCAAATACAACCAACCATTTTCAACCCATACAATTGCCATACATGTACAAAAACACAATCATCCCTCAAAAGAGCGGTACTCCCCATGAGACATCGATATGCTCCCACCAGCCGCTCCTTCACCTACCTCACCCTCTCCCTTAGGTTCGCCATCGTCTTCTTCATCTTCTTCCTCCTCTTCCTCCTTAACATCGCCCACTATGCCCTTGAGCTGCCTGCTCTCCTCCTCCCTTAGTTTCTCATTATGATACTCTATCGTGTCATCCCTCTTAACACGAGGGCACACAGGAAGTAAGCGCTGCTGGTGCTGCCCGTATGAACCCGGCAGGCTTGAAATCACCCGACCATTCCCCTCTAAGTAGTTGGCTTTATCCGCCGCAGAAGTGATCACTAAGTGACGCCACCGTAAGCCCGTATGTAACGAACTGAAATTTCAAAATTTAAATATAGTGAATTATGATAGAATAAGTTAGCATAAAAGTTATAATTAGTATAAATATTAGATTAAAGGATTAATATGGTAATAAGGGAATATGAATTATTAGTTAATTAGCCTTTTTCTTTTATGATAGTAAATAGGAAACAAAATGAGTTAGTTAATTAAAGAAAGGAGGATATGGTCATCAAATTTTTTTGATAAGGCTATATAAGTAATTTGCACAATTATATAGGGATAATTATAACAATAATTATATATGGGTGCAATCTCATTCTAGCAAGTTCCTATGCCTACTCCATCTCCTGCTCTTCATTTCAACCCTAAGGGTTCCTATTTCAAATTTCGCAAAACCACAAAACTCCCGATTTCTTCCATTCAACTTCGAATTCTTGTTAGAAATCGATCCTTAGGCCCTCCATCATCATCAATTTCAGTGAATCAAGGTTAGAAGAAGAGGATTTCAGTTTTTAAGGTTTGTATGAATAGTAACCCAAATTTGAGGTGTGTGATTTTTGGTGAAATTAAAGCTTAATTAGTAGAATTCATGGTAGATTAAAACATATTTATGGTGTTAGGAAGTTTATTTATACAATATCTTGATAGAATTATTACATGGCTATTGTAGAGGAAGCTAATACTAGTAAAGGACAAGGAAAGAGGTGGAAGAGAACTAGAAAGAGAGCTTTGAAAAAGGTTTGTGTCTCCAATTTATTTCCCGGTTTTTCAAAAAATTTCCAGATTTGTGTCCCTGTTTTGTTTTAATGTTTTCTCTTATTATATAAATCTGATTTGAATGGATCTTGATTCTATTGATATTTTTAGAAACTAAGGAATGTATGTTCAGAAGAAACCTTGTTGAATTTCATTCGTTTTCAATGTCAAAGTTTTGTTTGAAGTTGAGTCATGAAATCTATTTTCGGAAAATCTCAGCTTTGTATACTATTTAGTATTTTGATCATAACTTTGGTTATACAATTTGGATTTCTATGATTCTGGTGGATTTGGAAACCTGAGACATGTGGCTAATTATGTTTAGAAGAAATTTCTGAAATTAGATGTTGTGTTAATAGAGAAAATGCAGGGGAATTCAGGTCACGAAATCTGAATAATATGAATGTTGATTTTATTGTGTTTTAATTGAAGTTTGATGCTTTAAAATTAAGGATTTGAATCTCTTCGTTACAGAAGTTATGTTGAATTATGTTTGATGGTTCATACTAAAATTTTTAAGATGTTACTTTGATTTATTGCCCTTATTAGATGAGTAGAATACGGGTCAGGGTAGATTGGCGCCAATAAAGGAGGGTACAGTACTATACAAACAATTGAAGCTTTGGCTTCGGGCTTCGGCCGTTATTATGTGATATGATATAGGACCTTTGGCTTTGGGCTTCAGCCGGTATTCTGATAAAAATATATTGATATTAAAGCTTCGGCTTTGGGCTTAACCGATATATTAATTTTGAAGCTTCGGCTTCGGGCTTGACCGATACATTGATATTGAACCTTCGGCTTCGGGCTTGTCCGCTCCCATATCCATTTCCATTTTACCATTATTCATGACTTGTTTACTTTGGGCAATATATAGTTAATGTGTTTGGAAAAATTGGATATAAATTTGATTGTACTTTGAAAGGTTTATAATATAAGTTTTGTGTTTTGGTTTTATAAAGTTGTTTAATTTGTTTTTGACTTATGAACATACTTTGTTTCTATTTTAAAGTGTTAAAAATGTTCAAAGTTGTTGGATTTCTTTTATGTACACTACTAAGCAAATTGCTTAGCATGCAGTTGTTTTTCTACACGTAGGTGGAGATTTATAGATAGCTTGGATCAAATTGGTATAAGTGGATCAGCTTGAAGAGCATATAAGGAAAGACTCGAGGTGGATTTGTATTTTAATGTAATATTATGGTTTGTAGAATAATGACATGTACTAGATAGTGTGAGAAATGTAAAGTGGCATTGAGAAATATTTGGCGAATAATTTGGAGTTTGAAACATTATATTTGTATTTGTACATATTAAATCTATAAGTATTGAACTTTATATAGTGGAGTAGAGTTGTTTATTGGGTGATTATAGTTACTGTAGCACTCACAGTATTGGGGGTGTTACATTTGTTGGTATCAAAGCGAGGTTTAGGCGATTCTAGGACTAGTATGTACATGCCATTTAGGATATAAATATGTTATGTTAGTTGTTTGATCCACTTTGGTCTAATTTTTAGGAATAAGTAATGGCTAGTAGTAGTCACAACCAGAATGAGGAAGAGGATGCTAAGCATATAGTCCGTATTGGGCATGGGGATGAACAAAGACATGAACCTCCACCAGTTCATGGCTTTCCCGAACAACCTACTCCAGCACAAGCTACTTTACTTCAGCATATGACTACTGAAGTAATCATATAAGTACTTTGAAACATACCAATCCCTCAAGTTCCTATAGTACCTCACATTGAAAGAAGAGAGGAGAGAACTCCTCTTGAAAGAATCAAGAAGCTTTCGGCTGATGACTTCAAAGGGGACACAGTGAATTCTGCATTTGCAGAAGATTGGCTTGATCATACTAAATGGTGTATGACTAGGCTTCATTTTACAGATGAAGAAAGACTAGATTGTGTGCAAGGTCTACTCAAAGAACAAGCTAGGAGGTGGTGGGATAATATTGTGAGAGAGCGGCACCTCGAAGAAATCACTTGGACACTTTTCTTGGAACAATTTGACAAGAAGTATGTTAGCGAATGATTCAAAGATGAGCAAAGGAAATTGTTCTTGTCTTTGAGATAGGGACGAATGACTGTATCAAAATATGAAATTCAATTCCTCAAACTCAAGAGGTATGCTCGTGATATCATTGACAGTGAAGTGAAGCGATGTAAGAGATTCGAGGATGGGCTGAATGATGAAATTAGAGTGCATTTACTTGCACAAAAGATTAGAGTGTTTGTTGGGAACTGACAGTCAATTTGAACATGCATAAGAGGCATGGCGGAAATTCAAAATTTTGTCCCTGTCCCCAGGAACTCCTATTAGTTGCATATGAATTAAATAAAGCCTTAACTAAATAATTCTCTACCTAGGTTAGCATGCTAAAGGACTAGGCATACCATAATTCCAAATTATATCCTAGCATATTTATTTTACACTAAGCATAACCTAAGCATAAAATAAACTAAGCATGCAAAAATAACCTAAGCATAATTATTAAATCTAAAAACACTTAAAGAAAAAGACTTAATAATTAAAAGAGAAAGAAAAAGAACTTATCAGTTGAAGCGTGCTTTTGCAGAACCTTTTTGCACAAGCCTCCAATAGTAGGATAGCCTCTATGAGTATCCACACGAACCCCACCAACCAAAACCTCCCCAGGAGGAAGAACTAAGAAGCCTCGAGTAGTTGCTAGACCACTCTAGAAGCCTCACCCAAAATTATAAACTAGCGGTGCCCGAATAAATTCAGGCTCCACAAAAATAACTTGCTCAAGTATCCGAGAGATTAATTATCTCACTTAAGATTTATGCTTTGAGCTTGGTGTATTTTGAAAGGAGAAGGGACAACCTATATATAGGCTTGGGGAACAAAAATTTTCTCCCCATTAGCGATGTGGGATGGGAGTAAAACTCCAATCCCACAAACTACCACATGCAGCGTGCTGCATGTGGTAAGGCAAGCCCTTGCATTCATGGGCTGCCTTTGTGTAGCCCATGAATATGGGCCGCAGCGAACACTGCCCAGCAGTGTTCGCGCACCTTTCGGTGTATTCGGCGCAACCGAACTTTGTACAAAATATTTCATACTTTTCGATTTTGACTCCCCAATGCAAAATCCCCTTTAAATCCTTTCAAATAAATATTTATTTTTGACTCTAATAGATTAGTTATCAGTCAAAATAAATTTTTTTGTCCAACCAAAATTGACATAATCAATTATAATTTATTTATAACTCTAATTAATTAGTTACCGGTCAAAATAAATTCCTTGGTCTATCGAAAATTAATTTAATCAATTTTAACCAATCAAATAATAATCCAATTATTATTTATGTTATATTTTCGTAATAGAATAAATCTATTAGTTCTTTACTTAGTCCGATGAAGGTCCAATGTGTGTAACCTTATAGGATCCCGAAGTATTGAGCTGTTAAGGCTTAACCAACCCTTGTTCTAATGGAACCATTGGCTCGATGCTCTAGACCGTGAATAGAACTTGATTACCTTAAACGGCTGTAGTACGCCTCTAGCAAGGGTCTTCCATCCCCCATTACTTGGAACGTCATTTATGCTTATGACTTAATCCCGGTTAATGCAATAGTTATCCAGTGCGATAAATTCCTTCCATTCTTTAATATTAGTACCATCTGGTTTATTGGGGGTTAAAGTGTTAACCCACTAATAGCGAGGTTGCTCCAAGCTATCCCAGTTATTTACTTGTTGCCGAAGCATATTGCCTTTTACCATAGTGTGTTTAACTAGAAACCATTTTTATCAAACACATACTCTGATCAAAGGTTTATGGCAATCATCACTTCGACAAGTGGCCAGGTACAACTCCTTAATATATCCGGAGCGATGGATTCTTTCCGACTACTCAGCCTACCAACGTGCTATCATCACTATACTCATAATCACCCATAGCACCCTAAATTAATGAGTGTATAGTAATGACCCAAAGTATAGCAATAGTACCATACTAGGTAGCTAGCATCTCAAGTATGAGGACATTCGCAAAGCTTATTGTATGAAGATAAACACTAACACATTGATATATATACCAAGTATATATCTTGTTGCGGTTTCCAATATATCTCCAAGATACATCCATGTATCAAACTTAAGGCACCACCTTTAGTCTTTAGGAGATTAACTGCTTGGACCCTTTCCAAGAAAGTTGACCACATGCTAGTCTTTCCATTTCATCAATATCCTTTCTTGATGAAACTATGACTAAGGATAGTTTAGACATAATTATAATTGCACATGAAGCAGGTTTCACCAAATATAGTCCAACTATAATTTCTCTGACTTCATGCTGTGATATGTCAAGGACTTTTGCATACATCAATGAATATATATTTAGCCAGCTTTAATATATATATATATACACACACACACACACAAGCATATTGATATAAACAAAAGATTAAATGCCTTATTGATTAAACAAATTATTCGTACTATTATATAATTAAGATATATCGCCCTAATTGCCTTAAGGGCATACATCATATCCAACAGTGTTCAATGACTTGGTTGATGCTGCTACGGGCATTGAGAAGATCAATTCAGATAGGCAACAAAGAATGGCTAAAAGATCTAGATTTCAAAAGGGGTCGCAGGGTCCAGCTAGTTCAGAATCTCTAAGTAAGAAACAGAAGGGAACATCAGAACAAACACAATCTCATTTTAGAGGGTTTTCACCGAGACAAACCATAAGTACAGGGTCAGTGGTTAGTGTACCTTCAGGTGGAGGCAGAGGGAATATTCCACAATGTTCTAATTGTGGAAGGATACATACAGGGGAATGTTGGGGAAAAGGTAGAGTCTACTTTAAATGTGGCTCGAGGGAACATTTGATTGTAAATTATCCTCAAAGATAGATAAGTACATCTGCACCTGTAGTAGTTCCTACTCCTTCAATGCAAGGTAGAAGAGGAAGGGGAAGAGGAAATGCTAGTGGTTCAAGTGGACATAATGTGGCTCAACAAGCACCACTGAGTGGTAGACCGGGAGGAATAGCGTGAAGTTATGCAATCCAAGGGCCTGAGAATCAGGAATCTACTGAGGTTATTATCGGAAAATCTTCATTCTTTAATCATGATGTTTATGCTTTGATAGATCCCGGTTCATCTCATTCATATATATGTACTGCGTTAGCACAAGAGAAAGGGTTACATGTAGAAGAATTAGGAGAAAATATTGAAGTGACTAATACTTTAGGAAACAGTGTGATAGTAAACAAAGTGTATAAGAATTGCCCTATTACGATTCAACATCAACTTTTCCATGCAAATTTAATTGAGTTACCTTTTCGAGATTATGATGTTATCTTGGGAATGGATTGGTTATCGGAACATTGAGCTGTGGTAGATTGGAAAAACAAAAGAATGTCACTTCAAGTTTCTGATGGAGAAGAAATAGTTATCGTGGGGGAAAGATTAGATTATCTCTGTAAAATAATTTCTTTTATGAAGACTAAAAGGCTAGTTAGGAAGGGATGTTAGGCCTACCTAATCTTCGCTCTAGAATCGAAGAAAGGTGAGTTAGAATTGTATAATATTCCTACAATATGTGATTTTCCCAATGTATTTCCAGATGAACTGCTGGGGTTGCCACTAAAAAGAGAGGTAGAATTTGCAATTGATGTGTTGTCGGGTACCGCACCAGTATCCAAAGTACCATACAGAATGGCGCCTGCTGAACTGAAAGAGTTGAAGATCCAGTTGCAAGAATTATTAGACATAGGAATCATATGCCCGAGTATATCCCGGTGGGGTGCACCAGTGTTGTTTGTTAAGAAGAAAGATGGGTCGCTCCGATTATGTATTGATTATCGGGAGTTGAATAAATTGACAGTGAAGAACAAGTATCCATTGCCAAGGATTGAAGACTTATTTGATCAACTCAAGGGTGCCAAATACTTCTCCAAGATTGATTTGAGATCGGGTTACTATCAGATGAGAGTGAAAGATGATGATATTGCAAACACGGCTTTCCGAACCAGATATGGGCACTATGAATTTTTGGTAATGCCATTTGGTCTTACTAATGCACCATCATCATTTATGGACCTTATAAACCGTGTCTTTTACTTTTATTTAGACAGGTTTGTACTGGTTTTCATTGATGACATTTTGGTGTATTCTAAGTCACGGGAAGAGCATGATCAACATTTACAGATAGTCTTCCAAATTTTAAGGGAAAATAATTTATATGCCAAACTTAGAAAATGTGAGTTTTAGCTTGAAGAAGTTTCTTTCTTAGGCCATGTTGTTTCTGCAGAAGGAATTAAAGTGGATCCTAAAAAGATAAAAGTAGTTATAGAATGGAAACCACCAAAGAACCCTAAGGAAGTCAGAAGTTTCCTTGGGTTAGTAGGGTATTATAGAAGATTTGTGAAAGGATTTTTAGTCATTGCTGCTCCGCTGATGAAATTAGTTCAAAAGAAGGCAAAATTTGAGTGGAATGACAAGTACCAAGAAAGTTTTGCAAAGTTGAAGGTGATGTTGACAAAAGCACCCATCCTTACCCAACCAGAGCCTGGAAAAGACTTTGAAATCTATAGTGATGCTTTGCATAGTGGTCTTGGGTATGTTTTGATGCAAGAAGGGAAAGTGATTGCCTATACTTCCAGGCAATTGAAGAATCATGAAAGGAATTATCCTACTCATGATCTGGAAATGGCTGTAATAGTCTTTTCCTTGAAAATTTGGCAACACTATCTTTATAGAGAAAAATGTTATATTTATACAGATCACAAAAGCTTGAAATATTTGCCAACACAGGAGGAGTTGAATTTAAGGCAGAGAAGGTGGATGGAATTCATTAAAGATTATGATTATCTTATTGATTACCATCCAGGAAAGGCTAATGTAGTGGCAGATGCTCTCTGTAGAAAGACAATGATGGCATTAAGGGCTATGAATACGAGGTTAGCTCTTACTAGTGGTGGAGCCTTAATTACAGAATTGAAGGGTCAACCCGTAGTATTACAACAGGTTAAGCAAGCACAAAATGAAGATGATGACTTGAAGGTCATTCGAGCAAGGACACAAGTGGGTATCATAGACAACTATGTGGTTCGAGAAGATGGGTGTCTATATTTTAAAGATAGACTATGTGTGCCAAACAATGAAGAATTAAAGAAGAATATATTACATGAGGCTCATAGAAGTCCTTATGCGATGCACCCAGGAGCAAACAAGATGTACCAAAATTTGAAGAGCCATTATTGGTGGAATGGGATGAAGAAATACATTACTAACTATGTTGGTCAATGTCTAACTTGTCAACAGGTGAAAGCCGAACATCAAGTTCCTTCTAGATTGTTGCAACCAATAACAATTCCAGAATGGAAATGGGAAAGAATCACAATGGACTTCGTGACGTCTTTACACTTACACAGAAGAAACGTGATGTAGTGTGGGTTGTATAGATAGATTGACAAAGTCTGCCCAATTTCTTCCAGTTAGAATGGATTATTCACTTGATAGGTTGGCTCAGTAATATGTAGATGAGATAGTGCAGCTACACGGAGTGCCTGTTTTAGTCATTTCTGACCGAGATCCAATATTTACTTTGAGATTTTGGAAGAAGTTGCAAGAAGCCTTAGGTAGTAACCTTAGGTAGTAAACTTCCTTTCAGTACTTCATTTTATCGTCAAACAGATGGTCAATCTGAAAGAGTAATTCAAGTGTTCGAAGACATGATAAGAAGTTGTATCATTGAATTTGAGGGAAGTTGGGATAAGTATTTATCCCTCATGGAGTTTGCCTATAATAACAGCTATCAGTCAAGCATACAAATGGTGCTATATGAAGCATTGTATGGAAGAAAATGTCGAACTCCATTACATTGGACTGAGCTTAGTGAAAACAAGATTGTGGGAGTGGATTTGATTCAGGAGAAAAACGAGAAGGTAAAACTTATTCAAGAAAGATTGAAGGCTGCATCGGATAGACAAAAATCCTATGCTGATCAAACAAGAAAAGACATTACTTATGAAGTGGGGGATAAAGTATTTCTCAAAGTATCTCCTTGGAAGAAAGTCCTGCGATTTGGCAAGAAAGGCAAGCTCAGTCCGAGATTCATTGGCCCATATTAGGTTATAGAGAAGGTTGGACCAGTAGCTTATCGGTTGGCACTACCCCTGACACTCGACAAAATTCATAATGTGTTCCATTTGTTGATGTTGAGGAGATACAGATTAGATCCATCACACATATTATCTCCTGATGTCTTAGAAATTGAACCCGACCTGAAGTATGAAGAGGAACCGGTACAGATCTTGGTGATAGAAGTTAAAAAATTGAGAAACAAGTCTATTCCTTTGGTAAAAGTACTTCAGAGGGATCATAAGGTTGAAGAAGCAACTTGGGAACCGGAGGGTACAATGAAAACTCATTATCCGCAACTATTTTCAGGTAATTTTTGGGACGTAATTTATAAGAGGGGGAGAATTGTAACGAACCGAAATTTCGAAATTTAAATATAGTGAATTATAATAGAATAAGTTAGCATATAAGTTATAATTAGTATAAGGATTAATACGGTAATAAGGGAATATGAATTATTAATTAATTAGCCTTTTTCTTTTATGATAGTAAATAGGAAATAAAATGAGTTAATTAAAGAAAGGAGGATATGATCATCAAATTTTTTTGATAAGTTTATATAAGTAATTTGCACAATTATATAGAGATAATTATAACAATAATTATATATGAGTGTAATCTCATTCTAGCAAGTCCCTACGCCTACTCCATCTTCTGCTCTTCACACTAAACCACAAAACTCCCGATTTCTTCCATTCAACTTCGAATTCTTGTTAGAAATCGATCCTTAAGCCCTCTATCATCATCAATTTCAGTGAATCAAGGTTAGAAGAAGAGGATTTCAGTTTTTAAGGTTTGGATGAATAGTAACCCAAATTTGAGGTGAGTGATTTTTGATGAAATTAAAGCTTAATTAGTAGAATTCATAGTAGATTAAACATATTTATGGTACTAGGAAGTTTATTTATACAATATCTTGATAGAATTATTACATGGCTATTGTAGATGAAGCTAATACTAGTAAAGGACAAGGGAAAGAGGTGGAAGAGAACTAGAAAGACAGCTTAGAAAAAGGTTTGTGTCTCTAATTTCGATTTCCCTGTTTTTTGAAAAATTTCCAGATTTGTGTACCTATATTGTTTTAATGTTTTCTCTTGTTATATAAATCCAATTTGAATTATTCTTGATTCTATTGATATTTATAGAAACTAAGGAATATATGTTCAGAAGAAAACTTGTTGAATTTCGTTCGTTTTCAATATGAAATTTTTGTTTGAAGTTGAGTCATGAAATCTATTTTCGGAAAATCTCAGCTTTGTATACTTTTTAGTATTTTGATCATAACTTTGGTTATACAATTTGGATTTCAATTATTCTGGTGGATTTAGAAAGCTAAGACATGTGGCTAATTATGTTTAGAAGAAATTTCTGCAATTCGATGATGTTTTAATAGAGAATAATTCAGGGGAAGTCAGGTCACCAAATCTGAAAAATATGAATGTTGATTTTATTGTGTTTTAATTGAAGTTTGATGCTTTAAAATTTAGGATTTGAATCTCTTAATTACTGAAGTTATATTGAATTATATTTGATGGTTTATACTAAAATTTTTAAGATATTACTTTGATTTATTGCCCTTATTAAATGAGTAGAATACGGGTCAGGGTAGATTGGAGCTAATAAAGGGGGGTACAGTACTGTACAAACAATTGAAGCTTTGGGTTCGGGCTTCGGCCGTTATTATGTGATACGATATAGGAGCTTTGTAACGAACCGAAATTTCTAAAAATTTGCTTATAATAAATTACTATGGTATTAAAATATCATGAAAATTATTTTTATTGTTATTATTGTTATTAGATATAAGGCATAAGGAAATAAGAGTTAATTAAGTAAGAGGGATGAAATGGGCATTTAATTATTTGTTCAAGGGCATTACTGGAAATTGAAAAAAAAACACAAAATCAAATCCTATACGTATACCTCATCCCCTTCAACCCATTCAATTTCATTTCCTTCTCCTTCTCCATTTCTTCCTTTCCATTATCAAAATTTCCCTAACCAAAAAACTTCCGATTTCTTCAATTCAACTTCGAATTCTTGTTAGAAATCGATCCTTCAGCCCTCTATCATCATCAATTTCAATGAATCAAGAAGAGGAGGATTTCAGATATTAAGATTCGGATGAATAGTAACCCGAATTTGAGGTGAGTGAATTTTGGTGTAATTAAAGCTTAATTAGTAGAATTCATGATAGATTAAGCATATTTATGGTATTAGAAAGTTTATATACAATATATTGATAGAATTATATATGGCTGTTGTAGAGGAAGCTAGTGCAAGCAAATCAAAGGCAAAAGAGGTAGAAGAGAGCTAGAAAGAGCTTAGAAAAAGGTTTGTGTCTTGAATTTCGATTTCTCGGTTTTTCGGAAAATTTTCCAGATTGTATACCTATTTTGTTTTAATGTTTTCTCTCGTTATATAAACCCAATTTGAATGATTCTTGATTCTATTGATATCTACAGAAAGTAAGGAATATATGTTCATAAGAAACCTTGTCGAATTTCGTTCGTTTTCAATGTGAAATTTTCGTTTGAAGTTGAGTAATGAAATCTGTTTTCGGAAAATCTCATCTTTGTATACTATTTAGTATTTTGATCATAACTTTGGTTACACAATTTGGATTCCTATTATTCTAGTGGTTTTGGAAAGCTGAGACATGTGGCTAATTATGTTTAGAAGAAATATCTTCGATTGGATGATGTTTTAATAGTGAAAAATGCAGGGGAAGTCAGGTTACGAAACCTGGAAAAATTCTGGAAAGTATGAATATTGATTTTATTGAGTTTTAATTGAAGTTTGATTCTTAAAAATTTGGGATTTGGATTTCTTAATTACTGAAGTTATGTTGAATTATAATTGATGGTTTATACTGGAATTTTTAAGATGTTACTTTGATTTATTGCCCTTATTAAACAAGTAGAATACGGGTCAGGGTAGATTGGCGCCAATAAAGGGGGGTACAGTACTGTACAAACAATTGAAGCTTTGGCTTCGGGCTTTGGGCGATATTATGATATATATATATATATATATATATATATATATATATATATATATATATATATATTGAAGCTTCAGCTTCGGGCTTGACCGATATATTGATTTTGAAGCTTCAGCTTCGGGCTTGACTGATATATTAATTTTGAAGCTTCGGCTTCGGGCTTGTCTGCTCCCGTATCCATTTTACCGTTATTCAGGACTTGTTTACTTTAGGCAATATGTGGTTAAAGTGTTTGGAAAAAATTGGATACAAATTTGATTGTACTTTGAAAGGATTATTATATAAGTTTTGTGATTTGGTTTCATAAAGTTGGTTAATTTGTTTTTGACTTATAAATATACTTTGTTTCTATTTTAAAAATGTTCAAAGTTGTTATATTTCTTTTATGGACACCACTAAGTAAATTGCTTAGCGTGTAGTATTTTTTCTACACGTAGGTGGAGAACTTGTAGATAGCTTGGACCAAAGTGGAATAAGTGGATCAGCTTGAAGAGCAAATAAGGAAAGACTCGAGGGGGATTTGTAATTTAATGTAATGTTATGGTTTGTAGAATAATGGCATGTACTAGATAGTGTGAGAAATATAAAATGGTATTGTGAAATATTTGGTGAATAATTTGGAGTTAGAAACATTATATTTGTATTTGTACATATTAAATCTATAAGTATTAAACTCTATATAGTGGAGTAGAGTTGTTTATTGGGTGATTATAGTACCCGTGGCACTCCCAATAAGGGGGGTGTTACATTTGTTGGTATCAGAGTGAGGTTTAGGCGATTCTAGGACTAGTATGTACATACCATTTAGGATATAAATATGTTATGTTAGTTGTTTGATCCACTTTGGTCCAATTTTCAATAATAAATTATGGCTAGTAGTAGTCACAACCAGAGTGAGGTAGAGGAAATATTCCACAATGTTCTAATTTTGGAAGGATGCATACAGGGGAAAATATTGAAGTGACTAATCCTTTAGGACACAGTGTGATAGTAAACAAAGTGTATATGAATTGCCCTATTATGATTCAACATCAACTTTTCCTTACAAATTTAATTGAGTTACCTTTCTGAGATTATGATGTTATCTTGGGAATGGATTGGTTATCGGAACATCGAGCCGTGGTGGATTTCAAAAACAAAAGAATGTCACTTCAAATTTCTGATGGAGAAGAAATAGTTATCGTGGGTTAAAGATCAGATTATCTTTGTAACATAATTTCTTTTATGAAAACTAAAAGGTTAGTTAGGAAGGGATGTTAGGCCTACCTAATCTTTGCTCTAGAATTGAAGGAAGGTGAGTTAGAATTGCAGAATATTCCTACGGTATGTGATTTTCCTGATGTATTTCTAGAAGAACTACCGGGTTTGCCACCAAAAAGAGAGGTAGAATTTGAAATTGATGTATTGCCAGGTACCGCACCAGTATCCAAAGCACTATACAGAATGGCGCCTGCTGAACTGAAAGAGTTGAAGATTCAGTTGCAAGAATTGTTAGACAAAGGATTCATATGCCCGAGTATATCCCTATGGGGTGCACCAGTGTTGTTTGTTAAGAAGAAAGATGGGTCGCTCCGATTATGTATTGATTATCGGGAGTTGAATAAACTGACAGTGAAGAACAAGTATCCATTGCCAAGGATTGAAGACTTATTTGATCAACTCAAGGGTGCCAAATACTTCTCCAAGATTGATTTGAGATCGGGTTACTATCAGATGAGAGTGAAAGATGATGATATTGCAAAGACGGCTTTCCGAACCAGATATGGGCACTATAACTTTTTGGTGATGCCATTTGGTCTTACTAATGCACCAGCAACATTTATGGACCTTATGAATCGTGTCTTTTACTTATATTTAGACAGGTTTGTACTGGTTTTCATTGATGACATTTTGGTGTATTCTAAGTCACGGGAAGAACATGATCAACATTTGCGGATAGTCTTCCAAACTTTGAGGGAAAATAAATTGTATGCCAAACTTAGCAAATGTGAGTTTTGGCTTAAAGAAGTCTCTTTCTTAGGCCATGTTAATTCTGCAGAAGGAATTAAAGTGGATCCTAAGAAGATAGAAGCAGTTGTAGAATGGAAACCACCAAAGAATCCTACGGAAGCTAGAAGTTTCCTTGGCTTAGCAGGGTATTATAGAAGATTTGTGAAGGGATTTTCTGTCATTGCTGCTCCACTGACGAAACTACTTCAAAAGAATGCAAAATTTGAGTGGAATGATAAGTGCCAAGAAAGTTTTGAGAAGTTGAAGGCAATGTTGACAAAAGCACCTATCCTTACCCAACCAATGCCTGGAAAAGACTTTGAAATCTATAATGATGCTTCGCATAGTGGTCTTGCGTGTGTTTTGATGCAAGAAGGGAAAGTGATTGCCTATGCTTCCAGGCAATTGAAGAATCATGAAAGGAATTATCCTACTCATGATTTGGAAATGGCTGCAATAGTCTTTGCCTTGAAAATTTGGTGACATTATCTTTATGGAGAAAAATGTTATATTTACACAAATCACAAGAGCTTGAAATATTTACCAACACAGAAGGAGTTGAATTTACGGCAAAGAAGGTGGATGGAATTCATTAAAGATTACGATTGTCTTATTGATTACCATCCAGGAAAGGCTAATGTAGTGGCAGATGCTCTCAGTAGAAAGACAATGATGGCACTAAGGGCTATGAATACGGGGTTAGCTCTTACCAGTAGTGGAGCCTTAATTGCAGAATTAAAGATTCAACCTGTACTACTACAACAGGTTAAGCAAGCACAAAATGAAGATGGTGACTTAAAGATCATTCGAGCAAGGACATAAGTGGGTATCATAGACGACTATTTGGTTTGAGAAGATGGGTGTCTATATTTTAAAGATAGACTGTGTGTGCCAAACAATGAAGAATTAAAGAAGAATATCCTACAAGAGGCGCATAGTAGTCCTTATGCAATGCATCCAGGAGCAAACAAGATGTACCAAAAATTGAAGAGCCATTATTGGTGGAATGGAATTAAGAAAGACATTACTAACTATATTGCTCAATGTCTAACTTGTCAACAGGTGAAAGTAGAACATCAAGTTCCTTCTGGATTGTTGCAACCTATAACAATTCCAGAATGGAAATGGGAAAGAATCACAATGGACTTCGTGACGTCTTTACCACTTAAACAGAAGAAACATGATGTAGTGTGGGTTATTGTAGATAGATTGACAAAGTCTGCCCACTTTCTTCTAGTTAGGATGGATTATTCACTTGATAGGTTGGCTCAGTTATATGTAGATGAGATAGTAAGGCTACACGGAGTGCCTATTTCAATCATTTTTTTTATCGAGATCCAAGATTTACTTCGAGATTTTGGAAGAAGTTACAAGAAGCCTTAGGTAGTAAACTTCGTTTTAGTACTTCATTTCATCCTCAAACAGATGGTCAATCTGAAAGAGTAATTCAGGTGTTGGAAGACATGATGAGAAGTTGTGTCATTGAATTCGAGGGGAGTTGGGATAAGTATTTGTCCCTCATGGAATTTGCCTATAATAACAGCTATCAGTCAAGCATACAAATGGCGCCATATGAAGCATTGTATGGAAGAAAATGTCGAACTCCATTATATTGGACCGAACTTAGTGAAAAAAAGATTGTGGTTGATTCAAGAGACAAAGGAGAAGGTAAAACTTATTCAAGAGAGATTGAAGGCTGCATCAGATAGACAAAAATCTTATGCTGATCTAAAAAGAAAAGACATTACTTATGAAGTTGGGGATAAAGTATTTCTCAAAGTATCTCCTTGGAAGAAACTCCTGCGATTTGGCAAGAAAGGCAAGCTCAGTTCGAGATTTATTGGCCCATATGAGGTTATAGAGAAGGTTGGACCGGTAGCTTATCGGTCGGCACTACCCCCAATGCTCGACAAAATTCATAATGTGTTCTATGTGTCGATGTTAAGGAGATACAGATCAGATCCATCACATATCTTATCTCCTGATGTCGTGGAGAACGAACCCGACCTGACGTATGAAGAGGAACCGGTACAAATCTTAGCGAGAGAGGTTAAACAATTGAGAAACAAGTCTATTCCTTTGGTAAAAGTACTTTGGAGGAATCATAAGCTTGAAGAAGCAACTTGGGAACCGGAGGATACAATGAAAACTCAATATCCGCAACTGTTTTTAGGGAATTTTTGGGACGAAAATTCATAAGAGGGGAGAATTGTAACGAACCGAAATTTCTAAAAATTTGCTTATAATAAATTACTATGGTATTAAAATATCATGGAAATTATTTTTATTGTTATTATTGTTATTTGATATAAGGCATGAGGAAATAAGAGTTAATTAAGTAAGAGGGATGAAATTGGCATTTAATTATTTGTTCAAGGGCATTATTGGAAATTGAAAAAAAAAATCAAATCCTATACGTATACCTCATCCCCTTCAACCCATTCAATTTCATTTCCTTCTCCTTCTCCATTTCTTCCTTTCCATTATCAAAATTTCCCTAACCAAAAAACTTCTGATTTCTTCAATTCAACTTCAAATTCTTGTTAGAAATCGATCCTTAAGCCCTCTATCATCATCAATTTCAATGAATCAAGACTAGAAGAGGAGGATTTCAGATATTAAGATTCGGATGAATAGTAACCCGAATTTGAGGTGAGTGATTTTTGGTGTAATTAAAGCTTAATTAGTAGAATTCATGATAGATTAAACATATTTAAGGGATTAGAAAGTTTATTTATACAATATATTGATAGAATTATATATGGCTGTTGTAGAGGAAGCTAGTGCAAGCAAATCAAAGGCAAAAGAGGTAGAAGAGAGCTAGAAAGAGCTTAGAAAAAGGTTTGTGTCTCTAATTTTGATTTCTCGGTTTTTCGGAAAATTTTCTAGATTGTATACCTGTTTTTTTTTAATGTTTTCTCTCATTATATAAATCCGATTTGAACTATTCTTAATTCTATTGATATCTACAAAAAGTAAGGAATATATTTTCAGAAGAAACCTTGTTGAATTTCGTTCGTTTTCAATGTGAAATTTTCGTTTGAAGTTGAGTAATGAAATCTGTTTTCGGAAAATCTCAGCTTTGTATACTGTTTAGTATTTTTATCATAACTTTGGTTATGCAATTTGGATTTCTGTGATTCTGGTGGCTTTGGAAAGCTGAGACATGTGGCTAATTATGTTTAGAAGAAAGTTCTTCGATTGGATGATGTTTTAATAGTGAAAAATGCAGGGGAAGTCAGGTTACGAAACCTGGAAAATTTCTGGAAAGTATGAATATTGATTTTATTGAGTTTTAATTGAAGTTTGATGCTTAAAAATTTGGGATTTTGATTTCTTAATTACTGAAGTTATGTTGAATTATGATTGATGGTTTATACTGAAATTTTTAAGATGTTACTTTGATTTATTGCCCTTATTAAACGAGTAGAATACGGGTCAGGGTAGATTGGCGCCAATAAAGGGGGGTACAGTACTGTACAAACAATTGAAGCTTTGGCTTCTGGCTTTGGCCGATATTATGATATATATATATATATATTGATATTGAAGCTTTAGCTTCGGGCTTGACCGATATATTGATTTTGAAGCTTCGGCTTCGGGCTTGACCGATATATTGATTTTGAAGCTTCGGCTTCGGGCTTGATTGATATATTGATTTTGAAGATTCGGCTTCGGGCTTGTCCGCTCCCGTATCCATTTTACCGTTATTCAGGACTTGTTTACTTTGGGCAATATGTGGTTAAAGTGTTTGGAAAAAATTGGATACAAATTTGATTGTACTTTGAAAGGATTATTATATAAGTTTTGAAATTTGGTTCCATAAAGTTGGTTAATTTGTTTTTGACTTATAAATATACTTTGTTTCTATTTTAAAAATGTTCAAAGTTGTTATATTTCTTTTATGGACACCACTAAGCAAATTGCTTAGCGTGTAGTATTTTTTCTACACGTAGGTGGAGAACTTGTAGATAGCTTGGACCAAAGTGAATAAGTGGATCAGCTTGAAGAGCAAATAAGGAAAGACTCGAGGTGGATTTATAATTTAATGTAATGTTATGGTTTGTAGAATAATGGCATGTACTAGATAGTGTGAGAAATATAAAATGGTATTGAGAAATATTTGGTGAATAATTTGGAGTTAGAAACATTATATTTGTATTTGTACATGTTAAATCTATAAGTATTGAACTCTATATAGTGGAGTAGAGTTGTTTATTGGGTGATTATAGTACCTGTGGCACTCCCAATAGGGGGGGGGTGGGGGTGTTACAAGCTTCTGCTTCGGGCTTCGGCTGGTATTCTGATAAAAATATATTGATATTGAAGCTTCGGCTTCGAGCTTGACCGATATATTGATTTTGAAGTTTCGGCTTCGGGCTTGGCCGATACAATGATATTGAAGCTTCGGCTTCGGGCTTGTCCAATCCTGTATCCATTTTACCGTTATTCATGACTTGTTTACTTTGGTCAATATATGGTTAATGTGTTTGGAAAAATTGGATATAAATTTGATCGTACTTTGAAAGATTTATAATATAAGTTTTGTGTTTTGGTTTTATAAAGTTGTTTAACTTGTTTTTGACTTTTGAACATACTTTGTTTCTATTTTAAAGTGTTAAAAATGTTCAAAGTTGTTGTATTTCTTTTATGTACACCACTAAGCAAATTGCTTAGCGTGTAGTTGTTTTTCTACACGTAGGTGGAGATTTATAGATAGCTTGGACCAAAGTGTTGTAAGTGGATCAGCTTGAAGAGCATATAAGGAAAGACTCGAGGTGGATTTGTATTTTAATGTAATATTATGGTTTGTAGAATAATGGTATGTACTAGATAGTGTGAGAAATGTAAAGTGGCATTAAGAAATAATTGGTATAATATCCCATTTCATGCATTATATTTGCATTTGTCCACATTTGTTATATGTCATTATATTTAAATTTTACATGTTATATTTATTAAAATTGGTTAGTGAAAATAATAGTTATTTTAACCATACAAAATACGATAGTTAATATCTAGGTACCGAATTATATGGCTATAGAATTTTGAGGAATAAGTGGAGTATAGTTATGTTATAGATATAAAATGATTATTAGAACATATAAAGTTGAATAAAATTGTGATATATCATAAGGATTTAAGTATAAGAATTAGTATTAGAATTAGTATTAGTATGGTATAGATATAAGTATATGTATTTAGTATAGTTAGTATTTGTAATAAATAAAGAATTTGAGGGCAAATTGGTCTTTTGCCCCTTAGATCTTTTTATGAACTGATAAGAATTAGATCAGTTCTTCATCTCCTAAAACACAAAGCAAAGAACAAAGAAAAAGGAAGAAGAGAAGAAGAGATCTAGAAGGAGGGAATCATGTATTTTAGTAACTTTGTAGTGCAATTTTTGCTAGGTTAAAGTTAGAATTAGCAGTTTTAGTAAGAAGACAAATTGTTCCTCTTTATGTCAAGGTTCAACCTGCAAAATTTGAGAATTTTTAGACAAGTAGATCAATAGTTATGATTTTTATAAGATGAAGTCTGCAGAATTGGATGATCAAAGAGATAGGGTGAGTTTCAAAATTAATCTGGGATTGTTATACTGCTTTAGAAATTCTAGTTTTTTGATATGTTATTCCCTTATATGTATAGTTTAATTAGGAAAAAGAATCAGGTCGATTCATGTTGTGTAGAGAGAGTTATACCGGTTTTATTACGTTGCTGTCCAGGTAAAGCGGGACTGAAACAGGTTTTGATGGGAAATTCCCTATAAATCGTATAAGACTCTAAAATTTTTGAGGTTTTAGTATGTTATAGCCTTGTGTATTAGGGATAGAATAAAAAAAGAATCAGATCATTTGGAGAAGTGAATTGAAAGTTATGAATTTTTAAGTAGAGCAAGGTCATATGAACAAGTATACAAGTAACAATGGTTTAAGTCATGAAAACTTTATAAATAGAAAACAACACAAGGTGAAATGTATTGATGTGAATTTATGCTTATAGGAACACGAGGTCGTGAAAGTGTTCAAGAGGACGAAACAAGTCGATTTCGTGGAAATTAGCATTCCATCTGTGAGTATAAACATGATATGAATGGGTGAAATGTTTTGATATGTGATATTTGAATGTTTGGTGAATTGTTGTGAATTGAATGATTATATGTTATTTGGAGAATTTGAATTATATGAACATATGTTTATTTGGTGAAACATGAGATAATTGAATTATTCATGATATACGCAATTATACAGGAACAAATGAAATAAAGAGAGACGTTGTGACATAGCCGATCAAACATTGCAATACATGTTCTGTTATCTGGACCTATATGGTCAACCAATTGCAATATTTGACAAATGGACCGAAAGGTCAACCAATTGTTATCTGGACCGAAAGGTCAACCAATTGTTATATAGCTGGCCAGCAAATCAATTGTTATCTGTTACAAATGTTACATATATCCCGGGGCAATAGTTTGGCCGGAAATGTCACAACAATTAAATAAATGAATCATCCAATAGTATATAAGAATGATTGTATGTTTAGTTTGAAGGTGTAACTGTATGTGATTGTTAAATTCATTGATTGTTTATATTCACTGAGTGGCGACTCATATAAATCGCTATATTTTTCAGTTGTTGAAGTTGTAGATAAAGTATTGTACTAGAAGGTCCTTACCTGTAGCTATCATGGAAGAAAGATCTGTCGGCTGTGTCCATCTCACTCTCTCTCCTCACATGACAAGCATATAGAATAGAAAGTGGTCGGGTTTTGGTTTTTCTAATCAAACATAATTATGGTTTGTAATATAAACGAATGATATTAGAGTTGATGTGAAATATTATGGTTGTGTTAATATATGAATATTTTTGTACAAAAAAAATTTTTTTTATGGGATTTTTCTATAGTTATTATATGATAAGGGTGTTTCAGTTGGTATCAGAGCGGGGATATGGTCATAGGGACATACAAATGCATACATAATATAAGATTAGTATATGTTATCTTGTAACTTGTTATCATATTCATATAGGGCTGATGAGAACCAAAATGTTAACTTGAGGAGAGAGGGACCAGCCGTAAATCAACCTGTAGCAATCCAACCTATTATATCTGCATCACCTATGCATTCTCATGCATCAAATTTACAGCATCATCAGGAAATACCTGTGGTGCAAGCACCTGCAACATTTGTCCAAAGAAAAAGAAGGTTCGATAAATTGAAGAAACAAGGTGCAGAAGAATTCAAGGGAACTACAGATCCTACAATAGCGGAAAGATGGTTAAAAAGGTTAGAAAGAGTTTTCAATATGATGCATTGTACTCCCGATGAGAAGTTCGATTATGCGGTATTTTTACTTCAAGATGATGCTTATGACTGGTGGGAGACTATCCCGGGGAGCACTGTTCAGCCTCCTATCTTGACTTGGGATGATTTTGTGCAGGAATTCAAAAGTAATTATATGCCTAATGTGTACATTGATGATAAAAGAAAACAATTTTTGAACTTAAGACAAGGGAGGATGACAGTGGCCGAGTATGAAGTTAAGTTCAATCAGCTATCCAGTTATGTACCAACATTAGTGGCGACTGAAAAGGATAGATGCAGGAAATTTGAGGATGGGCTTAGATATGAAATTCGAACCAAGATATCATCATTTGAACTTGAAAGTTACCTAAAGTTGAAAAATGCTGCAGTTAGGGCTGAAAGACTAGAAAAAGAGAAAGCAGATTATAAAGCTAGAAGAGGTTAGAGTGATTTTAGTGGTGACCAAAGTAAAAAGTCTACTAAGCATCAAACAAATTCTTCTCCATCACAGTTTATAGCTAGAGGAGGATATTCTGGGAATAGAGGAGGAAGAACAAATGTGCAAACTTATTCGAGACAAAGTCAGGGATAAAGCTCGGGACAAAAACCTCAGTGTATGCTATGTGGTAAATTGCATGAAGGTGAATGCCGGAAACTGACTGGAGCATGTTACTTATATGGCTCTTTTGAACATTTAATACGTGATTGTCCAAAATGAATAGAAGCAACTGAAAGAGCTCAATCAGAGGCTACAGTTCAGAATACCAGAGGCAAGGGAGCTGGTGTAGTAGCAGGTAGAGGTAGGGGTAGAGGAATAACAACAAGCAATATTGGTAGATCTGAGGCTCAGAGTTCTAGGCCTCCAACACAGGCTCGCGTTTTTGCCATGACTCGACAAGAAGCTATTGACGCACCAGAAGTTGTTACCGGTAAGATTTCTATTTGCAACATGGATGTTTGTGCATTAATTGATCCTGGATCAACTCATTCATTTATATCATCAAACTTGGCATCACAATTGCATATGGCTTGTGAACCTTTGGGATTTGATCTATATGTGGGAACTCCTTTGGGTGAATTGGTGATTGCAAATCAGGTGTACAGAAATTGTTCGATTCAAATTAACAAGGTTATATTAAGTGTGGATTTGATTAGATTAACTATTAGAGAGTTTGATGTGATTTTGGGTATGGATTGGTTGGAAAAACATCATCCAGTAGTAAATTGTTTCACCAAGGAAGTTATTTTAAAGACATCAGATAAGCTAAAAGTCATTTTTCAGGGTGAACGTCAGATAGTACCGACTTGTTTAATTTCTGCAATTAATACTTTTCGGTTAATCAAGGGTGGATGTGAGACATATTTAGCACATGTTATTGACACCAAAGTATCAGATGTATCACTTGATGATATTCCTATTGTTAAAGAATTTCCCGATGTATTTCCTACGGATCTACCAGGATTGCCGCCTGATAGAGAAGCAGAATTTACCATTGATTTAGTTCCAGGAACTGCACCGATTTCTATTTCTCCATATAGAATGGCTCCAGTGGAATTAAAAGAGTTGAAAAAGCAGTTACAAGAGTTACTTAATAAGGGATTTATCAGACCTAGTGTGTCTCCTTGGGGTGCTCCGGTATTGTTTGTTAAGAAAAAGGATGGCACTATACGACTTTGCATTGATTACAGACAGTTGAATCGAGTAACTGTGAAGAATAAATATCCTTTACCTCGTATTGATGATTTATTCGATCAATTGCAAGGAGCACGTGTATTTTCTAAAATTGATTTGAGGTCAGGGTATTATCAACTCGGAATTTCAGTGCAAGATGTTCCAAAAACAGCTTTTAGAACTCGATATGGACATTATGAATTTCTGGTGATGCCATTTGGTTTGACGAATGCACCTGCAGATTTCATGGCTTTGATGAACAAGGTATTTCAACAGTATCTTGACAAGTTTGTCATTGTTTTCATTGATGACATACTTGTGTACTCGAAAAGCAATGAAGAACACGAGCAACATTTGAGAATTGTGCTTCAAATTTTGAGAGAAAAACAGCTATATGCAAAGTTTAGCAAATGTGAATTCTGGTTGAATCATGTTTTATTTTTGGGACATGTGGTTTCTGGTCAAGGCATTCAGGTTGATCCTAAAAAGATCGAAGCTGTGGTTCAATGGGAAGCTCCGAAAAATGTAGCAGAAGTAAGAAGTTTTCTGGGATTAGCAGGGTATTATCGACGATTTGTTGATGGGTTTTCTCTTATTGCTGCTCCAATGACAAAGTTACTATGAAAGAATGTACAGTTCCAGTGGACAGATGATTGCCAGAAAAGTTTTGATGAATTAAAGAAACGACTGACTACAGCTCCTATTTTGACAATTCCGGCTGGCACTGGTGGATTTATTGTTTACAGTGATGCTGCTCACCAAGGTTTGGGTTATGTTCTGATGCAACACGGGAAGGTAATTGCGTATGCATCTAGATAATTAAAACCATATGAATTATCTTATCCAGTGCATGATTTAGAACTGGCTGCGATTGTGTTTGCTTTGAAAAGCTGGAGGCATTTTTTGTACGGAGAAACTTTTCAGATTTTCACTGATCATAAGAGTTTGAAATATTTATTGAGTCAGAAAGAATTGAATATGAGGCAGAGGAGATGGCTAGAATTGTTAAAAGATTATGATTTCACGATAGAATATCATCCGGGAAAAGCGAATGTTGTAGCTGATGCCTTAAGTAGAAAATCCAGTAGTGTAATGGCTAATGTTCAAGTTTCTAAACTCCCATACTTAGTTCAATTGCGAGCAATGGATGTTGACTTAAAATTGGTCGAAAATGGTGCATTATTAGCTAACTTCAAGGTAAGACCAGTGTTACATGACAGAATTAAGGAAGCTCAGGTTCGAGATCCTCAATTAAATGAGATTATGGAAAATGTCAAGCAAGGAAAGAGCACTGATTTTATAGTAGAAAATGATACTTTGACGTTGGGACAAAGAATTTGTGTGCCTGATGTTGATAATTTGAAGAAGGAAATTTTAGAAGAAGCTCATACTGCTCCATATGCTATGCATCCGGGAATGACAAAAATGTATCATACCTTACGCTCTCATTTTTGGTGGTCTGGAATGAAGAAGGATATTGCTGAATACATTTCAAAGTGTTTGATATGTCAACAAGTAAAGATTGAACATCAAGCTCCAGCAGGGAAATTACGACCATTACCTATACCAGTTTGGAAATGGGAGATGGTTACTATGGATTTTGTGTACGGGTTTCCGAAAACTCCAAGAAAGAATGATGCTATTTGGGTTATTGTTGATAGATTGACAAAATCAGCCCACTTTTTACCCATACAATGGGGTTGTTCATTGGAGAATTTGGCGAAGAAGTATGTTAATGAAATTGTCAGATTACATGGAATACCTGTGTCTATTGTATCAGATAGAGATCCTCGATTTACATCTCAATTTTGGAGAAGTTTACAGCAGGCACTGGGCACAAAATTGAACTTTAGCACTGCTTTTCATCCTCAAACAGATGGTCAATCAGAAAGAACAATTCAGACTTTGGAAGAAATGCTTTGAGCTTGTGCTATGGAATTCAAAGGTGCGTGGGATGAATATGTTGCTCTAATGGAATTCGCTTATAATAATCACTATCATAGTAGTATTGGAATGGCACCGTATGAGGCTCTTTACGGAAGAAAATGCAGAAGTCCTATTTGTTGGGATGAAGAAGGGATGAGAGTCTTGGAGGGTCCAGAAATAGTACAAGACACAGTTGAAAAGGTGAAGATAGTAAGAGAAAGAATCAAGGCAGCACAAGATAGACAGAAAAGTTATGTTGATCAACATAGAAGGGAAAAGGAATATGAAGTAGGGGACAAAGTTTTTCTTCGCGTATCACCTTGGAAAGGCGTACTAAGGTTTAAGAAGAAAGGGAAGCTTAGTCCACGATATATAGGGCCTTATGACATTCTTGAAAGAATTGGTCCGCTTGCTTATAAATTGGCATTACCACCAGAGTTAGCTCAAATTCACAATGTCTTTCATGTGAGCATGCTAAGGAAGTATCGGTCAGACCCTACTCATGTATTGAAGGACCAAGAGATAGAGATTGCTGATAATTTGAGTTATGTAGAAGAACCAGTAGCAATTATCGGGTATAAGACCAAACAATTGCGAAACAAAGAAATACCATTGGTAAAAGTACTTTGGAAAAGTCATTCAGTAGAAGAAGCCACTTGGGAAACAGAAGATCGAATGAGAAAGGACTATCCTTATTTGTTTTCTGATTCAGGTATTTAATTTCGAGGACGAAATTCTTTAAGGGAGGGAGAATTATAATATCCCATTTCATGCATTATATTTGCATTTGTCCACATCTGTTATATGTCATTATATTTAAATTTTACATGTTATATTTATTAAAATTGGTTAGTGAAAATAATAGTTATTTTAACCATACAAAATACGATAGTTAATATCTAGGTACCGAATTATATGGCTATAGAATTTTGAGGAATAAGTGGAGTATAGTTATGTTATAGATATAAAATGATTATTAGAACATATAAAGTTGAATAAAATTGTGATATATCATAAGGATTTAAGTATAAGAATTAGTATTAGAATTAGTATTAGTATGGTATAGATATATGTATATGTATTTAGTATAGTTAGTATTTGTAATAAATAAAGAATTTGAGGGCAAATTGGTCTTTTGCCCCTTAGATCTTTTTATGAACTGATAAGTATTAGATCAGTTCTTCATCTCCTAAAACACAAAGCAAAGAACAAAGAAAAAGGAAGAAGAGAAGAAGAGATCTAGAAGGAGGGAATCAGGTATTTTAGTAACTTTGTAATGCGATTTTTGTTAGTTTAAAGTTAGAATTAGCAGTTTTAGTAAGAAGACAAATTGTTCCTCTTTATGTCAAGGTTCATCCTGCATAATTTGAGAATTTTTAGACAAGTAGATCAATAGTTATGATTTTTATAAGATGAAGTCTGCAGAATTGGATGATCAAAGAGATAGGGTGAGTTTCAAAATTAATCTGGGATTGTTATACTGCTTTAAAAATTCTAATTTTTTGATATGTTATTCCCTTATATGTATAGTTTAAGTAGGAAAAAGAATCAGTCGATTCATGTTGTGTAGAGAGAGTTATACCCATTTTATTACGTTGCTGTCCAGGTAAAGCGGGACTGAAACAGGATTTGATGGGAAATTCCCTATAAATCGTATAAGACTCTAAAATTTTTGAGGTTTTAATATGTTATAGCCTTGTGTATTAGGGATAGAATAAAAAAAGAATCAGATCATTTGGAGAAGTGAATTGAAAGTTATGAATTTTTAAGTAGAGCAATGTCATATGAACAAGTATACAAGTAACAATGGTTTAAGTCATGAAAACTTTATAAATAGAAAACAACACAAGGTGAAATGTATTGATGTGAATTTATGCTTATAGGAACACGAGGTCATGAAAGTGTTCAAGAGGAGGAAACAAGTCGATTTCGTGGAAATTAGCATTCCATCTGTGAGTATAAACATGAAATGAATGGGTGAAATGTTTTGATATGCGATATCTGAATGTTTAGTGAATTGTTGTGAATTGAATGATTATATGTTATTTGGAGAATTTGAATTATATGAACATATGTTTATTTGGTGAAACATGAGATAATTGAATTATTCATGATATACGCAATTATACAGGAACAAATGAAATAAAGAGAGACGTTGTGACATAGCCGATCAAACATTGCAATACATGTTCTGTTATCTGGACCTATATGGTCAACCAATTGCAATATTTGACAAATGGACCGAAAGGTCAACCAATTGTTATCTGGACCGAAAGGTCAACCAATTGTTATATAGCTGGCCAGCAAATCAATTGTTATCTGTTACAAATGTTACATATATCCCGGGGCAATAGTTTGGCCGGAAATGTCACAACAATTAAATAAATGAATCATCCAATAGTATATAAGAATGATTGTATGTTTAGTTTGAAGGTGTAACTGTATATGATTGTTAAATTCATTGATTGTTTATATTCACTGAGTGGCGACTCATATAAATCGCTATATTTTTCAGTTGTTGAAGTTGTAGATAAAGTATTGTACTAGAAGGTCCTTACCTGTAGCTATCATGGAAGAAAGGTCTGTCGGCTGTGTCCATCTCACTCTCTCTCCTCACATGACAAGCATATAGAATAAAAAGTGGTCGGGTTTTGGTTTTTCTAATCAAACATAATTATGGTTTGTAATATAAATGAATGATATTAGCGTTGATGTGAAATATTATGTTTGTGTTAATATATGAATATTTTTGTACAAAAAAAAATTTTTTATGGGATTTTTCTATAGTTATTATATGATAAGGGTGTTTCATTTGGAGAATAATTTGGAGTTTGAAACATTATATTTGTATTTGTACATATTAAATCTATAAGTATTTAACTTTATATAGTGGAGTAGAGTTGCTTATTGGGTGATTATAGTTACTGTGGTACTCACAATAAAGGGGATGTTACACTATAGGAGGGTTTGCAGGCACTGGCCTGGCAGAAGTAGCAACAAACCTCCAATCCTAAACGCGCTCACCCAAGTACCACTACGGAGATAGGGGACATTCCATCCCAAACCGGTGATCATCCACCTCCTTGCAAGCTCTAGCCACCACCGCCAGCTTCTCCACCCCGTCAAAAGGGTCACGGTTAATCTGAACAAACAACCAAGTAAACAATCAATGTAAGTGCAATGTAAATTCATAAATGCATTTTGTCTACTAATGTTTCGTTTAAGTGTGAAATAGGAATCAAGGTCAAAAGATTGCTTACCAAGCTCAATTGCACGCTCCTCAAAGACTCCAGATAGCTTATGGGGTACTTGCTTTTTCACCCAATACCACCACACCACTGAGCAAGAAAGTGAGAACCCGATGGAACAGTGACTTTGAACTCAACTAGCGGGAGGATTTGATGTTCAAGAGCCTAGGCCTGCAAAAGTGAACAATTAATCAGTCCAAAACTTCCAAAATAAGGAAAAGCATGCGAATCAAGCAAAAAGAATTAGTTAAATATTTTTGAGAAGGGTGTACCTGTAGGAGCAAATGGCTGAGCCGGAGGGCTTTCCTTTCTTCCTAGCGCCTGCATCTAGTCCACGGTCAAGTTGTGCCAAGATAGCCCTGGGCTAGTTCTTCTTGCCGATGCTGGCCACATCCTCGATACCAAATATCAGCCTATAAGTAATTTTGCTGCCCGAGACTGGAAAGAGCAACACGGTGAGCAAAGAAATCACAAAAGAGCGGATGCAAGCATCCCTATCCTCCTTGGGCACCACTTCCACTCCTGCCCAATGCTTATACAGCTCCCCGTATGACAATCGTCTCGAGACAGGCTTCAAGCCGAATAACTCCTTCACCCGCCTTACCATAAACTTCTCAGTATGATACTTATCCATATATACATTGAAATGGACGACCTCGTTCTTCCATGGGAGCTCAGTCATAGCCACCACGTCAGAAGGTGTGATAGTCACCTCCTAAAATAGGAAGTGAAATGTGTGAGTGGTTTCGGACCACTTTTCCGTCAAAGCCATCACCGCTGAATGGGAGAGCTTCAGCATTAAAAGAGGTATAATACGGGCTAGATCGCCAAAACCTGTCTCATTAATGGCCATCGAGAGCTCAGGATCCTTCTCCGAGATGTGGTACCACCACTCGCCAATCGTACCCATACCCCCGGTATCAGACAGTCCATGCGACTGCGAAAATGAAAAGTAAAATAGATAAGTCCTGATTTATTTTCTCGTCTTTGTTATCTCTTGGAAGGTTACTGATGTTGCTTCCGCTAGAAGCGATGTGGCCGACGATATCCTCCATACCGCTAGTGGTATGGATGATATCGCTGGTGGTGTTGCCATAAGCAGAAACAACATCACATCTTCCTAGGCCTTTTGCAAGGCCTAATGCCGTTGGCGGCATAACTCATGTCTCCTGCAGGCAGAACTCAGTTTTGCCCCCAAAAACCAAACCCATCGTGCCAAAACCACAAAAATCGCAATCAATCGAATCCAAAGCCTAAAAAGAGTAAAATCAAGCCTAAAGCATGCAATATCAGTTTCTAATCAATCAATTTCATGTTTATAACCCCTATCATGGCAAAATTTTAAGCCTAAGGCCGAAATCAAAACTTAACCTAAACAAAGAAATCCGAGTTTTGTAGGTTTACCTGGATATAGCAGAGATGTTTCTCGTTATCTGGGGTCAATTCGGTGATAGGACAATTGATTCTATAGCCATACATCTTGTCCTTCACCTTCAAGCCATACCCTGGAAAGTTTTAGCCCTTTGATGGAGGAATTAGGCAAACCTTTCCTAGCGGTCGATTTTCCCTTAAGAGCCCTTGAAATCCTCTTCATGGTTGGGATTGAAGAAAGGGTGAAAGATTTGGCTTGCTAGAGAGAAAGTAGAGAGAAGAGGGACTGTATTCGATTTTTGTATGCAAAAGAGGAAGAGTTTTAATCTTTTAAAACCCCGCAAGGAATTCAAGGAGTTTTAATTAATCCAAAAATGCCCTCTATGCACCGTCGGCATCAATTTATACTACCAGCGGCATCAGTCAGGCCGCCGGCAACATCACCTTCCCCAGTTTGAATTTGAATTCTTTTGACCAGTCAAAGATGCCATATGGCAACCATACCATAAGCTATCTCAATTCATATCACCGATGGCATCAGCCAAGCCGCCAACGACA
The DNA here is from genome assembly GCA_947683365.1 of Euphorbia pulcherrima. Lineage (NCBI taxonomy): Eukaryota > Viridiplantae > Streptophyta > Magnoliopsida > Malpighiales > Euphorbiaceae > Euphorbia > Euphorbia pulcherrima. The sequence goes on from CANTUS010000004.1 coordinate 7,288,977, forward strand.
TCAATGCATCCCTCAGCAAATCCGGTGGAATCCCGATTCCAGCCCCGACATCCCAAGACTTCCGAAACCTTTATACTTTCAATTATTACATTTTTACTGTTGATTGAAGGGGCAAAAATATTTTTTGTTTCACAAAGTCGATCAAGCAGTAAAAATGTCATTTAAAAATCTATCTAATCTTGTTCTCATACTACTCCTTGCAGGTACAACCACAGCCGCAAACCCAATATACTTGTCCACTATGCCAACCGGAGATTACAGAATGACCCTGTACGTTCTGATCTTCAAGTTCACTCATGGAATGCAAACTAAAGGTCTCAGGATGACCCCGTACATGTTGCCTTAGGGTTCACCCCTCCGAGATTGCAACATGACCATGTACACGCCGCTTTCAATTTCAACCGTTATCCTATCATCCAAGACTTCTGAAACCCTTGTACTTTTTATTATTACATTTTTGCTATTGATCAAAGGGGCAAAAATATTTTTTGTTTCATAAAATCGATCAAGCAGTAAAAAGGTCATTTAAGAATCGGTCTGATCTTTTACTTGTCGCTTGTTGTAGAAACTACACTCCACCAAATCTACAAAGCATAAGTCCGACCCAGGGGTAACCTCTCTGAGAAGTATAAGTTTGACCAAGGGGCAACCAATCCACAAAGCATAAGTCCGACCAAGGGGCAACCAAATCTATAAAGCATAAGTCCGGCCAAGGGGCAACCTCTCTGCGAAGCGTAAGTCCGACCAAGGGTTAACCAATCCATAAAGCATAAGTCCGACCAAGGGGCAACCAATCCACAAAGCATAAGTCCGACCAAGGGGCAACCTCTCTGAGAAGCTCAAGTCTGACCAAGGGGAAACCAATCCACAACACATAAGTCCGACCAAGGGGTAACCAATCCACAAAGCATAAGTCCGACCAAGGGTCAACCAATCCACAAAGCATAAGTCCGACCAAGGGGCAACCTCTCCGCCAAGCTCAAGTCTGACCAAGGGGTAACCAATTGACAAAGAACAAGTCTGACCAAGGGGCAATCTCTCTGGGAAGCTCAAGTCCGACCAAGGGAAAACCTCTCCGTGAAGCTCAAGTCTGACCAAGGGGCAACCAATCCACAAAGCATAAGTCCGACCAAGGGGAACCCAATCCACAAAGCACAAGTCTGACCAAGCGGCAACCAATCTGCAAAGCACAAGTTCGACCAAGGGGCAACCAATCCACAAAGCTAAAGCCCAATCAAGGGGTAAACCAGCCATCCATCAGGTATCATTCCTATCCCTTGCTCTTTCATGCGATCATACTGACATGTGACAGCAGTGATCCCCCGAGCGGTATCCTGTGAGCATGGGATTTTGCAGTCCCTCTCGTGAGATGATGATGACGTATTCCCGATTTTATTCCTTATAATAAAAATTTTTGGAGTTTTTATTACCGATATAAAATTCCCGTGAATATCATTTCTCATAAGAATTCAGCTCGGCGTGTCCGATAATGTGTTCGATAGGAGCTTGAACCGATGATTTGCACTTAAAATTAAATTAACCTCTAAATACCCATTAAAATATCATTAAAATTCAAAAAGATGCCATTTGACCCGATTTTGACCCCTTTTAGCAGCTTTTTGGGTTGTGGGCCCATTGGCTGTCAGCTTGCGGAAGTCTGAGGCCGCTAGCGGCATCGCCCATACCGCCGGCGATATGGCCCAAAATGGGCTTCTGCATAGACAGCTTCTTCTTCTTCCTTTGACCAGCTCTTTTTTGCCATTTCGGTGAAACTGGCCAAAAGGTCTCGAAGACCCCCCATTTTGGCCTATTTAAACATGCATTAGGTTCCAAAACCATAGAACAACACATTTGAATTTTACTTAAGAGGCTTTAGAGTGAGAAAATCAATTTTAGTGAGATAAGAAGATAAAAAGGTAAGAAAAGGGATTCCAATCCATTTTTCTTGGTTTTTCTTCTTTGTATTCTCTTAGTTTTTTTTGGAATGAAAGTATTCTCTTAGTTAAAGCTTAAAATCAGTAGACTTTAGGTTAAAATCAATTTAATAGGAGTTTAGAGATGTAAATCCTTAAATTTAATACCTAAATCATCTTTGCAAGCCCCCCAGAGGTGTTCCTTGGATCACGAAGAGGTGGATTCACGGCCCCAAGGTAAAATTCTGAGCCTCATAGCTCTTTTGCTTCATTCTTACTTGTTCGTGCTATTGTGTGCTACTTTGTGCTTGTTTTTGGGTTTTTGGTCATTTTTTATCGTTACCTGTTGCTGCTGCAAGAAGCTGAAGCAGCTGGAGGCAAGTGATGCCACCGGCGATAACAAACATGTCGTTAGCCATCGTTGATACTGCCAGCGACATCACTTGTCCCCAGAGGCCTCATTTTCTTATAGGACCCTTTCTTTATGGTATACAAAAAGTCATGTAGCCTGCCTGTGTGACTAATAACACTAGCGACATCACTAAAGCAGCCAGAGGTATCAACCATGTCGCCGGTGACATGACCTCTAGACAACTATTTTATTTCATTTATTTCCAACCTAGTTAAATTTCCGAAGCTAGGGCATACAGTGCAATGATGAAGGTCTAGAACCTTCTAAAAATAGACCCCACCCTATACCATGTGGCATTTTCACTAATAATCCGGTTAAAATAACAATGGAGTCTAAAATATGAATATAACAAAATTCTCTCACAAACGCCGTTTAAATCTCATTTTTAGCCACCCAACCGGGCTCCAAACATAGTAAACAAAATATGCCATGCTCACACCAACTCAGGTCTTGTTTCATCTACTAACTATGCATGCTAAGTGATACACCTCGTACGATGTGTCGTATCTATGCTAACTATTTTCTGTAGGTAGATTTAGGTTAGATGAATGTTAGGCCTTTGGATATTTTATTTATCGCATAGAAAATGTATAGGATTTGAAAGCCTTGTAATAATTTTAATTTTTGGATATATTTTTGGATGACTGTAATAATTTATTTATCGCTTCGATTGCTAGATAAACGCGGAAACAACATATAAACCAAAAACACAATAAATAGGGTGGACCAAAACTGATTAAGAAAGAATGGAACCTTTTAACTTGGCCTAATGTAAAATAGATAACATCATCTAAACTCAGAATCTCTACTTAAGGTATGGTCTATCACCTGGTGGGAAAATCATACCAAAATTTCTCGGTTGAGCTGAACCGGGTGGTGACTCTATTTCAAGTACGGGATTTTGATCTTGTATCCTTTAACACCTAAACCGGACTTAAAATTCAACATCAATTAATCCATGTTTCCATCACACTAAAATGAGGATCAATCCCTCGGCTCGCTTCATAGCACTAGTTATTTTTCCGCCCCCCGGTGCTACGCATCTTACACAGTTCTTGCGGGCAGGAAAAAGGTCGTCCGCTCACACTTACCATTATACATTACGTTTTGTGCTCTTTTAATCATTGCTTGATTAATGTAATGTACACAAGTTGCACGCACAGGTTTAACCCATTCTAGAATATCCTTTAAGAAGTTACATAGCCATTTGGATTCTTCTCCCATTTTATCCAAGGTTACAAACTCAGCTTCCATGATGGAATGAGTTATAATCGTTTGCCTTGAGGATATCCAAGACACTGCTCCTCCTCCTAGAGTGAACACGTACCCACTCTTACCTTTAGATTTCTTGATGTCAGTTATCCAACTAGCATCATAATATGATTCTAGTACAGCATGTTCTCTTGTATAGTGCAGTCCATAATTACAAGTATATCGCAAATACCTTAGTATTCTCACAATCGCATCCCAATGGCTTTTACCTGGGTTACTTGTAAATCTACTTAAACTAGTTTCAATATAAGCAATATCAGGCCTTATACAACTTGTAAGGTACATTAGACTACCTATAACCCTTGCATATTCCATTTGGTCTATGCATTCACCTTTGTTTTTAGACAAATATAGAATAACGTCTAATGGTGTTTTGGCTATACCAATATCACCTTTCTTAAACTTGTCAAGTATCTTATCCATATAGTGTGACTGCGCCAATATGAGACTGTTAGGTGAACGTTGAACTTTGATTCCTAAACTTACATCTGCTAGTCCCATATCTTTCATGTCAAATTTAGAATTTAACATATTCGTGGTACTCTTTACCATTCTCTCATTGCTTCCAACAATGAGTATGTCATCAACATCCAAACATAGAATAACATATCCTTCATTTGTAGTTTTGACATATATTTATTTGTCACACTTATTTATACGATTGCCACTTGCCATAATGACATCATCAAATTTCTTATGCCATTATTTTGGTGGTTGCTTTAAACCATATAAAGACTTCACCAGCTTGCATACTTTTCTTTCTTGACTTGAAATTACATAACCCTTATGCTGTTCCACGTAAATTTCTTCTTCAAGATCTCCATTTAGAAAAGCAGTTTTCATATCCATTTGATGTACTTCAAGATTTCGCAAAGTGGCAATGGCAAGTATCATCCTAATGGATGTTATTCTCGACACTGGGGAATACGTATCAAAGTAATCAAGGCCTTCTATTTATCTATAACCTTTTATGACTAAACGAGCCTTGTACTTATCAATTGTTCCATCAGCTTTTAGCTTACATTTGAAAATCCATTTAGAACTTAATGGCTTAATTCTGGGAGGAAGGTCCAATAGTTCCCACATACGATTTTGCAAGATGAAATTAGTTTCACTCCTTATGGCCTCTTTCAATTGAGCTTATAGCTTCTTTATACGTTTGAGCTTCCACTTCAACCATATATATTAAGAAATTCAGACCAAATTATTTTTCAACCCTTGGCCTTTTACTTCTTCTAGGTTCCACCTCGTGATCCAATTTATTCTCTTCTTGAGAATTTTGATCATCTTCTTCAATTATTGATTGAAAGTTGTCATTTTTATCAACAACTTGTTGATCAACTTGACCATCACTTTCAATAAGTTCACGAGACCTTTTAGTTCCCGACCCTTCGCCTTTTTCCTTACATGGAAACACGTCTTCAAAAAATGAAGCGTCCTTTGACTCAATTAAAGTGTTCTTGTGTACATCCGGGTTTTTAGATTCATGCACAAGAAACCTATATGCATTGCTATTACTAGCATAGCTAATAAAAATATAATCCACCGTTTTTGGACCTATTTTCATACATTTAGGTAACGGTGCAATTACCTTTGCAAGACACCCCCACACTTTCAAGTAATTATAAGAAGGTTTTCTACCCTTCCATAATTCATAAGGGGTTTTATCTTATTTCTTACGTGGTATCTTGTTCAAAAGATAATTTGCTGATAAAATAGGATCACCCCACATGTTTTATGGTAAACCAGAACTGGTTAACATTGCATTCATCATCTCTTTTAGAGTACGATTTTTGCGTTCGGCTACACCGTTTGATTGTGGAGAGTAAGGTGGTGTTACTTCGTGAATAATTCCATTTTGAGAGCAAAACTCGCAAAATGGTGCAACATATTCACCACCACGATCACTTCTAACCTTCTTAATTTTCTTATTAAGTTGGTTTTCTACTTCTTGCTTGTAGAGTACAAATTTCTCTAAAGCTTCATCTTTACTTTTAAGCAAATACACATAACAATATTTTGTGCTATCATCTATGAACGTAATAAAATATTTGTTGCCTCCTCTTGATTGTATGTATTTCAAGTCAAAAATATCAGTATGTATTAGACTAAGTAATTCTGAATTTCTTTCAACGAATTGAAATGAAGATCTTGTTAATTTTGTCTCAACACACGTTTCACATTTATGTGATTTATCGATATGAAATGTGGGTATATGATTAAGTTAATTAAATGTCGTGACGTATCAAAATTAACGTGTCCAAGTCTACTGTGCCATAAATTAGAAGACTCAATCATATAAGCAACAACGTTATTCTCATTTATAAAATTTTGCTTATAAGAGATACAATTAAAATTGAACATTCCATTACATTCATATATTTTTCCCACATACATGTCTCCCTTAGACAAAATAAATTTCTGAGATTCAAATACCATCTTGAAGCCGTGTGCACTCAATAGGCTCCCAGAAATTAGATTCTTCTTCATGTCAGGTACATACAAGACATTTTGCAGTTTTAGTTCTTTGCCAGAAGTCATTTTCAGAATCACCATTCCATGTCCTTTAACTTTAGAAGTAGCAGAATTGCCCATGAAGAGCTTCTATCCATTTTCAATAAAAGTTAGTTTAACAAAAGACTCTTTGTCACAACATATGTGACAAGTTGCACCAGCGTCAAGCCACCACACTATTAAGTTTGAGTTAGTCATATTGGCCTCAAAAATTACACACACGTTGATGTCATATACATCTTTTGTAATTTCTTTCATAACATTTACCTCAATGTTATTGACTATTTTTGTCAATTTACAAACAAATGATTTTTGTCTCATCTTTTTGCAATTTAAGCATTTTCCATTTTCCATTTTTCTCTTGGATATGCTTCCTTTTTGTCCAATTTTGAACTTACATTTAATATGTTGTTTGCCCTTTTTGGAGTCTCTAATGACCTCCGCCATATTAGCTTTCGCCAAAACTTGGTTAGCAATAGAAATTTTTTTATTTAAGGAATCCCACAATTCTTTTACAATATGTTTAATATTACACACCTTATAAAGGTCAATGAGTAATTATTCAAGATGTGATTTTTGCAAAGAAAATCCATAGGATTCCAACCATCCATAAACAATTGAAAAGAACCATTAATCACTCCAACATAAGGTTCATCTTCCAATATATTATGGTGTCTCATGTTTGACAAATAGAAAAATAGCCAAACTTTAAAATTTGATCCACAAAATTTCTCCAATCTTTTAAGAGTTGAAATAAGATATAATCCCAAAGCAACCTCATGATCATTAGGCATATCAATCGTTAAACTCGAAAGTTCACTTCCATTAGGTCTAGCACCAATAGGACCAATTTGTCCATTTTAGCTATTCTGGCCTGGAACCGTTTTAGAACCATTACCTCCAATTGGTAAAATAATGTCCATAATTTTCTCAATTTACAATATGAAATACTACAGAGTAAGTCAGAAGCTTGTAAATAAGAAAAAACCAAGAAAAAGAAGAAAGAGAAATTTTTTTTATGAAAAGCAATTACTGTTTTTTTATATGAACAACGTTTTGTCCATAAAAAAAACAGTCCTCAAGAATCCAAAGTAACCTACACTTAATCTTAAAAAAAATATAGACTTAATTATCTTAAGATTGTTAGTAGCGGTATGAAAATAAATTGAATACTATTATATTTTTTCAATAAGAATAAGAATAAGTTACAATGGAGATTTGTTACAAACAAATATAAAAGAAATATTCAACCTTTTTACCGAAGTAGAAGTTTATTGCGGAGGCCTGAAACTCAGTTTCCTAAAGATAATTATTCGTATGCTACCGATGAGTTTGTCTCAAAGGATACAACCGCAATTGTAGGCGAACTCTAACCGTGTGAAGAGCAAATTACAAGAACCTAACACTAATTGACCTTCTCTTGAAAAGAAATGAAAACTTTGAAGAATATTTTTTAGTAAGAAAACCAAAAAATGAACCACAAAGTAAACAAGTAAACAAGAATTAGCTAGAACTTTTCAAGAGTAGAAGAATAAAGAAAGTGTAAGGAGAAGGCTACAAGTATATGGTATTTATAGGGTAGATGGCATTAACATGGACCTTAAATTGGCTTAAAGGCATTAACCCTTGTAACGATCAATTTATGGACACTAACGATAAAGGTTATGAGAAATTATATTGATTAAGGAGTTAAAACCCATTAATATCAAATAAAAAATCTGGTGAAAATAAAAATATGACATGTTAATATTTTTCAGTACCGAATCACTGATTTAACGCGTCTAAATTTGATAGATGTTCAAACTTTAAACTACAATTTCTCATTCACCGTTAATCCGTTTTAGGCGTATAATATATCGTTGGAAAGCTCTCAAAGCGTAGAATATAATAACGTATTTTATATTATTCAAATCATACCTTTTCCATATTGTAATTTAGCCTAAATTAGATACTGCACAACATTATCTAATATGCCATATTTCCAACAGTTCCAGATATGATGGATCCGGATGATGCAAATATGAAATGATATGCAATGATGTAAAGAGTTAGAGAATCAAACAAAGCAATTTTATCTTGGTTCGACCCCTCCTACTCCAGTCCCCGGAGTTTCCTTCCTCCGAGCTTTTTCGTGGATTCCCTTCCAACTGGCAGGAATCAAGCCTTATAATTTGTCTCCCGATGGTAACCCCTTCCGGATGTAAGATATACCACTAGAAGCACCAACTCCTAGTTGAGTCCTCTTGTCTTTAGTAGGATATACCACTTAGATTTCTACCCAAACCTAAGTTGAGTCCTACTGGGAGATCCCACTTAAAGCACCAACTTTAAACTATATTACAATCTCAATACTCACCCAAGTATGAGATTTTTTACAACTTGTTTTTCTCAAGTATTATGTTTTTTAATTCCTCAGGTTTATAACTCACTTGGAAATTCTTACAAATTGATTTGAAATGATTTAGTTCTTGGAGAGATTGTGTCACTGATTGTAGTAGCAGATTCTCTTGTATATGCTATTCTTAGAACAACCAGCACCTTCTCAACTTGTGAAGCTTACTTTTTATAGGCTTTTATCATTAATATAGCCGTTGTGTTGAATTAAATCTCCCCCGTTGAATAGGTAATATATGGCGCATCCGGATCTGTTGATCAATTCGTTAGACTGAGAAATTGCCCCGTTGAATCCTTGGGAATGAGATTAAAAAGTTATCAGTGATCATTTCCCTTGTATTTTAGTGATTCTGCAACTTTCATGCCAGTAATCCGGAGTGTGTGCTTCACGTGCCTTTCCTATTGGTCCGGTAGAAAAGGTTGTTACCTTTTCTCTTTCCTGTGTCGGTCCTTCTATCCTTTTCTGAAAAGTGTGCTAGCTGTCATTTTATCTTGCATAAGGGAAAAGGATCTTTGACTTTTATACCAAAAGGCGGAGGAAAATATGATTTTTAAATTATTCCCTTTGTCTTGTAAACTTTGTCTTCCGGATGGATTATGTCTTGATATATCCGGATGCTATTTCAGCCAGTACTTCTTCCGGATGCTGATCCTGAATGGTTCAAAGTTTGTTTCCTTTCCAAACTTTAGTCAGATGCTTCTATTATATGCTTAGGTATTTGTGGTCTTCAATGTTTGTCTTGATGACTTGCCTTAGACCGGATGCTACCATTTTGCATTAAGGAGATGTTTTTGTTTTCTTCAAACTTTATCCAGATCTGTCTTTAATTTGTTCTTTCAGATCATTATTTCCCAACAAGCATACCATTATTGGGCCTTTCTAAATTCAGTAAGGACATGATATATGTTCTTGAATGTCGTATATGTCTCATCTCTTACCTGATTATGTTTAAAACAACAAAACTCACTTTACCACAATACAAAAGCTAGTACACATATACAGTTTCCAAGGGATGATATAGATTCACCTTAGCTCCTGTTATCAAAATTTTCCCAAATATAAGGAGCACGATTGTTGGCTATTTTATGTGATAAAGTAGGCCTGGAAAGAGTTAAGGTTCATACGGCATAAATGGCAATAATCCAATACATAAGGACTACACTAAGCAAAGTAAAATCTAATAGTAGTCACTTACACTTGAGAAAGCACCGTGAGAGTATGCTAAACCTTCAAGTCTAATAGGGAACTTAACATCATAAGAACCAACAATATTCTGGATCTTGAAATCCTGAAAAATTGCAAAGCACATATGTTAACATCAACAAGCTTCAAAAGCATACAAAGTCATATGGTTAAATAGCAAGTTTACCTGTTTGAGGCAATGTGTTCTTCATAAAAAAGAGAGCTTTTTTGGGAGCCAAGTGAAGCTTGTTGTTCAGTACAAGAATAAATTGCCATACTGACATTTCTCGTGAAACCATGTATCTCCATTTGCAAGCCAGAACAAGAAATTCTTTTAATCATCAATCTTTAGAATGAGAAGAAAAAATGAAATACAACTCAGGGCTCGAATTCCATTGCATTGCATAATCAGAGAGCTAACTTGTCAGGTATCAGGAGAAAGTAATATAATCTGATTGTTATTTAGTTTATTAGCTTTGATTAAGTAAGTTGATTATGGAGTTAATTAGTAGCTAATTAGGGTGTTTAGTCTTTTATTTCCCTAAAGGCAGATAAGGCCTATGATTGGAATGATCAAGAATCTATTTTGTTGTTTTATTTGCAAGTGGACAGATGTCCTTAGCCCTTGGAATATGTCCTATTTAGAGAGGAGAATTGTAATGAATAATCCTCTTATGAATCAAAATATCAGTATTATTATCTTTCATTTCCTTTCTACCATATAGTTCCCGTATTTCTATTTTACTACTTTATCTTTCCTTTTCCTCTATTTCATTTCTGTCTAATTACTGCTTTCCATTCCTCTGTTTTCCAATTTCCTACTATTTCCTGTATTTCCTAAACCTGATATTCCTAGCTAGTTAGGGAGACCCTAACATAACTCCATTATAATAAGACGAATTTGCATCTTTTATAATAAACACAACAAAATAAGAAAGAACCAGTGCACTTATAACTGATAACCAATAAATACATGTTTTAGCTAGGCATTTTAATGGAGACTGATTAGTTCATTTGGCCATCAATACGTTTACCAGTATCCAAAATAGTAAAATTCAACCCTCTCACTATCACTAATTGTATACAAGGGCATAATGCCTACTAAGGAAAAATATATCCATTAAATCCTTAATAAGCTGATGCGGGATATTCCATTAAATAAATAAAGCTCATATCAGCAACTGACTTATTCACCAAACCCAAGAATGGATAATAAATTACAACTCACAAACTTACTTTTTCTTCTCCATTTGGGGAAGATCAGTTTTGCAATATTTTTCAGCAATTACCTGCAATGGGCTGGGTTGGGACAGGTTTGGGTCGGGCCTAGCGGGCTTTTATTTATTAAATCTCATCCCAAACCCAACCCAACCACCTAAAATATTTTTCGGGCTGGGCCGAGCTGGGCTCATGTGGGGCTGGGCTGGGCTCAAGTTTACCCAAAGAAATATACATGTGTATTTTATTACAAAATATACTAAATTATGAATATTTAATATAAATATTTTTCTATCCCAATAATATTATATTAAACTTTTACAAATTGGAATGGTATCGAATATTTTTTTAACTAATAATATTTATATTTTTTAACTCAACCATTACAAATATTACATTATATATATAAAAAATTATTTTTTATACAAAGAATGCAGGTCGGGCCGCCCAATGGGATTTGAGATTATTCCCAAACTCGTCCCATATACCGTACGGGCTTTAATGGGTTCGGGCAGGGCCGAACAAAATTCAAAAAATCATCTCCCAAACCTGACCAATACATCACGGGCTTGGGCGGGCCACAAAGCCGATGAACAGGTCTACAATAAACCGGTAGACTTGGTGGTGAATCACTAACACAAATATGATTCTGAAAACTAAAATTATAGAAGACCAAACTTTAAGAGTCATGAGATCATGGCTAGGTATGTGCCTTCCATCCTTCAAAAATTTTTGAGGAAACAAGAATATTATTAATTCATTAAACCTTCAATACAAGAGGGAGGGCTGGATATCCATTCACCCATCACCGACTAGGTTTGATTTTTTAGGGATTAAGACAATATTAGTTTTTTTTGTAAGAAATCAAGCATAGAACTAGTCCTCAATGCATCATATAAACACAGAAAGATATCATCCCCAATTATATTCCAACAAGTCCGGAAAAAACTTGGGTTAAATCCATCTGGGCCCGGTGATTTATCAGGGTGCATAGCGAAGACAGCTACTCGAACTTCCTCCTTAGACAAATCTCTACAAAGCTCCAAATTTTGTTCATTTGAAACCCGACCCTGAAGTATGTCGGATAAAGCTAAGATCCAAGTCATTAGTCTTAGTAAATAGTTATTGGTAGAATACCGTAATATGTTCTTCTAGACCACTACCCCAACCAAATTTATTCCCGTTTTCATCAAATAAGCATTCAATAGTATTCTTCCTTTATCTGGTGGAAGCATCGGAATGGAAAAAATGAGTGTTATTGTCCCCACACTATAACCATCTAATCTTTGACCGTTTCTTCCAATATATTTCCTTCTCATGATAAAGAGATGCTAGAGACTTTCAGGCTGTAAAATATTCAGCCTCAGTAACATTCTGGCCATATTATACATCATCATTTATTGCTAAAATTTATCTTGGGCAGTTTTAATCCAAGTCTGTAAATTTATAGCTACATCACCTAGCTTATCTGCCATTTGTAATGCAGACCCCGACCATGTTTCAGCAATCACCTCCTAATAGCCCTCACATAATCTCCAGTCATTGTTAAAATGAAAGAAAGAATTTCCAGCCCTTAAAACATGTCGTTCTTGTATTAAAAGTGAGTCACGGTCACTTATAGCGGTACTTATATGCCTAATCAAATGATTCGGACACATTTGAAACCATAAATCACTAGCCAATCCTCTATCAAGACGTTTACGTAACACAACCTCACTGTTTCTAGAATGCTCCCAAGTGCATGGGAAACCTAGAAATCCCATGTTCGATAAGTAACATTCTTCAATTGCTTACTGAAAAGCATTGATACCAGCAAAAGGCGAGGCTAAACCCTTAGTTTCTCCCAACTATTTAGAAGCTCGTTAAAATCTCCTAGAATTGTCCAAGCCTCTCCCCTATAGTTTGCAAGTTGTTTCAATAGAGACCATGAAGTATATCGTAAATGAAGCTTTGGATGCCCGTAAAACCTCGTAAAATGCTAAGACAAGGAGTTTCCAGCAATGATGGCATCTATATGATATAAATCATGACTCTTCAATTGCACAAAATAAGAAGAATCCCATAACAAGGCCAACCCACCACCCAAACCATTTCCGCGAACAAGAAAGGATTGAGATAAACTAAGTTCCCTTCGAACATATTCAATCCGTGATCAAGAACATCTAACTCCCATTAAAATGATAACTTTAGGACGTAACTGGGCCACTAATTCCCGCAACTCACGAACTATTGCATCACGGCCCAAACCACAGCAGTTCTAACTAAGAAGACTCATGGCTCCTGGCAAGTCTGCTCCTCAGCAGCACCCGCCTTTAACAATAAAAAAGATCCACTAACGACTGCATTATTACTTGAAAGACCAGCAGACGAAGTACCAGTATTATCTACCCGTTTTCATTTCAGTTTAGAGACTACCTCCATTTCCCTTACCCGAGTGATAGCTTTAGTCTCCATTGATCTCAAAAGAGTCATTAAATTCTTGTCGACATTTGGGGTTACAAACTGATTTTCTACACCATTCCCCTTCAATTTACTGACAGTAGCCATATTTATCGACATTTGTTTGTCCCCCAGTTGAACCATCTTATCGCCTCCCTTATTAATTTGAGCTAGTTCAGCCCCACATTCTTCTTTTCATTTTTCATGACTACCAGCAACATCACCCTTCAAAGGCTTCTCATAATTTTGATCATTGAAAAAACCCGAGGATAAATGCAGCCATTTCTCACTCGGTTACACCACTACTGGCCGTGAAACTACCCTTAGAGATGTACCAAATTTTAGGTCTCTATCACCTATAGTCGCATTAAATTTCTTCTCATAAAATTTATCCAAATGCCAAGTTCGGGAGGCATTCATACTTAAAATTTACACAATTCCACTCACCTCTAGGCTTCTTTATTTTCATCTGATCTTTCAATGGTTTACGGATATCAACCACCACCCTAATGCACAAGAATGGCTTCTAGAAGCCATGAAGGACTTGGCATCAGTCATCACAAATCTGCCAATATAGTTACCTATATTTTTAGCCATTCTTTCAGTCCAAAAATAAGCCTACAAATTAAAGACCTAAATCCAAAATTCAGATTCATACATAGGAACAGAGATCGGACCAACACCGAGATCAAAACTATTATAGTCATTAGTCATTGTTTGAATGACTAAGGGCCTTCAGATATAATTATGGAAACATCCAGATCATGAAAAAGTCTTAAATAGTACTATGCTGGTGCAATCTCATGAATTTCCATCCCTTTGACTGGTGGCCAAACCCCTGCCATTTTATTATGAAACGAATTCATATTAAAAGGTTTGTCTAAGATTACCTTGGCTAGATGTAAAAACTGATATGTTCTACCATCCTCTCTGACATCTGCTTCATCACAAACGAAACCCTCCTCCTCTTCCCCATCATTAATTACCACATTCCCACACAAAGTCGTAACTTCCACAGTATCCATACCAAACCTTTGATTGCTAAAATAGCCACCACACACTAGTAATTGAGTAAGAAATAAAACAATATGAACAAATTCCCACAACAAATCACAATGGTAGAAGACAATTATGAAAAGAAATAAACTGCTCTAATGAAACCCAAACCCAAGAATAAACAGGACTCGCCAATGAAAATAGGAATGAAATTTCCAAATCAAAGAACAAAAAGAATCACAGAATCAAACCCTATGGCAAAAGACCAAGGGAGAAACTGAATCCTAGAGGGAAAGAACCCTAGGAGAGAACGAAAATACGGCCTTCAAATTAAATTGTTCAATAGTTATCTTGTCATCCTTTGAAAATTTAATATCCGAGATTAAAGCAAGTTTTTCTATAAATACCGATCTAGAGTTAGGAGCCTCTTGTTCCTCAAAGCTGAAAGCAACCGATACTCATCTCCAACCCTCCTCGTCACTTTTTCCACCTGAAACTCTATAATTTAAAGCAGTTACAGTGTTTATTTTCCAACTCTACACTTACTTTAAAATACAAATATTAATATTTTATTCCTCTCTACCTAATAAATAAACACTAACTCAACTAAATAAAATGTAAAAGAAAAAGAAAAAGTAAAAAAATATAAAATCAACACTGTTGCTCCCCTTTTTTCAGGCAGAAATGAAGCTCTGTTAACCCCACTTTTAAGCTGGGGTTGGAGATGCTCTGATGAAAACTCTATTGATGCAACATAAACACCAATAACCTATAAGCTGTAGACAAAGTCTCTAGAAAAAATTAAAATAAAAGCAATAAACAAAGAGACTAAGAAGGGGATTCAAATCTGTTGTCCCTAAATTGGTGTCCCCTTCCATATCCCCCATTTAAATATTGACATGGAAGGGAATACCAATTTGGGGATAGTAGATTTGAATCCCAATAGATTTGAATCTCTAAGAAGGGAGCCATAAAAGAAAGATGGCATACGTTCCCTTATTTCTCTGTTTCCTCTTTGGTGTTGTAAATCCTGAAAAGAAAAAGCAACCTGAAAATCAATTTAGCATTAATTAATCGGAATCTGATGATCAATAGAAAATCGATCAATTGAGTTAATTGAATTAATTTAGGGGATATCCAAGTGCCAAGTTATCTATGAATTTTGTATAAAAATCATTTTTTTTTAATTTTGAATATAGATTAAAGTTATGGATACTTTATTTTTACAAAGACGACAATACTCCATTTTGCTTCTTATAACATTGGACCAGTATCTTATAGTGATGGATGTAAAGTACCGTAATAAGGTACTTTCTATGATTACTTTATTTTTAACCAAGTATATGTTACTTTGTTACTTATCACTAGTGGATCATTCATCCCACCACTCATCCAATGATAATAATGACAAAGTAATGATTACTCAAATTAACCATAAAATTTTTCCAATAATAATTACTTCTACTACTCATAAAATATCCCTTAAATATATTATTAGTAGTACTATTACTATAAATATTGACGGATATCCATAAAGGAAACATTAATTGGTTGTAATTGTTGGAAATTGACTATATATGTAAGGAAATTATAACAATAATAAAGAAGTCAGAGAGAGAATTTAAGAGAAACTTTTATTTCTTATATCTGAGGTATATCAAATGAAGAAATTGAATTCTTATTTATAGAGAAATCCAACGGTAAAAATGGTAAATAAGTAAGAAACATATTACATTAAATATTAATGACATGGGCCCCGTATTAATTATATAACAGCCGTATGTATAGTAACAGGCAGCTGATACATCAATAATTCAACAATCCCCCTTTGATGTATCATCTGCCGCGAATGAGACTCTGCCTCGTTAAAAACCTTACTAAGGCAAAACCTTGTGGGATAAAAACCTCAGTTAAGGGAAAAAGAGTACAATGTTTACTTCCCCTATTCGCGAGTTAACTGGAGATCCTTAAGACGACGTACTCCAATGTCGTAAATCAATTTCTTGAAAGTTAAGGAAGGTAAAGGCTTGGTAAATAAATCTGCTTAATTGTTACAAGAACGAATTTGTTGAATACTGATTTCACCATTCTTTTCCAGATCGTGAGTAAAGAAAAATTTTGGTGAAATATGCTTTGTTCTGTCTCCCTTAATATAGCCTTCCTTCAATTGAGCAATACAAGCAGCAATATCTTCATATATTGTCGTCAGATCTTCCTTGACCGTAACTTTTCCACATGCTTCTTGGATATGTTTGATTAATGATCTCAACCACACACATTCACGACTTGCCTCGTGAATCGCTATTAACTCTGCATGATTTAAGGAAGTAGTTGTAATTGTTTGTTTTATCGATCGCCAAGATATAGCTATTCCTCCATATTTGAATAAATAGCCCGTCTGAGATTGAGCTTTGTGTGGGTCGGATAAATAACCCGCATCCGCATATCCAACTAATTTAAGCTCGGACTCATATGAATAAAATAAGCCTAAATCAGTAGTTCCTCGAAGGTAGCGCATTATATATTTAATTCCATTCCAATGTTGTCTTGTAGGTGTAGTGCTATATCTTGACAATAAATTAACAGAGAATGCAATGTCTGGTCTTGTGTTATTAGCAAGATACATTAAAGCACCTATTGGGCTTAGATATGGTACTTTAGGACCGAGAACTTTTTCATTATTTTCTCCAGGAAGAAAAACATCCTTTTTCATGTAGAGTGATCGTACAACCATTGGGCTACTCAATGGATGTGCTTTGTCCATATTAAATCGTTTCAGGATCTTTTCTGTGTAGTTTGATTGATGCACTAAAATTCCTTTTTCAAGGTGCTCAATTTGCAAACCAAGACACAAATTTGTCTTTCCAAGATCTTTCATCTCAAATTCTTTCTTTAAAGAATCAACTGCTTTTGGAATCTCTTCTGGAGTTCCAATAATATTCAAATCATTAACATAATTTGAGATGATAATAAAATTAGATCCTAATTTTCTTATAAAAACACATGGATAAATTTGGATCATTTTTATATCCTTCTTTCAATAAATAATCACTGAGACGGTTATACCACATGCGCCTAGATTGTTTTAATCCATATAAGGATCTTTGTAACTTTACCGAGTAAAGTTCTCGTTTGCCATATTTTTTTGGCAGCTTTAATCCTTCAGGGATTTTCATAGAAATATCTGTTGGGAACTGACAGTCAAATTGAACATGCATAAGAGGCATGACGGAAATTCAAAATTTTGTCCCTGTCCCAGGAACTCCTATTAATTGCATATAAATTAAATAAAGCCTTAACTAAATAATTCTCTACCTAGGTTAGCATGCTAAAGGACTAGGCATACCATAATTCCAAATTATATCCTAGCATATTTATTTTATACTAAGCATGTTATAACTCTAAGTTATAACCTAAGCATAAAATAAACTAAGCATGCAAAAATAACCTAAGCATAATTATTAAGTCTAAAAACACTTAAAGAAAAAAAGACTTAATAATTAAAAGAGAAAGAAAAAGAACTTACTAGTTGAAGCGTGCTTTCACAGGACCTTCTTGCACAAGCCTCCAGTCGTAGGATAGCCTCTATCAGTATCCACACGAACCCCACCAACCAAAACCTCCCCAGGAGGAAGAACTAAGAAGCCTCGAGTAGTTGCTAGACCACTCTAGAAGCCTCACCCAAAAATATAAACTAGCGGTGCCCGAATAAATTCAGGCTCCACAAAAATAACTTGCTCAAGTACCCGAGAGATTAATTATCTCGCTTAGGATTTATGCTTTGAGCTTGGTACATTTTGAAAGGAGAAGGGATAGCCTATATATAGGCTTGGGGAGCAAAAATTTGCTCCCCAATTAACGATGTGGGATGGGAGTAAAACTCCCATCCCACACATGCCACATGCACGTGCTGCATGTGGCATTCATGGGCTGCCTTTGTGCAGCCCATGAATATGGGCCACCGAACACTGCCCAACAATGTTCGTGCACCTTTTGGTGTATTTCGCGCAACCGAATATTGTACAAAATATTTTATACTTTTCGGTTTTAACTCGTCAATACAAAATCCCCTTTAAATCCTTTCAAATAAATATTTATTTTTGACTCCAATAAATTAGTTATCAGTCAAAATAAATTTCTTGGTCCAACCAAAATTGATCTAATCAATTATAATTTATTTATGACTCTAATTAATTAGTTTATCGGTCAAAATAAATTCCTTGGTCTATCAAAAATTGATTTAATCAATTTTAACCAATCAAATAATAATCCAATTATTATTTATGTTATATTCTTGTAATAGAATAAATCTATTAGTTCTTTACTTGGTCCGATGAAGGTCCAATGTGTGTGACCTTATAGGATCCCGAAGTATTGAGCTGTTAAGGCTTAACCAACCCTTGTTCTAATGGAACCATTGGCTCGATGCTCTAGACCGTAAATAGAACTCGATTACCTTAAACGACTGTAGTACGCCTCTAGCAAGGGTCTACCATCCCCCATTACTTGGAACGTCATTTATGCTTATGACTTAATCCCGGTTAATGCAATAGTTATCCAGTGCGATAAATTCCTTCCATTCTTTAATATTAGTACCATCTGGTTTATTGGGTTCAGTTAAAGTGTTAACCCACTAATAGCAAGGTTGCTCCAAGCTATCCCAGTTATTTACTTGTTACCGAAGTATATTGCCTTTTACCATAGTGTGTTTGACTAGAAACCATTTCTATCAAACACATACTCTGATCAGAGGTTTATGGCAATCATCACTTCAACAAGTGGCCAGGTACAACTCCTTAATATATCCGGAGCGATGGATTCTTTCCGACTACTCAGTCTACCAACGTGTTGTTATCACTATACCCGTAATCACCCGTAGCATCCTAAATTAATGAGTGCATAGCAATGACCCAAAGTATAGCAACAGTACCACACAAGGCAACTAGCATCTTAAGTATGAGGACATTCGCAAAGCTTATTGCATGAAGATAAACACTAACACATTGATATTTATACCAAGTGTTTATCTTGCTGCGGTCTCCAATATATCTCCCAGATATATCCATGTGTCAAGCTTAAGGCACCACCTTCAGTATTTAGGAGATTAACTGCTTGGACCCTTTCCAAGAAAGTTGACCACATGCTAGTCTTTCCGTTTCATCAATATCCTTTCTTGATGACACTGTGACTAGGGATAGTTTAGACATAATCATAATTGCACATGAAGTAGGTTCCACCAAATATAGTCCAACTATAATTTCTCTGACTTCATGCTATGATATGTCAAGGACTTTTGTATACATACATCAATGAATATATTTTAACCAGCTATAATATATATGTATAAAAATACATTGATATAAACAAAAGAACAAATGCCTTTATTGATTAAACAAATTATTCGTACTATTACATAATTAAGATATATCGCCCTAATTGCCTTAAGGGCATACATCATATCCAACAATATCATTATCAAGCAAACCATAAAGGTAAGCTGTGTTAACATCCATCAATAGCATTTGTAAATTTTCTTGCACTGCAAAACTAATAAGATATCTAAAAGTTATTGCATCCACCATCAGAGAATATGTCTCCTTATAGTCTATCTCAGGTCTTTGGGAAAAACCTTGTGCAACTAATCTGACTTTATATCTTATTATTTCATTTTTCTCATTTCTCTTTCTAATAAAAACCCATTTATTATCGACAAGTTTTACGTCCTGTGGTGTTCGAACTATTAGTCCGAATACTTTGCGTTTTTCCAGAGAATTCAGCTCTGCTTGAATTGCTTCTTCCCATTGTTGCCAATCATTTCTACTTTGGCATTCTTCAATAGGTGTTGGCTCTTGATCCACATTTTCATTTTCAATATTGATCACAGCATTATATGAAAAAATATGATCTATAACTATTTTATTACGATTCCATCTTCTTTCAGTATTGATATAATTATTTGAATTTCTTCATTTTTAATAGCTTCAGGTATTTTTACTTCAGGTGCTTGCACTTCTTCCGGAAGTGTATTTATATTTCTATCCTCGATGGGAATATCATCATTATCAATAACTCTTCTCCTTTTTCTAATTTTTATTCTTTGAACCAATAGGTCGTCCACGCTCCAGGCGTGTTAGAGTATTATCCGTAGGTAGTTATTCAGGAATCTCAACATGAATTGGCGCATTTACTGCTGGTATATGCCATTTCGTTACTCTTTTAGGATTAGCGAGTGCATTAGGCAATCGATTTGCTAAATGTTGAAGATGGATTATTCTCTGAACTTCTAGTTCAGATTCATTTGATTTAGGATCCATATGAGAAAGTGATGAAGCATTCCATATTATTTTCATTTCCAAAATTGGGCTCTTATTCTCTCCCTCTAATTTTGGGAAAGTGCTTTCATAAAAATGATAATCTGCAAATCGTGCAGTAAACATATCGCCAGTTAATGGCTCAAGATATTTAATTATTGAAGGGGATTCATAGCCAACATAAATTCCTAATCTCCTTTGAAGACCCATTTTAGTCCTTTGTGGTGGAGCAATAGGCATATATACCGCGCAACCAAAAACTCTAAGATGAGAAATACTATGCTCATGGCCACAAGCTAATTGTAATGGAGAATAATCATGATAACTTACTGGTCTTAAATGTATAAGAGATGTTGCATGTAATATTGCATAACCCCAAACTATAGTAGGGAGATTTGTTTGCAAAATTAGCGGTCTCGCAATTAATTGCAGACGTTTAACAAATGATTCTGCTAGACCATTTTGTGTATGAACATATACTACAGGATGTTCAACTTTTATTCCAATCGACATACAATAATCATTAAATATTTTGGATGTGAATTCTCCAGCATTATCAAGATGAATAGATTTAATAGGATAGTCGGGAAATTGTGCCTGTAATCTTATAATTTGAGCAAGTAACCTTGCAAATGCTATATTTCGTGAAGATAATAAGCATACATGTGACCACCTAGTTGAAGCATCAATTGGAACCATAAAATATCTAAATGGTCCACATGGTGGATGAATTGGTCCACATATATCACATTGTATGCGTTCTAAAAATGCTGGCGATTCTATTCCAACCTTACTTCTGGAAGGTTTTATTATTAATTTTCCTTCCGAACAAGCAGTACAAAATAATTCATTATTTTGAAGAAACTTTTGGTTCTTCAATGGATGCCCATGTGAATTTTCAATAATTTTTCTCATCATTATCAAACCAGGATGACCCGGTCGATCATGCCAAATTTTATAAGTATCTGAATCAATAAACTTCTAGTTTATAGTTAAATTGACCTCAATCATATTAATATATATGTAGTATAAGCCACATGAAAGGGTATAAAATTTTTCAAGTATACATTTCCTACTATAAATTATTTTTGTAACATAAAGACATTCTTTATTGTCTTTGCTCACAGTTTTAATATGATATCCATTTCTGCGAATATCTTTAAAACTTAATAAATTTCTGTGAGAATTTGAGGAAAACAATGCATTTTTATAATAAGTTTTGTTCCCCTTTGTAATATAATACTAGCTCTTCTGGAGCCTTCAACCATTTTTTGTTTGTCCCGATATTGTGGTAACAACAGTTTCACCTCTTTTAAGAGTATTAAAATATCTTGCCTCTTTAAGAATAGTATGGGTGGTAGCACTATCTACAATACATAAATTTGCATCATTTTCCTTGAAGTCATATAATACACGAAAAGAATTCATTTTCTTCATTGAAGAAACGAAAGATGCATTATTATTTATTCATAAATAAACATTGCATGAAAAGTACATTAAATAGCAATAACAAAAGCAAACCAATAATAACATAAAAATTATAATATATTAATTAAGCAAAATATATGAAGTAATTATTCAAATTTTTCCTTTCGACTGGTGTTGGGTAACAGAAAATCATCCATCTCCATATTGGGGATATCAATAGGGTCATTAGTGGGGTTATTATCATCCAATATAAAATTGGTTTCTGGTTCCGCATATTTCTTGAGGGATGCTTGGTATAAGTTTACGAAATTTTTAGCGGTTCTACAAGTTCTTGACCAATGACCAGTCATACCGCATCTATGGCATTTATTTTCATCATCTTGACTATTATTTCTTTTATCAAATCTTTTAATTTGATTATTCCACTTCTGGTGGTTATTTGTATTTTTTCACTTCGGGTGGAAATTATTGTTATTATTATTATCAACATGCTTCCACTTCTGGTGGAAATTGTTATTATTATATCCTCTGGACAATTCTTTATTGTCTTAGCTCACAGTTCAACTTTTATTCCAATCGACATACAATAATCATTAAATGTTTTGGATTTGAATTCTCTAGCATTATCAAGACGAATTGATTTAATAGGGTAATCAGAAACTTTGCCCATAATCTTATAATTTGAGCAAGTAACCTTGCAAATGCCATATTTCGTGTAGATAATAAGCATACATGTGACCATCTAGTTGAGGCGTTAATTAGAACCATAAAATATCTACATGGTCCACTTGGTGGATGAATTGGTCCACAAATATCACATTGTATGCGCTCTAAAAATGCTGGCGAATCTATTCCAACCTTACTTCTGGAAGGTTTTATTATTAATTTTCCTTGCGAACAAGCAACACAAAATAATTCATTATTTTGAAGAAACTTCTGGTTCTTCAATGGATGCCCATACGAATTTTCAATAATTTTTCTCATCATTATCGAACCAGGATGACCCAGTCGATCATGCCAAATTTTGTAAGTATTTGAATCTATAAACTTCTGGTTTATAGTTAGATTGGCTTCAATCATATTAATATATGTGTAGTATAAGCCACATGAAAGAGTATAGAATTTTTCAAGTATACATTTCTTACTTGAAATTATTTTTGTAACATAAAGACATTCTTTATTGTCTTCGCTCACAGTTTCAATATGATATCCATTTCTACGAATATCTTTAAAACTTAATAAATTTCTGTGAGAATTCGGGGAAAATAATGCATTATTTATAATAAGTTTTGTTCCCCTTTGTAATATAATATTAGCTCTTCCGGAGCCTTCAATCATTTTTGTTTGTCCCGATATTATGGTAACAACATTTTCACCCCTTTTAAGAGTATTAAAATATCTTGTCTCTTTGAGAATAGTATGGGTGGTGGCACTATCTACAATACATAAATTTGCTTCATTTTCCCTGAAGTCATATAATACCGGAAAAGAATTCATTTTCTTCATTGAAGAAACGAAAGATGCATTATTTTTTATTCATAAATAAACATTACATAAAAAGTATATTAAACAGCAATAACAAAAGCAAACCAATAATAAAATTATAATATATTAATTAAGCAAAATATATGAAGTAATTATTCAAATTTTTCCTTGCCACTGGTGCTGAGTAACAGAAAAGCATCCATCTCCATATCGGGAATATCAATAGAGTCATCAGTTGGGGTATTATCATCCAATATAAAATTGGTTTTTGGTTCCGCACATTTCTTGAGGGATGCTTGGTATAAGTTTACCAAATGTTTAGCGGCTCTACAAGTTCTTGACCAATGACCAGTCATACCGCATCTACGGCATTTATTTTCATCATCTTGACTATTATTTCTTTTATCAAATCTTTTAATTTGATTATTCCACTTCTGGTGGTTATTTGTATTTTTTCACTTCGGATGGAAATTATTGTTATTATTATTATCAACATGCTTCCACTTCTGGTGGAAATTGTTATTATTATATCCTCTACCACGCACATTACCACGACCTCTACCTCGACTACGACCATTTCTGTGGCCGCGTCCATTAAAATTATTATGAATTATCGCATTCGCTTCAGGGAATGGATTTGTTCCGGTACGTCGTAATTCATGGTTTTTCAACAGAAATTGATTTCTCTGTTCTGCTAGAAGAAGAGCAGTAATTAGTTCACTATATTTCTTATAATCTTTTGCTCTATATTGCTCCTGTAATACCATATTATTCAAATGAAAAGTAGAATATGTCTTTTCTAATAAATCCTCATCAGTTATTGGCTTTCCACATAATCTTAATGTGGATGTAATTTGAAAGAGTTTAGAATTGTATGCACTAACAGAGTCAAAATCTTGAAGCCTTAAGTTTATCCATTCATACTGGGCATTTAGTAGAGATATTTTCTTAAGGTGTTCAAACCTCTCCTTTAATTGTCTCCAAAGATCTGTAGGATCTTTGACTTGAAGTGCTTCATCAAGATGACGGCGGAGAAAAACTAGAGCTATTACCTTATACCGAGGTGTAATATTATTATTTTCAATAATAGTGTTATTAAGACCCATTGATTCTAGATGTATTTCTGCATCCAGCTTCCAAGTAAGATAATTTTTTTCCGATACATCAAGAGGAATAAAGTCCAAACTTTTGATATTAGACATATTAAGAATTATAGGTATAATATATATTTATAGAAAATAAGATAATTATGCCTTACTTTGGATTTATTTGGTGATATCCTTGATCGATAGAGCAAGCTCGTGCTGATAACGTATTGGAAATTGACTATATATGTAAAGAAATTATAACAATAATAAAGAAGGCAGAGAGAAAATTTGAGAGAAATTTTTATTGTTTATATCTGAGGCATATTTAATGAAGAAATTGGATTCCTATTTATAGATAAATTTAATAATAAAAATAATAAATAAGTAAAAAATATATTACACCAAATATTAATAATATGAGTCTTATATTAATTATATACGGCTGCTGTATAATAACAGCGGTTGATCAATAATTCAACGGTAATAACTTTATTTTCGGCCAATAAAAATTAGAAGGTCACAACTTAAAGCTAGCGTTGCAAATCAACTCAACCAAAAAATTGTTCAAACAATCAATTAACATTATCATCTTAAATAGAGTAATTCTTTTTGTGTGAACATTATAAGTCCGCGCTACCAACTCTTACCAACCAAATATTAACACTAATTTTTATTTGAGTTATCCTTATTGGGACTTTGAGTACTTAATATCGTTATTTTATTTTTTTCTCTTATTTTATAAATATTATTATTGAATTAAATTTTACATACACCAATAATTTGATAGTAATAAATGACAAAATAACTTAAACTTTATAAAAAAAATAAAGTTATCATAAATTCACCCTCTTTTTCATATTAATTTTTCTAATTATTGCTCATTCCACTAAACATGTAACTTCGATGTGTTTATATTACTCAATACAAAAAAAATATTGACTTCACCGGAAAAATGGGTCAACATTTAATTTTTAGAGTTATATATTTTAATAAAAAAGTTTAAACCATGTGAAATTAAGAAATATAAAAAATGGATAGAATGTGAGACTTCGCAATCCAATCAATTATTATGATTGTTGTGAAAAAATAGGACCGGACTGATCAGTTGAATTGGGTTCAACTGGTACTAATGGTAGGTTTGATTGGTTTCTTCACAGTTTAATAAAAAAAACTCAATTAAAAATCAGTTGAACTGGCGACCAAACAACCGGTTGAATATTGAGATTAATATTGTGGAAGACTTTTCAATTTTTATATCCTATTGAATTCTTTTGTATTTGGCAAAGAATAAGTAGTATACAATGTGGTTTATTTAAAATTAAAAAATTGACAATAATTGCTTAATTAGCGTTAGTCTACATTATAGTACATTGAGTATTAGCATTAAATGCTAAAACTTGTTGCAATAAATTTTGATATTATTTACGTTATATTCTTGATTTTGAATAAAATAAAATTAATTTAGAACTTTTGAAGTTATTTCTAATCAAGTTAACATGTATTGTTAGCATAGAAATTATATGGAATGCGTCTTTATTTAATACTCCATTCATATTAGGGATTTTAGTCTAAAATTGGATTAATAAAATACTTGTCGTTTGCACTTTTTTAGATTCTTTTTTCATTATTCTTCCAATTATATCCTTGGGATTAATTTCACTTAGGTTGAAAAAGTAAGGTATTAAATTAAAATACAAGGATAAAATAATATTTTCATATCCTTAACAAATGAGTTTATTAAGCAACGTAAAACTTATAGAAAGACAAGTAAAAAAATATGGAGAGAGTATATGTCGAAGTCCTAAATGTACATGATTTATTTCATAAATGTGTAATTTTAATATACTATAATTAAAATATATAGTAACCTTTATATCTCATTTATCAAATTCGGTTTAATCTGAACTAAATTCAGTTTAATTCAAAATTAAACACTTCATTCACTGGTTCAGTTGTCGATCCGAATTTGAAAATCATAACCCTCCGGGTTTTTTATTAGTCATTCTAGGCTTTTTATTTTGGTTTTTTTACTTGTCATTTTAGATTATCAATGCTACTTTGATCAATTTTTTTTCTTTTTTACCCTTGTATTAATTAGGAAAGAAATAAAGTATTGATAAAATTATAAGTGAGTAATTATGAAGAAAGAGAATTTATTTATATAGTATGAAGGATAAATTAATCATTTGAATGCTATAATAAATATTTTATTGATTTTAATGAAAATTCTAGAATGACTAATAAAAATTGGAGGGAATATCAATTGAATAGTCAAAATAAATAAATAAAATAAAATAAACTTTTATTGACCAAGTTTGAATTAATCACTGCATCTCCACTAAGTCAATTGTGATATTTAAATACTTATTGTTAAAAAATTGATGTATTAGCAGCATGTTATTATGCAATTATATAATTGATATGGGATCTATATTATTAATATTTGATATAATATGTTTTCTACTTTTCTATCTGTCATTAATATTTGATGTAATATGTTTCTTACTTATTTACCATTTTTACCGTTGGATTTCTCTATAAATAGGAATTCAATTCTTCATTTAATATATACCTCAGAAATAAGAAAAAAAAGTTTCACTCAAATTCTCTCTATGCCTACTTTATTGTTGTAATAATTTCCTTGCATATATAAACAATTTCCAACACGTTATCAGCACAAGCTTGCTCTATCAGTTACGGATACCACCAAATAAATCCAAAAAATGGAATTCTTTTCCGGTATTATATGACTTCAAGGAAAATGAAGCAAATTTATGTATTGTAGATAGTGCCACCACCCATACTATTCTCAAAGAGGCAAGATATTTTAATACTCTTAAAAGGGGTGAAAATGTTGTTACCACAATATCGGGACAAACAAAAATGATTGAAGGCTCCGGAAGAGCTAGTATTATATTACAAAGGGGAACAAAACTTATTATAAATAATGTATTATTTTCCCCGAATTCTCACAGAAATTTATTAAGTTTTAAAGATATTCGTAGAAATGGATATCATATTGAAACTGTGAGCGAAGACAATAAAGAATGTCTTTATGTTACAAAAATAATTTCAAGTAAGAAATGTATACTTGAAAAATTCTATACTCTTTCATGTGGCTTATACTACACATATATTAATATGATTGAAGCCAATTTAACTATAAACCAGAAGTTTATAGATTCAAATACTTACAAATTTTGGCATGATCGACTGGGTCATCCTGGTTCGATAATGATGAGAAAAATTATTGAAAATTCACATGGGCATCCATTGAAGAACCATAGGCTTCTTCAAAATAATGAATTATTTTGTGCTGCTTGTTCGCAAGAAAAATTAATAATAAAACCTTCCAGAAGTAAGGTCGGAATAGAATCGCCAGCATTTTTAGAGCGCATACAATGTGATATTTGTGGACCAATTCATCCACCATGTGGACCATTTAGATATTTTATGGTTCTAATTGACGCTTCAACTAGGTGGTCACATGTATGCTTATTATCTTTATGAAATATGGCAATTGCAAGGTTACTTGCTCAAATTATAAGATTATGGGCACAGTTTCCTGATTATTCTATTAAATCAATTCGTCTTGATAATGCTGGAGAATTCATATCCAAAACATTTAATGATTATTGTATGTCGATTGCAATAAAAGTTGAATATCCTGTAGCATATGTTCATACACAAAATAGTCTAGCATGATCATTAACTAAACGTCTGCAATTAATTGCACGATCACTAATTTTGCTAAAAAATCTCCCTACTACAGTTTAGGGTTATGCAATATGACATGCAACATCTCTTATACATTTAAGACCAGTAAGTTATCTTGATTATTCTCCACTACAATTAGCTTCTGGTCATGAGCCTAGTATTTCTCATCTTAGAGTTTTTGGTTGCGCAATATATGTGCCTATTGCTCCACCACAAAGGACTAAAATAGGTCCTCAAAGGAGATTAGGAATTTATGTTGGCTATGAATCCCCTTCAATAATTAAATATCTTGAGCAATTAACTGCCGATATATTTACTGCACGATTTGCAGATTGTCATTTTGATGAAAGCACCTTCCCAAAATTAGGGGGAGAGAATAAGAGCCCAATTTTGGAAAAGAAAATAATATGGAATGCTTCATCACTTTCTCATATGGATCCTAAATCAAATGATTCTGAACTAGAAGTTCAGGGAATAATCCATCTTCAATATTTAGTAAATCAATTGCCTGATGCACTAGCTAATCCCAAAAGAGTAACAAAACCGCATAAACCAGCAGTAAATGCGCCAATTCGTATTGAGATTCCTGAAGAACAACCTACGGATAATACTCTAACACACCTGAAGCGTGAACGACCTATTGTTTCAAAGAATAAAAATCTAAAAGGAGGAGAGTTATTGATAATGAAGATATTCTCATTGAGGATATAAATATAAATACACTTCCGGAAGACGTGCAAGCACCTGAAGTGCAAATACCTGAAGCTATTGAAAATGAAGAAATTCAAATAAATTATATCAGTACTGAAAGAAGATGGAATGACAATAAAATAGTTATAGACCATTTTTTTCATATAATATTGCGATCAATATTAAAAGTGAAAATGTGGATCATGAGCCAACATCTATTAAAAAATGTCAACATTTCAAATTATTAATTAACTTTATTTTATACATAAAAAATTTAGTAAATGTAGTTGAAATTGGAAAGTTTAAATTTTGTATTATAACGAATTATAAATATAATATAAAAGATAAATGATTTGGAACCGGGCGATGGTCTAATTGGCCTCTACTGTAACGTCGGGCCTGTATTGATTATGTTGTAAATCTTGTTCAATTTTTGTTCCAGGTGGTTAAGGAAATTAGCTACTCAAACAATGGAGTTACAGTAACAACTGAAGATGGTTCAAGTTACAAGTCCAAGTATGTTATTGTCTCTGTCAGCCTTGGTGTCCTACAGAGTGACCTTATTGAGTTTCAACCTAAATTGCCTGTGAGTAATTTCATCATACATTATGTTAAGTATGTAATTATAAACTCAATTGATCTAATGTCTTGAATCAATTTTTTTTATATGATCTTAGCTATGGAAAAGAGTTGCAATAGCCGATTTTAGCATGACAATTTACACAAAGATATTTCTGAAATTCCCCTACAAATTCTGGCCTACAGGCCCTGGTACTGAGTTCTTCCTCTACACTCACATCAGGCGTGGATATTATCCACTCTGGCAGGTATTGATCCATGTTTAATTACCTTTTAGCCCTTGTTTGGTTTATGTTTTTTCATGGTACAGTATAGTTCAAAATTCTCTTGTTTGAATTCAAAATCTGTTTTCATGATTCTTTTCATAATATACTTCTTTCATTGTATTAAATTAGAACCGCAGATGCGGTGGTTCTCTATAATTCCCCTTCAAATTGAACTAAAATTTTTAAAAACACCATATTGTACCGTACAATATACTCGAACAAATTTTTTTAAAAAACTCATAACATACTATACTATATCTTACTGCAATGTAATTTATTGAACCACAGAGAACCATTAACTAAACACAGGCTTAAATAATGAGAAATTTTAATTAATACAACTAAGATAATGATTAACTGCAGCATTTGGAGAATGAGTATCCAGGATCGAACCGCTATATTCGTGACAGTAACAGCAGACGAATCGAGAAGAATTGAAGCATTAACGGATAAAGAAATCGAAGCAGAAATCATGGAGGTTCTTGAGAATATATTTGGGGAAAATATTCCAAAGCCAGAAGATATGTAGATGGGGTTTGAACAAGTTTTACAAAGGCAGCTATGCTAATTGGCCGCCTAATTACAGTCAAAAACGCAAAGACCAATTAACTGTTAGTATTCTTGTTTCGGTTATGTTCTCTTAGATTGCAATTCGGTTTATACAGTTTCAATAATTTATATTATCTTTTTAACAGGAAGCTGTTGGGCCAGTATACTTTACAGGAGAGCGTACAAGTGATAAATACATAGGCTATGCAACTGGTGCTTATTTTGCAGGTTCAGTCTTTTTATTTTTATTCCTGTATCTCTATTCAATAATTATTATTTGTTATGCTAACTTATAAAATTTTTTCAGGCATTGATACGGCAAATGATTTGATTAAGTGCATTAAAGAGAAATCTTGTAAGACAGTGTCACATAATATTGGCTAAAAAAACCAATCAAGAAGGTGAATTTCTTAATTTTAAGCACTTGTTATTTCTTAACAAATGATTTAAATATTACTAAAATGCAATATATTTTTTTGTAGGTAAACTGCTTCAACTAGGAGAAGTTTCTTCTGTATACACATTTTTTTCCTTAATTTGATTTTTTTTTAGTAATTAAATGCGAGAAAATGTGATCATGCAAATGTAATTTTTTTCAATAACTGACTACCATTTTGAAAAGCATCTCTTTAGATCCTCATGCAAAACGAAAGGGTAGAACATGAAAATCACGGTGCGCCCCGCGAAATGCAATGTCAAACTTGCCTAAAACTATTACAAAAACACATTTGGAACATTTACTAACAAACTTCAATGCCACATTATTCAAAGAGAGGATATTGAAAAGAAAACAACACGAACAGAACTCTTTATCACTTCTTTACAATACAGAAATCAACAATACAACACACTGCCCATGAAACTACACGATTTCTTTCTCGTTTTTTTTGCTAAGATTTTTACGTATATATAATCTATCGAGACAAGAGAAATGACCAATTTATTTCATAAATACACACAAGAATCACAAAGCAACCAATTGACAATACTACCATACATCTTGTACCATGAGCATCTGATATTTGATTGAAACAATTGAAAAAACTGTAATTACAACTTGAATTCCCCCACGATTCTCATTGCAGCTCCGTCTATTATATACAAAAACCATTACATCATCAACTTAACTCAAATCAAATAGAGATAAACAATTGCATCAATGGACCAACCTACTCAAATGAATGATACTATACAGTATTTATGGTACAGGCTCACAGAAATATATATATAAATCCCATGAATTTTAAGAGAGACTAGATTCTTGACCTATTCCATCTTCAGAAACGTTGGATAACTGTTCTCGAACAGAGTTGACCAATTGAGAAGCTGTATGGTCAAACTTCAAGGGACACCTAGGTATACTCTGTCAAAGTCCAACACTTATTTATTACTTACATATAGATTTTCCATAAACTACTTTCTTCGCAGCAGTACAAATGTGTATATAAAAGGCATACTGCATGTCTTGCCCACTTGTTGCTACTAAACCCTGAACTTGACAAAAATGCATCAATCTGCCCCTGAACGCCACGTGTCACTTTTGGGTTGGAAGGGAAAAATCAGGAAAATTGCATCTTTGAAAAGTTAAACCAACTAGAAGCTGGCACGTGGCGTTCAGGAGGCAAACTGGTGCATTTTTGTCAAGTTCAGGGTGACAATTGGAAAAATATGTCAAATTCAGGGGGCAAAACATGCTTTATGCCTATGTAAAAGAAATGTGATTCGCACCTCTGAGGTCCATAAGCCATCACTTGCTTTACGAGGGATTATGTGTATGCGTACCTGGAAAAATAGCATGTTATAGAGAAAGTTAGTATGATTGTTTTAAATATAAAAGTATATTTGTACAAATGAAAAAGCACAACTGTATCAATGTGATTGAAAGATAAACATGAAAAATCAATTTGAGACTTTGTGAAAAGTTTAAAGTAGCTTACATGAAATACAACCTGGCCTGCAGCTGCTCCATTATTAACCAACAAATTAAAAGAATCTGCATAAGAATTGAAATGATATTTCACTATGCAGATAAATGCTTAGCCAGAAACATATTAGCCTTCCATTTGCAAACATTCTTTTTGAAGGAATTCAGTTTATTTGAAATCATTTTATGATGCAGGGAATAAAAGGAAATAAGTTTGAGATAACAACAGCATTTAAAGTTAAATACATACCCGAACCAGTAGCCTTCATGATAGCACTTCCAATTCGAGGCACTTTTGAAAACATTGCCGCAACAACCTAAAGAGCAGTTCATCAAAGACTCATAGATGAATTTAACAATTTCAAGAATAGACATCTAGAAAGTGAAAATATGAATTTTAAATTAGTACTTGTTATATTAAAAAGAAAATGCATATTAGTCCACTTTCAGGCCTGCGAAATAAATGCAGTAAAAGCATTAAATTCATGATATCCAGCCACTATCAGGAGAAGCTCATTGGCAAAAAAATGGTAGGAATTTAGGATGAATTCAGTGGTAAGATAAATATTGCTTCTTTTACTTAATTTACACAAGTTCATAGAAATCGGTACTAGTAAAGTAAGTGCAATGCCATAATTTTCAAATAACTAAATGTTTCATTAGACATTAGTTCTAAAGTGTTAAATAGAAAAGTTATATAATGGTAGTAGTGCAATATATATTGAGCAAAAATAAATGAAACAAATTCAACTTTTTATGGCAATTCCTGTAAGAAATGAATATGTCCAACATATAAGTTAACAAATCCAAAAGTTGCTACTGACTAAGAAATGCATTGATATTTCAAAATACCCTAACTCTGACACAAATGAAAATGGGAACAAAAGAGCAAATCACAGCATCCTATGAAAAAAAAGTTACTCACGGATGGAGGAGTTGCTTCCAGCGAAAAATAACGAGATTTAGGTATAATAAGAGAGTGCCTATAAAAAGATAAAAACAGAAATGAAACTAGATGGAGATCAAAACTAAATAAAAACTAACAATAAAAGTTAAATTGAAGACATTATCAGCTCATATTTGGAACTGTTTGCAAATTAGAAAAGGGTTAACACTTGAATTTCACATAACTATGTTAGATTCACAAAACTATTCAAGGAACTCATACTGGCAGAAATTAGCATGCAGTTAGGGAATTTCAGTACATGTCAATTAGGATTATTTTGTCTTGACAAGCAATCGCTGGGAGCACATTAATTTGTTCATTAATTTTAGATTTCTATAAACAGTCAAAACAATCTGGAGAGCTCAATTGAAGTCATTCTTGTAATATTGAATTCAAATATCAATTTTACAAACGAAATTAACACCAATTAAAGCAGAATTTAGAATCCTCTCAGGTAAATAATACCTTACCCAGGACTCAAAGGGCTTGTATCCAAAATGCACAGGCAAGTTTCATCTTCAAATAGCTGAAAAATCCCAAATTAAAGGCAGAAAACTATTAATAAACTAAACAATAGAATCCAGTACAATAATTGAATGTCAATAAACAGAAACAACCTTAAAAGCAGGGGATTCCCCGCGAATAATTCGGCAGAAAACGCAGTCGTTTTGAAGTCGAAGCTCGCCATCCCTAGAATCAGACACACAAAAACCAGATGAAAGAGAGGGATGTCCGGCGCCGGATGACGGAGCTACAGGGCGGAGATGAGAAGAAAGAACGGCGAGTCTCGTCCGAGCATCCATTCAGGCGGAATCCGAATCTCGGTCGACTATACCCTGAATTGCAGAGCAAGCCGCCATAATAAAAATCGAAGAATCGATCAATTTAAGAATAAAGGAAAAGATTACAGTCGAAAAAGCAGAATTTTGAAGTGAAACGGAGCAAGAAGACAGGAGTGGTGCGGTGGTGCGTTTGTTTTCGAGGGTGGTTACTGACCGGGCGTTTTCTCGCTCATCCATATTGCTTCTGTTTACGCCACTCAATGACGTCGTTTTCTGTGTAGAACAATTGTGGTCAGGCTATATAATCATTGATTCAAGAGGATTTGTATTGGTTTAGTTAAATTCTGAATAGGTAAACTTAAAAAAAAATGTTATATATAGTTTAATTAATTTATAAAGGATTTTATTGAATTTTTTATTTTAAAAAGGTGTTTGTGGTTTTAAAAAGTTAGTAAAAATATATTTTTAAAATTTTTATCAAGATTTAAGTAGATTTGAGAAACTTTTTATTTCGTTATAAATTTTTAAAGTTATCGATAATTTTTAATTAATATGAATATTTATACTTCCAAAAAAATTTTAAAATTTAGCACTAATGTGTATTGTATTTTTTATAAAAAAACTGATAAATTTCACTTCAAAATGGACAAAATTACCCTTCCAAATGTGGTTTCAAAATTTTGAGAAACATGTTTTTGCTAACTTTTAAAACTACAAACACCCTTTTAAAATAAAAAATTTTACAAGAACCTTTTTATAAAACTGTCAAACCACAAGATATACTTTTTAAGTTTACCCTTATTTAAATGAATATATAAATTTACTAAAAATATTGGTTTGTCTTTTTAACTAGATATGTTGACGGCCGGGCTACCATATCTGGCTCAAGTCTGATTTTGTGGGCTAAATTTAAACACTCATTTTCTTATGAGCAAGTTAGCTGGATCCCTAAACTTGGGCTTTTGAAACCTTATATACGTACACAACATTTCTTAAAGCCCATCTTCCCTTTATTTTTTTTTATAATTACATAAAACTAGGTTTAGAATTTGATAAATCTGACAAAATAGGAATCTCTTCTCTTCGTTATGAAACCTGATGATTCAAACCCCCTTTCTCACCATTGAACCCGTTTTCTGCAGTTCCCCTCTTCTACATCTTTGTTTTCAAATTTCAAAACACATTAAGAAACCGACGATTCTACTGCAACAAGAGAGACGAAGCACAAATTTGAGGAAAAATATGGAAGAAAAAAGGTATTATATTCGATCTGACAAACACCTTTCTCCCTCTTATCATTGATTTCACCTCTAAAATTTGATAAAACTTAAATTCGATTATCCTCAAAGTTAAATTATGCTTCTTCTTCTACTACTCCAGTGGCTTCCACCACCACTACTCTCGTCTCAACTCCAGCTTTACAAATCATCACAGTTTCCAATTCGGATGATGACAACGCCGACTCTTCTTGTCTCACTGCCACTAATGAACTCCACCATGTAATTCAGATAATGATATGGTTTTCGTGGTTTTCAATTTGTAATTTTGGATGAATTTGTGAATTGTGGTTAATTGTTCCTTAAAGTGCCGATGTCCGTGCTTGTAGAGCATATTTGATAGGTTAGAGTCTTCATTTTATTGTAACTAATTGGGTTAGTGTGAGAATATTTTGGTTTTTCTTTAATGGCATGCGTAGAGCTTGTTTGGAGGAATTTTCAAGTTGATTATGATTCTAGTGATTAGTGGGTGGAGTTAATTAATGGGCGATGTTATGAATTAATCGATATAATGTGCTTTTATCATGTCTTTTGAAATGCTACCTTCGATTCCACAAATATCATGTGAGATAATAACAAAATGTCGCAAAGGAGATCAACTTTCTAGTGTATGTTGTAGCACTACATTACATCATGTAATAGGAATTATATTTTGCTTTTACTTTGAAAGTGAATCATGATTCATTGCATAGAATGTTCATTAATAAGAATGTACTCCTGTTAAC
The DNA here is from genome assembly GCA_947683365.1 of Euphorbia pulcherrima. Classification (NCBI taxonomy): domain Eukaryota; kingdom Viridiplantae; phylum Streptophyta; class Magnoliopsida; order Malpighiales; family Euphorbiaceae; genus Euphorbia; species Euphorbia pulcherrima. Next base: position 7,325,085 of record CANTUS010000004.1, read on the forward strand.
TCCTTTGATCTTTATTTGATGTAAATTATTACTGTCATAATTCATAAGAGAGTATGTATATCTTTATTTGGAGTCTACATATATAATCATTATTCACAACCTTTATGAGGACAAATTTGAAAATAAAGTTAAAAAAATGTCGAGAATTACAAGCATTATGTGATGTTAGTGTTCTGTTTTAGCCTAGATATAGCACATTCAGGTATAAGAGGAGAAATAAGGGCTATTACACCAAGTAATAGAGCTTTTATACAAGGTAGAAGACTAGTATATGAGCTTTTATGTCAGTTTACCATGGTAAAAGAGGCTTTATACCAGTATAAGAGTGACAAATGTGATCTTTTACCAATCATTTAAACATTTGTTTCATTAAAATTGAAGAGTGGTAGAATAGGCCATATACAGGCCTTTATAGCATGGCTTCTTATGGTTAAATGAGTAATGTTGTGAGCATAAAGAAAAAAATTTACTATATAAATATATTATACCACTCTTATATCAGGTATAAAGCTTTCAAACATGGTTTTTGATGGTAGTTTAATATCAATTGTGAAAATAAATGAAAAATGGGTGGTATAAAGACATTATATCATTCTCATACTTGTTATAAGGCCTTCATGTTATGGTTCTGCTAGGGAAATGAAAACTCTTATGAATATAAAGGAGAAATGAACTATATAAATGCATAATAGCAGTCTTATACTAGGTATAAGGGTTGTAGCCTGTTGGTACAAGAACTCTTACACCAAAATATTTTTTTGCTCCAAAAATGTTCAAAATAGATGTTGTTTTAAAGATACTTAGAAGGTCTGTGTTGAAAAAATTAACAGTTTGTAAGATATAGTCTTTTGAAGTTATAAAAATCAAATTAAATAGAGGAGAGAAGGTTCTTACAATAATGTGCAAAGCATGAGCCAAATTCCCCGTAAAACCAAAAATTGATAATTAAATGTGAGTATAAGCTAATAAATTCTTGTTTGATATAAAAAGAAAAAATTTTCCAAAAATCTTGTAAATTCAACATTCGTTTCATTAAAGTTTAAGAATGAGTCTTATACTAAGTATAAGAGTGATAAAGGAGCTCTTATACAACCCATTTAAACAAAAATGTTTTGTTACATGTATAAAGGAGTGGTATAAGAGCTCTTATATCACCCATTGAAATGAAAAGGAGGTATAAAGAGTGGAATAAAAACTCTTATACCAAGTATAAAAGTGGTTTGAGAGCTCTTATATCAAGAAATTAATAGCTCCAACACAAATATTGGTCTAGATCTTTCCAAAAAATATCAAATTTCCTCAGATAAGCCTTTAATGGACATCATTCTCATCTTTCATGGAATTATCAAGTCCACCAAGACTCAGTTCAATGTTTTGTTCTTCCTCTTTAAGATCAATCTCCATTTTAACATGCTATTGTCCGTTTAATAAATCCCCCTCTGTGACTTTATCAAAAGCTGCAACTGAGAAGCATAATATCAATTTTTTAGTTAGTGGCAACTAAATTAAAATAAACATAGTTCTCTGTTGCGTGCTAACCTTTGAAAATGCTGAAATTCATCACCAACCAACTATTACATACATTATTTGGCAAAGGAGTATATCTAAATATAGACTCAAAAGAAGTAATGTAGCAATACCAATTTCCAAAACACATAATATAATATCAGCACTTGAACAAAAACAAAGCCCTTCAATTATGATACTATGTAGGTAACTCTAAAAAAGTACAGTAGATGCGTGTTCATCACATTCAAAGAGCTTAGTTCGGGCAAAATGAGTAACCACGAGATTGAACTGATCAATTCAGGTGGCTTTACAATATTTGCTTAGTTTTAAGAACTTGGCTTCAGTTTCCTGTGTAGTTGATGTCTTGCTCTTCTTGCTTGAAACCATCTCAGATGCCCTACCATTGCACTCCACTTCGCCTCCACTCTAATTGCTTGGAATATTTACTCTTATGCCAGATATAATAGCTCTTATACTTGTCATTTCAATCAAACTAATAAAAAAATTAAATAATAAACATTTTTTTATCTTCATTCGTCTTAATGTTCTCTGATGTTATTTTTTCAAAATTTATCAACAAAATCATCACTAACATCATAATTGGAAAAAAAAATTGAAATCCTTTATCTGTAATCCACCCTAATAAATAAAACACAGAATTACCAAACCTAAAATCATTACTCCAAGTTCTACCATATTGTACCAAACAGACAATATCAACTATAGGATTAGAACAAATAGCAGCTAAAGAGCAAATCTCCAAAATCAAATATGAAAGGATCAACTTCTACACCAAATTCAAAAGGATTAACTTATGCATCAAATCCAAATCTACAGGTATTAAGATGCGAAACTCAAATATGAAAGAATAAGCTAAATCGAAGACGAAGAACAACAAAATCAAACGGTATTGATTACACTTATCGGAAAAATGAAAAATAAAAAAAACCAGAAAATTGAAATTAGAATAAAAAAACTAGAAGAATAAAACAACAAAATGAAATCGATAATACTAGCTAAAGATGAAAAACCCGATAGCAGTAGAGAGAACGATGAAAGAATTGAAGAAAAGCAAGATCTGTGAAGAAGAAGAAGAAGAAGAGTATCGTGAAAAATAAAATGCAAACCTAGAAAATGGTAAATAAAAAATGGAAAAGGAAGCTCCGTAATTAACTAAAATTTCTTATAATTACCGTAATTTCCTTAATTTCCCTTTTCTTATTAAGTTCGGCCCGAACTTGAACCCGAAACTTTCAATGCCAAAGATCTACAAACCGAACTTAATTTTTATATAAATATTCAAACTAGAATTTGTAGGGAACTGACTGTCAAATTGAACATGCATAACAGGCATGGCAGAAATTCAAAATTTTGTCCATATCCTCAGGAACTCTTATTAGATACATATAAATTAAATAAAGCCTTAACTAAATAATTCTCTACCTAGGTTAGCATGCAAAAGGGCTAGGCATACCATAATTCTAAATTATATCCTAGCATGTATATTTTATGCAAAGCATGTTATAACTCTAACCTATAACCTAAGCATGTTATAACTCTAAGCTATAACCTAAGCATAAAATAAACTAAACGTGCAAAACAACCTAGGCATATTATTAAGTCTAAAAACGCTTAAAGAAAAAGACCTAATAATACAAAGATAAAGAAAGAAAACTTACCAGTTGAAGCGTGCTTTAGCAGGAACCTTCTTGCACAAGCCTCCAAGCGTAGGATAGCCTCTATGAGTATCCACAAGAACCCCACCAACCAAAACCTCCCCGAGAGGAAGAATTAAGAAGCCTCGAGTAGTTGCTAGACCACTCCAGAAGCCTCACTCGAAAATATAAACTAGAGGTGCTCGAATAAAATCAAGCTCCTAAAAATATAACTTGTTCAAATAACCTTTATCGTAGGAATTATTATTTGAACTTGGTGCAATGAAATAGGGTGAAGGTAAAACCTATATATAGCCTTGGGGGAGCAAAAATGCTCCCCCTTTTTTCGATGTGGCACATCCCACACGGGTTTGACCCGCGGATCCATCTAGATCCACGGGTTGCACCCGCACGCACAACGTGCCATGCACGTTGTGCGCCACCGCAAGCTTGGGCTTGCGGGCTTTCCCGCAAGCCCAGCTTGCGGTGAATCTCGAGCTGGGCTCCCAGCGCGAGATTTTCCAAGCCCGTATTGCGAGCTCTTGAGCACGCTGCCCAGCAGCGTGATACGAGCCCGCAGTCCCTTTTGCAGTTCAAAAATTGTCCAGCAATTTTTTACCGGGTCCAAACCATTCGGAAAAATTCCCTTTAAATCCTTTTTAAATAAATATTTATTTTTCAACCCTAATAAATTATTTACCGGTCAAAGATAAATTTCTTGGCTTATAAAAAAATGATCTAATCAACTTAGCCAATTTATTTATGACCCTAATTAATTAGTTACCTATCAAAAATAAATCCTTGGTCCAACCAAATGATCTAATCATTTCTAACAAATTAAACAATAATCCAACTATTATTTATATTATATTTTCATAATAGAATAAATCTATTAGTTCTTTACTTAGTCTGATGAAGGTCCAATGTGTGTGACCTTATAGGATCCCGAAGTATTGAGCTATTAAGGTTTAACCAACCCTTGTTCTAATGGAACCAATGGCTCGAGGTTCTAGACCGTTAATAGAACCTGATTGCCTTAAACGACTGTAGTACGCCTCTAGCAAAGGTCTACCATCCCCCATTACTCGGAACGTCATTTATGCTTATGACTTAATCCCAGTTAATGCAATAGTTGTCCAATGCGATGAACTTAGTACCATCTGGTTTATAGGTTTCGGTTAAAGTGTTAACCTACCAATAGCAAGGTTGCTCCAAGCTATCCCAGTAATTTACTTATTACTGAAGTGTATTACCTTTTGCCATAGTGTGTTTGACTAGAAACCATTTCTATCAAACACATACTCTGATCAGAGGTTTATGGCAATCATCACTTCAACAAGTGGCTAGGTATAACTCCTTAATATATCCGGAGTGATGGATTCTTTCCGACTAGTTAGCTTACCCACGTTTTGTCATCACTATACCCATAATCACCCGTAACACCCTAAATTTATGGGTGCATAAGAATGACCCAAAGCATAGCAATAGTACCATACAAGGTAACTAGTATCTCAAGTATGAGGATATTCGCAAAGCTTATTGCATGAAGATAAACACTAACACATTGATATATATACCAAGTGTTTATCTTACGACGGTCTCCAATATATCTCCCAAATATATCCATGTGTCAAACTTAAGGCACCATCTTCAGTCCATGAGATATAGTTCCATATCATTAGTGATGATAAACCCATATCTATCGGGACCCTTATGAACATGACCTGATCTTCGCAATGATTGTGTTTCGATAGGTTGTTCTTAGATCACACTTTCTTGCATTTCTAGAACGGGGTCAATTAGTTGATTATCTATTTCCTCCTCTTGAACTTCCAGTTCAATATTGCACCCACTGACTTTTGCAAGTAAGTGTTCCTTTTTCCAAAAAGTGAGCATTCCGAGACACAAATACCTTTTGTGCTTTGGGTTGGTAAAATAGATATCCAATTATTTCCTTTGGATATCCAATGAACATACATTTGTCAGACTTGGCATTCAGCTTATCTGACGATATCCTCTTAACCATAGCAGGACAGCCCCATACTCTTAAATGACTTAGAGATGGCCTTTTTTACACCATCTTTCATAAGGTGTAAAATCAACTGATTTAAAGGGCACTCTATTTAAAACATAAATTGTGCTCTCTAGTGCATATCCCCAAAAGGATTTACTGAGATCTGCATGGCTCATCATGGACCGAACCATATCTAATAAAGTTTGATTCCTCCTTTCTAACACTCCGTTGTGTTGAGGCATATAAGGAGTGGTCCACTGGGGAACTATCCCCGTTTTCCTTTAGATAATCCTGAAACTCCTGACTTAAGTATTCTCCACCTCGATCTAATCGAAGCATTTTAATACTTTTCTCAAGCTATTTCTCTACTTCAGCTCTGAATAGTTTGAACTTTTCAAAACTCTCAGACTTGTGCTTCATTAAGTACAAATAATTGTATCATGAATAATCATCAATAAAGGTGATGAAGTAGGAGTATCCTCCTAGTGCCTGAACACTCATAAGTTCCAATGTACTCGTGGCCCATTCACCCTTTCCTTGAAAGGGTAACTTGTCATTTTTCCTCTTAAACAAGGTTTGGAATTACCATAAGACTCCAAGTCTATTGGGCCTAAGTCTCCATGTTTATGCAACTTGGTCAACAATGCCATAAGTAGAAGGAATTCTCATTATCTAATTTAACTTTCTTCACATTGTTTATATTGAAAACTTCTGTTTTAGTATCAAGAACATAAATGCCACCTTTCAACATTCCATAACCATAAAGAACATTATTCAAACAAATCTGACAATCATTATTCGAAAATAGAATCTCAAATCCTTCTACTACTAAGCACACAACATTTACAATATTCTTAGTAACACTTGGAATGTAGTAACAATTATTCAAAAATAAAACAAGAACACTTGGCAAAATAAGATTAAAGCTTCCTACGGTTAATGTAGTAACTCTGGCTCCATTTCTCACATACAGCTCCATCTCCCCTTTTGCAAGTCTTCTACTATTCCTTAGTCCCTGCATAGAAGTACAGATATGAGAACCACAACCAGTATCTAATACCCAAGTGGATTCACGAGGAAAAGTAGCAAAATTTTCAATTACAAACATACCTGAAGTAGATGCCTCTACAGGCTTCTTCTTCAAATGCTCAGAAGTAGGAGCTTTGCAATCCCTCTTCCAATGTCCCGATTTCCCACATTGGAAGCAGACATACTTAGATGCCTTCTTTTCTTTCTTCTTCTTACTGTTTCTTTTCTTGGCACCCAGTGCCTGCTTCTTCTTCGTAGAAGCCTTGGCTTTCTCAACCAACAGTAAAGGTTTTTTATCTTTCTTAATCTGGGGTTTTACTGTTTTCAGCATGTTGATTAATTCAGGGATAGTAGAATTAATCTTGTTCATGTAATAGTTAGTCATGAAGCCTGAGTAACTATCTGTCAAGGACATCAACACAAGGTCAATGCTCAAGTCATGATTCATCTTGAATCCCAATCTATTTAGCTTCTCAAGGTATCCCAAGAGTTTCAGTACATGCTAAGAGGTAGAGGTGCCAAACTGTATCTTGGTTCCGAAAAGGAGCTTGGAGGTCTCATACCTCTCTATCCTTTCCCGCTCTAAAAAGAGCTCTTCAAGATGGAGAGCCATGTACTCCAAGGGCATGTTCTCATATTGTTTTTAAAGCTCAAGATTCATAGATACCAATATGATACACATGGCGATCTCACAATCTTTCCTGTACTTCAACTAGGCATCATGTTCCACATGATCCTCAACATCAGGTTCAATAAGGAAAATTTCACTTAGAATATAGGCTATTCCCTCAGATCCGAGAACTATTCTCATAGCTCGAAACCAATCAGAAAAGTTTGAGCCATTCAATTTTGTGTCAAGTAACATACGGAGATTAACATTGGAAGTCATTTTCAACCTAAGATATAAGAAAAGAAAAGGAGTTTAGATATTAGTTTAAGTACATGCATTTAATATAAGGTCTTTTAATTAAATACATTTGTCCTACTATTTTCTTCAAAATTTACAATAGCCCATTCTATTGAATTCGGGAATTTTAGCCCAGATAAATTTCCTAGTAGGTAGCATTGATAACTAGTCTATTACAATCCCCAATTTTATGAGTCAAGCTATAATAGTAAGTTATAGTTGGAATCTCATTCCATTTGCATCGCATGCAACTGCTAATTCATTCAAGTTCCCTAAATTCAAGGGACGTGTGCTCTTATATTAGCATATCCTTGAATATGTCTCAGACCCGGGCCTAGCCCCTAATTTTATGGTGGACTAGCCCAATTTCGTTAAGGCAGACCTTATCCCAAACTTTACAACCAATCAATGTGGACTAGAAGGAACGCTTTGCATAGCACTTTGATAGCCCAAAGAGACCGTATTATAAATTCGAGTAAGGAAGACTATAACTTGCCTTAATATATTTAATTTGAGATTTTATTGGTGTTAAATGTCTCACCCAATCTAGGATTTTATCAGATAGACATATTTATAATAACTTATATTAATTCAGGGTATTTTAGAATTAGTTTATAAGGTCCAACCTTAGGTGGGTTCAGCTCATTATTATAATTATTCCATCAACCTAGATTATATGCAAAATAATTAACTCTTTTATTGTTAAAATTATATTGCATTTCCTTTAAGATTTTATTCAATAAATGTAATTTTTACGTTGTCATAGAAGCATATATAAGCACCATCTTATATACTAGAAATAAACTAGTCCATATTAATCCCCCGGTTGGTCAATTCAAGTTGAACCGATATAAGTCCCAGGTAGGAGAGGTGCCCTTGAAGTGAGTAGACACTAAGTCTAATCCTTAGCTAGAACAAAGACGGGCACAAACTCGAATACCAATGGATTCTCTTGAACTAATAAATTTCGTTCTTCCAATTCATGTAAATTGGAAGCATCTATAACCCATGTAATTTAAGTAAATTATTGAAACTTATATAATTTGAGTAAGTTGAGTAGGCTTATTCAAAATTATTCATAACCATTTTCTAACCTTGAAATGAAAGGTTATGAATAATTTTGAATATGCCTACTCAACTCACTCAAATTATATAAGTTAACCTTGAAATGAAAGGCACAAGTTCATATATATTGTTCTAAATAATTAAAAAAATAAATCATTTCATATAGAAAATAATATTCATTTTGCTTCTATCTTAATTATGCACTAAATAGGCAGGCTCTGATACCACTGTAGGGAACTGACAGTCAAATTAAACATGCATAACAGGCACGGCGGAAATTCAAAATTTTGTCACTGCCCCCAGGAACTCCTATTAGATACATATAAATTAAATAAAGCCTTAACTAAATAATTCTCTACCTAGGTTAGCATGCAAAAGGGCTAGACATACCATAATTCTAAATTATATCCTAGCATGTATATTTTATGCTAAGCATGTTATAACTCTAACCTATAACCTAAGCATGTTATAACTCTAAGCTATAACCGAAGCATAAAATAAACTAATCATGCAAAACAACCTAGGCATATTATTAAGTCTAAAAACGCTTAAAGAAAAATACCTAATAATAAAAAGAGAAAGAAAGAAAACTTACCAGTTGAAGCATGCTTTAGCAGAACCTTCTTGCACAAGCCTCTAAGCATAGGATAGCCTCTATGAGTATCCACACGAACCCCACCAACCAAAACCTCCCCGAGAGGAAGAACTAAGAAGCCTCGAGTAGTTGCTAGACCACTCCAGAAGCCTCACCCGAAAATATAAACTAGAGGCGCTCGAATAAAATCAAGCTCCTCAAAATATAACTTGTTCAAATAACCTTTATCATAGGAATTATTATTCGAACTTGGTGCAATGAAATAGGGTGAGGGAAAAGTCTATATATAGCCTTGGGGGAGCAAAAATACTCCCCCTTTTTCCGATGTTGCACATCCCACACGGGGTTTGACCCGCGGATCCATCTGGGTCTGTGGGTTGCACCCGCGGGCACAGCGTGCCATGCATGCTGTGCGCCACTGCAAGCTTAGGCAATCTCGCACTGGGCTCCCAGCGTGAGATTCTCCGAGCCTATATTGCAGGCTCTCGAGCACGCTGCCCATCAGTGTGCTACGAGCCCGCAGTCCCTTTTACAGTTCAAAAATTGTCCAGCAATTTTCTATCGGGTCCAAACCATTCGAAAAAATTCCCTTTAAATCCTTTTTAAATAAATATTTATAAAAAATGATTTAATCAATTTAGCCAATTTATTTATGACCCTAATTAATTAGCTACTTGTCAAAAATAAATCCTTGGTACAACCAAATGATTTAATCATTTCTAACCAATTAAACAATAATCCAATTATTATTTATATTATATTTTCGTAATAGAATAAATCTATTAGTTCTTTACTTAGTCTGATGAAGGTCCAATGTGCGTGACCTTATAGGATCCCGAAGTATTGAGTTGTTAAGGTTTAACCAACCCTTATTCTAATGGAACCATTGGCTCGAGGTTTTAGACCGTGAATAGAACCCGATTACCTTAAACGACTGTAGTACACCTCTAGCAAGGGTCTACCATCCCCCATTACTCGGAATGTCATTTATGCTTATGACTTAGTCCTGGTTAATGAAATAGTTGCCCAATGTGATGAACTCCTTCCATTCTTTAATATTAGTACAATCTGGTTTATAGGATTCGGTTAAAGTGGTAACCTACCAATAGCAAGGTTGCTCCAAGATATCCCAGTAATTTACTTGTTACCGAAGTATATTACCTTTTACCATAGTGTGTTTGACTAGAAACCATTTCTATCAAACACATACTCTGATCAGAGGTTTATGGCAATCCTCACTTCAACAAGTGTTCAGATACAACTCCTTAATATATCTAGAGTGATGGATTCTTTTTGACTACTCAGCTTACCAACGTGTTGTCAACACTACACCCGTAATCACCCATAACACCCTAAATTAATGAGTGCATAGGAATGACCCAAAGCATAGCAATAGTACCACACAAGGTAACTAGTATCTCAAGTATGAGGATATTCGTAAAGTTTATTGCATGAAGATAAACACTAACACATTGATATATATTCCAAGTGTTTATCTTATTGCGGTCTCCAATATATCTCCCAGATATATCCATGTGTCAAACTTAAGGCACCACCTTCAGTCTTTAGGAGATTAACTGCTTGGACCCTTTCCAAGAAAGTTGACCACATGCTAATCTTTCCGCTTCATCAATATCCTTTCTTGATGAAACTATGACTAGGGATAGTTTAGACATAATCATAACTGCATATGAAGCAGGTTCCACCAAATATAGTCCAACTATAATTTCTCTGACGTCATGCTATTATACGTCAAGGACTTTTACATACATACATCAATGAATATATTTAACCAGTCATAATATATTTACAAACACATCGATATAAACAAATGATTAAATGTCTTTATTAATTAAACAAAATATTCGTACTATTATATAATTAAGATATATCGCCCTAATTGCCTTAAGGTCATACATCATATCCAACAAAATTTTATTTATATACCTTTGTATTAAATTAGTTGGGGTTTTTGGGTTTTGGGATTTATGGTATAATTGTACATATATAATTATGTACCTTTGTAATTATGTATAATTGTACTCCTCTATATATGTTTATGCCCATAAAAGGTTTCACGTGTTAAAAATTGATGTTACAACCATCAATTAGTATTGATGTCTGATAACCTACTAAATATATTTCACTCATCTCGGCCTAGAGACCGGGTCAACAAAGAGCCGCCTGACTTGTTGCACTATCAAGGTTAGGTAAACCTAACTTATAAAGCCGGCTGGATTTCATTCCAGCCAAAGAACATACAAAACCAGAGATCCCAGGAAGCCTTGAACGGTCATAGTCTCGAGAGGGCTCATGATCGGCTCAAAGGCATCTCCTTGCCCCACAAGTAAGTAGAATTCATGTCTGACTCTAGTCCCTATATTCTCTCCTCTATCCTTTTCCTAATCTGCTAGGGATACAAGGATCAGATATGTATGAAGAGTTCTAAGCTCATCACAATTCGGACTCATTATTCCACTAGGAATAGGGCAGCTCCTTCGCCTATAAATAGGGCCTTAAGTCAGTTCAACATGTATCTCAACATTCCCATACTTACTTTCACTATATTCCTCGGGATCCTTTACTAACTTAGGCATCGGAGGGTCCCTCACGAGGTAACACTGATCGCCCCCAAGTTTTTGTGTTGTTTTGTAGGAATTCATTCATAGATTCAAGCAAGTACGTAATAATTCAATTCTAAAATATTGGATCAAGGTACGATATTTTTAGTGGTGCGGTGAGCGTAGACTTCGTTTACTTGCTCAAGCAAGAATCGTTGTTCATCGGAAGAAACACATCAATTCAAATTTTTATGAGCTCTTGTTGTGACTATGTCGCACGAAAACTCTCATCCTATCATCAACTCTAGCATGGAAAACACCCAAGGCGGTGATGGAAACGCCAACTTAATTGAAAAAGTGCCAATTATGGCAGATCCTATGGCCAAGACGCCGTTAGCAGCAGGAAGTTCAGGAACTAAAGAGGTGGAGGAACACTCCTCCCATCCTCCGAAGGAACTAGACCCATTCATAGAGATTGCTCGGCAGGCGACACTTATGCCGGAGCAACAAGAACTAATGATGAGATTGGCTTACAACCACTTTGTGTCTGTGGGCCATCTAGGAGGAGAACTACATGAAACATGGTGGTTCCGCCAGAGATAGCTGTCAATCGGAACCTCCTTCCTCAATTCGACTCGATCACTAGTGTACTAACGTCCGTGTCCCGGCTAACAAAAGGATTTAAGCAGATGATAATATCCCAGCCGGTATCAACTCCCGGCTCCATTCATTGATCATATGTAACCTCTCCTCCCTTTAATTATATTTATGTAATGTAACTTATGACCTTACAAGTTCAAGTCCTTTTCCTATAAATATAGGGTTGCTGTACATTATACATAAGAATAAGATGAATAAAGTTTCATTGTTTTCTCTCCATCTTTGTTATGTTCTATTTGCTATTGTTTATATTCTTGTTGATTCATATAATTTCTAACACGTTATCAGCACAAAGCTGTTCTGTGGTCAATACCAACAAAACTATCATTCGGTTGATATGGAGATTATAATATTATGGTGATGGACATTATGAAGATTCATGGATTTGATCGATGGGGAAGTTTTTCTTCTCTATTTTCAATTTTATTATTATTATTCTTTTACATTCAAATTTAATTTTATTGAATTTAAATGTTGATATTTTGATTTATATTTTGTAGAATCAATCCACTCGGAATCATCAAATGATTTTTGGAGTTCTCTCTATTGGATCTTCGACGAGAATTTTTGAGGAATTTCCCTATGAACTATTGATTAAGTTATTAAGGAACATGTTGGTTTTATTGCATTTGAGTTAAAATTGAGATGGACAAAAATTGTTATAATCAACTATCAAAGATAAGATCCCGAAGATCTTTTTGTAAAGGTGCTTCAAATGAGATATATTACTATTTAAAAGTATTAGACTTGCCAGCAATTTTCCACCAGAAGTGGAAAAATTAAAATTCATGAATAATTTTCTCCAGAAGTGGAAAATAAGATTGAGGCTTAATAACCACCAGAAGTCAAAAATCGAATTGAGGCCTAATAACCACCAGAAGCGGAAAATCAAATTGAGGCCTAATAACTACCAGAAGTGGAAAATCGAATTGATATTTTGATAAAAGGAAATGAATTATTTCCGATATTTATTGGCGTCAAGGCTAATGAAGCAATTTTATATATTGAAAATAGCCAAGTATTATTATGAAAATAATTGAAATGAATGATACAATAGTATCGAGTAACAAAAATTGTTGAAGGCTCTAGAAGAGTCGATATAATATACTTTGATAATGAATGAAACAAAATGTTACCCAATATATTGAGTTAAGGGGAATCACATTTTGTTAATGCTTCAGAAGAGCCAGAATTAATGTACCAAGGGGATGGATATTTGTTCAATGCTTCAGAAGAGCTAGTATTAAGGTACTAAAGAAATAAAAAAAATTGTTGAATGCTCTGAAAGAGCTTATATTATGTGTTAAGGGGACAAACAAATTATTGAATGATCCCGAAGAGCAAATATTAATCTACCAATGGGATGATTATTATGGCTAATGCATTATATTTCCCAATTTCTCACATATGAAGTTTTAAAATATTCGCATAAATGAATATTATTGAAAATGTGAGCTAAGACATTAAAGAATGTCTTCATGGTACATATATTTTCTGGCCAGTTTAACTGTAAACTAGAAGTTTATAGATTTAGATATTTAATTAAAATTTGGCACGAACGACTAGGTAATCCTGGTTCGATAATGATGAGAAAAATAATGGATAATGCACATGGGCATCCATTGAAGAACTGATTCTTCAAAATAATGAATGATTTTGTGTTGCTCGTTCGCAAGGAAAATTAATTATAAAACCTTCTAGAAGTAAGGTTGGAATTGAGTCTCCATCATTTTTAGAATACATACATGTGATATATGTGGACCAATTGATCCACACAAACATTTTGTCATTAATATAAGTACACTTCTCGAAGAAGTGCTATCACCTAAAGGTAATGCTTTAACTAAATGGGCACATGTATGTTTTTCTATGTTAATTAAGATTTAAAAAAAATTGAACATCTTGTAGTATATATATAGACTCAAAATGATATGATAGAATCATATTTCAAACTTCTACAATATTTGATTGCACGACCATTGAATATGCGAACAAATATTTATGCATTAATATGAGAATATGCAAAATTGCAAGCACAATAGCTTTATTTGTTTGAGACCAACAAGTATCATGATTATTTTTCCCATACAGCTAGTTTTGGTCATAAGCCCATTACTTCTCATCTAAGAGTTTTTGGTAATGGAATTTATGTGCATATAGATTTATCACAATGTACTAAAATAGGTCCTCAATGGAGATTATAATTTTAAATTAGATATGAATCTCCATCAATGAATAATTGAGCCTTTGAAAATTATATGCTTTTTGCAAAGATATACAAATTTTATTTTGATGAAAGCATTTTCCAAAAAATAGGGGGAGAAAGTAAAAAGATAATTATGGAAAAGATAAATTTGTCTAATGCTTCATTGTTAACTTATATGGATCCTAAGTCAATTTCGTATTGGAATTCATGAAGAATAATTAAAAATAGCGCTATTACACGCCTGAAGCGTGGATGACCAATTGGCATAAAGGATAAAAATCCTTGAAAAAGAAAATTGTCAACAATAAAATAATCTCATTGAAGTGTACTAATATAAACATATTTTCTGCAGAAGTATTAGCACTCGAAGTGCAAACACTTGAAGTATTCAAAATAAGGAAATTCAAATAAATTATATTAATACCGAGAAAATGGAATAGAAATAAAATGAATATTTTTGCCTATATATGTTGCAATGAATATTGAAATATTCTCCTTTACTTACATTCTTATATTTTTTTATGTATTCATATAATGAGAAGACATTCTCCTATTATGGGTGATATAACTTTTCTATATCTTATTAAATTTTATTTAACATACATTTGATGGATGTTGTTGTAGCATACATATGTGGTTCACTTGTGATTATGATATTTTATAAGTGAAAAGTTTCTGAAGGATTAACTTGTCAGAAAAGTTTGACAAATCTTTGTTAAATGAAGTTGCAAAGATTAATATATGGATTATGCGTATGTGCTAAATCGATAGCAAAGAAGATCTGACTATTATATATGAAGGAAATGCCGCTAGTATTGCTCATTTGAAGGAGTACTACATTAAGGAGATGGAATTAGCACATTTGACTAGTTTATTTTTTTATAATTCATGATCTCATGAAGACAGCTCAGATTGACATTTGCAAATTAAGGTCGCGTGACAATCCAAAAGAATTTTTTACTAAATCACTACCTGCTTCTATTTTCAAAAGATATATACATGCGTCAGCTTAAAGATATGTCTTGATCAAGACTTTACATTCAACCACTTACAAGAAATTCTTTCATAGTACCCGAACGTGTCATTTCAAAGATTTTCAATAATCTTGCAAATAGAGGGAGCAAACACTATACTCTTTTTCCCTTAACCAAAGGTTTTATCCCACTGGGTTTTCCTTGGTAAGGTTTTTAATGAGGCAGTGTCTCTTTCGCAATAATGGACATCAAAGGGGGAGTGTTAAAAATTGATGTTACAACCATCAATTAGTATTGATGTCCATTCACTGATCATATGTAACCTCTCCTCCCTTTAATTATATTAATGTAATGTAACTTGTGACCTTACAAGTTCAAGTCTTTTTTCTATAAATATAGCCTAGTTGAACATTATACATAAAAATAAGATGAATAAAGTTTCATTGTTTTCTCTCCATCTTTATTATATTCTATTTGCTATTGTTTATATTCTTGTTAATTCATATAATTTCTAAATAATTTCTAACAGCATGGGCTTTATTTTGTTTCTTTTATTTTCTGTGTTTTATTTTATTTTATTTAGTTTTTTCTTATGAAATTTGTCTTTACTTTTATTTTACATTTTATCAAAAATATTAACAGATATTTTAATGAATGGGCTCATAGGCCGGACTTGTGAATGACTTAGGATCAGTTTAGCATTATTTTTTAAGTTGCATTTAAAATAAGTTGATCTTATAAACTTTTAATAGATCTACATATTTTAGCTTTGAACAACACATTTTGATCTTTCATACTAAGTATTTAGGAACTGTCTGATTTATTATTTTAAAAATCAAATTTGCAGCTTTTAAAAAAAGCTTGAAAATTGAGCCTTTCAGAAAAACTGTTAAAAAAGCTGTATAAACTCAACCCCAAACTGGGCCTTATTAAGCCTGGCGCGAGCCCGAATTTTCAAAGTGCGGGCTAGGCCGGGCATGAATTGATACTTTTAGTATAAAGCCCGATAAGGCTCGGGCCCAACCTAGCCTGCCCAATAAATAAGTCTATTTCTAACTACATCTAATTCTCAAATCACTTTTCTTCGAGTTATAATCTAGCTACTAAGAATTCTTTTCATGATAGAATTCAAACCTTTTACAACTTATTATAATTCAAACCTTTCCATGTTTTATAAGTTTGAATACAACTCAAACAGTATAAAAAAACTCAAACAGTATAAAAAAAACTCAAACAGTATAAAAAAAGAATACAACTCAAACAAAATATGATGAAGATTTATGAAGATATATTATTACACATGTAAGAATAAATTTGCAAGTGTAAATTCTTTGGATTTTCTGCTTGTTTTCTTTTAATTGCTTTTGCGGTGAATAAAGCTTTGTGTTTATAGGTTTCTTTGAAGAAGATAGTTGGTAGACTTGAATTGGTGACGAAATTTGTAATTTCTTGCGAGTCTGGTGAATCTTCAAATGTTAACCGTCATATACATGGGATGCCTTGTGGAGTATATTGGTAATCACTTACATCAAACGGTTTGATTCACAAGAGTTTGCACAACGTTTGAGAATATTATAGTTGTTGGTGTTCAAGCAAATAAAAATTACACCAGTGATGATTAAATGTAAACGGGAGATAAATAAATGGTTTCTATATTTTACTACTCTTACAACTCTTCACTTGATTGTGATTCTTGCACCTGTTGATATAATTAGGTCCCTATATGAAATGGGCCTCATGAATAGCTTGGTGTAAGAGTCTACTCTACTCGATTTATAAATGAACAGTTCGTGAATATGATTCTGAGCTTGAATAATAAATGAGCTAAATATGAACAAGTTCTAGCTCGGCTCGACAAATCGCGGACAAACTCGATTAGAGGCTCGCTAACAAGTTCATGAACATGCTCAATAAAAGCTCGTGAACTAATTTTATTATAATTTTCACATGAAAAAATATTTATAGAACTATAACAAAATATTTTTTAAATAGTTAATTAAATAATTTGTATTTGTAATATAAATACATAGTCAATGATCCAATTTATGGCCCATATTAACAATACTTATTGGTCCATATTAATTTTGTATTTTGTTATTGAGATATAATGATATTTTTCATATTTTGTTATTGATTTCATTCGTAAAACAAAAATAAATGAGCTCGTTGATGAATAAATTAACGAACTATTAATGAATAAAATAAATGAGTTCTTCGTAATTAACAGCTAGTGAACAAACGAGCTCGTAAACGAGCCGAACAAAAATAGGATTTTGAGCTCGATTCTAGTTAGTTTGACTCATGTTCGATTAAAAATTAAATAAGTTTAACATAAATATGTCATAATTCAGCTCGACTCAGCTTGTTTATAGCCCTAGATTTAACATCTGTGCTTTTCCTCCCCGTCACTTTTTCCCATAAAACTCTATAATTTGAAGCAATTACAATGTTTATTCTTCAGTTCTACACTTTAAATTTTTACTTCAAAATATAAATATTATTATTTTATTCATCTCTATTAAATAAATAAATATTAATTCAATTAAATAAAATAAATAAAAAATAAAAGTGAAAGTAAAAGTAAAAGTAAAAAAAATAATATTAAAATAGATGGGGTTGGAGATGGTCGTGGTATAAATATATATCTGGATTATTCTTTGAATCCAATGATTTAGATTTAAAGTCTCGTGATATCCATTAAGAATGAAAACACACGTGTTTATACTTTTATCATCCAAACAGACATTAGAAAATAACGTCAAGCTAATGCCTAATAAAGTTTTTATACAACCGGAATAAAAGGGGATTGGATGTACACAATCTTACTCCTATAATTATAGAGAGGTTACTTTTAATTGACTTTAAATTAGAGTTGCAATAACTATCCGTGACTTCAAAATAAAAAGGTTAAATAATTTAATAGATTATTTTACTTTAATCCATCATAATTTAAAGCAAAAAAGGTAAAACTTTAACCCATCGCCTTATAAATATGAAAAATTATTGTACATACTCAGGCTCTGTTCTTCTCAACTTATAAATAGGTATATTGAACTGAACTGAACTGAATGGTATTGAACTGAACTTAACTGTACTGAAACTGAACTGAATGATACTGAAACTGAAAATACTAAAACTGAACAATACTGAAACTGAATTATAATTAATAATATAAATAATATTTTAAAAATATTAAAATACATAATAATTAATAATACTTTAAATAATACTATACATTCTAATAAAATTTATTAATTATTATATATAATAATAATTAAATATATTATTATAAATTATTATTATTATTATTATTTATTATAATTATTATTATAAATATTACCTTATTATTTTAATTATTATTAATATTTATAAAATATTATTATTTTTATTTATTTATTTATTTTATAAAATTATTTATGTGAGAAATAATAATTAATAATTTTAAAAATATTATTATTAATTTTTTTTATTGATATTGTGATTGTTGATATTAATTAATAATATTTATATAATATATAAATAGAAATAGATTAAAATTGAAACTAAAATTAAAATATATTATTATTAATATTCATTGCTTTACACATTAATAATATTAATATTATGTGAAATTAAATATTAAATTATGAATACTGAATGCTGGATACTGAATAGTGAAATTGAATACTAAAATTAAATACTAAATATTAAAATTAAACTAAATTAAATTAAATCAAATAATATTAAATTAAATTAATTAGCATTAAATTAAATTGAACTAAACAAAAAATAAGTTGAAAAGAGAAGGTTTAATAGAAGTGGTTAGAAATAGAATATTAAAAAGAAAATATTTCCACGTAGCTGTTGGTACGTGAGATTCTAGACTTGCGATTTTGTCAGCCATATGTTATATTAAATGATTTTCAACTACTAATTGCCACATTTAGAACGTGGACTCCCTAAAGAAAAAGCAAAATATTATGTGTGAAGTTCTAATTAACACGTATATTTTTATATTAATTTATTTAAATGATAATCTAATTCGTTGGTTTTTATTAAAATTAATTTTGAATTAATGCAAATAAAATAAAAGCGAAGAATAACCCAAACATATATACGTGGTCAAATAAATAATGTATCATATATATATGAAGAATACTAATTTGCTTTGAAATTGTAATTTTTATTCTCTTGCTTTTCGGTGGGTTTGATGAGAAATGTATAAAATCATTATTTTAAAAAGTATGCGGCGTTAGTTAAATAGTTGGGGCTTTAAAATGTATAGATTTGGTTTGAATGAAGTCTAGGTAAAATTTAGGCAGATTTAATTTTTTATTTTTTAAATAATTATTATTATATAAAAATATAAATTTAATAAAAAATAATTATAATAATATAAAATATTAACGAACATAATTTAGATTATATTTTAAAATTCTGTAAGTGCTAATTCAACTGTAAGGACCTCTTTATTTATGGCATGAGCATTTTGTTTCTCAATTTGAGACTAAAAATAAAAATTTTATTGGGAGAACGTTTTAGTGTACTTCAGTTTTCTCAATTAAATTACTTTTTATGGATGAACTATAATTACTATAAATATCAGTATCTTAAACAATCAAATTTGGGAGTTACTTAGGTAGAAAAAATCGAACTAAACGATAATAAATCGGTGCGCGCTATCCAGGGATTTTTAGAATAATGGTGACAAGTAGAATTTTTTTTGCCCATTTAGTTTACCGGGTCTTTATCCCAATTATATTTAGATCCGACCCAAATCGAGCACCCGGTTGTGGTAGATGAGTCTCTTAATAAGGGTTTTTTGCATTTACTAGGACTCAAATTCAAGATTTTGCTTAAGCGATACCATGTCGCTTACTACTTGAACCAACATTTATTGGTATTTAAATTATGAAAAAAAAGGAAAGAGGTTCTACATTTGATCTGAGCCAATCATTCTAAAATGAAGGGTGCTGATTGAACGATTTGTAAAACAAATACTTAAAATTGCTTAATGACCAAGCAGCTTCACTGCCACAAAAATATGCTTGGTCATATTTAACGGGCTCGCTCTTAATTTCTTGAGCTGTTTTTTCTCCGTCTTCATCAAACTACAGCTTCATCTTTTTCCATATTCCACTCACCAACTCTTTGTTTTTATCTCTCACCACATTCATCCATACAGAGCAGGACAAAATCAGGTGACATTTATTTAAATCACAATTGTATTGTATGCATTGAATTTCATCGTACAATCAAGAACTCGATCGGTTGATCGGACTCTATCAGTGATGAACAATCCACAAAGCAATGTGCCGATCTTGCATCTGGATGATCTCAAGGTAATATCTCCGCTCGGCCGTGGAGCCAAAGGCCTTGTGTTTCTGGTTCAAGAGCAGCAGTACGGTCAGATGCTGGCTTTGAAGGTGATTTTGAGGGATTTGATCGAGAAGAAGAATAAAGATGCGAGTGATTATAAGAGAATCTCGTTTGAGCAGCAAGTTTTGAGCCGTTTGAGTCATCCGCTTTTGCCTAGTTTGCGCGGCGTTTTGGCTACGGAGAAAATTGTTGGATACGCCATTGATTTTTGCCCCGGGCGTGACCTTAATCAATTGAGGAAGCTACAGAGCGAGAGAATGTTCTCTGTTGATATCATCAGGTAATTTGATTTTTATATTCTATTGCGCGATTCGATTTTGAATCACCGATTCTTTTGATGCTGAATTCAATTTTGTTTTTCGATTTCATTTTGTCAGATTTTACGCCGCTGAATTAGTTCTCGCATTAGAGTATCTTCACAGTTTAGGAATAGTTTACAGAGATTTAAAGCCGGAAAACATCCTCATCCAAGAGAACGGCCACATAATGCTCGTCGATTTCGATCTCTCCACCAAAATCTCGCCGTATTCCGGCCAAAATCATCCTCCGTCAAAATCAACCGCTAAACCTCATCGTTCCCGCAGAAAACGCTCCATTCTCAACTGCTTTGGCAAATCAAGCACCACAACAGCCGATTCATTCAAACACAATACGAGTTCAATCGCTCCCGAATCCGATCCAACAGAGAAATCAAATTCATTCGTCGGAACGGAAGAGTACATCGCGCCGGAAATAATCCAAGATCACGGCCATGAGTTCGCCGTCGACTGGTGGTCTTTAGGAGTGGTACTCTATGAGATGTTGTACGGAGTGACGCCGTTTAAAGGATCGAACAGGAAGGAGACGTTCTTTCGAATTTTATCCACGGCGCCGGGTCTCGTGGGTGATGCGACGCCGTTGAGGGAACTGATAAGGAAATTACTGGTGAAAGATCCAACGGAGAGGATCAAACTAGGGGAAATCAAGGGCCACGATTTTTTTCAGGGGGTGGATTGGAGTATGATACTGCAACTGTCAAGGCCGCCGTATATTCCGCCGGCGAGATGTGAGTTTTTGGAGAAAGACGGCAAAGAGGAAATTATGAGAACTGATTTAGAGTCGTTTGCGCAGAGAATATTCGGAGAAGATTTGATTAAATATAAAAGAGATGATCAAAATAGAGATAGGAAACAGCTTGATCTGCCTGATCGCAACAACTTCACGGATAAACGGGTATGGGTTAAAGGACCTGATATTTCTCATGAAAATCAAAATTTTATGGTATTTTAACTTATTAATAATTTATTACTTAATTAGGTATTCTCTTTATTCATATTTTTTATATTTTATTTTTTGTATGTGTAGAATTATTATCATAAGACACATAAAAAAATTCAAAAGATGTATTAACATTAAGCATAAAACTAACTACAATTTTCATATTATTTATTGAAATTCTAGTAATTGAAAGGTAGTTATAGTTTTTTGGTAAAATTTATGTCCTTTTATAGATATGTATACGGTTAGTTTGTTTCTCATAATTTTTTTGCTATTAGACAAGTTATATGAATTTTGATCCAATGTTACTAAAGATAAAGCAATTGTTCTTACTAACTATAATATACACTTTTTGCATAATAAAGGAAATCTAATCAACAACAAAGAAACAAGAGGATTGACAAACTAGTCTTATTTATTAATTTAAATGTTAGCTGAATTATATATTTGTGTTGTTATAGTAAGGCTTTTCTAAGTTTTAAGGAATGTAATATTTATATTAATTTCGTACATTTATAATCAGGATTGATAAATCTATACTGAGTATTTTAATATTTTATAGATGATATTATCTTTTAAACTTTTGATTTTTTCAATATTCCCTAAAATATAAGTTTTTAAGCTGTTATAAGTTCTTTTGTTTGAAAGCTTAAAATGAAAATATATCAAATAACACTTTTTTTTATTGAAGTGACATACATATTTGTATTTGTTATATATTGATTCAATAAAATTAATACACACGGCGACCCAAACTAATAAAATTAAACTATTTAATTCAGTTTCGTCATACTTTATCTCGTCTCAAATCCATCTTCAACTTATATAGTTTATTTTCGATTTTTCAACCGAATTAGCTTATGTTAACACCTAATTATAATACAATAGTCACGCCCACCAAAATGAATGCTATATTCTTATATTGTTTTTGAAGTCCACATGCATGCTATATTATTCTTATATAGCTCGATTTGTTTTTTCATGTTGAGTTTATAATATTCAAATAAATTAAAATTTACATTTAATATTAATGCAAGAATTATAATTGGAATATACTCGAGGAAAATTCACACATATCCACTTTAATTTAAAGAACAGAAGTTTAGTTGTGGTTGACGGAATAGTTGATGTCGAAGTTGCTAGGAAACAAGGGTTTTGCAAATTGTTTTCTTTTTGTAACATAATTTACTTTTTGTTTCGTTACTTTCTAATGAATTTTCTAAGAGCATGATTTGTTGAACATTTTGGCTACACAATACCGTATAACAAAGAACATATTCAAACAAAAAAAAAGAATAAAATTGTCAATTCTTTTCTTGTATTTGTATAGATTGTCAAATATAATAATTAAACATAATGTTCCCGTTATCTAGAGGTTTAAATTTTTTGTCAAACAATTCACCACATAGTATTAAAGTCTCCTAGAGTCAATAAAAGTTAAGAGAATATTTAAAACATCATTAATTAAAAATTTAACGATAATCACTTATATCAGTGCCGGAGGTAGGTGGGTTTCGGCGCCCAACGGATCAGCGAAAACTCTTTTTACATAGGATTCCTTTGTTGTCTAATGATTTATA
Organism: Euphorbia pulcherrima; assembly: GCA_947683365.1. Lineage (NCBI taxonomy): Eukaryota > Viridiplantae > Streptophyta > Magnoliopsida > Malpighiales > Euphorbiaceae > Euphorbia > Euphorbia pulcherrima. Next base: position 7,348,455 of record CANTUS010000004.1, read on the forward strand.
GAGCTCGACAAAAATTTATGATTACGTTAAGCCGAATTTGAAAATTCTACCCTCACTGTTGACTTTTGTAGATTTTTTAGAACATTTAAAGAAAATAAGGAGGAGAAATTCACGAGATTAGAAGAAAAGGTTGAATCTCTTGTTGAGATCAACTCAAATATCAACTTTGCCAAATCAGCAATCTAGAATTAAGCTTCCCAATCAAGAGAATTCACGTGGATAGCCAACCTGGCAATTCTGTTACTCTTCTGTTGTTTTTTGCACCAAAATTGCTTGTCATTTTCCTTGTATATAAGATAATACTCTGTAATTATTTTTCACAAGAGTGAATCAATAATAAAGCAATATTTTCGCATGGTATCAGAGCGAAAATAACCGATAACGGTGAGGAGAAACAATAGAAGAAGAGAGGTCGCCAGAGTTGATCCTTTCTTCAAGGAAGTAGATCAGAATCCAATCGAAGAAGAAGAAAATGCAACTGAGAAGTACCATGGATTCGAGAATCCAGGAATGGTGATTGTCACAATCCAGCTCGCAGGCAGCAGCAACTTTCTAACCTGGGAGAACTCCATTGTTAGATCACTTACTGCAAAGGAGAAACTGAAGTACATTGATGAAGATCTTGAAATACCAGGAGAAGGAACTCCAAAGCATATAAAATGGAAAAAACGATTGTCTAGTCACTGTGGGATTACCAAGTCCCACATTGGCAAAGTGAATAAAAAAGAAAAATAGAAATTGTCCCACATTGCCAATTGTAAGGCATATGGGCTGATTTTGTAGTATAAAAAAAGCATATGGCCTTAGTTGAAATCACACCAACAAAGTCTTTCTCATCTCTAAGGCATTTGTTCTTCTTATTCCTTTTCTTTGTAATATTTTGTTATAAAATTAAGTTGGTAGTGTAATTTTAGTGTTTCCTCTTTATTTTTGTTTTAGCAGTAGTTTTAGTTTGCTAATAGTTTCCGCAACAATTGGTATCAGAGCGTTGGTTTTAGGAAAAATTAGTATGCTTTGTGCGCTGTAGGTGTACTACAGTCGGCACATCAGAAAGTTTTTTCTAATTTTCGGGCTTGTTGTCTAGTTGGCATTTAGCAAATTTAAAATTATTGTTAAAATAATGTTTCAGTAAAATCTAGAATAATAATAGTATACTGTCTCGAGTAACTGAAAAAATTCTGTCACCAAGCGATAAGAGCCTAAGGAAATTGGTATTTAACTGAGACCGTTTGTGACTCGACCAATTACCTGGGAATTTTTCTAGCACTTGAGTAATATTATTATTTGTGATTTTACGGTTTGAGCTGAAATGGAAGAAGAAAATCCATTCGGAAAGATATCCACTTCAAATGCTTCTTCAAGTATTCTTCAGAGGGCCGCTAGAGTAAATTCCAGATTGGTGGTGGAAATTTTCGATGGAAGTGGTCATTTTGGCATGTGGCAAAGTGAGGTTCTAGACGCATTGTTTCAACAAGGTCTAGATATTGCCATTGAAGGAGAGAAACCAAATGAAATGGGAGAAGGAGAATGGAAGACCATCAATCGACTGGCTTATGGTACAATTCGGTCATGTTTATCTAGAGAACAAAGGTATGCATTTTACAAAGAAACCTCTGCTAGAAAACTGATGACGGCTCTGGAGGAGAAGTTCAAGAAAAAGAGCAGTCAGAACAAGCTTCACATGAAGAAAAGGCTGTTCCGATTCACTTACATTCCCGGTACCACAATCAACGATCATATCACCAGCTTCAATCAACTAGTTACTGATTTGTTGAACCTAGATGTGACCTTTGAAGATGAGGATCTTGCTTTAATGTTGTTGGGATCTCTTTCGGAGGAGTTTGAGTTCCTCGAAACAACTCTACTCCATGGGAAGGCTGCTGTAACTCTCAATGAAGTTTGTGGAGCTTTGTACAGCTATGAATTAAGGAGGAAGGAGAACAGAGAAAGCTCAAATAGAGCTACCGAGGCATTGATTGTTAGAGGACGCCAGGGGAACCAGGCGAAAGGAATGAAGCAACGATCAAAGTCAAAATCCAAATTGGGGAAGGATGAATGCGCCTTTTGTCGTGAAAAGGGGCATTGGAAGAAAGATTGTCCTAAGCTGAAAAAGAAAGGCCAATCTGACAAGGGAAAGACTATTGCAGTAGCTGAGTATGACGATAACTCAGATTGTTCACTTGCTCTTTCGGCTTCTACCAACTCTTCTAGTGTTTGGCTTCTTGATTCAGGATGCAGTTATCACATGTGTCCTAATCGAGAATGGTTCTCTGATTTTAAAGAACTAGAAGATGGTGTTGTCTACATAGCAAATAATTCCCCTATCACCACACATGGGGTTGGTTCCATTCGGTTGAAAAACCAAGATGGATCAATTAGAACATTGAAGGAAGTTTGCTACGTGCCAGATTTATCAAAGAATCTCATTTCTGTGGGAGCCCTAGAAGAAAAGGGTTTCAAAGTTCAAGCAGAAAATGGAGTAATGAAGATCATTTCTGGTGCATTGGTGGTGTTGAAGGGAGTTCGAAAGAATAACAGGTCGTACCACTATCAAGGTACTACTGTTATTGGAACTGCAGCAGTGGCTTCTAATGATGAGAAAGAATTGGAAGCATCCAGATTGTGGCATATGCGCTTGGGGCATGCTGGTGAAAAATGCTTGAATCTTCTGGTAAAACAAGGATTATTGAAAGATGTCCAGGCTTGCAAATTGGACTTTTGTGAGCATTGTGTCAAAGGGAAAAAGACAAGGGTGAAATTTGGAACTGCGATCCATGATACTAAAGGTATTCTAGACTATGTTCACTCTGATGTATGGGGGCCTTCCAAGATGGCATCACTTGGAGGGAAGCACTACTATGCCACCTTCGTTGATGATTTTTCCCGGCGAATTTGGGTGTATACTATGAAGACTAAGGATGAAGTGCTCGGAATTTTCCTTAAGTGGAAAAATATGATGGAAACTCAGACGGGTCGAAAGATCAAGCATCTCCGAACAGATAATGGTGGAGAGTACACGAGTGATCCATTTAAGAAAGCCTGTGATGATAGCGGCATTGTCAGGCACTTCATAGTCAGGCATACACCACAACAAAATGGAGTGGCTGAACGCATGAATCGAACCTTTCTGGAGAAAGTTCGATGTATGTTGTCCAATGCTGGGTTGGGCAAGCAGTTTTGGGCTGAAGCTGTTACATATGCGAGCCATCTCATCAATCACCTACCATCTAGTGCTATTGATGGTAAAACACCACTCGAGAAATGGTCTGGAAAACCTGCTACTGACTATGATTCCTTACGTGTGTTTGGTTCCACTGCTTATTATCATGTGAAGGAATCAAAGTTGGATCCTCGTGCAAAGAAAGCAATTTTCTTGGGGATTGCTTTGGGAGTAAAAGGGTATCGTCTTTGGTGCCTAGAGACCAAGAAGATGATCATCAGCAGGGATGTTACCTTTGATGAATCTACCATGTTAAGAAAGGTAACAACAGAACAAACAGATGGTACTCTGAAACAGGTGGAGTTTGAAAGGCAGATAGTTAGTCCAGCAAATGATAAAGATGTAGAAACTCCAATGGTAGATGAGGAGTCTGATGAGGAAGAGGTTCAAACCCAAGAACCTCCACAGCAACTTGAACCAATTGCATTGAGAAAGCCAAAAAGAACAGTAAGAAAGCATGCTCGCTATATTGATATGGTGGCTTTTGCATCTCCAATTGCAAATGATGACATCCCTACCACTTACAAAGAAGCATTAAAAAGTTCAGAAGAAGATAAGTGGAGGAATGCCATGATTGAAGAAATGCAGTCCCTTCAGAAGAATCAGACATGGAAGTTAGCTGATCTTTCAAAGGGAAAGAAGGCAATTGGGTGCAAATGGGTCTATGCAAAGAAAGATGGATTTCCTAACGAGTCTAATGTTCGCTACAAAGCAAGGTTGGTAGCTAAAGGGTACGCTCAAACGGAGGGAGTTGATTACAATGAAGTATTTTCTCCAGTGGTGAAACACTCTTCCATCCGTATTTTATCGGCTTTGGTAGCACAGTTAGATCTGGAGCTGGTTCAAATGGATGTAAAAACAACGTTTTTACATGGAGACTTAGAGGAGGAAATCTATATGGTTCAGCCTGAAGGATTCAAAGTTGCTGGAAAAGAGAACAAGGTTTGTAAACTTGAAAAATCGTTGTACGGATTAAAGCAATCTCCGAGGCAGTGGTACAAGCGATTTGACAAGTTTATGTTGAGGCAGAAGTACACAAGAAGCAAATATGATCATTGAGTGTATTTGCGCAAGCTGCAAGATGGATCTTTTATATATCTTCTTCTTTATGTTGATGATATGCTGATAGCTTCCAAGAACCAAGAGGAAATTGAGAAGTTAAAATCTCAATTGAATGAGGAATTCGAAATGAAGGATCTTGGCGAAGCAAAGAAGATTCTTGGCATGGAGATAAGCAGAGATAGGAATGTGGGAAGACTTTTTTTGACCCAGAACGAATATCTGGGAAGGGTATTGAAGCATTTTGGCATAAATAAGCAGTCAAAACCTGTTAGTACACCACTTGCTTCTCATTTCAAGCTCAGTGCAGTATTATCTCCAAAAGCTGCAGCAGAGAAAGCATATATGTCAAAAGTACCATATGCAAGTGCTATTGGTAGCTTAATGTATGCTATGGTGTGTACAAGGCCCGACATTTCACATGCAGTTGGGGTCGTGAGCAGGTATATGCATAATCCTGGAAAGGAACATTCGCAAGCTATGAAATGGATTCTACGGTATATTCTGAACACCGTGGATGTTGGATTCGTATATCAGCAGGATAAAGGCGGTCAACATGTAGTTGGATATTGTGATTCCAACTATGCTGGTGATCTGGATAAACGTTGATCAACTACTGGTTATGTGTTCACCTTGGCAAAAGCACCAGTATGTTAGAGGTCTACATTACAGTCGACAGTTGCCTTGTCTACGACAGAGGCAGAATATATGGCATGTACAGAAGCTATAAAGGAGGCAATCTGGCTTCAAGGGTTGCTCGGTGAATTGGGTATTCAACAGAAGCATATAAAGGTGCACTGCGATAGTCAGAGTGCTATCATGTTAGCAAAGAATCAAGTTTACCATGCAAGGACGAAGCATATCGACGTTTGTTACCACTTCATATGAGAGGTTCTCGAAGAAGGTGGAGTTGTAATCCAGAAGATTCAGACCACAGAGAATCCAGCTGATATGTTGACAAAGGCAGTAAACCCAATCAAATTTCAATATTGTTTGGATTTGATCAATACTGTCAAAACTTGAAGACTGCATTGGAAGACACTACACAAGATAAGAGATTGAAGATGTGGAACTTGTCAAGGTAGAGATTTGTGGGATTACCAAGTCCCACATTGGTAAAGTGAATAAAAAAGAAAAATGGGAATTGTCCCACATTGCTAATTGTAAGGCATAGAGGCTGATTTTGTATTATAAAAAAGGCATATGGCCTTAGTTGAAATCACACCAACAAAGCCTTTCTCATCTCTAAGGCATTTGTTCTTCTTATTCCTTTTCTTTGTAATATTTTGTTATAAAATTAAGTTGGTAGTGTAATTTTAGTGTTTCCTCTGTATTTTTGTTTTAGCAGTAGTTTTAGTTTGCTAATAGTTTCCGCAACAGTCACTTCTTGGATCCTGAACACTATTTCCAAGGATTTGGTAGAAGGATTTACTTACTCAAGCTCTGCGGAAGAACTGTGGAAGGCTATCAATCACAGATTTGGCTACTACAATGGTCCCCTGTTGTATAACCTAAAAAGAGAAATAAGCACATTTCAGCAAGGTAATATGTCTGTTCTGCTGTATTTCAATAAACTGAAAAAGCTTTGGGATGAGTTGTTGATGCTTATTAGACACTACCAAAATGTAAATGTGGAGCAAGTAGAAACTGTACTAGTAATGCTTTCGAAAGAATGTCAGATCAAGATGAAGCAGACAAGCTGATCAAGTTTCTAATGGGGTAACGAGCGTCGAAATCGCCAAAAATAATTCTTATTACTCTAATGATTGGATTTGTAGTTTGAATAAGTAGGGTCCAATCTACAGAGAGTAATAAAATTAATTCTATTCAAATTAATGACCAACAAAAATAAAACAAATAAATAAAATGGGGGATTTGAGATTGTTTGAATGCTTAAAATAAAGATGTTAAAAGAATAAAAATATGAAATTAAAATTTCTTGCAGTCAAGAATACTTTCAGCTTGGTTACAATTGATCATAGGCATAAATGATCGATTCGAAATATCAATTAGTTGGTTATAACCATGATGAGTATGAGTTAAATTCTTTTTCTAAATATAGGATTGATTTTAGATGAGCTAAACCAAAAACCCTTGATTTAAATGCACTTGCAGAAACTGACAAGATTTAGTTATAGAAAAGCATTATGTTTTGAATAGCCAACTTTAAACCTAAATTTATGATGAGCAAAAAAGATTGATTTAAATCGAATAAACCACGAATACTTGTTAAAGAAATCGTTTGTTATAATTTTCCGTTAAACTATGATAAATATAAATTTAATGAAAATAACAATTTATTATAATTATAAAAATTAAAATTAAAATAATTGTGAGAAAGAGGTTACCAGTTTAATCGAAAACTAAAATTCGAAAGAAAATTAAGAACAAGCCTCACAATTAACACCTAGCTTTGAGATTACTCCTCAACTGAAAGGTAAGAAATTTAGCTACTTATAATTGAAATAAAAATAACGGTAATTCATTAAAGAAAGAGAAGAATGAGACGTTGGTCACAAAGACAAACAAAAGATGATTCTAAAAATAAGATTTCTCCCCTATTTATCCTAAAAATAAATCCTAAAATAAATAGGATCTCCTTATAAAACGTAAAAACTAAACAAGAAACTTGAGTTTTCCTAAACAACTAAAAAGGTAAAGATAAAATAGGAAAATGATAAAAGGGAATAAAAATAAATTAAATCTGGAAGTCTTTGTCTTCAATTAGGACATAAAAGCTCTTTAATTCCAATTTGTTCCAATATCCCGAAAAACGCTTCTATAGTCTCCCAACTTGCTAAATCGGCCCAAATATCATTCATAACCTAAATAAGCACAAAATCATCATAAAATCAGCAACAAATCATTCAAATAATTAAATGAAATAGGCAGGAAATAAGTCAAATTTACGAGTTATAATGGGGTTTGATGAACACTACAATCATGTGAGGGATCAAATCCTCTTAATGGAGCCACTGCTGATTCTTGGCAAGGCTTATTCCATGATTAATAGAATTAAAAAGCAGCATAAAGTCAGGCCTGAAAAAACAATGGAAATCGCAAACATAAGCATTGATCAAAGTCATCCTGAAGTCGCAAACTATTCCAGAGATAAGGGAGATAATAGAGGAGGAGGAAGAAGATTCAGTAAACCAAACAAATATAGTGACCATCTCTTTTATGATCATTGTCGCTAAACAACGCATACCTAGGAAGAATGCTTTGATTTGGTTGGATACCCGTACTGGTGGACGAGGCCTAGGAACAATACAGAAGTCCAAGGTCAACAACCACAACAACAACACAAACACAATCCACATATAGAACTCATGCCAATCAAGTTAGGAGCCAAACAGAAATGTATCCAAACGAGGGATCTGTTGGTGGCATTAGCAGGGAGGACCAAGAATCAATGAATTACATTATACAAGAAGTCTACAAAATGATGAAAGGGAAACAAATTGCATAAAGTCCCACACATACAGATTTTTCAGCCTTTGCTGGATTTTCTGGTAAGTCAAACATTCACTTTAGATCCGTAACATGGATCGTGGTGCAAGCACACACATGTGTAGTAAAGAAAATGCCTTTCAAAAATTAACTTAAACCAGGGGGTGACATGAGGTAATTTTGCCAAATGGATCAATGCAGAAAGTGACATACATGGGCAATGTGATTTTAAGTGATAGAATTCAGCTTGAAAATATGTTGTTCATTCCTGAATTCAAGTATAACTTGATGTTTATAGGGAAACTTACAACAATGTCAAAGATTGAGGTCATTTTCTGTGGTGACTATTGTTCTTTACAGGACCTGAAAACTAGGGAGGTGATTGCAATTGCCTGGCTTGTAGATGGATTGTATCAAATTGACAATTCATCCTTTAACAAACAAATAGTGAAGAAATTTACAAAGTGCAAAGTTTTTCCAGCTTTATAGTTGAGGAGTAGCAAGGAGTATGCGGCAGTGAATCAGTGGCACTTGAAGTTAGGCCATGCCTCCATAGATTGCTTAAGTCATATTTCAGATATTGTAATAAAGAGTACTTCAAAACTTTATGAAATTTGCCCTTGTACAAAGCAACATAGACTCAGTTTTAATAAAAGGTGTATTAACTCCGTCAAGCCTTTCCAGATTTTACATGTTGATGTTTGGGGTCCTTACAGTACTGGTGCTAGATTTTTCCTCACATTGGTAGATGATTTTAGTAGAACTACCTGGATAGTGCTCCTAAAGTATAAATCAGAGGTACATGATGCATTACTTGTATTGAAAATGGTTGAAACACAGTAAAATGCAAAAGTGATGGTGGTAAGGACTGATAATGGAACTGACTTCACCAATGATAAGACAAGAAAACTGCTACAAGATAGGGGGGTTGTTCATCAAAGAACTTGCACATATACACCACAACAAAACGGTGTAGTTGAAAGGAATCACAAACATTTGTTAGAAATAGCCAGGGCAATAATGTTGCAAGCTAAACATAAATGTGTTGCCAACTAAGTTGCTTGGTTGGAAAAGTCCACATGAAGTCATGTTTGGAAAGAAGCAAGATTATGAGAGGTTCCATGTGTTTGGCTCTCTATGTTACTACAAAATACTCACACCACAACTAAAATTTGAACCTAGCTACAGGCCAAAAAAGGTTCAAGGTGTTTGATCTTGAAGCAAATAAAGTAGTAATCTCAAGAGATGTTCAGTTCTTCGAGACTATTTTCCCCTTTCGAAACATCAGGAAAGTGCAGGAAGAAACAGTGAAAAAGTAGAACAGATTGTTGAAGAAAATCACAGCAGGACTGGGAGAAAAACCAGCAAACCCATTGGACAAAGAATTATGTCATGAATGGTTCCAATACACAGTTGGGATCATATTACTCCTTTTTGTCCAAAATATCTCAAGCCAAAGAGCCACAAAACTACAAGGTAGTAGCTGTTGATCCAAAATGGGTTAAAGCAATGCATGGAGAGCTACAGGCATTAGAGAGCACTAGTACTTGGGAGTTAACAACTCTTCCAAGAAACAAGAAATCTATTGCATCCAAATGGGTTTACAGAATCAAATACAAGCCCGATGGTGAAATTGAAAGGTATAAAGCAAGATTGGTTGCCAAGGGGTTCAACCAGATTCATGGAGTAGATTTTTTTTAGTCTTTTAGCCTTGTAGCCAATACAGTAACAGTAAGGCTGTATCTAGCCGTAGGAGCAGCCAAGAATTAGGAAATACACCAAATAGATGTCAACAATGCCTATCTTCATGGCTATGTTGATGAGGACTTGTATTTGTTGCCACCTCAAGGGTATGACAAGGCTAAAGATGGCCAAGTTTGCAAACTTGTTAAGTCACTGTATGGACTTAAACAAACAGGTAGGCAGTGGCGCAAGGAGGTAACTTCAAAACTATTGGAGTTTGGATTCACTAGATCAAGGAATGACTGTTGTCTCTTCTTGAAAAACACAGAAACTGGCTTCTTGGCTTTGTTGATTTATATAGATGACATCTTAGTCATGGGGTCCAACGTGAAGGTAATTACTGAAGTCAAAAGCTTCCTACACTCTTTGTTCACTATCAATGATTTATGATAGGCTAAATACTTTCTTGGCATTGAGGTGCCAAACTGAAGAAGGAACCTTCATACCACAAGCTAAATACATCAATGACCTGATCCAAAATGTTTGCTTGCATGATTGTCATTCTACCACAAGCCCTATTTCTCAAGGCATTGATATGAATTCAGCAGGTGAGCAAATGTCAGACCCTGAAAAGTACAAAAGGCTAGTTGGAAGGCTACTTTCCCAGAACTTCACTAGATCTGACCTGTCCTATTGCTCTCAACAACTAAGCCAACATAAGCAAAACCCATGTACTCACCATATGAAGGTTGCATTACATTTGTTAAAATATCTCAGGGGGACTGACAATCTTGGCTTATTCTATCCATCTGGAAATTGCTTAAAACTACATGGATTATGTGATGTTGATTGGGCTACTTTCTCACTTATAAGGAGATCATTAACAGGCTACTGCATTTTCGCAGGATCTATTTTAATATCCTGGAAGACTAAAAAGCAAGCAATAGTCAGTAGATCTTCTGCTGAGGCTGAATACAGGAGCATGGCATCCACTCGCTGTGAACTGAAATGGTTAACATTCTTAATGACTCATTTCGAGATCCTAGTGCCTTTGCCAATTTCACTATGTTGTGATAGCCAAGCTGCTATCTCAATTGGAAAAAATCCCGTTGCACATGATAAGGTCAAGCATGTCGAAAGACTGCCATTTGGTCAGAGATATAGTAGATGAAGGTTTCATTACAACTCCCTTTGTTCATACCTCAAGACAGCTCGCCAAGTCTAAAAGCTTCAACAACATGAACCCATTTCTCCACAAAATGGGGTTAATAGCTCCCACAGATGTTCCATCTGAGGGGGGATGTTAGGATCAGCTCAAATATCAACTTCGCCAAGTCAGCAATCCGGAATTAAGCTCCCCAATCAAGAGAATTCATGCGGATAGCCAACCTGGTAATTCTGTTACTCTTCTATGGTTTTTAGCGCCAAAACTGTTTTCGTCATTTTCCTTGTATATAAGACAATATTCTATAATTCTGTTTCCCAAAAGTGTATCAATATTTCCGCATCTCCTATTTGATATTTTTTTTAATCTTTGATGTTCATATTTCCGAACTTGAGGTTCTTGCACTCCCAATCGCTTATAAAATCAACCATAACAACAAAATTTAAAACCAACTTAACTTTTAAACTTCATAGAATCTTGATAATGTTTGATAATATGCCTAACAAATATAAGTTTTGCTAGTTGCCTCCAGTGTAACTGTATAAGGTGCTATCAGCCACTTTTCAATTTATTATCGTCTAAACACCGCTTAGTCTGATATTTTTCGGTTAAACGCATTTTTTTAAGATGTGATATTTATATAATAATTATAATTGATATTTTTTTAATCCAAATAAGTTGATAGAATTAATGTACATTAAAATATTCTCACCGTAAAAATTTAATTTGGTCTCAAATTGAATAACAAACTATTCCAAGTCAAAAAAAATAAGAAGCTTAAAGTCCTTCGGATCAACATAAAAAATTAATATAAAATAATTGAATATGTAAGAATTTAAATTTTTATTTTATTAATAAAAATTTATATGAGACAAAATATGAACAAATTTAGATGTGGAATTGATTGGGCAAGCAAATCTTGGTATTATTCTTAAAATTTAGGTGTGGTTGTTTTCAACTTATATTCAATTAAGTTTATTTTAATTCAATGTAGTACTAATTAGTATTGAATATATATAAATTTACATTAAAATAAATTCATTTCAGTTCAGTACTACTACTTATAAGTTGAAAAGAACATGCCCTTAGACTGCTTCCTTCTAAAAACAAGAATTTTATTAAATATTTAGTTGATATAATAATTTTATTATTTTACGTCACTTTATATAGAAGAATTAGTGAAGCATTGAATCAAATTTAGAACTGAAATCAGCAGTCTTAAATTCAACATGCAAGTTTCAAAGAGTTCTTTTATTTTGTTATGATTTATTAGCAGAAACAATTTTTTTAGAATCCCAAATAAAAATAAATAGTTTCCTTTATTTATTTAGGTAATATAATTTATAAATGACACCAATAGAATAATTATTACAAAAGTGAGTAATTTATATACATGTTTTTTTTTCAATTGAATTTAGTTACATACTTGTAAAATTCAAAAATATGAATGTAGCAGAATTTCCACAAAAACACACTTGCTGAAAATACTACGTGCCGTGGGTATTAAATCTACAATTTTTTAATTTGATTAATTAAAGAGAAGAAATTTGCAAATGAATAAATAAGAACCTATATTTTTAATACATGCTTAAAAAAGATAGAAGATAAACAATAAGCAGTTCAACTGTGTCATCCTAAAAGGTCAATTTAGCTATGAAATTGTGGGTTTCGTAACAAATTAATGAATGAACCATGTAATAATAATGTCAAAATTTAGGGGAAAAATGTTCCATTTTCGTCATTATAACATGAAGTGTCTAGCTATTCACATTGCATTTTAAAAAACAAAATAAAAAATAATCTCATTTAACTGTACCTCGGTCGCTAGTTAATCACTAACACAGTCAGCCTATTACCTGTTAGTATCATTTTTATCAAACTTGCAAATTTCTAAAAGAAAAAATTTCTACCAACCTTTGGAGTTTTTCAATCTTTGATTACTAGGCTCTACAAATTTGATAAAACCAAATTAATCGTTTTCACAAACTAACTAAAATTATGGCTTTCTAATTTGGATGGTACTTGACTATGTATTATAATGTACCCCAATCTGTTCTGTTGAGTCGAATTCGCTCAATAATTAACGGCCACGTTTAATTCTTACTATATATTTGTTTAATGCTTCAATTAATTACCACCTCTTTCTCTTTCTTTTTTCTCTCTAATTTCGTTGTATACACACACAGTAAAGAATAATTGTTTCAAAAGCTTATTATTTTTTCATACAGTACTCAAATCGTTTCTTAGTCTCTGTAATTTCTGAATTTTCAAATCACAACCCTTATATTTGCATCTCCATCAAATTTTCACCCGAATTCTCTTCAACCATTGGCTTTAATCACTTCTCTCTTCCATGGAATGCAATCTCACAAATACAATTCATTGTTGCATCTTCTCTAACAATTGCAGATTATTCTAAGAATTCAATTGTATAGATCATTAAGATTTTCATTAGTCTGGTATGAACATGCCAAATTTGAACCTTTAGTCGCCACTGAAATCAACGCAGGAATAATCTAACGTATTAACAAACCTCATGAATACACTGCCGCTGAATTTAACTAAAACAACAAAACAAATTCCTTCTACTCTCTTAATATGAGTCGAGTTGATTCAGAGATAAAATTGAAAACAATTATGATATCAAAACCAGTTCTTGAAATTTGCCATGAAAGCTCGAATTCTGATTTAAAATTATTCGATAGATACAGTATCGAGCTTGAGCTTTGATTTTGGATCCCAGTTATTGGACATGAATGACACCATAGTCAGTGGAGAATTCAGGTTCTAGTTTAGGCATTATACGATTCAAAATTGACGCAGCAGAATATCAACAAATTTGGTTTATAGTCGAAAATTGAAGAAATCGCAAAATCAACAGCGATCGACTCTTCACAAAACTCTCAGAAATCGCAAAAACTAAGAGAAATTGCAAAAGTTGTAATCCGAATTCTGATGATGGCAAAAACTGCCAATTGAAGGTGTTACAAGCTTATTTATAGTCTAGGACAGCTATGTGCAAAACGGCAAAACAAAAAAATAAGTACACAAAGTTTTAAGAAAATGCAATTTAGTCCCTAAAACTGAAAAACATAAAATTGAGGGCCTAAACGACATTATTTGGCCAAAAAACGACGTAGCACACTGCATAGCTGTGACTATTATTCACGGGACCGATTTTGATGAAAATAAGGCAAGAATTCACCAAAATCCAAAACTTGAAAATTCACCCATATTGACGATCAACCTTCTCCAAGTAGGTTAATGCCCTCTCAACTACATCATTCTCTCCGGGGTGGACAGAATTCGCCCTCGAATTGTCATCATCAGAAGAATCCCCAGAGTACGGCACAAGATGCTTAACATTGAACACGTCAGAAGTGCGAATATGACTAGGCAGTTTCCATCGATAGGCATTAGGATTGATTTTCTCAATAATCTCCACCGGACCGATCTTCTTTGTAGACAGTTTGTTATAATCCCCCACTGAGAACCGATCTTTAGTAAGAACAGCCCGAACAAAATCCCCTACTTCGAACTCCACATGCCGACGTTTCTTATCAGCAGTTTCCTTATACTTGGCGTTGGAACGCTGCAAGTTCTCTCGCACAGCATCATGAACACCTTTCAAACTCTCCACAAAGGACTCGACGGTGCCGTTTTGACGACCCTTGGTTGGAAGGGGTAAGAGATCCAAGGGACCACGAGGCAATGCTGAATAGATAATTGCGAAAGGACTATAACCGGCGTTGCGGTTCACCGCATGGTTGTGCGCAAATTCAGCCTGACTTAACTTCAAATCCCAACTCTTCAAATTTTCGCCGACTAAACTACGCAGCAGGTTTCCTAACGAACGGTTGACTACCTCCATTTGCCCGTCTGTTTGTGGGAGATATGCACTAGTAAAGTTCAGCCGAGTGTTTACCATCTTCCATAATGTGCGCCAAAAGTGACTAAGAAAACGCGTGTCTCTATCTGACACAATAGATTTTGGCAAACCATGAAGTTTGTAAACCTCCCGAAAATACAACTGCGCAACCTTAACAGCATCTGTTGTCTTCTTGCATGGGATAAAATGCACCATCTTAGAAAAACGGTCTATAACCACAAAAATTGAATCATTTCCCCGTTGTGTACGAGGTAACCCAAGAACAAAATCCATACTGACATCCTCCCAAGGGCCTGAAGGAACCGGAAGTGGCATGTACAAGCCTGCGTTATAGCTGCTCCTTTGGACACTTGGCAAATTCGACAAAGTTGTACGAATCTATCAACCTCTTTTCGAAGTGTTGGCCAAAAGTAAGACGTCTGCGCCAACTGTAGTGTCCTATCTCGACCAACGTGACCTTCCCCGTGTAATTCCTGAATGATAAGAAGCCGCAAACTACAATCCGGTATGCATAATCGGTTCCCTCGGAAAAGAAACCCATCTGATAGTGCAAACTCTGTCTTCTCCCCTGTCTTAATGCGCCTCAATACAACAGCAAAATATGGGTCAGTAGAATAAAGATCATATATATTTTCAAAGCCAGGTACCTCCACAGACAACCAATTCATCAAGCTGCGCCTTCTACTAAGTGCATCTGCCACTTTGTTTGTAACACCAGCTTTATGTTTAACAACAAAAGTGAATTGCTGAAGGAAAGCAACCCACGAGGCGTGTCGGGCAGAGACTTTATCTTGTCCATGCAAATGCTTCAAGGCCTCATGATCGGTATACAATACAAATTCCCTTTGAAACTAATAATGGCGCCAATGCTTCACAGCCTGCACAACAGCATAAAATTCCACATCATAAGTACTATATCTCACTTTTGCTCGCGAGAGCTTTTCACTGAAGTAAGCTACTGGTCTCCCGTTCTGGCTCAAAACTGCTCCCACACCTATTTTGGAGGCATCACAATGCAACTCAAAAGGTTGCTGAAAATCTGGTAGAATAAATATTGGCGCTGATGTCAACCGAAATTTGATCTCCTAGAAAGCCTTTTCTGCCTCATCCGACCAATCAAACTGTCCATTTTTCTTCATACAGTCTGTGATAGGAGCCATGATGCTACTGAAATGGGGAATGAATCTTCGATAAAAAGATGCCAACCCGTGAAAACTACGAACATCAGTAATCGAACGGGGCCTGGCCATGTACGAACTGCTTCTACTTTTGTCTCATCTACCATCAATCCCATAACTGAAATTTTATAACCCAGAAATAGCACGCTAGGGGTCATAAAAACACATTTCTTAACAGCAGCATACATCTTCTCCCTCCTCAAAACAGCAAGCACTTCGCTTAAATGCCTCAAATGCAAATCATGGTCAGCACTATAAATCAAGATATCATCAAAATACACAACAACACAATGACCTATGAAGGGTCTTAAAACCTGATTCATAATCCGCATAAAAGTACTAGGGGCATTGGACAATCCAAATGACATAACTAACCATTCATATAAACCCTCCCTAGTCTTAAAAGTTGTTTTCCACTCATCCCCAGGTTTAATACGAATCTGATGGTATCCACTTTTTAAATCAAGTTTAGTGAACACCGCAGCTCCACTAAGTTGGTCTAATAGATCATCCAAGCGAGGAATAGGAAAGCGATACCTGACTGTGATTTTATTAATAGCTCTGCTGTCTATGCACATTCTCCAAGTACCATCCTTCTTTGGAATAAGTAAGGCTGGCACTGCACAAGGACTCAAGCTCTCTCTAACATATCCCTTAGCTATCAATTCTTCAACCTGTCTCCGCAACTCCTCATGTTCTAACGAACTCATACGATAATGAGGTTTGTTTGGCAAAACAGCTCCAGGCACAAGATCAATCTGATGTTGAATATCCCGCATAGGTGGCAACTCGTTTGGTAAATCTGCTGGAAAGACATCTCGGAACTCATTCAACAACAGTTTGACCGATTCGGGAACCTCATTAGTCGTCTCACTCATTACACGACACAACACCGCATATACTACATCAGTTTGCTTCAGCTCCTCCTCAAACTGGCTACCCTTCAACATATTAATCCCACTCTTTCTCTCATCTTTTTTTGGGAGTAAAATTATCTTTTTACCCTCAAATAGGAAGCTATAAGAATTAGCAACCCCATCGTGATTAACCCCCTATCATACTGCCATGGTCTCCCCAACAACAGACGGCAAGCATCCATATCAACTACATCACAACACACCTTATCCTTATACTTCTCCCCTATAGAGAAGGGCACTAGCGCTCTCTTATTCACTGTAACTTCCCCGCCAGGCTTTAACCAAGCTAGTTTATAAGGATTGGGATGTTTCTCCGTTGGCAACTCCAATTTTCTGACTGCCACTAAAGAGATAATATTCTCACAACTGCCAGCATCGATCATGAACTTACAGACCTTACCTTTGATAGTACAAGTGGACTGGAATATGTTATTCCTCAACCACTGTTCCTCACTAGTGTGAGGGGAAAGGCAAGATCGCCTAACCACAAGTGTGGTACCCACGTCTCCTTCAACAATTATCTCCTCATCCACCTCTTCCTCAACATCACGCCCCTCTTCGTCAACATGAAAATCATCTGAAACTCCAGACTCTACAACCATAGCTGGCTTTCCTGCCGCCTTACACTCAAATTGCCTATGATCTGTCTCTCCACATTTAAAACACTTGATAGTGCTACGACCCTGAGCTGTTGAAGATTTTACAGCTTGGGTGGTTGCCCTATTAGTTGTAGTGCCGCTACCACCAGGAGAGTTACTAGCCCCAACATTCACTCCACCACTACTTCCGCCTCCGCTACCTCTGAAAAAACTTCCAGCAGAAGTTCGACCCCTTCTCTCCATCCTCAACGCCCTCTGATGTGCTTCTGAAATCGTGAGAGGATCAAAATCATTAACCGCATCTCGGATTTGTTCTCGCAGCCCTCCAATAAACCTCGACACCAATTGCTCCTCTGACTCATAGAGATCATTCCTTGCCACAAGTTGATAAAACTCCGTAGTGTAATCATCGACAAATCAATTACCCTGCTTTAAATTCTGCAGCCGTTGGTACATCAAGCGCTGAAAGTTATGAGGAAGAAAATTCGCCCTCAATTGCTTCTTCATTTTCTCCCAAGTAACAATTTTTGATTTTCCCATTCGCGCTCTAGTATTTTTCAATTGTTGCCACCACGCCATCGCCCGATCTCGCAATCTGGTTGCCACTAGAGACATCCGCCTATCTTCTGGAACTCCCTTAAATTCAAAGATCTCCTCTACTGCGGCTAGCCAATCAAGGAACTCCTCAGGTTGAAGGGTCCCTCGGAATTCTGGGACGTCCGTTCGCATTCCCGCTTCCCAACGCCTATCCTCCATTTCTCGATTCCGATTACGCCTACCACGAGTGTTTTCAGATTCATCATCACTATCGCGGTTTGGATTCGGATCGTTACTCCTCCTAAAATTTCGATTCTGTTCTTCTCCGTTCAACACATCCCGAAACTGATCGGTTAATTGATCTCTCAACTGACCAACGAGATCATTAAACCTTGCTTCCAATTGACGGTCGACAATCGCAGCAATCCGTTGGGTCTCCTCCTCTTCTGCAATCTCAGCAACACTTCGCTCTCTCCTTGGCGGCATCCTTCGATCACAGTTAGGCTTTGGTACCAAACTGACACAGCAGAATATCAACAAATTTGGTTTATAGTCGAAAATTGAAGAAATCGCAAAATCAACAACGATCGACTCTTCACAAAACTCTCAGAAATCGCAAAAACTAAGAGAAATTGCAAAAGTTATAATCTGAATTCTGATGACGGCAAAAACTGTCAATTGAAGGTGTTACAAGCTTATTTATAGTCTAGGGCAGCCATGTGCAAAACGGTAAAACAAAAAAATAAGCACACAAAGTTTTAAGAAAATGCAATTTAGTCCCTAAAACTGAAAAACATAAAATTGAGGGCCTAAACGACATTATTTGGCCAAAAAACGACGTAGTCCACTGCATAGCTGTGACTATTATTCATGGGACCGATTTCGATGAAAATAAGGCAAGAATTCACCAAAATCCAAAACTTGAAAATTCACCCATATTGACGATCAACCTTCTCTAAATAGATTAATGTCCTCTCAACTACATCAAAAATATAAAAAAAAAATATTGGAGGAAGAAGTAATAAAAAAT
This sequence comes from Euphorbia pulcherrima, assembly GCA_947683365.1. Taxonomy (NCBI): domain Eukaryota; kingdom Viridiplantae; phylum Streptophyta; class Magnoliopsida; order Malpighiales; family Euphorbiaceae; genus Euphorbia; species Euphorbia pulcherrima. The sequence goes on from CANTUS010000004.1 coordinate 7,367,182, forward strand.
GGTTCTTTTGTCTTATCAGTGCTCAACTGCCGCTTCAAGAAGGGAATTAAAGATTAAGTTTTTTTTTATGCTTGATTTTGAACCGTTATATCTGTAAGCGATCCAGTCAATCAGACGGTAAGGATTTGGAAACACAGAATTACAATGGGTTCGATCGTATGATAGCAAATTTACAATACATTGCAAATGCATTGCTTAGAATTTTCCTTCTAATTTTGCATCCTAACTTAGACCTGTTCGAGGTACAGCCGGAGCCCGCTTAAATGGACTAAACTTAGACTTTCATTTTTCTTTAAATTCGGTCAAGTCCAAGTCCATTAAAATTTGATATTTTATAAAAGGGACTTAATTTTTATATAAATACCCGAATTTGGTGAATAATTATTATATTTATTATAATTTATTCAACAATTATTTTGAATTTTTATATTTTAATTAATTGAATTTTTAGATAATGTTATTTAATTATTAAATTATTCAAGTAAGAAATATAATTATAAGCTAGATTTAAACATATTTATATAAATTTTTTTTACTCAATTTAATATACCAAAAAAGTAAAAATTTATTTATGGACTTCGGGCCGGACTTAAAAATGACCTCTAAAATCCGGCCTAAGCCCAGCTTAAACCCAAAATTTTAAAGTGTGAGCCACACCGGACTTAGGTAGCTTTTAGTCAAAAGCCCGATTAAACCCGGCATGAACCCTGCCCAGCCTCCTGACGAACAGATTCCTAACTCAACCACTAGTAATCAATTTACAAGTAGTGGAATATTTGAAGTATGTTACATTTATTTTAGGACAAACTTAAAAAAAAGCAATATGTTATTTCACTCATTTACAGAACGAGATCTGAAAAAAAACTTTTGCAAAATGAAACATATAATTTCAAAAAAGATTGTAAAAAAGGGCTTTTTGTTTCAAAATAGTAGTATTACATTCACCATTTTAAACAATTTAATATTCTAATAATTTATTTTCATCATTTAAAAATTATACATCATAATTTAAATAATTCTTAAAATTTTTTTATTTTTTATAATTTTTAAAAATTTATTATAATAATTTAATATAAAAAATTACACTAATTAAAAAACTTTCAAATTTCAAACCATCCCACAAAAGTAGAGATACACACAAACAAGATTAACAATTTTCGTGATATAATTTAATATTAATGATATTTTATTTGTAACTCTTTTAAAACCACATATCTCATTTTGCAAAAAAAACTTTCCAAGACCCCATTTTGTAATTAAGTGAAACTACAACGTACTTTTTTTTAAGTTTACCATTTATTTTACCTTAAATCGCCTCGGTGTCTCCAATCAGCTTCATGAAATAACTTTAAAGTAATAATTTTATACTTTCATCGGTCGGTTCAGTTATATCGGTTACTTCACAATCAAAACCAAACAGATCTACTTAACCGAAGAAATATTAAATCTACAACCAAACCAAACAAACCGAATTACATCAGTTCAGTCGGTTATTTTGGTTCGGCTTGATTTGATTTTTCAACACCCCTAAATAATTAAATGAGAATCAATATCACATACCATTAAGTAGTTGAAACTCACTTCAGAAAAAAATAATTCTCAAATATCCAATCTGCCCAATTAAAAAACATGTCATAGCATAGCAAATCCATACCAACAAAACTAGAGCAAGACCTTTTACTCGTCTTCCTGGCTTCTCAACCGAGCCAATTTGTTGGTAACCACAACATCCAACTGGGCTGCTCGCTCCACAATTTCCTTTCTTTTTCGGGTGGACACATCATGAGCGATTTCGGCACAGTAAGTCCTGCAATAATGTTATATATCACTAAGCATCAATCCCCCTATATATGTGCTTTATATCGAAATTGAAAGTCATTAATACCTGTTGTGCATCATGAGAAGTTCAAGCTCTTGGACATTGTGGACAACAAACTTCTTAAACCCGTTAGGAAGATAGTGTCGGGTTTTCTTGTCGGTTCCATAACCGACATTGGGCATCAAAGTGACTCCCTTGAACTTTCTCCTTACCCTTGAATCAATACCCTTGGGTCTTCTCCAGCTTTCCTGCCATCAATAAATATTTTCCATTTAATTAAGAGGCAAATAGGGGGAAAAAAAACCCAATCACAAACACCAATAGAATATGAATTTGAATTGAATTCAAAAATTACTAGAACACTCAACACAACAATGGTATTAAAATCTATTTTAGTATTTTTAAACAATTATTTAGAAAGTCAAATAATTTGTACTACCATTTCAAGGAAATGCTATCACTATGGCTCGAAATGAATTAACCACGAACCAGAAGCAGTTAAAATGAGTCCAAAACTATATCTTGAAATCACAATAGAAAACATGACATGAGAAAATACTAGATGAACCTACATAGACCTGAGATTGAGATTGTTTCCACAAGATATACAGTATAAAATCAAATGAAAACGTGGGTTAGAAGTTGGAAGTGGAACAATGGACTTATGGCATAATCCCCCAGAAGAAAAATCCAACAATGGATGCCAGTTAAACATTCTGTGGAAAGCAAAAATAAACTAAATCTGGATCAGAACCAGGCCCCCAAATCAAGGAAGCATCAGAGGGAGCAGACAAGTAGATCCATACAATTTAATCTCCGTGCACCTAACCATGCTGTCTTTATTGTATTATTATCCAGAGCATCGGCTTATTGTGCATGGGCAATTACATTAAAAACAAAACTGAGTAGCATATTATGAAACAAATAGACAAAAGTTGACTACATAAACAAGGTATCTATAACAATAACTCGGTAATCCCTCGTGACAAAACTACCCAGAATAAAGGATGAACAGCATTAGGGCCAGTTACTTGTCTGTAAATAGTAAAATACGGAAACAAACTTAATGTGGATCAGAACCAGGCCCCAAAATCAAGCAGGCATCAGAGGGAGCAGACAAGTAGATCCATAAAATTCAATTTCCGTGCACCTAACCATGCTGTCTTCATTGTATCATTATCCAGAGCATCGGCTTATGATGCACGTATAAATTCAAAACATAACTGAGTAGCACCGCAAAAAAAGAACAAACAATAGGTGTATTCCTATGTGAAAAGTTAATTTCCAGATATCTCTCCTCAAGGCAAAATATAACAAAGAAATTGCAATACATCAGTGCCACTTAACTATTCTGTGGAAAAAAAATTGCAAGGAAACAAACTAAATGTGGATCAGAACCAGGGCCCCAAATCAAGCACGCATCAGAGGGAGCAGACATGTAGATCCAATAGTTCAATTTCCGTGCACCTAACCATGCTGCCTTCATTGTTTTCCAGAGCATCGGCTTATGGTGCACGGATACTTAAAATTAGAACGATAATACTAAAATCAATCAAAAACAAAAAAATAAAGTAGAAAAATTTGCCAACCTATTTATTATTCAACACAGCTAAGAAAAAACTATTAATCCATATCTAATACAATACTGACAACTTTCTGCAAAGCAAAAACATCAGAATTTGCAGCAACCAATAAGAAATTCTAATCCCAGTCTAATTGGCTTCAAGTAACATATTCAATTAAACTTTTACCAAGGACAAAGAAGTCCTAACTTAAGCAGTACAATAAACAAACCGATCATATCAAATGCCTACAAAGCGGTATTGTTTATCGTCAGACAAAGCATACATATGGACTCTTTTGAATATAACATTCTATCATGAGCATAAAAATTGGATCCGGGAGTAAATACCCCAACAGAAATCTTTCTGTCGCTCTGAGGCCTCTTGAACTTCTTCACCCTCTTCTTCACAATCTTCTTGGTAAGCAAAGGAACCGCCATTTTACCTGTAATTAATCAACAAAACCAAAGAAAACAAATCTGAAACTCACATTTCCAATCCATTTCCCACGAACAAAACAACAACCTAATTCATCAACTGAATTAGATCGAACTGTATGCTAATTACATTTAACACAAATCAAGCAATTCCACTGTCTAAAAACTGAGACGACGTACTACGTTAAGGCATTTTCGATTAGATATTTGAAGCAATAATTACAAGAAATATGCATAGAAACGAAGCACATAGATTGAATACTACACCTAGTTTCGCCGCTGCGCTACCTCCAAAGGGGTTCTGAGACTGTAAACCCTGATACAGTGGAGGAATCTAGGGTTTTTTATGTATGGTACGTATATATTAGGGTATTAAATTTGGTCCATATTAATCGGCCCTTATGGCCCTTATTTGTGGGCCTTTATTATTTGATGGCCTTTCAAGACAATACAACTTTGTTAGAGAGAAATGGGCTGAAGAAAAGATAAACATAAGGGAAATACACCCAAATGTCAATTTTTTTTTAAACTAATTACTAAATTATATTTTAAATAATATTTTATTAAAATTAACTTTACAAGTTTTTTAAATTACCATTTTCATTTCACCTTTTTTTACTTTATTTAATTTTTATTTTGCATTTATTTCATTAACTGTTAATTTTTTAGATATATTGTTTTTGAGTTTTTTGTTCGTCTTTTTTTTCTCTTCGAAACTAGATCCATGGTGATATACTTTTTCCAAACATTTTTTCGGTATGTATTTGAAATAAGTTATCTTATAGTTATGTCGTAATCATCAATATCACACGTTATAGTTACCTTATAATTTTATGGGAAATTATGTGAAATGCATCCATATAGCATTTCTATTCATAAAATACACCTAACCCAAACCTATTTAATATATACCTTTTTTTTAATAAACTAATTTATTAAGTACTCAACTATCCATTTCAGTTTTTTTTTATTTCCATTCACTCCTTTTAATTAGGAAATACTGATTTGATATTGTATAGAATTCAAACTTCGATTTCTTTCCGATTCCACTTCTGTTTCTCTCAATTCTTTCCATTCCGATTACATCTCTCATTTCTCTCTTCGTCCCTCTATCTACCACTGATGTCGATCTCAAATTGGATTTCTTTCACCATTAGTGTATATGAACATGCTTTGATTAGAGCATTCTAGGTTGCGAATCGGGGCTATTGTGGTTCAAGCCTCGACCATAGAGCATTCTAAGATTTCCCGATTCAAGAAGGTGAGTTTGTATCTTTTTTTCTTACTCAGATCTATCGGAATTCCTGTAGTTACTTTTTCGTTCGTTATCTCTCTCCTATAGTTACGTAGATCTCTTCGTTATCTCGATTATATCAGGCCTGCTTGTGGTAGAGATGATTGAAGTAGTTAATAGGTTAGAAGCGTGTCAAAATTGCAAAAATGGTGGCCGGCAGCAGTAGCGACAAAACTAGGTGAATCTGAGGAAAATTCAATATGTACGGTGTGACTGTGTATATTTGCTTATGTATACATTGGTTGTGTATATTTCTACCTCCTTATTTGTTGTGTAATATGTAATGTGTTTTTTTTCTGGAATGTACAAGACAAATGGAAGAAGAGAACAGTTAAATCCGAAGTAATAACAACAAATGAGATAAGTCTTTCTTCGTACATTAGCAAATGTATATTGATATTCATTTCATTTGTATATTGTCACAACAATATATATCTATGTAAGAAGGCAAAAATATGTCCGCATATATTGTTTGAAGTATATTGATATACATTGAAGTATATTGATATACATTCTTATGTAAATTTCAGTAAACTATTAGTACAATATTTTTCTGTTTATGTTGCTACATGGAAATTAGTATACATACTTTCTGTATATTGCAAACTGTATATTGATATATAGTTTGTATATGCGTGTATGGTTAAATGTAAAATGAAGTGATAGTACTGACATATCTATTATGATGTAAAATGTATATTGATATACAGTTTGTATATACAGTTTATGTCATTTTTGTATTAGAGACAAAACTACTTGAAATGTGTTACTTATGATGTTGATTTTCTTAAGCTTGTTTTATGGTTATGTTTTATACTGATTTGAAATTGCAGTATTACGATCTCGTATATCATCAATATACAGTTTATGCCCTTTTTCGTATTACAGACAAGAATGCTTGACTTGTGTTACTTATGATAAGCACGTACATTTTTCCATTTGCGCCTTCACCCGTGCCTTGTGCCTTTTACAATCATGTTATACATTTTATTCAGTTTGTATATCATCGTACCTCATTTATGCATTATAATTCATGAATGTGTCTTCACATGTGCCTTGTGACTTGTGCTTTGTACAATCATAGTATACAGTTTATTCAATTCGTATATCATCTATTACGCCTTGCCATGTGCCTTGTGTTGGGAACTAACAGTCAAATTAAACATGCATAAGAGGCATGACGGAAATTCAAAATTTTGTCCATGTCCCAGGAACTCCTATTAGTTGCATATAAATTAAATAAAGCCTTAACTAAATAATTATCTACCTAGGTTAGCATGCTTAAGGACTAGGCATACCATAATTCCAAATTATATCCTAACATATTTATTTTATACTAAGCATGTTATAACTCTAAGTTATAACCTAAGCATAAAATAATCTAAGAACGTAAAAATAAACTAAGCATAATTATTAAGTCTAAAAACACTTAAAGAAAAAGACTTAATAATTAAAAGAGAAAGAAAAAGAACTTACCAGTTGAAGCGTGCTTTTGCAGGACCTTCTTGCACAAGCCTCCAATCGTAGGATAGCCTCTATCAGTATCCACACGAACCCCACCAACCAAAACCTCCCCAGGAGGAAGAACTAAGAAGCCTCGAGTAGTTGCTAGACCACTCTAGAAGCCTCACCCAAAATATAAACTAGCGGTGCCTGAATAAATTCAGGCTCCACAAAAATAACTTGCTCAAGTACCCGAGAGATTAATTATCTCGCTTATGAATTATGCTTTGAGCTTGGTACAATTTGAAAGGAAATGAAATAGCCTATATATAGGCTTGAGGGAGCAAAAATGCTCCCCCTTTCATCGATGTGGGATGGGAGTTCCCATTAATATATATATATATATATATAAACACAGCCGCCCCTTTTCATGGGCTGCCTTTGTGCAGCCCATGAATAAGGGCTGCGCATTTTTCGGGCAACCGAACTTTGTACAAAATATTTCATACTTTTCGGTTCCAACTTGCCAATGCAAAATCCCTTTTAAATCCTTTCAAATAAATTTTTATTTTTGACTCTAATAAATTAGTTACCAGTCAAAATAAATAATTTTGGTCCAACCAAAATTGATCTAATCAATTATACATTATGTATGACTCTAATTAATTAGTTATCGGTCAAAATAAATTCCTTGGTCTATCCAAAATTGATCTAATCAATTTTAACCAATCAAATAATAATTCAATTATTATTTATGTTATATTTTGTAATAGAATAAATCTATTAGTTCTTTACTTAGTCCGATGAAGGTCCAATGTGTGTGACCTTATAGGATCCCGAAGTATTGAGCTGTTAAGACTTAACCAACCCTTGTTCTAATGGAACCATTGGCTCGATATTCTAGACCGTGAATAGAACTTGATTACCTTAAATGACAGTAGTACGCCTCTAGCAAGGGTCTACCATCCCCCATTACTCGGAACATCATTTATGCTTATGACTTAATCCCGGTTAATGCAATAGTTATCCAGTGCGATAAATTCCTTCCATTCTTTAATATTAGTACCATCTGGTTTATTGGGTTCGGTTAAAGTGTTAACCCACTAATAGCGAGGTTGCTCCAAGCTATCCCAGTTATTTACTTGTTACCGAAGTATATTGCCTTTTACCATAATGTGTTTGACTAGAAACCATTTCTATTAAACACATACTCTGATCAGAGGTTTATGGCAATCATCACTTCAACAAGTGGCCAGGTATAACTCCTTAATATATCCGGAGCGATGGATTCTTTCCGACTACTCAGCCTACCAACGTGTTGTCATCACTATACCCGTACTCACCCGTAGCACCCTAAATTAATGAGTGCATAGTAATGACCCAAAGTATAACAATAGTACCATACAAGGTAGCTAGCATCTCAAGTATGAGGACATTCGAAAGCTTATTGCATGAAGATAAACACTAACACATTGATATATACACCAAGTGTTTATCTTACTGCGGTCTCGAATATATCTCCCAGATATATCCATGTGTCAAACTTAAGGCACCACCTTCAGTCCTTAGGGGATTGACTGCTTGGACCCTTTTCAAGAAAGTTGACCACATGCTAGTCTTTCCGTTTCATCAATATCATTTCTTGATGAAACTATAACTAGGGATAGTTTAGACATAATCATAATTTCACATGAAGCAGGTTCCACCAAATATAGTCCAACTATAATTTCTCTGACTTCATGCTATGATATGTCAAGGACTTTTGTATACATACATCAATGAATATATTTTAACCAGCTATAATATATATGTATAGAAACACATTGATATAAACAAAAGAACAAATGCCTTTATTGATTAAATAAATTATTCATACTATTACATAATTAAGATATATCGCCCTAATTGCCTTAAGGGCATACATCATATCCTACAAACTCCCACTTGCACTAAGGCCAATTAGCCATATGTTTTAATCCATATACTTTAACATGCTGGTCATGTTTGACTTGAGTCAATGGCTTTGTCAGACCATCCGCAAGGTTCTGATCAGTGGGTACATATTCTAATCTTATTATCTTAGCATCAACAATCTCCCTGATTATATGATACTTTCTGGATACATGTCTGTTTTTCTGATGAGACCGTGGTTCCTTTGCCTAAGCTATGGCACCATTGTTATCACAATATAAAGTAATTAGATCAATAGCCTCAGGCACCACACTGAGATCACCAATAAATCCCTTTAACCAGACAGCTTCTTTTGCTGCTTCGTATGCAGCAATGTATTCAGATTCCATGGTTGAATCAGCAGTAGTTTCTTACTTGGAACTCTTCTAGCATACTGCCTCCCCATTTAACACATACACGAAACCTGACTGAGACTTAAAGTCATCCTTGTCAGATTGAAAGCTTGCGTCAGTGTAACCTTTAATAGTGAGATCACCTTCTCCATAAATCAAGAACTCATCCTTAGTCCTTCTCAAGTACTTAAGGATTGCCTTGACGACCATCCAGTGCTTTTCACCTGGATCTGACTAATATCTGCTCGTAAAGCTTAAAGCCTGAGAGACATCCGGCCTAGTACATATCATAGCATACATGATGGATCCTATTGCGGATGCATATGGTATATCCTTCATGCGCATTCTCTCTTGAGCTGTCTTCGGAAACTCAGCTTTAGATAGGTTAATCCCCTTTGTCATCGGGAGATAACCTTTCTTAGAATGCTCAAGGTTGAACCTATTCAACACCTTGTCTATATATGTACTTTGAGAAAGACCTAACAGCCTCTTGGATCTATCCCTCTAGATCTTTATACCTAGTATAAATGCTGCCTCACCAAGGTCTTTCATGGAGAAATTTCTTGACAACCATACTTTAACGTTTTGAAGAAGAGAAATGTCATTTCCTATTAGCAGAATGTCATCAACATACAATACTAGAAAAACGACTGCACTCCTACTAACCTTCTTGTAAACACAAGGCTCATTTGCATTTGGGCAAAAATCCAGTTCCCGGATTGTCTGATCAAACCTTATATTCCAACTCCTGGATGCCTGCTTAAGTCCATAAATGGATCTTTGTAGCTTGCATACCTTCGAGCCATTCTGAGATGTAAAACCCTCAGGTTGTGTCATATACACATCGCGGTCTAAATCCCCATTCAGGAATGCTATTTTTATATCCATCTGTCAGATCTCATAATCGTAATGAGCAGCAATGGCGAGGAGTATCCTTACAGATTTGAGCATGGCTACCGGTGAGAAGGTTTCATCATAGTTAATACCTTTCCGTTGACTATAACCTTTCGCAACCAACCTTGCTTTATAGGTAATTACGTTACCGTCTATGTCTGTCTTCTTCTTGAAGACCCATTTGCACCTAATTGGTCTAACCTCTTGCGGTGCATCAACCAAATTCCAAACTTGGTTCTCGTACATGGAATCCATTTCGGATTTCATGGCCTTTTGCCATTTATCAGAATCTGAGCTTTTCATTGCCTCATCATATGTCCTTGGTTCATCATCCTCCACAAGATATAGTTCCTTATCATTAGTGATGATAAACCCATATCTATCGAGAACTTATGTACATGACCTGATCTTTACAATGATTGTGTTTCGACAGTTTGTTCTTGGATCACACTCTCTTGTGTATCTAGAACGGGGTCAATCAGTTGATCGTCTGTTTCTTCCTCTTAAACTTCCAGTTCAATATTGCTCCCACTGACCTTTTCAAGTAAGTGTTCCTTTTCCAAAAAGTGAGCATTCCGAGACACAAATACCTTTTGTGCTTCGGGTTGGTAAAACAGATATCCAACTGTTTCCTTTGGATATCCAATGAACAGACATTTGTCAGCCTTGGCATTTAGCTTATCTGACGCTATCCTCTTTACCATAGCAGGACAACCCTATACTCTTAAGTGATTTAGAGATGGCTTTTTGTTACACCATCTTTCATAAGGTGTAAAATCAACTGATTTAGAGGGCACTCTGTTTAAGACATAAACCGCGCTCTCAAGTGCATATCCCCAAAAGGATTTACTAAGAACTACATGGCTCATCATGGACCTGACCATATCTAATAAAGTTCGATTCCTCCTTTCTGACATTCCATTGCGTTGGGGTATATAAGGAGGGGTCCACTGGAGAACTATCCCATTTTCCTTTAGATAATCCTGAAACTCCTAACTTAAGTATTCTCCACCTCAATCCGATCGAAGTGTTTTAATACTTTTCTCAAGCTGTTTCTCTACTTCAGCTCTGAATAGTTTGAATTTTTCAAAACTTTCAGACTTGTGCTTCATCAAGTACAAATAACCGTATCGTGAGTAATCATCAATAAAGGTTATGAAGTAGGAGTATCCTCCTAGTGCCTGAACACTCATTGGACCACACATCAGTGTGTAAAAGTTCCAATGTACTCGTGGCTCGTTCACCCTTTCCTTTAAAGGGTAAGTTTCTCATTTTTCCTTTTAAACAAGGTTCGCAATCACCATAAGACTCTAAGTCTATTGAGCCCAAGTCTCCACGCTTATGCAACTTGGTTAAGAGATCTTTGTTTATGTGGCCTAAACGGCAATGCCATAAGTAAAAGGAAATCTCATTATCTAATTTAACTTTCTTCACATTGTTTATATTGAAAACTTCTGTTTTAGTATCAAGAATATAAATGCCACCTTTCAACATTTCATAACCATAAAGAATATTATTCAAACGAATCTGACAATTATTATTCGAAAATAAAATTTCAAATCCCTCTGTTGCAAAACACGGAACAAATACAATATTCTTAGTAACACTTGGAATGTAATAACAATTATTCAAAACTAAAACAAGTCCACTTGGCAAAACAAGACTAAAGCTCCCTATAGCTAATGCAGCAACTCTGGATCTATTTCCCATGCGTAGGTCCATCTCCCCTTTTGCAAGTTTTCTACAGTTCCTTAGTCCCTGCACAGAAGTACAGATATGAGAACCACAACCAGTATCTAATACCCAAGTGGATTCTTGCGGAAAAGTAGTAAAGTTTTCAATTACAAATATACCTGAAGTAGATGCCTCTGTAGACTTCTTCTTCAAATGCTCAGAAGCAGGAGCTTTGCAATCCCTCTTCCAATGTCCCGGTTTTCCACATTGGAAGCAGACATACTTAGATGTCTTCTTTTCATTCTTCTTCTTACTGATTCTTTTCTTGGCACCCAGTGTCTGCTTCTTCTTCTTAGAAGCCTTGCCTTTTTCAACCAACAGTAGAGGTTTCTGATCTTTCTTGATTTGAGTTTCTACTATTTTCAGCATGTTAATTAATTCAGGGATAGTTGAATTAATCCTGTTCATGCAATAGTTAGTTACGAAGCCTGAGTAACTATTTGTCAAGGACATCAACACAAGGTCAATGCTCAAGTCATGATTCATCTCGAATCCCAATCGATTCAGCTTCTCAAGGTATCCCAAGAGTTTCAGTACATGCTGAGAGGTAGAGGTGCCAGCCTGCATCTTAGTCCCGAAAATGAGCTTGGAGGTCTCATACCTCTCTGTCCTCCCCCTCTCCGAAAAGAGTTCTTCAAGATGGAGAACCATATCCTCCAAGGGCATGTTCTCATGTTGTTTCTGAAGCTCAGGATTCATGGACCCCAACATAATACACATGGCAGTCTCACGATCTTTCCTGTGCTTCAACCAGGCATCATGTTCCACATGATCCTCAACATCAGGTTCTACAGGGAAAATTTCACTTAGGATATAGGCAATTCCCTCATATCTGAGAACTATTCTCACTGCTCGGAACCAATCAGAAAAGTTCGAGCCATTCAATTTGGTGTCAAGTAACATAAGGAGATTAAAATTGGAAGCCATTTTCAACCTAAGACATAAGAAAAGAAAAGTGTTTAGATACTAGTTTAAGTACATGTATTTAATATGAGGACTTTTAATTAAATATATTTTCCTACTATTTTCTTCGAAATTTACAATAGCCCATTCTATTGAATTCGTGAATTTTAGCCCAGCTAAATTTCCTAGTATGTAGCATCTATAACTAGTCTATTACAACCCCCAATTTTATGAGTCAAGTCATAATAGTAAGTCATAGTTGGAATCTCATTCCATTTGCATCGCATGCAATTGCTAATTCATTCAAGTTCCCTAATCCCAAGGGACGTGTGCTCTTATATTAGCATCTCCTTGAATATGTCTCAGATCCTGGCCAAGCCCCCAATTTTATGGTGGACTACTCCAACTCTGTTAAGGCAGACCCTATCTCAAACTTTACAACCAATCAATGTGGACTAGAAGTAACGCTTTGCGTAGCACTTTGATAGCCCAAAAGACCGTATTATAAATTTGAGTAAGGAAGACTATAAATTGCCTTAATATATTTACTTTGGGATTTTATTGGTGTTAAACGTCTCACCCAATCTAGGATTTTATCAGATGGACAAAATTATAATGACTTGTATTAATTCAGGGAATTTCAGAATTAATTTATAAGGTCTAACCTTAGGTGGGTTCAGCTCTTTATTATAATTATTCCATCAACCTAGATTATATTCAAAATAATTAACACTTTTATTTGTTATATTTATATTGCATTTCCTTTAAGCTTTTATTCAATAATTTTAATTTTTTACTTTGTTATAGAAACATACATAAGCACCATCTTATATACTAGAAATAAATTAGTTCATATTAATCCCCGATTGGTCAATTCAAATTGCACCGATATAGGTTCCTAGGTAGGAGAGGTGCCATATAAGGAGTAGACACCAAGTCCAATCCTTAGCCAAAACAAATACGGGCACAAACTTGAAGACCAATGGATTCTCTTGAACTAATAAATTTCGTTCTTCCAATTCATGAAAATGGGGAGCATCTATAACCCATGTAATTTAAATAAATTATTGACACTTGTATAATTTGAGTAAGTCGAGCAGGCTTATTCAAAATTATTCATAACTATTTTCTAACCTTGAAATGAAAGGCACAGGTTTATATATATTGTTCCAAACAATTAAATAAACAAATCATTTCATTTAGAAAATAATATTTAGTTTGCTTCTAACTTAATTACGCACTAAATAGGCAGGCTTTGATACCACTGTTGGGAACTGACAGTCAAATTGAACATGCATAAGAGGCATGACGGAAATTCAAAATTTTGTCCCTGTTCCAGGAACTCCTATTAGTTGCATATAAATTAAATAAAGCCTTAACTAAATAATTCTCTACCTAGGTTAGCATGCTAAAGGACTAGGCATACCATAATTCCAAATTATATCCTAGCATATTTATTTTATACTAAGCATGTTATAACTCTAAGTTATAACCTAAGCATAAAATAAACTAAGCATGTAAAAATAACCTAAGCATAATTATTAAGTCTAAAAACACTTAAAGAAAAAGACTTAATAATTAAAAGAAAAAGAAAAAGAACTTACCAGTTGAAGTGTGCTTTTGCAGGACCTTCTTGCACAAGCCTCCAATCATAGGATAGCCTTTATCAGTATCCATACGAACCCCACTAACCAAAACCTCCCTAGGAGGAAGAACTCAGAAGCCTCGAGTAGTTGCTAGACCACTCTAGAAGCCTCACCCAAATATAAACTAGCAGTGCCTGAATAAATTCAGGCTCCACAAAAATAACTTGCTCAAGTACCCGAGAGATTAATTATCTCGCTTAGAATTTATGCTTTAAGCTTGATACAATTTAAAAGGAAAGGAAATAGCCTATATATAGGCTTGGGGAGCAAAAATGCTGATGTGGGATGGGAGTTATTACTCCCATCCCATTAATATATATAAAAAATATATATATATATAAACACAGCCGCCCCTTTTCATGGGCTGTCTTTGTGCAGCCCATTAATAAGGGCTACGCATTTTTCGGGCAACCGAACTTTGTACAAAATATTTCATACTTTTCAGTTCCAACTTGCCAATGCAAAATCCCTTTTAAATCCTTTCAAATAAATTTTTATTTTTGACTCTAATAAATTAGTTACCAGTCAAAATAAATAATTTTGGTCCAACCAAAATTAATCTAATCAATTATAATTTATTTATGACTCTAATTAATTAGTTATCAGTTAAAATAAATTCCTTGGTCTATCCAAAATTGATCTAATCAATTTTAACCAATCAAATAATAATCCAATTATTATTTATGTTATATTTTGTAATAGAATAAATCTATTAGCTCTTTACTTAGTCCGATGAAGGTCCAATGTGTGTGACCTTATAGGATCCTAAAGCATTGAGCTGTTAAGGCTTAACCAACCCTTGTTCTAATGGAACCATTGGCTTGATGTTCTAGACCGTGAATAGAACTTGATTACCTTAAACGACTGTAGTACGCCTCTAGCAAGGGTCTACCATCCCCCATTACTCGAAACGTCATTTATGCTTATGACTTAATCCCGGTTAATGCAATAGTTATCCAGTGCGATAAATTCCTTCCATTCTTTAATATTAGTACCATCTGGTTTATTAGGTTCGGTTAAAGTGTTAACCCACTAATAGCGAGGTTGCTCCAAGCTATCCCAGTTATTTACTTGTTGCCGAAGTATATTGCCTTTTACCATAGTGTGTTTGACTAGAAACCATTTCTATCAAACACATATTCTGATCAGAGGTTTATGGCAATCATCACTTCAACAAGTGGCCAGGTACAACTCCTTAATATATCCGGAGGGATGGATTCTTTCCGACTACTCAGCCTACCAACGTGCTGTCATCACTATACCCGTAATTACCCGTAGCACCCTAAATTAATGAGTGCATAGTAATGACCCAAAGTATAGCAATAGTACCATACAAGGTAGCTAGCATCTCAAGTGTGAGGACATTCGAAAGCTTATTGCATGAAGATAAACACTAACACATTGATATATATTCCAAGTGTTTATCTTGCTGCGCTCCAATATATCTCCCAGATATATCCATGTGTCAAACTTAAGGCACCACCTTCAGTCCTTAAGGGATTGACTGCTTGGACCCTTTCCAAGAAAGTTGACCACATGCTAGTCTTTCCGTTTCATCAATATCCTTTCTTGATGAAACTATGACTAGGGATAGTTTAGACATAGTCATAATTTCACATGAAGCAGGTTCCACCATATATAGTCCAACTATAATTTCTCTGACTTCATGCTATGATATGTCAAGGACTTTTGTATACATGCATCAATGAATATATTTTAACCAACTATAATATATATGTATAGAAACACATTGATATAAACAAAAGAACAAATGGCTTTAATGATTAAATAAATTATTCGTACTATTACATAATTAAGATATATCGCCCTAATTGCCTTAAGGGCATACATCATATCCAACACCTTGTGCCTTGTACAATCATAATATATAGTTTATTCAACTCGTATATCGTCAATATAGATATTTTGGTTGGAACAATTGGTAACTTAAATAATAATTGCAATGTTTCATTCTACCAAAAAATACTGTTATTGTGATCGGATGACCTTTTTCCCGCAAGGTCCGTGTGAGATGCGTAGCACGTGGGGAAATAACGAGCGCTGTGAAGCGAGCCGAGGGATTGATCCTCATTTTAGCATGATAAAAAGATGGATTGATGAAATTGATGTTGATGTTGATGTTGAATTTAAGTCCAATTAACATGTTAAGGGATACGAGACTTGAAATCCCGTATTTTAAAATAGAGTCGCCACCCGATTCAGCTCAATCGAGAAATTTTGGTACAATTGTCCCACCGGGTGGTAGACCATACCCTAAGCAGAGATTTCGAGTTCGGATGATGTTATCTATTTTACATTGGCCAAGTTAAAAGGTTTCATTCTTTCTTAATCGGTTTTGATCCACCCTATTTATTGTGTTTTTGGTTTATATTTTTTAAATGGTTTTATCAAGCATTCAAAGCAATAAATAAATAAATTATTACAGTCATCCAAAAATAAATGCAAAAATTAAAATTATTACAAGGCTTTCGAATCCTATACATTTTTCTATACAATAAATAAAATACCCGAAGGCCTAATATACGTCTAACCTAAATCTACCTACACAAAATGGTTAGCATATATACGGTACATATACAAGGTATATCACTAATAGAGGCACCCACGGCAGCAGAATCGGGGGGCGACAGCCCCTCGCGGGGTCCAAGGGGTAGCACCCCCGATAGGGTCGAGGGGCGGTAGCCCCTTGCGGGGCTCCGAGGCAGAGCCCCAGGCTGGGGTTTGATTTTAGAATATAAGTTCCCTTTGAAAAATTCATTTTTTCGAACGAATTTTAGGGAAAAGTTCATTTTAGACACGGTCGTTATTTTAACCAAATTATTAGTGAAATGCCATATGTTATGCAGTTTGGACCATTTTTGGGAAATTCTGGACTCCCTTCATTGCACTGTAAATCCTAGCTTCAGAAATTTAAACTAGGTTTGAAAATAAATGAGATGAAACTGCTATCTAGAAGGCCATGCCGCCGCTGGCATGACTGAAGCGGCCAGCGACATCATTGATGCCACTAGCGGTATCAGTTATACAGGCAGGCTATATGACTTTCTAGATACCATAAAGAAAGGGTCATGTAAGAAAAAGGGGCCACTAGGGGGAAATAAGGCCACTAGTGACATTAACGATGCTACCGACGGCATGGTTGATACCACTGGTGGCTTCAAATGCCTCCAGCAGCTTCAGTCTCTTGCAGCAGCTCTTTTTGGCTGGAAAGCGACCAAAAACCCAAAACTAAGCACAAACAACAACCAAAAGATAGCAAATAAGTAAAATGGAAACCAAAGAGCTATGTGACTCAGAATTTTTACCTCGGGGTCGTGAATCCACCTCTTCATGATCCGTATGACACCTCCGGGGAGCTCAAATGATGATTTTGAGAAGTAAGGGGTGATTTAGTCTCTAGATCCTAATTTTGGTGATTTCTAAACTTAAAATGCACCTAGATATTAGATAGTTCAGTAGAGAAAAAGATGAATTAAATCCTATTTTCTTACCTTTTCTAAACTTTATCCCACTAAAGCTAGCTAAGATACTCAAAATTTGCTTGAAATCTTGAGTTAGGGGAGAGTGGAACCCTTGAAATGGCTGAGAAATGGCCTTTATATAGGCTAAAATCCGTTGGAAAATGTCTTTAGTCCATTATTCGGCGGATATCAGCAAAAAAAAAGGTAGACAGTTGTTCTACAGCTGAAAGCCATGCCGGATGCGGCATGGATGATACTGCCGATGGTGGCCTCACTCCTCTGGCAAGTCTGGAAAGTTGCATGATTCGTGCCCGAAATCAGGAAAAGGTAGAGGAAATCCGGCAAAAGTTGATTTGACGGAAAAATTGATATATTGGGGTGTTTTTTTACTTTTAATGGGTATTTTGGACTAAATTATTTTATGGGTGAAAATCATCGGTCTGAGCTACCACCGGACATGCCGAACTGAATTCTTCTAAAAATAAAATTCGTAGAGAAATTTATATCGGTAATAAAAATTTATGAGGAATAAAATTGGACATACATCATCATCATCTCGCGAGAGGGACTGTAATCCCGTGCTCACAGTTACACTGCTCTATGTTTCAAACTAATATCATTAAACTGCAACAGCTTCATGTGAATCTTAAACCCAGGGTGGTACACCCAATATCCGAATATTGTGCTTTTGAACTTTTCACCGATATGCTCAAGCAGATTGGCAATGACACGAATAATGTCGTTGTCCGAATCTATCATTAATCTGGTATTCCATGTTTGCAAAACTCTGGTGTTGTAAACCAGTGATGACAATAACAATTTATAATAAGTTAGTGTACATTTTTAATATACATATAGTTTTAAAGATCTAATATCAATATAATAAATGTATATTAATAAACGATTGTCAGTATACAGATTAATTTATGAGTCATTTACATTAGTTGGTTTCCATATTCCAAATAAAAGAGATATCAATATACAAATAATGTATATCAATATGCGGACTGTTTATTCAATACTGTTCATGCGTGCATAATATCTTTTAGGGGCATGAACCTATACTGTACACCGTTAATAAAAGGGTTCATTTTGCCTACCCAAGGGTTTTAGTATTATCACGCATCAATATTGTACATACGTGTACAGTATCTTTTAGGGGTAGGCATCTATACTGTACATCATTAGCAAAATGGTTCATGTTTGCCTAACCTAGGGGTTTAGTTTCGCTAGACATAAGTGCTATTCATGCATGCAAAATATCTTTTAAGGGTACTCATGCATAAACAATATTTATGCATGACGATACTAAAACCCTAGGTTAAACCCTTTTTGCTAACGATGTACAGTATAGATGCCTACCCCTAAAAGATATTGTGCACTCATGTACAGGTATTGATGCATGTACAATATACATCTTGAGTTATTAACATCATATAGATTCTGTTGTATATTGCTAATAAGCATTTTCTATGTAGACTGTATATCATCATCACATCTGTAAATCAACAATATACATCACAAATCATAAAACTACAACGGTTGTACATTAGTTGGTTTCCATATACAAAATACAAGTAAGACTATCATACAAATTGCAAACAGTGATGATAGCATACAAATTAAGTTATTTACAACATACAGATTCTATTGTATATTGCAAATAGGCATTTTTTATCCAGACTATATATCACCAATGCATCTATATATCAGCAGTATACACCACACATCATAACACTACAATGGTTGTATATTAGTTCGTTTCCATGTATAAAATATAAGTAAAACTAGCACACAAAGTGTAGACAATGATAGCAGCATATAAATTGAGTTATTAACAGTATATAGTTTCTGCTATATTGCTAATAGGCATTTTCATCCAGACTGTATATTAGCAGTATACAACACAAATCATAACACTTACAATTTGAAATATAAGTAAAACCAGCTTACAAATTGCAGATAGTGATGACAGCATACAATTTGAGTTATTAAAATCATATAGATTCTGTTGTATATTGCTCATAGGCATTTTCTATCCAGACTATATATCAACAATACCTCTATATATCAATAGTATATAGAACAATCATAACACTATAACGATTGTACATTAGTTGGTTTGCATGTACAAAATATAAGACAAGCATACAAATTGCAGACACTGTTGATAACAACTCATTTATTTTGCTTTATATTGCTAATAGGCATTTTCTAACCAGACTTTATATCACCAATACATCTATATATCGGCAGTATACAGCAGTACACCAGCATACAAATTGAAGGGCTTAAATTCTCACCTCATCTGATGTTTCGGCATTAGAAGACGGTGCTTTCTTCTCCATTACCTTGACAAATTCCAGTACCAACATTAGTTTAAAACAAGATTTATTCCAATTAAATGAATACAAGATTATTCCAAATTTGTTGTTCTATAAATTGGACCCTTTAGTGAGGAATTTTAGTCAGATGAAATTCAATTTGCAAAGCTACTATTTATGGCCTTTCATAGGTTATACTGATAGGTAATTGATGTTAGAATCTGGAATTGGATTGATGGTCCACAGGTCAAGATATCAAAGTTTATATCAATATACAAATATCCGTAAACAGATTGTTACCTTGTAGGATGTTTCAAAATCGGAATCTGATCAGGTATGTTTCCCCCTTTTTTACAAAATCCAAATTTTAGTAAGATGAAAACAAGATTATACACAAACCCTAAAATGCCACAACAATTAGGAAGAGAATCCATTCAAATCCCCTGAGAATTCGATCCATATCTCCGGTGAAGTCCACCAGATCTAACAGTTTCTTGTTCACTACTTAAAAGATGGAGTAGAAAGCGAGACAGGTGGCGATGAAGGAATCGAGATCGAACAGAGACATGATTACCTCGTAGGAGGCAGCGTGGGCGAGGCGGAAGAGAGTGGCGGTGATGGCGAAATCAGGTGGAATTGAGGGGGGAAGGGAATGGACGAGAGGAGGAGAGAGAAGAAAGATTAGGTGAGTGAAATTCGGGATTTGAGATTTGGGGTGAAATTTGACAAAAAAATGTATTTTATGAATTAAAATCCCTGAAGTGCATTTTGTGAAATATGGATTTCTATTTTTTAAATACTTATCTCTTATGGATTCATCTAGCTAAGTTACCCTAGTTTTATCAAATTGATGTAATTTTATTATATTTTTACTTTATTTTTATTATTTTTACTTATAATATGTCTCAGATAACTAAAACTGCGATATAAAGGTAACTACAAGAAAACTATAAGATAAACATATATGCACTATAGGATAGCTATGACATAATTATAAGACAACTAATTCGAAATAATTACCCTAAAAAAGTTTGAAATAAGTATGTCATTATGGATCTAGTTTCGAAGAGAAAAAAAAAGACTAACATAAAACTCTAAAGCGGTATGCTGAAAAATTAACGGTAAGAGAGATAAATAAAAAATAAGAAAAGAAACTTTAGAAATTGTAAGGAAGGTAGAAATATAATTAAAAATTAGTTTAGTAGGTAGGAGTCTAAATTACTATATTAAAACATAACATTTCCGTGCTTTACCCAAAATAGGGTTAACTTTAAAAACATACTACGTGGTTTCATTTGTTTTCAAAATAGGGCATGTGGATTTTTTTTCTCAAAATGGGGTCTGAAGTTTTACATAGTTGGCGATTTGAGGATTTTTCTATAATACGGTTAAAAACGCTGGCGTGGCAAGGAGTATTTTTGGAAAATCAATTTTCTTTCTTCCCCTTCCTCCTTACAAGCCATAATACCATCAATGCATCCACATTCATCCCTCAAATGTACCCAAAAGAACAACAAATCCCTCAAATTTTTTACTGCCATCAACAACAATGGCTTTGCACACAAATTTTCTTCCCCAAATAAAAATGAAATTGACTTAATATACTTTAATTGCTCCTTTTGAATGAAATTTTGGCTACAATTAAGCAATTAAATTAATAATTGAAAACTTAAAACCTTGAATTATCACATTTTTCATAGCATCCAAACATTTTTTATAGGAAAAAATGCTTCTTTTAATTTGTTTAGTCAACATCCGAGAAAGAGATTGCAAAAGAATACATAAGAGTTACATCTAACTTAAGCTTGAATACAAAGTTTATCTTTTTCATCTTGCTCCTCCATCTCGTTGTCTTGAACATATTCACCGACAGTGAATTCAACAAATACTTCAGGCTTCACACTTATAGCATCATATCTAGGAATGGCGTTATTGGGGTAGAGCAGAGGAGAAACAACGTGAGCAGAGGAGAGGAGAATGACCTAAGCCGTCTAAGAGTGGAGAACGACGTGAGCGGCGGAGGAGCGAAGAACGGCGTGAGCAGAGGAGGAGTGGATGTGTGAACGGCGGGAGAAGGGGAGGAGAGAGAAATTAGGAATTTAGGGTAAAAAATTAAAATTGGTGAAATATAAAAAATAATTATGAATTTCCAAAAGTGTAGTGAAGACATTTGGTTATTTTATTTCAGTGTTTTTCTTGATACATGGCCAGAAATAGACATTTTTTTATAAAACATATCTATGATAGATACTTTATTTAACATTTATAATCTAGTGTAGCATATCAAATCTAAAAATTGTCTATATAATATGTTGGTATTTTAGTGTAATTTGATCAACTAGTTGACCAATGCAGTCGTAATATTTCATCGAACAAGTTAGGAGAGTGCGGACTGCACGCTTGTTCGAGTTCTATTACGATACTTAGCTTACGAGGGTCCGGGAGCTACCTTTCACAACACTTCTGTTATGAACTGTTGCAGCTGCTCGAATGGACATGTCTTTTTGCAAAACTTCTATTCTGAAGAGTTGCGACTGTTCGTATCAGGTTTATAAAACATGGCATTGGCAATACTTACAAAAAGAGAGTTTTTTGCAACGATTTCTGCAATTTTTGGTTCATTTTCTTCTCAACAAAAAATTCATTCTAGGTTCTTGTCATTTCTGATTTTATCCAATTGATCTATTTGGTAGAACCGCCAAATAAGATTCAATCTGAAAGTATTCGTCACAACTTCAGAATTATCCATTCTTCATTCTATCGGAATTTCCTAACAAATATTGGATCTTATTTTGTCGCTTGAAGCCTGAGTTCTTCATCGAAAAGGTACAAATTCGATCCGTTCTCTTGCGATGATTGTTTGTGTCTCTAATTTCGATTTCTCGATTTTTGTGAAAACTTCCAGATTTTGCCCCTGTTTTGTTTTGATGTTTTCTCTTGTTATATAAATCCAATTTGAATGATTATTGATTCTATTGATATCTACAAAAACTAAGGAATATACATTCAGAAGAAACCTTAGTAAATTTCGTTCGTTTTCAATGTGAAATTTTCATTTGAAATTGAGTCATGAAATCTGGGTTCGGAAAATCTCAGCTTTATACACTGTTTAGTGTTTTAATCATAACTTTGGTTATACAATTTGGATTTCTATGATTCTGGTGGATTTGAAAAGCTGAAACTTGTGGCTAATTATGTTTAGAAGAAAAGTATTAGATTTGATAATGTTTTAATGGAGAAAAATGCATAGGAAGTCAGGTTATGAAATCTGAAAAATTCTAAAAAATATGAATGTTGATTTTATTGTGTTTTAATAAAAGTTTGATGCTTTAAAATTTAGGATTTGAATTTCTTAATTATTGATGTTATGTTGAATTATGTTTGATGGCCATTATAGTTTTCGGTTGTTCATGGCGGTATAAACGTTCTTTTCTCGGAAAAAATCTTGATTCTCAAGTGGTTTTATGTAAACGACGTGTTTAGGTTAATTTTTTTGTAAAAAGAACAGTGCCATTGGACGCTGGATGTCGAAAAACCTTAGGAGGGGTTTTGTCGATGGCCAGAATTGATTTTGAATGATTTAAAATCTAAATTCATTTTTCAGCAGTTTGCAAGGGATTCTGAATCCGTTGCAAAATTCATTGCAGAATGAAAGGTTGCGATGGTTCATTTACGACAACTATTTTTTGCGGTAGTTCATGGTTCATTGTGACGGTTTGTAGGGATTCTGATTTCGTCAGAGATTCCATCACAAAAGGCAAAGTCAATGGATGGTTTATTTTAACGGTTTCTGAGTGCGACGGTTAGGTTTTTTGTGAGGGATTTTGTGTCCGTCAGAAATTCCGTCAAAATGAAAAGTCAAGATGGTTAGTTTTTGTGACAACCGTTTGTGATGGTTCGTGATCTGTGGTGATGCTTTGTGTAGCAGTTTTGGTAACTGTTTTGTGATCTATTGCGACGCTCTTAGAAGTGTTGCCAGAAACAAGGTTACTGGTTGATATGGTAACGATTTCAGAGGGTTGCCAGAATAATTTTTTGTGTCGCAAGAAAGAATGTAAGTGAAGCAGTTTTGGCAACGCTTTAGTGAAATTAAGCCTCGCCAGAAACTTGTCTTTATCCAACTTTAACAGTCATATAATGTTGCATTAGTTTAACCTTTAGGGTTGACTTATCAATGGTTGACTGACATGTGTCAGTCTAAAGTCAAAGTTGACAGGTCAATATAATGCTACATGGCGCGTTTCTAATGGCTTCCTTCGGTTTTTTAAGGTTAGTCAGATACAAGTTATTTTTCTTATGAGGAGGATAGTTCTTCCACAAGTGGATGAGTGTTTCTTCTTGGGGGAGGTGCTACTTCTTGGGTGTCTAAGAAACAAACTTGTATGAGTGATTCGACAATGGAATTTGAGTTTGTAAAAACTGAGCATAATTTAGCCGATCATATGACCAAAGGGTTAAGGAAAGATCTTATGCAAAAGTCGGCTATGGGGATGAAATTAAAGTCCATTTGAAATCTCTCATGTTAAGATACCCAATTCCCACCTAATATGACGTTAGGTGCTGAATTCAATGAGGAAAGCTTAACATCTAGAGATTGGAACACACTGATTAAAACATCCCAAGCTGTGTGTTCAGACCTGCAAGTAAAGGAGGTTGAAGTTTAACTTCTTAATAGCCTTTTTGAAAAATTGCATACGCAGGTGCAAGAGTAAAAAGGCTACCTAGATAAGCATGAAGTTTAGCCGCTTCAAGAAGCTTGGACTTGGGTTTGATATGCTTATGAAGGATAAGGACACAAGGCTAGTAAAAGATAGTGTCAAGTAAGAACATGTTAGAATGTTGACTTATGTGTATATTATCTTCTAGTATTCAAGATAGATAGCCAAGGTTCAATCCATAGTGACGCCTTTGGTATTCAAATATTTGGAATGTGTAATATACTAAAATGAAATTCAATCATCACAATATTTCATTTATGCATAAGTTTGTTATTTGTTGTGATTTTGTTTAGTTAATCATGGATTACACTAAAATGGCGGATTGTTGGTATTTTAGTGTAATTGGATCAACTAGTTGACCAATGCAGTCGTAATATTTCATCGAACAAGTTAGGAGAGTGCAGACTGCACGCTTATTCGAGTTCTATTACGATACTTAGCTTATGAGGGTCCGGGAGCTACCTTTCGCAACACTTCTGTTATGAACTGTTGCAGTTGCTCGAATGGACATGTCTTTTCGCAACACTTCTGTTCTGAAGAGTTGCGACTGTTCATATCAGGTCTATAAAACATGGCATTGGCAACACTTACAGAAAGAGAGTTTTTTGCAACGATTTCTGCAATTTTTGGTTCACTTTTCTTCACAGCAAAAATTCATCCTAAGTTCTTGTCGTTTCTGATTTTATCCGATTGATCTATTTGGTAGAACCGCCAAATAAAATTCAATCTGAAAGTGTTTGTCACGACTTCAGAATTATCCAGACTTCATTCTACCGGAATTCCCGAACATAATATTCTACAAATAGACGATCAAATATAAAGCCACATTATCTATTTGATAGTATTTATCTTAAATTAAGTCTTTTCGTTGTTATTTAAATTAGAAAAATGTGGTGAAGTCTTAGTCTAATAGTTAGAACTGAACTTATGGCATTTAAAGATCATAGTGTCGAACCACATCTGAAGCAAGTAAAAAATTTTCTTTCTAATATAAATGCAACTATGCAATTTTTAGAAAATTTTGAGTTCAGCATCAAATAAACAATATACGGTTGATTATTTTTTAAAATATAGTACCTATCTAGTCTTATAGTCGACAATCTTGAAGAATCTACTAAAGAAGCTCTCATTACATTGACTGCCATTGCGAATTTTATGCCAACTTAATTAGTTTTCAACGAACTACTTCCACTTCTTATGTTGTTAGTTTCCTCTAATAATAGAAAAAAGAATACTCATAAATATAGACAACAAAAGAAATAGTAAAATCAAGACAACCACATATTAACGCCGTAAAATCTGCAATTAATCAATTAATCAACTGTTTCTTTTTTAAAAATCCTAGGCGTTAGTGGAGCTCCCGCGACCTCCAGGGCCTAGGCGAGACCTGGTAATCAATTATATGAAACAATGGAATCATCATCAATGATCATAGCAATCACATTTTTAATTTCATTATCTCTATTAATCAACCCCTCAAATTCCCAATTCTGCAATTCAACCAAATTCCAAGCCCCAAACAACAAATTCAAAGAATGTGTAGAACTTTCAGAGCTAGGCTCAACTCTCCATTTCACATACAACTCAACCAATTCTTCTCTTTCAATTGCCTACGTCGGGTACCCGGAAAAGCCTGACGGCTGGATCGCCTGGGCAATAAACCCTAATTCCACCGGAATGGTCGGCGCGCAAGCTTTCCTCGCCTTCAAGGCCGACGGGGTACTCGCCGTTAAAACCTACAACATCAAATCTCACGCGCCGCTCAACGAGTCGGAGCTGAGCTTTGAGTCGTGGGGGCTGAGCGGTGAGTCGGAGGGGCGGACGATGACGATTTATGCGTCGATGAAGGTGGAGGAAAAGGCGGTGAGTGTTAATCAGGTTTGGAATGCCGGGGCTTCGGTTACCGACGGAGTTCCCGACGGGCATTCGATGGATGAGCCGCATACTTCGTCTATGGGTGTTTTGAATTTGGTCGGTGGAAATTCGCCGCCGCCGGTGGCTTCGCCGCCTGCTCCGGCTGTGGATGGGAAAAAATCGGGTGCTTCTGGTTGTGGAAGGTTAGATGTGGGTGTTGTTTTTGTTTTGATCGGATGTTTCCTTGGAATTAATGTTTAATTGATTGATATTATAATGTTAATTATTAACATTTTAGTTCTTTACAGTGAGGGATGTAAATAACACAAGCCGTTATGAATAGTTTGGTATTCTGCTTTAAAAAGGCTTGATTCGATTTATAAATGAATAGTTGTAAATATGAGTCTGAGTTCGAATAATAAATGAGTTGAATATGAATAAGTTCAAATTCGACTTGATAACTCGTAAACAAACTTGATTAGAGGTTCGTTAACAAATTCATGAACATGCACAATAAAAGTTTGTGAACAAACTCGACTATATTTTTCACATAATAACATATTTATAAAACTATAATAAAACATATTTTTAAAATTATTGATGAAATAATTTGTATTTTTAACATAAATATATAGTCCATAATCTAATTTAGGGCTTATATTTACAATACATGTTCGCTCAATTTAGATCCAAAGAATTTATTCACGTGTAAATATTTAAATTAAAGTTCTCTATTTTATATTTTCCCATATTTTTTTATTAATTGTTGTGTTCGTGAACAAAAATTACATAAGCTTGTTCACAAATAAATTAATGAACTATCGATAAACAAAATAAATGAATTGCTCGTGAACAGCTCGTAAACAAAAGAGCTCATAAATGAGCTGAACACGAACATGTTTTTTAGCTCAGTTCGGCTCGTATTCGATTAAAAATTAAATGAGCTGAACACGAACATAACATAACTCGGCTCGGCTCGATTCAACTCGACTCATTTACAACCTTATTTATAATGGGCCAAACGCATTAGATGCCCCACCACAAAATTTTTTTACCTTTATCACATGTCACTCCCAACTTTCAAATATTTTATTTTACCTTCTAAAATTGGCAAAACTGATACAGTTTACCTCATCCGTGCCAGTTTCTGATTGGTTTGACTTTTCAAAGATGTTATTTTTTAGATTTTTCTCTCTCCAATCAAAAGCTGACACGTGACATTGGGGGGACAAACTGTATAAATTTATTAATTTTTAGGGTAAAATAAAATACTTAAAAATTAAAAAGGCAAACATATAATAAAATGTGACAAGTTTAGATGACGCTAATAATAATTAAGTTAGATTATTAAACAATGGTAAAATCATCAATGTAGATAATCTCTAATAAAGCGAAAGCATTACATGCTGTGGCAGAGAACATAACTCAAAACCATTCTCATATACCTGTAGCTAAAAACCCTTCTAATTCTAAAACAATTCCAACGGGAGATAATATTTTAACCTTGAGTTAACAATTAAAAAATCGTCCATTTCAACAGTGATAATATGAGGGGGTGTTTCTCGAAACTTCTCTTTTTTAACTTTTAATTTAAAATAAGGAGAAATTGAGAAATAATAATTTCCTACTTTTATATTTTTGACTTTTAAGTTAAAAATAAGTGGAAAAAAACATCTTACTTTTTATAAGTTAAAAATTTCTTATAAAAAATTTTTTAAGCTAAGAAAGACACCCTAGAGTACTTCCCTACAGCTTAAAACATCTGCTGACTAACAAATCTCCACAACGGTCTAGTAAAACACATATAGCTGCAACAAATATACCAATAGAGCAAAAAGCATACTTGGAGCCTAACCTGACACCCTCATTGACTAGTCAATGATCTATATTCAAAAAGGCGAACCCACATTGACAATAGTAGGGACCATGGATCCCATTAATTTATAAAAAAATTAATTTAATACATCGAGATTCTCTGTTTGTTATATGGACAATGGTCTAGTTGCAACAAATATACTAATAGACCTAAAAGCATATGTGTGGCCTAACTCAACACCATCATCGTATAGCCATGTATCTATATTCATGAGTCAACCCACATTGACAATAATTATAAAAAATATTACTAATAAAACTATATGTAAATTATGCATGAATTCCATCAAAATTAGTATTTGGATATCAATAAATATTAAAGCTGTTTATCCAATCTAAGAAAATAAAATTTATTTAATTATTTATTGTTGATGCCTTAATAAATCCAAGGAAAAATTACATATTCAATGTGCTATGCATTGTGACTTTGTTCTTTTTACAAAAAGAATAACTATTACTTTTATCTTATTATAATTGTATTGAATTTTATCACTCATTTGTTAAAAAGGGAAAAATAATAATAATTTCTAATTAGTATTCAATACATCATAAATTAAATAGTTTATTATTACTTTGATATATTATGTACTACTTAACAAGCAAATAAAATGTATATTTTATTCACGATATATTTTTTCTAGAATTTACATTTCTAGTTATTATACAACATGTTTAATTTTCTAGTTTAAATACATATACGTGTTTGGATACCGCAACAAAAAAATTTGGGTTCGCCACTGTCTATATTACATTGAATACAAGTATCATGTATGTTCACGTGCGTGTTGCCAAATTGTAGTATGTGTAGCCATATTTCATACTGTATAATCCAAGTACATTTCGGTCTTCATATTGCATAGTTTATTTTGCACACTCGGTACTATAGGGATAAAAAATGTAATAGGTTACACAACATGAACCAAATGAATAAAGATCAAATGAAAAAATGGGGCGATGATTTCTCGAATCCGATAGAGTCAAGAAATCTCCTATAAAAATCCCACGGAATGAGATGAGAAGTATTTAATCCCTACTAATGGGATGGGAAGGGGATAACGCTTCTCAATCCGAAAAATCTTTGTACCTGACAAGCATAAATGATTTTTCATTATAATTAGTGCAAACATGTAAAATTATAGAGTTGCCGATAATAGTGTTTGATAAAGAGTTATAAATAAACTACTGATTTCATTTTAGAGGCTTATTTGCCGCAGTTCGGATCAGTATCTAATTGGTGCTTTTCAAAATGTTAATTATCTATTTTATTTTTCTTCCTTTATTACCCATACGCCCATTGTTCAAGGCATTTGTAACTGCCACTGTGATTATACTGCCAAATCCTTTCCTGCTCTACATTTTTTACTTTCTTTCTATATGCTTTTTCACATTTTTTGTGCTGGTCACTGTATATACACTTAATGAGTTAGAGAAGGGTGAGTGACTCACTTAAAACCTTAGTAAACTTTTTTACGATAATAATGAGCTCCGCTAAGTAGGTCAACTGGCTGAGTGAAATTCTGGAAAAACTTCAAAGTAAATAACACTGAGATTTTTATACAGGTTCAGCAACCTGTGCTTACATCCAGTCCCGAGAGAGTGTCTCGGCTTTAATCCACTAATCTCAACTCCTTTACCCTATGCGGAGAAGTCTTTCACAAATTTCCCAATTACAGTAAGTACCCTCCAAATTGCAATCGCTCACCCGCTGAGTAGAATACCTCTTCTATCAGCAACTCAATAAGAGTCTAAACAAGAGCTGAATTCAACTTATAAAATGTTGATCCAGTTACAATAATCAGATATTACAAAATAAGGATCTATTCTATTCTCTCTTTTTCTAAAGTAGATTCTCGCTGAGTAGTTGCTTTCTTGCTTGAACTTCTTTAAAGCTTGCAAATTGACAGATTTTTAGCTTCTGAGAAATTCAGGTGTAATCACCAAGTTCTAACGCTTGCCTTCTTGCTCCTTTTACAAATGAATTGAGAAAGTAGCCATTGAACTTGCTTTGGCATCTTCTGAAATTGACAACTCATCTATTCACCCGTTGCTTCTTCAAATCAATCCACTAAGAGATAGAATCACACCATTGTGAGATAGAAAATCAATCTGTTAGAGGTAGATTGAAATTCGAGCTTCAATTTGAATCCTTTGTCGTTTGATGCCAGACTTCAGTTAGAGAGAACTCGCGCTGACTTTCCATGTGTTTTCTGCCCATACCTTCTGGTAATCTGACATGTTGCAGAGCATGTGATACTATGTTGTTGATCTGCAGAATTGCCCAAATTGGCAAATGACTTTTTGTAGTTTGAATATGGAAGACTTTGTCACTTTCTTCATTAAACTCAGTCTTGTCAAGGCATTAATTCTTTTTGTCTTTGTCTCATTAATGTCCTGCAAAAAGAAACACTAAAAGCAAAGATCCTATTTTACCTTAAATGGTAAAGTCAGTACCTTTGACAGACATAAAGTAACTCAGCGAAATAATGTATTCGTAAAGCACAACTAAGCAAAATCTAAATATCAAGCGTTGAGTGAATATAACTTAGTCAACGACTAAAGTAGATACTCAGCCCAGAACACTCAGAGTCAAACTAAATAACTAGGTCAGCGGAGAATTGACATTCTACCCTCGAATTCAATGACTCACATATAACCATAGATTATTTATTTTAACATCATTATCGATTTAATTAACTCAAACTGAACTTAATTGTTATGATTAAAATTTAAGCATTACTGAGTCAGTCCACTGAATCAGTCAAACTTGTGCTTGGTTCAACAATCTCCCCCATTTTGATCAATGGCAATTAACTGAGCGAGAATTAAATCAATAAGATATCTAGATCAGAGTTACCTTATACTTATGTTTGATATGTCTTTGTTCAGCATCTGCATTTTGCTCAGAGTGAATGCTACCTACCCATAATCCTTGACTCTTCTGAGTTCAGCATTCCTCAACACTTCTCATATATTTCTGCAAAGAGATCAACACATATATATGCAGCTGAAAATACAAGAAGTTAAGAAGATCTTAACTTAGAATAGAATAAGTAATCTTTTCATTTAATAATAACTTGAGTACATACAACGAAGAGTTAATCTATACTAAGTTTTACAATCAGTGCTAATGATTACAAATAATTCTATTCTACTTAGGCATTGGTGGCCCTCCAAGATTAGCTCGCCTCTCTTCATAAACCTGCTGATCCCATTTTGATTTCTTTTCCTTGGGTAGCATGATCTCCTTGCCTTTCCTCTTTCTTGTCTCAGTATATTCCCTTTGAATGCACTCCAGATCCTTGGATAAATTATATGAAAATTCAGCTACCCTCTGATCTCTCTCTCTCTTCTTGCTCATGCTTCTCGTGATCCTTCTCCTTAATTGCCATTGCATCCAAAATGGCTTGGGTTTAACAATCAAATGAGCTCAGAGAAGCTTCAAAATGCCTGAGCTGACCATATATGTTGGTGGAAAAGTTTTACACTAACAGCTCATAGATTTCTTGTGAGATTGAGTCATGTTCTTTGAGAAAAGTGAAGAGACCCACCAGAGCATGAGATTGCGATTGATTGACCTGGTACTGAGCATTAACGCCTTCCTTGGATATCTGGGTGAGATTGGTTAGAGCCTTAGCTTGATTATTCTTTCTAAAGATTCGCTCTAGCATGGGAGTGCTTCTGATGTGAGTAGTGACTTCTTCATGTATTTGATCAATATCTTGACCATCATTAATGATGTCTGAATGAACATTCTTGATTTGATCACAAATGTGACCAATTTTCTGATGGAGCAAAGGTTATTGTACAGCATATGCCATTACAATATCACTATTCAGTATATCAGACAACCTCTTCAAAGCTCTTAGCACTTCTCCCTCTAAGTCCTTGACTCCCTTCAAGATATCTCCTCTCATCTGAGTCAGCATAGTTGAGTTTCCTTATTTTGAGACTATTATAATCAAAGTATTGATGGCATTCACAACTGCATCCAATTTAGATGAGTTAGCTTCATTCTCCTTGCTCAAAATGTTATAGGCACTCAAAACTGATTATTTTACCTCCAAGAGCGGATTGAATTTGTCTATCATGGCATTCCTGAAATCCCTCTCCCCATTCAGAACTTTGCAGTTGCTTTCAAAAATTTTCTCCATCTTCTTTATGAGCTCTGAAACTTCCATCTTCAGATAGTCAGCCTTCCTACCTGCAACATTTAACAAAGGCAAAATATGGGACACAATTGCCTTAACCAATGAGAACTGGGTAGGGACTAATCTAATATAGGCCTTCATCTCCTCAACAGCTTCTACAAACCCTTACACTGGCTCAGTAGCCTTTACAAGTCTCCTCAAGACCTCCTCAGACTTTAGAGATTTAGCTATTTTAGCATTTTTCCTAAGTCCTGGAAATCTGGCTCTCCCCATTCTCCTTATGTCTCCCAACAGCTTAGCCTTGGGGTTGAATTGGGGTTGTGGTTGTTGAGGTGGTTATTGAGGTTGTGGTTGTTAAGGTGGTTGTTGTGGTTGTGGAATCTCTTCAATGATTGGAGGCCCTCTGATAATGGGTCCTTCCAATAGCAATTGTTCACGCATAAGAGATCTAATGGGTGAAAGGTATGGAATGATGGATATTTAGTTAGACTGTGAAGTGTTTGGTTGGTTAGCGGTGGATGTGGATGGTATTTAGGCTTCAGGTAAAGGTAAGGCAGATATGGGTGTAGGTGAGAGTGGTGTTACAGTACATAGGTTGGGCAGAAATAGGTTCTCCTCTTCCTTCTCTTCAGCACCTTCAACAACAAACTCATTGACCTGAGCCTGAGAATGCTCAGTCAGCTGAGCTCCCTGCTCAACTATAACTACTTCTTCTTTCTTATCCTCCAAATCCTCTTCACCCTCATCAATCGTTATTTTTATCCTCTTCAGCAACCCTCTCTTCCTCTCCTTCCTTGCTTCTTTTGCTTCTTCAACAGTCAAACTGACCTGCTGGTCTGATTCAAGCACATTAAATTCAATAGCTTCCACTTTCACTACTTTATCTTCTTCCTGCTCCTCCTAATTCTCAATCCCTTCAAGAGCTCCTATCATCTCTTCTGCTACTTCAGGAACTTCTTTATCAGCTAGGCTGACTACTGCTGATTGAAGAACTTTCTCAGTCTTAGCCTTAGCTCTTATTGTTGTTGCTTCCTCAGCCTTTCTCCTTATCTAAGCTTCTAGATCCTCCTGTCTCTTTCTAATCCTTTCCTCCTCAGCAGCGTTTACCTTCTCATCTTCTTCTAGATCTTTTACTACGCTAGTTCCTTTCTTCACCATGAGCTTCTTCTTGGGCTGACCTACTTGGGGCACAGGAACTGATATAGGTTCCTGTCCTTCAGTAGTCACTCTATCCAGCTGAGCTTCATCACTCTTTCTCTTTTTCTGTCTCTTCAGAGGCATCTCCTCTCTTAGCTCTTCTTCAACTTTCCTCTCTTCTTCTTTTTCTTCATGAGTCAGCTCACGAGACTTCTCTTCCTTAGTTCTCTTGGTGGATTTGGTCTTTTTAGGAATAGGGGCAGCTACAGGAACTAAGCTCGCTGAGCTCCCTTTCTTCACTTCCTTTTTGGAGTCTCTCCTGACCTCCTTCTTACTACCCTTCTTCTTAGCCACATCTTCTTCTCATTTTTATACTCTGAGCTTGATAATCCTCTCAAGCTCCTTGTCCACAAAGTCTCCCAGAGTTTGATCCTCTTCTTTAGGCCTGATAGGTCTGAGTGTCATGATGGCTTTAGGATCCTTAACTCTCACTTTTCCTGTCTTCAGCTTAATATATTTGGTGTTGTTGGGCTTCTCATTACACCTCAATCCATGAAAATGAGCATTGCTCAGAATTCTGGATTCAATCATCTTTAGAGTGATTCTACTCCTCATGCCCATGCTTCCAAGTCCAACTTATATACCCTGCATATCTCCATCACCAAATGTCCATACACCAAGTTCTTAGACACCTTCAAAAATCTGTGCAAAATTGCCAACGGCCAATTTATACACATTCCATGGGTCAGAGCATAGATAAATACCCCCTCTAACTTGGAGCAGCTTCCTATTGAAACTATTTTGGGCAAGAGCACCTTCATTACAAGCTCATGCGCCTACTTCCCTTCTTTAGTGAACATTGATGCTATGAGTTCACCTACTTTATAGTCAGCGGGGACCTCATAATTAATGGATATGTCCACATGCTCTTTATCTTTTATCACGTGCATCCTAAGCCCTCTCTCACGCATTCCCAACAAACTAGCAATCAGCTTAGGGGTTACATACACCTTCCTTCCTATCATTGTTGTCATAAATAAGTCCTTCTGACCTTCAACTAAGTGAATTCCATGGAAGAAACTCAGCACTACCTGCTCATAGCATCCACTGGGTAGTTTGAAAAACCCTCTCAAATTATGATGGTACATCCACTTCCTAAATCTCTCATCGTTGGAGAAACTGAACATATCTACTGTAGTTGGCACCTCCACTTCAATTCCTTCAATAAAACACCATTTTGTAGGAATATATTTTGAACCAGCGGGAATGAACAAATCATCCCTCTTATTGATTCCAATCGCCACTTTTGCTTTGTGGTCCATTGTTGTAATCCAATAAGTGTCTTTATCATTCCTTACAAACAACAGTTCCTCAGTGCGAGATTCAGATAATCTTCCAGATGAACTCGCCATTGCAATAGATTGAAGAAGAAAAGAGAAATTTGGGGATTTTAGGAAGAAGTTTGCAGAAAAGAAATTTAGTAAAGTAACCTTTCTTCTTTCTGAAATTCTCCTTAAGTAGCTAAAGACTCTTCGTTAAGCCCTATAAAGCTACGTGTACGACTCACAATCCATGGTCATATTTGAATGGTTAGATTGAACAGAAAATACCATAGGATTAATGAAAACGCGAAACACAGGATATCTACAACTGAATATGGATCATTTCATAACTTGCTACCATTTCTATCAATTTTGAATTTGAAAGAAAATAGGTGACAATTTAATGACGTGTCCAAAATTCAAGCGCCAAAAAGAAATACTTAACCTGATTCGCAGAAGCTCAGAGTGTGCCCTAATTTGGCCAGCTTCAGAATTGGTCAGCTTCAGAATTGGTCAGCGGGAAATATATTTCTTTAAATTGGATTGGACATTCCGATTAACTCTCTTAGAGTGTTGAATTGATCCTTTCCAATGGGCTTAGTAAATATGTCAGCTCGCTGCTCTTCAGTAGGAATGTAGGTGAGCTTGACTTCTCCTTTTAGCACATGATCCCTTATGAAGTGATGTCTAATATTGACATGCATCATCCTGCTATGTTGAATTGGATTCTTGGATAGGTCAATTGCGCTCTTGTTGTTACACATGACTTTAAAACACTTAGACTATATACCATAATCCTCCAATTACTGCTTGATCCATAGCAGTTATGCTACACAACTTCCTGCAGTCATGTACTAAGCCTCAGTTGTACTCAGAGCCATAGAAGTCTACTTCTTGCTGTACCAAGTTACTAGACAATCACCAAGGAAATGACATCCTCTTGTGGTTCTTTTCCTTTCAAGTTTGTCTCTTCCATAGTCAGCATCTGTGTATCCTCCCAGAGTGAAATCTGTATTACTTGGATACCATAAACCTGCATCAATATAGCCTAGTAAATACCTGAGAATTCTTTTAATAGCAGCTAAGTGAGATTCTCTTGAGTCAGCTTGATATCTTGCACAATAACATATAACATGTTGAATGTCAGGCCTACTAGCAATTAAGTAAAGTAGAGAACTAATGATACCTCTGTAGATCTTACTCTCTACAGGTTTACCTTCCTCATCTTTACTCAGAATTGTATTAGTGGCCATGGGTTTTAACATTGGCTTGGCTATGCTTTATCCATGTCAAACTTCTTGAGTGCTTCCTTAGCATACTTAGCTTGGCTCATGAAGATTCCATCTTTGCCTTGCTTGATTTGCAAACCAAGAAAGAAAATAAGCTCTCCCATCACTGACATTTTAAACTCTTTCTTCATTTGCTGGCTAAACTCTTTGCATAGGTTTTCATCAGCTGCTCCAAATATGATGTTTTTGGAAACAATGATCCGGAACAAAAAATAATCCGAATCAGGTTTGAAGTAAACAAATACCTAAGTACAAAAAGACCTAAGTCATTACATCCGAACATATAAACAAAACATTCAAAGTCCAAGACAAGTGAAGACAATTGCCTAAGCATAAATGGAAGCATCTGGTTAAAGTTTGGAAAGGAAACAAACTTTGAATCGGCCAAAACAACATATGGAAGAACTAATTACAGTAGCATCCGGAATAAGACAAATCCAGATATATTAAGTCTGGTGACATCCGGAAGACTTAAATATCCAAACAAAGGGAATAATTTGAAAATTCCATTCCCTTCATTTCTTATGGTCTACAAGTCAAAGATCCCTTTCCCAAATGCAAGACAAAAGACAGCTTGCAAACTTTTTAGAAAAGGACAAAAGGACTGACATCAAAAAGAGAAAAAGGTAACAACCTTTTTCACCTAGAACAATAAGAAGGCGCGTGGAGCTCACAAAAAAAAGCAAATGGCGTAAAAGCTGGTGAGTCACTAAAATACAAGGAAAATAATCACTAACAACTTTTTAGCCTAAATCCCAAGGATTCAAATGGGTCAAAATCTCTTTCTAACGGATTAATCAACGGTTCCGAAAGTGCCACATATTACTTGATCAAAGGTGAAGATTCAATTACTCCTCAACAACCCATAAAGGTTACATTTATGGTGGAAGCCTATAAAAGGGAAGCTTCACAAGTTGAGAAGGTGCTGGTTCATTTCAAGAAAGCAATATACAAGAAGAATTCGCTAGAAAGCAATCAATTTACAAATCCCTCCAAGAACTAATCTATTTAAAATCTGTTGTAAGGATTCCCAAGTGAATTTATAAACTTGAGGAAGTCCAAAAACCAAAACCTTTGAGAAAACCGAAGAGTAAAAGATCTCCTACTTGGGTGAGTAGAGAGATTGGGATATAGCTTGAAGTAGGTGCTTTGAGTGGGATCTCCCTATAGGACTCAGCTTAGATTTGGGTAGAAATCTAAGTGGTATATCCTAGTAAAGACAAAAGGACTCAGCTAGGAATTGGGATTTTTAGTGGTATATCCTACATCTGGAAAAGGGTACCATCCGGAGGCAAGTTGTAAGGCTTGATTCCTGCTAGTGGGAAAGGAATCCACTAGTGGAAAAGCTCGGAGGAAGGAAACTCTAGGGACTAGAGTAGGCGGGGCTAAACCAGGATAAAATACTTATGTTTGAATTTCTAACTCTTTATTTCTTTGCATTACTATTGTCATAACCGCATCATCCGGATCCATCCCTCAGATTATATTCAAACATGCTATATAAAGACTTTTCAAAGTCTGTTTATTCCACGAAAAGGGTCATTCACCCCCCTCTGACCTTATTTAGACCCTCACATGGACCAATAAGTGGTATTAGAGCAAGTGCTCAAACTAGAGATCTAACAATCTCGAGCTAAAGGTCTATATATTTTGATTTAAAAATCAAAATGAGTTTCTAAAACTCATAGCTCCTTCTGAAGGGTATGTCTATTACCCGTCCTCCACTCTTCACCGGTGAACACTACACGTTCTGGAAAAATCGGATGAAGAATTCAATTCAGGCTCAAACCAAGATGGAATGGATGGCTAGTAAAGATGGTACATCTGAGCCTACTCATGAAGTAGATGGTTTAACTACTCGCAAGCCCTCAAGTCTATGGGATGAAAATGATTATAAGAAATTGTGTGAAAATACAAATGCTATTAACATGCTTCATTATGCTCTTAGTACAACTGAATTCAATAGGATATCAGAATGCGAGACTACATAAGAGATCTAGCAAAAACTGGAAGTGACCTACGAAGGAACAAACAAGGTAAAGGAAGCTAAGATAGATCTACTTCAGCAAAAGCTTGAATCCTTCAAGATGGAGCCCAAAGAATCCATTAGTAGCATGAACAATAGATACACCAATCTAATGAATGGGATGAAAAGGCTAGGAAAGGAGATCTCTAAAGTAGATATGGTCAAGAAAATGCTTTGAAGTCTCACTAAATAATGGGATAACAAAAAGACTGCCATTAAAGAAGGTCATGATTTAAACGTCTACAGTTATAATGAGCTCATTGGTAATCTCTTGACTCAAGAGCTATCCCTGGAAAGATATAGCCAACAAAAGAAAAAGCCTGAAGAGAACAAAGCCATTACGCTTAAGGCATATTCTACCGGATTAGCTTCATCCGGATCAGAAAAGCAGCCAAAAGAATCAAAGTACAGTGAAGAAGATATAGCTATACTAGCCATGTACTTTGAAAAGCTCCTAAAGAAAAAGGATAGAAGGAGATCCAGAAGATTCGAATCAAGAAGGCCTAAGGAAGGTACATCAAGAAGAGAAAAGCCAAGAAAGGCTCCAAAAGAAAAGAAAGATTCGGAAAAGGATGCTGCCTGCTTTGAATGCGGGGAAAAGGGGCTCTTCAAAACCAAATGCCCCAAGCTGAGAAAGGAAAATAAATATAAGAAGAAAGCTATGGTGGCCATTAGGAGAAATAGTGAAGAAAGTAGCAGTTCATCTTCAATAGAAGAAGAAGAGACTGCTCATTATGCATTTATGGCACTGACAGATCCGGAAGCAAGCAATCCAAAAGAAAGTCTTCCAACCAAGACACTAAGCAGATTGGGGATTCAGAATCAGAATCAACAAATACTGAGGTATGCCTTAGATCCACAGAAGATCAACACACATGGTACATTGATAGTGGATGCTCAAAGAACATGACAGGTGATGAGAAGGCCTTCATCACTTTAATCCGATAGAGAGGAGGCAAAGTAAGCTTTGGAGATAGTCAAATGGGACAGATCATTGGGCATGGAACCATTGGATCTGAAATACAAATAGAAGATGTCTCTCTAGTTTATGGACTGAAGTTCAACTTACTCAGTGTACCACAACTCTGTGATAAAGCAAGAAAAGTCACCTTTAACTCCGGAGGATGCTCAATCCATGATAGTAAGTCTAATCAACTCATTCTTCATGCACCTAGAGTAAATAATGTTTACTGTGTTAACATTAAAAATGATAAAAAGAATATATGTTTGGTGTCTAAAGAAGAAGAATCATGGCTATGGCACTGGAGGTTGGGACATGTTAGCATGTACCTCCTATCCAAACTAGCCAAAAAGAAATTGGTAGTGGGCTTGCCTAAGGTTGCTTTTGATAAGGATTATCTATGCACTGCATGTCAATTAGGTAAGCAGAATAAGAAATGTTTCACTTCTATCTCCTATATTCCTTCCAAAAGAGTACTTGAGCTCTTGCATATTGATCTCTTTGGTCCAATCAAACCATTGATTTTAGGTAGAAGAGAATACACCATGGTCATTGTGGATGATTACTCTCGCTATACTTGGGTCATCTTGCTAGCAAGGAAAGATGAAATATTTGACCAATTCTCAAAAACATTCATTTGGATAGAAGTAGAACAGGGCATAAGCATTAAAAATAAGCACTTTGGTGAATTTTGTGACTCCAAGGGCATTGAGCATAACTTCTCTGCCCCTTATACTCCTTAATAGAATGGAGTTGTTGAGAGAAAAAATAGGACCATAGTTGAGATGGCTAGAATAATGCTCAGTGAAAATTGTTTGCCAAAATATTTCTAGGATAAGGCCATAAATACAACATGTTATATATTGAATAGAGCTCTCATTAGAAAAACCATAGAAAAGACCCCCTACGAAATCTGGAAGGGAAGGAAACCCAAAATTGGGTATTTCAAAGCCTTTAGATGTAGATGCTACATCCTTAATACTAGAGAGCAGCTAGGCAAATTTGATCGTAAGTCTGATGAAGCAATTTTCCTTGGCTACTCAACACATAGTAAAGCTGACAGAGTATATAACAAACGAACCCAAACTGTGGTTGAGTCTATACATGTAGATTTTGATAAGAGTAACCATGAAGGCAAAAGAAGTTCCACCCCGGAAGATCCAATTCCGGAAGCTAAAAACTCTAAAGAAGAGAAGAAAGCCAAAGTTCCTAATTCCTTCCAAATCAAGAAGTACAAAGAAAAAGATGAAGGAATATCCTTTGATCCAAAAGTACCACAAGTTGATCTCAACCCAAATGAGATAAACTTCAATAATGATCAAAGAGAGAAAGTTGAGGCAGAAGTGGAACAAGTTCCAATCCAGCATGAAGACTTACCAAGAGAGGTCCGGACTCGCAGGGATCATTCGGTTATAGCAATTTTGGATAATGTCCAAAATCCGGTCAGAACCAGAGGACAACTCAACAGATGATAAGCCATATAGCCTTTGTCTCTCTTATTGAGTCAAAGAAATTTCAAGATGCTAAAGGAGATGAAAGCTGGATGATGGCTATATAAGAAGAACTAGATTAGTTCACCAGGAACGATGTGTAGGTTCTAGTAGCACCTCTAAAAGGAAAGTCAATCATTGGCACCAAATGGGTATTCCGAAATAAGCTAGATGAATCTAGAGTAGTGGTAAGAAACAAGGCAAGATTGGTTGCCTAAGGCTACAATCAACAGGAAGGGATTGACTTTAAAGAAACATATGCCCCTATAGCAAGATTGGAGGCAATCCGGATTCTATGTGCTTTTGCATCATTTATGGGATT
Organism: Euphorbia pulcherrima; assembly: GCA_947683365.1. Classification (NCBI taxonomy): domain Eukaryota; kingdom Viridiplantae; phylum Streptophyta; class Magnoliopsida; order Malpighiales; family Euphorbiaceae; genus Euphorbia; species Euphorbia pulcherrima. The sequence goes on from CANTUS010000004.1 coordinate 7,408,165, forward strand.
CGTATTGTTCCAAATGGATGTCAAAAGTGCATTCCTCAATGGAGTTATCCAAGATGAAGTCTATGTGAAGTAGACACATATATTTGAAGAACCAAAGCATCAGGATCATGTGTACAAAATGAAGAAGGCCCTCTATGGATTAAAGCAAGCACCTAGAGCTTAGTATGAGAGACTCACTACATTTCTCATATTCAAGGGGTATATTAAGGGGAGGGCAAACACAACTCTCTTCATCAAAAAGAAGAAGGATGATATCATTCTATTCTAAATTTATGTTAATGACATCATCTTTGGAGCAACAGATGAGAAGATGTGTGAAGAATTCAACACTCAAATGTACAAGGAACTTGGGATGTCCATGATGGGAGAACTTAATTTCTTCCTTGGTTTGCAGATCAAGCAGAGTCCGGATGGGATTTTCATAAACCAAGTATACCAAGGAGATTTTGAAGAAGTTTGAAATGGACAAAAGCAAGCCTATGTCCGCTCCAATGGGTTCAGATACAGTCCTATCCAAGGATTATGAAGGAGATGAGGTTGATCAAAAGCTATATAGAGGAATAATTGGATCACTTTTATACTTGACAGCTAGTAGACCTGACATACACCATGCACTTTGCTACTATACAAGATATCAAGCCAGTCCTAAGGATTCACATCTAAAGGCAGTAAAAAGAATCCTTAGATACCTCCTAGGAACCACTGAAGTTGGGATATGGTATCCTAGTACTGGAGAATTCACATTCCAAGGCTTCGCTGATGCAGACTATGGCAGAGATACTCTTGAGAGGAAGAGCACATCCGAAGGTTGTCATTTCCTTGGAGATTCTTTAGTATCATGGTATAGCAAGAAGCAAACTTCAGTTGCCTTATCAACCACAGAAGCAGAATACATGGCAATAGGAAGTTGTGTAGCTCAACTCCTATGGATCAAGTAACAATAAAAGATTATAAAGTCCAATCGGATGTGTGAATGTAATGTGTTGATGTGTCAAAAAATCAAGTACTCCATAGTAGGATGAAACATGTTAACATCATGCATTATTTCATCCGGGATCATGTGATGAAGAAAGATGTTGCATTGGTTTACATCCCAATCAATGAGCAAAGGGCATACATCTTTACTAATCCATTAAGTAAAGATCAATTTAGGAAGCTAAGGGAGTCAATTGGAATGTCTAATCCAATTTGAAGAAAATCCGGAAGACAGTATAATGTTAACTTGGATTTTTGGCAAAACAAGGAATCCAAAAGTAAAGAAGAAATGAAGTTAACTCTGCTCTAGAGAAGAATATTGCCACATCAGCAGACAAGAATAACATATGGCAGTAAAAGCGTATAAAGGTAACTGTTCCTTTTTAAATTTCAAACCTTTATTGGGAGTTACACGTGTGGTAAATTCAACAGCTAATTTTAAGAATAAACCGTTCCAATTCTCCAGTTAAACGAAATTTAACTCTCTCCCAAATTTTAAACTACCATGTCATCAATCCAACCAAAGTTAATGGCGTCCAGATTACCATTATACCCTCGCCTTGGAAATTCTATATAAACCCCTCAAATTTTCTCTTCTTCCTTACACGAGCAACTTACTACTGTTACTCTACAAAAATCCTTACTTAAAACCCTAAATTTCCTAAATCCTTTAAACAACTTAAATGGCAGCTATAATGCTAAATAACCAAATTCACATACTTCCTCAAAAGCACGTCTTTGAAGAATCAGCTCTCAAAGATGAAGACTTCACACCCATCACCTTAAAGCCCACAGACTCAATAGTCCCCACTGACTACTTGGGAGACAATTTCTTATTCAAAACAGACCCTTCTCCAAGCTCATTGACGATCAACATTTGGGCAATTTTCTCAAAATCAAATGCCCAACCTATCCGGATCTCGTGTGCGAATTCTATGATAATCTAAAAGCTCACTCCTATCATGATGTTCTCAAAACTCAGGTTTAGGGAAAGGTGATCACCATTATGCCGGAATTTTTTGAAAAATTCCTGAATATGAAGAATGACGGGTTCCAACTTAGAAGTGATGGGGATGAATAACAAGTAAAGTATGAACCCAAGATGTGGCTGCATCCAAACTACTTTGGCAACAAATTGTCAACCTACTTCCCGGAAGTACAAAGATTTCTCCAGCATGCACTTGCAAAGCTAGTTTGATCCGGAAGGGCTCCTTGACCACAGTCTCCTCTTTTCAACACTGTGTGCTTCAACACTGGGTGTAGAGTAGAGTAGTAAACATGCCAGTGCTACTTATCCACTTCCTTTGATAGCACAGAAACTCCTATAGTGCCCTGATAACAAGAATCCTTGTAACTAATGAAGTCAATATGTATAGATTCCAAGCTGTAAATGGAAAGGAAATTCTGGAAAAGAATTTTAAAAGGCTGTCCTTTAGTGAGAAATGGAATGAAGAGAAAGCTAAAAAGTTGAGGGATGATAGAAAGAGTAAGGCCCGGAAGGCAGTGGATCCGGCTGAAGATGGTCCAATCCCTAAGAAGGCCAGAACCACGAAACCAAAGGCACAAAAATAGCTTGTGCTGGTTCCGGTGGAGGAAATTAATGAGGATGCCCAACTCACTCAATTGGTAAAAAAGAGCCCAAAGAAGCCCAAACCAAGAGGGAGATTAATAAAAGCGGCTGATAAGAATAGGAAATCTATAAATAGCCCAGAGGTTGTGATAGAGGATGAGGAGAAAAAGGAAGAGGATTCGGTGCCTAAAAGGAGGCAATTCATAAAGAAGGGATGCACGTTTGATGAGGTTGAGGTAGCCTAAAAGAGTATAGCTAAGAAGCATATGAGCATTGTGATTGATGAGAAAGCAATAAAAAAGGGCTAAGGAATCAGAGTTGGCTAAGGCCAAGAGAACAAAGGGGAAGAATGTGCCCGTATCCACTAAGGAAGTCACTCTAGATGACCCTCAGTATGAAATTATAAGAGAAGCTATGAAGGATAATGACAAGATTAACAACCTCAGAGTAGAAGGACCCGGAGGTTCTTCCGGCGCCCATATCCTTGTTGATCCAATAGACATGGCCACTCTAGCCTGGGATCCGAAAGTTGATAATTTTCCATTCATACCAGGAACCGGACCACTTTCGGAGAACTTACTCAACCCGGAAGCAGAAACCATAGATGAAGTAAGACCTGAAAAGGCAAATGGAGAGGTTGTTGAGGACATTACCAACATGCCTGGGGGAGAAATTAAAAGTCCTGAAAAGGCAAATGAAGGGATGAATAATGACATTTCCAGTCATCCGGGGGTTATGGAGGTGGAAGAAGAAGAAGCAGCTCAAGAAAATTCAGAAGCACCAACCAATGAGGTAACTCCTGACACATTTTCATTTGATGTTAATGCTAATCCTTGTGCTACTACTATTAAAATAGTAGATAAGGATTAGGACAACTTAGATACACATACTCCAAGTGTATCTAAGGAGCAAGAGTCCAACCCAGAACACAGCATTCCTGATGAGGGATATAGTCTGGGTTCCCAAGGGCACATTCCTAGAGTGGACTCAAAGGGTGAGGCTAGTCCGGGGGAACAGTTGGAAGAAAAGAAAGGAGAGGAATCCACAGAAGAAGAATCACCTGGATCTGATGATACCGAAAGCAACTCTGAATATGAAACTCCTCTTGCTAGTCCCATCAGAATACCAACTTCTACCATTAATCAAGCTAGAGCTAAAAAGATCATAATAGCCCTAAAAATCCTGTAAGAAGCTACCTATGAGGAGCGCGAGGAAAGCTACATTAAGCAAAGTCTCCAGAACATGTATAAGCATTTGAAAGCTGTGGAGCAAGTACTAACTCAATAATTCTCGCCTTCGGATTTGAAAGATGAAATAAGGGAGTTAAAAGGGTGCGTGAAGAAGATTGATCAAAAAGTGAAGGATTTTCCCACTGTTAACTTAGTGGCTGAAGTGTCATAATAAAGGTCACCCCGGTACTAAATGAGCTCAAGACAAGCCTTGCAGCAGCAAATTGCACTGCAGATCAAGCCAATACAGGGGCTACCAATAATTGTGCCACAATAATGGATAAGATCACCTCCTCCTCCTCTGAGCTATCCACTGAAATAAAAGAGTACCTGGACTCCAAGTTTAAAAACTTGTCAAAATTCATTGCTAAAAAAGAAGAGAAGTTTGTACTTCCTAGCCTCAATGAACAGCAGTAGGATATTTTGAATAAGCTCACAAAGTTCGTTGAGGAAGACCTGCCTAAATTGTTTACAAAACAAATGGAGAACATTGCCCAAGAGGTTGCAGGCCAAATGAATGGGCAAGATGCAATCATAAATAACTCCAAAGTAGAGCTGCATAAGGATATTATATTAATGATAGTATTCATAACAGTAGAAGGGGCATGGGGCAAGAAATTGAAAAGGTGCTCTCCAATTTATCTAATCTTTCCATTTTTGGATCTTCCAAACCTTCTGTTCCGGAAAGTTAGCTCATCCCAGTCCTTCAAGACCTTATCCAGCACATTGGGGACACTGGCTTCTTTGGACACAAAGGTATTTCTACTCTCCACAAAGCCCTCTTCCCATACTTCGATGAGAAGGATCGTGAATATGTTCTCCAAATGCATCCTTACCTCACAAAGTCCTATACTCAACTCCGAAAGGTATTCCGGCCCCTACATCTGGTTCCTACTACAGTTGATAAAATCATTGAGTAAAGAAAAGAAGGTAATATGGATTACTCCATTTACTCTAAGGTGTGGCAAGAAAGTTAGGATCATAAAACCTACATGGTTATTAACCCCTAAGCTGATTCAAACAAAATGGGGGAGAAGAAAAAGAGGGATGATAGAATTGATGCACAAGGAAAAGGCAAGGAAAAGAAGGGAGAAGCATCAGCATCCGGAAAGAAATAATTTTTGTCATTGATATAGCTATGAGCAAAATGTACTATCTGTATTAGCTAGTTTCATTTTTCACTTATATATTTCTATAATTGTAACTCCGGAACTTCATTGATGTTAACTATTGTTAACAACAGAAGTATATATATAGTGAAAATCCATTACAAAAAATTACTTCTAAAGTACAATATGTAATTGTACTGCAAAAACATTAGAAGCTAGAATTGAAAAATATTGGGGGAGTAAGGGATGCTAAAAATATGGGGGAGTAAGACTTGTAAATGACTAAGTATCAAGAATCACACTTAGTACATAAAACCCCCTTTTCCTTATGCTTACATGTCTTAGGTTTTTATTTCCATCAAATGGGGAAGATTGTTGGAAACAATGATCCGGAACAAAAAATAATCTGGATCAGGTTTGAAGTAAATAAATACCTAAGTACAAAAAGACCTAAGTCATTGCATACAAATATATAACCAAAACATCCAAAGTCTAAGATAAGTGAAGACAATTACCTAAGCATAAATGAAAGCATCTGGTTAAATTTTGGAAAGGAAACAAACTTTGAACCTCCTAAAATAGGATTCGAAAGAACTGATTGTAGTAGCATCCAAAACAAGACAAATCCAAAGATACGAAGTTTGAAGACATCCGAAAGACTTAAATATCCAAATAAATGGAATAATTCGAAAATTCCATTCCCTCCATTTCTTATGGTCTATAAGTCAAAGAACCCTTTCTCAAATGCAAGACAAAAGATGGCTTGCACACTTTTTAGAAAAAGACAAAAGGACTGACAGCAAAAAGAGAAAATAGTAACAACCTTTTTCACCTAGACCAATAAGAAGGAACGTAGAGCTCACATCAAAGAGCAAATGGTGTAAAAGTTGGTGAGTCACTAAAATATAAGGAAAATGATCACTAACGACTTTTCAGCCTCAATCCCAAGGATTCAAACGGGTCAAAATCTCTGTCTAACAGATTGATCAATGGTTCCGGAAGTGCCACATATTACTTGATCAACGGTGAAGATTCAATTACAGCTTAATAACCCACAACGGCTACAATTATGATGGAAGCCTATAAAAGGGAAGTTTCACAAGTTGAGAAGGTGCTGGTTGATTTTAAGAAAGAAATATACAAGAAGAATTCACTAAAAAGCAATTAGTTTACAAATCCCTCCAAGAACCAATCCATTTAAAATCTATTATAAGGATTCCCAAGTGAAGTTATAAACTTAAGGAAGTCCAAAAACCAAAACCTTTGAGAAAACCAAAGTGTAAAAGATCTCCTAGTTGGGTGAGTAGTGAGACTGGGATATAGCTTGAAGTAGGTGCTTTGAGTGGGATCTCCCTGTAGGACTAGCTTAAATTTGGGTAGAAATCTAAGTGGTATATCCTACTACAGACAAAAGGACTTAGATAAGAATTAGGATTTCTAGTGGTATATCCTACATCCAAAAAGGGGGTACCATCCAGATTTAACTTATAAGGCTTGATTCCTGCCAGTTGAAAATGAATATCCTAGTCGAAAAGCTCGGAGGAAGGAAACTTCGGGGACTGGAGTAGGCGGGGCCAAACTAGGATAAAATACTTGTGTTTGAATTTCTAACTCTTTATTTATTTGCATTACTATTGTCATAACTGCATGATCCTGATCCATCCCCCAGATCATATTCAAACACGCTACACAAATACTTTTTAAAGTTTGTTTATTTTGCAAAAAAGGGCCATTCACTCCCCTCTGACCTTATTTAGACCCTCATAGGGACCAACAGATGTCATCAACATAGATTTGGACTAGCAACACATCTTGATGCTTCTTCTTGATAAACGGAGTTGTATCTGCTTTTCCTCTGACATAACCTTTACTGAGTAAAAAGTTAGTCAGTCTCTCATACCAAGCTCTTAGAGCCTATTTTAGTCCATACAGAGCCTTCTTCAGCTTGAAGACATGATCTGGATACTTGGGATCTTCAAAGCCTGGGGGATGTCTGACATAGACTTCCTCTTGAATATAACCATTAAGAAATACACTCTTAACATCCATCTGAAACAAATTGAAGTTCATATGAGATGCAAAAGCACAGAGAATTCTTATGGCTTCAATTCTTGCTACTAGTGCAAAGGTTTCTCCATAATTAATACCTTCTTATTGATTGTAGCCTTGAGCAACTAGTCCGGCCTTGTTTCTGACAACATTTCCAGCTTCATCTAGTTTAATCTTGAAAAACATTTGGTGCTAATGATTGACTTGCCTCTGGGTTTCTCCACCAAATCCCAAACTTCATTTCTTCTGAATTGGTCTAACTCCTCTTGCATTGCAATCATCCAGTTGTCATCAAACTCAACATCTTCAAACTTCTCTGGTTTAATCCATGAGATAAATGCTGAATGGCTCATCATTCTGTTTAGCTGACCACTAGTCAGCACTAGATTTTGCACACTATCAAGGATCTTCTCTACTGGGTGATCTCTCCTTACTCTGACTTCTCAATATAGATTAAGATCAGCTCGCTGAGCTACTATCATTGGTTGAGCATTTACATCATCACCAAAGTTATTGGATTGGTCCAAGTCAACTTTATAATCTTCTTTTACTGGTACTGAATCAAGAAGAATAATGGGCTGACTAACTAATCTGCTGACTTGTTCCTTTTCACTTTCATCATCACTGGCTTCTCTACCTGCACTTTTAGTTTCATCAAAATCTAGATGGATGGACTCCTCTAAGATACTAGTTCTCTTAACATACACTTGGTATGCCCTACTGTGTGTTGAGTAACTCAGAAAGATTCCTTCATCAACCTTGGGGTCAAATTCAGCAGATTAGTCTTTAGTGTTTAATATGAAGCATTTATAACCAAAGGCCTTGAGATGACCAACCTTGGTCTCGTGCCCCTTCCAAAGTTCATAAGGAGTTTTGTTCAAAACTGGGTGAATTAAAAGCCTGATTAGAATATAACAAGTTGTGTTAACAGCCTCTCCCTAGAAATACTTTGGTAGATTATTATCACTCAGCATAGAATGACCTATCTCCGCAATAGTATGATTCTTTCTCTCAAGAACCACATTCTGTTGAGGTGTATAAGGGGTAGAAAATTTTTGGTCAATACCATACTTAGAACAGAGTTCCTCAAACTTCCTGTTTTCGATTTCTCTTCCATGGTCACTACGAATTCTATCAATTTTTAAGGTCTTTTTCATTCATGATCTAGATAGCCAACCTAGAGAATGATTCAAATGTTTAATCTTTACTTGCTAGCAAGATAATCCAAGTGAACCTGGTCAGATCATCTACAACCACAAGGGTGTATTTCATTCCACCTAGACTTGTTGGCACAACTGGCCCAGATAAATCCATGTGTAGAAGATAAAGGGGACAAGAAGAGGATATATTAGCTAAAGATTTAAAGGTCTTCCTAAATTGTTTCCCAAGTTGGCATGCTGAGTAGAGTCTATCTTTTTCAAAGGCTAGATTGGGTAATCACTCAACAAGTTCATTTTTGGCTAATTTGGACAGATTGGTCATATTGATATATCCCAACCTTCTGTGCCATAGCCATGAGTTTTCCTCCTTAGAAACTCATTGGAGCCAGGGGATAAATCAAGCATATAAACATTATTAATTCTAGGAGCATAAAGAATAGTTTGGTCAGAGTTACCACCAATGGCTGAGCAGCGCACTGACTCAAATATCACTTTCCTGCCTTTATCATATAGCTGAGCTATGCTTAACTTCAAGCCCTTCACTAGAGACACATTATCAATTGAAGGCTTGACTTCTACAGTGCCATTGCCAACAATCTTTCCCTTTTTGCTGTCTCCAAAATTGACACTTCCATTCCTTCTTTGCTCCAATGTGTTGAATTGCTTTTCATCACCTATCATATGCCTTTAGTATCCACTATCCAAATACCACATTCTTCTGTCATCAGTGGATCTCAGGCTCACCTATAAAATAATTAAATTTTCTTAGGTACCCATGCCTTTTTCTGGCTGGCTCCTCCCTTATTAGTGGTGGTCATCCTTAACCAGACATACTCATTATACTAGCAATTTTTGTGTCTACATATGACTATTGCATGTCCTGACTTTCCACGAAAGTTACAAGCGGCCTTCGGATTAGGCCTGCTCACTTTACTCTTTTGAGAAACCTTCTCAGAGTGGTGAGTGCGGTTACTCTAACTATTCTTGCTAGGTTGAGGAGGGACCCGCACGATTTTCAAAGTTGTTAGTTCAGCAGCTAGCTCATCCAATTTCTTAGAGAGTTTGCTGTTATATCCATTTTGGTACTCAGCTTTTTCCATTAGGTATATGATGTCAAGTGAGGTAGAAGAGTTGACATCTTCTAGATCATCACACCTCCTCTAGAGTACTTTGATGTATTTAGTTGACTTTTTAGTCATATTAATAACATCATTAAGTACTGCAGCAAGCTCATCTAAAGATAAAGGGGGTTCAGAATTTACCTCAGAGTGATTTCCTTTGTCTCTGCTCTGGTACGCTGATTGATTTGCAGGGGAAGTAGATTGTTGGTCAGCTGACTATAAGTTGGGTAGATCATCCTTATCCATGAGATACACATTGGAGGAATCTTTTGCCTCTTCATTTGAGGATGATGACTCTTATTCAGAGTCACTCCAGGTAGCAGCAAGGGCTTTCTTATTCTCTTTCTTCTTGAACTTGTCCTTCTTAGCTTTCTTGAACTTGTCCTTCTTAGCTTTAGGACAACTCGACTGAATATGCCCTTTCTCACCACATTCAAAGCATTTGATATCTTTGTTATGCTCTTTATTGAACTCCTTTCATGATCTATCATCTGCTCCCTTCTTATGCTTGCCTGTCTTTCTGAACTTTTGGAAGTTTTTTTCTTTTCCCAAGTACCTTCTGAAATTCTTGGTCATCAGCGCTACTTCTTCTTTTCTATCCTCTGGATATTCTTCCTCAGAGGAATCTTCTTCACTATCAGCTCTCAGAACAACAACTCTGCTAGAGCTTTCCTTGTGCCTGTGCTTCTTAGACTCATCTTCATATTGCATTAAAGACATCTCATGAATCAATATTTCCAATCAGCTCATCGAACTTATAAGTCTTCAAATCATGAGCTTCTTCAATACCACTCTTCTTTCCTTCCCGTTCTTGAGTTAAACTTCTCAAGATCTTCTTGACAATTTCTACTTCTATGAAGTTCTTGCCAAGTCTTTTCATCCCATTGACAATGTTAATAAACCTGGTATTCATGTTGGAAATGTCCTCCTTAGGTTTCATATGGAACCACTCATAATCCCTCTGCCTTTATAAGTTACTTCCATCTTCTTCCATATCTCTTTAGCAGTTTCACATCCTGAAATGCGATTAAACTCAGTTGCATCAAGAGCGCAATGGAGATAGTTGATAGTAGCTGCATTTTCCTTCAGTTTGACCAGGTCCTGACTGTCCCACTCATCAGAGTACTTTTCTACTTTTACTCCATTCTTCATAATGGTAGGAGCATATAGCCCTTCAATAATAGCCATCCAAGCGTGCAAACTTTGTGATTGGATAAAATTCTTCATCCTATTCTTCCAATATGTATAATGCTCTCCATTGAACATAGGAGGCCTAGTGACTGACATGCCTCCTGGCAGAATATAAGCTTGGGCTCTTCCACTGGATTCTCCTCCTTTGTACGTCATGGTCTTCGTCTCAAGATTGTGAAATCTTTGAAATGAGAACTGCTCTGATACCACTTGCTGGTCCCTATGAGTACATTCAATGAGTCAAAGGGGGGGTGAATGACTCACTTAAAAACTTAGTAAACTTTTTTGCGATAATAATAAGCTCCGCTGAGTAGGTCAGTTGGCTGAGTGAAATTCTGGAAAAACTTCAAAGTAAAGAACACTGAGATTTTTATACTGGTTCGGCAACCTGTGCTTACATCCAGTCCCGAGAGAGTGTCTCGGCTTTAATCCACTAATCTCAACTCCTTTACCCTAGGCGGAGAAGCCTTTCACAAATTCCCCAATTACAGTAAGTACCCTTCAAACTGCAATCGCTCACCCATTGAGTAGAACACCCTCTTCTATCAACAACTCAATAAGAGTCTAAACAAGAGCTGGATTCAACTTATAAAATGTTGATCCAGTTACGATAATCAGATATTACAAATTAATGATCTATTCTATTATCTCTTGTTCTAAAGCAGATTCTCGCTGAGTAGTTGCTTTCTTGCTTGAACTTCTTTAAAGCTTCCAAATTGACAGAGTTTTAGCTTCTGAGAAATTCAGGTGTAATCAATAAGTTCTAACGCTTGCCTTCTTGCTCCTTTTATAGATGAATTGAGAAAGTAGTCGTTGAACTTGCTTTGGCATCTTTTGAAATTGACAGCTCATCTATTAACACATTGCTTCTTCAAACCAATCCATTAAGAGATAGAATTACACCATTGTGAGATAGAAAATCAATCCGTTAGAGGTAGATTGAAATTCGAGCTTCAATTTGAATCCGTTGTCTTTTGATGCCTGTTTTCCGTTAGAGAGAACTTGCGCTGACTTGCCACGTGTCTTCTTCCCATACCTTCTGGTAATCTGACATGTTGCAGAGCGCACGATACTATGTTGTTGATCTGCAAAATTGCCCAAATTGGCAAATGACTTTTTGTAGCTTGAATATGAAAGACTTTGTCATTTTCTTCATTAAACTTAGTCTTGTCAAGTCATTAATTCTTTTTGTATTTGTCTCATTAATGTCCTGCAAAAAACAACACTAAAAGCAAAGATCTCATTTTACCTTAAATGGTAAAGTTAGTACCTTTGACAGACATACAGTAACTCAGCGAAATAATGTATCGTAAAGCACAGCTGAAGCAAAATCTAAATATCAAGTGCTGAGTGAATATAACTTAGTGAACGACTAAAGTATATACTCAGCCCAGAACACTCAGAGTCAAACTAAATAACTAGGTCAGCGGAGAATTGACATTCTACCCTTGAATTTAATAACTCACATATAACCATAGATTATTTATTTTAATATCATTATTGATTTAATTAACTCAAACGAAACTTCATTGTTAATGGTCAAAACTTAAACACTACTGAAACAGTCCACTGAATCAGTCAAACTTGTACTTGGTTCAACATTATGTACTCTACATAAATTACAATGAATATTAACAATAAAAAATCCTATTATATTTCTCTATTTATTGTCATTACCTGCTTTAAAACATTTCTTCCATTATATAAAGGTATAATATATCGTTAACATGTTAATTTGGATTATATCAGTTATACTAAAATTTTAGTTTTTTAATTATGATATAAAATTTGTATGTGTTATTTTACATTTTATCAGCAATAATTGATTATAATTATACCAACACTATCTTCTGAACAGCTCATATTGAACAGCAAAAGCTAACAATAATAGCTAACAACAAACAGAAACAAGAAAAAGCAACTGCAGCTAATAGCCACACCAAACATGTCCTTATAATTTTTTATATTACTATCAAACAAAGAGTAAAAATTTAAAATTAATATTAACATTATTTAACTTTTATTAATTACAAAGTAGTGTTATGAATTAAATTGATATTTTATTTAATTATTTTTCACTTATCGCATATTTAAACTATTTTTTTTGAATCATTTATATGAAATTAGTTATACTTTACTTTAACATAAAACTTGCATATCAATTCTTCTTAATAAAGAATTGGGGAATCTCCTATGAACAATGGAAAAATATCCAGCGAGAAAAATAAATTTTCCCGTGAAGATGAAGATAGAAAAATTTATTCTCCAGTAATTTAATAGATATGAGAATCTAAAATGCACTGGTTGCTCCAATAAAACTCATTTCCACCCTAGTAACATGTGGGGCAAAATACATTTGTATGGGTTTGTGAACACAAGTTAAAATATTTCATCTCATTTTATTCTGTTATGTGAACCAAACCAAAATTAATAGTTTAAGAGAATGACAAAGACTTAATTTAGTGATTGAATTTAAAAATTATAATTTTAAAAATCGTAAATTTAAATTCACAGGTAGAATAAAATTTTTTTTTATTATTATTATAACGTGATAAATAAATAAAAAATAATTTGAGGGAAAACGTAGAAGTGTGGATTAAGGTTGATAAGGCAATGTTCCCTCATTTCTGAAAAAGAATAGGCGTTTGTCATCCATTTATTGGGCTTGAGCAGTATTTTAAAAATGTTAGGCGCTAATCGAGTGATTAGGGTTTTAAAGGGTTTAGGTTAGAATTAGGTGGGATTTGTTGGTGGTCTAGATGAATTTATATTTTTTAATTTTTTATTATTTATATATAAAAATATAATTTTAATTAAAAAATAAATTATAAAATATTAAAAAAATAATTTGAACATATTTTAAAATTGGAAATGTGACTTTTATTGTGAGAAAACTTTTATGTACTTTCATTTTACTAACTAAGCTATTTTTAGTAGGTTAAAAATATCAAACTAATAATTATTATAGATATCGATATCTTAAAAAAATTAAATTCAGGCGTCGTCTAAGCGGAAAAAATCGAAACAAACGATATCTAAACTGTAATAAATCGATTAAGAACTTAAAAATACCATAAAAACGTAAAATCGAACAATAAACTTTAAAATAAAACCTAAAGACTAACAAAATTTTTTAAAACAGATGCTCTGAGTTTTTATCATCCGTTTGGGAAAAAAGACAAGTGGGCCTCCCATTTCCAACGTGGCAATTTTTAATGCCTTTTTATTTGATTACTGTTGCAATATAATCATTCCAAAATTAGCATGCTGCGATGAAATTATATTTTTGACGCTTATAGTTCGTTAAGTTTTAACTTTTATCCCCTCCAATTCCGTATATTGACATTTAGATCTTAATGGACGAATTTATTATTTTTCCTAGCGTGATGATTTTATTAATGAAGGATGGTATTTTTATGGCCTAATATATGCGGACAAGTTCGATCTTATAATATTTGAGCCCTAGCGAAAGTTTATATTTTAAAATTTTTATAATTTATTATAAAATAAAAATAATAAAATTAAATTTAAAATTTACTTTTATTTTTAGTTTAATACTATTTATCAACTTTGATAGTGTTAATTAATTTAAATTAGTAAGATAAAATAATTATACTCAATTTATAATATAAAAGAATAACTTTTTTAAAAAATAAAAATGTGGTAATAAATTTATATATATTAATATTTAATGAGATTTTGTTCTTTTGTTTTAGGCGGTGGTGCCTTAGTGGCTTCTACCGTATGAATACCCATGCATTTAGACCCTCTTATAGATGTTCCTAAAAACTTCTCAACCGCCTGAATTTATAAAAATTCCACATAAGCCCCTCGAACTTGTTAAAGTGACCTTATAGCCCTATGATATTATTAAAAGTGAACGTCATAGTTCATTGATGATGATATGTCAAGTATTATTTTTCTACATATTGAATATAAGATTGTTTCGTCAAATATTAAATTGAAGATTGATTTACCTTAACAAAATTGGCCATGTTAACAACAAGGGGTTATGAGGTTCACTTTTACCAAATTTAGGGGTTATAAGGTCCACCTTAACAAGTTCACTGGGCTATAAGATCCACTTTAACAAGTTCAAGGGGTTATGTGAAACTTTTGTAACTTCAAGAAACTGAAAGGTTCTTAAAATCAACTACAGGAATGTAACGAACCGAAATTTCCAAAATTTGCTTATAATAAATTACTATGGTATTAAAAATATCATAGAAATTATTTTTATTGTTATTGTTGTTATTGGATATAAGGCATGAGGAAATAAGAGCTAATTATAGTAAGAAGGATGAATTGGACATTTAATTATTTGTCCAAGGGTAATATTGGAAATTGAAAAAAAAAAGAAAAAAGAAACACAAATACATTGCTGCATCTTCATTTCCTTATCTCATTTCTTCATTTCTTCTCCATCCTTCCTCTCTTTAATCAAAAATTTTCATAATCCAAAAACTTCCGATTTCTTCGATTCAACTTCGAATTCTTGCTAGAAATCGATCCTTAAGCCCTCTATCATCATCAATTTCAGTCAATCAAGACTAGAAGAGGAGGATTTCAGAAATTAAGATTCGGATTAATAGTAACCCGAGTTTGAGGTGAGTGATTTTTGGTAAAATTAAAGCTTAATTAGTAGAATTCATGGTAGATTAAGCATATTTATGGTATTAGGAAGTTTATTTATGCAATATCTTGATAGAATTATATATGGCTGTTGTAGAGGAAGTTATTACAAGTAAATCAAAGGCAAAAGAGGTAGAAGAGAGCTAGAAAGAGCATAGAAAAAGGTTTGTGTCCCGAATTTCGATTTCTCGGTTTTTCGGGAAATTTTCCAGATTATATACCTGTTTTGTTTTAATGTTTTCTCTTGTTATATAAATCCTATTTGAACGATTCTTGATTCTATTGATATCTACAGAAAGTAAGGAACATATATTCAGAAGAAACCTTATTGAAATTCGTTCGTTTTCAATGTGAAATTTTCGTTTGAAGTTGAGTCACAAAATCTGTTTTCGGAAAATCTCAGCTTGGTACACTGTTTAGTATTTTGATCATAACTTTGGTTATACAATTTGGATTTCTATGATTCTGGTGGTTTTGGAAAGCTGAGACATGTGGCTAATTATGTTTAGAAGAAAGTTCTTCGATTGGGTGATGTTTTCATAGTGAAAAATGCAGGGGAAGTCAGGTTACGAAACCTGGAAAAATTCTGGAAAGTATGATATTGATTTTAATGAGTCTTAATTGGAGTTTGATGCTTAAAAATTTGGGATTTGGATTCTTAATTACTGAAGTTATGTTGAATTATGATTTATGGTTTATACTGGAATTTTTAAGATGTTATTTTGATTTATTGCCCTTATTAAACGAGTAGAATACGGGTCAGGGTAGATTGGCGCCAATAAAGGGGGGTACAGTACTGTACAAACAATTGAAGCTTTGGCTTCGGGCTTTGGCCGATATTATGATATATATATATATATTAATATTGAAGCTTCGGCTTCGGGCTTGACCGATATATTGATTTTTGAAGCTTCGGCTTCGGGCTTGACCGATATATTGATTTTGAAGCTTTGGCTTCGGGCTTGTCCGCTCCCGTATCCATTTTACCGTTATTCAGGACTTGTTTACTTTGGGCAATATGTGGTTAAAGTGTTTGGAGAAATTGGGTACAAATTTGATTGTACTTTGAAAGGATTACTATATAAGTTTTGTGATTTGGTTCCATAAAGTTGGTTAATTTGTTTTTGACTAATGAAAAATCTTGGTTTCTATTTTAAAGTTGTTATATATATTTTTTTATGGACACCACTAAGCAAATTGCTTAGCGTGTAGTTGATTTTCTACGCGTAGGTGGAGAACTTGTAGATAGCTTGGACCAAAGTGGTACAGGTGGATCGGCTTAAAGAGCAAATAAGGAAAGACTCGAGGTGGATTTACATTTTAATGTAATATTATGGTTTGTAGAATAATGGCATGTACTAGAGAGTGAGAAATGTAAAGTGACATTGAGAAATATTTGGAGAATAATTTGGAGTTAAAACATTATATTGGTATTTATACATATTGAAATCTATAAGTATTGAACTCTATATAGTGGAGTAGAGTTATTTATTGGGTGATTATTGTTACCGTGGCGCTCCCTAGAGGGGGGGGCGTTACATTTGTTGGTATCAGAGCTGAGGTTTAGGCGATTCTAGGACTAGTATGTACATGCCATTTAAGATATAAATATGTTATGTTAGTTGTTTGATCCACTTTGGTCCAATTTTCAGGAATAAGAATGGCTAGTAGTCACAACCAGAGTGAGGAAGAGGATGCTGAGAGTACGGTCCGTATTAGACAAGGGGATGAACAAAGACATGAACCACCACCAGTTCATGGCTTTCCTGAACAACCTACTCCAGCACAAGCCGCTTTACTTCAGCATATGACTACTGAAGTAATCACACAAGTACTACGAAACATACAAATCCCTCAAGTTCCTGTAGTACCTCATGTTGAAAGAAGAGAGGAGAGGACTCCTCTTGAAAGAATCAAGAAGCTTCCGGCTGATGATTTTAAAGGGGACACAGTGAATCCTGAAATTGCAGAAGATTGGCTTGATCATACTAAATGGTGTATGACTAGGCTTCATTTTACAGATGAAGAGAGATTAGACTGTGTTCAAGGTCTACTCAAAGAACAAGCTAGGAGGTGGTGGGATAATATTGTGAGAGAAAGGCGACCCGGAGAAATCACCTGGGGTCTTTTCTTGGAACAATTTGACAAAAAGTATGTTAGTGAACGATTCAAGGATGAGCAGAGGAAATTGTTCTTGTCTTTGAGACAAGGACGAATGACTGTATCAGAATATGAAGTTCAATTCCTCAAACTCGAGAGGTATGCCCGTGATATCGTTGACAGTGAAGTGTGGCGATGTAAGAGATTCGAGGATGGGCTGAATGATGAAATTAGAGTGCATTTACTTGCACAAAGGATTAGGGTGTTCAATGACTTGGTTGATGCTGCTACGGGCATTGAGAAGATTAATTCAGATAGACAACAAAGAATGGCTAAAAGGTCTGGATTTCAAAAGGGATCACAGGGTCCAGCTAGTTCAGAATCTCCAAGTAAGAAACAGAAGGGAACATCAGAACATACACAATCTCATTTCAGAGGGTTTTCACCGAGACAAACCATAAGTACGGGGTCAGCGGCTAGTGTACCTTCAGGTAGAGGCAGAGGAAATATTCCACAATGTTCTAATTGTGGAAGGATGCATACAGGGGAATGTTGGGGAAAAGGTAGAGTCTGCTTTAAATGTGGTTCAAGGGAACATTTGATTGCAAATTGTCCTCAAAGACAGATAAGTACATCTGCACCTACAGTAGTTCCTACTCCTACAATGCAAGGTGGAAGAGGAAGGGGAAGAGGAAATGCTAGTGGTTCAAGTGGACATGATGTGGCTCAACAAGCACCACAGAGTGGTAGACCGGGAGGAATGGCGCGAAGTTATGCAATCTGAGGGCCTGAGACTAGAGAATCTACCGAAGTTATTGTCGGTAAATTTTCATTCTTTAATCATGATGTTTATGCTATGATAGATCCTGGTTCATCTCATTCATATATATGTACTGCATTAGCACAAGAGAAAGGGTTGCATGTAGAAGAATTAGGAGAAAATATTGAAGTGACTAATCCTTTAGGACACAGTGTGATAGTAAGCAAAGTGTATATGAATTGCCCTATTACGATTCAACATCAACTTTTCCATGCAAATTTAATTGAGTTACCTTTCCGAGATTATGATGTTATCTTGGGAATGGATTGGTTATCGGAACATCGAGCTGTGGTGGATTGCAAAAATAAAAGAATGTCACTTCAAGTTTCTGATGGAGACGAAATAGTTATCGTGGGGGAAAGATCAGATTATCTTTGTAACATAATTTCCTTTATGAAGACTAAAAGATTAGTTAGGAAGGGATGTCAGGCCTACCTAATCTTCGCTCTAGAATTGAAGAAAGGTGAGTTAGAATTGCAGAATATTCCCACGGTATGTGATTTTTCAGATGTATTTCCAGAAGAACTACCGGGTTTGCCACCAAAAAGAGAGGTAGAATTCGCAATTGATGTATTGTCGGGTACCGCACCAGTATCCAAAGCACCATATAGAATGGCGCCTGCTGAACTGAAAGAGTTGAAGATCCAATTGCAAGAATTGTTAGATAAAGGATTCATACGCCCGAGTATATCCCCGTGGGGTGCACCAGTGTTGTTTGTTAAGAAGAAAGATGGGTCACTCCGATTATGTATTGATTACCGCGAGTTGAATAAATTGACAGTGAAAAACAAGTATCCATTACCGAGGATTGAAGACTTATTTGATCAACTCAAGGGTGCCAAATACTTCTCCAAGATTGATTTGAGATCGGGCTACTATCAGATGAGAGTGAAAGATGATGATATTGCAAAGACGGCTTTCCGAACTAGATATGGGCACTATGAATTTTTGGTGATGCCATTTGGTCTAACTAATGCACCAGCAGCATTTATGGACCTTATGAACCGTGTCTTTTACTTATATTTAGACAGGTTTGTAGTGGTCTTCATTGATGACATTTTGGTGTATTCTAAGTCACGGGAAGAGCATGATCAACATTTGCGGATAGTCTTCCAAACTTTGAAGGAAAATAAATTGTATGCCAAACTTAGCAAATGTGAGTTTTGGCTTGAAGAAGTTTCTTTCTTAGGCCATGTTGTTTCTGCCGAAGGAATTAAAGTGGATCCTAAGAAGATAGAAGCAGTTGTTGAATGGAAACCACCAAAGAACCCTACGGAAGTCAGAAGTTTCCTTGGCTTAGCGGGGTATTATAGAAGATTTGTGAAAGGATTTTCAGTCATTGCTGCCCCACTGACGAAACTACTTCAAAAGAATGCAAAATTTGAGTGGAATCATAAGTGTCAAGAAAGTGTTGAGAAGTTGAAAGCGATGTTAACAGAAGCACCCATCCTTACCCAACCAGAACCTGGAAAAGATTTTGTAATTTATAGTGATGCTTCACATAGTGGTCTTGGGTGTGTTTTGATGCAAGAAGGAAAAGTGATTGCCTATGCTTCCAGGCAATTGAAGAATCATGAAAGGAACTATCCTACTCATGATTTGGAATTGGCTGCAATAGTCTTTGCCTTGAAAATTTGGCGACATTATCTTTATGGAGAAAAATGTTTTATTTATATAGATCACAAAAGTTTGAAATATTTGCCAACACAGAAAGAGTTAAATTTAAGGCAAAGAAGGTGGATGGAATTCATTAAAGATTATGATTGTCTTATTGATTACCATCCAGGAAAGGCTAATGTAGTGGCAGATGCTCTCAGTAGAAAGACAATGATGGCACTAAGGGCTATTAATACGGGGTTAGCTCTTACCAGTAGTGGAACCTTAATTGCAGAATTGAAGATTCAACCTGTACTACTACAACAGGTTAAGCAAGCACAAAATGAAGATGGGGACTTAAAGATTATTCGAGCACGGACATAAGTGGGTATCGTAGACGACTATATGGTTCGAGAAGATGGGTGTCTATATTTTAAAGATAGACTATGTGTGCCAAACAATGAAGAATTAAAGAAGAATATCTTACAAGAGGGGCATAGTAGTCCTTATGCGATGCATCCAGGAGCAAACAAGATGTACCAAAATTTGAAGAGCCATTATTGGTGGAATGGAATGAAGAAAGACATTACTAACTATGTTGCTCAATGTCTAACTTGTCAACAGGTGAAAGCAGAACATCAAGTACCTTCTGGATTATTGCAACCAATAAAAATTCTAGAATGGAAATGGGAAAGAATCACAATGGACTTCGTGACATCTTTACCACTAACACAGAAGAAACATGATGCAGTGTGGGTTGTTGTGGATAGATTGACAAAGTCTGCCCACTTTCTTCCAGTTAGGATGGATTATTCACTTGATAGGTTGGCTCAGTTATATGTAGATAAGATAGTAAGGCTACACGGAGTGCCTATTTCAATCATTTCTGACCGAGATCCAAGATTTACTTCGAGATTTTGGAAGAAATTGCAAGAGGCCTTAGGTAGCAAACTTCATTTCAGTACTTCATTTCACCCTCAAACAGATGGTCAATCTGAAAGAGTAATTCAGGTGTTGGAAGACATGATGAGAAGTTGTATCATTGAATTTGAAGGAAGTTGGGATAAGTATTTGTCCCTCATGGAGTTTGCCTATAATAACAGCTATCAGTCAAGCATACAAATGGCGCCATATGAAGCATTGTATGGAAGGAAATGTCGAACTCCATTATATTGGACCAGACTTAGTGAAAACAAGATTGTGGGAGTGGATTTGATTCAGGAGACAAAAGAGAAGGTAAAACTTATTCAAGAAAGATTGAAGGCTGCATCGGATAGACAAAAATCTTATGCTGATCTAAAAAGAAAAGATATTACTTATGAAGTGGGAGATAAAGTGTTTCTCAAAGTATCTCCTTGGAAGAAAGTCCTACGATTTGGCAAGAAAGGCAAGCTCAGTCCGAGATTCATTGGCCCATATGAGGTTATAGAGAAGGTTGGACCGGTAGCTTATCGGTTAGCACTACCCCCAACACTCGACAAAATTCATAATGTGTTCCATGTGTCAATGTTAAGGAGATACAGATCAGATCCATCACATATCTTATCTCCTGATGTCGTAGAAATCGAACCCGACCTAACGTATGAAGAGGAACCGGTACAAATCTTAGCGAGAGAGGTTAAACAATTGAGAAACAAGTCTATACCTTTGGTAAAAGTACTTTGGAGGAATCATAAGGTTGAAGAAGCAACTTGGGAACCAGAGGATACAATAAAAACTCAATATCCGCAATTGTTTTCAGGAAATTTTCGGGACGAAAATTCATAAGAGGGGGAGAATTGTAACGAACCGAAATTTCCAAAATTTGCTTATAATAAATTACTATGGTATTAAAAATATCATAGAAATTATTTTTATTGTTATTGTTGTTATTGGATATAAGGCATGAGGAAATAAGAGCTAATTATAGTAAGAAGGATGAATTGGACATTTAATTATTTGTCCAAGGGTAATATTGAAAATTAAAAAAAAAAAGAAGAAACACAAATACATTGCTGCATCTTCATTTCCTTATCTCATTTCTTCATTTCTTCTCCATCCTTCCTCTCTTTAATCAAAAATTTTCATAATCCAAAAACTTCCGATTTCTTCGATTCAACTTCGAATTCTTGCTAGAAATCGATCCTTAAGCCCTCTATCATCATCAATTTCAGTCAATCAAGACTAAAAGAGGAGGATTTCAGAAATTAAGATTCGGATGAATAGTAACCCGAGTTTGAGGTGAGTGATTTTTGGTAAAATTAAAGCTTAATTAGTAGAATTCATGGTAGATTAAGCATATTTATGGTATTAGGAAGTTTATTTATGCAATATCTTGATAGAATTATATATGGCTGTTGTAGAGGAAGTTATTGCAAGTAAATCAAAGGCAAAAGAGGTAGAAGAGAGCTAGAAAGAGCATAGAAAAAGGTTTGTGTCCCGAATTTCGATTTCTCGGTTTTTCGGGAAATATTCCAGATTATATACCTGTTTTGTTTTAATGTTTTCTCTTGTTATATAAATTTGATTTGAACGATTCTTGATTCTATTGATATCTACAGAAAGTAAGGAACATATGTTCAGAAGAAACCTTATTGAAATTCGTTCGTTTTCAATGTGAAATTTTCGTTTGAAGTTGAGTCACAAAATCTGTTTTCGGAAAATCTCAGCTTGGTACACTGTTTAGTATTTTGATCATAACTTTGGTTATACAATTTGGATTTCTATGATTCTGGTGGTTTTGGAAAGCTGAGACATGTGGCTAATTATGTTTAGAAGAAAGTTCTTCGATTGGGTGATGTTTTCATAGTGAAAAATGCAGGGGAAGTCAGGTTACGAAACCTGGAAAAATTCTGGAAAGTATGATATTGATTTTAATGAGTCTTAATTGGAGTTTGATGCTTAAAAATTTGGGATTTGGATTCTTAATTACCGAAGTTATGTTGAATTATGATTTATGGTTTATACTGGAATTTTTAAGATGTTATTTTGATTTATTGCCCTTATTAAACGAGTAGAATACGGGTCAGGGTAGATTGGCGCCAATAAAGGGGGGTACAGTACTGTACAAACAATTGAAGCTTTGGCTTCGGGCTTTGGCCGATATTATGATATATATATATATATATATATATATATTAATATTGAAGCTTCGGCTTCGGGCTTGACCGATATATTGATTTTTGAAGCTTCGGCTTCGGGCTTGACCGATATATTGATTTTTGAAGCTTCGGCTTCGGGCTTGACCGATATATTGATTTTGAAGCTTTGGCTACGGGCTTGTCCGCTCCCGTATCCATTTTACCGTTATTCAGGACTTGTTTACTTTGGGCAATATGTGGTTAAAGTGTTTGGAGAAATTGGGTACAAATTTGATTGTACTTTGAAAGGATTACTATATAAGTTTTGTGATTTGGTTCCATAAAGTTGGTTAATTGTTTTTGACTAATGAAAAATCTTGGTTTCTATTTTAAAGTTGTTATATATATTTTTTTATGGACACCACTAAGCAAATTGCTTAGCGTGTAGTTGATTTTCTACGCGTAGGTGGAGAACTTGTAGATAGCTTGGACCAAAGTGGTACAGGTGGATCGGCTTAAAGAGCAAATAAGGAAAGACTCGAGGTGGATTTACATTTTAATGTAATATTATGGTTTGTAGAATAATGGCATGTACTAGAGAGTGAGAAATGTAAAGTGACATTGAGAAATATTAGGAGAATAATTTGGAGTTAAAACATTATATTGGTATTTATACATATTGAAATCTATAAGTATTGAACTCTATATAGTGGAGTAGAGTTATTTATTGGGTGATTATTGTTACCGTGGCGCTCCCTAAAGGGGGGGCGTTACAAGGAAATTTCATATATATAATTTATCTAAGCCTAAAATAAAATATAGAATTTAAACAGAAGAGAAGAATTTTAATTTGATTTCTGAGGTATTTTGTTGAAATTCTTGTATTAAACCCATAAACTTAAAATTTTGAAGCATTAATGCTAAAGACCGAGCCCTTGAAAACTTACATCAATGATGTTACAGAAACACTAAAGTCATCTACATCCGACAATTCTTTGTACAAATAATATGATTTTATAAACACACCGTAGGAAAATATTTTTCCAAATTTTGGATGTTTGTTTAATTTGAAAAATGAGTCAAAAGTAAAAACTTTAATTAGTCAATGAAAATTCCTTAACAAAACAGGAAAAATGTTTTACCCATTCCAAAATAGGGAAAACATTTTCCCGTTAAAAAGGACGTTTACTCTTTGCTTTGCTTGATCTCATCATTTTGCTGCACTCTTTCTAAAGTGTGTGGCAGTCAAAATGTTTGGAGTTTGTTGTTTAAGTAGATTGGTATTCATTTGGAGGGTGTAGCACGAAAATGGAAACTGAAACGGATACCGAAACTGAGAAATGTCATTTCAAAAAAATATAAGTTTGGAAACTGTGGGGAAACGTGTAAATAATAAAAATTTAGGGATATATTTATAAATATAAAAAATATAAAATTTTAATTCCTAAAATTTCATTCTTTTATAAAATATTGGAATACTAAAATAAGTTACATTTAAAATATATTTATTAATTATAAAATAATTCTACTGTAAATATTTTAAATTTGACACCTATCAAATCATATTCATGTATCTTAGTATTTAAAAATTCGAATTTAAACATAATATATATGTTTAGGGACTTGCACGACAAATGCATAAGAATTTTAGTTTTGGAATGAACGAAAATTGACTCATAAGGTTGAAAGAATTTCTAGGCAACGGTTTCCGGAATTTGAAGAAACGAGTTTCCAACTTTCTTTAATTGCAGAAACTGCCCAGAAATGTTTCGTAGGGGTTTTCGAGAGTTTCCGTTTCTGAAACGTTTCCGAAAAGCGGAAACATCGTGTCACCGAAGTTTCCGTGCTTCATAGCTTGCTATATGCAGGGCTGACCTTATAAATTATGGGGGCCTAGATGAAAAATATAAATTTTAATTATTTTATAATTAATTAAAATTAATTTATTAAATACTAATATGAAAAAATAATTTTTCTAATATGTATGATATATTTTTTTAAAAATTTTAAAATATATATATATGGATCCTCAATTTTTATGAGGCCTTAGCTATATTAAAAAGATTTCTCAAATAAAACTTTGTTAAGACTTTGATAACCGTGTGGCTCTATTTGACCTTTTTATTCATACAAAATATGGGAAACTCATTTCTTAAGACTCCAATCCTTTAGTAGAGATATTATATTGATGCATTATTTTCAAATGTAATAGATATGTTGTTTCCTTTAGAATGTAATTTTCAACTTTAAGCCATCATGCAGCACATGCCTTATTAGTTGCTACTACAACAGTGGAATAATGTTGCCCCTCCACAATTTAGGGGTGACTTCCATAATTCTTGTTTTTTAAAAAAAAAATGCTACATAAGAATTCATTTTGTATGCCCCATTTCTTTTAGATTTCAGTTCAACTCTGAAATAAGTTTGATACATTTAGGGAGATTAAATATCGATTCGATTCAAAAATTAAATCGAATAAAAAATTAAATAAGAAAAATGTAAGAAACAAATACAGATTTAATTTGATTCAATTTAAACCAAATTAGATTTTTTTTATTAATATCTTATTTCTAAAATATAAATTTAATATATAAAATGACTAAAAATCAATATTAATACCCTTCAACATAAATATCTTATTATTAGTTTAAAAAGAAAAACTTTATTTTAAAGTATAAAATATAAATTAAACTAAAAAAATATAAATAAATTAACATCCAATAAACTAAAAAAATTAATTTGGAATTAATTCGGCCGGTTTTCAATTTTTTTGATTTTTAACAAAAAATTGAACCAAACAAAAATATCAAAAATATGTAAATTAAAAATCGAATCAAATAAATTCAGTTTAGCTTGATTCAGTTTGGTTCGATTCGCTTTATTTAATTTTTGCTCCCCTTAGATATATTTCACTGCGATTCAGCTCGTAAAAGTTAAGTCAACTTATTTTAGCTTAGTTAACTTTCATTAATTCAAATATAATTATAATTAGATCAAATTTATTTCAATTAAATTTAAACGAAGATAGATTATTCGTGTATAAACGTGTTCACTTTTTTTTCGTGTAGTAGTTGTTATTCGAATTGTTGTTCAACTGTCACCCCCCACTTCCTTTTTTTCTCCCCAACCCATCTTCTCCGAATTTCAGGCCTGTTTTTTTTGTTCTTTCAATTCCATCTCTTTCTATAAGTTCATCCCTCCAATAATTTCTGCAAAACTTTCCCCCGTTTCAGCTTTTTCACCTCAAGAATTCCCAATCCATGTCTCCCCTCCGCTTTTCACCTCTCTTTTTGGGCTTTTTCCTGTGGTTTTCTTCAATTCCACTTTCCATTTCTCAAACCTGTACTACCCAGAAATTCACCTCCAATAATTTGTATACTCACTGCCTGGACCTCCCTACACTCACCTCCTACCTTCACTTTTCCTTCAATTCCACCAATTCCACTCTCTCAATCGCTTTCCGTACTTCATCTAACGGATGGGTCTCTTGGGCTATCAACCCCAGGGCTCCTGCCATGGCCGGAGCTCAAGCTCTGGTGGCTTACAAGGATTCAAAAGGTTTAACGGTTGTGAAAACCTATAACATCAGTTCTTATACGGTTGATTCCGTGGTTCAATCGGAATTGGATTTCGACGTCTGGGATGAACGCGCCGAGGATCAGGACGGAATCACGACGATCTTCGCTAAAATCAAAGTTCCGGCCAATTTGGCGGCGAAAGGATCGGTGAATCAGGTGTGGCAAGTTGGGCCTAGTGTTGATGGTAAAGGTGTGCTTACCCCTCACGCCATGAATCCGGGGAATTTGAATGCTAAAGGGGCTTTGGATTTGAACGGCGGAACTGTAATTAGTTCCGGCGGAGTTGATTCCAAGACCAAAAAGAGAAATGTGAGTTTCAAAATCCAGATTTAAATGACTAGAATTGTTCAATTTTGATGAATTGTTTTTTTTTTCGGATCAGATTCATGGAGTATTGAATGCTGTGAGTTGGGGGATTTTGTTTCCATTGGGGATTATACTTGCTAGGTATTTGAGAACTTTTCAAGCTGCAGATCCATTGTGGTTTTATCTTCATATTGGTTGCCAAGTTTCTGCGTATGCCATTGGGGTTGCTGGTTGGGCTACTGGAATTAAACTCGGTAGTCAATCTAAAGGGATTACTTGGTCTTCTCATCGGAATATTGGAATTGCCCTCTTTGCCATTGCTACTCTCCAGGTAAACTAATCATTGATCTTTTTCTTATTCACTTTAATCAATGTAATTTGAAAAGAATATCCTTTTTGTGCGTTTCATAGTTTCTACTGTCTTGGGTATCTGAAATTCTGAATTGGATTCAATAGTCAGTTCAATTGACAGCTACTGTGGTGCTTTTTGAAACTAGTCTACCTAAAGCAATTTGTTGTTGTTTGAAGAACTCCGTAAATTTCTTGAAATTTTAGGCAAGAGGGTATTTTTGGTCCTATGTATAACTAATTTGCCCATTTGATCCCTCTAGTGTTGATTTTACACATTTGGTCCCTGCCCGCTATGCATTTGTCACCTTTTTGAACCTTCTGTTATGCAACCATTACCCGTTTGTGAAATCTTTATTAATGTAACTATGCATAATAATATGAACTAAAGGGACGAAAAAAATAGCGGACCAAATAGGCCTTCTTTATACCAATGGGCCAAATTAGTAAATGTATTATACCATACTACCATAGGGTTCAAACAGGTGGTTCTGCTTGAAATTTTACATTACACGGGGAGCATATGCTCGCTTAGGCGTAAAACAGGTATGTAAAAGTAATAAAGCATTGATATTTACTCTTCTCATGACTAAACGAACATATCTATCACTTGCATTCTATAGAAGGAAACTGTTATGTCTTGTTGGTAAATTTGTCCAGTTTCTTTGGCTGGCTGTGGTACCAGTTTGTTTTATATAGTATACAACTTGTTTGATTGCAACTCTTCGGTTTGATTACTACAGATTTTCGCCTTGTTCTTGAGACCAAAGAAGGACCACAAATACAGATTCTACTGGAATATCTATCACCACGGAGTAGGATACGCGATCCTTGTTCTTGGCATCGTCAATGTCTTCAAAGGTCTCGATATTTTGCACCCTGACGAAAAGTGGAAATCGGCTTACATTATCGCCATCTCTATCTTAGGTGGAGTTGCGGTTTTACTAGAAGTTATTACTTGGATTGTAGTGTTAAAGAGGAACAAGAAGTCCACCAAGCCTTATGATGGTTACAATGGACAAGGTCGGGAACAACCGTTGCACGCGTGATTGACCCGAGACTTGGCTCGGTGTAGGTTATGATTCTGTAATATCGTTTCCTGGACTTGTTTATGATTCGTGTTTTTAGGAGGTTATATTTATGTTTTGTAAAATGGTTTGGTTTTACTTAGTTTAGATTTGTGTGTTTTCAGCTTTTTAGGATATGGATTTGTGGTATGTATTTGTATTTGTTAACACACTCTAGCTAGAAGTGAAAATTATTTTTCATTGTTCTTCAGTGGCTTAATCAGGGAAAATTGGAAAAGTCAACTAAACTTTTTTTGACGGTTTTCGTAGAATAAAGCTTGAGTTTAGGCCTGCATGTAGTCAAAGAATTTTTTTATTATTTTCTCTATATGTTATTTTTTTATTATTTTCTCTAGATGTTGCAATCTTTCATATATCAATTTATTGCTAACAATATTAATGATAAAATTATTGCTAATAATTGAAATTTAAACATAATTATAAAATAAAAATATACTCGATGGTTTGCGAACTGTAGAGATTGCTTTCTTAAGTATTGTTAGATAACACCGATTTTTTTATAAATTTTCTATTTGATTTTAAAATACTCTCAATATTCTCAACAGTATTTCCCTGAGCTAACCTCTCTAGAGTTTGCACACAAAGGTTAAATAAACTAAAGTTTATTTATCTGAAAAAGCTCTGCTGAAAATAAGGGTCTCAGCTCCCTTATATACACAACAAATTTACATATAAAACAGGTAAAAAGAAAACATACCGGCAAATATTTTATTAGGAGATTCTAATTTTTCATCTGGTTTTTCTTGAGCTATACCTTTTCCTTTGTCTACTAACATATTTAATCTTTTTAATATTATTTTGAAGGTTGATATTTCTAAAGTATTCTATTGGCTTGTTATTTCTTGTTTAATTATTTGTTGTATATGAAATGGGTTTTCTTTTAAACTTTCTTGTATGGCTGTTAATAGTGTTATTATGGTTTTTAATTGTTCTTTTACTACAACTTCATTCCAAATTTCATTTATATTTTTTTTTGTCATTATTCATGAATATATTCTCTTTTTATCCATCCTTGTTCACAATGGATCCATTTTTTATGGGGTTTCTCTAATAGACCTTTTAATTGTTTTATTTCATTTTCTAAATTTTCTTGTTCTTCTTTAAGTTGTAAATATTTTATCTGTGATTCAATTATTATTGTATTTAGAAAATCTTTAATGATTTCTAATTCTCTCTTTATTTTTAATTATATGTTGTGTATTCATATTCTGTCTATAACCCTTATTTTTCCTTGATCTTTTATGGTTATTTTGGTATGGTGAATTTCATATTCTATTTTTTTCTAAAAAATCGTGTCCTAGTATTAGGTCACAATTATTACTAACATTTGCTGCTCTAACATTTGTTGCTACTCGAATGGTTGTATCGTATTCAAAATCTTGAATTTTAAATCTTATGTTACCTACTTGAGTTATAATAAGTTCTCTAGAGTTATTAGGGTAAATATATGTTTGTGGTTCTATCATTTCACAATTCTTTTTATTTACCTTGTCTATATTTATACAACTTTTCGCTTTTTTATTTATTTCAGCTATGCAATCATTTGCTAATATTACTGTAAATAACATAACTTTTATTCTAAATTTGTAGGTATTTATAAGATTCATTTTTCTTGAGGAATCTATTATTTCTTTTCTAAAACTTAATCTTGCGTTTTCTATTATGAGTATTAATTTTTGAATAGGTTTATTTTGTCTATTCATAAAATCCATAAATATGTCTTCGGGTATTGTTATTTGAGAGTAATCTTTGTGTTCTAAAGGTTCTAATATTTCTTGATATAATTTAGGTATTAGTATATCTCTTTCATAATGTTTTCTTATATGGTGATTACCAGTTAATGCATATATCATTTTTGTTTCTACACTTATTACTTTACTTCGTGGGGGCATATTTATTTCTTCTAATTTATAATATAGCGTTAGGGCTAAGTCTTTATTTTTATCTTGTAAAGAAATACTGAAGTCTGGTTAAATAGTAAATTTTAATTTTTGATAAATTAGATTTCCTCTTATTACTGAAATTAATGCATCTTGTAGATTATTTAGTATTCTATCATCTAGTATATAGATTTGTATAGGAGTATTTATATTTTTCCGAAAATATGCTTTTATTGTGAATTCAATTCCCCCAAAGTATATATTCTTATATCTTTTAGATTCTGTGTTAGATAATTTAGCTAATTCTCTTTTTACTACTTCATCTAATATTAAATTAATTCTTGCTTTTCCATTTATTATAGTTATATCTATAGTATTTTCATGTTTTTGGACTACATATCGTATTTCCTTATTTCTATCAAACCATCTAGTTTTAAAAATTTTATTTATAGATAATTCTTCTTTTTCTTCCTGTATTTTATAATACGTTTCAGGTTTAAAGCTTAAAGTTTGAGTAGTACCTCCTTCATAGGTATCCATTTGATAATAAACGTCAGTATTTTGTACTTGTTTACTTTCTTCCATTACTTATTAATTCATTTATAATTTTGTGACATTCTAGTATTACCTTTTCTTGTGCTGTTTTGTTATTATTTAATATCCTTAATTTACTTTCTAATATTGCAATTTTTTTAATAATTCTATAACCTTTTCATATTGACTATCTTTGAATTCTATAATAGTTATAGCATTTCTGCAACTTATAATATGATGGTTAATATCTTGGTTATGTATTAATGATCTTTGAGCTATGGATCTAATATCTTCTAATAACTTATCCATAATTAGTCTTCCTTTCTTATTAAATTTATTAAGGCTTCTTTTATTGTTTCTAATATTTTTATTTTATTACTTATTTCTTCTGAAATTACTTGGAATCCTTGATCTATCCCTGTTATTTCTACTACTGTAGGCATTTCTTCTTTATGAATAAATTCTAGCTGGCTATTAATTTCTTGAATCATGAGGTTTACACTTAACTTATATTTCTCTAAGGTATAATCTATTTGACATAGATAATAAGCAAATTTTTCTATATCTCTATTCATTATTGAAGGGGTTTTGATGATTTTTTATACTTATTTATTTTATGTATCAGATATTCTATTTTGAAAATTCTAACTTGAGTTTTATTGTTGTTTATTATTATTACTAATAAACATCTTAAGTCTGTCATACTATATAACCCTAAACTAATTTCTATTATAAATTCTTCGATATTCATTTTCAAAATTTTTATTCTTAAATCTTTGCTAAAATTCATAATGCTTCTTCTAAAAGGCTCTGATACCACTGTTTTCTTACTACTCTTTTCATACTGCTGATATTAATATTATTGATAAATTTATTGCTAACAATATTACTGATAAAATTATTGCTAACAATTGAAATTTAAACATAATTATAAAATAAAAATATACCTGATGGCTTGCGAATTGTAGAGATGGCTTTATTAAGTATTGCTTGATAACACCGATTTTTTTTATAAATTTTCTATTTGATTTTAAAATACTCTCAATATTCTCAACAGTATTTCCCTGAGCTAACCTCTCCAGAGTTTGCACTCAAAGTTTAAATAAACTAAAGTTTATTTGCAAATAAACTTTTTTTAATGGTATCATAGCAGTCAGAGAGTAAAGTCCTGTCGCCCTGTAAGACAGGTATCAATCCATGGAGGGTTCTCACTGTGTGACACAGTGACGAAATACAGCCTCTTACCTCTAGGAAATCCATTCAGCACTGTTTTCTTACTGCTTTTTTCATATTGCTGATATTAATATTATTGATAAATTTATTGCTAAGAATAATACTGATAAAATTATTGCTAACAATTGAAATTTAAACATAATTATAAAATAAAAATATACCCGATAGCTTGCGAATTTTAGAGATGGCTTTCTTAAGTATTGCTTGATAACACCGATTTTTTATAAATTTTCTATTTGATTTTAAAATACTCTCAATATTCTCAACAGCATTTTCCTGAGCTAACCTCTCCAGAGTTTGCACTCAAAGGTTAAATAAACTAAAGTTTATTTATCTGAAAAAGCTCTACTCAAGTAAAGCTCTCCTGGGATGGTAATATTTACTTGATTTTTATACCTTTTGTTTACTTCTTTATTTATTGGCCAAGGTAATTTGTTAATAAAAATTTCTAAAAAGGGGTTTCTTTCTGTTAATTTAAGTTTATTATAATATTTTCTGTATTGACATGTGAATTCGTTAAATTCACATATATTGCAAAGTTGTGTATATTGTATAGTATGTATTTTGTTATAAATTATTCGTGTTCTCTGCTGGCTCATACATCACTATGTTTTCCAAAAAATTCCTTATTAATTTCGTTTCCAATGTATTTAACATATACTATCGGGTGTTGATTACTTTCAGTTGGTATTGATAATTTATTTAGATAATTATATACATCTCCACTAGTATGGAATAATATGTAGTAATGGGTACTTTGTAGGTTTAGATTTTCTAAAGCTTCATTAATGGCTAATTCAAAAGTATGTCTAGAAATTCAATTTCGTAATAAATCTTCTCCGTTTTCTACATAGTCTAGATCTAATATTAAATCATTATTTATATGTTTAACTTTTGGTTTATATGGTTCTGGTATTTTTTTGAATTTGTTATTGTAATATGTATATCGTTGTTTTTTGCCTGTGTTTCTCATAGTTTCTATTGGTGGCACATAGTTAGACTGATATCTGTGACTTGGTTCAGCTTCTTCTTGTTTAATAAGTTTTGTCTCGAAATTACTTTCTTCACCAGATTCTTCAAAAATAATTTCATTTGTTTCATCATCTTTTTCTATATTAAAGTTTTCATGTATATTTAAATTAGATAATAAATTTTTTAATTCTTCTATCTGGTCATTCATTTTGGCTTTTTCCATTCTGATTTATACCAAAAAGATGTATGTTCTTCTGGTTTTTTAAAATGAAATCCATATTTTTAATTAAATCCTATTTCAGGTTTTTTCTCTTTAGATTTTAATTTTTCTGTAAATATTTTATTAGGGGATTCTAATTTTTCATCTAATTTTTCATCTGATTTTTCTTGAGCTATACCTTTTCCTTTGTCTACTAACATATTTAATCTTTCTAATATTATTTTGAAGGTTGATATTTCTAAA
Source organism: Euphorbia pulcherrima (assembly GCA_947683365.1). NCBI lineage: Eukaryota > Viridiplantae > Streptophyta > Magnoliopsida > Malpighiales > Euphorbiaceae > Euphorbia > Euphorbia pulcherrima. The sequence goes on from CANTUS010000004.1 coordinate 7,441,178, forward strand.
GTATTCCATTGGCTTGTTATTTCTTGTTTAATTATTTGTTTTATATGAAATGAGTTTTCTTTTAAACTTTCTTGTATGTTTGTTAATAGTTTTATTATGGTTTTTAATTGTTCTTTTACTACAACTTCATTCCAAATTTCATCTAATTTTTTTTCATTATTCATGAATATATTCTCTTTTTATCAATCCTTGTTCACAATGGATCCATTTTTTCTGGGGTTTCTCTAATAGACCTTTTAATTGTTTTATTTCATTTTCTAAATTTTCTTGTTCTTCTTTAAGTTGTAAATATTTTATCTGTGATTCAATTATTGTTGTATTTAGAAAATCTTTAGTGATTTCTAATTCTTTCTCTTTATTTTTAATTATATGTTGTGTATTCATATTCTGTCTATAACCCTTATTTTTCCTTGATCGTTTATGGTTATTTTGGTATAGTGAATTTCATATTCTATTTTTTCTAAAAAATCGTGTCCTATTATTAGGTCACAATTATTACTAACATTTGCTGCTACTCCAATGGTTGTATCGTATTCTAAATCTTGAATTTTAAATCTTATGTTAGCTACTTGAGTTATAATAAGTTCTCTAGAGTTATTAGGATAAATATATGTTTGTGGTTCTATCATTTCACAATTCTTTTTATTTACCTTGTCTATATTTATACAACTTTTCGCTTCTTTATTTATTTCAGTTATGCAATCATTTGCTAATATTCCTGTAAATAACACAACTTTTATTCTAAATTTGTAGGTATTTATAAGATTCATTTTTCTTGCGGAATCTATTATTTCTTTTCTAAAACTTAATCTTGCGTTTTCTATTATGGTATTAATTTTTGAATAGGTTTATTTTGTCTATTCATAAAATCCATACATATGTCTTCGGGTATTGTTATTTGAGAGTAATCTTTGTGTTCTAAAGGTTCTAATATTTCTTGATATAATTTAGGTAATAGTATATCTCTTTCATAATATTTTCTTATGTGGTGATTACCAGTTAATGTATATATCATTTTTGTTTCTACACTTATTACTTTACTTCCCGTGGGCATATTTATTCCTTCTAATTTGTAATATAGCGTTAGGGCTAAGTCTTTATTTTTATCTTGTAAAGAAATACTGAAGTCTGGTTGAATAGTAAATTTTAATTTTTGATAAATTAGATTTCCTTTTATTACTGAAATTAATGCTTCTTGTAGATTATTTAGTATTCTATCATCTAGTATATAGATTTGTAAATGAGTATTTATATTTTTCTAAAAATATGCTTTTATTGTGAATTCAATTCCCCCAAAGTTTATATTCTTATATCTTTTAGATTCTTTGTTAGATAATTCAGCCAATTCTCTTTTTACTACTTCATCTGATATTAAATTAATTCTTGCTTTTCCATTTATTGTAGTTATGTCTATAGTATTTTCATGTTTTTGGACTACATACCGTATTTTCTTATTTCTATCAAACCACCTAGTTTTAAAAACTTTATTTATAGATAACTCTTCTTTTTCTTCCTGTACGTTTCAGGTTTTAAGCTTAAAGTTTGAGTAGTACCTCCATCATAAGTATCCATTTGATAATAAACTTCAGTATTTTGTACTTGTTTACTTTCTTCCATTACTTATTAATTCATTTATAATTTTGTGACATTCTAGCATTACATTTTCTTGTGCTATTTTGTTATTATTTAATATCCTTATTTGACTTTCTAATATTGTAATTTTTTCTAATAATTCTTTTTTATTATTCTCTCTAGATGTTGCAATCTTATAAACCTTTTCATATTGACAATCTTTGAATTCTATAATAGTTATAGCATTTCTGCAACTTATAATATGATGGTTAATATCTTGGTTATGTATTAATGATCTTTGAGCTATGGATCTAATATCTTCTAATAACTTATCCATAATTAGTCTTCCTTTCTTATTAAATTTATTAAGGCTTCTTTTATTGTTTCTAATATTTTTATTTTATTACTTATTTCTTCTGAAATTACTTGAAATCCTTGATCTATCCCCGTTATTTCTATTACTGTAGGTATTTCTTCTTTATGAATAAATTCTAGCTGGCTACTAATTTCTCACATCATGAGGTTTAGACTTAACTTATATTTCTCTGAGGTATAATCTATTTGACATAGATAATAAGCAAATTTTTCTATATCTCTATTCATTATTGAAGGGGTTTTGATGATTTTTTATACTTATTTATTTTAAACATCAGATATTCTATTTTGAAAATTCTAACTTGAGTTTCATTGTTGTTTATTATTATTACTAATAAACGTCTTAAGTCTATTATACTATATAACCCTGAACTAATTTCTATTATAAATTCTTCGATATTCATTTTCAAAATTTTTATTCTTAAATCTTTGCTAAAATTCATAATGCTTCTTCTAAAAGGCTCTGATACCACTGTTTTCTTACTGCTTTTTTCATACTGCTGATATTAAATTGATTGCTAACAATATTACTGATAAAATTATTGCTAACAATTGAAATTTAAACATAATTATAAAATAAAAATATACCTGATGGCTTGCGAATTGTAGAGATGGCTTTCTTAAGTATTGCTTGATAACACCGATTTTTTATAAATTTTTTATTTGATTTTAAAATACTCTCAATATTCTCAACAGTATTTCCCTGAGCTAACCTCTCCAGAGTTTGTACTCAAAGGTTAAATAAACTTTTTTTAATGGTATCATAGCAGTCAGAGAGTAAAGTCCTGTCTCCCTGTAAGACAGGTATCAATCCATGGAGGGTTCTCACTGTGTGACATAGAGACGAAACACAGGCTCTTACCTCCAGGAAATCCATTCAGCACTATTTTCTTACTGCTTTTTTCATACTGCTGATATTAATATTATTGATAAATTTATTGCTAATAATATTACTGATAAAATTATTGCTAACAATTGAAATTTAAACATAATTATAAAATAAAAATATACCTGATGGCTTTCTTAAGTATTGCTTGATAACACCGATTTTTTATAAATTTTCTATTTGATTTTAAAATACTCTCAATATTCTCAACAGTATTTCCCTGAGCTAACCTCTCCAGAGTTTGCACTCAAAGGTTAAATAAACTAAAGTTTATTTATCTGAAAAAGCTCTCCTCAAGTAAAGCTCTCCTGGGATGGTAATATCTACTTGATTTTTATACCTTTTATTTACTTCTTCATTCATTGGCCAAGGTAATTTGTTAATAAAAATTTCTAAAAAGGGGTTTCTTTCTGTTAATTTAAGTTTATTATAATATTTTCTGTATTGACATGTGAATTCGTTAAATTCACATATGTTGCAAAGTTGTATATTGTATAGTATGTATTTTGATATAATTTGTTCGTGTTCTCTGCTGGCTCATACATCACTATGTTTTCCAAAAAATTCCTTATTAATTTCGTTTCCAATGTATTTAACATATTCTATCGGGTGTTGATTACTTTCAGTTGGTATTGATAATTTATTTAGATAATTATATACATCTCCACTAGTATGGAATAATAAGTAGTAATGGGTACTTTCTAGGTTTAGATTTTCTAATGCTTCATTAATGGCTAATTCAAAAGTATGTGTAGAAATTTTTCTATATCTCTATTCATTATTGAAGGGGTTTTGATGATTTTTTATACTTATTTATTTTATACATCAGATATTCTATTTTGAAAATTCTAACTTGAGTTTCATTGTTGTTTATTATTATTACTAATAAAACGTCTTAAGTCTGTTATACTATATAACCCTGAACTAATTTCTATTATAAATTCTTCGATATTCATTTTCAAAATTTTTATTCTTAAATTTTTGCTAAAATTCATAATGCTTCCTCTAAAAGGCTCTGATACCACTGTGTGACATATTGATGAAACACAGGCTCTTACCTCCAGGAAATCAATTCAGCACTGTTTTCTTACTGCTTTTTTCATACTGCTGATATTAATATTATTGATAAATTTATTGCTAACAATTGAAATTTAAAAATAATTATAAAATAAAAATATACCTGATGGCTTGCGAATTGTAGAGATGACTTTCTTAAGTCTTGCTTGATAACACCGATTTTTTATAAATTTTCTATTTGATTTTAAAATACTCTCAATATTCTCAACAGTATTTCCCTGAGCTAACCTCTCTAGAGTTTGCACTCAAAGGTTAAATAAACTAAAGTTTGTTTATCCGAAAAAGCTCTGCTGAAAAAAAGGGTCTCAGCTCCCTTATATACACAACAAATTTACGTATAAAACAGGTAAAAAGAAAACATACCGGCAAATGCCAGTTATTCTACTTTAATAATTTTACATTACGACAAAATAAAAGAAAAGTAGAAAGATAAGATAAGATAGGTATCCTTATCTTTGACAGATTATTACAGGTGTCTATATCGTCTTTGTTTTATTTAACTAGTGGAGTTTCGTCTGCTTCATTGTGGTTAGATTCTTCTTCCATCATTCCGCATACTTCACATGAATGCTCTAAATAATTCTGACTTTTTTGACATAAAAATAATTTTGATTGCTGATCCAGATTAGGGATTTTTAATTCAAGAAATTTTTTCTCAAACTCATAAAATATTGATTGCATTAATTCGTCCATGGGTATTTCCTTTTTGGAATGAGTTGCTAATAACCAATAATCGGACTTATAATTAATCCTGTATACTACTTCTATATTTGTTAATTGCCTGATTATTATGGAGAAGAGGGTTTGGTTCCATAATACCCTTTCTTCATAAGTAACAGGAATTTTGGCTGCTTCAATTTCTGGATATTGTCCATTGGATATTCCCATTAATATATATGCAAAGGAAGGTGTTAGTTCTTTGCCTTCTTCTGAAAAGATAGGAATGCTACTGAAGAACCTTAGAAAAATCATTCTTCCTTTTGCGTAATATTTGAAATATAAAGTGACAGCTCTTTTGTATTTTTCTGGAAAATACTTTAGAATTTCTAACTTGTTTAAATAGATAGTATCTATTAATCCATGTACTGATAATTCGTATACTTTTATGGGATTGGATTCTGGTAATATTATCATCTTTGTTTTCATTTGATCCTTAGTGGTAGGATACATATTTTTGCTTCGATCTTCATCCTTATAATTCTGGATTATTTGGGACCATTTAATATATTTGTTAAAGGATGTTTCTTTCATCTCGTTTATTTCTAAAGCGGTTTTTATTTGGGCAATGATTGGGATCCTGCCTAAAACAGTTTTTGTTTGGTACTTTGTTAGACAATATTTTTTCTTTATAGGTACCATACATATTACTAGTTTCTTCCAAGGCCTTTTTTGCTAACTCGAAAGATGGATATTTCTGATGAATAATACCGGGTTGTCCTTGAATGAATATGGCGGCCTTAGCCCATTCGTCAAACAGGCCTCAATTTGGCCCATTATGTATTACATAATAAGTCTTACTGGGCTGTTTAGCTAACTGCGGTAATCCTGCAGTTATATCAGCAGGAGTGATTAATACTGATTTGCCTTTATCTTTACTAGATTCAGGCTGTATATTACTAGTAGAAACAGATGCTTCTTGTTTTTCTGATGCTTCGCTTTCTTCTGCCCAAGATAATTTCTTATCCGTAGATATTGAATGGTTATTTATTGGGGTGCTTACTGTATCGGCTCCGGATAATCCTTTGATTAGTGCAAGAGTATTTTCTAGCTGTGTTATTTCTGCTTTTATTTTTTCTATATTGGATAATGCCTGCTCCAATTGATTATTCTTCTGTTTCAATTGGTTGCTAATGACTGCTATGGCTGACTCCATTCTCGGGTCAAGGTGTCTGCTCCATAGTTTTTTTCGGACTTTATTAATACTACTTGAAATTCATAATAAGATAATTCTAGTTGCCAACGGATTAATCTTCCTCGATTATAATGAGTATTTATTTTATTTTGAATAAAAGTAGTGACATACTTGCTATCTGTTTTAACAATAAAAGGTTTTGGTAATAATTCTATTTTCCATTTTCTTACTGTATTTAGTAAGGCCAATGTTTCTCTTTCATGGGTAGTATATCTTTTTTGGGTATCTGTATATATTCCCGAAATATATTTAGCTATTCTTTCTAAAGAAACAAATTGTTTTGTTTGAATAATGCGGTGAGAGTAGAAAGAGTTTCTTCCATTAACTCTTTTCCTTTTTCTTGTTTGTAAATTTGCAATAATTCAAATGGTAAAGCTGTCATTACTGCTGCCCAATATTCTCCACTAGCGTCAGTAGAGATAATTAATAAATCTTTTTTCTGTGGGGTTATATAAGGATGGTAATTTTTGACAACTCTTTTTTAATGCAATTATATTTTCAGTATCTTTTGTTGACCATGACCATTTAATTTTTTCTGACAATTTCTTTTGTAAATTTCGTCTTAGCTGTGCTAGATTTTTTAGAAAACCTGATCACTAATATAATTAAGATTTCCTAAAAACCTCTGTAATTGCTTTTTATATGTTATCTGGTCTGGAAATGGATGTAGTTTTTCTACTATATGGGGTTGTAATTTTAATTCTCCATTATAGATAGTTAATCCCAAAAAATCTATTTCCTTTTTTCCTATTATAGTCTTTGGTCTAGATAGAATTATTCCTTTTTCTCTGCATCTATCTATTATTTTTATAACTGCTATTAAGTGATCCTTCTTAGATCCAGATGTGAATATTATAATGTCATCAATATATATGGAACAAATATTTTCTAATCCTTTTACTTGTCGAGTCATAAACTCTTGAAATATTCCTGGAGCTTGTTTTAACCCTAGAGGTAAGCTATTATATTCATAATGATTATTGGGTGGAAAGGTTAAAGCTGTTAAGGGTTTTGTATTTTCATGTAGTCGTAATTGCCAATAGGCTGATTTTACGTCTAATGTAGAGAACCAATTTTTTCCTTGTAGTCTGTTCATAATATAATCTTTCCTTGGTAACCCTTTCGGTGTTCCTATGGTTGCTTCATTCATTTTTTTATAGTTAATAACTATTCTTCTTTTTCCTCTTTTTCTTCGGCGTGATTTTCTACGTAAAATGCTGGAGCACTATGAGAGCTATTACTAGGTCTAATTACTCCTTTTCTTATTAACTCATCCATGACTTTTTCAAATTCTTCTACGTCTCTTTTTGTGTAAGGTATGTTATTAGGGCATTTTATTTCTGCTGTAGGATCCTTTAATTTTATTTCAATTAAAGTATCATTTTTATTTTTTATTCCTAATAAATCATCAGTAAATCTTTCTTCTAATTTTTTATTTATTTCATCTTCTAATTCTTTTTCTAAATCTTCTTCTAGTTTATAGATTACTATTTTTAACTTTTGTTTTATATTTTCTAACTTCATTTTTTCTATGGGTATTTTTACTATTTGTTTATCTTGATCCTTTAGCTTAGGGAAAGTTAATTCTATATGAAATAAATATTGGCAAAATGGATGATATAATCTTAAAAAATTATTACCTAGAATTATAGGAACTCCTGTTCTAAATGGTATAAGTTTGGTATAATAAATTTCTTTCCAAATATATGAATAGTGAATTCTTCTACTAGTTCTTTTAATTCTAATAAGGTTTGATCTGCTATTCTAACTTTTATGGGTTTAGAAGCTTTCTTCCAAAAAGTTTTAGGTACAAAGTTTCTTGATGCTATTCATAGAGATGCTCCTGTATCTATGTATGCTAATACTAGTTTACTCCCTATTATTATTTTAATATAGGTACTATTCGGATTCATATGGATCACTAAATAATTCTGATTCATCTGATTCGTCAGTAGATTCTAAATAATACAATTCATCATTATTATCTACTTCTGACTCTATAGGTTCTAAATCTATTTCTTCTATCCAGTTTAGTAGTTTAATTTTTTCTTTCTTTTTATTTCTTTGAGGACATTCATTTGCATAATGTCCCTCTTCTTGACATAACCAATATTTGCAATTCTTTTTCTTCTTAGGACAATATTTTTGTTTTTTAATATGATTTCTTCTTTTGAAATATCTTCTTCTATTTTTTGGATCAAAATTCCTTTTTAGAATCGGTTTATATTTCTTTTGTTTGTATTTATAAGGTTTATAATATTTGTATGATTGATATTTTCGTTTATAATGTTTAGATCTTCCCCCCCTCGAAAAATTGGAACATCCAAACTTTTGTGGTACTTCTACAAAATTATTACAGCAATTAATCCTAAATTTATTTTCTAGTAATTTATCTTTTTCTGATTCAGTGCATTTTTCAATTATATATTCTTTAGTTATTTTTATTATAGATCCTAACGTTTCTGGGATGATATTTACTTGTGTGCAAACTTTAGTTTATTTAACCTTTGAGTGCACACTATGGAGATGTTAGCTGAGGGAAATACTGTTGAGAATATTAAGAGTATTTTAAAATCAAATAGAAAATTTATAAAAAATTGGTGTCATCAAGCAATACTTAAGAAAACCATCTCTACAATTCGCAAGCCATCAGATATATTTTTATTTTATAATTATGTTTAAATTTCAATTGTTGGCAATAATAGGCAGTAGTTGGATGATCGGAGTTTAAAATATCTAGATGGAGTTTGAGCGGAGCCTAATCAAAATCTAGGCGGGACTTAGATAAATTTATATTTTTTATTTTTAAATATTTATGATATATATAAATATAAATATTAAATATTTAACACACTCTAGCTCGAAGTGAAAATTATTCTTGATTGTTCTTCACTGTGATGTGATCATTAATTTATTTTCACATGTCCTTCCTTATTTTAAGATTGATGTATTCATCATTTGCTATTAATGATGCTAGTATCTTTAACCTATGAGTACATTAATGAATCTACTGCTAAGTTTGACTTAAGCTGTTATTGGTAGTTGCTCTTGCGATTAGCTCTGCTTTTAAAATTGGGTAAGTAATTTTAAATAGAAATAAAGATAATTATATATAAAAAAATAGGAAAATTCAAGACTTAAATTTAAGATTTTTAGAGGTCGTGCATTCAATTTTAATCACTAGACTAAGATATTAGTCATATAATTGTTAATTATTATGTTAAAATATTAGTCACATGATTATTATTACTGATAACTTTAAGCCTCTGAAATAGCTAAAAATAATTGTAATCAAATATATTTTCTAAAGTTATAAATTATGATAATCTCTAATTGGATCGAGATTTTATATAGTTAGGATGGTTGGAAAGTTAGATTAATACGAGTGATTGATTAAATTCCAATCATCGATAGCTTGTCTGCTAAGAATTTCAAAAAACACAACTTCAAATTTTAAACATTAATCACAAATTTACCACCACTTAAACCCTAGTTTGTCAATTGGAACAATGAATGCAATTTGTTAATGAGTATATTGTGGCCCCAATTCTAGTAAATTTTTAGCGTTAGTTGGACTCTTATTGCAAAAATTCTAGCACACTATAGAAGTAGTCCATTCATAACGAATAGTAAGATGTCTTAACTTATTGACATTTTAATTCAAAATAATTAAGAAATGGATTAAAATAATAATAAACAAATGTCGTGTAATGAGGTTCAGTGACCACATATTCTAAAGACAAAGACTTCCATAGTGAGAGACAGTTCATGATGATGTTTATTTAATTTTGAAGTCAATAATCAAGCCTGCTTTTGTGGTTCCATGTATTGTATTATAATGTTTATTGACAATAAAATATGATTTACTATATGCAAAGTTGGATTAGAAAATTTTATTAAAGTTGGTAGAGATTTGATTTAACAGTGACATGGAATCATAGAGTAAGCTTATCTGTCACTAAAGGACAGTAACACTTTGCTCAGCGAACCTATAATTCAACGAACCTAATTCATTTAAATTTTTATACTTAATGTTGACCTTTTTATTTAATTTTGTTGAGAGATATAAGCATGCACATGCTTGTAGTCCCCTACTCGCTCCCATTTATTATTACAGATTGATGTCCAGTTTTGGTTGAGTTTTTACGGCTTTTATCAGTAGTTTTTTTTAAAAATTCCATTTCAAGCTTTTTTTAAAGCTTTAGATTTGATTTTGTAAAAAATAAATTAGACAGTTCATAATTAATTAGTATTGAAGATCAAAATGTGTTGTTTAAAATCAAAATATGTAGGACTACTAAAAATTACAACTTATTTTAAAAACCGCTCAAACAACAATGTCAAATTGGCCCTCAGTTTACTCCAATTTTATTTTATCTTTTTCTGTTAAAGATGAGGCTATATAGTCTGAACTCAAATATTATTAAAAAATAGAAAAAAAATTAATGAAAATCAATATGTATATGCTTACCAGTATCCAATCCATGAAACATACAACTAAATAAATTCTAATTACGAGAAAATTTATTTGATTTCTTGTGTGACCGTGTTGAGATTGGTAACTCATCACATAAAAATTTTTCTTCTTTTAAAGTTTTCACCGATCACCATGGAATAATATACTTATAAATTTTACGTTGAAAAGAAAAGACCTTTAATAATTGTTTGATAATTTTCTTAGCAATTTTATAAAAAACTTTTTACATCAAAATATAATTCCAAGTGTTTGAGTAACATTGTTAAACAATTGATTTTATGTAAAAAATTTAATGACTCATATCAATGAAAGTATATTATGTGGAATTTGCTTTAGCCAACCCCTTTCCTTGTGGAGGGGTTAGGCTGTCTACTCGTACCAACAAAAGTATATTATGGTGATGATTGAAGCAAAATAATTGATGATAAGGAAATGCAAAATATTTTTTTTATATTACAGTTTTTGATTTATTAGATTATGTATATGTTAATTATTTATAATTTGTTGTGTTTCCATTATGGAGTAACTTTGCTTGCATTGCATGTAGTAGCCATTTCAAACATTTGGATTTGAAGTATTTATTTCTTTGCTGGTGAGATTCTATATATGATTGTCTTCGAGTTGCATTAAATGTTAAGAACTTCGAAAGCTATAGTACTTATATTAATAAATAAATATTCAATTATATCTTCTACTGAGAAATATTATACTATTATATTAAAGTCTTTAACTTGTAGTAGTATTGTGTTAATTTTGAACAATTTTTCAAATACTACATGAAATAAAACTCTAACAAATTTATGAGGATGCATTTAAAATATTGATCGATGATAAATGCGTCATTATTTTATGAAATGGACTTACTGCTAAAATGAAATTCATTTTAAATAAAACAAATTTGTAAGTTACAATATTCAATCAATCTCCTTATATCTTATTTGAAAACATCTCGAGTATAAGAATAATTTACAATATTAATTCAAATACAAGCTAAAAATAGATGCAAACATTTGGCAATCTATAATCCAAATATGTTATGGGTAAAACCAAATCTTTTAACCAAGAAATTCTTTATACATTTGAGGGGTGATAAATTGAATTTAATTGTAACTACAAAAAATAACAATGTCATTTTCTGAATTAGTAAACAAAGCAAGGTACACAGTGTGGACTCAGGGGGTCTAAATCAGTAAATCTTTCTAATTGTTTATCATTTGATAACAGATAGTGACCTGATTCCACAATAATGATAAAATGGCCCCTATGTCATAATGATGTTAGGATGACTATAAAATTATAATTATAAATTATAGTACTATTAAACGTTAAAGAACCAAACAAACAAAATGGATTCCTCAACGCTAAAATAAATAGGTCAGTAAAATATCCTGCATTAGTTTTTTTTTTTTCTCACGTGTGGTTTTGAACGACTCATAATAATTGTAGGTGATATATTTAAGTCATATCAACAACCAGACCAATCATCAATTGTCAATTTATAGGTGTCTTGAAGGGTATGATGACTAGCCTTAAGATTTAAGATTGTTCAATGCACATGTCAAAATTCAATGCATGATAAATACTTAAGGATTGACTAGTTAATGGAATTAGTATATTAATATCAGTAGCACTTTATTAAGTAGATTGACCACAATTAGGTATATGGGGTCAACACTGCTCTTACCGAAAACTCTTGTTTTGAGTTGCAGTCCTAATAACCTAACTCCTAACCTTGGACTCAACCACTTAAGGCTAACAATAACAACCCCATTTCGCAACTTGTGCACCTCCTAATGCTTGCCATTTGCCTATAATTGTTTCGTTTCTCCTCAATTTGCTAATCTAATCACTAGTCTAGTTAGGAATTTGTAGTCATATTTGATATGGAAACCCTGATATTTTTTCATATGTAAATAGGTTAGCGAATAAACCGTGATATTTTTATTAGGTACTTGCATAAGGGCATGAAACTACGAACTATAAAGGATTGAACCCCATGTTTAGAGTTGTTTTCCACCACCTCAAGATTGATTTCTGTCTATTTTTCAAAATATATATTTCCTACTTTCATAAAAGCATAACAGAATTTAATTCAACACTAACCATTAGTGTATTGTTTTTTTGTTTGTTATGGCCAACAATATGTTAATATGGTAATATGAACTTTTAATATGACTTTACTATTTATAACGTCTTTTTTTTTTCTCCAACAATTTTTATCTAATTTTTTCCGAAAAATAAGAGTACAATGTGATAATATGTGACTTTTCAAAGGCTAATAATAGTGACATACGTAAATATTATTTTGTCCCTTATCACTATCGGATCAATCATTACAATACTTAACCAATGATGTTAAGAGATAAAGTAATGGTTATTTTGTTAAAAAGGCTTAATACATCAAACCCCTCTTAAACTTGTTCCAAAACGTCTATTTATCCCTAAACTTTCAAGTGTCTCAATTACCCCCTTGAACTTATTTAAAGTGCACCTCATAACCCCTTCATGCTGACGTGGCAGAGAATGTGGCAATAATTGAATAGTCAGAATATGAGGAAGCGACTAACAGGAAAGCAATTGGGTTAGACTGTGGATCTTCTGGAGTAGTCTTACCCTGGGAAACAGACTGAAATCGCCGCTGAGAATAAACATGCTGTGCCGGGTGATTGGAATCCTCTGAGGTCAGCGGAACAGGCTGACCATCGGCAGAAGATGCTGACCTGAAGAGTGAGGCTGATCCGGAACATCAACTGCAGAAGAATTGAATGAATTTTTTAAGAATAAAAAATAATAGTAAAAATAAAAGAATTTCCAAATTTCAATTCTCTTTTTTTAACCCAAATTTCGTATAATCCCTCATCTATCTTCTTACCTTCTCACCACTCTCCCCTCTACCGCCACTTCTCACCGTTGAACAACGTCGCCGGAGACCTTTCAATAGGTTACACATTCTCTATGTCTCTATTTTTGTTTTATTTTTCACCGTTTAATTTTGTTTGGCCAAGGACCCAATTTGTTCCTCTTCTGTTGTTGGTTTCCATAGCCATATTCCTTTTTGTTATCTGCATTTTGCACATAGCTTGGAATGGACGTCTTTAAATTATATTAGAAATTCTGGGCTGCAATTTTTTTTTCCTTCATGGTAGGAGAAGAATGGGTGTTGGTCCCTTGTGAATGCTAACTAGGGCCAGAGGGGTGAATGATCCTTGTTGCGAAATTTTTAGACTTTAAAAAGTCTTTATGTAGCGTGATATGAATGATCCGGATGCTAACTGGCGTAAGTTCCGGATAATGCAAATATTTAATATAAATGTTCTTGAATGCAAAGTTTAGAGTTAGAAAAATCAAACACAGATGTTTTTATATTGGCCCGTCTCTGCCTACCTCCAATCCCCAAAGTTTACTCCTCTGAGCTTAAATCCACAAGTGGTTGGATTTCTTTACCAGGCAGAAATCAAGCCTTTACAATTTGTCTCCAGAGATTTATTCTCCTCCGGATGTAAGATATACCACTAAAGATCACAAGGAATGAATCGAATTGAAAAGAATATGATTTATTAAGAATCAAGAAGAAGAACTCTACATAGTTCGTGTTGGGAACTGACAGTCAATTTTAACATGCATAACAGGCACGGCGGAAATTCAAAATTTTGTCCATGTCCCCAGGAACTCCTATTAGAAGCATATAAATTAAATAAAGCCTTAATAAATAATTCTCTACCTAGGTTAGCATGCACAGGATAGGCATACCATAATTTTAAATTATATCCTAACATATATATTTTATACTAAGCATGTTATAATTCTAAGCTATAACCTAAACATGTTATAATTCTAAGCTATAACCTAAACATGTTATAACTCTAAGTTGTAACCTCAGCATGTTATAACTCTAAGCTATAACCTAAACATAAAATAACCTAAGCATGCAAAACAACCTAAGCATAATTATTAAGTCTAAAAACGCTTAAAGAAAAAGACCTAATAATTAAAAGAGAAAGAAAGAAAACTTATCAGTTAAAGCGTGCTTTAGCAGAACCTCCTTGCACAAGCCTCCAAGCATAGGGTAGCCTCTATGGGTTTCCACACGAACCCCACCAACCAAAACCTCCCCGGGAAGAAGAACTAAGGAGCCTCGAGTAGTTGCTAGACCACTACAGAAGCCCCACCTGAAAATATAGACTAGAGGTGCTCGAATAAAATCAAGCTCCTAAAAAAGAACTTGCTCAAATACCCGAGAGATTTATCTTTGCGAATCTTGTTTAGGATTTATGCTTTGAGCTAATGGTGCACTTTGAAAGGGGGAGAAGTGAAGCCTATTTATAGGCTTGGGGGAGCAAAATTGCTCCCCCAAAACCCATGTAAGATGTGCATATTTTCACATCCCATGTGGGTTTGATCAGCGGATCCATTTGGATACGCGAGCTATGCCCGCTTGCACAACGTGCTATGCACGCTATGCGCCACCGCAAGCTTGGGCTTGCGGGCTTTCTCGCAAGCCCAGCTTGGGGTGAAGCTCGCGATGGGCTCCCCAGCGAGAGTTCTTTCGAGCCCGCATTGCGGGCTCTATAGCACGTTGCCCAGCAGCGTGCTACGAGCCCGCAGTCCCCTCTTTGGAAAAAATCTCCGGGTGATTTTAACTAGGTCCAACCTAAAAAAAATCTTTCCAATCTCTTTCAAATAAATATTTATTTTATGACCCTAATAAATTAGTTACCGGTCAAAAATAAATTCATTGATTTATCCAAAAAATGATCTAATCATTTTTAACCATTTAAATAATAATCTAATTATTATTATATTATATTTTAGTAATAGAATAAATTTATTAGTTCTTTACTCAGTCCGATGAAGGTTCAATGTGTGTGACCTTATACGATCCCGAAGTATTGAGCTGTTAAGGCTTAACCAACCCTTGTTCTAATGGAACCATTGGCTTGAGGTTCTAGACCGTGAATAGAACTCGATTACTTTAAATGACTGTAGTACGCCTCTAGCAAGGTTCTACCATCCCTCATTACTTGGAACGTCATTTGTGATTATGACTTAATCCCGGTTAATGCAATAGTTATCCAATGCGATGAACTCCTTCCATTCTTTAATATTAGTACCATCTGGTTTATAGGGTTCGGTTAAAGTGTTAACCCACTAATAACAAGGTTGCTCCAAGCTATCCCAGTTATTAGCTGGTTACCGAAGTATATTTCCTTTTACCATAGTGTGTTTGACTAGAAACTATTTCTATCAAGCACATACTCTGATCAGAGGTTTATAGCAATCACACTTCAACAAGCGGCTAGGTACAACTCCTTAACATATCTGGAGTAATGGATCCTTTCTGACTACTTAGCTTACCAACGTGCTGTCTTCACTATACCCGTAATCACCCGTGATAACCTAAATTAATGAGTGTGTGGGAATGACCCAAAGTATAGCAATAGTACTACACAAGGTAACTAGTATCGAAAGTATGAGGATATTCGCAAAGCTTATTCCATGAAGATAAACACTAACACATTGATATATATACACCAAGTGTTTATCTTACTGAGGTCTCCAATATATCTTCCAGATCTATCCATGTGTCAAACCCTAGGCACCACCTTCAGTCTTTAGGAGATTGACAGCTTGGACCCTTTCCAAGAAAGTTGACCACATGCTAGTCTTTCCGCTTCATCAATATCCTTTATTGATGAAACTATGACTAGGAATAGTTTAAACATAATCATAATTGCACATGAAGTAGGCCTCACTAACAAGGTTTTAAAAAGCGCCAGGCGCTAGTCGGGCGGCCAGGGCTTTAAACGCCTAGGTAGAGCCTGGGCGGGGCCTAGACGGCGCATAGGTGGATTTATAAATTTTTTATTTTTTATAATTATTAATAGATAAAAGTAGAAATTTAACTAAAAAATTAATTACAATACAATAATATTTTACAAAAAACATAGTTTAGCATATGAAAACATAAGTCTTAGTTAATTTTTATATAAAAACACATTAACATTAAAATCAATTCCTTTAAAACAAATATCCTCACTAATTTTTTGTTATTTATAGCGTACTATTTCTCGGTTTGAGATTCAAAATGAAAATTGTATGGTGAGAATATTTTGTTGTACGTTAGTTTTACCTACCGTGCTACCCTTTTTGAATTGAAAAAAATTGAACTATAATTATTATAGGTATCAGTATCTTAAAAATTGGGGAAAAAATCGGACTAGGCGGTGCCTAGGTGGTAATATATCGGTCCAGCGCTTAATAGCGCCCGAGGAATGAAAAGTCAGACGGCGAGCACCAAAATAGGGCCTAGGCGGAGCTAGACGGGGAGTTTTAAAACACTGCTCACTAAATATAGTCCAACTATAATTTTTTTGACTTCAGCTATGATACGTCAAGGACTTTTGTATACATACATCTATGAATATATTTTAACTAGCTATAATATATTTATAAGCACGTCGATATAAACAAAAGATTAAATGCCTTTATCAATTAAACAAAATATTTGTACTATTATATAATTAAGATATATCGCCCTAATTGCCTTAAGGGCATACATCATATCCAACAAACTCCCACTTACACTAAGGCCAATTAGCCATATGTCTTAATCCATATGCTTTAACATTTTGGTCATGTTTGACTTGAGTCAACGGCTTCGTCAGACCATCCGTGAGGTTCTGATAAATGGGTACATATTCTAGTCTTATTATCTTATCATCAACAATCTCCCTGATTATATGATACTTTCTGGATACATGTCTATTTTTCTGATGAGACTGTGGTTCCTTTGCCTGAGCTATAGTACCATTGTTATCACAATACATAGTAATTAGATTAACAGTCTCAGGCACCACACCAACATCACCAATAAATCCTTTTAACTAGACAACTTCCTTTGCCGCTTCGCATGCAACAATGTATTCAGATTCCGTGGTTAAATCAGCAGTAGTTTCTTGCTTAGAACTCTTCCAGCATACAGCCCTTCCATTTAACACATACATAAAACCCGACTGAGACTTGAAGTCATCCTTGTCAGATTGAGAACTCGCGTCAGTGTAACACCTTATCCATAAATCAAGAACTCATCCTTAGTCCTTCTCAAGTACTTAAGAATTGCCTTGTCGGCCATCCAGTGCTTTTCACCTGGATCTGACTAATATCTGCTCGTAAAGCTCAAAGCCTGAGAGACATCTAGCCTAGTACATATCATAGCATACATGATGGATCCTATCGCGGATGCATAGGGTATATCCTTCATGCGCATTCTATCCTGAGTTATCTTCAGACACTCAGCCTTAGATAGGTGAATCCCCTTTGTCATCGGGAGATAACCTTTTTTCGAATGCTCAAGGTTGAACCTATTCAATACCTTGTCTATATATGTACTTTTAGAAAGACCTAATAGCCTTTTGGATCTATCCCTGTAGATCTTTATACCTAGTATAAATGCTGCTTCACCAAGGTCTTTCATGGAGAATTTTCTTGATAACCATACCTTAACATTTTGAAGAAGAGAAATATCATTTCCTATTAGTAGAATTTCATCAACATACAATACTAAGAAAACAACTGCACTCCCACTAACCTTCTTGTAAATATAAGGCTCATTAATGTTTGGACAGAAATCCAGTTCACAGATTATCTGATCAAACCTTATATTCTAACTCCTATATGCCTGCTTAAGTCCATAAATGGATCTTTGTAGCTTGCATACCTTCGAGCCATTTTGAGATGTAAAACCCTTAGGTTGTGTCATATACACATCTCGGTCTAAATCCCCATTCAGGAATGCTGTTTTAACATCCATCTGTAAGATCTCATAATCGTAATGAGTAGCAACGGCAAGGAGTATCCTTATGGATTTAAGCATGGCTACTGGTGAGAAAGTTTCATCATAGTCGATACCTTCATGTTGACTATAACCTTTCACAACCAACCTTGGTTTATAGGTAATTACATTACCATCCATGTCAGTCTTCTTCTTGAAGACCCATTTACACCCGATCGGTCTAACCTCTTACGGTGCATCAACTAAATTCCAAACTTGGTTCTAATACATGAAATCCGTTTCTGATTTCATGGGTTTTAGCCATTTATCAGAATCTGAGCTTTTCATTGCCTCATCATATATCCTTGGTTCATCAACCTCCAAGAGATACAATTCCTTGTCATTAGTGACTATAAAACCATATCCATCGGGACCTTTATGAATACGACTTGATCTTCGCAATGCTTGTGTTTTGACAGGTTGTTCTTGGATCTCACTTTCTTGTGTATCTAGAACGGGGTCAATTTATTGATTATCTGTTTCTTCCTCTTAAACTTCCAGTTCAATACTGCTCCCTCTGACTTTTGCAAGTAAGTATTCCTTTTCTAAAAAGTAGCATTCCGTGACACAAATACCTTCTGTGCTTTGGTTGAAAAAATAGATATCCAATAGTTTCCTTTGGATATCCAATGAATAGACACTTGTCAGATTTGGCGTTAAGCTTATCTGACACTATCCTCTTTACCATAGTAGGACAGGCCTATACTCTTAAGTGACTTAGAGATGGCTTTTTATTACACCATCTTTCGTAAGGTGTAGAATCAACTGATTTAGAGGGAACTCTGTTTAGTAGATAAACTGCGCTCTCTAGTGGATATCCCCAAAAGGATTTACTGAGATCTGCATGGCTCATCATAGACTGAACCATATCTAATAAAGTCCAATTCCTCATTTCTAACACTCCATTGTGTTGGGGCATATAAGGAGGGGTCCACTGGGGAACTATCCCATTTTCCTTTAGATAATCCTAAAACTATTGACTTAAGTATTCTTCACCTCAATCCCATCAAAGTGTTTTAATACTTTTCTCAAGTTGTTTCTCTACTTCAGTTCTGAATAGTTTGAATTTTTCAAAACTCTCAGACTTGTGCTTCATTAAGTACAAATAACCGTATCCTAAATAATCATCAATAAAGGTTACAAAGTAGGAGTATCCTCCTAGTGCCTGAACACTCATTAGACCACATAATCAGTATGTATAAGTTCTAATGTAATTGTGGCTCGTTCACTCTTTCCTTGAAAGGGTAACTTTGTCATTTTTCCTCTTAAACAAGGTTCGTAACCACTGTAAGACTCCAAGTCTAATAGGACCAAGTCTCCACGCTTATGCAACTTGGTTAAGCGATCTTTGTTTATGTGGCCTAAATGACAATGCCATAAGTAGAAGGAATTCTCATTATCTAATTTAACTTTCTTTACATTATTCATATTAAAAACTTCTGTTTTAGTATCAAGAGTATAAATGCCACCATCCAACATCCCATAACCATAAAGAACATTATTTAAGTGAATCTGACAATTATTATTCGAAAATAAAATTTCAAATCCTTTTGCCGCTAAACATGCAATAGATACAATATTCTTAGTAACACTCGGAATGTAGTAACAATTATTCAAAACTTAAACAAGTCCACTTGGCAAAATAAGATTAAAGCTTCCTATGGCTAATGTAGCAACTCGGGCTCTATTTCCCATACGCAGGTTCATCTCCCCATTTACAAGTCTTCTACTATTCCTTAGTCCCTACACAGAAGTACAAATATGAGAACGACAACCAGTATCTAATACCCAAGTGGATTCACGAGGAAAAGTAGCATAGTTTTCAATCACAAACATACCTGAAGTAGATGCCTCTGCAAGCTTCTTCTTCAAATATTCAGAAGTAGGAGCTTTGCAATCCCTCTTCCAATGTCCCTGTTTCCCACACTAGAAGCAGACAAACTTAGATGTCTTCTTTTCTTTCTTCCTTTTAAACCCTTTAACTACTCCTTTGATGAAAATATTCTCCGGGCCAATTTCTGGAGAACATTCATTTGTAGACTTACCTGAAAATTCTTTGCTTTTGGCATTGAATTCTCTCAATGCATCAATCAATTTTGGGAACGTACAGTCATATACTTTGGAGCAATGTTCCTTTACAAAATCAGCATAGCTGATGGGTAAAGAATCCAACAAGATATCCATTCCCAAGAATTGACTGACTATAGATCCCAGTGATTCCAATTTCACCATGAAATCTCTATTCTTGTTGATGTGTGCAACAACACTTATCCCTTCCTTCTTCTTAGAGTTGGAAAGTTCATTAGTTAACTTGAACCTTTCACACCTTTCCTTTTCAGGCAAACCCTTCAGATGGATCAACATGGTTTCCAGACTCATGTGATCTTGTTGTGAACGTATCACATGATTCATAGTATCTAACAACAAGTGTGAAATACAAACTGAATCCTTTAGATACTTCAACCATGCCTGCTTAATTACAACCAGTACATCAGTGCTAGGAATTTCTGTGAATGGATTTTTAAGAAAATATGCCAATTCATAATTCTTAAGGGCTTACATCCTTTATCCATTCTTGGTAGTTAGTTGCAGTTAAAACTTGGATATGTTTAAGACGAATTTTGAAATTGGAGTTCATATTCAACCTAAGATATAAAATAAGAAAAAGAGTTTAGATATTAGTTTAAGTACATGCATTTATTATAAGGTCTTTTAAATAAATACACTTGTCCTACTATTTATTAAGCCCATTCTATTGAATTCGGGAATCTTAGCCCAGCTAAATTTCCTAGTATGTAGCAACTATAACTAGTCTATTATGACCCCCAATTTTATGAGTCAAGTCATAATAGTAAGTTATAGTTGGAATCCCATTCCATTTGCATCGTATGCAATTGCTAATTCATTCAAGTTCCCTAATCCCAAGGGACGTGTGCTCTTATATTAGCATCTCCTTGAATATGTCTCAGATTTGAAGCTAGCCCCAAATTTTATGGTGGACTACCCTAGTTCAATTAAGGTAGACCCTATCCCAATATTTATAATCGATCAATGTGGATAAAAAGGAACGCTTTGCGCAACACTTTGATTGCCCAAAGAGACCATATTATAAATTTGGGTAAGGAAGACTATAACTTGCCTTAATGTATTTACTATGGCATTTTATTGGTGTTAAACGTCTCACCCAATCTATGATTTTATCAGATCGACATATTCATAATAATTTATATTAATTCAAGGACTTTTAGAATTAATTCATAAGGTCCAACCTTAGGTGGGTTCAAGCTCTTTATTATAATTATTTCATCAACCTAAATTATATGCAGAATAATTAACACTTTTATTTGTTATATTTATATTGCATTCCCTTTAAGCTTTTGTTCAATAAATTTAATTTTTTACTTTATTATAGAAACATATATAAGAGCCATCTCATATACTAGAAATAAATTAGTCCATATTTAATCCCCTCGTTGGTCAATTCATGCTGCACCGATATAGGTTCCTAGATAGGAGAGGTGCCCTTGAAGTGAGTAGACACCAAGTCCAATCCTTAGCCAGAACAAATACGGTCACAAACTCGAAGACCAATGGATTCTCTTGAACTTATAAATTTCGTTCTTTTAATTCATGTAAATTGGAAGCATCTATAACCCATGTAATTTATACAAATTATTGAAACTTGTATAATTTGAGTAAGCTGAGCAGGCTTATTCAAAACTATTCACGACCATTTTCTAACCTTGAAATGAAAACTCAAGTTCATATATATTGTTCCAAATAATTAAATAAACAATAAATCATTTCATATAGAAAATAATATTCAGTTCGCTTCTAACTTAATTGTGCACTAAATAACCTGGCTTTGATACCACTGTTGGGAACTGACAGTCAATTTGAACATGCATAACAGACATAATGAAAATTCAAAATTTTGTCCCTGTCCCTAGGAACTCCTATTAGATGCATATAAATTAAATAAAGCCTTAACTAAATAATTCTCTACCTAGGTTAACATACATAGGCTAGGCATACCATAATTCTAAATTATATCTTAGCATATATATTTTATACTAAGCATGTTATAACTCTAAGCTATAACCTAAGCATGTTATAACTCTAAGCTATAACCTAAACATAAAATAACCTAAGCATGCATCATCCATACCGCCAACGGCATAGCGATGCCGCCGGCGGCATAACCCGAAGCGGGTCCCTGCACAGACAGCCTTTCGGTCACTTTGGGTGGAATTAGTCAAAAAGGTCTTGAAAACCACCCCATTTGACCTTTAAAAACACATCTTGAGCTGTAATGAAGCGGAGAACCACCTAAAGTTAGAGATTTAATGTTAGAATGAGAAAATAGATTCTAGTGAGATAAGAAGTAGATAAGGCAGAAAAAAAGGGATTCTAATCCGTTTCTTCCTAGTTTTTCTTCTTTGAATTCTCTGATTGTGAGTTTAAAATCAGTGAATCCTATAGTTAAAATCAACTTAATTGGATTTTGAAACCCAAAACACTTAAATTTACTACTAAATCATCGTAACAAGCTCCTCGGAGGTGTTTTTTTTTGGTTCACGAAGAGGTGGATTCAGGACCCCGAGGTAAAAATTCTGAGTCTCATAGCTCTTTGGCATTAATATTACTGATTTGTGTGATGTCACCGGCGGTATCACCCATGTCGTGAGAGACATCACTAATACCGCTGGTGGCATCACATTCCCCAGAGTCTTCACTTTCTTGTGGGACCCTTTCTTTACGAAAGCCATGTAACCTACCTACATACTGAAGCCACCAGCGACATCAGTGATGTCGCCGGCGACATAAGTAGCATCGTCGGCGGCATGACTTTCTGGACATCAGTTTTATTTTCATTTGTTCCTAGATTAGTTCATTATCCAAAACTAGGATGTACAGTGTAACGAGAGAGGTCCAAAACCTTCCAAAAATAGATCCTACCCCATAACGTGTGGCTTTTTCCACTTATAATCCGGTTAAAGCAACCATCAAGTCTAAAATGGGTTAAAAACGGAATTTCTCACAAACGCCGTTCGAATCTCATTTTAGCCATCCAATTGGGCTTTATAATATTATAAATAAAATATGTCATATCCGTGCTAACTATCTTCTGCAGGTAGATATATATCGGACATTCAGGTATTTTATTTATTGCATAGAAAAATGTATAGGATCTGGAAGTTTTGTATTAATTTTATTTTCCGCGCTTATTTTTGAATGGATATTTTATTCATCATTTCCATTGCTTGATAAACGTGAAAATAACAAAATAACTGAAAACACAAATAAATAGGATGGATTAAACCAATTAAGAAAGAATGAAGTATCTTAACTTGGCCTAATGAAAAATAGATAACATCATCCGAACTCGAAATCTCTCCTTAAGGTATGGTCCAACCACCCGGTGGGAAAATCGTACCAAAAATTTCCCGGTTGTGCTGAATCGGGTGGCGACTCTGTTTTAAGTACGGGATTTCGATCTCGTATCTTTTGAGCATTAAAAATGTGCAAAACCATTTTCCAATCACATCACAAGCATCTCCCTGTCTATTTAAAGAGGTCGGCCCAATCGGCCCGGCCCCGCAGCCGCTGCTCAAAACGTCGTCTGCTCACAGTGGCGACTCTGCTGGGGACTGATCTCTTTAAACTTGAACTTTCTTTTTATAAAGTTTGAAAGATTTTGATGATGTATTGAAATCATTGGCCAAATTAAAACTTCATTCCTTTTTAAAATGTTTTATCCTTACGCGTGTAGATAGTTCAATAGTTTTTAGGTGCCCCATTTTACCCAAGAAGCTCGCGAAGTGTCACTCATGCCCTGTTGGAATTGAGGATGCCTAGTGGGTAGATCACTCGTTTTTACCAACATGTAAACTCCTACAATCACACCTATTTAGGATTGGTTGAGTAACATGGAATCTAGGTAAACGAGAACCTTATACATCAACAACCCTATACCAAAGCCGCGCTAGAAAAAGCCTTAGCACATCATTCCCTTAGGGTCACCAAAACAACTAAAATAATTAGGACGCACTTCTTTCGCCATTACCGGTGAAGAAGCCAAACTCCATCCTTCTAAAGAGCCATTACGCGGGAGTCATAAGGTACGAAGAGGGATAATTTGCGTGCTATGTACTCCGTGATCATGCACCCCCATACATCGGCTTCAAGAGCCAAAAAGGAAGTAACTTACCCTTACTACTTTCGCTTATGGAAGAGGTTTAGGAACACATGTAAGACTACTCTTGTACCTCCGTTGCATCACCATATATCATTATATATGACGTGAGATACAAGCATCCCACGTATATTGGAGGGATAAGCTATTACATCATCTCTAACCACGTCTATGTACAGCCATACGATAACAAAAGGCATGCATACCATCCATACCACTCACGAACCCATTCATGATCTGATCCACCACCTACCATTTCAGCTAGGAGGAGGCGGACTGATCATCGCACCCCGGTTTGGAAGAGGATAGAACGCCATCTGATTCGGCCCCCCCTCACCCCAATTGTCATCACGGAAGTTGAAGGGATTCCACACATTGATTCCAGCGGGGAGTCAAATTCGGAACAAGTTTAGTTAAGCTAGAACCCTTCTCAACCAGCCATGTTTTTTCCAAGCAACGAAGGGACTTCTCCTACCGAAGAACCCTCCGATCCTACTTCCAGCTCAGGAATGAGATCCCAGCCACCGCCTGGCTTTGACTTTGCTAGTGCTATGGCACAATTCTTGAATTCGGATGCTTTTCAGGCTTCTATCCAAACCACTATTCAGGCTGCCATTAAGCAAGCTCTCAAAGATAGAAATTCCGATCGAGTATCGACATCCGATATTTAGGCCCAGAATGGTTCGGCATAGATGTTGACCAGTCTGGTAGGGACAAGACCTGTTGCATCTATTTTTCAACCAACCCAGCCCATGGCAAGCCCATTCTAGTTTGGGCAAGCTTTAGCTTTCTTATCAACTTCGACCGTTCCATTAGTTGTACCTTTTAATCCAAGACCCTTTGCTCAAAGCTCTACTCCCCCGGTATTTACTCACCAATACCCAACTTCTCAGCCACTGCCCTCTTTCACTCCTCTGCAGTTCATTGTAACTCCCAAGGGCACCACCTACCCCTAAAATCCTTTTGCCGGCCAATTGACCATTCGCCCTTTGCTACCTCCGACACTCAATGACCAGGTCACGCAATCGCCAGGCATGACACCTATGGTAGTCGTGTTTGTCCGACAAATGATAGCTTCTCAAATTATCAACGACCAGGTCGCGTATTCTCCAGGTGCGACACCCAAAACCCTAGCTATCCCTCATAAATCGGTTAGCGACCAGGTCACACAACCTTCGGGCGTGACACCCAAGATCCAAGCTTACATCAACCACCTCATCACCACCAAGAAATCCAAAAGAGATGAAGACTGGGTCCCCGATAATTTCACTATACCGAGTATGGCTTATTATGATGGTTCTGGAGCACTTGCCTCTCACATTATATGTATGAAAGAATAATGCGTGTGAAGAAGTTAAGTGATAAGATGCTTGCTAAAATGTTTCCTTGCTCCCTTTCGGGCCCTGCCCTCGAATGGTATTACACCCTGTCGCAGCATATTGTCGCTAACTGGAATCTTTTATCTGAGGTGTTGAAAGTACATTATGGTTTTAATACTATGATGGAAAAAACCCTCCAACATCTTGAGAGGGTCTATCAAATGCCCAACGAAACTTTCAAGCAATACTTCAATCGGTGGATGTCATCCCAGGTCTTAATGAAATCCAAACTAAGCCTAAATAAATTGATTGTCAAACACCTTAAAGGGTCTCTCCCCCTGTTGCCCAAAGAAATAGCTACCGATTCTTTTCTGTCCTACAAGGCTGTATTCGAGAAACCTGAGAAAATCAAGCATGAGGTGGAGCGTGAAAAGGCCGAGAGAGCGGGGAAACCATGGTTTAAAAAGAATGAAACCTAACCCTTAGCCTTGGCGCCAGCTAAGCCTAAAGCACCGGCTATAGTTCAAGTTGGTTCTCAAACCACTGCTGCACCCTCGCAATCACCTTAGCCTCACCAGTGCTTGCCATAATTTAGCCTCCTCGCCCCCACTTTATCTTGTCTAACCCTTATAAGCTGCCTCTACGGGTCATCTTCCAATGTTTGAAGGAAGAGGGTTTTATACAGTCCCTTCACGAATACAAGCCACCTAGACCTGAGGATAAAAACAACTTCTGTAATTATCATGTTTAGGTCGGACGCCAAACCAACAATTGCAAAGCCCTGCTCTCAGCAATTCAACGCTTGGTTAGCGAAACAAAGATCGCTGAACCAGACAGAGCTCCGAGCACTATGAATAATCCTTTAGCAAATTTTGGGGACAAGGTTGGCATGGTCTAGTCCGGTTTATCTAAAGCCACAATCTTCGATCTCCTTGCTCTGAGGCCGGGCAATAATAACTCTATACTAGTCATCTGTTCGGGTCTCCAGTCTTATTCGATCTTAGATCTAATCAATTAAGCCAACCCGGGGGTCAATTCTGTCCAGAAGATGGAAGTTAATCTAAACTAGACAAAGCAAAAGGGCCGCAGGTCTAAACCATTCGTGGCAAGAAGAATGAGAAAACCACTATTTAGCGTGGATTCCTTCATTTTGAGGAAGGACTACACCGATGGTGATGAGGAATTGGTTAGAGAGACCAGGGCTGTAAGCACCGAATTATTCAAGGTTGATCAAAATGACCTTTTTAGGGTGGATAAGTATGAACTTCAAAACCCAGATTTAGACTCTGAGGAACAACAATATCTATTTGAAACACGAGACCTAGTGCCATTCTAACAAGCAATACAAAGGATACTCCTCCTGTTGATGCTGCTACTGAAGCCCCTCCACCTATGGAGGAGGATATGGATGATGTAATTCTAAATATTTCTAATGTGTTTGATGCGAACAATGCTGCTTATGATGCTTTTAATGTAGTGAATAACTCTCGTTCTGCTTACTTGTTTGATGTCTTTCCTGATGAATCCATGCGTTCATATAACAATACGTATAATGTTTTTGGCATTAGTGATACATTATTAAGTGAAATAAACTTAAGTACAGATGACAATCCTAAAATGGTGACCATTTCCAAAGATTTAACTCCTAAGGAAAAAAGTGAGATCATAAAAGTACTTAAAGATGATGTTAACGCTTTTGCCTGGTCATACGAAGACATGCCTAGGGTTGATCGATAAATTGCTAAGCACAGAATTCCAACTGATCCTAAATTTCATACTGTCAAGCAGAAACTCTGTCGGTTGAGACCAGAATGGGCAGATCGGGTTAAGGCAGAGGTTTTAAGGTTGATTGAAGCTCGATTCATTAAAGTGGTGGAATACCCGACTTAGTTGTCCAACATCGTCCCAGTTCCGAAGAAGGATGGTAGGGTCCGGGTCTGTGTGGATTTTCGAGATCTCAATAAAGCCTAACCGAAGGATGACTTCCCGCTTCCACACATCGATGTCCTAATTTATAGCGCCGCCAGGGCGGCTATGTATTCATTTATGGACGGATTCTCAGGGTACAATCAGATTCTGGTTAATATTGTCGACACAGTCAAAATAGCGTTTATCACTAAATGGGGGGTGTATTGCTACAAGGTAATGCCGTTCGGGTTGAAAAATGCCGGGGCCACTTATCAACGCACTTTAACCGCCCTCTTATATGGCATGATCCATAAAGAAGTGGAAGTGTATCTGGATGATATGATTATAAAGTCCGCTACTAGAGAAGGGCACCTTGCTATTCTTGACAGGTTTATGACTCGTATTGAAAAGTATGACCTCCGTCTAAACCCAAAGAAGTGCATGTTTGGGGTTACCTCCGGCGAACTATTGGGGCACGTGGTTAGCCAGAAAGGAATTGAAATGGATCCAGACAAAGCTAAAGCCATCAGGGACATGCCTCCACCTAAGATAGAGAAGGAAGTCCGATCATTTTTAGGGTCCTTTTAGTATGTTAGTCGGTTCATTGCTCGCCTCACTACTGTTTGTGAACCCATCTTTAAGTTGTTAAGAAAACAGTAACCCCGTAGTATAGAACGATCACTGCCAGGTAGCTTTTGATAGAATTAAGGCGTATCTTATTGATCCACCCGTCTTGACACCCCCAATCCCAGGGAAACCACTCATCCTTTATCTGGCTATCGAGGAAACTTTTGTCGGGGCCATGCTTGTCCAGGAACATGCTGATAAGCGTGAACATACCATCTACTACTTGAGCAAGAAGTTGTTAGATTATGAAACCCGATATTCAATTGTAGAAAAGACCTGCGCTACCATAGTTTGGCTCACTAAGAAGTTGTGACATTATTTCCAATCTTATCGAGTCTAAGCCGTAGCTAAGATTGATCCAATGAAGTTTCTTTGTTAATCCCCTACTCTAGCCGGCAAATTGCCTCGATGGTTACTTCTCCTATTTGAGTTTAACATCGAGTATGTGACCCAGAAGGTCATTAAGGGGCGGGCCATTGCCGAATTCCTAACTAATCAACCCCTCAGCTCTAACTATAAGGAAAATTTAGAGTTTCCTGACGAACAGCTCGCCTCTATTACAATCCTTAATGACGTCTGGACAATGTGCTTTAACGGCACTGTGAACCATCGGGGAACAGGTCTCGGGGTCATCATCGTCACGCTAGATAATGAGATAATCCTATTGTCCCGGCGCTGAGTATGAAGCTTGTCTGTTTGGCCTTGAGGCTCTTCTTCAGGTTCGAGCCCACCGCATATCCGTCATCGGAGATTCAGCTTTGGTTGTCCGTCAGGTTATCAGAGATTAGGAAATTAAAGAGGAATCTCTCCATCCTTATGTTGAGGCTATCCATAAATTGTCTGAGAAATTTACCTCATGCTTATACCGACATGTCCCTCAAGACGAGAATCAAATGATCAATGCTCTCGCAACTCTTACGTCCATATGGGAAGGACCTCAGCAGCAACCTATCCGCCCATTGGTTATGTTGTCCACCAAGATTCCATACTAGGTTCAATCGGTTCCTCTGATCCTCGCCATCTCATCCGAACCTTGTTGGTATTCTGACATCATCCTATTCCTTTAGACTGGCCAATATCCCGTAGGTTCCTCTGACTCAGACCGTACCACCCTACGACGGCTCGCTGTCCAGTTTTAAATTATGGATAATGATCTATTCAAGTGCACCAGTGATGGCCTGCTTCTCCATTGCCTCACTGACTCTGAGGCTCAGAATGTAATAACCCAAATCCATGCCGGTGACTGTGGCCCTCATATGAACAGTCTTGCTCTCACAAAGAAAATCTAGCGGCTAGGGTATTTTTGGCTCACTCTCATAGCCAAATGCATCGCCCAGGTCAAACGATGCCACCAATGCCAGGTTTACGGGTATATGCAACATCTGCTGCCCACTGAACTCCATCACTTATCCACTCCTTGGCCATTCTTGGCGTGGGGAATAGACATAATTGGTGAAATCTGTCCTTCTTCGATAAATGGTCACAGATTCATTGTGGTAGCAGTAGATTACTTCTTGAAATAGGTAGAAGCTGAATCCTTCACTAATGTCATCGCCAGGCAAATGGCCAAATTCATGGAGAGGCACATCTTCGCCTGGTATAGACTCCCACACCATATAGTCTCAGATAATGGAGTACAATTTCAAGGAGCAACTGCTTCTCTAATTGAGAAATACGGAATCGAGCACCATAGATCTTCTCTATACAGACCACAAGCCAATGGAGCTGTTGAGGCAGCTAATAAATCGGTAAAGATGATTCTCTCTAAGATGATAGTCGGTTACAGGGATTGGGCAGATAAGCTACATTTTGCTATTTAGGGATATTGCACCAGCATTCACACCGCTATAGGCCAAACTCCGTTCTCCCTAGTCTACGGGATGGAAGCGGTCTTGCCAGTTGAAACTCAGGTGACCTCCTTAAGAGTCGCTCTAGAGGCTAAATTAAAAGAATCTGAATGGACCCGGGTGAGATTCAAATAGTTAAACATGATGGATGAGCAGATGTTAAAGGCCCTTGACAACCTCCAGATGTACCTGTAGTGTATGGCTCGGGCATATAACAGTCGGGTAAAACATTAGAAGTTCCCCCTGAAGGCTGGTGAACTGGTCCTTAAACAGCTGAAACATTCTACCACTAATGCGAGGGGTAAATTCAGGCTAAACTAGGAAGGACCATATGTAATAAAGAAGCTGCTTAGCAAAGGGGCAGTTAAGCTTATGGACATGGATGGGAACGAGTTTGTGAATCCCGTGAACCAAGACAGGCTTAAGCGTTATCATATCTAATTCAAAAGAAACAAATCGGAAAAGCGGCACACCAAAAAACATATACATGATAATTACCTGCCTTTCAGTCTTTTACTGATCAGGCAAAAATCAGGGTGACACCCGACGATTGATATCCTACAAACCGGCCGTGCAAAAATTAGGGGACGAGTCAAACCCGCTAGATTGAAAACCCCAAAAAGGGTGATCTAGGTAAAAGCTAGGGTATGTTAGAGAAGAATGAGTGCCTTCTAGAAAACTGATATAGGTCAGTTGGCACCGGGAGTTAAATCAATGGGAATGTCAGCCAAACATCGTGTACTTTATTTTATCTCAATCAGTGAAAGTATCTCTTTTGTTGAAACCTAAATGCTTATGCTTATATGTGAATCATGTATTCATAAGATTAAGATAACTCCAACAAGCTTAGGACAGAGTACATTTTATTTTATATCAAAAAAAGACAAAGTCTGATAGGACAGACAAAAGCGCGTCTCAAATCAAACTACCCGCATCATCACCATAGTACCTAGAGATCCGTCTCGATATGGCAGTAGAAAGGGGCTCCTCCCTCTGCTCTGCAAGCTCTCGCTCAAAGCGGGCCATTGACTGCTTCCGACGGGTCGGTAAGCATCTTATCTCAGCAAGCCATCCTCTGTAATGTGTGTCAGTCTCGATGGTCTCCACATGATCATAATCCAGAATCTCAAATACAACTTCCCTAGACCACTTCTCCCGGATATGGTTGTTCCACCTAGATTTGTAAATTCCAATATGGTTATAGGCTAGCTTGATTAGGATTCTTTGCCTCTTGCCATACTGATGGTACAGCTGGTAAGGGGTGTAAAACTAATATTTCTCCAGACCTATCAACTGAACACAGCCTCCCCAGGATTCTACAACCACGTCCTGAATCCTCCACCATGGACTAACCCACTGAACCTGTGCGTCAGTATACCCCCCTAAAATTGGTACCTAATCATCATATGTCAGCTCGTTGAAACCAGCCCGTATAAGCCCTCACTCCCTCAGATGAACGGGAAGGTACTTCTTCGGATTCCCTCGTGGTGCCTCCCTCAGCCTCAGTTTCTCCATCAGCCATACCTATAATTCAAATTTAGGTAAGGATTGGGGAAAGAAATGCACAGAGTCGGAAAGAACAAAAGGTACCTATAGTAATATGAGCTGGTCTTCGATAAGTGACAGGTCAACAGAAGCGGCATCCACGTTCAGCAAAACATCGGCCAACCCCACAGCCATGGGAGAAGCCCCTATCGACATGGAGCTGATAAGTGAAATCAGCCTGAGCGAGGCAATTGGGCTCACTCCACACATAAACTCCACCATAAGTAATAATGCCACCATGGATGGCCAGGCAAGATGGGATCGGGGAGCCCCACAGCACAACTCTAGAACTGCTCCGAGCTGAAACCTAGATTTGTCAGATATCTGGGAAAGAAATGGTCCACAGAATCCAAGTTCCATAACCTTAGAGGAATTCCATCAGCGCCAAAATGAAACTCCAGAAATGCTAGGGTCACGCATTTAGGACACAGTACCCCCAAAATAGCATGGAACTCTTCAAGCAAGGGACATAGCTCAAAAGATGAAAATCAAAAAATGTGGTCCATCGGATCCGAAAAAGATAGCACCGCTCAAAGGAACTCGCAGCTTACGGGCCACGCTGCGACATATCGAAACCCCCAAAGCCTGAATTTTTCAAGCTTCTTCCAGTCTGCATTTCCCAGACTTTGTAAAAAACCCCGTAGCTGTTGATTGTGGGTTGCCATGACAAGAATTGGCAGAATGGCTAAAATCAGATTTCTAGGCAAGTGATGCCGCCGGCAATATGAGTGATGCCGCCGGCGATGTGAGTGATGCCGCTGGCGATGTGGATCAAATTGGGCGATATCAACTGATGTCGCCGGTGATATGAGCTTTAAGACGGCTTCGTATATATTATTTTAGTTGGTTGAGTTTGGGCGATATGGGTCATGCCGCCAGCGGTATGGAGCTAATTTTCGGCAGCATTAGAAGCATTTTTCTCATTACAGACCTGTACAAAACCTGTAAACAATCCCGTAACCCATTTCCAATGCCTGTTCAAATGCAATCCATTTTATTCAAAGTAAAAAGCCCGAAGGCATAAACCATTCAAAAATTCCGAATATCTAGACCACCAAAGCAAAAAACGAACTACAAATCCAAATTATTCTAACCCCAATGTATGAAGGGTACAAACAAAAATCTAAAAAGGCGAAAAAAAGGGTAAAGCTAGGCATGCCCGCCACTACCGGCTGGGCGAGATGAAATGTCCTCGGGACTCACAAGCCAATCGCCAACCTCATATTCATCTTCCTCCCTTACCTCTGTCATGGGCACACCGCTAGATTCCTCGACTGCAGCAAACAGGCGTCAGTCGGCAGACATCTTCACCCTCCTGCGACTGGTGCTACCAGGGTGCGCGCGATCTAGGTTTTGCTTGCTCCTCCATTCCTGAATGGTAGCGGCCAGCTGATCCTCAAGGTCACTCACATGACGCTAGAGTCCTACAATCTCTTCCTCATATCTCCGCCGGGCTGCATCGACATCAGACAAAGAAAGGGCCAAAAAATCCTGCAAGCCAAGGAAAAACATCAGTAATGCACATCATTCATAGCATCCATACATGCATCTTATCTTATTTTAACATAGGCATAAATAGGGAATGTACCTGAACAAGGAGCGATTGCCGGATAAGCGTGTCCCAGAGAGCAAAGTTGTTCCTGCAAGCTGCTCCACATGGCTTCGCGCCACCTGAAAAATCCAAAAGGCAAATCATTAGACACCCTCATCCAAGGGTAAACAAGAAAAAAATTATTAAGCCTTACGTAAGTGGTTTCTTTTGTCATAAAGATTAAACCATGCCGGCTCCAGCCTATGTTCCTAGGGAGGAACTCGCCCTGAGAATTCATCAGCAAGAATGTGGTTTCCATCGGGTTGACCAGACGCCCCTCTACGAAGTTTATACCCTCCGGTACACTATAGTACCACATCCCACTCTGGTTATCCCGGCCTCTCTTACTCGCAGGTTCCTGAAAAACACAAAAAATACACATTAACAATGTTCCTGAACAATTGCAAATCATGCACATAAACGCAATCATACCTCAAAAGAGCGTTGCCCCCCTTAGGACATTGGCAAACTTCCGCCAGCTACATCCGCACCTGCCTCATCCTCCCCCTCGGGCTCAATCCCAACATCACCTTCAAGCTCCTCATCTTCCTCATCTTCTTCCTCCTCGTTATCCATAATACCTTTGAGGCGCCTTTTCTCCTCCTCCAGCCTTTTCTCATTATGATACTCATTCGTATCGTTCCTGTGGATGAGGGGACACAAGGGGAGTAGGCGTTGCTAGTGCTGCTCATAGAGGCCAGGGACGCTAAGGATCACTCAGTCGTTCCCGTTGATATAATCATCTTGATCGGCCTCGGATGTAATCACCAGATGAGGCCATCATAAACCCCAGGGAGGATCGGTGGGCACCGGTCTATCGGCAACCAAGATAAGCCTTTAGCCCCAGACGCGCTCAACCAAATACCACTGCTAGGACAAAGGACACTCCATGACGAACTGATGGTCGTCCACCTCCCTCCTAACCCTCGCAACCTCCGTCAGGTTCTCCACCTCATCAAACGGATCTAACA
Organism: Euphorbia pulcherrima; assembly: GCA_947683365.1. Classification (NCBI taxonomy): domain Eukaryota; kingdom Viridiplantae; phylum Streptophyta; class Magnoliopsida; order Malpighiales; family Euphorbiaceae; genus Euphorbia; species Euphorbia pulcherrima. Next base: position 7,475,312 of record CANTUS010000004.1, read on the forward strand.
CAAGCTGCATCAACAATCAACCAAAATGACCGGTATAAATTCATAAACGTTTCTGTTTGATTCTAAGTGTAAAGACAAAGGACTAAATTAAAGATTGCATACCAAGCTCAATCACGTGCTCCTCAGGACCTCCATGTACTTGGTGGGATACTTGGCCTTCCTGCTAATACCCCCGCACCAGCGGGTGAGAAAGTGGGAGCCCGACGGCACGATGTTCTTAACCTCAACCGATGGGAGAATTTGGTGCTCAAAGGCCCAAGCCTGCACAAATAACAACCAATCAGTTTAAAAAGCATCAGCAATAAATGAGACGTGCACAATCAAGAAAAATGCTTTTGAGAGGATATACCTAGAGTAGCCGATGACAGAGGCGAAGGGCTTTCACCTTCTTACAGGCGCCCACATCCAGCCCATGGTATATCTGTGCCAAGATGGCCCTTGGCCAATTCTTCTTCCTGATACCCGCCATGTCCTCCACGGTGGATATCAGCCCATAATTAATCTTGCTCCCCGAGATCGGAAAAAACAACACTATGAGCAAGGAAATCACAAAGGAGTGGATGCAAGCCTCTCTCTCATCCTCGGGCACCACATCTACCCGGGTCTAGTGTTAGTGCAACTCACCATAAGACAGCCGCCATGAGATAGGCTATAAATCGAACAGCTTCTTCACCCGCCTCACCACGGGCCTCTCGATATGGTATTTATCCATGTAATCGTTGAAGTGAATGACCTCCTCCGTCCAGGGAAGCCCTGCCATAGCTACGACAATAGAGGGCATAATAGTCGCTTCCCCGAATGAGAAGTGAAAAGTATGGGTGGTTTCAGACCACCTCTCGGTAAGGGCTATCACTGCTGAATGAGAGAGCTTGGACATTAGCATTGGCATAATTCGGGCCAAGTCCCCGAATCCCGTCTTATTAATGGTGAGTGCAAGCTCTGGATCCTTTTCAGAGATATGGTGCCACCACTCGCCGATGGTGCCCATCCCTCCGATATAAGTCAGTTCATACGACTGCAAAAATTAAAAACAAAATAGATAAGTCCCTATTTATTTTCTCATCACTTGAACCTATTAGAAGGCTGCTGATGTCGCTTATCCTAGAAGCGATGACGCCGGCGTCATTGCTCCATACCGCTGGCGGCATGGATGATGTCACCGGCGACATCACTTTAAACAAAAGCGACATCAGGCGTAGCTAAGCCTTTTTACAAAGCCTGATGACTGTGACATCACTTACCGTAAGCAGAACCTATTTTCCCTAAAATCGCACCCATCGTGCCAAAACCACCAAAATCACAATCAATCAAACAATAAGCCTAAAAATAGTGAAACTTGAACCTAAAGCATGAAATATCAGTTTATAATCAGTCTATTTCACACTTATGACTCCTATCATGGCACGATTTTAAGCCTAAGGCCGAATCACAACTCAACCCAAAAATAAGAGATTCGGGTTTTGCGAGATTACCTGGACATAGCAGAGGTTCTTTTCCTTCTCTAAGGTCAGATTAGTGATGGGAGAACTGATCCCATAGCTATACATCTTGGCTATCTCCTTCAGGCCATAAGCAGCAGGAACGGAGAGAATTTTTAGCCCTTCAACAGAGGAATCAGGCAGATTCTCCCTAGCCTTTAGCAGATTTACCCCTGAAAGTCTTGGCGATTCTCTTCATGATTGGGATGGCAAAAAAAATTGGAAAATTTGGAGAAGATAAGCAAAGAAGTACGGTTTTGCAGAATGAAGGGAGAAGGGAGTTTTACTTCCTTTTGAACTGCTGCACAGAATTCGAGGAGTTTTAACTTATCTGAAACTGCCAATCCATGCCTCCAGTGGCATCACGCCATACCGTCAGTGTCATCACTCATGCCTCCGGTGACATCGCCCCCTCTAATTTAAATTTTGAAATCGTTTGACTAGTCAAAGCTGCCATGAGGCACTCATGCGACCGACGACATCGCTTTATACCGCTAGCGACCTCACTTATGCCGCTAGCGGCATTACCTCCTTTAAATTCAATTTTGAACTTAAACACCGGACAAAGCTGCCACACGGCATTCACACCATTAGCGGCATCATTACATATCGCCAGAAACATCAACTACCTCTATGACTTTTTCAGTCATCCGCAGTAAAATCCTGGTTCCGGCCCTCACATTCCAAAACTTGCACAATGTAAGCCCGACCAAGGGATAACCAATCCGTAGAACAAAAAGTCCGACCAAGGGACAAACTCTCCTCGAAGTATAAGCCTGACCAAGGGATAATCACTCTATAAAACATAAGCCCAACCGAAGGGCAATCCCTCCACAAAGTGTAAGCCCGACCAAGGGGCAATCACTCACAAAGCACAAGTCTGACCAGAGGACAAACTCTCCATAAAGCTTAAGTCTGACCAATGGACAACCAATCTATAAAGGATCAAGTCCGACCATGGGGCATCCTTTCTGCAAAGAACAAGTCCGACCAAAGAACAATCTCTCCACAAAGCACAAGTTTGATCGAAGGACAAACTCTCCACAAAGCTCAAGTCCGAACAAGGGATAACCAATCTATAAAGGATCAAGTCCGACCAAGGGGCATCCTTTCCGCAAAGCACAAATTCGACCAAAGGACAATCTCTCCACAAAGGACAAGTCCGACTAAAGGACAACATATCCATAAAGCACAAGTCCGACCAAAGGACAATCTGTCCATAAAGCATAAGTCCGACCAAAGGAAAAACTATCCATAAAGCACAAGTCCAACCAAAGGGCAACCACTCTGTAAAGCACAAGCCCGATCTAGGGGCAACTCTCCACAAAGCTCAAGTCCGACCAAAGGACAAACTCTCCATAAAGCTCAAGTCCGACCAAAGGGAAACCCTTCACAAAGCGTAGACCCGGCCAAGGGGCAACCAATCCATAAAGCATAGGTCCGACCAAAGGACAGTTTCTCCATAAAGTATAGGTCCGACCAAAGGGCATCCTTTCCACAAAGCATAAGTCCGACCAAGGGGCAAACCAGTCACCCATCAAGTATCATTCCTATCCCTTGCTCTTTCGTGCGATCATACTGACCTATGGCAGCAATGATCCCCCGAGGGACAGCTTGTGAGCATGGGATTTTGCAGTCCCTCTCGTGAGATAATGATGATGTGTACCCGATTTTAATGCCTCAAAATAAAAGTTCTCTTTAGAATTTTTATTACCAAATATTCCTCGCGAGTTTTATACTTGGTAGAATCCAGTTCGGCATGGCTGATAACGCGTCTGGTAGGAGCTTGAACCGATGATTTACACCCAAATTAAAAAATACCTATTAAAATATCATTAAAATAAAAAAGATACCTTTTCTCCCACTATTAAACAAATTTAGGAGACTTTTTAGGCTCCTAGGCCTGACGCTTGTCTACATGCTGGAGGCTGATGCCCCAGCGGTATCAGCCATACTGCCAGCGATATCACCATATTGCCAGAGACATCATCCATACCACCGACGGTATGGCGATGCCGCCGGCCCCATGACTCGAAGCGAGACCCTGCACAGATAGACTTTCGGCCACTTTTGGCAGAATTAGTCAAAAAGGTCTCGAAAACCACCCCATTTCACCAATAAAAACACACCTTGAGCGGCAATGAAGAGGAGAACCACCTAAAGTTAGAGATTTAATGTTAGAATGAGAAAATAGATTCTAGTGAGATAAGAATTAGATAAGGCAGAAAAAAAGGGATTCTAATCCGTTTTTTCTTGGTTTTTCTTCTTTGAATTCTCTGATTGTGAGTTTAAAATCAGTGAATCCTGTAGTTAAAATCAATTTAATTGGATTTTGAAACCCAAAACACTTAAATTTACTACTAAATCATCATAACCCAGAGGCATTTCTTTTCGGTTCATGAAGAGGTGGATTCAGGACCCCGAGGTAAAAATTCTGAGTCTCATAGCTCTTTAGCATTAATATTATTGATTTGTGTTAACTTTTGTTGACTTATATTCATTTTTAGGTTTTCGGTCATTTTTTACTGCCACCACTGCTGCTGCAAGAAATTGAAGTCACCGAAGACATGTGATGTCGCCGGCGGTATCACCCATGTCGTCAGAGACATCATTGATACTGCCGGTGGCATCACATTCCCCAGAGTCTTCACTTTCTTGTGGGACCTTTTCTTTATGAAAGCCATGTAAACTACCTGCATACTGATGCCACCCGCGACATCATTGATGTCATTGGCAGCATCATCTATGTCGCTAGCGACATCAGCGATATCGCCGGCGGCATAAGTAGCATCGCCGGCGGCATGACTTTCTGGACAACAATTTTATTTTCATTTGTTCCCAGATTAGTTCATTGTCCAAAACTAGGATGTACAGTGTAACGAGGGAGGTCCAAAACCTTCCAAAAACATACCCCCACCCCATAACGTGTGGCATTTTCCACTTATAATCTAGTTAAAGCAACGATCAAGTCTAAAATGGGTTAAAAACGGAATTTCTCACAAACGTCATTCGAATCTCATTTTAGCCATCCAATCGGGCTTTATAATATTATAAATAAAATATGTCATATCCGTGCTGACTATCTTCTGTAGGTAGATGTATATCGGACATTCAGGTATTTTATTTATTGTATAGAAAAATGTATATGATCTGGAAGTTTCATAATAATTTTATTTTCCGCGCTTATTTTTGAATGGCTATAAATAGTATATTCATCGTTTCAATTACTTGATAAACATGAAAATAACAAAATAACTTAAAACACAAATAAATAGGATGGATTAAACCGATTAAGAAAGAATCAAGTATCTTAATTTGGCCTAATGAAAAATAGATAACATCATCCGAACTCGGAATCTCTTCTTAAGGTATGGTCCAACCACCCGGTGGGAAAATCGAACTAAAAATTTCCCGGTTGAGCTGAACCGGGTGGCGACTCTGTTTTAAGTACGGGATTTCGATCTCGTATCTTTTGAGCATTAAAAATGTGCAAAACCATTTTCCAATCACATCACACATATCTCTCCATCTATTTAAAGAGGCAGGCCCAACCAGCCAGGCCCAGCCCCGCAGCCGCCACTCAAAATGTCATCCACTCACAGTGGCGACTCTGCTGGGGACTGATCTTTTTAAACTTAAACTTTCTTTTCATGAAGTTTAAAAGATTTTGATGATGTATTGAAATCATTGGCCAAATTAAAACTTCATTCTTTTTTTATAACGTTTTATCCTTAAGCTTGTAGATAGTTCAGTAATTTTTAGGCTCATGCCTTGTTGGAATTGAGAATGCCTAGAGGGTGGATCACTCATTTTTACCAACACATAAACTCCTAAAATCACACCTATTTGGGAGTGGCTGAGTAACGTGGAATCAAGGTAAACAAGAACCTTCTATATCAACAACCCTATACCATAGCCGTGCTAGAAAAAGCCTTAGTACATCATTCCTTTAGGGTCACCAGAATAACTAAAATAATTAGGATGCACTTCTTTCACCATTATCGGTGAAGAAGCCAAACTGCAACCTTCCAAAGAGGCATTACGCGGGAGTCATAAGGTTGGAAGAGGGATGATTTGCGTGCCATATGCTCTGTGATCATGCACCCTCATGCATCGGCTTCAAGTGCCAAAAAGGAAACAACTTACCCTTACTACTTCTGCTTATGGAAGAGGTTTAGCAACACACATAGGACTTCTCTTGTACCTCCGTGGTGTCACCACATATCATTATATATGACGTGAGATACAAACGTCCCACGTATGTTGGAGGGATAAGTCGTTACATCATCTCTAACCACATCTATGTGCAGCCATATGACAATAAAAGGCATGCATGCCATCCATACCACTCACGAACCCATTCGTGATCTGATCCACCGCCTACCATTTCAGCTAGGAGGAGGCGGGCTGATCATCGCACCCTAGTTTGGAAGAGGATAGAATGCCATCTGATTCATCGTCCCCTCACCCCGATTATCATCACAAAAGTTGAAGGGATTCCACATACTGATTCTAGCGAGGAGTTAGATTCGAAACAAGTTCAGTTAAGCCGGAACCCTTCTCAACCAGCCATGTCTTTTCCAAGGAATGAAGGGACCCCTCCTACCGAAGAACCCTTCGATCCTACTTCCAGTTCGAGAATGAGATCCCAGCCGCCGCCTGGCTTCGTCTTTGCAAGTACTATGGCATAATTCTTGAATTCAGATGCTTTTCAGGCTTCTATCCAAACCATTATTCAGGCTGTCGTTAAGCAAGCTCTTGAAGATAGAAATTCCAATCGAGTATCGGCATCCGATATTCAAGCCCAGAATGGTTCTACACAGATGTTAACCAGTCTGGTAGGGACAAGACCTATTGCATCTATTTTGGGCAAGCCCATTCCAGTTTGGGCAAGCTTTAGCTTTCTTATTAACTTCAACTATTCCATCAGATGTGCCTTTTAATCCAAGACCCTTCGTTCAAAGCTCTACTCCCCCGGTATTTACTCACCAATACCCAACGTCTCAGCCACTGCTCTCTTTCACTCCTCTGCAGTTCATTGTAACTCCCAAGGGCACCACCTACCCCCAAAGTCCTTTCGCCAGCCAATTGACCATTCGCCCTCCGCTACCTCTGACACTTAATGAACAGGTCACACAACTACCGAGTGTGACACCTGAGGTAGCCGCTTTTGTCCGATAAATGATAGCTTCTCAAACTGTCAATGACTAGGTTGTGTATTCTCCGGGCGTGACACCCCGAATCCCTGGCTATCCCTCATAAACAGGTCAGTGAGCAGGTCATGCAACCTCCGGGCATGACACCCGAGATCCAAGCTTACATCAACCACCTCATCATCACCAAGAAATCTGAAAGAGACGAAGATTGGGTCCCTGATAATTTCACTATGCCGAGTATGGCTCATTATAATGGTTCTGGAGCACCTACCTCTCACATTATAATGTATGAAAGAATAATGCGCGTGAAGAAGTTAAGTGATAAAGTGCTCGCTGAAATGTTTCCTTGCTCCCTTCAGGGCCCTACCCTCGAATGGTATCACACCTTGCCGCAACATATTGTCGCCGACTGGAATCTTTTATCTGAGGCGTTGAAAGTACATTATATTTTTAAGACTATGATGGAAATTATCCTCCAACATCTTGAGAGGGTCCATCAAATGCCCAACAAAACTTTCAAGTAATACTTCAATCGGTGGATGTTAACCCAGGTCTTAATGAAATCCAAGCTAAGCCATGAGGAAATGATTATCAAACTCCTCGAAGGGTCTCTCCCCTTGTTCCGCAAAGAAATGGCTGCCGATTCTTTTCTATCCTATAAGGCTGTATTCAAGAAAGCTTTGAAAATCAAGTGTGAGGCGGAGCGGGAAAAGGCCAAGAGAGCAGGGAAATTGTGGTTTAGAAAGCATGATGCCCAACCCTTAGCCCTGGCGCCAGCTAAGCCTAAATCACCAGCTGCAGTTCAAGTTATTTCTCAAACCCCTATTGCGCCCCTCGCAATCACCTCAGCTCCATCGGTGGTTGCCATAATTCAGCCTCCTCGCCCTCCCTTTGTCTTGGCTAACCCTTATAAGCTGCCCCTATGGGTCATCTTCCAACATTTGAGGGAAGCGAGTTTTATATAGTCCCTTCAGGAATACAAGCCACCTAGACCTGAGGATAAAAACAACTTCTGTAACTATCATGTTCAGGTAGGACACCAAACCAATAATTGCAAAGCCCTGCTCTCAGCAATTCAATGCTTGGTTAGCGAAGTAAAGATCGCTGAACCAGACAGAGCTTCGAGCACTATGAATAATCCTTTGCCAAATTTTAAGGACAAGGTTGGCATGGTCCAGTCCGGTTTATCCGAAGCCACAATCTTTGATCTTCTTGCTTGGAGGCTGGATAATAATAACTCTATCTTGGTCATCGATTTGGGTCCCCCATCTTATCCGGTCTTTGATCTAATTAATCAAGCCAACCCGGGGGTCAATTCTATCCAGAAGATGGAAGTTGATCCAAACTAGATGAAGTAAGAGAGCCACAGGTCTAAACCATTCGTGGCAAGAAGAATGAGAAAACCACTGTTTAGCATGGATTCCTTCATTTCGAAGGAGGACTACTCTGATGGTGATGAGGAGTCGGTTAGAAAGACTAGGGCCTTAAGCACCGAATTATTCAAGGTTGATCAAAATGACCTTTTTAGCGTGGATAAGTATGATCTTCAAAACCCAGATTCGGACTCTGAGGAACAACAGTATATGTTTGAAACATGAGCCACTAAGAGTGTCTTGCTCGGTGATATCCTTAACATTACCTAAAGTGGTCGCGTATATCAGCCTAAAGACCGATATCTCTGCTTAAGCCGAGATTGGGTTCTTGGTAGGGTCGAAACCACCGCGAGACCCCCATCTCCACCTCCGCCTCTCCCGACCAGTCTTAAGGTTGACCCTCTCATTAGCCGGCTAAAAAACACCTAAGCTCGATATAGTATTTAGTAGCTAGTAATCGACTTCAAAGGGCATTGTAAGGGCTTGATTAAATGTCTCCTCAATTTAGAAGCTAATCCGGCCACCTCGGTCGTTGAGATGTGCACCACAGTTGGGGAAGGAATTCCCCTAAAAAAGGGCCTCAGATCGTGTTCGACCATTTTGATCTTACACTCGAGGGCAAGGATCACAACAGGGCATTATTCATCCAAATCCAAGTCCTCGATAAGGTTATCTCGTGTGTCATGGTGGACGATGGCTCCGCTCTAAATCTGTGCCCTCTAAAAATCCTTCCTCATCTAGGACTATCAGAGGAGATGCTTGAAAAATCCAGCATAGTTATTAGAGCGTATGATGATTCAAAGTGCAGTGTAATTGGGACCTTTGAGGCAGAAATCGCTATGGAAGGCGTGACAAGCAATGTGCATTTCACTATACTTGACATTCCTGTCACCTATTCTCTGTTGCTTGGCCGACCATGGCTTCACGCTTTGGGCATTGTTCCCTCTACACTACACCAGAAAATCAAGCTTATTCATGAAGATAGAATGGCAACTATTGAGGCCGATCTCGCCTCCGTTATGGCTGTTATGGAAGCCGAAGCTAGTTTAGAAAAAGGCCTTCAGATTGCTATGACTAGCAAAGCTCAGCAGTCTCCTCCCCTTTGGCATAACTACCTTCATACAGGTGTGGGTAAACTGATGAAGAAATCTAGTTACAAGCCTGGCAGAGGTGGTGGAATACATGAGCAGGGAATGTTGAAGCATTGGAGCCAAAAATCCTTGCCTATCGAGCTGGATTACGGTATAGGCCTAGAAAAGCCTATCACCGCATCCCCTCCTGCTACTACCACATGGTCACTATCTGTAAAATCCTAGGTAAGAGGCCTTATAAGGGAGAGCCTGAGCCGATCGAGTATGGCGGAAAAATGTGGCCCGGCTTTGAGATCTTTAAAGATGTCTATGACTTCGAGACCAGTCGCATTATAGTTTTGACTGAACCCAAGCCCGCTGAGCTTGATACACCTATCAATGTGGTTTTTGATAAGGCTAAGGGAAAAGGTAAGATGCATCCCGAAGATGAGCCTGAGGAGAGTAGCAAAGAGTCTATCGATCCAAAAATTGAAACTGCTGTGGCAATCATGACCGAAGCTATGGTGCTGCTAATGAAGAAAGGCTAGAAATATGGGAAAATTAGGGAAGAAGATGTTATGACAGCAATAGTAGGGAAGCTCGCCAGGGCTCTCGCCTAGAAAGCCAACCTATCCGAAGGACCATCGCTCACCAATGCCCAAAAGACCACTCTGGCATAAGTCCTGGGTGCCATTCTGACAGGCAATATAGAGGATGCTCCTCCTATTGATGCTGCTACTGAATCCCCTCCACCTATTGAGGAGAATATGGATGATGTAATTCTTAATATTTCTGATGTGTTTGATTCAAACATTACTACTTACGAGGCTTTTAATGTAGTGAATAACTCTCGTTCTGCTTACTTATTTCCTGATGGATCCATGCATTCATATAACAATACGCATAATGATTTTGGCATTAGTGATAAATTATTAAGCTAAATAAACCTAAGTATAGATGATAATCCTAAAATAGTGACCATTTCCAAAGATTTAACTCCTGAGGAAAAAAGTGAGATCATAAAAGTGTTTAAAGATCATGTTAACGCTTTTGCCTGGTCATACAAAGACATGCCTGGGGTTGATCGATAAATTACTAAGCACAGATTCCCAACTAATCCTAATTGGCCTGTCAAATAGAAACTCCGCCGGTTGAGACCAGAATGGGCAGAATAGGTTAAGATAGAGGTTTCAAGGTTAATTGAAGCTCGATTCATTGAAGTGGTAGAATACCCGACTTGGTTGTCCAACATCGTCCTAGTTCCGAAGAAGGATGGTAGGGTCTGGGTCTGTGTGGATTTTCGAGATCTCAATAAAGCCTCACCGAAAGATGACTTCCTACTCCGGCACATCAATGTCCTGATTGATAGCGCCAGGGTGGCTATGTATTCATTTATGGATGGGTTCTTGGGGTATAATAAGATTCTGGTCAATATTGTCAACAAAGTCAAAACAGCGTTCATCACTGAATGGGGGGTGTATTGCTACAAGGTAATGCCGTTTGGGTTGAAAAATGTCGGAGCCACTTATCAGGCCGTGACCGCCCTCTTACATGACATGATCCATAAAGAAGTGGAAGCATATATGGACAATATAATTGTGAAGTCCGCTACTCGAGAGGAGCACCCTGCTATTCTCGACAAGTTTATGACTCGTATTAAAAAGTATAACCTCTGCCTAAAACTAAAGAAGTGTGTGTTTGGGGTTACCTCTGGTAAGCTATCGGGGCACGTGGTTAGCCAGAAAGGGATTGAAATGGATCTAGACAAAGCCAAAGCCATCAGGGACATGCCTCCACCTAAGACAAAGAAGGAAGTCCAATCATTTTTAGGGTCCTTGCAGTATGTTAGTCAGTTCATTGCTCACCTCACAACTGTTTGCGAACCTATCTTTAAGCTGTTAAGAAAATAGCAGGCCGTGGTATGGAATGATCACTTCCAGGTAGCGTTTCACAAAATCAAGGCATATCTTATTGATCCACCCATCTTGACACCCCCCATCCCGGGCAAACCACTCATCCTTTATCTGGCTATCAAGGAAACTTCTGTCGGGGCCATGCTTATCCAGGAACATGTTGATAAGCGTGAACATGCCATCTACTACTTGAGCAAGAAGTTATTAGATTATAAAACCCTGTATTCGATTGTAGAAAAGACCTGCACTACCGTGGTTTGGCTCACTAAGAAGTTGCGACATTATTTCCAATCTTATCGCATCCATATCGTGGCCAAGATTGATCCAATGAAGTTTCTTTGTCAATCAACTACTCTAGCCTGCAAATTATCCTGATGGTTACTTCTCATGTCTGAGTTTGACATTGAGTATGTGACATGGAAGGTCATTAAGGGGCGGGCCATAGCCGAATTCCTTACTAATCAACCCCTCAGCTCTGAATATAAGGAAAAATTGAAGTTTCCTGATGAACAGCTCGCCTGTGTTACAATCCTTGACGATGTCTGGATTATGTACTTTGATGGTGCTGTAAACCACCGGGGAGTAGGTCTCGGGGTCATCATTGTCACACCAGATAATGAGATAATCCTAATGTCCAAACGCTTAGAATTCACTATCATCAATAAAAGCGCTGAGTATGAAGCTTGTCTATTTGGCCTCAAGGCTCTTCTTCAGGTTCAGGCCCTCCACGTATCTATCATTGGGGATTCGGCTTTGGTTGTCCGTCAGGTTATCGGAGATTGGGAAATTAAAGAAGAATCTCTCTATCCTTATGTCGAGTCTATCCGCAATTTGTCTGAGAAATTCACCTTGTTCTTGTACCGCCATGTCTCTCGGGACGAGAATCAAATGGCCGATGCTCTAGCCACTCTCGCGACCATATGGGAAGGACCCCAGTAACAGCCTATCCGCCCTTTGGTATTGTTGTCCACCAAGATCCCATATCATGTTTAATCGGCTCCTCCAATCCTCGCCATTTCATCCAAACCTTATTGGTATTCTGACATCATACTGTTCCTACAGACCGGCTAATACCCTACGAATTCTTCTGACTTGGACCATACCACCCTACGGCGGTTCGTTGTCCAGTTTTGTATTATGGATAATGATCTGTTCAAGTACACCAGCAACGGCCTACTTCTCCATTGCCTCACTGACTTTGAGGCTCAGAACATAATAGCCCAGGTCCATGCCCGTGATTGTGGCCCTCATATGAACGGTCTTGCTCTCGTAAAGAAAATCCAGCAGTTGGGGTATTTTTGGCTCACTCTCACAGCCAATTGCATCGCCCAGCTCAAACGATGCCACCAATGCCAAGTTTACGGAGATATGTAGCATCTGCCACCCACCAAACTCCATCATTTATCCGCCCCTTGGCCATTCTTGGCATAGGGGATAGAGATAATTGGTGAAATCTATCCTTCTTCAACAAATGGCCACAGATTCATTATGGTAGTGGTGGATTACTTCTCGTAATGGGTGGAAGCTGAATCCTTCACCAATGTCACCGCCAAACAAACGACCAAGTTCTTAGAGAAGCACATCTTCGCTCGATATGGACTCCCACACTATATAGTCTCGAACAATGGGGTACAATTTCAAGGAGCAACTACTTCTCTAATAGAGAAATACGGGATCGAGCACCATAGATCTTCCCCATACAGACCGCAAGCTAATGAGGCTATTGAGGCAGCCAATAAATCGGTAAAGACGATTCTCTCTAAGATGATAGCCAGTTACAGGGACTTGGTAGATAGGCTACATTTTGCTATTTAGGGATATGGTACCAGCATTCACACCCCAATAGGTCAAACTCCGTTTTCCCTAATCTATGGGACGGAAGCAGTCTTGCCAGTTGAAACTTAGGTGACCTCCTTAAGAGTCACTCTAGAGGCTAAATTAAAAGAATCTGAATGGACCCGAGCGAGATTTGAATAGTTGAACATGATGGATAAGCAAAGGTTAAAGGCCCTTGACAATCTCCAGATGTACCAGCAACGTATAGCTCGGGCATATAACAGTCGGGTAAGACATCAGAAGTTCCCCATAAAGGCTGGTGATCTGGTCCTTAAACAGCTGAAACATTCTACCACTGATGCGAGGGGTAAATTCAGGCCAAACTAGGAAGGACCATATGTAATGAAGAAGCTGCTTAACAAAGGGGCAGTTAAGCTTATAGATATGGATGGGAACGAGTTTGTGAATCCCGTGAACCAAGAGAGGCTTAAGCATTATCATATCTAATTCAAAAGATACAAATTGAAAAAGCGGCGCACTAAAAAACATATACATGATAGTTACCTGCCTTTCGGTTTTTTACTGATTGGACAAAAATTAGGGTAACACCTGATGATTGGTATACTACAAACTAGCCGTCCAAAAATTAGGGGATGAGACAACCCGCTAGATCAAAAACCCAAAAAGGGTGATCTAGGCAAAAGTTAGGGCATGTGAGCAAAGAGCGAGTGCCTTCTAGAAAATTGATCTAGGCTAGTTGGCACCGGGAGTTAAATCAATGGAAATGTCGACCAAACATCATGTACTTTATTTTATCTTAATTAATGAAAGTATCTCTTTTGTTGAAATCTAAATGCTTATGCTTATATGAATCTTGTATTCATAGGATTAGGACAACTCAGCAAGCTTTGGGCAGGGTTCATATTATTCCATATCAGATGCAAAAAAAATAAAAAAAAAAGAAGGGTTCCGATAATTCTGACAAAAGCACATCTCAAATAGAGCTTCCCACATCATCATCATAGGACCTAGAGATCCGCCTTAATGGCATAGTAAAGAGAGGCTCCTCCCCCTGCTCTGCGTGCTCCCCCTCTAGGCGAGCCCGTGACTGCTTTTGACGGGACGTCAAATATCTTATCTCAGCAAGCCATCCTCTGTAATGTATATCGATCTCGATGGTGTCCACATGATCATAGTCTAGAATCTCAAATACAGCTTCCCTGAACCACTTTTCCCGGATATGGATAACCCACCTAGCCTTGTAGATCCTGATCTGGTTATAGGGAAGCTTGATTGGGATCCTTTGCCTCTTGCCATACTGACGGCACAACCGATAAGAGGTGTAGAACGAAGATCTCTCCAGACCTATCAGCTGAACACAAGCCCCCAGGATTCTACAAGCACGTCTTGGATCCTCCACCATGGACTAACCCACTGAACCTGTGCATCGGTATACCGCCCCAAAATAGGCACCTAATCATCATATGTCAGCTGATCGAAATCAGCCCTCATAAGCCCCTTCTCCCTTAGATAAACGGGTAGGTACCTCTTCGGATTCCCTCGTGGTGCTTCTCGCAACCTCAGTTTCTCTATCAACCATACCTGTAGTTCGAATCCAGGTAAGGATCGAGAAATAATATGGCAAAATTGAGAAGAACAAAAGGTACCTACAGCAAAATGAGCTGGTCTCCGATAAGTGATGGGTCAACGGAGGCAGCATCCATATTCAGCAAAACATCAGCCAACCCCACAGCCATAGGAGAAGCCCCTATCGACATGGGGCTGATAAGTGAAATCAGCCTGAGCGGAGCAATCAAGCTCACTCTATACATAAACTCCGCCATAAGTAATAATGCCACCATGGATGGCCAGACAAGATGGGATCGAGGCGCCACATGGCACTACTCTAAGGCTGCTCCGAGCTAAAACCCAGGTTTGTCAGATAACCGAGAGAGAAATGGGTCCATAAAATCCAAATTCCATCCACGCTAAAATGAAACTCCGGCAATGCTAGGGTCACGTGTTTAGGACACGGTACCTCCAAAATAGCATGGAACTCTTCGAGCAAGGGACATAGCTTGAAAGATGAAAATCGGAAAATGTGGTCCATTGGATGCTAAAAAGACAACGCCGCTTAAAGGAACTCGTGGCTTACGAGCCACGCCACGACATATCGAAACCCCCAAAGCTTGAATTTTTTAAGCTTCTTCCAGTCCGCATTTCCCAGACTTTGCAAAAAAAACCCCGTAGCTGTTGATTGTGGGTTGCCATGACAAGAATTGGCAGAATGGCTGAAATCAGATTTCTGGGGAAGTGATGCCGCCGACGATGTGAGTGATACTGCCGGCGATGTGAGTGATGCCGCCGGCGATGTGGATCAAATTGGGCGGTATTAACTGAGGTCGCCGATGATATGAGCTATAAGACAGCTTTGTATATATTATTTTAGTTGGTTGAGTTTGGGCGATATGGGTCATGCCGATGGCGGCATGGAGTTAATTTTTGGCGGCATCAGAAGCATTTTTCTCATTACAGACCTATACAAAACCTGTAAACAATCCCCGTAACCCATTTCCAATGTCTGTCCAAATGCAATCCATTTTATTCAAAGTAAAAAGCCTGAAGGTATAAACCATTCAAAAATTCCAAATATCTAGACCACCAAAGCAAAAACCGAACAACAAATCCAAATATTCCAACCCCAATGTGTCAAGGGTACAAACAAAAAGGCGAAATGAAAAAAAAAGTAAAGCTAGGCATGCCCGCCACTGCCGTCCGGGCGGGATGAAATGTCCTTAGGACTCACAAGCCAATCACCAACCTCATCCTCAACTTCCTCCCTTCCTTCTCTCATGGGCACACTGCTAGACTCCTTGACCGCAGCAAACGGGCTTCAGACGGCAGACATCTTTACCCCCCTACGACTGGTGCTATCGGGGTGCATGCGATCCAGGTTTTACTTGCTCCTCCGTTCCAAAACGGTAGCGGCCAGCTGACCCTCAAGGTCACTCACGCGACGCCGGAGTCCTGCAGTCTCCTGCTCATATCTCTACAGGGCTGCATCCGCATCAGATAAAGAAAGGGCCAAGAAATCCTACAAGCCAAGGAAAAACATCAATAATGCACATCATTCATAGCATTCATACATGAATCTTATCTTATTTTAACATAGGCTTAAATAGGGAATGTACCTGAACAAGGAGGGATTGCCCGATAAGCATGTTCAGGAGAGCAAAGTTATTCTCTGCAAGCTGCTCTACATGGCTTCGCGCCACCTGAAAAATCCAAAAGGCAAATCATTAGACACCCGCATCCAATGGTAAATAAGAAAACAATTATCTGGCCTTATGTAAGTGGTGTCTTCTGGCATAAAGATTGGAGCATCCCGGCTCAAGCCTATGTTCCTAGGGAGAACTCTCCTAGAGAATTCATTAGCAGGAATGTTGTTTCCATCGGGTTAACCAGACACCCCTCCACGAAGTTTATACCCTTCGGTACACCATAGTACCGCGTCCCACTCTGGTTATCCCGGCCTCTCTTCCTCGCTGGTTCTTGAAAAACACAAAAAATGCACGTCAGCAGCATTTCTAAACAATTGTAAATCATGCACAAAAATGCAATCATACCTCAAAAGAGCGCTGCACCCATTGGGACATTGGCACACTCCCGCTGGCTACATCCGCACCTGCCTCATCCTCCCCCTAAGGCTCAATCCTAACATCACCTTTAAGCTCCTTATCTTCCTTGTCCTCTTCCTCCTCGACATCCATAATACCTTTGAGGCGCCTTTTCTCCTCCTCCAGCCTTTGCTTAATATGATACTCAATCGTATCATTCCTGTGGATACGGGGACACAAGGGGAGTAGGCATTACTGGTGCTGCTTATAGAGGCCAGGGACACTAGGGATCACTCGACCATTCCCGTCAACATAATCAGCTTGGTCGACCTTGGATGTAATCACCAGATGAGGCCACCATAAACCCTGGGGAGGATCGGCGGGCACTAGCCTATTGATGACCGGGACAAGCCTCCAGCCCCAGATGCGCTCACCCAAATACCACTACTGGGATAAAGGACACTCCATGACGAATCAACGGTCGTCCACCTCCCTCCTAACCCCCCCAACCTCCGTCAGGTTCTCCACCCCATCAAACGGGTCCAACACAAGCTGCACCAACAATCAACCAAAACGACCGATATAAATTTATAAACGCTTTTTATTTGATTCTAAGGGTAAAGACAAAGGACTAAATCAAAGATTACATACCGAATTCAATCGCGCACTCCTCAGGACCTCCCTGTACTTGGTAGGATCCTTTCCATGAATACCCCCGCACCAGCGGGCGAGAAAGTGGGAACCCAGCAGCACGGTCTTCTTAAACTCGACCAGTGAGAGAATCTGGTGCTCAAAGGCCCAAGCCTGCGCAAATAACAACCAATCAATTCAAAAAGCATCAGCAATAAATAAGACATGCACAATCAAGAAAAATGCTTCCAATAGGATATACCTAGAGTAGCAGATGATAGAGGCAAAAGGCTTTCACCTTCTTACAAGCGACCACATCTAGCCTATGGTATATCTGTGCCAAGATGGCCCTTGGCCAATTCTTCTTCCGGATATCGGCCACGTCCTCCATGGCGAATATCAGCCCGTAATTAATCTCGCTCCCCGAGATAAAAAAAAACAACACTATGAGCAAGGAAATCATAAAGGAGCGCACGCAAGCCTCTCTCTCATCCTCGGGCACCACATCTACCCGGGTCTAGTGGTGTAACTTACCATAACACAACCGCCCTGAGATGGGCTTTAAACCGAATAGCTCCTTCACCTGCCTTACCACGGGCCTCTCAATATGGTATTTATCCATGTAAGCGTCAAAGTGAATGACCTCCTCCATCCAGGGAAGCCTGGTCATATCTACGACATCGGAGGGCATAATTGTCGCTTCCCCAAACGAGAAGTGAAAATTATGGGAGGTTTCAGACCACCTCTCGGTAAGGGGTGTCACGGCTGAATGAGAGAGCTTAGGGCATTAGCATTGGCATAATTTGGGCCAAGTCCCCGAATCCCGTCTCATTAATGGCAAGTGCAAGCTTTGGATCCTTCTCAGAGATATGGTGCCACCACTCGCCGATGGTGCCCATCCCTCCAATATAAGTCAGTTCATGCGGCTGTAAAAATCAGAAACAAAACAGATAAGTCCTGCTTATTTACTCAATACTAAAACCTGATAAAAAGCTACTGATGTCGCTTCTGCTAGAAGCAATATCGTCGGTGGCATCACTCCATATCGTTGGCCGTGTGGATGATATCGCCGGCGACATCGCTTCAAACAGAAGTGACATCAGACTTCCTTAGGCCTTTTTGCAAGGACTGATGCCGCCATCGACATTACTCATGTCGCCGGCGACATCACTACATACGGGCAGAACCTGTTTTCCCCAAAATTGCACCCATCGTGCCAAAACCACCAAAATCACAATCAATCAAACAATAAGCCTAAAAACAGTGAAAATCAAACCTAAAGCATGCAATATCAGTTTATAATCACTCTATTTCACACTTATGACTCCTATCATGGCATGATTTCAAGCCTAAGGCCGAATCAAAACTCGACCCAAAAAAAGAGATTCAGGTTTTGCGGGATTACCTAGACATGACGTCAGATTAGTGATGGGAGAATTGATCCTGTAGCCATACATCTTGGCTGTCTCCTTCAGGCCGTAAGCAGCAGGAATGGAGAGAATTTTCAGCCCTTCGACAGAGGAATCAAGCAGATTCTCCCTAGCCTTAGTAGATTTACCCCTGAAAACCTTGGCGATTCTCTTCATGATTGGGGAAGATAAGCAAAGAAGTACTGTTTTGTAGAATGAAGGGATAAGGGAGTTTTACTTCCTTTTAAACTATCGTATGGAATTTGAGGAGTTTTAACTTATCTGAAACTGCCACTCCATGCCGCCGGCGGCATCACGCCATACCGCCAGCAACATCACTCATGCCACCGGTGATATCGCCCCCTTAAATTCAAATTTTGAAATCATTTGACCAGCCAAAGCTGTAACGCGGCACTCATGCTGCCGGCGGCATCGCTTCATGCCGCCAGCGACCTCACTTATACCGCTGGCGGCATGACCTCCTTTAAATTCAATTTTAAACTTAAACACCAGTCAAAGATGCCATACGGCATCCACAGTATTAGCAGCATCATTCCATATCGCCAGCGACATCATTAGTGTTGCCGGCGACATCAACTACCTCCATGACTTTTTCAGCCATTCGCGATGAAATCCTGGTTTCGGCCCTGACATTCCAGAACTTGCAAAATGTAAGCAGACTAAGGGACAACCAATCCACAAAATAAAAAGTCCGACCAAGGGACAAACTCTCCTCAAAGCACAAGCCTGACCAAGGGACAATCGCTCCATAAAACATAAGCCCGACCGAAGGGCAATCCCTTCATAAAGTGTAAGCCCGACCAAGGGGCAATCACTCACAAAGCACAAGTCCGACCAAAGGATAAACTCTCCATAAAGCTTAAGTCCAGCCAAGGGACAACCAATCTATAAGGGATCAAGTCCGACCAAGGGGTATCCTTTCTACAAAGCACAAGTCTGACCAAAGAACAATCTCTCCACAAAGCACAGGTCCGACCAAAGGACAATCTCTCCATAAAGCACAAGTCCGACCGAAGGACAAACTCTCTACAAAGCTCAAGTCTGACCAAGGGACAACCAATCTATAAAGGATCAAGTCCGACCAAGGGGCATCCTTTCTGCAAAGCACAAATCCGACCAAAGAACAATCTCTCCACAAAGCACAAGTCCGACCAAAGGACAACCTATCCACAAAGCATAAGTCCGACCAAAGGACAACCTATCCACAAAGCATAAGTCCGACCAAAGGACAATCTCTCCATAAAGCATAAGTCCGACTAAAGGACAACCTATCCACAAAGCGTAAGTCCGACCAAGGGGCAACCACTCCATAAAGCACAAGCCCGATCTAGAGGCAAACTCTCCATAAAGCCCAAGTCCAGCCAAAGGACAAACTCTCCATAAAGTGTAGACCCGACTAAGGGGCAACTAATCCACAAAGCATAGGTCCAACCAAAGGACAATTTCTCCATAAAGCATAGGTCCAACCAAGGGGCATCCTTTCCACAAAGCACAAATCCGACCAAGGGGCAAACCAGTCACCCATTAGGTATCATTCATATCCCTTGCTCTTTCGTGCGATCATACTGACCTGTGGCAGTAGTGATCCCCCGAGGGGCAGCTTATGAGCATGGGATTTTGCAGTCCCTCTCGCGAGACGATGATGACGTGTACCCGATTTTAATGCTCAAAATAAAAGTTCTATTTAGAATTTTTATTACCAAAATAATATTCCTCGTGAATTTTATACTTTGTAGAATCCAGTTCGGCGCGGCTGATAACGCGTCCGGTAGGAGCTTGTACCGATGATTTACACCTAAATTAAAAAATACCCATTAAAATATCATTAAAAATCAAAAAGATACCTTTTCACCCACTATTAAACCACTTTAGGCGACTTTTTAGGCTCCTAGGCCCACTACTTGTCGGCATGCTGGTGGTTGATGCCACCAGAGGCATCAGCCAAGCCGCCGGTGATATCACCATGTCGCTGGCGACATTATCCATACCGCCGCGGCATCACCATACCGCCGGCGGCATGACCCGAAGTAGGTCCCTGCACAGACAACCTTTCAGCCACTTTCGACAGAATTAGTCAAAAAGGTCTCAAAAACCACCCCATTTCACCTATAAAAACACACCTTGAGCTACAATGAAGAGGAGAACCACCTAAAGTTAGAGATTTAATGTTAGAATGGGAAAATAGATTCTAGTGAGATAAGAATTAGATAGGGCAGAAAAAAAGGATTCTAATCCGTTTTTTCTTGGTTTTTCTTCTATGAATTCTCTGATTGTGAGTTTAAAATCAGTGAATCCTGTAGTTAAAATCAATTTAATTGGATTTTGAAACCCGAAAGACTTAAATTTACTACTAAATCATCGTAACAAGCTCCCCAGAGGCGTTTCTTTTCGGTTCACGAAGAGGTGGATTCAGGACCCCGAGGTAAAAATTCTGAGTCTCATAGCTCTTTGGCATTAATATTACTGATTTGTGTTAATTTTTGTTGACTTATATTCATTTTTGGTTTTTTGATCATTTTTTATTGCCACTACTGCTGCTGCTAGAAATTGAAGTCGCCGGCGACATGTGATGTTTCTGGCGGTATCACCCATGTCGTTAGAGACATCACTGATACCGTCAATGGCATCACATTCCCTAGAGTCTTCACTTTCTTGTGGGACCCTTTCTTTATGAAAGCCATGTAACCTACCTGCATACTCATGCCACCCGCGACATCATTGATGTGGCTGGCGGTATCATCCATGTCGCTAGTGACATCAGTGATGTCGCCGGCGGCATAAGTAGCATCGTCTGCGGCATGACTTTCTGGACAGCAGCTTTATTTTCATTTATTCCCAGATTAGCTCATTGTCCAAAACTAGGATGTACAATGTAACGAGGGAGGTCAAAAACCTTCCAAAAATAGACCCCACCCCATAACGTGTGGCATTTTCCACTTATAATCCGGTTAAAGCAACGATCAAGCCTAAAATGGGTTAAAAATGGAATTTCTCACAAACGTCGTTCGAATCTCATTTTAGCCATCCAATCGGGCTTTATAATATCATAAATAAAATATGTCATATCTGTGCTAACTATCTTCTGCAGATAGATGTATATCGAACATTCAGGTATTTTATTTATTGCATAGAAAAATGTATAGGATCTGGAAGTTTTGTAATAATTTTTTTTTCCGCGCTTATTTTTGAATGGCCGTAAATATTTTATTCATCGTTTCAATTGCTTGATAAATGTGAAAATAACAAAATAACTGAAAACACAAATAAATAGGATGGATTAAACCGATTAAGAAAGAATGAATTATCTTAACTTGGCCTAATGAAAAATAGATAACATCATCCGAACTTGGAATCTCTGCTTAAGGTATGGTCCAACCACCCGTTGGGAAAATCGTACCAAAAATTTCCCGATTAAGCTAAATCGGGTGGCGACTCTATTTTAAGTACGGGATTTCGATCTCGTATCTTTTGAGCATTAAAAATGTGTAAAACCAATTTCCAATCACATCACACGCATCTCCCCTTCTACTTAAAGAGGCAGGCCCAACCAGCCCGGCCCCACAACCGCTGCTTAAAACGTCGTCCGTTCACACACAGCCTGCTATCTCATCAACAGGTCATCATCTGCTACTCTAGATTTTGATATTTTAGAAAGAGTATGGACTAGAAAAGATGTTCAATACTCTCATCTGAAAGTGTTCGGCTGTAAGGCATTTGCGCATGTGCCTAAGGAGAAACGGTCAAAGCTTGATGACAAAGCAAGTCCATGTATCTTCATTGGATATAAAGATGAAGAGTTCGGGTACAAAATGTGGGACCCAGAGAAGAAGAAGACCATTAGAAGTAGAGATGTAGTCTTTCGAGAAAATGAGACTATCGAAAGCTTGAAGAAGAATGGCAAGTCAGGACTTGTAAATGACGTCATTCCCAACCATGTTCTTTCACCGCCAAATAGTACCATTGGTGGAGATGAGGAATAAGTTCAGAATAATGATGAAATTCCAAAGCTAATGGAGGATCGTGAGCAAGAAGATATTGATGAGTAGGGGAAGCAACCCACCCAGTAAGATGAGGGTGAACAACAGCTTAGAAGATCCACCAGGGATCGCCAACCAACATTAAGGTATCCTAGTTCTGAGTATATTCTCCTTACTAATGAGGGGGAGCCGAAGAATTTTTAGGAAGTTCTAACTCATACAGATAAAGAATCTCGCCTGGAGGCAATACAAGATGAGATGAATTCCTTGCAGAAAAATAACACATATGAGTTATTCAAACTCCCTATAGGAAGAAAAGCCTTGAAGAACAAATGGGTTTTCAAGCTCAAAAGAGATGGCAATGGAAAGCTAGTGAAGTATAAAGCTCGTCTAGTAGTGAAAGG
Organism: Euphorbia pulcherrima; assembly: GCA_947683365.1. Classification (NCBI taxonomy): domain Eukaryota; kingdom Viridiplantae; phylum Streptophyta; class Magnoliopsida; order Malpighiales; family Euphorbiaceae; genus Euphorbia; species Euphorbia pulcherrima. Next base: position 7,498,136 of record CANTUS010000004.1, read on the forward strand.
ATTCCAATAACAGAAAGGAATTGATTTTGATGAAATCTTTTCTCTGGTGGTTGAAATGACTTCTATTCGAGCAGTTCTAAGCTTGGTAGCAAGTTTGAATCTTGAGCTTGAGCAGTTAGATGTGAAAACTGCCTTCCTTCATAGTGACCTAGAGGAAGAAATCTACATGGTGCAACCAGAAGGCTTCAAAGTAAAGGGGAAATAGCACATGGTTTGTAAGCTGCAAAAGAGTCTGTATGGGTTGAAGCAAGCACCCAGACAATGGTACAAGAAGTTTGACTCTTTCATGAGTAGTCATGGCTATAAGAAGACCCAGGCGGATCCATGTGTCTACTTTAAGAGGTTCTCTGATAACAACATCATCATATTGTTGTTATACGTTGATGACATGTTGATCATGGGACAAGATGTTTCTTTAATTCATAAATTGAAAGAGCAATTAGCGACGTCCTTTGACATGAAAGACTTGGGTCCAGCACAATAGATTTTGGGCATGAGGATTATTCGTGATCAAAGCAACAACAGGTTGTGGCTGTCACAAGAAAAATATGTTGAACGTATGCTACAACGTTTCCACATGATAAATGCTAAATCAGTCAACGTTCCTCTTGCCGCTCATCTGAAGCTGAGTAAGGAATCTTATCCTACAACCAAAGAAGAGAAGGAAGGCATGAGAAAGATTCCATATTCCTCTGCTGTGGGGAGTCTGATGTATGCAATGGTTTGCACAAGTCCAGACATTGCATATGCTGTTGGAGTTGTAAGCAGAATCTTAGATAATCTGGTAAGACAACTCTGGGAAGCTGTAAATGGATTCTCAGATATTAGAAGGAAAGTTCAAAGAAGTGCTTATGCTATGGAGGATCTAAACCAATCTTAAAAGGCTTCGTTGATGCTGACATGGCAGGAGATCTCGATCATAGAAAGTCAACTTCGGGATACGTATTTACATTTGCCGGGGGAGCAATTTCTTGGCAATCTAAATTACAGAAATGTGTTGCACTTTCTACGATCGAAGCGGAGTACATTTTAGCTGTTGAAGCAGGAAAAGAGATGATTTGGTTGAAGAGATTCTTTGAAGAGTTAGGTCAAAAACAAGCTAACTACATAGTATATTGCAATAGTCAAAGTGCTATAGACTGAAGCAAGAATACTATGTATCATTCTTGAACAAAGCACATTGATATCCGCTATCATTGGATACGCAAGCAACTGGAAAAGGGGATTTTTCATCTTGAGAAAATTCCAACAAAAGAGAACCCCTCAGATATGTTGACAAAAGTTATTCCTCGGGATGAGTTTGAGCTGTGCAATGAGCTGATCGGCATGAGCTCCACGTAAGAGCTTATTTCATACCTCATTGGTTTGGAGGGGGAGAATTGTTAAGTCCAAACCAATTTGGAAGCTAATTAATTCAACCAATTTGGACGCTAATTAATTACCAACAAATAAGGTGGGAAGATGGTAGTTAGTAATTGGCACATTAATTGCCAATTGGAAAGTTGATGCAACTTTTTGTGCCTGTAAATAGGCATTCCCATAATCCAAATTCATCTAAGAAAAATTGAGTTTTCTTTTATAGAGCATTTCCTACAAAAATAGTTTGAGAGAAATTAGGGAAGTGAGTTGAGTAGTTTGGGAAATAATACACTATTTGGGTGTAAGGGTTAATTTTTTTGGGCATTCCAACTTTCTCCTAAAATTATTTTATACCTCAAGTTTGGGTATATTTGAGAGAGGCCTTATTGTTGTATTTCCATTTTTTATTAATGGAGTTATTTTTGGCTCCCCGTGGTTTTTCCCTTTCAAAGGGTTTCTACGTAAATCTTTGTGTTTCTTTATTGCTCTATTTATTTTTATACTCG